>OZ018329.1:97266597-98761597 GCA_963969495.1 Ceratothoa steindachneri
TTTTTTGTATACCGTCTCGCCCTTAATATTTTTTTTTTTTTAAGCTGTGCACCACTGGCTATAATTAACCTAGCCAACTAAGTTTTTTGGGGGACACTTTATTTTACGTTTAAGTAGTGGCCGAAACACGCCACGACGCTTTTCACTTACCCGGGTATCAGGATTCCCAACAATTCGTCGTTTAGAAAAGAAATGAAGAATTGCGGGTGTTTTCCCCAGCTGATTATGAGGCTAAAATTAAGGTATTTCTACAATGATAATAGCCTTAGAACTTATGACCAAAACTTTCCTGCGCTCATGTTAACAGTTTTTAATTTTTGCATCCGGCTTGTAATATTAATAAGGAATCGCCGTAAGCTAACTATTATTATTTTTAACACTTTTGCGCGTAAAAAAAAACAAAGGTTATTTATATATACTTCTTTCATTACTTTAACCTTCGGAATAAAAAAAAAAGGAAAGAGTTGAACTTGGGTTTCTTATCATCGCAATTTCAATTCGGAAATAGGTTCCCAGTCTCTAGTAAGGACTTAGCTTCGCAGCATACGATTTGTCAATCGACTACTACATCATCGGTCCTAACTCTCGGTTCCTCTCGTACTCAGTGAGGTTACCATTCACTAGTTATTTATTAAACAATGTAGGATAAAACTAACCTGTCTCAAGGTGGTCTAGACCCGGCTCACGTTCCCTTTCTATAGGTGAACACTTGGCCTATAAATAGTTTAAACTTATTTGACAATTTCCTTAAAAATCTTAACGACCTCCATCCCACTATCAATTTTAAAGTAGTGAGAGAAAAAGATAATTGTATATTCTTTCTTGATGTAAAAATTGTTAGAGTCATTGACAAAATTAGCTTCACTGTGTACCGAAAACCATCCCATTCTAACTCTTATATCCATTTCTTTTCTCATCATGATATTGACATTAAGCGAGCCGTTGCATCAGGGATGTTTTTGAGAGCACTAAGGATATGGGACCCTTGCTTTCTAAAAGAAGAGATTACATATATAACCTGCAGTTTCATTGAATTAAATTACCCCTCCACGTGATCAATGAAAGTTTATCTAAAGCAAAATCTACTCATTACCGCCCCAAGGATAAAAACAAATTTGGTAATACGAAATGTCTATCCCTCCCTTTTTCTCCTCTCCTCAAAGGAGCGAACAAAGTTATTTCTCCAGGACTAAGCACATTTAAATACCCTTTTTCTATCCTTAAATCTTTCCCTTCGAACAAGCCCGTGGATCAGCCAAATAAAGCAGGTGTATATTTAATCCCGTGTGGCTCTACAAACTGTCCCTCATTTTACATAGGAGAGACCGGAAGAACCTTAACAAAACGAATTTATGAACATAAAGATGATGTCAGACGAGGCAGTACCACATCCAGTAATTTTCATCATATTAGCAATTTCAACCACCAAATTGACTATTCAAAGGTACAAATCATATATAATTTTAAAGATTTCTGTAAAATAAAAAAAGTAGAATCTATATTAATAGGAGAAATTCCTAATTTTAATTTGTCAGATAGGCAATTTAAATGCAGCGCCCATTCCCGTAACCTCATCGTAAACAGCTTAGTCAACGATCTTAGACTCGCCCCCCCTGATTAATGGCTTTTTTTCCCATTTTTTGTTTCTTTGTGTTTTTTCTTTTTGTTTTTTTTCTGATTTGTACGCTATTTATAGACTTTTGTAACAATTGCATTTTCAGTATATGACTGAAGAGTGTAAGATAAACTACATACTGAAACTAGTCTCGTAAATTAAACTTTTGGCTCCTATACAGTGGTTTCACTATCATATACCATCATAACTCGCCATTGAGTTCTTTTACTTATATATATATATATATATATATATATATATATATATATATATATATATATATATATATATATATATATATATATATATATATATATATATTTTTATAGGCGCCAAAAAATGAAAATTGGCATCACGACACTATGGAAGGTGACCATTGAAAGCGTAAGAAAGAAAATGTGAGATCTAGAGACGGAGAAAATCGTGAAAAATAATTTTAACCGTTATATGAAAAATAAATAAAAGAGTAGGAGTCGAACCTGGGTCCTCAAGCGCAAATTGCTATTGTGACCATGACGCTAATCGAATAAGCCACCATCCTCAACAAGTAAAAAGGGGATTCAAGAAGCCTCTTGAATAACGAAGTGTAGGTTTTCTTTATCCAGTGAAAGACAAGACAAGTGTTTTCTAGTAAGAGTTGGGCACGGGCCTAATCTGTAAATAACTTAAATCACAATTTCCCATTTTCTGTTTCTTGCGATTTGTTGGATATATTGTAAAGGCAAACGCGGAACTCAGTTCACGCGGCCCTTTATAACTTTAGCAAACTAACAAGGTCGCCAGAATATTTATTCAGAAGGAAAACCAAGTTCGCTTCGAGGTGGACAAAAGGTCGTGCCACTAGGCTACACTATGTAGGTTACGGTTGGTCACCAGGTAGGTCCTGGAGCATCAACGAGGGGAAGAGAGAAACAAGAAAAATTCTAATCTTATAATCTAAGGAGAAGAACTTCTTGATCATAAATACAAAATCTATATTTAGAAAACACAAAACTGGCAAGAGATAAGGCAAGGGTCCTCGCCGTACGGACTTGAACGGGGTTTTCCCGGTCGAGAGAAGGAAGCGTCCTTTTATACAGGTGCTGTGACGTAATAGCCTCATGCGCGCGCCACTTTTCTGGAATAATTTGGAGCGCGGGCACGGGGCGTCGACCAACAGGGCAGGGCTAGAGACGAGAAAATAACTTCAAATGGGCGCCAAACTTTGTGGCCCTTATATATATATATATATATATATATATATATATATATATATATATATATATATATATATATATAGCGTAAAGAAAATGGTTAATGATTATGTTAGCCTAGATAACTCAATCCTTAACCTACTTCGAATTTAGAAGTTTCAATGGGATTTGAAGGAATTACGTAAACCGAAAACAAGTTTCGTTAAAAGAGGGAACGATACAAAGAGGAAGAAACGAACAAGCGTCCAGAATAAATGCTTTAGATGAGGAACCGGGTAAATATTTCTAGAAATGAAATAAATTTGGAATATTTATATACTGCATTATTGGGCATTTATAAATATAAAATAATATATATATATATATATATATATATATATATATATATATATATATATATATATATATATATATATATATATATTAGTGTAGTTGGGTAGCAGTCTTTCTTGAATGCAAATTTTCTTGAAGACTATTGTGTATTTTGCCTTAATTAATTTCCTTTGGCAACTTTCTCTTCTTCTATCTATCTTTTTTATTCCATTTTTTAGATGGTGGATTACTTGTCCAGTATTCATCTTTCTTTTAAATGAAATGGTTTAGTAAAAACCAAACTAAATTGTGAAGCTTTCGATCTTATTCGATCATCTTCGGAGAGTTTTGAAAGGTTCTTGCATCCTTTACCGATGTAATGAGTGGAGTGAGGATCTGGCAGAGTGGAAGAAGTTTTAGTTTAGTTTTTATAAAATATGGGAAATAGAGTGGAAGAAAACAATTTTTAAGGGGTATTTATTCCGCCTTGGTTAAACGTAACGTTAGATGAAATGGGTCACTCCTGTGAGTGGAATTTTTAAAATAGTTTTAATGTTCGATTCCAGCTTGTCGCTTGACTCTTGATGGCCGGCTTATCTTCATTTATTAATATGGCTTCTAAGATGTTTAGCCTCGCTTCATTGACCTCTTTTCTTTTAATAACGGTGTTATCTCTCGTTAGGTTAATATTATGGACACTCTCCATATGATTCTTAGGCCCTCCGCATCTACAAAGCGGAGGGCCTAAGAATCATATGGAGAGTGTCCATAATATTAACCTAACGAGAGACAACCCTTTACAAAAAATAGTTATGCAGAATTATACACAGCTGAAGGTAGAAATAATGCATAACCCCCCCTTTCCCCCCCGAACACTCGAGAGGAGCCTCACTAAGCAAAGGTTAGTTGGCGATTTTTCTCGCTGAATTTGCCTCTCATTTTCTCGACTGCAATGGGAATGTTATTGTGGACACACAGCATTACAACTCCGTTCAGGCGCTCTTGGACAATAGTACTCCACCGATACGTTTTCAACCTTTTCAATGCTGAGAAAAACCTCTCGACTTTCGTATTAGAGACTGGAAGAGTCATAGTAGAATTCTCCTTGTTCCTCCGTCGGTTACCTTAGATTCTAACTAATCCAGAGATATTAACCCACAGCTGAAGATACATTAACGTACTTTACTTTGCTTCACAACCACACCGCAATATATTCAATTCCGTACCCCAGATATATTCCAGACTTTAGGGGCGGGCAAGAAGCCCCCCCCCCTCCTCCGCCCCTGAACACAGCATAGAGAAAAGATAACATTAGCGTTGCCATATTGAGTAGACCAACTAGAAAAAGTCATCAAATTTGAGAATCGAGAAAACCTAACTTTCCCTACCAAGATATTAGCTTGGTTCAGATGGTATCTAAAGGTTAGGGAAAGATTCGAAAGGAGAACGAGTCCTTATCGAAGAGTAAAGGAGGGATGCTAATTTATCAAGGGACGCTTAGGGTCGAGAAAAAGAAGTTCGAGCTGGGGGTGGAGGTACCCCATTGGCGAGGAATAGATGCACAGGGAGGATGAGGACCTTTTAATACCTCAAGAGACTAATAAATAAGATGAGTAAATCATATAAGTATGTTTGGGTCAAATGTAGGTGTTGCGGGAGGGTGGGAGTAAGGTTAGCTGGGGAGGGGCATAAGGTTGCTAGAAGGGAGATGAACGATCAGTTAGGATAGGAAGGCGTCGATGTTAATTTCAACAGTGTCCAATATATTGGACGTTTTACACCTTATTGAAAAGCATTTATTTGAAAGCCCGTCTGAAATATTTAATTCTTTAGCCATGTACTACAGTCCTGTAATGTAATATATTTATTGTAAAAATTACAGCAATTTACCGTATTTTTCCACCTCAGATGCATGTCACTGTAATTTAGAATCGAATGTGTTAATGTAAAAATTACAATACTATAACATGACAGTAACATGCATGCTACTGTAGTTTTGAGACAATGTTGCTGTGATTTCTACAATAAATTAATGTATTATAAACTACAAAAAAGTGTGATAAAAAAATTATTCACAGAGTAAATAAGGAGCAATTTAACTGAGGAATCTTAGTAATACATTTAGGAAAAACTTGCGATAGAAGCGAAGAATAAGTGACACGGTAACGATTCCAAGTGAGTAACTAAAGGGACATGATCTCGTGGACCCGGGCGAATATCAATCAAATTTGGACTGAGAAACCTCAATTACCCCTTGGGACATTGGTTTGACCTTCATATCTCTAAAAATGGCCGATTTAGCACCTCTAACCACTAGGTGGCGCCACCTGGTAGTCAACTTATATCATATTTGAACTCAGTGACCTCAATTACCTTTGCTAGCATTGGTTTTATCTGGATACATTGAGCCAGCGCCTCGTTGCTGACAGAAGATGAACACAACACGAGATTCGCACCACCCATAGACCTGCTTTGCTTCGCCGCAGTAAAAAACGGGATCGCTTCGAGGTATAGGCGAGCGAGGCAATCGCCCAGAGCAGCAAAATTTCAGCGGACGCCCCAAATTTGAAGAGCGCCTTTAGTTAAGACGACGCATCTAAATCGCTCTATTAAATAAAAGGGTTTGTGGATAGTTAATTGAAATGATTTGTTGATAAAGTATTAAAAGGATATGTACGATTATTTAGTTAATTAAAATGAGGTTTTCGATAAATTATTAAAAAGGTTTGTATTTAGTTGATTAAAAAGGGTTTGTCGATAAATAATTAAAAGGGTTGGTATTTAGTTAATTAAAAAGAGTTTGTTAATAAATAATTAAAAGGCTTGGTATTTAGTTAATTAAAAAGGTTTGTCGATAAATATTTAAAAGGGTTTGTATTTAGTTAATTCAAAAGGTTTGCCGATAGATAATTTAAAGGGTTTGTATTTAGTTAATTAAAAAGGTTTGTCGATAGATAATTTAAAGGGTTTGTATTTAGTTAATTAAAAAGGTTTGTCGATAGATATTTAAAAGGATTTGTATTTAGTTAATTCAAAAGGTTTGCCGATAGATAATTTAAAGGGTTTGTATTTAGTTAATTAAAAAGGTTTGTCGATAGATAATTTAAAGGGTTTGTATTTAGTTAATTAAAAAGGTTTGTCGATAGATAATTTAAAGGGTTTGTCAATAGATAGTTAAAAGCGTTTGCCGATAAATAACACTGTCTAACAAAATTTAACTTTTTGTCGACTACAAAGATTAGAATAACATTTTTTTAATGTAGTTTTATTTCTAGATTTAAAAAATGGAAGTCATTTTTATCGAAATGACTCCAGTTATTTGTAAGTTGCCGATTACTATTTTTCGTCAAATTTTGACGATTTTAACGAAATTCATTCTTTTCTTTCTTATTTTCAGGTTATTTAACTAAATAAAATTTTAAATAATAGCAAAAATTTTAATTAAAATGCAAAGAGAACAGTGTAAAAATAGCCCAGATCAATTCTGCTACATATGTGACTCAGTAACATTTAAAAAAAAATCCAAGAAAGATTTCTTCTCTACTTAAAAAACTATATAATTTGTATTTTGGATGTAAAATTGGCGACCGAGATAAACCATAGGCACCACATATGTGTCGCACGACATGCTTTAATTCTTTATCAAAATGGTCTAAAGGAAAAATAAAAAACCTTAAATTTGGTGTTCCAATGGTATGGCCAGAGCCCCAACCAAGATCATGCTACCGACTGTTATTTCTGTTTGGTAGACATACAAAGTAAGTAATTGTTTATTGTCGACTGTACCTATATTTGAAAGTAGTATACTGTAATATTAAAACCACTTTATTGTAATAACACACATGTACATAACTTTAAATTTTATGCATATAATTTCCATACCTTTGGGTAAAACAACGAAGTGCGCTTCAGCTGTAGTATATCCCAACCTTAGATCTGCTATTCGGCCTAGACCTCACTCAAAAGACATTCCAGTACCTGAACCACCTGCAGAAATTGTTTTGTCTAACTATGATGAATCAGATATGGAATCATGTGAACCAGAAACTGAAATTTATGTTCCTCAAACTGTTGATACTACTCCAAAACTTTTCTCACAACTTGATCTCGATGATCTCGTAATAGATCTAAACTTAACAAACTAACAGAGTTAATTACTGGCCTCGAGGCTGAAAGAAAGAAGGTTAGTAGTAGAAGATGTTCGAATTATTAAGTTTAGCATTCGATCAAGAATTAGATATACATTATAAACCCAGTCACTGGAGACTTTTCATTGACGCTTCTTTATATAGTAGTATTTATAGGAGAATTTAGATTTCTTTTTAAAAAGCATTAAATACAGTGAACATAAATGGTTGATTTGTGATGACCTTAAGGTAGTAGTAGCCATTTTAAATGGCTTGCAGTCAGGCTACACAAAAATCATGTCATTTTTGTGCCAGGGGGACAGTAGAGCTCGGGGACAACATTACATACACTCAAAATGGCATTTAAGAGAAGAGACAAAAGTAGGTTGTCATAATGTCATACGTGAACCATTGGTTCCTAACGAAAACATAATTTTGCCACCACTTCACATAAAATTAGGTTTAATGAAACAATTTGTGAAAGCCTTAAAGCATGACCAGCCATTCTTCTTATATTTAAAAATAAAATTTCCTAAGATTAATGATGCTAAAATTAAGGAAGGAATCTTTGTTGGGCCTCAGATCCGACAACTTATGGTAGATTGTGACTTTGAGGCCAAATTTAGCAAGCCAGAATTTGAAGGTGTATGTAATGGTCTCCTTGGAAGGCACAAATCAGAAAATTACCGCATTCTTGTTCAAAATTTGATTAGGTCTTATAATGAGTTAGGATGTAGTATGTCACTAAAGGTGCATTTTTTCATTCCTATGTCTTTCTTTCCAGAGCATCCAGCAGACGTCAACGATGAGCATGGTGAAAGATTCCACCATGATATTGCTACTATAGAAAATCGTTATAAAGGAAAATGGAGTTCTGCAATGCTTGCTGGACCCTTCACAGAGACAGACAAGATGTTGTACATTAAAAAAAAGCTTAAATATTTGAAAAATATATAACTATTGTATAGATTTCAGCAATTTTGAAAAAATCTTAAATCTTAATTATTTTTTAAAATATCATTTTATAATACCACCCTGAAATGTATTAAATGGACTTATTAATTTCTTTTGATGAATAAGCTTTTTGTTTCCACTTATATTTGTTCTTTTTGTCAAATAAAATAAAAATACTAAAAAATATTTCATACCTCTTTATACTGAATAATCTAATATTAATAATATATTAAATGTGCAGATTACAAAAAACTGAAGTCATTTCATGAAAAATAAAGGTCATTTTCGTAATCTAATCAAAAAACTACAAAAGAAAACTACTTTCTCATTTCTGTAGCAAAATCATTGTTGAACAGTGTAATTAAAGGCATTTCCGATAGATAATTAATAGCGTTTGTCGATATATAATTAAAATTGTTTTCCGATATATAATTAAAAGAGCATGCCGATCGATAATTAAGAGCGTTTGCCGATAGATAATCAAAAGCGTTTGCCGATAGATAATTAAAAGCGTTTGCCGATATATACTTAAAAGAGCTTGCCGATAGATAATCCAAAGCGTTTGCCAATAGAAAATTAAAAGCGTTTGCCGATAGATAATTAAAAGCGTTTGCTGATAGATAATTAAAAAAAATTTCCGATAGATAATTAAGAGCGTTTGCCGATGGATAATCAAAAGCGTTTGCCGATAGATAATCAAAAGCATTTGCCGATAGATAATCAAAAGCGTTTGTTGATGGATAATCAAAATCGTTTGCCGATAGATAATTAAAAGTGTTTTTCGATAGATAATTAAAAGAGCTTGCTGATAGATAATTAATAGCGTTTGCCGATGGATAATCAAAAGCGTTTGCCGATAGATAATTAAGAGCGTTTGCCGATAGATAATCAAAAGCGTTTGCCGATAGATCATTAAAAGCGTTTGCCGATATATACTTAAAAGACTTGCCGATAGATAATCCAAAGCGTTTGCCAATAGAAAATTAAAAGCGTTTGCCGATAGATAATTAAAAGCGTTTGCTGATAGATAATTAAAAAAAATTCCGATAGATAATTAAAAGAGCTTGCCGATAGATAATTAAGAGCGTTTGCCGATGGATAATCAAAAGCGTTTGCCGATAGATAATTAAAAGCGTTTGCCGATAGATAATCAAAAGCGTTTGCCGATAGATAATCAAAAGCGTTTGTTGATGGATAATCAAAATCGTTTGCCGATAGATAATTAAAAGTGTTTTTCGATAGATAATTAAAAGAGCTTCCTGATAGATAATTAATAGCGTTTGCCGATGGATAATCAAAAGCGTTTGCCGATAGATAATTAAAAGCGTTTGCCGATAGATAATTAAAAGCGTTTGCTGATAGATAAAGATCCGACGAAAAAGGTGGTAGGAAGTCTGAAAAGAAGAGGGTGAATCTGGAGAGAAAGTAAAAAAAATGTCTGGACATATAATGCTGCAGATTCTCGCTCAGGCGTTGGGGCTTGGAGGGCCCAAAATGTGTAGGTAGAAGGCATACATGGTAAATTTCCCTTCTCAACCGAAGACAGGAAGGAGTGGTGAGCTACCCTTTCCTGTTCAGGGACGAATGGACGAAAGCTGGTTGCCCCAGCTAACCTGCCAAATTAGCTGTCGGTCAAGGTGAAAGGTCAAGAAAGTGGCGAAACAAAAGTTAAAATGGAAATCACTCGGAATAAATCATAGGTAGTCTCAATCTAGTATGCGTCCGGGGGCGGTGGTGTCCTCGGAAGGGCGTTCCGTTCCTACACGCGGGTCTTCCTTGCGGGATCAGACCTAACAATCAGACCACTTTATATTTACGATTGATTGTTCAGTTGATATTAATAATAATATTATTACTAAGAAACGTTACTGCCAGGTAAAAAAATCCCGCTTTCCCTATTTATTGTCGCGTTCTCTTATTATTTATTTATTCCCCCTTAAGCTGAATCTTTATATGGACGCATTTATACCACCATTTGGTTAAATACCTCTCTGGCCTATGCCCCAGTCAGTGGCAGGATGTAAAATCGACTATAAAATCAACATTTCAGAGAAATTGACTCGAAACTCTGTTATTTAGGCGCTCAAAATCCCCGTCTCTGTATTGGCGCTGGTTTTCGCGCCAAATTTAACGTTTCGCGGTTGAATTAATAACAAAGCGGAGACTTAAATGCTGCTAGATCCCTTCCCCCAAAATCGCCATCGATAGAACAGTAATAGTATACAGTAAAAAAAGAGAAGCGATTTATTTTTATCCTCAGGCTGAAACCGCGAAAACTGAGAATTCCTTAATCCTGATTGGCCAATCTCTAATTACACTTAAAAATGAGTTTTTGATTGGTAGATTTACCCGTAACTCCGCCCAACTTTTTTCCTCATTGGTCGAAGGAATAGAAGGGGCGGGAAAAAAGTAAGATTTATCCGAATTATTAGAGTTTTGATTTCGATTAGATTTTTTTTTCAAAATCATAGTTAATATTTAGCCCGAATTGGAATTAATGCTTAACCATATACATAAATTAGAATTTAGGAAACCAAATAGGATAGTTAAATGGCTTTTTAAAACAGTCGGGAATAAACTAAACATAATTAAAATTAAGAATAGAATTATAGAATTGAGGAAAAGGTTTCGGACAACGTGTATTCTGGCGCGTTTATTTCGAGAGATTAAAGAACGGATTGTCACTTATGGTTGTGGCGCGAATCCATTGTGTCTCTCTACGCGTCCTCTGGCCATCGTTCTGACATCGGTGCCGAGGCCGACATGGAGTGACCCTCGAGGACCAGCTACGAGGACAACCAACCAGACGCCCTTGATTGACCAGATTCATTATGACAGCTAAAGTCATCACTCCAGCAGGTATGTAACTCTATGCAGTGGGGTCCCCTGGAACAGGGGCTAAGACATGCATTTTTTTACGCTTATACCTCCTCCCCCCCATCTTTACAGGGTTACCATAGAGGGGGAAATGGCCACCCCCAAAAGTCCCGCTACAGACTCGAATCGGGGATCCCGAGGGCCAATCATCTATGTAATTTGGATTTCCTTTTCCCACGGGGTCTCATAAGGGACCTCAAAATGGAGTACAAAAAACCCCAACTTGATCGCCTATGCCTTTGTTAATTAGCGCTACTCCCCCTAAAAATTGACTCATCCCGATTGTAAAAAAAACAACCAACGAGGATTTGACTCTTAAAAGTGGTAAAATTAGGAACGTGAATATGTGTGGGAGAACCCGAGTGGAAAATTTAGGGAGCGGGGTGGTGGAGGGGGGCGCACTTCCCGAAATCCTCTATTCCTCATCGTGGTTGGTATCCGAGAGAATGGGGACAACCTTCGTAATCCAACGGAGGAAGAATAGGGATCAATGGAATATAAGGCGAGAGTGGCGTAGCCTCAGGGGTTTTGAGCGGAGGGGGAGGGGCTCACTAGTTTTCGATCCCCAGGATGGGGGGGGGTATAGGTTTGGGAATACCCCCCTCCCCTCCCAAAACAATCATCTCATAAGCTCAAAACCTTAAAAAAAATCACAGCGAACCACCGAACCACAACCAAAATAAAACTAAGAGACAAAACCAAGTTACCATCAGGACCCCTTAGGTCAGGTTGTTTGGTTTTAATAGTTTTAGTAGACCAAGAAATTTCGTTTGCTTTTTTTTTAAAGGTTTTGGTTATGAATGTGGGTGAGGGGGTCCCTAACCCTGAAACCCCCCACCCAGCCGTGAGCTTCTCTTTAGGGGGGGGGGATGCAGTGTCTTATTTTCGTGTGACCCCCCGATTGGGGGTACGGGCACGGCAATTGGAAAGCCCCACTTTACTCCCTTGAGCGAAGTTAACCCACATCGCATTTGTTTAGTGTTCAGATGGGAGTTCCGAATACGGTCGACTTTAATTGGAAAACTGCCATATGGTGAGGACGTCGCTGGTCGGATCGAGCATGGCAAGTCCGCGTTATGATACATCAAGAATGACATGTTAGATTATGAATGGCAAGTTCGCGTATTAATAGATCAAGAAAGGCAAGTTCGCGTGATGATAGATAGGGAATGGTATTTCCATGTTATGATAGATCAAGAATATCAAGTACGTGTGATGATAAATCAATAATGGCAAGTAACAGCGATGATAGATCAAGAATGACAAGTGCGCGTGATGTTAGATTATGAATGTCAATCCACGTGATGATAGATCAAGAATGGCTACTACGCGTGATGATAGATCAATAATAGCTAGTCCGCGTGATGATAGATAAAAAATGGCGAGTCGGCGTTATGATACGTAAAGAATGACAACTACGCGTGATGGTAGATTAAGGAATGGCAAATACGCGCGACGATAGATGAAGAATTGCAATTCCGCTTTATGATAGATCAAGAATGGCAAGTCTGCGTGGTGATAGCTCAATAATCGCAAGTTCGTGTTATGATCGATCAATAATGGCAAGTTAGCATGATGATAGATCGAGGATGGCAAGTTAGCTTGATGATAGATCAAGGATGGCAACTCCGCGTGATGATAGCTCAAGAATGGCAACTCTGCGTGATGATAGATCAAGAATGGCAAGTCCGCGTTGTGATGATAAATAGTTATTGCATTGATGGTTTCCCATAGCTCAAATCACTTACAAGTGCCTTTGGATGGCTAAATGAGGCTTCTGCCACTAGATGGCGCCACCCAGCGCCAAATCCTATGGCAGATTTGAAATCTCCAGGGTGAATAACCCTATGGCCTATGGTCATATGGATCATTTCATGGCTCTAAATTGGTACAATTGAACTTTACTACTTTTGAAAAAAAAGCGACACCTAGACACGCACTTCGAGTCAGGTAAAAATCGGAACATGGATAGTTTATATATCATTAATCCGTCCTATCTGACTCCCCCCTCCGTCCTCCTGACCAAATCTTGAAAAACTGTCTTGTATAGTTTTTAGTTTAATAGCGCCATCTGGCGACTGCTATCAAAGTTACAAGTCGTCGCAATTGAAATTTCTGTCAACTCAATAAATAAAAAAATCGCCAAAAAATAGGAAACAACAAAGGTAAGAAGAAAGAATAAGGCCCCGGCATTGTGGGGCAAGAGGGGGGGGGGCCTTACCCCAGCGCGGGATTATGTGGCCAAACACCAAAGAGACTCAAATGGAGGAGGCCAGCCTTTCCCAAAAGTCAAAGAGTCCATAAGCCTATCTAACGAGCTCGAGCCTAGTAAAAGAGACAAGCCGTAGCGACCCAGCTCGTCCCGGTACCGGTACCGGGACAGGTAACGTGCGCGAAGGTCACCCAGACCGGGACGTTCGACCGGGACATTCAACAAGAATGCGGCCACGTCTTGGAGACGAAGCTTTCCGCCTAGTAGCGACAATGCGTGTGCAGGGAGGGACTGAGGCTCTTGTTTATCCTTTAAGAATTGCAGATGGACGATAAAAGAAACCACAAGTGGTACCAGGTTCTTCTTTACTGACCTTTCGCTCGTTTGGAGCTTCTTCAGAGGAGCGAAACTTCTGTGAAGAAGAACCTGGTACCGCTTCTGGTTTCTCTTATCTTCCCTCTCCACTGGTTTTCGAAGACACTCTTCAATACTATAACCAATATTTTCCTAGCATACCTCTAACAAAAACAAATTGAAAGCTAGATAAATCAGAATAAAGCGGTATACATTGTGGTAGGTATTCTTATATTGATGACTGGCAGGAGTACCTTCAGAATTATCTAGGAAGTACCATTTTTAATCAAAGTACGGCATTTTATACATATTGATGGTATTCCTCTATTTAATGATTCTCGTAAATTTCATATTTTATGCTCGTGTAGTTGGTCGAGGTATCAAAGATGCTATGTAGAAGTTCTTGTTATCTGGAGGAATAGCAGTGTCCTCATTGAATCTTATCAATAGAACAAGTTTTAACATTTTTTCACTCGCAATGTGGTTACTACATACTTTCAGCACATCAACAAGTTATTATTAACAAGTTCAACAAATCTAAGTCGCGTGCTCTCAATTATTCTGAATTATGACCTTCCAAACTTTCAACAAGTGGGGAAATCTGACCCATAGTTAGTTTTCTTTTAATAATTCCCGGAGTAACCTTGAGAGGACCTTGTCAGTTATATCATCTAAAAGAGAATGTAAAACAACATAGTGTTTCAAATTTCGTTAGAATCGACCGAATAGTTACGATGTTATTGTTAAAATAACTCAGTGGAAAGTAAATTAGTTACCATCCAACCGACCGACCTACGGGCCAGAATAGACGAGTGTCCATCTCCTTTAAGGTTCAGAAACGACGAACCTTTTGATGTCCCTTTGTATACAAAGTGTCAGAGTTAACTAAAAAGACAGCGGTGGAAAAAAAAGAGCCATTCAGTTTTAATTGTGCATTTTATAGGTGATCTCTTCGGTGCAATTTAGTGAATAGACAACTTTCATTCATGGACCAATTCTACGGACTTTCTAGAGCTTTTGCTACCGAGTGGATACGGCGTTGGTTCGCTAAACTCGCAGTACCAGGTTCGATCCCGGCAAGAGCGGACACAAACGTCCGCGCACGGAGAGATCTGGCTACCAATCGGTGGAGGTGCTGTGCTCAGCCCCGTATTCGGGTGGGTAGATCTTACACTTCTCATAACACAGATAGCACTGCTTTCTTTCCTCTCCCGTTTTCGCAGCACAACACACACCTACTGTTCCAAGGAATCCTGTCGCCTGGTATCTATATCCACATACCTCCGACGCGAAACAGGTCCGCTCTGCCCCGGGACGACGAAGGTTCATCCTGAACGCTGTTTGGCGTCAGAACATAACACTTCCTCGAACCTCTTCCCAAAGAGGACGGACCCCTGGTGCCCTCGGTCCTGGATAAAAGGAGAAATACCATAACTACTAATACTTCCATCCGCAATCTTCTGCGATTTTGGAGTCTCAGGATGATGGAGGTGTCCTGATTCAGTTTTTCACTGGTTAGGGTAGTGCCATAAGAGTGGGCGTGTTTTTCATTTGCGCCATCTTGAAGGTGAGCTGTCAGTCGCCTTGACAGGGTTGTGGAGGTTACGCCGATGTACTTTGAATTGCGGTGTTCGCAGTCACCGACTTTGCACGAATATTCGTATACGACGTTAGTCTCCTGAAATTCGCTCGTTGGAGGGAGAGATCTGTTCTTCATGATACAACGACTTGTTTTTTGTCTTGTAGTATATAATTAGATTAATATCCGCATTAGGGTCAGTTGGGGTCACGTTACGATGGGGAATGGCTTTGACAGCCTTTTCGTCCTCACGGTAGCCGGTGTTCATATTGACCTTGTAATAAAGGTCGATATTACTCTTTTTCGGAGTAGACCTGACGCCAGGGCCAGCAGCCAAGTTCATTTTCTCTTTTATGATGACGTCGATGGATTCTTGTGGGTAGCCGTTGTTAACGAGAACTGTGGAAACCCTCTTAAGTTCCTGATCAATAGCCGTCCACGAGGATGAATGAGAAATTGCCCTGTTAACTAAAAAAGCATTGATGACTGATCTCTTGTAACGTTCAGGACACTCAGAAGAACCATTTAAGCAGAAGCTCAAGTTCGTGGCCTTAACGTATACTTGGGTCTCAAATTTGGACCCCTGGGCACTTATGAGGATATCAAGGAAGGGAAGGGATCCTTCATCTTCCGTTTCGTGAGTGAAATTCAGACAAGAGTTGTTCTTGAATGTTTCAACTAGGCCATTCACCTGTTCAATGTTATTCGTATTCAAAATTATGTCATCGATATAGCGCGCGTAGATGGGAGGCTTGGGCGCTATATTGCTCTTAAAAATCTTGTTCTCAACTGAGCCCATGTAAAAATTGACTAAGAGGACGAAAAAGGGGTGACCCCATCGCGACTCCATCGATTTGCACGTACATTTTCCCATCGGGGCCGTAGAACGGGGCTTCTTTTGCGCATGGTTGGAGGAGCTGTCGCAATATGTCTTCGGGAATGGTGAGGGCTGTGAAGCCTTCAGTATGGTAAATAGCATTGGTAATCAATTCGATGGTTTCATCAACGGGAACATTTGTGAATAGAGATTCTACGTCCATAGAAGCTAGTACGGCTGCTGGCTGAGAAGTCTGAAGGATATCTAGAAGAGGAGGGAAGCGTGTAGTCTGATGGGGTGTATGGCACGATGATCGAGTTGAGAAATTTTGCCAGGTGATAAGTAATGCTTGGTGTTTGACTTATGATGGGGCGAAGGGGATTTCCAGGTTTATGCGTTTATACATTGCCGTAGACGTAACCCATCCTGAAGTCGCCTTCAATTAGAGGAATCTTCAGAGGGTTGGTGGTGGTGATATTTTTCCTAATGAGTTTGTGAGCTTTGTTTATAGATCGTTAGTGGGATTCCAAGTTATATTCTTGAATTTGGTGGTGTCGTGCAGTATTGTTTTCATCTTGTTGAGGTATTCTTCTTGGCTTAGGATGACATAGAGTAAGGATTTATTGGCTCTCCGGATGACAATATCCTTGTTCTCTCTCTGAGTTCTTTTGCAGCCTGCCTCAGTTGAGGTGTGAGAAGAGAGCTCCGGCTGTGGCTTCGGCATTTATTGGACTCTGCGGAGAGTTCAGTAGCGAGGTTGGTATTGATATCTACTTTTCGGTCTTGATCGAGCTTGAGTATGTCTTCGAGGAGGATCTCTATTTCAATTCTCTTAGATAAAGAAAATGACTTAGTCATATAGTGGCAATTTAGGCCCAAGTTAAGGAAATCAACTTGGTATTGGCTAAAAGTCGTGTTGCTTAGGTTGATGAAAGGATCTGTTTTTTGAGGGATGTCAACTGGGCCGCGGTACAATTTTGCAAGCTTGCACCCAATGCGCCGCCTACACTGACAGAGATGTATGTCGGATGTGTCACGAAGACATGCTTTTAATTGTGATAGAAGATCTTCGGTTATATTAGCTCCGTCGAGAAGAGCTTGGAGAGTCCCAAAGAAATTTAAAAATGGGATGGTGGCTCAGTCGATGAGCGCTTGAGAACACAGGTTCGAATCCTACTCCTTTATTCATTTTCCATATAACGATTCAAATTAGTTTTCACGATTTTCTCAGTCTCTATATCTCACATTATCTTTATTAAGTTTTCAATGGTTATCTTCCTTAGTGTTGTGATGCCAATTTTCATTTCTTTGGGACTATAAATGTATCTATTATATTACGTGTCATGTGATTTCAGTTATATATGTATTTATATATATATATATATATATATATATATATATATATATATATATATATATATATATATATATATATATATATATATATACACTGAGAAAAATCTAGAAAAGAGAAGGGGGGGAGTGGAATGAGGGACCAAAGTTCACGTAATTGTATACCACTTTACCTTATACTTCGTTAGGGCTTGTGGGTGGGCCAGATGAGGCTCCGGTCCTTATGTCTAGCAAAGGAGCGAAGATTTCACCCTTCACTTTCGAACGAAATCGCGCTTTTCACTTTAACAGTTTTTATTTTCACTACTCTAAGCGACTCGAACAAATCCACCTTCACTAAAATTCCGAACAACGGTTCGGAAAAGCAGCCTAGCACCGGCGAGCAGAGCCGTCAGCAAAGAATGAATTTCGTTTGGTATTGGGATAATATAAGAGGGGAAAGTCAGGAGACAGATAGAAAAGGTAGATATATTGTGTTTGGTGTGTGTGTGTGTGTGTTGAGATGGTTATGAATGTAGGATGATATATGAAGATGATACGTTATTAGCCGCCATTGCCGAGACCAACAACCAGAAGACATACTTCCACATTGAAAACGAACACTCAACCAAAATAATGTGCTGCATATACTATGCACACATTGCAAACATTACTCGCCCAGTTACTTTTACCATGGAAGTCGACCGCATGCCAAAAAGTTCCCACACCCCCAAACACAGCCAATACACGCGATCCGTGTCTTAATAAACCTGTAGTTGCACAAACAACAAAACAAGCGTCAGCTTCACCCAGGAAAAACACCATCACTACAATTAACACGCAAACACACTCACACACTCATCCAACAAGGCAGCAGTGCGACCCAAGGAGGCCAGGTCTCCACCCTCAAGAAAACCTTCAAAACCCGCCGCCCAAGTTCAACCTCCTCCTCATCGCGAGGGAGAGAGCATCAATTCAAATACCACGCGAGGGGATTCAATCTCAAAATATTTGCCCCGAATCAGCTCCCTTTCCAAACTAGCTCGATTACCGTGAAGTAGCTGAAGGTCATAGGACTGAAAGGTACAAGTGGGAATGCTCAGATGAGGTTCATGAGCGGCAGATTGGAGATGCTCTCACTCAAAACATAATAAAATTGACCCCGGACTGCTTCCACACGATCACGGACACAAAATACAGAAAAAAAAGAAGTGGCAGGGAGCGCACCCCGCCCAGTACACCTCATGGAGCTAAAGTAGAACGCGAATAAACGTCTACTTTAATCCCACACACTAGAGAACCAACATTACATAAAATGACAGACAGACTTACAATTATACATATCATATGAATGTCAATGCGTGGGACGGAAAAGGTTCCATCTATGGCAATATTATGCGACAGAGTGGCTTAGACATAATACTTATCTCTGAACATGGACTGACCACGGAAGAACAATTAAAATTATTTCAATACGACGTTATTAGCAAGAATCATAGTCAGGAACAGCATGACGGCTGCGACATAGCAGTCAAAAAAGGACTAAAATACAGGACACTGGATGACTTAGATGAATCCTACCTTGCCATTGAAGTAGGTACTGCCTTAGGGGGGCTGCACGTGGCCACGGGGTACCAACCCCCAAGACGCAGCTATTTGCCCATGCATAACCTCTTGCAGATATTTAGCCAGAGGAAAATGTTATCTTCGCCGAAGATTTAAATGCAAGGTGCGCTGTGGCAGGATATACCTCCTATAACAATGCAGGTAGAAACATCGAACTACTACTTGACACACAATTTAGAATAAATAGATGAGGAACTGAATAAAATTACTGACTTTCTAATCAAATCAGATCAAAATAGTATTCCCCGTATTAATTATAAACCCTTCCAGCCTCCCCCTGGACCCCTCCCATAAGAGCCTTGACCCAAGAATATAGGGACCTGTCCACTGTAGTAGCACTGATAGGCCCCAACTACAATGCTCACAGAAGACAGACAAATTAAAGACGAACTCCAAACACTAATTACAGACCAGCAAATGCTACTATGGGATAGATTAATAGACAGACTCGACATAGAAAGAGACACAACACGTTCTGGCAGACGGTTAAATGTCTTAAAGGAAAACCCCCACAAACAAAAATGACAATTACTCACAACGGCCAAAAAAATACTGAGACTGAAGAGATTGAAGAAATGTTTTGAATTTTCTGCTCTTCAATCTTCATAATTACCCCATATGAAAATGATAATTACGACCTCGAATTCGAAACTAATGTAATCCAACAGCTAAACACACATACACAAAACCTCTCCTCACCACTGTGTGTCGCAGGAAAGATTGATGGAGGGCTATGGCAGTAAAATAACTTCCCTAGAACTCTCCGTTACTCTGAAATCCTTTCGTCAAAGAGCCCCGGGTACTACGGGGCTGACCCGCGAAAATTTCATCCAGACCCTGCCTAACGTTTGGAGTGGCCTTCTCAACATTATGAACGCATCTCTGAACACGGGTTATTTCCCAAATTGGCCAAGATGATTTTCTATCCCTAAAGCGGAGAAGGCCCCGGACTGCCCTGCCAGCTTTCGACCGATATCTCTCTTAGAATTTGCTGGCAAAGTCTTCGAGAAGATATTGGCTAACAGAGTCAACTCTTTTATCGATGAAGCCAATTGCATAACGAGCAGCAACACGGCTTCAGAAGGAAAAGAGGGAAAGACGCGGCACTAGCCATCGTCACTGAAAAGCTTGCAAAAATCAAAGTAGAAAAAAGACATACTGACCTGGTGTTCCGCGATGTCAAAAAAGCATTTGACAAGGTTTCGAAGAGAGGACTACAATTTAAAATCCTTCAAGTGGGCCTCAACCCCATTCTTGAGAGGATTATATGTGACTACATAAGGGAGAGGGGAGCATACATACAAATTAGAGGACATAAAGGCCCCGAATTCGAACTCGAAGTAGGGGTCCCTCAAGGGAGCTGTCTCAGTCCCCTTTTATACAACATTTATACACGTGACCTATACAACCTCTCTCCGAGGGTACGATATACGTACAGTTCGCTGACGATATATAGCAAATTTGTACCGCCGCTTATGTTCACAGGAAATTTATGGCGAGGAATAAGGATAGGGAGATATCTAACATCAACTCTTTCGAGAGTTGATGAAAGATATCAACCAATGCCCTAAAAATTCAAAATAATTCCCATGTTTCGCAAGACCTTCAACGATATACGTGTAGACGGGAAGCGAGTCCCCTACTGCCTGGAAGGGACGGTTCTGGGGTTTAAAATCACCACGAGTCATATCGAGCGAACAGTCGCGAATTGCAAGCGAGATTTGAGGGAATTTTATTGGTTTCGTGACCTAACTCGCTCAAATAAACTCAAGATATTCAATGCGTGCATTCGCTCAAGGCTCCTGAACCCCCCGGTGCCGCTGAACGCGAGCGCCCAGACCCACATTGCGAAACTACAAACGATCCAGAACAAAGCGGTGCTTCTCATCACAAACACCCGAAGAAGAGAATACAAACAAACGACTGAGGGAGCTCCACGACTCGGTTGGATTATCTCCGATCAACGTGGCGCTCCACGAGAGGGCTAAGAGGATTTGGCAAGCCATTGGCACCCGCTTGACCCCTGAGTTCTCTCGTGCACACCTAGACATCGAGGTCAACCGACAAATAAGACCATTTAAAAGCAGTAAGATACAGTCTGACGGCGACGTGACTCCAAAATACACATGACAAAATCGACAAATCACAAAAAAAACGACTAGTGTAATGCTTAGGTTTCTTTAATAGAAATTCATAAATTCATATACCATCACTAAGATTTACCCTTTTTTCAAAACTTTGCGAAAAATATCAAACTCCAAAATGTAACTAGAAAAGCTTTTTCAAAAACCCACAGCGGGAACAATAAACCCCGCCTCAAATAAAGGCTTGAATGCCATTTAAGACCATTAAGATCATATATAAAAATAAGAATTGATTGAAATGTTTAATTTAATTAAAATAAACTATAGATTTTATAGTTTATTAAAAACAAAACAAAAAAACAAACAAAACTTAAACAAACAGAGCTACCCTTTCACCAGGGACCTATTTATTAGGTTTCCCACACTACATCTATTCTTTAAACTCACCCTATTTCACCACTTCATCTCTCACTATCTTTCTCTTACTCTCCCTAAAGTCCAAAATTCATTCTTTTCTGCTCACAATCACCAAAAAATTACTTCGCCGCTAAAGGAGGCAACGAGAATAGTAACCTTCCATCGATGCCGCCTCAACAATAACCAAGACTTCCGTCTGAAGATGCCTGAAGAAAGGCGAAAGCTCACAAAGATACCAACACGGGCGATGCCTCACTGCAAGAGGTGAGTGCTCTGCCTCATACAAAAGGCCCATCGTTAATGCCTATTTCAAAGCGTCGTTCACAAATTGCACACCGTGGAAGGATATACATTCGGAGCTAGCTAGAATCCGCCAATTGCTGACTAATAGAGGCATCTATTAAGAAGAAAATGGATGAATTCTGTCAAGGAATAACGTCGACTACAACAATAAAAGATGAAAACTTAACCGTCTACCACCGGCTCAACTACGAATCAACCTATAAGGAAGAATGTGAAGTCCTACGAGGGATCATAAATCGAGGTACTATTTTGAAGGCGCCCTACCAAAAGCTCCATCTTAGAATCTATAGTAAACAAAATTTGGTAGCATCTATGGTTATGAAGAACAGCACCGCCCCCGGAGTGTCCAATGAAATGTGTTCTGATATTGTTTATAAATTTTCGTGCCCAGAGGAGATGTGCAAATCTCACATTAATGACTATATCGGACTCACCACTATCACACTAAGGAGGCTTCTAATGGCCCACAAAAACCATGCATCCATACATCAGCACTTCCTGGATGCCCATGACAGAATACCTACCATACAAGAATTGATGGGAAACGCAGAGATAATTCATAAAGAAAGGAATTACGGCCGCATTCTAATAACCGACTGTAATCAACACCCTTCAGAAACCCACCCAGAACATCCAGCAAGAATTTGATAATATACTTCCGTTGTGAAAAGCAAGACGAACACGAATAAATAGCTCAAAATGGTGCAGAGCACCGAAACAGCTGTCGTGACGTTTAAACTAAATGAAGGAAAGAAGTTTGCATATCTTTCACCAGAAATTAACAACAGAAAACAAGAAAAAACTGAGGAAATATGAAGATTGTTGCAAAAGAATTATTGATGCCACGGAAGCAATAAACTTCAACCAAGCTGGTAGAAGCACGATTGGATCATATGTGTTGACTCTAAAACGGTCAATTTCCTGCTAGGGCAACAAGCAGGCTATACTAAATATCCCCACTTCCTTTGCTTATGGGACAGCAGAATGCCGTATTTGATCACTCCACACCTAACAACACTTTTGTAGTGGTATACCTTGTGGAACGCAAAGTACTGCTTTGATGAAGTAGGCTTTATTCTAAGAGTGCTAATTTTGTTGTTTTTAAGGAAGAGCCGCTTCAACACGTAATGATAAGAAGGAAACACACAGGAATTCCCCAAATAAACTTAAATTTAACAATTTACTACACAAAAAATAAACATGAACCATAAAAATACTCCGAATATTAAAATACACAATAATGACTCCAATTAACTTGACCCTCTAATATTGGCTAATTAGCTACTCACTTCAATATACATGAAATAGGCTAATTGTCTCTACTGGAGTTTAAATACCTTGGTTGCTCTGGCGGCGGGTTTGAGTCTGACCTTGAACTCAATGAGCCCCAGACACCACAGGAATCTGGTAGGTCTTTTGACGCGTGCTTCGACCAGATTGTTGGAGGTGGTCGAGATCGCGAGGTACTTTGGCGAGTGTAGCAGTTGGGGGTCCACACGGTATTCAATGGGGGTGGGGGGTCTTCAAGGGCGAGAACAATCATGGTGCTTTAGGAGGCACCAGGGTAGGCGGGGTCTCTCTGGCGAGAGTAAGTTGAACTTGGTTCTTAAATCAAGTTTACTTAGAGTTCGGTGTGACCACTGAGTAACGGGCTCGAGGAGGAACTTTTTCCCTCTTTTTTTCTTAATTCCTCAAGGACGAGGAATATCCCTGGGCTTTAGGATGCACCAGGATATGAGGAGTCTCTATGATGAGAGTAAGTTGAACTTGAACAAGTTAACTTAACGTTTGGTTTGATAACCAGGGACTAGCTCGAGGATGAGCTGCTTCTTAGCCCCCTTGGTAGCCCTGCCTCTCTTGCAGGGGACTTCGTAGTCTGGCGACTCACGTATTCTACCTGTCCAGTCTTGGTAGCCCTGCCTCTCTTGCAGGGGACTTCGTAGCCTGAAGACTGACGTATTCTACCACGTTTTTCCCGAGTGTTTCTTATTTATACCTCGTCACCCCACTGGGGTAGGGCTAGGAGGGGGGGGAGGGGCTTGTGGACGGGCCGCAGGAGGGTTGTTACTCCAACGGTTTTTCTCATCAAGTCTCAACTCTGCTCCAGCTGGCCTTCGAGCTTAAGAGAAACGCGTCTCCAATTTCTTACTTGAGGTGAAATTGAATATACTCTCGTAGAGGAGATCTTGCAGTTTAAAACCGTTCGGGTTTTCATACAGACGAGTGGCGAGGGTCTGTGGTTACGAGTTTGACCCTTGATGCCGGGGCCGGATGTCTTTGCGGTTACCGTTACCGTCCCGTGTCTACACTGAGAGAGAACGGGGGGGTGACGATTCTCCTACAATGTTCATCATGGTAGGATATATTGATAGGGACGGCTAATCTTACATTAATAATGTTCTTTTCAATACTCTCGATTTGTCATATATTCGCCTTCTCTTCTTGGTTCACTTCGTGAATTTAAACTCCCCGAAGTTCAATAAAAACTTAAGATTTCGATCTTAAAGAAGGAAATAGTAAATTAATGTACTTTTCTCCAATATTTTATTACACTGACGCGTTTCAATATGGCACGTATATATCATCTTCAGAGACAAAGTAGAAAAATGTTACAACAAATGACTTTATATATTACAATATGTAGTTACAGACTTACCATCAAATATAAAACATGGAAGCGTGTAAACTAACTCCCATTAAGACAAAGAGGGGAGGGGCAGGTCAACCGGGCAAAGGTGAAAAACTTCTGGACAATGGTTAGGTACAGGTCAAGCCTTTTTTCTCCATGGTGATTAGTAACTTGGGGCGAATTGGTTAAGCACGCCCCATTGCTCGGTTCTGTTCTCGTGCACTTGGTAGTATTTCGTAAGAATTTAATTGTATATTTAAACTTGGCTGTTTTTCTTGAATATACATAGCTTTAAGGAATAGTAATTGCCGTCGATTTGGAGCAGAGGCTAAACTTTTGTATTTAACTCTATCATTTCCCAGTTAAGGCAAACTTTGTGTTTTTCTCGTGGGTGTGTTTTCGGATCTCCATTACTTAGGTGTTATGTCATCCTCCATAAAACTATTGTTTTTGTCATCCCAATCTATGAGTGAGTTAAGAGCTCACGGTCTCCTAATTTACTTGTGTACTCATATATTAGATGGGTCCTTTCTTTGGGATCAGGTGCATATTATTCTTCATAATAAGGTTGGAGGTCCTTCTAGTTTGGTAATATATAGTTAAAGCGATCTTTTGCTTAGCGCTTATTGGCAGTACTCCTCGGTTAATTATTTCCCTCATTATTCTCTTATTAGTTCGGTATTCTGTACTCATATTGTTCTAGGGGAAGATTTTTATAGTGTTTTCTTTATCTATATTTCAGTTGTTTGAAGGCTCTGTAACCTAACCATCGGTCCATTTAATTCCTTCCATGTGGTGCATTGGGTGAAATAGCCGTTGATATGCAATGTAATTACGCTCCTCTTGTAGCGTTTAGAGCGTTCACTTTGTGCATTCAGCAAAGATCGGGATTGGTGGATTTGGCATATATTTTGGTGGTCATCGTGCCCTTAAGGTTTGTAGTTAAGGTGTCTAAAATGGTAATTGGTTATCTTGGCTAAGTTCAATGGTGTAATTTAGGGAAGAACAAATCGATGACAATTACTTTTCATTGAAGCTATATTTTTACAGACAAGCAACCAAGGTTAAACATACAATTCAATTCCCACGAGATACTACCAAGTGCAAGCGGACGGAGTCGAACAACGGTGCGCGTTTAACCTATTCGCCCAAAATTGCTTATCACCATGGAAAAGGAGCTTAACTTCTGCCCACTACCCGTTGACCAAAAGTTATCGCTTTTGACCTGTTCTTCCCTGTCCTAATGAGATTTAGTTCACTTACACACTTCCATTTCTTTGTTCGTTAGTAAGTCTGTAACCACATATTGTAATAAATAAAGCCATTTCTTGTAACATTGGTCTACTTTTTCTCTGAAGATGATACATGCTGTATTGATATGCGTCAGTATAATAAAATATTGAGGGAAAGTGCATTAATTTACTACTACGACCTTCCTTAAGATCGAAACCTGAATTTTTTTAAGGATATTGGGGAGTTTATTAATGATTGAGCTAAGAAGAGAAGGCGAATATATGACAATTCGAGAGGATTGAAAAGAAAATTATTAATGTCAAATTAACCTTCGCTTTCAATGAAACTGCTATGATAGATTATATATATATATATATATATATATATATATATATATATATATATATAATATTAGTTTTTGAGAAGCACTATCTCAATAGCCATTGCAGCTAGGGACAAGAAATAAAATCAAATGAAAGATGAACCCTTTATCTATAAATACTTATTCTTTGTAAAAGTCGTCTTAAATTCATTGAATGAGTCAATTAGCCTTTAAAAAATAATTTAAAAATATGTTTTGTTTATTTTTTGATTGATCTGTTAGGAAGCGGAAAGAAAAGACAAAATTTGTGGAGCAACGGTAACATAAGCTCACACACAGGCTGCGGTTCACCATAAAGGATGGCATATTGAACCATTCATTAAAATTTAAATTTAGTTTAAAAATTTTAACTTTTTAAAGTTTGCAATTTAGAAAAAAAATTGTTTTATCATTATCTTTTAAGGCTAGTTAGCCCATTAAATGACCCTAAGAAGATTTTAAAAAATAATTAATATTTATAGATAAATGATTCATCTTTCATTTCTCTTTATTTCATGTCCTTAGCTGCAATGGTTATTGAGATATTGCTTCTCAAAAACGGTCCATCCCCACAGATATCTCGAAAACAACAATGTCACTGATTCTAAGGTCATTAAAATTAGATTTTGAACAAAAGGGCTACATTTAAATGGCCTGTTTGAAAGATTAAAGTTGGGTGTTTCTCGAATTATATTCAACAATCTTTCTTTTACGGAAATCATTACAAGTGTAAATTAACTGAGACATGGCTTAAATTATTTAAGTGATTAAAATTATTCAACGCAGTACTGTCTCGTCTGACATAGACTTTGTGTTCATGTGGTTTGATCAAAAACAAATACATATATAAACAGTGAATGGGTTTTGATCAAGAAAAATGAATATATGAACAGTGAATGTGGTTTCGATCAAGACAAATGAATATATGAACAGTGACTGTGGTTTGATCATGAACAAATGAATATATGACTCTTACATTTTTCACATCGAGGAAAGCAAAACAATTTTCATTTTCCCATTCAACTTTAAAGTTTATAATAGGGTGGAGGTTATTGAGATTGGTCGGAAAGTTATCAAAAGAGTGTAAACTCCTTAAAGACCACATTGAGATGACGTCATCTACATACAAACTTTTGGTTTGGAATAATGGAGGGAGCACGGACCCTTCAAAATGATCCAAGAAAGGATTTTACAGTATAGGCAATAAGAAAGTTATTATGTTAAAGTCATATTTGTGGCGGAAGAAACCGATGTCGCTATTTTATAGTGATTTTACCACTTCAAAACCTTTCCAAAGTGATTTTACCCTTCAGAACTTCTCCAAAATATTTTTTCACTTCGGAACTTCCTCAAATTCAGAACTTCTCAAAAATCGATTTTTCCACTTCAGAACCACCTCAAATTGCTTTTGCCTCTTCATAATTTATCAAAAGTGTTTTGCCACTTCAGAACGTTTACAAACTGAATTTGCAGGTTCTGAACTTCTTGAAAGTCCTATACTAGTTCAGAACTCCCCCAAATTGATTTTACGAAGTGGAACTTTCACCACTTAAGAACTTCTCCAAAGTAAATTTGACACTTGAGGATTTCTCTAATAGTGATGTTGACACATTAAAACTTTTCTTATGTGATTTTGCCATTCGTATTTTCTCCAAAATGGTTTTGCTACATCAGAAACTATCCAAATTTATTTTACCATTTCAGAACTTGTCCAAAGTGATTTTGCCACGTTAAAAATCTTCAATTGGATTATGCTACTTCAGAAGTACTCTAAGGTGATCTTGCCACATCGAACTTGTCTAAAGTGATTTTCGCCACCTCGTGGCTTCTCAAAAGTCTGTTTTGTCACTTTTAACTTCTCTAAAGTTGTTTTACAACTTCATAAAATTTCCAAAGTTATTTTGCCGCTCAGGAAATTTCTTAAATGGATTTCGCAACTCTGCCACGCCTCAAAGTGACATTGTAACTTCAGAACTTCCTCAACTTGATTTTGCCACGTCAGAACTTCGGCAAAATTATTTTTGACACTCTATAACTTCTCCAGCGGGTCTTTGTCACTTTAGAACTTTCTTAAATTGATTTTCTGACTTCAGAACTTCTTAAAAGTTATTTTACCATTTTAAAAGTTGTCCAATGTGGTTTTCCACTTCATAAGTTACCCAAAGTGGTTTTAACACTTCATAACTTATCAGAAGTGATTTTGCCACTTCAGTACTTCCTCAAATTGATTTTTTTTCATATTAGCACTTATCCAAAGTAATTTTGCCACTTCAGAACTTCTCTAAAGTTATTTTCCCACTTCGGAGCTTCTCGAAAATGTTTTTGCCACATGATATCCAAGCTAAAGTAGTTTTACCACTTCAGAAAATTAAAAAAAATTCAACTTCAGAAATTCCTCAAATAGATTTTATCATTCTATAAGTCCCCCAAAGTTGTTTTGCCATTTCGAATTTTCCTCAACTTAATTCTGCTACTTCAAGACTTCGCCAAAGTAATTTTGCTACTCCAGCACTTCTCCAAAGTGCCTTTTCTTTAACACTTCAAAACTTCCTAAATTTATTTTGCGACTTCAGAAGTTTCAAAATTTATTTGTCTACCTCAGAACTTCTCCAAAGTGATTCGGCCACTTCCGAACTTCGCTAAAGTGGTTTTTCCACTTCAGAACATCTCCAAAGATATTTTGCCAATTAAAAATTCTCTAAACAGATTTTGAAACTTAAGAATTTCCTTATTTTTTTACTTCAGAACTTCTCCAAAATGATTTGGCCACCAGAACTGTGGGAAAGTGATTTTTGTAACTTTTTTATCTTCTCAAAACTTATTTTACCACTTCAGAACCACATAAAATTGATATTTTACTTCAGTATTTTCAGACATAATTTGCCACTTCACAACATATTCAAAGTGTTTTGCCACCTCAGAACTTCGCTAGTGTTTGTGTCAATTCAGAACTTCCTCAATTTGTTTTGCCACTTTAGAATTTCGAATTGATTCTGCCTCTTCAAAAGTTCTCCAAAGTAATTTTGCCAATTAAAAATTATCTAAAGTGATTTTACCACTTAAGAACTTCTTCAAATCGATTTTGCCACGTGAGAGCTTCCGTAAATATATTTTGGCACTTAAGACTTCTACAAAGTGTTTTTGTCACTTCAGAACGTCGCAAAAGTGATTTTGCTACTTCAGAACTTTGTCACTGTCATTTTGCCAATCAGACCTTCTCTAATATGATTTTGCGCTCCGGAGTTTAACTCGTTAATTTAGCTTAGTTGTTAAATTAACCGATAAAAAAAATAGGGGTTTGAAAAAGACTGATAGAATTTGTTTGCTTTTTCGCGTTTGAATTAGTTGGAATTGTGTTTTGACGTTTGAATCAGAGATACTTACAAAGGGTATTCTCGTATATAAGTTTGAAATGGAAACAGAAGAAGTTCACTTACCGTACCCTGGGATGCATTATTAATTACCTTACCCCAAATTGGTTTGAATATTACAAATAAAGGGACCGAGTGGAAAGCGAGAAAACGGGGGTGGATTTATACTGAGGCAATGCAAGGAATTGGAAGTTTCTACTCCTGAAGTAGTTGACCGCACAACCTCTAGCAAAGTTGTGCTCCTCCCCTCATCCACCGAGGGGATGGGGTCCCTGAATACCGCCTCCACTCGAAAGTTCGCTATAGAATTAAGAACCAAGGTGTACATGGCCTGGACGATATAAAAAAAACATCCATTGATTAAGAAAGACAATTTTAATATTTTAGTTTTAAATCAATTATAAGAGTCAATTCAAATTTAATACAAAAAATGGAGTGCAATTGTAAAGAGGGAGATAGACGAAGTAGGATTGAGTACGAAAGTAATTAATCATTTCTCTCTTTTTTTTCCAGATGTCTAATTTCACGTCACGATGCCTCACACTGGTAAGAAATCCTCGGTGCTTTATAAGCTTGGTTTGGTCGCAGCTTTCTAAGCTGCCGGGTAGCCGAGTGGTCTGAGACGCTCTTTAGCAGCATCTCGCCACCACTTCGTGTCTTCTTTATTTTCCAACTGGTACTTTTCCTCCCTACACTTCTCTAATATGGGTTGAAGGAGAATTTGACTATTGGGCAAGTAATAAATGGAGTTGTAGCTGACATTCGGGGAATTGTTGATTTGAGCCAATTCGTGGGTCTTTATATATATATATATATATATATATATATATATATATATATATATATATATATATATATATATATATATATATAAACACTCATGGTATAAATCTGTCATTATGCGTTGGTAGGCTAGAGCCCGAGTTTTGGGGCAAGGTCCACTATCCTAGTCTCGCTTGCCTTAGTCTTAATTTTGAAGCGTATGCCTACATATCTATTTTTTTCAATTCTTCAGTAAGGTAAATGACGTTGTAGCGGGCCGAAAATCTAGACTCTAACTCGAATCAATCCAACCCGCTTCCTACACTAATTCGGACGTGAGAAATCAAGGGAGAAATGAAACGGATTGTATGTACAGTCCTTTACTTACAAAAATATGGGGTAAATATTTACAAGAGATATCGTTATTTATGCACACAAAAATATAGATAGCTAATTTTCCTATATACACATTTAATATTATCTGATGAATACCAATCAAAATTTATAGAAAAAACAACATTCAATTAGACTATATATACAGAAGAAAGATACGCAAAGTCACACAACAAAAAAATATCTGCCAGGGCAATATCAACCAACCGATAGCAGAGTAAACAACAAGTCAATAACAAAAGGCCTAAATCAAACAAGCGGACAAAAAAAAAAGAAGAAAGGCCTCACATGTTACCCAGGTGAGTATTGGCGTCTCAAGCGGTTTACAAAAAAAATTGGCGCCTCCGAGGGCGTACAATATTGCGATCTGGTCGCATCTTGAGGCTATCAAAGAAAAACCTCCTGTCTAGCCAGGACTTACAATAACTTATTGCCACTCTTTACAAAAGGTAAGATTAAATTTTGCAAATCTTTATCTATCATAGAGTGGCTTTTTTAAAAATATATTGCGTTGTCAAAATTACATACACTCGTTTCAGAATATATCTCCTGGAAAGAGAGAAAAAACATTTTATAATACAACATGAAAGCAAATACATATATATTATATAACAAAACATTCTAACAGAGGGAGGGATAGGGTATTGAGAAAAGGGTGGGAAAATGGCCCATCACATACACACTCACATTCGCTCCACCACAACGTTGTTAGATGAAGACTGTTTTTATTTATCGTTTGGTGCAATGACAGAGGAGGGAAGAGTGAAAGTTTATTACGAGAGTTCCCTGGCAGATATTAGAAGAGATATTGAAAGTACATCATAAAAAGATTTGCTATACAGGAACTTACCAGCAAACGGGAAGTGGTAGGCTTAAAACACCTAAAGTTCCCGAAAATATGAATTACATCATTAATAAAATCTGTTATAAGGAAGTAAGGATTCATTTATCGCAACGGACAATGGCAAAAAAAATCTGAATATTGGTAATAGTTCTGTGTCGTGGTATTGTTCTTGTTGTTTTAGAGCGCCAGTCTGATCCTATTAATTACGAAAGACAACAATACCTCAATATTGGTTGAGTTGACTTTTTAATTATTTTATTATTGAGAGTGTCACAGCGTTTAATCCGTTTTAAGGAGACAGCCCATTAAACACGTAAAGGATCCATTGAAACACCAGAATTATTCAAAAACAAATATATATTTTAAATTTATCAATTAACTACACAAAAAAACAGTAAAAATATTTATATTTACCTAATAAGTTTAACGAGGATAAACATACTTGAAACCGGGCCTATTATTGAATCTATTCATGTCCAAATATAAATAGGCTCCAAGTAAACAAACCAATTGCCGATTAGTTATTTTATAGTGACCCTTTTAGATTAGCATTAAACAACAATTTTAGCTTCACTCGTCTAAAGGTAAAGATGACGGGGTTCACTAACGATTGTTTCTACTTCAGTTAATTTGAGTACGGTAATAAACTCATACTAAAGCAATATGAATATAAATGGTCATTCTAACTTACATGAAAGAAAGGATCAGGGGTTGCCTGATGTCACTAGATGGCTTTTCTCGCGCTTCGGTGTGTTGGAGCGGCCGATGGTAGATTTTCCTCGAGATGGGAGGGAGGTAGGGGAATACGATGTCTAATTCTGCGGTTCTACGTAAAAACGCGAAGGGAGAAGTTTTACTCTCAGGCTCAATGAGTGCTCTTCTGGATGCTCTTGAAGCCTCTTTGTATCCTAGTCTTCTTCTCTCTTCGGTATCGTCTTTCACCGAATAATCCTTCTTCTTTTGCTGCCGAAATTCCTGGATGGCACTAGGAATGGTAATCCAGTCAGACTTCTAAGTCTGTAAAGGATAGTTCGGTCTGGTACCGATACAAAACGTGACGTTTTTCTATGTTAATTCGACACTGGGTGAAGGATCGATCTTCTCGAACTGATCCTTCATCGTCTCTCCTCGAATAATCCTTCTTCTCTTGCTGCCGAAATTCCTGGTTTGGCACTAGGAATAGTAATCCAGTCAGACTTCTTCTAATCTGTAAAGGGTAGTTCGGTCTAGTATCGATACAAAACGTAACGTTTTTCTATGTTAATTCGACACTGGGTGAACGATCGATCTCCTTGAACTCATCCTTTATCGTCTCTTCTCGAATAATAATCTTTTTCTTTCCTTCCGGGGCTTATTTATAGGCTGGTGACCGCCCCATCTAAGGGGGAAGGGGCGAGGCCGCAGAGGGGAGAGCAAGGAGTGAGGCCGCAGAGGAAGAGCGAGGGGTAAGGCCGCAGAAAGGAGAGCGAGGGATGAGAGGGTGGCACCGCGGGGCCCAAGTCGGCTTGTGAATTAGAGACACCACCAACCGTCACCATCCTTTATGTTCCTTTTGACTGGCACCGCTTTTTGGCGATTTAACCATGGGCCTCTGGATCTCGTAGGTAAACGGATTCTTTGAGCGCTGCTTAATGGCCTTTTGGGGTCAACTAGGCACTACGGCTCGCTCCCAACTACCTAAGCGGCGGGGAGATCAAAAAGGGTATGCCGTTTGACTGTTATGCCGCCGGCAAACGTTCCAACGACTCTCCTGATGTGGCTCGATTCTCTTGCTTTCTCCGCAGGGGGGTACTTTAACGTATATGTCCGCCTGGCCCTCCGAGAGGCTATATGTTGTCATTCCTCTACATTCTGTACAACGTGTAGTGAAATCAAGGAATCAAAAAAGCATTCAAAAGAATTCCCACTTCAATAATAAACAATGTGAAGGATAAAAGGATAGCAAGGCCCAAATCTTTCTTGGGTAATTTTCAGATGGATATGTTAAGAATTTCCACGAAACCGTCAAAGTGACTTTGTCTACCGGTGCGGTATCATAAGATTTTCAAATAAAATCTGCAGGAGTTTCTTGGAACGGTAAAACTAACGTTCATTTTATTGAAACCAAAAAAGCAAACGTGAAATCAGTAAATTACATAGAATTTTAACTGTTGTTGCCCGACTGCCGACTTTATCCAGAAAACTATTTTTGTTTTCATCTTAAAATTACGAAGCATGAGTGGGCGTGGCAAAGACCAGACTTACCACTCGATGGATTATTCGATTTGGAAGTTGCTGAAAGAGGCTTATGGTGAACAGCGCGAACTTGACTTTAATCAGCAATTATAGTATTTGGTTTTACCAAATACATTTCATTTAAATAAAAGAGATGAACGTAGAAGTTGTTTACCATCTACAAGATGAACTAAAAAAGATAATAAGAAAAATGGAAAGTTTCCAAAGAAAATTAATAAAGGCGAAATATACTATGGTCTTTAGCAAATCTGCTTTTATATATATATATATATATATATATATATATATATATATATATATATATATATATATATATATATATATATATATATATATATATATATATATATATATATATATATATATATAATGAAAAACTCACAAAGTGGCACGTGAGGAAACAACTTAATATCTCTGTAAATTTTAGATATGAATCCACTTTATATAAAATGTTAGTCCACAATAATACAAGGAAAAAAGGTAGAGTATATTCTATAGAATGTTCTATTTGTAATTTACCTTACTTCGGGCAAACTGGTAAATCTTAATCTACTAGAATTTACCAACATAAGTATAATATTATAAGAGGTGAAATAAACAGTGCTTTATTTTTACATTTATCTGAAAATAACCACCCCATTGACTGGAATTCTGCAAAATTCCTTTATCATTCCGCTGATTTCACAAAAAGAAATATTGTCGAGTGTTCCTTAACTGGCATCTTATCCAATATGAACATTTCCCCTGGCTTATTTAAACTCGACCCTGTTTAAAAAAGAAACAACTTGTACTATGTAAATGAAATAACTTCATAATGCAGCCTGTTGTCACTCTTTATTAGTGTAATATCATTCGCATTGCCTCTCCAGCCACGTGTCTCTGTTTTGACTGTGGATTAACTCTTAGTCCTAAATGTTTCCGCTCTAATGATAATCCTTCTAAATGTTTTTTTTTTTTTGTTTTGTTTTTTTCCCCCCACCATATTCCATTCATATACATGGCGTTGTTGTGTGCCTTCGTTTTAGGGATGCATATGTCTGTTATTAGTTGCCTATTGTTCTTTTTCTTGGTATTTTTCTGTATTGTTTTTGTGTTTTTTCCATTGGCTTGTACTATGTGATGGACGTTCCCTTCGTATCTTTGTACCTTATATAAGGTTGTATTCTCCATTTTCATGCTATTCCTTGAAAATGAACTAGCAAATATAGTTCGAAAGTGCTTGGATTCATCTTTTTTATTTTCCTGTGGGTTAATTTTCATATATATATATATATATATATTGAAGACCATTGTGTATTTTGCCTTAATTAATTTCCTTTGGCAACTTTCTCTTCTTCTAACTATCTTTTTTATTCCATCTTGTAGATGGTGGATTATTTGTCCAGTATTCATCTCTTTTTTAAATGAATGTGTTTGGTAAAAACCAAACTAAATTGCTAAGCTTTCAATCTTATTCGATCATTTTCGGAGAGTTTTGAAATGTTCTTGCCTGATTTACCGATGTAATGAGTGGAGTGAGGATCTGGCAGAGTGAATGAAAACGATTTTTAAGGGGCATTTATTCGACCTTGGTTAAACGTAATGTTACAGGAAATGGGTCACTCCTGTGAGTGGAATTTTTAAAATAGTTTTAATGTTCGATTCCAGCTTGTCGCTTGACTGTTGATGGCCGGCTTATCTTCATTTATTAATATGAATTCTAAGATGTTAAGCCTCGCTTTATTAACCTCTTTTCTTTTAATAATGGTGTTATCAACGAGCATATCTCTCGTTAGGTTAATATTATGGACACTCTCCATATGGTTCTTAGGCCCTCCGCTTTGTAGATGCATAGTTAAACGCCTCGAAAGTGTAGTAGTTGTTATGCCAATATATTTTGAGTTTTTATAAAGATTACAGTCTTTATCGGGGCAGATGAACTCGTAAACTATGTTGGTTGACTTGAGATTCGAGGAGTTTAGGCAGATGTTGTTTTTCATCAGAAGATTGCTGGCTTTTGTTGTTTTATAATAAATGATGAGTTGGATTTTATCCGTTTGATTTTTAACCTTGATGTTACGGTTAATAATCTCCTTGATGTTTTTTTCATCTATTTTATAGGCCGTGGACATTTGGTTTCTGTAATACACTTTGATGTTGTTGACTTCTCCATGATTACTTTCAGTTTTATCCGCATGTTTGTAATGGTTATTTAAAAATGATTGGAATTGTTTGTGAATCATGCTGTTTGAGAAACCATTATTCACGAGTATTTGTTTTACTCGTGCTATCTCTTGGTGGAAAAGTTCCCACGTAGAGCAGCATTTATAAGCTCGGCAGATGTATGAGTCGATTACGCTTGTTTTATACCTTTCAGGGCATTCACTCCCCGCATTGAGGTATCTTCCCATGTCCGTACTTTTCCTATGTACTTTAGTGATGTAGCTGCCATTGATGTTTTGAACCTCAACGTCTAAGAAAGGGAGTTTATTGCTCGTGCTGAATTGAGCAGATCCTCACTCTACTCATTACATCGGTAAAGGAGGCAAGAAAATTTCAAAACGCTCCGAAGATGATAGAAAGTTGCCAAAGGAAATTAATTAAAGCAAAATACACAATGGTCTTAAACAAAATTTGCATTCAAGAAAGACTGCTACCCAACTACACTAATATATATATATATATATATATATATATATATATATATATATATATATATATATATATATATATATATTCTTAGAGTCGATCAGCAGCATTAACTTGTCCAGACCACTCTGCCATTCGAGAACCTGCAGGGGAGGGGGTACACTGTGTAATTCTGTTACGCCTGGTACTCGGAGAAACGGCAAGTCCTCCGCTCTTTTTGTCAATAGGGGAAGCCTGGCCCCCTAGGTTGAATTTGACTCTTTGACAGTACCTGAAGATGCTGATGCACTCCCACGGTCCTTCCATGCACCCTTTTTTCTAAGAGTTTCACCCCTCCCAAATTCCTCTCTAGAGGTTTAAAAACCTGATCGCTACCTCATGCCGCATGTAAGGCAGACTCAAGAGGTCGTGGGCGTTGGGGCGCGATTAATGGGAAGATCGGTTTGCCTCAATAACCCTTCCCTGCGTCTAATGGCTGATCACCACCTTGCAACTGTTCTCAGGTGCATAAGGTTGTACTACTTATAGCAGGTGGTCTTTACTGCCTGGTTGGCTGTCAAGACAATCAAAAGTCTCATTAACTGCGTCTGTCACATGACATCATCAGATCCTGGCTGTCTTGTCGACTATTACGACCTTTGAGGGATCCACTCTGTCCTCCTGCTTCTCTGGCTGCTCAGATGGGAGCTGTGGCCTTTGGTGAGAGAACGTCCGCTGAACGACTTCTGCTCAGTATGTGTCCCTGCATAGGCGCGAACACCACGCATTAAGACCCAGTATTGGGGCCCCGAAAAGTCCCCAAACCAGAGACGGGATAAGCGGGAGCAGCTGGGGGTAGGATGTAGCCCAACAACTCCCCTTTTATTTTTTCTGTGGTCACAAATTTCAGAATTTCTGCTTCCGTGATGGCCGCCGAGTGTGAGGTGGTCCTAGGAGAAAAGCACGCCTGCCACTTATCTTGGCAAGCATACGTGCTTTACATAACGGAAAAACCTCTGCAGTGTGGAAACGCGTCAAAAGTATGCGTGGCAAATTATCGCAGGATCTATCTCCAGTACTCCGTGAGGACTGGACCGCAAACTCGGAACCTGCTTTCATTACAGATTCCTTCACGTCTGCTTTCTCCGCATTCTCCAGGTGGAGGTTTGCTCAGTTATCATTTAAACCATGTCGCTAGCCATATGTAGGCCTCCAACTGGGCTTTACCTCGAGAGGGAAGGAACTCTTCCACGTCCTTATATACTCAGTGAGCTGCACTCCGCTCTCGCTTCGTGCGCAGATACCACCCATGGACCAGACGATATCCTGTACGCCATAATTTGAGACTTCCGTGAGCCTGGCATGGCCTTTTTCCTAGCTCTGCTTAACAGGACTTGTACTAAAAATATAATTTCTTATTCCTGAGTAATAGCTAGCGTTCTTACCTTTCGTTTCTCGCAAACTGGGAAGAAATAAACCTAAGCCGGCTGGCTTCCGCCAAATATCACTAGGTTCCTGCGAGTTCAATTTGATGGAGAAATTGGTTAATAATAGGTTAGCTTACTTTTTGGACAGCAGAGGCCACCTGTATAATGCAGCATGCGGCTTATACAAGTTCCATTCCACCTCGAATGTTATCCTCCGGCTGAAAAATGCTAACTGCGAGGCCTTTCTTCATAGACAGCACATTGCCGCATTTCTTTTGATCAGGAGAAACCCTACGATACCGCATAGCGCTACACTATTATGGAGACCCTCCATAGCATGGAAGTGAAGGGACCCTTACCAATTTTCTTGTCTGAGTTTCTACGAACTCGTCAATTTAGCATACATACCAATGGATTGAGCTCTCTTCCCGGTCCAATAGGGCAGGATGAAGGTACCCTGCAGGTAGGTGTCTTAAGTGTCACCCTCTTTTCAATGAGCATCAACAGTATTGCTACGAGGCTGCCTGAAGATGTTCTCGCTACACTCTACGTAGACGACGTTTTTATCTCTTTTGGTACGGCCCAAATGTCTACTCTGGAACGTCGATTCAAACAGACTCCGAAAGGCTTCTCTCATTATGCCAAATAATACAGGTTTCGGGTTTCTTTGTCAAAAATAAACTGGTGCGCTTATGTCGCCATCCACCTCTTCACCCCGATCAGGACTTCTCGCTTAACGGGACTTGCCTGGACATGATTGAGTCGCACCGTTTACTTGGTCCTTTTTTTGCAGACGCCTCATCTGGCAGGCCCATACTCGCAGCTTTAGCATCTCGTGTACGCGAGACATGGCCATTAAACGTTCTCTGACCTTTAACACTTGTGTTGCTGATAACGATACTTCTATACTAGTCTAACTCTCTTTTATTCCTTCGAAACTCAACTACGGATGCGAGTTTTATGCTTCCGCAGTTAGTGTGAATTATGGAAGGTGGAGTCGGTCCATTACACTGGTTTAGGTATGTAAACCAGTGCCTTCCAAACATCTATAATAGAGAGCCTCCTTGTCGATGTCGATGTTGCCTTACACAATGCATTATGCACCTGTAAGCTCAAAACAAGCGTCTTCTTCGTTCGGCGAAGGCTCTCATTTCACCTGTCGCTGATCTCGAAGGGTCCTATGCCATCATGTAAAACCAGTCATATCTAAGCGTTTCGGATTTATGGCAAAGCATCTCCTTCGAGTACTCGATGTAGCTCTCTTGCCGGTGAGGCTTCTGGTTCTTCCAAAGAAACCAACCTGGAAGATAATGCCTGTGAATGTTTGTCGCCAGCCCTCTGCGGGCAAAGCTTCTACAGGGTTAAGAGTATTGCGTTCGAAGTTTTAGTATGCCGTGTTACGCTGGAGCCGTGCCTGATTACAGAGATGGCCCCGAATTCGAAGAGTGAGTCAGTTGTAACGCCTCTCACTACCTGTTTGAAGCCCGCGGGGTCTCTACCGACCGCTGCGTCAGCATTTACGTCCTAGCTAGTTGTAAAACACCGCTCAGTACGAGAGATTCCTCGATGTGTCCAATTCGCAGCGAGAATTATGATATATAGCGACTCACATAGCGCCCTGAGTGCTCTCTAGGCTTTGAAATATCCACAGCCCCTGGGTCACAGTATCGTAACACTACGGATACTGCAAGCCAGGAGGATGTCATGGTTGTTTTCCGTTTGGTTCCTGGGCATGTAGGATTTGCGGGAAATGAGTGCGGTGATGAGGGCATCAAACAGTACGCAAGCAATGGGTGAACAGACTAGCGTTTCACTTTGACTACATGGCTGGAATCAGATTAGTTCTCCGGGCTGTCAGGCAAAAAAGATTGGAAACGGGTGACAGAAAGCTGCTACATGGCATCGCGCCGCGACTTTTCGCGCGGACAAACCTTCCAATGCTTCGACGGCTTCAGGTCGTTTTCTGTCACCCTCCAAATCAAACCCAAACAAGCAGGACGGAGCGCCATCAAATGGAGCGCTTCCGTATTTTAACAGAAAACGAAAGAGGTGAAGAGTCGCGAGAATAATTACATTCTCGTTTTCTGTTAAAGTAAACGCCAACTCCTACAAAAGGCCTTGAAGAGGGTAGATGAACTCCAGGAGACTTTACTAGCGGATTAAATACTATATATATATATATATATATATATATATATATATATATATATATGTGTGTAGTTGGGTATCAGTCTTTCCTGAATGCAAATTTTGTTGAAGACCATTGTGTATTTTGCCTTAATTTATTTCCTTTGGCAACTTTCTCCTCTTCTAACTATTTTTTTTATTCCATCTTGTAGATGGTGGATCACTTGTCCTATATTCATCTCTTTTAAATAAATGTGTTTGGTAATTTAGTTTGTTTTTACCAAACACATTCATTTAAAAGAAATGAATACAGGACAAGTGATCCACCATCTACAAGATGGAATAAAAAAGATAGAAGAAGAGAAAGTTGCCAAAGGAAATTAATTAAGGCATTCAAAATTCCTGCTCCATTTTTTTTAGATTTTAAACTGAGGACTTCAATTTCGTTGTATAATATAGTTCACTAAATTAGAATTTGTTTGTACATAAGCTATAAAAAGAACTCTACATCTGCTCAAAATGGGCGATCATTTAAATTTGGAAATGAAGTGTAAAATCGCTGCCTGGCAAAAGTTTAACAATCTCCAACCAAAACTTAAAGACGATTCTGTGATTTCTATGAGACGCATACCTGCCAAGCACGCTCTACAATTTATTCCAGTCGTAAGAGATTTACGGAAACAGACTCTATGGCTGATATACCACGCAAGGGAAGACCAAGAAGTAGCCGTTCTGAGAAAAAACATTGCTATCATTGAAGAAGCTTTCAAAAGAAGCCAAGGAAAGTCCATAAACAGAGCTTCGAGGGAATTAGCCATTCATGTTTCAACCATCAAACAGATACTACGTAAAGATTTGAAAATCTTTCCTTTTAAGATACAAGTTGTTCCAAAACTTATACACCATCACGAAAATTACCCTTCTATCTTGGATAACATGCTCTTCAGTGATGAAGCAATTTTTCACTTTTCTGGTCACGTGAATAGAAATAACACTCGATTTTGGGGTAAAAGCAACCCAGTTGTTGTTGAAGAGTACGAGCGGGACTCTCCAAAGCTCGTTGTATGGTGCGCGATCTCTTCTAAAAAGCTCATTGGACTATTTTTCTTCAAAAATGATCAGTACGGACTGTTAATGTGACAGGTGTCAATTGCGAGTATCTAGCATTGCTTTGAAACTTTTTTTCTAGTTGAATTAGAACGTGTAACCAATGAGTGATGGTAGCCATTATTTTTAAAGAAAGTCTTTAGAGAAGAGAATTCTAAATGCAGCAGTCTGTAGGAAGAACATATATTGTAGCCTCGATGAATAAGAGTTTTTATCAAGGATAAATTAAGGTTTTCTGCTGAGAAAACAATATATGTTCTTCCTACAGACTGCTGCATTTAGAATTCTCTTTTGTAAAAACTTTCTTTAGAAATAATGGCTGCCCTGACTCATTAGTGGAAAAACATATTAAAAAGTTTCTCAATACTCTCTATCAAAAAATCCAACAGAAAATACTGCAGAGAAATTATCCATTTTCTTTAGTCTCATATACTTATCACATCAAAGTTTGCAAGTCTGAAATTAATATGGATAATTTTAAAATACTTAGTCATATCCTCCATCCCAACGAACTACGGATATTAGAATCACTTTACATCCTAAAACTTAAACTTGATCATCATCATCACCATCACATCATCATCATCACTAACTATAATTTGAGAAGGGGAATTTTTTGAGTATTTGAATAATATTTTCATCTTAGTTTGGTTATGACTTATGTTTTTTTACCAAAGTTATTTCTAATAATTCTTTTATAATATCAAAAAACAAAATGGTTAAGTTCAGAAATAAATATAAGTATCGAAATTTTGTGAAGTTTTTAAAACCCAAAGAATTAAAAATGGTGAAGTTCAGAAAATTTATTTTTATATATCTTCTTCTCTAACTATATTTTAGCAACGTGATATTTTGAAAGGGGGGAAATTTAGTTCCTTTTTAAAATTATTATAATTGGCGAAGTTCAGAAAATTTATAAAAATTTAACCATGGCTGCCTTTTTTTAGATTTTAAATTTTAATCTTAGTAGCAAAGCGCAAGCTGGCGAAGCCATTGCCTGGTTTAAATATAAATCGAACGCATCCAATCTTTATATTTTATCATGAATTATTGAAATTTTTATTCTTGTATTAAGCAGCTTATCCTAAATTGCACTATTCAATTTTAGTATTTTATGAAAACTAGAAATTTTAACCCTTTGCTATTTTAGTTTCTTAGTGCCGATGATGAGGCTACGACCTCGAAACGTTCAACCCCAGACAAATAAAAGATGCTTTTATGAATAGCGCTCTTGGTTTTCACCTTCCTATTGAAACTCTGATTTGGAAGAAGCTCAACCGTTCATTTCATTTATATAAAGTTAGAATGTGTAGAAGTAGATGTGGATAGAAAAATTTATAAAAACATAGAAAGTGTAAGGAGAGAACGTGTTGTAGTATGAGTGAGAGGGGATAGTTTACCTGGTGATTGGCTTGTCTAATATGTTTATATTGCTTGTTTTTCCTCGTTTTTGTTATTAGGTAGTATTTTTTAACTTGTTTTTACTAGTTAGTAATTTTTTTATTGAATACTTATTTGTTAGTAACTTGTTTTATTATTTACTTGTTTTTTTGCAACTTTAAAAAATATATATTTGCCTCCTATAGATTACGTTCTCCTCCCCTACCATTTTCCTTAAGCTAATCTTGAATTTAGTTTCTGCTTCCATCTCAGCTTTTATTTTTAGGCTTCTCATTTCCTCTTTTCCAACTATTTCAGGCATTTTATTCCACAGCTTTTAGGCATCCTCCTGGAGTACCAAGTTGATTGGTTTGAGTTCTGCCATCTAGTGCAGTCTTTCCACAGAGAGCATATCTTTTTTTCTCGTGTTTGCAAGTTCAACATTCTAGTTTTTGATAAGGTGTTCATTGATATTGTTCGATACACCAACGTCCTCTTGATCTGGTCAAATAGATTTTTCTCTTGGTTGTGTTGAGTTCCCTCCATCTATATAGGGTACCGAGGAGGGTTTTTTTGGCATATACCACTCGTGCCTTTTCATGCGTAATATATCCTGTAGTTGATATTTTTAATCCTAAGCTGTTGAGAGTTCTCTTGTGCTCATATTCTGCAGCTAGTATTCTCATTGGCTCTGTTTTCCTCGGTCCAACGGTATTATGCTGAATTTCCCTTCATTGGTCTTGATTTTTGTTTTCCCTCTTGTCCTCAGGGCTACAAGATGCGGCGATCTGTTCGGGAAATTTTTACCTGAGTCACATCATCAGCAAACTGTATGTTCCTCGTTTGGTCGTAAATGGGTGTTGAAAGTTCATATTTATATAATTAATATAATATTGGGAAAAGGCAGCTTACTTGTGGGATGCCTTCTCTTAGGTTGAATACTTAACCCTGATGGTTGTATATTGCTCTATAAGCTTTGCGTTCCTCCATGAAATTGGAGAGGAACCTAACAAAACTTTCAGGTAGGCCTATCCTGGTTAACTTGAGCTTGAGCCCATTTCTTTACACCTTGTCGAATGCTTGTTTCACATCTCGAGACTGTGTAGGGGTACGGAATGTATAAGAAAAATTTCAGCCAACTCGATATATGAATAGCAGAAAAACTTAACCATTCAGGAGAACGGACTAGTCAGTCGTGTGGCATAAATATCTGAAACGGAATCAAGAGGTACCTCGTTCGAATCTCACGCCAGTCCAAATAACTTTTATGAAAATCTCTTAAGGAAGAAAACGAGGACGCTTGAAGAATACGGAAGCCAAGGAAATCGGAAGAAAAACGTTTGAAGGGCCAACTCAAAGAAAAAGGAAATTCAGTCAAGAAGAAGAAAATTCGATAAACCAGCAAGACTGCAAATGAAGTAAAAAGAAAAAAAAATCAAAAGGAAATCAATATGTGACAAGGACAAATTGATAAAGATATAATAAAAATCCCCTTCCCCTCCATAACAGTATGTTCACACTCTGTGGTCACATGCCTTTGCTTGTGGCAAGCTTTCACTCAGGAGTGGCAGTGCCACCCTGGTACATCCCTTCCATCTGAATCTAAACTGTTGCCTGTTTAATATTTGACTCTCCTCCAAGTATTTCATCATGCGTCGCATATTATTTTTCTAACACATTTCCGACGAAGTTGAGCAGGGAAATTGGCCGATAGTTTGTCACATATATATGGATTTTTCCTGGTTTAGGTATAAATATCATCTTTATTGTCTTGTAGATCGAGGAGAAATACCTTATGTTCTATGCTGCATCGAATATTTCTGTCGTTATATCTATCACGTTTTCAGGTAGGTTTGTGTAGTTGACTTTGTGTAAGTTCCGATGGTTCTGCCACTTTTTGTCGAAATGATTCTAGTGCAGGTTTCAATTTTGATTTCCTTATGTAACCGGTTGGTGGGTCCAGATCCTCCTGTATCAGCGTTACTGTCCTTAACGGATAAGGTAGGTCTAGTTTAGTTCTTTCTAAACAGTAGTTTTATTTCTGCTTCTTTTGTAGTAGTTTCTTCTTGAATTATAATATGTATATAGGTGGTTGGTGATCTTCCCTCAAGCAGTCTTTGACCAATCAGATGTTAGAAATCTGATTATGGAAAGTAGGATTTCAGGCATATAGAGATTATTGGTGTATCATGCACCTGTTTGTAAATGTGGGAAAGTGTTCTTTTATGTGTTGTTTAATCAACGTATCTGATTGATTAGAAATATAGTTTATTTTTCAAAGCGTTTATTTTGAAACTGCTTCTTATTTGCATTTGGGTCTGGCGAAGGTTGGGATAAACGGGATGGGATGTTTACATATTCCACGACTATTAGGTCATGGCGCTTCTCTTGTTTATATTAAGTTTGAAAATCATAAATCTTTATAGAGACAAAATGCGATATGATAATTTTGTTGTCGTTTGCATCCTTTCTTACGAGAAAAGATACAGAAAAGATTGAAGCAATGGGAGATGCCACTTGTTACTTCTTAGCACTCTGCCATTGGAAACATAGATGAAAAAGAGAGCATGCGTCATATATTTCTTGCGTGTGTGTGACTATCTATTTATTCTGGCCTAATGTGTATGTTTGTTCGTCGGTCTGTTTGAGTGTCGTCATATTTTTCCTTTAAATTATGTGGCCACTCTTCTTTTTCTTTCCCTGAAGATGAAAACACGAAAGCGCTTAGGTTTCTATGGGTGTTATTTTCCTTTAAGAATATTATAATCATTAGCTTGTTTCGTCCCCTTACAGGGCCTCTTCCACCAATCACGGTCCAGGCACAAGTTTGCTACATAACTCCCTCCACTGAGAAAATCTCACTCCTCCTCCTTTTGCGAATTAAGTCTTCTCTGTCTCTTTATTTTTAATAGGCCTAGTTTAGGACTTCATTGGCCTATATTGGATTATTTCTTCTAACAATGTATCCTACCATTGCTACTTAAGAACTTTTATAATTTTACTTTATCTCTCACTAGTGTTTATTTTTTTACCCATGCATTTCTTTTAGCGTCCTTTCCAGTCTCGAGTGGGGTAGGCGTTGTCCCCAACTTCACTTCCATAACTTAAAGTGGTTTAGATGCATTGATTAGATACTTTACATTTAAAGCATAAAAACAAGTATCTTATGAAGATTTAGCTAAGCATTCCTACTGATCTCCTGCCTAATTTAATTCTTCTACTCATTTCCTTTTCCACGCTCCCATCAAGAGCCACAAGCTGTCCCGATGTGTGCTTACGAATAAATATTTGAGTTAGATAACGGAGCGGTTACTAGTTTCAAGCTAGTGAACAAAAGATTTAATATGCGGTAGCACAAAATTTCTTTTCCTACAAAATAACACAAACATGGAACACTTTGCCAAGCTCTGTCATTGAAAGCACTTTAGTAAATACCGTTCAAGAATAGAGTAGGTTAATATTACATTATAATTTAAAACAAGTGTGAAACTAATTCCGTTTTCATATCTCCTCTTGCTTTAACCACTTCTGACTATCAATTCTTCCCTTGAAAAAGCCTTAAGTGGTTCTTAGGGTCTTTGCTAATTTGTAATTCTATAATTTGATTCTCAATCCTAATTTCTCATTCTTCTGCAAAACAATTAATAACTATTTTCGTCCTGTAAATGTTTATTTTGAGTCTAACTATGAGACTGGCTTATGATAATTCTGTTACTATTACTGTAGTTCTTCTGGATCTGGAGTAAATAATACTATGTCATCAACAAAGTGAATATAACCTAAATCTCTGCCATAAATTCTGGTTCCTTCCTCTTTCCGCTCCATAGTCCTGAACATCTGTTTACTGCTCCAAACAGTTTGAGGGAGATTGGCTTTGTCCACTCCCTTTAATGCTGCTTACTCTCTTCCTTTGATTGATAATCCCTCTCCTTCCTTTATTGCTACTACCTCTCCTCCATTTATTACCACGCCCTATCCTCTTTTTATTGCTGATCCATCTCCCCCCTTTATTGCTTATCCCTCTCCTACCTTTATTTCTGATCCTTATCCTCCCTTTATTGCTGATCCATGTCATCCCTTTATTGCTGATCCATATCATCCCTTTATTGCTGATCCATGTCATCCCTTTATTGCTTATCCCTCTCCTCCCTTTATTGCTGATTCATCTCTTTCCTTTATTACTGATCCCTCTCTTCCCTTAAATGTTACTACTCCTCGTTATTTGTAGCTTAATACTGACTGAGTGTAGCTCAAATGACGATGTTGCATGACTCTTTAGGTAAGGGAGGGTGTCATTGTAGCTTTTTTGTAATTCCTTGTTTTTATGGTGCTCTTAGAGTTGAATCGGCGTTTACTGAGTCAAAGGCTTTATCCTCGTCTACAAAAGTCATGCAGAAAGGCATTTCGTGTTTCTTAAACTGCCTGTTCTTGGGCTGATTACGGTAGAACGTTTGTGATAATCTATTAGTTGTGAACCTTTTAGGTAATGTATATGTTTCTTATAAGAGGCTTACTAGCATGTAGTTCAATAGGTCTTCCATGTCGCTTATTTGCAAGAGTAGTACAACTGTGGCGTTGGCCATAAAATAATTGCGATTATATATATATATATATATATATATATATATATATATATATATATATATATATATGATAAATAATACCCACAAGGAAAATGGGAAAACTATTCCAAGCGCTTTCGTCTTACTGGCCTGTATAGTTCAATAGGTCTTCCATGTCGCTTATTTGCAAGAGTAGTACAACTGTGGCGTTGGCCATAAAATAATTGCGAATATATATATATATATATATATATATATATATATATATATATATATATATATATATATATATATATATATATATGATAAATAATACCCACAAGGAAAATGGGAAAACTATTCCAAGCGCTTTCGTCTTTATTCTAAAAGACCTCTTCATGGAATAACGTAGGTCAGGACAGACAATGTCTTAAATAGTAAGGAGTGGGGGGTTAAAACGGCTACCTGCATCAAACCCTAACTATGGGGGAAAAATTCTTTAAACACTATATATATATATATATAAATATATATACATATATATATATATATATATATATATATATATATATATATATATATATATATATATATATATTGAACAATAACGTCAATGTCAAGGCAGTTTGGTAAGGACAATACTAAGAATTCATTTATCCGCTAGAAATGTCTCCAGGAGTTCCTCAACCCTCTTCAGGAGCGTCAAACCAACAACTGAGCAACTATCCATTTCTCTAAAAAGAGAAATTTCAATAAGCCTTACCTAACTTCATTGACATGAACGTTATTGTTCATCGGAGCGAAGAGCCATAAGAACATCCACAACTCTCGTTTTCTGTTAAAGTCCAAAACTCCAACTCTTATAAAGAGCGTGAAGTATTCATCGTCGGAGTAACCCTAGCTTTTTTCCTTGGACGATATACGCGTAGTCCACTTTCCATGAGTCTGTTGTTAACTGTTCTTGGATGCACAATAATGTTATCTTCATTTAATTGACTTGAAATTTTACTACGAGATGCTCTACTATTATCGAGAACAATTCTTTTCTATCGAGTCAAGAGGTTGTTAATCTTTTCCGATCACATTTAACAAACTTCTTTGCCAACACAACCTCGTCGTTTTCACTCTTTTTCTAAATTGCCGTAATCGCTTGAGTTGAAACCTGTATTTTCCCTGCGGTTTCTTTGTTTGAATGTGGTTTCTCTCAAAACACTTTTATTTGTCTTATATTTTGGAGACTAAGATCATTACGTTTACTCATCTCAGCCTTGAATTTAAATATCATGTTATTCACATTTTAAATATAATTTAATATTTGAATTTGTAACTAATACTCTACAGTGTGACTGCACAAGTCATTATAACACAAACAAACACTTCACACCGAACGCAGCTGGACTACAACTGGACGAAACGTGGCTGCATCACGTGGTGCAAAGGAGTGTTGCCATATAACATATAACACTAAAAGTCTCTATTAGACATAGCTAAAATCAAACTAGGAGAATATCATATTGTAATTTTGTGAGATTTAATGTGATTTAAACGCAGTTGTGCCCTTTAAATAGGCTTATTAACGCAGTGACCTGAAAGCAGAAGAGCGCTCATGGCATAGGTTCGAACCCCACCTATTTTTCACTTTCTTTAACGGGTAAAAGAGTTTATTATTTTATTCCGTTTTCTAATCTCTCTTCCTTCTTTCTTAATTTAGTTTGGTCTTATTGAAAAGACAAAATCCCTTGTGTATCATCTTTCCTTATTTCCTATTGGTTAATGAGCATCTACTGCATCACGTACTCTCCATTTTTGTTAATGACTTGAATCCATTTGGAAACTTCATAATTCCATCCGTGTAGAACTGGTCTGTCTTGGAGGAAAATAATCCAGGTGTTTTTTTGACAGCATCTACCTCAATAAACGATTTTCTGCTCAAGAAATTTTGCAGCAACTTAAAAAAAATGAAAGTCAGACGGTCCAATGTCGGGAGAGTAAAGTGGATGTGGTAAGAGATCCACCCAAGTTCATGAAATTTCGTAAGGGTATTCAAAGACACATGGGGTATGGCGTTGTCTTTTTGGAACGCAAACTCTTTCTTATTAACTACTTTCTGGCCTCATCTGGTGAATTTTTGTATTTAATTTCTCCAGATAGCGGCGATACACATCGAAATTTATAGTCTGATTGTATGGGAATAGCTATAAATAATGCCTTTGTAATCTCACCAGACAAAAAGCCTACCTATTTCGCCTGAATATTCTGGTTCGCTTAAAAAAAAAGTTCAGCTGCATTACGTTTAAGAGAATGTGGCCAACAGGTCCGTGCAGTTTTCTGCGAAAGTTGCGAAAGAGCCACACATCATAGCGGGAAATATACCCAAGTTTCACTAAGTGTTTATGAACAGTACGTTTTAGAACTTCAACATCTCTTCTATGTTTACGTTTAAAAGGTCGTCGTCCAACTCTTAAAATCTTCCAGAGCGACATGCATTTCGAAGCTGAAATCTCCGCGTTTGAATTTTGAAAACCATCTCTGAACCGTTGATTCTCATACATTACCTTCACCATAAACTTTACAAATGGTTTTACACGTTTCTGCAGCATTTCCCCCCTTTTTAAAGAAGAAAAGCATTACGTACCGAAAATACTTTTGGTTATTCATATTTGACCTTAATAAGGGCTGATAAAATAAAAGATATACTATTCGTAAATTTTGATGTGAGACGTAGCCTTATCTGGCTGCGAGTGTTGCCAACATATCAGTCGTACCAACATTAACGCTGTAATATGAAGAGTTTAAAAACAACTGTCAAAGTAGCTCAGAACTTTTCGGATATAAATAAGTCAGCCAAAATTGTAACATTTAACTAAAGCGAAGCAAGCAGGTCTATGGGTGATGCAAATCTCGTGTTGTGTTCATCTTCTGTCAGCAACGAGGCGTTGTCTCAATGTACCAGCTAAAACCAATGCTACCAAAGGTAATTGAGGTCACTGAGTTCAAATATTATATAAGTTGACCAACAGGTGGCGCCACCTAGTGGTTAGGGGTGCTAAATCGGACATTTTTATAGATATGAACGTCAAACCAATGTTACAAGGGTGTCGTGGTGTGACATTATATTATATCAATACCATATTATATCTATGGGAAAGGGACTAATAACTTAAAGGCGAATCGACAAAGGGGCGGAACGCCACGAGTTTCGACGCGCTGAGCAGCGAGAATAGAGTGCAAAACGAGGTCAGGTAAAATTTGGGCAATGGCTCAGCTCAAGGTTATTTAAAGAGGCATGTACAAAAATATAATTTTATTTACATAAAATAAGAGAATCAATGGGAAAAATTAAATTGGTAAATGAGGGGGGAATTGCAGAGTTATGCACCAGACTTTGAAGTTAGAAATTAAAGCGTTACAGAAGGAGACTATTCCAATTGGGAGGATTAACTCAAATGGGTTGCTGAAGGGGGAGAGGGGTTGGCTTACGGAGGATTCTGGGTGAGACGTCAGGGGAAGGTTTCACGGATGTCTTCTGCAGGCAATAAACGTGAGGGCTAGGGCACTTGGAGCTTCTGAGCGGGGAGTTGACGTGATGACGGTTCTCCAAGGGGGGGGGGGGTAACATCCGGTTCAGGGGAGAGTATTTCGGCCACCCGAAGACCAGGAGGGAGCGAGGAGGGCTTCTACATGAGTTGATGAGTGGAGTTGGAAAAATCGCTCGGTGGCGATCGTCAAATGGAAATACCTCACTGGCTGGGCTAATTCCAACGACACGAAAAGTTCAGTCGTCAATTTGCTTCGTTGTTAAGCACCTGACTTGGAACTAGGGGGAATGCTTCTTGGATCCTGGCGGGACTCCTCAACTTTGTATCTCCCACCTGGAAGACGAGCCCTATATATCCGAGGCTTCCCCCGCAAGGGTGGGGAAAACATGGGGTGTTTGGCCAGCACTACTCTCGAATGGCCTCGAACCTTCACGCCCAGGCGATTCTAACCCGCAAAAAGGTTGTCCGCGGGGAGGGGGGGCGGTTCGAGGCTACCGCTTGTGGATGTGGGGGGGGGGGGAGGGCCTTACCAATTTACGCCTAACGAAATTCTAGAATTTTCATTAACGCATGGACGTCACTTCCGTGCTGGAAAAGAAATTCCACGTGGAATTCCCCCACAAAGGGGGTAATTCTGGTTTCTGAGTCCAAATCTGATTGATTTTCGCCACGGGTCCACTAGATCATATCCTTCTAGTTTGTTACGAATTCTACAACCGATTCCCACCATTTGATGAAAACGCTCACAAACCACATACATTTGTGTACATGAATATCTGAATGTGTTATGTGCCTCAGCGGGAAAATGGTTAGCGTTTGTTGAAGTCTGATGCAACAAATAAGTTCAGAACTTCCACTACATTCCATGTCGGAAGGGAGAGTTTGGGGGGACAACTTATAACTATTAGAAACATAGAGAATTCCAAGCACTTTTGTCTTAATGAACAAAGAACCCTTAAAAGTGATCGGAATCCTCTCTCCCCTTTTCCCTTGAGTAAAAAAGGTATATTGTGTTTCAACTGCCCCTTTTCCCCCTTCTTCTGGCCCAATGCCCCATTCTCTTTAGAGTGACCACGTTCTCCCTTGAGATCCGAGGGCTTAGGATCACCCAGGATCTTCGCCCTTGAGGTGACGGATCCATTTCGCACCCTCATGACCCTCTCTTTTCTTGTTTCAAGGTCAAGCCGGCGTGAACCAGTTAGGGGGTGTGTTCGTCAATGGGCGCCCTTTGCCCGACTACGTGCGGAGGCGGATCGTGGAGCTGGCCCTCATGGGGGTCCGCCCCTGCGACATCTCCCGACAACTTCTCGTCTCCCACGGGTGCGTCTCCAAAATCCTCACGCGCTTCTACGAGACCGGCTCCATCAAGCCAGGCTCCATTGGAGGAAGTAAACCCAAGGTAGGCTCCATGGGTCAAGCAAAACCAACGTAGGCTGGATCAAGCCCGGTTATAATGGGGAAAGTAAATCTAAGAAGGCTCCATTAGATGAAGCAAATGCAAGGTAGGCTCCATTAAATTCCGATCCATTGGAGGAAGAAAACCGAAGCTAGATTCCATCAAGCCCAGGTCACTTTTGCGAAGCAAACCCAAGGTAGGCTCCATAAAGACTAGTCCATTAGGAGAAGCAAACCCAAGGTAGGTTCCATCAAGTCCGACTCCATCAGAAGAAGCAAACCGAAGGTAGGATCCATCAATAATGGGTTCACTGGGGTAAGCAAACCCGAGGTAGGCTCCAAAAAGGCCTGGTTCCAACGGAGGAAGCAAACCCAAGGTAGGCTCCATCAAAACTGGGCCCAATGGGGGAAGCAAATCCAAGGTAGGCTCCATAGGGCAAGTAAAACCAAGGTACGCTGGATCAAGCCTAGCTCCATTGGGGAAAGTAAACTTGAGTAGGCTCCATCAAACTCAACTCCATTTAATGAAGCAAATACAATGTAGGCTCCATCGAGCCAGGGTCACTTGGGCGAAGCAAACTTAAGGTCTTTTTCATAGGAGGATGCAAACCCACGGTAAGTACATCAAACCCGGCTCATTCACATGAAGCAAACCCAAGCTTGGCTCCACAAGACCCATTCCCTCGAAGGAAGCAAACCCAATGTAGGCTCCATAAAGACAGGCTTTATATTACGAAGCAAAACTAGAGTAAGGTACAGTAGAGAAAGCAAATCCAAGATAGCCTAAAGCAAGGCCGGTTCCAATGGGATAGGCAAAACCCAAGGTAGTCCTCACAAGTCCAGTTCCTTTGGAGGGAGCAAACCCAAGGTAGGCTCCATCAAGCACTGGCTCGCAGGTGGAACCTTGTGAGCCTGTTACACATAGTACCTAGTTTGAGCTAAGTTCAAACTAGGGAAGGTCCCATTCACTGGGTTGGCTTGAACTCTTTGGTGGGGCCTGTAGAACCTGGTGCTTTTTCTCCTGGTCTCACCCTCAACCTTCTCTCTACCTGCAGGGAGGTGGAGAGTGTAAACTAGGCTAACTCCTTTGCTACAACTAAAACCGAGAGGACCAGTAAGATCTCACGGTCCTAGTGAGTGTAGGAGGAGGTACCTCATGGTCAGAGTGAAAAAAAGGATTGTTCTAGGGTTGACCTGAACTTTTTGACGTGACCTGGGGAAGATGGAGGGTTTCCCCTTATGTCCCTATCAACACCCTTTTATATTTCCAAGACTATTTCCTCAACCTTCTGTCTACTTACAAGGTGGTTGGTGTACCTCGTGGCGAAACCCTCTGGTACAAATAAAACGTGGAGGAAAAACACGACCTCCCGTTTCCAGTGCGCGGCAGGGTGGTATTGGGTGGAGGGAAAAGACACCTGGCCAGGCAAACCTTCCCCGATAGGTCCTCGAAGGCGTCAGTGCCTTCAGCGCATTGTCTGGCCAACAGCGCCCGGAGTTCTACCTCTGAGGAGGGCTTTCGCTTCAAAGAGGGCCTCCGCATCTCCTACGAGCTAGGCTTGGAGGGCACATTCCTTCAATGGAATTGTCGTGGACTCCGGGCCAATTGGAAGCAGCTGCGGAGGCTCGTCTCGTCCCGTTCCCCGTTAGCTATCTTTTTGCAGGAGACCATGCTGGGCGCAGGAGTCCTGTCCACCCTCCTGGGGTATATGGGTTTTGCAACCCCACCATCATGGGATAGGGGCTGGGCAGGAGGATGCGTCATTTACACCCGGCATGATGTCTCCATTCTTTTCTTTGCTTTAGATACCTCATTTCAGGCAATTAGCTGTGTAGCTACACCTTGATAGGAGGTATACTGTTATTTCCGCGTACATTCCACCCTCAGCCGACTTCGACGCGGGGGACTTCCGCAGTCTCGTGGCACGGTTCCCGCGGCCCTTTCTTTTGCTCGGATATTTTAACGGTAGACTTACCCTCTGGGAAGACTACTCTACCAATACCAGGGGTCAGGTCCTTGCCGACCTGATCAACGAGCTGGAGATAGGTGACCTAAATGTGGATGAGTTTACGCATCGCTGTTCGAGAACTGCTTTATTTTCCTGTCTCGATCTATCTTTGTGCTCTCCGGATGCACAGCCTGATTTTGGGTGGGGGGTAGTCGATGACCTCCATGGTAGTGATCACTTTTCCATTCAAATATAATTTTCTAGGTTGCTGCCACCCGAGAGCCCGCCCCGTTGGTGCTTTGCGCGGGCGAGGTGGTCCGCATTTCAGTAAATGACTGATTTCTCTATTTCAGTCGAGGAGTTTAGGTCGGTAGATGAGGCCGTTGAGTTATTCTTTGGCAACCTCATCGCCGTGGGCCTAACTACTATTCTTAGAACGTCTGGCCGTTTTGCACTCCGACAGCTCTCGAGGTGGTCAGCTGAGTGTGAGGCGGCCCTCAAACAGAAGCGCTATGCCTACATGCGCTGAATTTCATCGCTCTAAGGTTAGGTTCCTGTGTGTTTCGATGCAAGCACGCCGGTTTTCTTAGAGACATAGACGTCTTCACTTAAGGGAAAGATTCCTTTTGCAGACGTGTGAAAGCAAGTGAAATGGATTATGGGAAAGTTCTAGCAGGACCCGCATCCATTTTCGTAATCTCGGATCCTATGTCTGTGGTGGAGTCCTTCGCGACAGCTTTATTCACCTTTTATAACCGGGTTGCTGCTCTATCGACATTCAATGCACGTAATAAAGTCACTGAACCGCCCCCTACTTGACGTTACCTCAAGAGGTGGACAACCTTTCAACGACAAGTTTATGTTGAGTGAGTTGCGTTCCACTCTCGCCATGCGTTGACACCGCACCCTGGTTCTGAAAATATCCCGTATGCCTTGCTTCAACACTTAGCTGGTTGCACTATGCCGCTCGGTACAAGAGATAACGCGCTGTGCCCAATTGGGCAATTGGATTGTGATCTATAGCGACTCACAAATCGCCATGAGTGCTCTCGAGGCACTGTAATCTTCGCACCCCCTGGTTTGCGGTATCCGTGATGCCACGGTTACCACGAGCCGGGTGGCTGTCTAGACTGCTTGGTTGCTGGGCATGTGGGAATTTGGGAGAATTAGCGCGCTGATGAGAGCGCCAAAGAGTCCGCAGGATTGGGTGACTAGACCAACATTTGGCTCTTCCTCACACCGACTACATGACAGAAATCAGGGCAACCCTCCGAGTTTCTTGGCAAAGAAGATGGGAGACGGTCAAGGGGAACTTAAAGTTGCGTGCCATTGCGCCGCGACTGTTCCCATGGACCTACCTCCCAATTCCATCACGGATTCAGGTTGCTTTCTGTCGTCTCCGAATTGGACCTACTCGCGGGACGCACCGCTATTTGATGGAGTGCTCGCCTGCGCCTTATTGCGCAGACTGCGTTGTCCTCCAGACTGTTCGGCACATTCTTGTCGAATGTCCCAGTCTGGGTGATCTTCGCGCACGTTACCTGTCCCGGTATTGGGACGAGTGGGTTCGCTAACGCTTCTCCCTTGTACTCGGGACGGGTTTGCTTACACACTTGTGGAGTATCTGACATTTTGGAGGAGGCTAACCTACTCCATTTTATTTAAGTTTTATGGCGTTGCGTGTATGCTAGGTTAGCAGGGAGGGTCAGTTTCCCCAACCTTGAGAAGCTTTAGCTTGCCTCCTTTTTTCTGGCTTGCCTTTTGCTTGTTTTTTGTTTTGTTGGGGGTTTGCTTGCTTTTACTTAGATTTGTTTTTGTTATTTATGTAACCTAGTAAGAGTCTGAATTAATTACGGTGACCTGGAGCATTCGCCAGATGGCTCTTTAGGAAAAAATCCAAGCAAGGCTCCATTGAGGAAAGCAAACCCATGGTAGGCTCCTTCAATCCCCGCTCCATTAAGGATAGCAACCAAAGATAGGCTATATCAAGCCCAGTCACATTTGAGGAAGCAAACACAAGGTCGGCTCCATCAAGCCTGGTTCTATTGGGGGAAGAAAACTCGTGATAGACTCAATTAAGCCCTCTCAAGCTAGGCTAAATTAAGCTTAGCTCGGAAGTAAACTCAAGCTAGGTTCCATTGAGGGAAGCAGGATTTATTATGGATAAATACCCAAGGTAGGTTCCAACATACCCTGCTCCATTGAGCGAAGTAATATCAAAATAAGCTCCATCGATGGAAGCAATCTCAATGTAGGCTCCATCGATGGAAGCGAGCTCAAGGTAGGCCCTATCGATGAAAGCAAGCTCAAGGTAGGCTTCATCAAGTCCCGTTCTATTGGAGGTAAGCAAACCCAAGATAGTGTCCATCTTTCCCTGGTCAATTCGAGAAAGCAAACCCAATGTATGCCCAACAAAACCTGATCCATCGGCGCATCCATACTCAAAGTAGGCTCCATTGTATGAAACAAACGTAAGGTAGGCTACATTAACCTCCGTTCTTCGGGCAAGTAAACCAAAAATAGCCCCCAATAAAACCTGCTCCATTGGCGCAACCACACTCAAGATAGGCTCCATTGTATGAAACAAACGCAAGGTAAGCTCAATTAAACCTAATTATTGGGGTAAGTAAACCCAAAGTAGGCTTCAACAAGCCCGGCTCTATTTGAGGATACAAACCCAGGGTAGGCTCCATCAAACCCGGTTCTAGTAGAAGAAACTAATCCAATGCAGTCGTCAACATTGCGTTCCTGTGTTGAAATTCTCCAAATACGATGCTTGCCAACAAAACCTTAATCAATATATAATAAAAGCGTAAATTATATAATGAATGCTAAATTAATGTGAATGAGTTAATAATTAGATAAATATTCACAAACTAATTTTGCGTATTTTTTTAATGGGCTCAATGATATGAGAGGCCTACCTAGGAACACCCGCTAGGGCAACTTTAAAGAATAGTAGCTGGACTCAATGATATGAGAAGCCTAGAATTCTATCTTATAGACTGGTTCATTTGTGCCAGTATATTTTAACTCATCTAGCTGCCATGATCGTCCTATCTTAGCAAGAGCAATCAACTGTGCGTTAAAGAGAAAAATGATTTGATCGTAACCGAAAACCCCCGCTACTTTTTAATCTCCGCTCGCCAACGAAACTGCCATAATGGCCCAATCTCAGTGGAAGCAATACACACATTTGCAACAACAGACAATAATGAGAAAGAGATGATTATATACACAGTTTTGGACGATAATAACGTTAATTCGAGCATACTTGTGAGTAGTAGAAAGAGTTTAAAATAATAATCGCCTTTATGTAGAGCACTTCTGTTGCGCCATCATGTTGTCAATTTCGCGATGGCAAAAATACCAGCGGTTTGATCTCAGCATCGGGAACAACAACGGAATTTTTGCCGATATATCTCGACACCTGAGTTGAGATTAACATGATTTTTTTTATTTGGAAAAATTCCGCTTATACAGGGTGTCCTAAAAGTTACTATGCACTGGAAATAGTCTCGCCAGGATCATGTGGTCAGAGATTCTCACTGTAGTCCAAACTTCGGCGAGCATAGCAACAGTCGCAGGTTTTAAAAATGTCTGAATACGTCTTCGGGGCAGGGGTGGTACAGAAAATGACTGAGGTAAAGTACTACATAGCAGTTCTTCCTATAGCATATTTTAAAAATCCCCTCCTCCATCCTGCCCCCAAGAGATATCCGGTTTTAACATCTGCGAATGTTTCTATGCACACCGGCGCTATGGCGACAGTGAGTCTATGATAGGCTTCTCATTTCCTGGGATTTTGGCCTTTCGCGGGATTGCGGGAAAATAATATACTCTCTTCCCGGGATCCCGGGAAATTCCAAGATAGGATTTATAAATTAAAACTAAATAATCAATTAAAATAAAAATATATAAGAATAAGAAATTAATATAAAAAATAGTATCAGCGTTTTAAATCATCGTTAAATTTATGACTGTGAACATCCTAACGATACTATATATTTCCAGGGAATAGTAACGTTTCGGACACCCTGTACTTGTGTCATTATACATGTGCACACAAGGTATGTATGAGTAAAAAGAGCGGAATTATATACTTAAGAAACATGTTAATCTGAACTCAGAAGTCGGGATAATTGTGACCTGAAACCGAACATTTGAGGGTGGAGAAAACCCCCCAAAAAATCAGACCGTGAACGGCTGGCAAATTATAGTTGCTAGAGGCAATACGAGGGCTTGGCTAATAATCCCAAACCAAATTTATGTTGCCATGGATACGTAATAAGTACAAAAAGTATCTGCGTTTGATTACCGGGCAAACCTTTGATACAATTCTATATTTCTTGGATGCAAATAAAGCCTACAAAACTCCACTTGAAACGACCTCTACTAACAACATGAGCCGCCCCCCTCCCCCAAGAGAGGGACTCGCAAAATGGGCTGGGGAAGTTAGGTTGTTTCCGTCGTTTTTCGGAAACCACGCTGCTGGTGACATCTAGAGGATTGGTCTATCTAGCGACCCCGATTTTTGCTTGAGGATGTTCTGCAGCGAAATTTAGACTCGCTCTATATTCAACACTCTCTTTATAAACTCTCTGCAGATTTGCCCTCGTTGGTTGTCGCTTAAATTAGGTTGATGTCAGCGAACCTAAACTAAAGCTAAATCAAGGCCAAATACAACTGGTGCAACGCAAGAAAGTGTAACCATGTTTTCTCGTTCCATTTGCGTCATCGCCTCTTGGAACGGTTCCAAAACTTGTATCACTTCTTTCAGCGTTGCTATTTCCATTCCTTTCAACTCTTCTACAGTTCAGTTCGATCCTAGGAGACGAATAGCTAAGTTGACTCCGTCGGTTTCCTTGAGAACTGACTTAAGCTTTGTCAGTCGAGAGTTCCATCGAGTAGCGTTGGCAGACTGAAGTGAAACTCCAATATTTTCCAAGAACGTTGCTGCCACAGTAGATCGACGTATTGCAGCTACAATACTACAGCACTTGTGTTTCACAGTTGCACTTGCACTGTTTCTGACACAGGGATCATTGAAGGCATCTCGCATGCAGAGTTGTTGTGTGTGTGCAAAGCAACTGTACCGATCTGGGGGAAGAAGGGCAAGCACCTCATTCAGATCAAGTTCTTCTTCCAAAATATCAAGGTCAGTGATGTCTTCATTTTCACCGCTACTTTCATTCCTTACTTAATTTCAATATAATCCTGGTAGACAGACATCAAATGCTCTCACCTTCCTCACCTTGCCACAAATTCCGAATTTTGTGACTATATCCTCATATGCTGTAGCGATGTTCACAGCTGTATGTCGTTTTATAAACTGATCGCAAGCAATGACGCGCGACTTTAGCTCCGATGATGAGTTGATGAAGTGTACAGTGACAGCAAGAAACGATATCATTTTCCAATTCGTCCAGAGGTCCAATGTCAGGTACATACGAATGAGATGTTCGAATTCTGTCATCAATTGCGACTCGATGTCTTTCGCTCTCTGCAGAAGTAAACGGTTTCTAAGTGTGGTTCTGCTTCGTGCAGAAGAACTCTAAAAGTCTTACTTTCAACAATACTCAAAGGCGATGGAGTCTAAGAGTTTCTTTACTATAGACCGCTGTTTGATGTGATTGGCGTAAAAAAATTTCTCTTGTGCAGATTTGACTTTGAAGAACGAGGGCATTTTGATCTGTGACTGTGACGCAGAGCTCTCACGTTTCTACTTTTTCTCTGCAACTCTCAAGCTCTCATATTCATCATACTGAACTTTGTGAACACTTCTGAGGTGGACAACTTGGTTAGATGTTGCCTTCGTTGCTGCCGAATACGACTTTTTGCACTGCAAACAGTCTGCTGTGAGATTCTTGCCAGTAGACTTGACATTGACAGAATAGAACTTTGCCAGTGCAGCTGAGAGTTGAGGTATTTGTACGTCCTCCCGGGCCTCCTCACCCCCGATTGAAGGGTCATCTGGTGTAAGAACGTCTTCGTTATCCATCTGCAAAGTGAAAATTGAGAAACAATTAAAGTTCACGTAATTATTATTTTGTAGATTCAGATTTTATATATTTACTGTTGTTTTTTTCATGTATCAATTTAATAGAAGGTTATATAATAAATATGAGCTATATTTAAGTTAAATTTAAATTGGGGTTATATTTTAATTCCTATATTATTATAAATAAAAATATATACTTCTTTTCTTTTAAATTTAATATATCATATATCTGAGTACTAAAACAGAATGTTAAGAAAGAAAAAAACTAAAAATAAAATTGAAACATCAGAGTAAAGAAACAAAAGTATAAAGTGGTTAATAAGAAATCTAAAAAAAATAAGAGCAATTAAAAAAAAAACATTAAGTGAAATTTCCCCCCCCCCAAATAACAATAAAATAACATCAACCAAAGAAAATAATGATAATAAAGTGGTTAAAACAAACACAACCCTACTAGATTAAAAGTAACTAAAAAATATATACAAATATGGTGTGAAAAAAAGATGGAGAAACCTGTTGATTATAAAATTTAACAAGTACTTTAACTCATTACCATTAAACTTAATAAAAGAGAAACAGAAAGCTAAATCAATGAGTTAACCCAAGAGAATATCTTTTTCAATAATTGAACATACAATTAACACACATAATATTATTATGTGTTATTATTATGATAATAAACCCACCGAACAAGAGAGAGTATCCTTTAGACAGCACTATTCAAATAAAGACTGAATGAAAGTACGCCGTTCACGCGCCTTATAAACTCGACAGTTTTTGCGCCGAACATTCCTGAACGTTCGAGAATGTTCTAGTAAACTCTGACTCGTTTGCGCGACGCGCGCACTCGCGCGTAGCAGATATAACCTGTTTTATAATATCTCGTAAATCATGGTTCTCTCTGACTCTCTCTCTCTCTCTCTCTCTCTCTCTCTGCGAGTTTGAATATCTTCCTCAAATGGTTTAGACTCGAAATAAAAATACAAATAGAAAATACTTTTTTCTCTGGATGCCAAAATACAAATATAAATACATGAAAATTGTATTTAAATACAATTCAAATTCAATTGTATTTGATCCACCCCTACCTAAAATCAAATTAAACATAACCTAACCTCAAATCTAGCATAACCTTACATCAAATTAAACCTAACTTGACCTAGCCTAAACTAACGGCCAGGCGCGGATTCAAGAGGGGGAGGACTAGGGGGCTGAAGAGCCACCCAAATTTCACACCCGTTTATGTTTTCTAAGCCATACTTGTATTCTGCTATTTAGGAGTTATCTAATAATAACCAATATATCTAGTTTTTTTAAACCGTTGCGATCGAATGTATCTTATTTGATACATTTTTAAAATGCAGGTAAATCTCCAAACTAAATATTAAATTCAGTATTATACCTTAACTGACCTCCAAATACTACAACAATTCATAATTTCCTGTGTGGAAAAAATCAGATCTGAGAGAGTTAGTGCTCGCTCCTTTATGAGATGCTGTTATTTATTATCCATGCTGTCTATGGATAGTAAAGATAAGCCAAGTCAGGTATGATTAGTAAATATAAGCCAAGTCAGGTATGATCAGTAAAGATAAGCAAGATTAAGTTATGACTACTAAAGATAAGCCGTCTCAGTGATGACTAGCAGAGAAATGCCATCTCTAGGATGACCTGCCAAAGATAAACCATGTATAAACTGAGCGAATAAAGATTTATGTGCAAATTAGGAAGAATAAAACACATTGAGCACACACAGCACCATGAAACAAGTATATCATTTAACCATTAGTAAATATTAACTAGAAGTTGGTCTAGTAAGGAAGAGCCTATCTTTCTCTTTTTACGATGGCCTAACTTTATGTGATCCTCTTATCCGTAGGCCATGCGTACACGTACGGCGCTGATTCTCTTTACGCGGGTAATTAACATCGGTCTCCTGTTCTAGCGAATAAAGCCGAAGATAGTGACACCATCGAACGAGAATGCTCGTAAATGTGAGGGAAACACTCGACAATTAAAATGTACCTGAAAAGCGTAAATTCACGATTACGAACGAACCCGCTGACTCCCCGCGGTGACTCAGCTCAAAAAATGAGAGGCGGTTTAGCAGTTCAATCAAAGCCTTAAAACGCTTCGTTTGAGCGCGGCGGGACCTCATTCGAGGAGCTGAGATTAAAAGCCTAGCGAAGTTGGGGTTCGTCTAAAGAGGATCAGGAAGGCCGTTCTGCGGGGGACGAAATGACAACCTGGGGGACAGATCTTTTATTAGTTTTTAATATACTTTTCATCGGTCGGACCTGTTCAAAACGGTAAGCCCAACCCCTCTCCCTGACATCGTTGTTGAAATTTAGTGCTTTTATTTATATATTAAAATTGATTTTGCCATTATGATTGTATCAGGTTGTCCAGAGAGTAAATGTAGTTTATTTTAGAAGAGGTAAAAATGGTTATTAGAGTCGTTTATAATGTTCCAACTATGTCGCAAACTGTAAGGCCTAAGCTTATTTTAAACTAAAAAAATGGTGTTTTGCTACAACTTTTACAAAGTGTGAATATTGTTTCATCTCTATTAGTTTGACCTTAAACCATTTATAGATAGAATTGTTACGAGAGATGAAAAATGTTTTTTTTTTACTGCAATATTGAGTGAAAAAAACAAAACAATTGCTTGATCGCCAACAAAAATCCTACTCTTAAACATAGTCCCCAACATCAGATATGCATTTAGTGGGATAGAAAAGAGTTATTATGAGCTCCTCAATAATAAGCACTTACCCCCAAAATGTTCAACAATTGCAACATGTAAAGGAGGCTCTTGAACAACGCGTCCTTCGCAGGTCTACTTAATAGACCCGGTCAATAGGGTATATCCTCCATGATAACACGCCCACACATGACCTAAGGAAAAGACTTTTTACACCATCCAAGTCTCAACAGCGTCACATAAATGGCAAAGCTAACTCTAAAATGGAGCTGTAAAAGGATAGCAAATCACTTCATCAAAACCAAATGAATTTTTGTAATACTTATGTTCGCTTAGAAAAAACTATATATAATGTAGCAATTTTAGAATAATTCCATTTCTGTTCATTCCCTGAAGATGACCTAACACGGTCGAAAGACGTCTAGGATTAAAGAATGTCATTCGCGGATGTTTTTTCTCGTCTCGAAGACCCCGTTAAAAGAAGTATTAAGAAAATACAAGTTAAAATTAATAACGCTGCCACAGCTGTGGGCTCGTGAACTATTTCAATCCGTAGGTCGTCGACGGATGGTAACGATTTAACTTTTCAATGAGTTTTTTGGCAATAACATCGTAACTATTCGGCTGATTCTAACGAAATTTGAAACCCTTATGTTGTTTTACATTCTCTTTCGAATTAAACAATTCTTAAGGGCCTCCCAAGGTTAGTCTAGGAATTATTGTAAGTTTTGAAGGTCGTAAGGTCATAAGTCATATAATTATGAGCACGTGACTTAGATCTGGTGACCTTGTTTATGCAAACCCATAGTCCCCCTTCAACAACTAAAAAATAAGTAAATCTAACTATATTAAGTAATCGTATAAATAACGCAGCATTCCTCTGTTCTTTATTATTTTATGGGTAGAAATCAAACAATTCTTTGAAGTTATTTATATTTAAATAAGTATTTATTATTAATATAATATTATTAATATAATTAATATAGTTGCCATCAGTTCCATTCACTAGTCTACATATTTCTATTAACTTTTCAATACCGTGTTTATAAAAGTCATTTTGGCTTTGATTTAAAAAAGTTCTTTAAGTTTGTTTCGATCTTTTGTTGTTGTCAGTTTCATTCTCTTCAGGTGATTCGCTAAAACCCTAAGAAGAATAATCTGATGCGGCAAAGTCGGGTTTGTACGGATGATGACTCATAAGTTCTCAATTGAAATTATTGAGCTTATGTGTGGTATCTCTTGCGCTAGAGGTCGCGCATTATTTTGATAAAGGAGTACTCTCTTTTTATTAATTAATGCTGGCCTTTTTTCTTCAAGTGCTCCATGTGAACGGTTCATTTAAGCGCAGTAAATCTCTCTGGTATTAATCTGATTTAGGTTAAGAAATCCAAATAGAATTTTGCTATTCATATCTCACCAAACGCACAAGAGGATCTCCAAGGATGAGGTCTCTATTTTGGCTAAGGTATTGTTTTTGGTAAACATGAAGATCGGCGGCGCGCCCCAAAAAGTGTAATTTTTTTGCGTGTATGTGTCGTTCATCCGCGCATCCCTAGTCATGCACGTTTGGTTAAATAAAAACGTTAAAAAAAAAACGTTAGAACATTATTCTATAAACAATTAGGATTATATACTGGGGGCTGTGCCCGCCAGACCTCCCCAATTGATTGAAACTCAGGATCATCGTAGGGGGGCCCCCCCCGCAGTGATAAACCCCCACGAGCAGTCCCCTTGAATTTACTCCAAAAAGTTGAAACATATTGGAACAGGGACGAAATATTTTGCGTCCCATCGTTCGCGCCGCCGATCTTCAGGTTTAACTTGTTTTTTTTTCTCTAGGGCTAATCCATTGTCTAGTACGTTTGATATTATTGTTCATAACACACCTTTTGTATCCTCTAACAATCCTACTACAAAATAGTTCACTTTTTAGTCGGGAAATGAGAGAGGAACAATGTTGATCATTTGTTGCACGCAGAACCGTAGCAATTGTCTAGTGCCCCCCCTCCCCAACCTCAAATCAAGACTGTCGGGACCGCATAACAATATTCCTGTAATACAAATATTCTGGTCTATTATTAATTACACAGTTGAAAGGGAATCGATAAATCAGATAATTACAGAAAATTGGTATTCGAAAATTTTATATTTTCATTAATAAAATAATTTTGGGGGGCCACTGGGCCCCCAGGCCGGGGGGTCAGGGGGCGGTTGCTACGGCTCTGAACTTGCACGTATACCTCTGAAAGAATTTGCGGTCGCAATATAGACCTTAATAACAAAGGTCAAGTCATTGAATTTGACGATCCAAAGTAGACATCGTTCGTATAAATCGATGGACCTTGTTGGTTGATCAAGGTGGATTGTCCAACGAAGTTTAAAGCAGTGGCATACCTCTTACTCTACCTGGTATAAAGGTATTATAGGTAGATAGGAACCGGCGAAGTGCGTCTCATTGCGACAACAAACTCACTTTCAGACCAGACAAAAATTGCTTTAACCAAGCAATGCAGAACCACATCAAAAGTCCAAACCATTTCTCGAGGAATGCTTCGAAGGGAACTTTATTCCATAAATATCTGAGCAGAGTACATCGGAAAAAGGGCCACACATCTACGAACACTCCTCAAAGAATTGTTCAAAGTGGGGCGAATCTTTGATACTCTATGTATGTAGACTGGACTTCAGATAGTAAGTAGAAGGAACCTTAATCCTCTAACATCTCACTAATCATGAGAAATATAGGATATTAAAAAATGGAAGTTTTTTATTTGGCTCCTCTCTTCGTTTGCAAAATTTCATTGTTAGCATAGTTGTTAGAGATCCCAAATGAAATTTAACCATATTAAAGCTTATTTATCTCCCTAAATCTAATTTATCTTTCAAATATCTTCTCAAGAACGAGTGAAACCATTTTTACTACCTCTTTGAGAATTATAGAATTAATATTATTAGGGCCCATAACACACGATCAAATTCTGGAAATCTAACACTAAATTTGTCATGTTTTTACACAAACCCGCGAAGTTTGAGGAACAAGATCGATGAATTGGTCTTCTTAGTTACGTCAGCATTTTTTTATATTATTGGAATTAGGAAGATACGGATAGAAAGTCTAAAGGAATAAGTGGAGGGGTTATTTTAAAAAATAAGAAGCGGACTAGTCGTGATAATGGAATACATACATACAGATATTACGTCTAAGATGTGGGCCTTCGAGTTCGTGATAAAAAGCAATGAAATGAAGTGTGTCGTGGTCTATAGACCACCAAAACAAACGAAGGGTAAGATATTTTTCTTTTTGAAATACTTTTGCCCTTAATTGGACAAAAAGTTACGGTTATATCCGGTGACTTCAATTTTCCGAACATAAATTTTCTAAATGAAGTGGCAGAGATTGCTAGAAATCAATTTAATAAACAAATTCTAAATGATAACTTCTTGCATCGAAAAATGAGCAAACCAACACGCAAACAGAATATCACAAAATTAATTTTGACAAATCAAAAGAAATCAGGAGGATGTAAACACGTTGGCGAAACACTTGGAAACAGCGATCACAACATAATTCGATTTAATCTAATTATTCCTTAAAGTGTTCAAGGGAGTTTTCCTCTTATCGCGAACTTTAAATTTTATAATTTTGATCTTTTTCATTCTCGCTTATAATTTTTAAATTAGGATGAAAATTTAAACGTTCACAACCCAACGACACGAAATATATAATGATTTTCAGGGCTTATTTTTAACTATTAATAGCGAAATAGTATTTTATAAACCTAGATGTTCTAGTAGATCAAACCAGGTGCCGGGAATAAATACCGAGAATAAAAAGTTCATAATGGAACTTAAGCGATTGTCGAAAAAATCGAAAAGTAGCAATAATATTGAAAATCGAAACCAATACATTTATTATCGAAACCGATACCTTTATTCTCGAAACCAGTCGGTGGTCGAAACCGGTACCGTTATTATCGAAACTGCTACCTTTATTATCGAACCTGGCACCTTTATTATCAGAACCCATACCTTTATTTCCGAAACCGACATCTTTATGATCGAAATCGATACCTTTATGAAGGAAATGGATATCTTTATGATGGAAACAAATACCTTTATGGTTGAAACCGTTACCTTTATGATCGAAACCGATAGAAAAGGAAGTAGCGCCGTTTTTAAAACACGAACCCAAGCGATTTTATAGACATGTACATTTTCGTAAGCTAATTAAAGATTGTATCGAACCCCTTCAGGATACCAAGTGTGTTCATAAAGGTTCCCTCCCCCTAGTTTAAAGTGAAATTACTATACTATTTTTTTTAGAAACCTTGAAAAATGATGAATGATTTGCTTTAGAATACAAAACCAATAACGGATGACACCAAAAATGTCTAAGCATATCAGAAAAATGTCCTATAGTAATCATTAAGGGCGTCACTGAAGAAGGGGCTCAAAGAGATCAATTAGGTTCTTCAGCAGATATTGCAGATATTTCAAAAAAATTTCGATTCTCTTGGATATTCTTATCTTCTAACTATTTTTAGATTACTCTAGTACGGCCACAAGCGGTCAGAGATAACGAATTTCTAGACCATTTGACTCGATCAAAAAGCCGATTAATAAACGCCAGGATACAACTCTTTTCCAGTCTGATTGAAGAGAGTCGGTGCATCTTGACCTTATCCTACTCTGTTCCTCTTTCTTGATCATCCTGAAGTGACTGAACACTGTGAATCTAAAGACCGCCGAATAGACCAGTTCGAAGAATTTCTCACGTGAACACAGGGGAAAGAAGAGTTGATTTTTCTCATTTCGGACTTGATAGCAAACTCTCGAGTTCTCTCATTGAACACAACCTTGAAAATTACAGGGTGCAGAAGTTCAAAACCAGCATACTCGCTATTGGGTCCATTAAAATATTTATCCTGTACTTCAAAGACAGCTGGATACTGAACGAGGATATAAAAATATAGAAGTGGCGGATCCAGGCTAAAATTTGGAGTGGGGCTAATTTTAATTCCTCCCTCTGAGCAGTCTGAGAAAAGGGCCTTAATAAGGGTTATCATAGACAGTATTGATAATAAATAACACATCTCATAAAGGAGAGAGCACAAACTCTCTCAGCTCCGATTTTTTTTCCACACATAACAAAATTAGGAATTGTAGTTTTTTGGAGGTCAGCTAAAGTATAATACTGAATTTAATAATTATTTTTGAGATTTACCTGTATTTTAAACAAGTATCATATAAGATACAGTCGATCGCAACGGTCTAAAAAATGTATTTAGATTTATTCTATATTATTACATACCTCTTTCTAAATAAATAGAATACAAATATGACTTAAAAACGAAATATAAACATAAATGGGTATTAAATTTTTTTTGGGGGGAGGGCCTTCAGCCCCAAGCATCATTATGCCGTTATTCATGTAAATGAAGGCCACAATCAATGTACTTGAAGAGAGATCCCAACACTCCTGAACATTAATATGATCATTAAACTCCCATTCATTTATTGTTGTTCAATTTCAATATTTATTAGCTTGAGGCACCAATTCCAACTCCATTCATCCTTTTAATGTATACTTCGTTCATTTTCAGCAAGTAGCTACCCCAACCGTGGTCAAGAAAATCCTCCGCCTGAAATATGACCACCCAGGGATGTTCGCTTGGGAGATTCGGGAAACCTTGGCCCAGCAAAAAATCTGCGACCCAAGCTCTCTCCCATCCGTTTCTTCCATCAACAGAATCTTGAGGAACTCCGGCATGTGGTCTCCTCACCCAGATCATCCACAATACGGCCACCATTCTCTCCAGCCCTCAGAACTACAGTCAAATAGCGCCATTGCCCCTCAAACCCATCATCAGCACCACCTCCACAATTACCATCAGTTCGGATCAAATTCACACATGCCAGGGACTACCCCTTCTGCAGTTTGCGCAGCCACCGTGGCAGCGGCTGTGGCTGCTTCTGGCTCCAATCGTCTATGCGCAGGTAAGCCGATCGTACTCTCCCTAAAATAACCGAAATTCCGGTACTCGATCCTCTTAGAGGGACCGTGTCCAGGAATAACTTAACCTTTCCTCAAGGTAAAAACGAGAGGGGCTCCGTTTCAATCCAAGACCCCAGGACTGGGGTATGAGAGACTCAGTCTTGCCCAAGAGTTGGGTACGAGAGACTCGGTCTTGTCGAGGATTACGATACGAAAGACTCTGTCTTGCCCAGGACTAGGGATGCAAGAGACTCGGTCTTGTCCAAGACTCGGGTACGAGAGACTCGGTCTTGCCTAAGACTGTGGTACGAGAGACTCGGTCTTTCCCAGAAGTTGGGTACGAGAGACTCGGTCTTTTCCAGGACTGGGGTACGAAAGACTCGGTCTTGCCCAGGACTGGGGGTACGAGGGACTCGGCCTTGCCCAGGACTGGGGATATGAGAGAATTGGTATTGCCCAGGACTGGAGGTATGAGATTCGGTCTTGCCCAGAACTGGGGTATGAGAGACACGGTCTTGCCCATGACTAGGGTACGAGAGACTGTCTTGCCCATAACTAGGAGTATGAGAGACTCTGTCTAGACCAGGACTGGGGTACGATTGACTCGATCTTGCCCAAGACTGGGGTCCGGAGACTCCAACTTGCTCGCCACTAATAACATTGTAGCTGCCCTATAAGATTTTCCAGCTATACCATAAATAATGACGAAATTCATTCAAAACAGATTCCCTTAAGGCCAAAACACCCCTTTCCTCTAAGAGAGTCCTAACAGGATCATGAAATCAACATAAAGATCAAAATAACAACCACTGGCAAAGGAGCCGCTCATCGTTATGCTGAGAGACAGGATCACCGAGCGCTGGAAGCCTTCCGTAGCTCAAGGAAACACGTGAGGGAGAGTGGGTTGGAAACCCTTTGGGGGGTTTACATAGACGAGTGATGTGATGTGGGCATAAAGGTACGAGGTGAGACAGATGTAAGTGTTGTGGTTGACTATGTGGATGAAACTTCTTACGTACACGCCTCGGGCTTGTCCCGGCTTGATTGTCGAGAGCTCCCTACAAGGGTGGGAATTTTAGTATCCGCTCTCGCTGGGTATCGAAGCAGGTAGCTGTAGGTGGGAATCGATGGTTTGGTCTCTTTATCCTTAAAACGAATAAAGGACGACGAATAATTAAATGTGGGGTCTTGTGCCAAGGGATGGATTCTTTTGCCAAGAGAGGGAGGGGGCTTTGTGCCAAGGGGTGGGTGAGGTTTTGTGCCAAGGGGTGGGGTCTTGTGTCAAATGAGGTGGAATCTTGTGCCAAGTGGTAGAGTCTTATGCCAAAGAGGAGGAGTCTTGTGCCAAAAGGGAAGGAATCTTGTGTAAGGGGGGAGTCTTGGACCAAGGGGGGCCTTGTGTGAAGGGGTCGGAATCTTGTGCCAAGTGGGAGGAGTTTTGCGTCAAGGGAGTGGAGTCTTAAGCAAAGGGGGTAGAGTCTTATGCGAAGGTGGGAGGTGTCTTGTGCCAAAGGCAGGAGTCTTGGGTCAAGTGGGGGGAAGTCTTATGCCAAGGGGAGGAGTCTTGTGTCAAGTGGGGTGGAGTGTTGGGGCAAAGGGGATGGAGTCTTGTGCAAGGGGGGGGGGAGTCTTATGCAAAGAGTCATGGTCTTATGACAAGGGGGGGGGGGTAGTCTTATGCGAAGGTGGGAGGTGTCTTGTACTAAGGGGGTGGAGTCTTGTGCCAAAGGGGAGGAGTCTTGTGTAGAAGGGTAAAGTCTTGTACCAAGGGGGCGGAGCTTGTACTAAAGGGTTAGTTCTTGTGCCAAGAGAGGGGGGGTGTTACCATTGGTTCGAATTTATCGAATTGGGCAACACCGGGTACCTATGCGATTCTAACCTAAGAATTACAACAGAACAACCACATATTCGTCTAATATACCCAACTACCTGACCTGACCTTCATTACAAACCCCCTCATTACCACCAAATAAAACCAACAAACCATGACAAACTGACCTGACCTTTGCCGCACGACCAACATTTCACAATCATCAAATACAACCAACACACCTAACCTAACCTCACATTCCCTAAGAAATAGAAAATTACCTCATAAACCTCACGTGCCTCTTCTATAGAGCCTCAATTATACCCGAGCATAATTGGATAAAAATGAAAACGGATAAAAATGAACAGATAATAAACAAACGGATAAAAATGAAACGACAATAAATAAACGGATAAAAATGAACCGATATTAAATAAACGGATAAAAATGAACCGATATTAAATAAACATAAAAATGAACCTGCAATAAATTAACGGATAAAAATGAACCGACCATAAATAAACGGATAAAAATGAACTGATAATAAACAAACGGATAAAAATGACCCGATAATAAAATAACGGCTAAAAATGAACCGATAATAAATAAACGGATACAAATGAACCGATAATAAATAAACGGATAAAAATGAACCGATAATAAATACACGGCTAAAAATGAACCGACAATAAATAAACAGATACAAATGAACCGATAATAAATAAACTGATAAATTGAACCGATAATAAATAAACGGATAAGAATGAATTGATAATAAACAAAGAAGAAAATAAACCGTTAATTAATAAAGTGATAATGTATAACTTGATTAAATACTAACGAATAAAAATAAACGGATAAATTTTTAATTTATAATAAATAAACGGAAAAAGATAATACGAAGTAAACAATAAAAAAATGGATAAAAACGGATTGAAGTAAACAATAAATAAATTGCTTAATGATAAATGCAGAAATGAATGGATAAAAAATAAACGGATAATATATCAATTATCCGTTTATTCATTCCTTTTTTTATCTGTAATAAACTGATAAAAATGAATGGATATTAAGTAAACGGGTAATAAAAAAATATATTAAATAAAGGTAATAAAATATATATTAAATAAAGGTTATAAAAATGAATAAAAATGAATGGATAAAAATTAGCAATAAGTTGCTGATAAACGGACAATAAATAAACATAAAAATTAATAGATAATAAATAAACGTTTATTAAAGAATTGAGTAATAAATAAACATATAAAACTGACCATAATACTTAAACGAATAATACACATATGGATAATAAACTTGTATAGAACTGATATAAATGACCGAATAATAAAAAAAGGCCGATAGAAGTGAATGGATAGCAAATAAAGATAAATATATAGGTAAAATAAGAAGGGATACTAAATTAACCTGATGAAAAGTGGAAACACGTACGAATACCGGATAGACACATCGAAACATGTACGGCGGTTGTATAAAGAAGTCGAAATAACTACCGTTAGGAGGCAAGACGCCGAAAACACATACTTACCTTGGATATTTAAGCTCCAAAATACGCATGGTTGCTTACTAAAACATGTATAACTGTTCGATAAGAAGTCGAAAATATGTTCGTCTGCTTGATAAGAAAAACAAAACAAAACATGTATGAGTGATGGATAAGAAATCGTAAATATGTATGCCTATCCGGCTGAGCAAGAAGCATAAACATGCTTGGTAATAATTCAGAACATGTAAGACTGTTTGATAAGAGGTCGAAAAATGTACTGTCATTGATAATGAGTCAAAAACATGTACGGCTGATTGATGTCAAAGGAACGAGAAACAAGTACGTGTGTTTAATAAGAATTGAAAGTAAATACGACTACTTGATAATAGGTTAAAACATGACGACTTATTGATAGGACGTTGAAACATGTAAAATTGCTTGATATAAAGTCGAAACATGTACGAGTGATTAATAAGAAGTAGAAATATATACGAGTGCTTGATAATAGACTGAAACCTGGATGATTGCCTAAGAGGAAGTTGAAACACGTACACGTTGTTGATATAAGACGTGTAAATATGTATGCCTGCTTGCAAATAGGCCACAATAAACATATCTTATCGATGACTAAGAGAGTGAAAAGTATATGCAGACCAGGTAAGTCGAAGCATGTACAAAACTTGGCAAGGTGTAGAAACACATACGCGCGATTGATTTGAAGTAGAAATATATACGAGTGCTCGATAATCGACCATACAACATGTACGACTACATAACAAATGGTCGAAAAAAACGTACAAGCTCTTGCTAAGAAGTGTAAATATGTACTGTTTAGCAATACCCATTTTGATCCAGTCAACAAATAAAATACCATCAATTTATGGTTAGTTGGTTAGTACACTGTACTTCCCGTGCACACCACGATACCTCTCCCGATATCGGGACGCATTCGTGCACACAGACTTGCGGGCTATTTGACGATTTGGAGGAGGTTGGCTTCCTCCATTTTATTCGTTGTTGGTCACATGATCCTCGCCGGGTCAAGTGGGGTCAAGTTTTAGTTTTTGGGGGTGAAATTTTAATTATGGTAACTTATACCCTTCGTAGCAGTCGCCAGAGGGGTACTTACGACTACCCTCAACTTAATCTCCTCTTTTAAATAGCCGCAAAAGAACCGGCTGCTTTTTTTCTACCTTCTCACCTTTCTCAGGAAATGAAAGGTCATGAATTTTATCGTCCACTGTCGAATGGAAAGTAAAGGCATCGACACATCCAATTTTCATAGATAATAAAAATCAAGAGAATGACATGATCGAGGGGACCTGCGGCCAAGATCAATCCGATATGTACGGAAAAACCTTAATTCCACCTTGTGATATTCATTGGTTTGACCTTCATATCTCTAAAAATAGCCGATTTAACACCTCTAACCAATAGGTGGCGCCAAATAGTGGTAAACCTATATCATATTTGAACTCAGTCAACACAATTACCTTTGGTAGCATTGGTTCTAGCTGGCTACATTAGGCCAGCGCCACCTGATGGTCAGCTTATATCCTATTTAAAATCAGTGACCTCAATTACCTTTGGTAGCATTGGATTTAGAGGGGAACATCGAACCAGCGCCACCTGATGGTCAACATATAAGATATTAGAACTCAGTGACCTCAATTACCTCTGCTAGTATGGGTTTTAGCTGGCTACATTAATCCAGCGCCACCTGGTGGTCAACTTATATCATATTTGCACTCAGTGACCTCAATTACCTTTGGTAGCATTGGGTTTAGCTGGCTACATTGAGCCAGTGCCACCTGGTGGTCAACTAATATATCATATTTAACCTCATTGACCTTAATTATCTTTGCTAACATTGGTTTTAGCTGGCTAAATTGAGCCAGCCACACCTAGTGATCAACTTATTTCATATTTGAACTCAGTGACCTCAATTACCCTTGATAGCATTGGTTTTAACTGGCTACATTAAGCCAGCGCCACCTGGTGATCAACTGATATCATATTTGAACTCAGTGACCTCAATTACCTTTGCTAGCATTGGTTTAAGCTAGCTTAATCGAGCCAGTGCCACCTGGTGGTCAACTTATATCGTATTTGAAATTAATAACTCAATTACCTTTTATAACACTGGTTTTAGCTGGCTATATTAAGCCAGCGCCACCTGGTAGTCAACTTATATCCTATTTGAACTCAGTGACCTCAATTACCTTTGCTAGAATTGGTTTAAGATGGCTACATTGAGTCAGCACTGCCTGATGGTCAACTTATATCATATTTGAACTCAGTCAACTCAAGTACCTCTGGGATAATTGTTTTTTTGCTGGCTAAATTGAGTCTACGCAACGTGGTGATCAAGTTTTATGAAATTTGAACTCAGTGAACTCAAGTACCTTTGGTAGAATTGGCTTTTGCTGGTTACATTGAGCCTGCGTCACCTGGTGATCAACTTATATCATATTTGAACTCAGTGACCTCAATTACCTTTGCTGCATTGGTTTTACCGGCTAGATTGAGCCAGCCCATCTGATGATTAACTTATATCCTATTTGAACGCAGTGAAAGGAATTACCTTTGTTAGCATTAGTTATAGCTGCATCCATTGAGCCAGCGACACCTGGCGATCAACTCATATCATGTTTGCACTCAGTGACCTTAATTACCTTTGCTAGTATTGGTCTTAGCTGGCTACATTGAGCCAGCGAAACCTGGTCGTCAACTAATATATCATATTTGAACTCAGTGACCTCAATAACCTTTGTAGTATTGGTATTAACTGGCTATATTGAGACAGCGCTACCTGGTGATCAACTTAGATCATATTTGAACTCAGTGACCTCAATTACCTTTGGTAGCATTTGTTTTAGATGACTAGATTGAGCCAGCGATAACTAGTGGTCCACTAAATCATATTTAAACTCAGTCAACTCAATTACCTTTGGGACCATTTGTTTTAGCAGACTAAATTACGCTAGCACCACCTGGTGGTCAACTTATATCTTATTTGAACTCTGTCAACTCAACTACCTTTGATAGCATTGGTTTTAGCTGTCTATATTGAGCCACGCCACCTGGTGGTTAACATATATTTTATTTGAACTAAGTGACCTTAATTACCTTTGGTAGCATTGGTTTTAGCTGGCTACATTGAGCCAACGCCACCCGTTGGTCAACTTATATCATATTTAAACTCAGTCAACTCAATTAACCTTGGTAGCATTGATTTTAGCTGGCTACATTGAGCCAGGGCCACCTGATGATCAACTTATATGATATTTGAAGTCATGGCCTCAATTATATTTGCTAAAATTGAGGTTAACTGGCTACATTGAGCCCGCGCCACCTGGTGGTCAACTTATATCATATTTTAACTTAGTTAACTCAATTACCTTTAGTATCATTGGTTTTAGCGGGCGACATTGAGCCGGCGCCATTTGGTGAGATCAACCTATATAATATTTCAACTCAGTAATCTCAATTACTTTGGGTAGCATTGGTTTTAGCTAGCTAAATTTAGCTAACGCCCCCTGATGCTTAACCTATATCATATTTGAACTCAGTCAACTCAATTAACTTTGGTAGCATTGGTTTTCGCTGGCTACATTAAGCTAGCGCCACCTGGTGTTCCACTAATATATCATATTTGAACTCAATGACCTTAATTACCTTTGCTAGTATTAGTTTTACCTGGCTACAGTGAGCCAGAGCCACCTGGTAATCAACTTATATGATATTTGAACTCTGTGTCCTCAATTACCTTTGCTAGTACTGGTATTAGCAGGCTACATTATGCCAGCACCACCTAATGTTAAACAAATATATCATATTTGAAATTAGTGACCTCAATTACCTTTGGTAGCATTGGATTTAGATGGCTACGTTGAGCCGGTGCCACCTGGCGGTCAATCTATTTCATATTTGAACTCAGTGACCTCGATTAACGTTGTTATCATTGGTTTTAGCTTGATACATTGAGCCATCGCCACATCGTAGTCAACTAATATATCATATTTGAAATCCGTGACCTCAATTACCTTTGCGACATTGGTTTTGTCTGGCAACATTCAGCCAGAGCCACCTGATGACCAACTTATATCATATTCGAACTCAGTGACCTCAATTACCTTTGCTAGCATGGGTTTTAGCTGGCTAAATTGAGCTAGCGCCACATGGTGGTCAACTAATATATCATATTCGAACTCAGTCAACTCAATTACCTTTGGTAGCATTGGTTTTCGCTGGCTACATTAAGCTAGCGCCACCTGGTGTTCCACTAATATATCATATTTGAACTCAATGACCTTAATTACCTTTGCTAGTATTAGTTTTAGCTGGCTACATTGAGCCAGCGCCACCTGGTGGTCAACTAATATATTATTTGAACTCAGTGACCTTAATTACATTTTCTAGCATTGGTTTTAGCTGGATACATTGAGCCAGCGCCACCTGGTGGTCAATTAATATATCATATCTGAACTCAGTGACCTCATTTACCTTTGATACCCTTGGTTTTAGCTTGCTATATTGAGCCAGCAGCACCTGGTGCTCAATTTATCTCCTATTTGAACTCATTGACCTCAATTACCTTTGGTAGCCTTGGTTTTAGCTGGTTCCATTGAGCCAGCGATACCTGGTGGTCAATTTATATCCTATTCGAACTCAATGACATTGCTTTATAGAACACATGTACGATATCAAACGTGTCACAAGAAACAGAGAGCTACATTTGCCTCTCAAAACACTAAAAGAGTTAAGAATATTAGAGCAGAGCAAAATATGATACTAATTTATTTATTTATTTATTTTTTTCTATTTTAAAATTTGTTTCAATCATTAATGATGCGAATAAATACTAAATTTGGTTGCTCTTAATAGTTAGTTGAGAGAATTTAATTCTTATATTTGCCACTTTGTAGAAGGTCTTCGAAATATATTTCACATCAATCACAAGTCATAACGCAAAGCTGTTCAATCTAAAACGGAGCCAAATTTGAAAAAAAGGTGACGAAGTTAATGGAAATTTAGCAAGTACACGATTTCGATTTTCACTTTGTTAAATGTGAGAGCTTTCGTTTCATAGGAATTTTCTAAAACATAAATTGGCAATACTATTTAAGAATTTTATAGAGGTGACAAAGTAAACCGAAGGTTTTATAAATCTAACAGGTTTTTGACCCTAAAAGACAAAAGACAATTGTTGCAAACTGTACTAAGATTTAAAAATTATCCAGCAAATATAATCTTATTATTATTGGTAGCTACTCCATATATTGGTTCTAAAGGAAACTTTGCATAAGCATTTTATATATCTGAACGCTGGTTTATTTGGTGGTACCATTACCAAATGACAGAAATATACCTTATAATTTTGAGATTAAAAAACTGAATTCTCAAACTGGTATAGATTCAATTATGCTGCCAATACTTTGGGGTATTTTTATTCAATTAACTCTATTTAATATATTCTTAAGTAAATGACATTATAAAGAGAATTGTACTATAAAAACAGTTTGAAGAGATAATCCTCGTCGTTAAGGGGTTTTTCTTAATGGGTTCCTGTGACACAGGGTGTCAGTGGAACCGAAAATCAATCAGGCAAGAGAGCAGCTAAAGACAAAAGAAATGCAAATGGTGTCAAACCGAAACAAAGGCCGAAAGGATCCTTATCGGAATCTTAATGCGAACTTTACGTTGGAATTACGGAAATTTGGGGAAAAGTTTTTTTGTTCTTTCTTTTTGGAATATTTTTATTTGCCGTCTTTTATCTGAAGCATCTTTTAATTAACGCGTTTTAAGAGACGGAAATTATTTTATTATGAATTCGACTTGGAAGAGGTTGACGATTTAGTTGATTGCAGACGAATATATTGGGGCGAAAAAGGGAATTGCGAGAGAGAAAAAAGGATCTCGCCAGAACAACCGTACGATGAATTGTTCTATCTTGTTCTTTGACTTTGAAATACCTGAATCAAATTCAAGAATCCCCAAATCTGTATTACTGTTGGTGCATTTTTAGATAATTCACCCTCAAATGCACGCTGCAGAGTCTTGTTCGAGCATACTCTAACACACAAAACTCTTTTTATTTTCCAGTGAATGTCATTTCTATACCTGACACAAGGTCAACAAACCTAAGTCGCGTGCTCTCAATTATTCTGATTTATGACCATATGACCTTACGACTTTCAAAACTTTCAATAATTCTAGGACTAACCATGGGAGGACCTTGGCAGTTATATCATTCGAAAGACAATGCAAAACAACATGAGGGTTTCGGATTTCGTTGGAATCGGGCGAATAGTTACGAAGTTATTGCAAAATAATTCCCTGACTAATCTTGAGAGGACCTTGGCAATTATATCATTCGAAAGAGAATATATAACAACAGAAGGGTTTCAAATATCGTTAGAATCGGCCGAATAGTTACGATGTTATTGTCCCAATGCTCATTGAAGAGTAAATTTTTACCATCCGACCGACATTGTTACTTATAGTGTCGCGTCCACGCAACTTAAAAACGAGACATTAGACATCAGACTTTGATGCGTTTTTAGCGGAAATTAATATTCTCGAGAGAACTCCACAATTTGTTTTTTTTAATTTATCATTTTGTTTCGCTATGTATGCTTTAGTTTTCATTTGCTCTCTATCCATTGTTATGTGTTTCATTTTTATGAATGTTGACAATGAAAGGTAGACCTTTTGAAGAGTGGTAAAGACAAACATACCTTTATGAATGGTGTTAATGACAGTTTAACCTTTGTGTATAATGGTAAAGACAGATCTATACGAATTGCGGTAAATAAAATAGACCCTTTTATTTAGTGGTAATCACATTCATGTCTCTATATGTAGTGGTAATGTCAGGTGTATATTTTATGAGCAGTGTAATGTCAAATGTATTTTCATGTTCAGTGGTAATAAGAGACCTTTATGAGCGGTGATGATGTCATCTATCTTTATGTGTAGTGGTAAAGACATACCTTTAATAGTAATTTATTGGCAGGCAGACTTTTATGGGCAGTGGTAATGACGGACATACCTTTATGAGTATGGTTAATGATGGATATACCTTTATGAATAGTGGTAATGGCACCAATTCGCACGCCGGTGAGACTAAAAATCTAATTCACACTTCAGAACAATTACCACAATGGAACATTTGGTAGACGAAACTCATCAAATCAAGTTTATTCTTCACAATCCAGTTAAAAACAAGTTGTACAAGTTATGCACAACTTTTTCCCTGATCGTTTAGACGATCCCATCTCCCCATTAGTGTGTTTCGAATTTTTGTTGCAAGTTCTGCTTCTAATGGACGCCAACTGTCTATTATCTAGATCATGAAATCGATCGATTAAAAGGGATGAGATGTAGCCGTATTTAATATTTCAAGGTTTCCCCGAGGGGCTCTCATAGGCTCTTCAATATATATATAAACCATTTCATTTATTCACGGCATTCTAGCAAGGAGATCTGCGTTCGTTGGCGAATGGGGACACTTTGGCAAATCTTTTGGAGCTACATAAACCATAAACAGCTCAAGAAATCTCTTTTGTCTATTTAGGCTATGTAGTTTCCTTATTGATTTTAACTTAGCCGTTTAACGAAGTTCTGTCAAAACGTTCAACTCAATGATATCCGAACTGGATTTTGCATTTGGTAATAAAATAGAAGGGGAAATACATTTATATTTTGTCATTTTTTTTCATTTTCTTGGCCATAGTCAACCTTCCAGAATTAAATGTTCATTTTTGTACAACCTTCCAGCATTTAATCTTCATTTCTGTATAACCATCCAGCATTTAATTTTCATTTTTGTACAACCTTCCAGCATTTAATCTTCATTTCTGTACAACCATCCAGCATTAAATTTTCATTTTTGTACAATCTTCCAACATTTAATCTTCATTTCCTTACAATCTTCCAGCATTTATTCTCATTTCTGTACAACCTTCCATCATTTAATCTTCATTTCTGTACAACCATCCAGCATTAAATTTTCATTTTTGTACAATCTTCCAGCATTTAATCTTGATTTCCTTACAACCTTCCAGCATTTATTCTCATTTCTGTACAACCTTCCAACATTTAATCTTCATTTTAGTACAACCATCCAGCATTTAATCTTCATTTCTGTACAACCTTCCAGCATTTAATCTTCATTTCTGTACAACCTTCCATCATTTAATCTTCATTTCTGTACAACCATCCAGCATTAAATTTTCATTTTTGTACAACCATCCAGCATTTAATCTTCATTTCTGTACAACCTTCCAGCATTTAATCTTCATTTCTGTACAACCTTCCAGCATTTAATCTTCATTTCTGTACAACCATCCAGCATTAAATTTTCATTTTTGTACAATCTTCCAGCATTTACTCTTCATTTCCTTACAACCTTCCAGCATTTATTCTCATTTCTGTACAGCTTTCTAGCATTTTATCTTCATTTCTGTACAACCATCCAGCATTAAATTTTCATTTTTGTACGATCTTCCAGCATTTAATCTTCATTTCCTTACAACCTTCCAGCATTTAATGTTCATTTTTGTACAACCTTCCAGCATTTAATGTTCATTTCTGTATAACAATCGAGCATTTACTCTTCATTTCTGTACAACCTTCCAGCATTTAATCTTCATTTTTGTACAATCTTCCAGAATTTACTCTTCATTTCCTTACAACCTTCCAGCATTTATTCTCATTTCTGTACAACCTTCCATCATTTAATCTTCATTTCTGTACAACCATCCAGCATTAAATTTTCATTTTTGTACAACCATCCAGCATTTAATCTTCATTTCTGTACAACCTTCCAGCATTTAATCTTCATTTCTGTACAACCTTCCATCATTTAATCTTCATTTCTGTACAACCATCTAGCATTAAATTTTCATTTTTGTACAATCTTCCAGCATTTGATCTTCATTTCCTTCCCCCTTTCCAGCATTTATTCTCATTTCTGTACAACCTTCCATCATTTAATCTTCATTTCTGTACAACCATCCAGCATTAAATTTTCATTTTTGTACAATCTTCCAGCATTTACTCTTCATTTCCTTACAACCTTCCAGCATTTATTCTCATTTCTGTACAGCTTTCTAGCATTTTATCTTCATTTCTGTACAACCATCTAGCATTAAATTTTCATTTTTGTACGATCTTCCAGCATTTAATCTTCATTTCCTTACAACCTTCCAGCATTTAATGTTCATTTTTGTACAACCTTCCAGCGTTTAATGTTCATTTCTGCATAACCATCGAGCATTTAATCTTCATTTCTGTACAACCTTCCAGCATTTAATCTTCATTTCTGTACAACCTTCCATCATTTAATCTTCATTTCTGTACAACCATCCAGCATTAAATTTTCATTTTTGTACAATCTTCCAGCATTTACTCATTTCCTTACAACCTTCCAGCATTTATTCTCATTTCAGTACAGCTTTCTAGCATTTTATCTTCATTTCTGTACAACCATCCAGCATTAAATTTTCATTTTTGTACGATCTTCCAGCATTTAATCTTGATTTCCTTACAACCTTCCAGCATTTAATGTTCATTTTTGTACAACCTTCCAGCATTTAATGTTCATTTCTGCATAACCTTCCATCATTTAATCTTCATTTCTGTACAACCATCCAGCATTAAATTTTCATTTTTGTACAACCTTCCAGCATTTAATCTTCATTTTTGTACAACCATCCAGCATTTAATCTTCATTTTTGTACAACCATCCAGCATTTAATCTTCATTTTTGTACGATCTTCCAGCATTTAATCTTCATTTCCTTACAACCTTCCAGCATTTAATGTTCATTTTTGTACGATCTTCCAGCATTTAATCTTCATTTCGTTACAACCTTCCAGCATTTAATCTTCATTTTTGTACAACCTTCCAGCATTTAATCTTCATTTTTGTACAACCATCCAGCATTAAATTTTCATTTTTGTACAACCTTCCAGCATTTAATCTTCATTTTTGTACAACCATCCAGCATTTAATCTTCATTTCTGTACAACCATCCAGCATTAAATTTTCATTTTTGTACAACCATCCAGCATTTAATCTTCATTTCTGTACAACCTTCCAGCATTTAATCTTCATTTCTGTACAACCTTCCATCATTTAATCTTCATTTCTGTACAACCATCTAGCATTAAATTTTCATTTTTGTACAATCTTCCAGCATTTGATCTTCATTTCCTTCCCCCTTTCCAGCATTTATTCTCATTTCTGTACAACCTTCCATCATTTAATCTTCATTTCTGTACAACCATCCAGCATTAAATTTTCATTTTTGTACAATCTTCCAGCATTTACTCTTCATTTCCTTACAACCTTCCAGCATTTATTCTCATTTCTGTACAGCTTTCTAGCATTTTATCTTCATTTCTGTACAACCATCTAGCATTAAATTTTCATTTTTGTACGATCTTCCAGCATTTAATCTTCATTTCCTTACAACCTTCCAGCATTTAATGTTCATTTTTGTACAACCTTCCAGCATTTAATGTTCATTTCTGCATAACCATCGAGCATTTAATCTTCATTTCTGTACAACCTTCCAGCATTTAATCTTCATTTCTGTACAACCTTCCATCATTTAATCTTCATTTCTGTACAACCATCCAGCATTAAATTTTCATTTTTGTACAATCTTCCAGCATTTACTCATTTCCTTACAACCTTCCAGCATTTATTCTCATTTCTGTACAGCTTTCTAGCATTTTATCTTCATTTCTGTACAACCATCCAGCATTAAATTTTCATTTTTGTACGATCTTCCAGCATTTAATCTTGATTTCCTTACAACCTTCCAGCATTTAATGTTCATTTTTGTACAACCTTCCAGCATTTAATGTTCATTTCTGCATAACCTTCCATCATTTAATCTTCATTTCTGTACAACCATCCAGCATTAAATTTTCATTTTTGTACAACCTTCCAGCATTTAATCTTCATTTTTGTACAACCATCCAGCATTTAATCTTCATTTTTGTACAACCATCCAGCATTTAATCTTCATTTTTGTACGATCATCCAGCATTTAATCTTCATTTCCTTACAACCTTCCAGCATTTAATGTTCATTTTTGTACGATCTTCCAGCATTTAATCTTCATTTCGTTACAACCTTCCAGCATTTAATCTTCATTTTTGTACAACCTTCCAGCATTTAATCTTCATTTTTGTACAACCATCCAGCATTAAATTTTCATTTTTGTACAACCTTCCAGCATTTAATCTTCATTTTTGTACAACCATCCAGCATTTAATCTTCATTTCTGTACAACCATCCAGCATTAAATTTTCATTTTTGTACGATCTTCCAGCATTTAATCTTCATTTCCTTACAACCTTGCAGCATTTAATCTTCATTTTTGTACAACCATCCAGCATTTACTCTTCATTTCTGTACAACCTTCCAGCATTTAATCTTCATTTTTGTACAACCATCCAGCATTTAATCTTCATTTCAGTACAACCATCCAGCATTTAATCTTCATTTATGTACAACCATCCAGCATTTAATCTTCATTTCTGTACAACCTTCCATCATTTAATCTTCATTTCTGTACAACCATCCAGCATTAAATTTTCATTTTTGTACAATCTTCCAGCATTTACTCTTCATTTCCTTACAACCTTCCAGCATTTATTCTCATTTCTGTACAGCTTTCTAGCATTTTATCTTCATTTCTGTACAACCATCCAGCATTAAATTTTCATTTTTGTACGATCTTCCAGCATTTAATCTTCATTTCCTTACAACCTTCCAGCATTTAATGTTCATTTTTGTACAACCTTCCAGCATTTAATGTTCATTTCTGTATAACCATCGAGCATTTACTCTTCATTTCTGTAAAACCTTCCAGCATTTAATCTTCATTTTTGTACAATCTTCTAGCATTTACTCTTCATTTCCTTACAACCTTCCAGCATTTATTCTCATTTCTGTACAACCTTCCATCATTTAATCTTCATTTCTGTACAACCATCCAGCATTAAATTTTCATTTTTGTACAACCATCCAGCATTTAATCTTCATTTCTGTACAACCTTCCAGCATTTAATCTTCATTCCTGTACAACCTTCCATCATTTAATCTTCATTTCTGTACAACCATCCAGCATTAAATTTTCATTTTTGTACAATCTTCCAGCATTTAATCTTCATTTCCTTACAACCTTCCAGCATTTATTCTCATTTCTGTACAACCTTCCATCATTTAATCTTCATTTCTGTACAACCATCCAGCATTAAGTTTTCATTTTTGTACAATCTTCCAGCATTTAATCTTCATTTCTGTACAACCTTCCAGCATTTATTCTCATTTCTGTACAGCTTTCTAGCATTTTATCTTCATTTCTGTACAACCATCCAGCATTAAATTTTCATTTTTGTACGATCTTCCAGCATTTAATCTTCATTTCCTTACAACCTTCCAGCATTTAATGTTCATTTTTGTACAACCTTCCAGCATTTAATTTTCATTTTTGTACAACCATCTAGCATTTAATCTTCATTTCTGTACAACCTTCCAGCATTTAATCTTCATTTCTGTACAACCTTCCAGCATTTAATCTTCATTTCTGTACAACCTTCCAGCATTTAATCTTCATTTTCTTACAACCTTCCAGCATTTAATCTTCATTTCTGTACAACCTTCCATCATTTAATCTTCATTTCTGTACAACCATCCAGCATTAAATTTTCATTTTTGTACCATCTTCCAGCATTTAATGTTCATTTTTGTACAACCTTCCAGCATTTAATGTTCATTTTTGTACAACCTTCCAGCATTTAATGTTCATTTCTGTATAACCATCGAGCATTTACTCTTCATTTCTGTACAACCTTCCAGCATTTACTCTTCATTTCTGTACAACCTTCCAGCATTTAATCTTCATTTCTGTACAACCTTCCAGCATTTAATCTTCATTTCTGTACAACCTTCCATCATTTAATCTTCATTTCTGTACAACCATCCAGCATTAAATTTTCATTTTTGTACAATCTTCCAGCATTTACTCTTCATTTCCTTACAACCTTCCAGCATTTATTCTCATTTCTGTACAGCTTTCTAGCATTTTATCTTCATTTCTGTACAACCATCCAGCATTAAATTTTCATTTTTGTACGATCTTCCAGCATTTAATCTTCATTTCCTTACAACCTTCCAGCATTTAATGTTCATTTTTGTACAACCTTCCAGCATTTAATCTTCATTTTTGTACAACCATCCAGCATTTAATCTTCATTTCTGTACAACCATCCAGCATTAAATTTTCATTTTTGTACGATCTTCCAGCATTTAATCTTCATTTCTGTACAACCATCCAGCATTTAATCTTCATTTCTGTACAACCATCCAGCATTAAATTTTCATTTTTGTACGATCTTCCAGCATTTAATCTTCATTTCTGTACAACCATCCAGCATTTAATCTTCATTTTTGTACAACTATCTAGCATTTACTCTTCATTTCTGTACAACCTTCCAGCATTTAATCTTCATTTTTGTACAACCATCCAGCATTTAATCTTCATTTCTGTGCAACCATCCAGCATTTAATCTTCATTTATGTACAACCAACCAGCATTTAATCTTTATTTATGTACAACCTTCCATCATTTAATCTTCATTTTTGTACAACCATCCAGCATTTAATCTTCATTTTTGTACAACCATCCAGCATTTAATCTTCATTTCTGTACAACCTTCCATCATTTAATCTTCATTTCTGTACAACCATCCAGCATTAAATTTTCATTTTTGTACAATCTTCCAGCATTTACTCTTCATTTCCTTACAACCTTCCAGCATTTATTCTCATTTCTGTACAACCTTCCATCATTTAATCTTCATTTCTGTACAACCATCCAGCATTAAATTTTCATTTTTGTACAATCTTCCAGCATTTACTCTTCATTTCCTTACAACCTTCCAGCATTTATTCTCATTTCTGTACAACCTTCCATCATTTAATCTTCATTTCTGTACAACCATCCAGCATTAAATTTTTTATTTTTGTACAACCATCCAGCATTTAATCTTCATTTCTGTACAACCTTCCAGCATTTAATCTTCATTTCTGTACAACCATCCAGCATTAAATTTTCATTTTTGTACAATCTTCCAGCATTTACTCTTCATTTCCTTACAACCTTCCAGCATTTATTCTCATTTCTGTACAGCTTTCTAGCATTTTATCTTCATTTCTGTACAACCATCCAGCATTAAATTTTCATTTTTGTACGATCTTCCAGCATTTAATCTTCATTTCCTTACAACCTTCCAGCATTTAATGTTCATTTTTGTACAACCTTCCAGCATTTAATGTTCATTTCTGTATAACCATCGAGCATTTAATGTTCATTTTTGTACAACCTTCCAGCATTTAATCTTCATTTTTGTACAATCTTCCAGCATTTACTCTTCATTTCCTTACAACATTCCAGCATTTATTCTTATTTCTGTACAACCTTCCATCATTTAATCTTCATTTCTGTACAACCATCCAGCATTAAATTTTCATTTTTGTACAACCATCCAGCATTTAATCTTCATTTCTGTACAACCTTCCAGCATTTAATCTTCATTTCTGTACAACCTTCCATCATTTAATCTTCATTTCTGTACAACCATCCAGCATTAAATTTTCATTTTTGTACAATCTTCCAGCATTTAATCTTCATTTCCTTACAACCTTCCAGCATTTATTCTCATTTCTGTACACCCTTCCATCATTTAATCTTCATTTCTGTACAACCATCCAGCATTAAATTTTCATTTCTGTACAATCTTCCAGCATTTACTCTTCATTTCCTTACAACCTTCCAGCATTTATTCTTATTTCTGTACAGCTTTCTAGCATTTTATCTTCATTTCTGTACAACCAACCAGCATTCAATTTTTATTTTTGTACGATCTTCCAGCATTTAATCTTCATTTCCTTACAACCTTCGGGCATTTAATGTTCATTTTTGTACAACCTTCCAGCATTTAATGTTCATTTTTGCATAACCATCGAGCATTTAATCTTCATTTCTGTACAACCTTCCAGCATTTAATCTTCATTTCTGTACAACCTCCTAGCATTTAATCTTCATTTTTGTACAACCATCCAGCATTTAAACTTCATTTCTGTACAACCTTCCAGCATTTGTTCTTCATTTCTGTACAACCTTCCATCATTTAATCTTCATTTCTGTACAACCATCCAGCATTAAATTTTCATTTTTGTACAACCTTACAGCATTTAATCTTCATTTTTGTACAACCATCCAGCATTTAAACTTCATTTCTGTACAACCTTCCAGCATTTAATCTTCATTTCTGTACAACCTTGCATAATTTAATCTTCATTTCTGTACAACCATCCAGCATTAAATTTTCATTTTTGTACATCCATCCAGCATTTAATCTTCATTTCTGTACAACCTTCCAGCATTTAATCTTCATTTCTGTACAACCTTCCAGCATTCAATCTTCATTTCTGTACAACCTTCCATCATTTAATCTTCATTTCCTTACAACCTTCCAGCATTTAATCTTCATTTCAGTACAACCTTCCATCATTTAATCTTCATTTCTGTACAACCATCCAGCATTTAATTTTCATTTTTGTACAATCTTCCAGCATTTAATCTTCATTTCCTTACAACCTTCCAGCATTTAATGTTCATTTTGTACAACCTTCCAGCATTTAATGTTCATTTCTGTATAACCATCGAGCATTTACTCTTCATTTCTGTACAACCTTCCAGCATTTAATCTTCATTTTTGTACAACCATCCAGCATTTAATCTTCATTTCTGTACAACCTTCCAGCATTTAATCTTCATTTCTGTACAACCTTCCATCATTTAATCTTCATTTCTGTACAACCATCGAGCATTAAATTTTCATTTTTGTACAATCTTCCAGCATTTACTCTTCATTTCCTTACAACCTTCCAGCATTTATTCTCATTTCTGTACAGCTTTCTAGCATTTAATCTTCATTTCTGTAGAACCATCCAGCATTAAATTTTCATTTTTGTACGATCTTCCAGCATTTAATCTTCATTTCCTTACAACCTTCCAGCATTTAATGTTCATTTTTGTACAACCTTCCAGCATTTAATCTTCATTTTTGTACAACCATCCAGCATTTAATCTTCATTTCTGTACAACCATCCAGCATTAAATTTTAATTTTTGTACGATCTTCCAGCATTTAATCTTCATTTCTGTACAACCATCCAGCATTTAATCTTCATTTTTGTACAACCATCCAGCATTTAATCTTCATTTCTGTACAACCATCCAGCATTTAATCTTCATTTATGTACAACCAACCAGCATTTAATCTTTATTTATGTACAACCTTCCATCATTTAATCTTCATTTTTGTACAACCATCCAGCATTTAATCTTCATTTTCTTACAACCTTCCAGCATTTAATCTTCATTTCTGTACAACCTTCCAGCATTTAATCTTCATTTCTGTACAACCTTCCAGCATTTAATCTTCATTTCTGTACAACCTTCCATCATTTAATCTTCATTTCTGTACAACCATCCAGCATTAAATTTTCATTTTTGTACAATCTTCCAGCATTTACTCTTCATTTCCTTACAACCTTCCAGCATTTATTCTCATTTCTGTACAGCTTTCTAGCATTTTATCTTCATTTCTGTAGAACCATCCAGCATTAAATTTTCATTTTTGTACGATCTTCCAGCATTTAATCTTCATTTCCTTACAACCTTCCAGCATTTAATGTTCATTTTTGTACAACCTTCCAGCATTTAATGTTCATTTCTGTATAACCATCGAGCATTTACTCTTCATTTCTGTAAAACCTTCCAGCATTTAATCTTCATTTTTGTACAATCTTCCAGCATTTACTCTTCATTTCCTTACAACCTTCCAGCATTTATTCTCATTTCTGTACAACCTTCCATCATTTAATCTTCATTTCTGTACAACCATCCAGCATTAAATTTTCATTTTTGTACAACCATCCAGCATTTAATCTTCATTTCTGTACAACCTTCCAGCATTTAATCTTCATTCCTGTACAACCTTCCATCATTTAATCTTCATTTCTGTACAACCATCTAGCATTAAATTTTCATTTTTGTACAATCTTCCAGCATTTAATCTTCATTTCCTTACAACCTTCCAGCATTTATTCTCATTTCTGTACAACCTTCCATCATTTAATCTTCATTTCTGTACAACCATCCAGCATTAAGTTTTCATTTTTGTACAATCTTCCAGCATTTAATCTTCATTTCTGTACAACCTTCCAGCATTTATTCTCATTTCTGTACAGCTTTCTAGCATTTTATCTTCATTTCTGTACAACCATCCAGCATTAAATTTTCATTTTTGTACGATCTTCCAGCATTTAATCTTCATTTCCTTACAACCTTCCAGCATTTAATGTTCATTTTTGTACAACCTTCCAGCATTTAATTTTCATTTTTGTACAACCATCTAGCATTTAATCTTCATTTCTGTACAACCTTCCAGCATTTAATCTTCATTTCTGTACAACCTTCCAGCATTTAATCTTCATTTCTGTACAACCTTCCAGCATTTAATCTTCATTTTCTTACAACCTTCCAGCATTTAATCTTCATTTCTGTACAACCTTCCATCATTTAATCTTCATTTCTGTACAACCATCCAGCATTAAATTTTCATTTTTGTACCATCTTCCAGCATTTAATCTTCATTTCCTTACAACCTTCCAGCATTTAATGTTCATTTTTGTACAACCTTCCAGCATTTAATGTTCATTTCTGTATAACCATCGAGCATTTACTCTTCATTTCTGTACAATCTTCCAGCATTTACTCTTCATTTCCTTACAACCTTCCAGCATTTATTCTCATTTCTGTACAACCTTCCATCATTTAATCTTCATTTCTGTACAACCATCCAGCATTAAATTTTTTTATTTTTGTACAACCATCCAGCATTTAATCTTCATTTCTGTACAACCTTCCAGCATTTAATCTTCATTTCTGTACAACCATCCAGCATTAAATTTTCATTTTTGTACAATCTTCCAGCATTTACTCTTCATTTCCTTACAACCTTCCAGCATTTATTCTCATTTCTGTACAGCTTTCTAGCATTTTATCTTCATTTCTGTACAACCATCCAGCATTAAATTTTCATTTTTGTACGATCTTCCAGCATTTAATCTTCATTTCCTTACAACCTTCCAGCATTTAATGTTCATTTTTGTACAACCTTCCAGCATTTAATGTTCATTTCTGTATAACCATCGGGCATTTAATGTTCATTTTTGTACAACCTTCCAGCATTTAATCTTCATTTTTGTACAATCTTCCAGCATTTACTCTTCATTTCCTTACAACATTCCAGCATTTATTCTTATTTCTGTACAACCTTCCATCATTTAATCTTCATTTCTGTACAACCATCCAGCATTAAATTTTCATTTTTGTACAACCATCCAGCATTTAATCTTCATTTCTGTACAACCTTCCAGCATTTAATCTTCATTTCTGTACAACCTTCCATCATTTAATCTTCATTTCTGTACAACCATCCAGCATTAAATTTTCATTTTTGTACAATCTTCCAGCATTTAATCTTCATTTCCTTACAACCTTCCAGCATTTATTCTCATTTCTGTACAACCTTCCATCATTTAATCTTCATTTCTGTACAACCATCCAGCATTAAATTTTCATTTCTGTACAATCTTCCAGCATTTACTCTTCATTTCCTTACAACCTTCCAGCATTTATTCTCATTTCTGTACAGCTTTCTAGCATTTTATCTTCATTTCTGTACAACCATCCAGCATTAAATTTTTATTTTTGTACGATCTTCCAGCATTTAATCTTCATTTCCTTACAACCTTCGGGCATTTAATGTTCATTTTTGTACAACCTTCCAGCATTTAATGTTCATTTTTGCATAACCATCGAGCATTTAATCTTCATTTCTGTACAACCTTCCAGCATTTAATCTTCATTTCTGTACAACCTCCTAGCATTTAATCTTCATTTTTGTACAACCATCCAGCATTTAAACTTCATTTCTGTACAACCTTCCAGCATTTGTTCTTCATTTCTGTACAACCTTCCATCATTTAATCTTCATTTCTGTACAACCATCCAGCATTAAATTTTCATTTTTGTACAACCTTACAGCATTTAATCTTCATTTTTGTACAACCATCCAGCATTTAAACTTCATTTCTGTACAACCTTCCAGCATTTAATCTTCATTTCTGTACAACCTTGCATCATTTAATCTTCATTTATGTACAACCATCCAGCATTAAATTTTCATTTTTGTACATCCATCCAGCATTTAATCTTCATTTCTGTACAACCTTCCAGCATTTAATCTTCATTTCTGTACAACCTTCCAGCATTCAATCTTCATTTCTGTACAACCTTCCATCATTTAATCTTCATTTCCTTACAACCTTCCAGCATTTAATCTTCATTTCTGTACAACCTTCCATCATTTAATCTTCATTTCTGTACAACCATCCAGCATTAAATTTTCATTTTTGTACAATCTTCCAGCATTTAATCTTCATTTCCTTACAACCTTCCAGCATTTAATGTTCATTTTTGTACAACCTTCCAGCATTTAATGTTCATTTCTGTATAACCATCGAGCATTTACTCTTCATTTCTGTACAATCTTCCAGCATTTACTCTTCATTTCCTTACAACCTTCCAGCATTTAATCTTCATTTCTGTACAACCTTCCAGCATTTAATCTTCATTTCTGTACAACCTTCCATCATTTAATCTTCATTTCTGTACAACCATCCAGCATTAAATTTTCATTTTTGTACAATCTTTCAGCATTTACTCTTCATTTCCTTACAACCTTCCAGCATTTATTCTCATTTCTGTACAGCTTTCTAGCATTTTATCTTCATTTTTGTAGAACCATCCAGCATTAAATTTTCATTTTTGTACGATCTTCCAGCATTTAATCTTCATTTCCTTACAACCTTCCAGCATTTAATGTTCATTTTTGTACAACCTTCCAGCATTTAATCTTCATTTTTGTACAACCATCCAGCATTTAATCTTCATTTCTGTACAACCATCCAGCATTAAATTTTAATTTTTGTACGATCTTCCAGCATTTAATCTTCATTTCTGTACAACCATCCAGCATTTAATCTTCATTTTTGTACAACCATCCAGCATTTAATCTTCATTTCTGTACAACCATCCAGCATTTAATCTTCATTTATGTACAACCAACCAGCATTTAATCTTTATTTATGTACAACCTTCCATCATTTAATCTTCATTTTTGTACAACCATCCAGCATTTAATCTTCATTTTCTTACAACCTTCCAGCATTTAATCTTCATTTCTGTACAACCTTCCATCATTTAATCTTCATTTCTGTACAACCATCCAGCATTAAATTTTCATTTTTGTACAATCTTCCAGCATTTAATCTTCATTTCCTTACAACCTTCCAGCATTTAATGTTCATTTTTGTACAACCTTCCAGCATTTAATGTTCATTTCTGTATAACCATCGAGCATTTACTCTTTATTTCCTTACAACCTTCCAGCATTTAATGTTCATTTTTGTACAACCTTCCAGCATTTAATCTTCATTTCTGTACAACCTTCCAGCATTCAATCTTCATTTCTGTACAACCTTCCATCATTTAATCTTCATTTCTGTACAACCATCCAGCATTAAATTTTCATTTTTGTACAATCTTCCAGCATTTACTCCTCATTTCCTTACAACCTTCCAGCATTTATTCTCATTTCTGTACAGCTTTCTAGCATTTTATCTTCATTTCTGTAGAACCATCCAGCATTAAATTTTCATTTTTGTACGATCTTCCAGCATTTACTCTTCATTTCCTTACAACCTTCCAGCATTTATTCTCATTTCTGTACAGCTTTCTAGCATTTTATCTTCATTTCTGTACAACCATCCAGCATTAAATTTTCATTTTTGTACGATCTTCCAGCATTTAATCTTCATTTCCTTACAACCTTCCAGCATTTAATGTTCATTTTTGTACAACCTTCCAGCATTTAATGTTCATTTCTGTATAACCATCGAGCATTTACTCTTCATTTCTGTAAAACCTTCCAGCATTTAATCTTCATTTTTGTACAATCTTCCAGCATTTACTCTTCATTTCCTTACAACCTTCCAGCATTTATTCTCATTTCTGTACAACCTTCCATTATTTAATCTTCATTTCTGTAAAACCATCCAGCATTAAATTTTCATTTTTGTACAACCATCCAGCATTTAATCTTCATTTCTTTACAACCTTCCAGCATTTAATCTTCATTCCTGTACAACCTTCCATCATTTAATCTTCATTTCTGTACAACCATCCAGCATTAAATTTTCATTTTTGTACAATCTTCCAGCATTTAATCTTCATTTCCTTACAACCTTCCAGCATTTATTCTCATTTCTGTACAACCTTCCATCATTTAATCTTCATTTCTGTACAACCATCCAGCATTAAGTTTTCATTTTTGTACAATCTTCCAGCATTTAATCTTCATTTCTGTACCAGCTTCCAGCATTTATTTTCATTTCTGTACAGCTTTCTAGCATTTTATCTTCATTTCTGTACAACCATCCAGCATTAAATTTTCATTTTTGTACCATCTTCCAGCATTTAATCTTCATTTCCTTACAACCTTCCAGCATTTAATGTTCATTTTTGTACAACCTTCCAGCATTTAATGTTCATTTCTGTATAACCATCGAGCATTTACTCTTCATTTCTGTACAACCTTCCAGCATTTACTCTTCATTTCTGTACAACCTTCCAGCATTTAATCTTCATTTCTGTACAACCTTCCAGCATTTAATCTTCATTTCTGTACAACCTTCCAGCATTTAATCTTCATTTCTGTACAACCTTCCAGCATTTAATCTTCATTTCTGTACAACCTTCCATCATTTAATCTTCATTTCTGTACAACCATCCAGCATTAAATTTTCATTTTTGTACAATCTTCCAGCATTTACTCTTCATTTCCTTACAACCTTCCAGCATTTATTCTCATTTCTGTACAGCTTTCTAGCATTTTATCTTCATTTCTGTAGAACCATCCAGCATTAAATTTTCATTTTTGTACGATCTTCCAGCATTTAATCTTCATTTCCTTACAACCTTCCAGCATTTAATGTTCATTTTTGTACAACCTTCCAGCATTTAATCTTCATTTTTGTACAACCATCCAGCATTTAATCTTCATTTCTGTACAACCATCCAGCATTAAATTTTCATTTTTGTACGATCTTCCAGCATTTAATCTTCATTTCTGTACAACCATCCAGCATTTAATCTTCATTTCTGTACAACCATCCAGCATTAATTTTTCATTTTTGTACGATCTTCCAGCATATAATCTTCATTTCTGTACAACCATCCAGCATTTAATCTTCATTTTTGTACAACTATCCAGCATTTACTCTTCATTTCTGTACAACCTTCCAGCATTTAATCTTCATTTTTGTACAACCATCCAGCATTTAATCTTCATTTCTGTGCAACCATCCAGCATTTAATCTTCATTTATGTACAACCAACCAGCATTTAATCTTTATTTATGTACAACCTTCCATCATTTAATCTTCATTTTTGTACAACCATCCAGCATTTAATCTTCATTTTTGTACAACCATCCAGCATTTATCTTCATTTCTGTACAACCTTCCATCATTTAATCTTCATTTCTGTACAACCATCTAGCATTAAATTTTCATTTTTGTACAATCTTCCAGCATTTACTCTTCATTTCCTTACAACCTTCCAGCATTTATTCTCATTTCTGTACAACCTTCCATCATTTAATCTTCATTTCTGTACAACCATCCAGCATTAAATTTTCATTTTTGTACAATCTTCCAGCATTTACTCTTCATTTCCTTACAACCTTCCAGCATTTATTCTCATTTCTGTACAACCTTCCATCATTTAATCTTCATTTCTGTACAACCATCCCGCATTAAATTTTTTATTTTTGTACAACCATCCAGCATTTAATCTTCATTTCTGTACAACCTTCCAGCATTTAATCTTCATTTCTGTACAACCATCCAGCATTAAATTTTCATTTTTGTACAATCTTCCAGCATTTACTCTTCATTTCCTTACAACCTTCCAGCATTTATTCTCATTTCTGTACAGCTTTCTAGCATTTTATCTTCATTTCTGTACAACCATCCAGCATTAAATTTTCATTTTTGTACGATCTTCCAGCATTTAATCTTCATTTCCTTACAACCTTCCAGCATTTAATGTTCATTTTTGTACAACCTTCCAGCATTTAATGTTCATTTCTGTATAACCATCGAGCATTTAATGTTCATTTTTGTACAACCTTCCAGCATTTAATCTTCATTTTTGTACAATCTTCCAGCATTTACTCTTCATTTCCTTACAACATTCCAGCATTTATTCTTATTTCTGTACAACCTTCCATCATTTAATCTTCATTTCTGTACAACCATCCAGCATTAAATTTTCATTTTTGTACAACCATCCAGCATTTAATCTTCATTTCTGTACAACCTTCCAGCATTAAATCTTCATTTCTGTACAACCTTCCATCATTTAATCTTCATTTCTGTACAACCATCCAGCATTAAATTTTCATTTTTGTACAATCTTCCAGCATTTAATCTTCATTTCCTTACAACCTTCCAGCATTTATTCTCATTTCTGTACAACCTTCCATCATTTAATCTTCATTTCTGTACAACCATCCAGCATTAAATTTTCATTTTTGTACAATCTTCCAGCATTTACTCTTCATTTCCTTACAACCTTCCAGCATTTATTCTCATTTCTGTACAGCTTTCTAGCATTTTATCTTCATTTCTGTACAACCATCCAGCATTAAATTTTTATTTTTGTACGATCTTCCAGCATTTAATCTTCATTTCCTTACAACCTTCGGGCATTTAATGTTCATTTTTGTACAACCTTCCAGCATTTAATGTTCATTTTTGCATAACCATCGAGCATTTAATCTTCATTTCTGTACAACCTTCCAGCATTTAATCTTCATTTCTGTACAACCTCCTAGCATTTAATCTTCATTTTTGTACAACCATCCAGCATTTAAACTTCATTTCTGTACAACCTTCCAGCATTTGTTCTTCATTTCTGTACAACCTTCCATCATTTAATCTTCATTTCTGTACAACCATCCAGCATTAAATTTTCATTTTTGTACAACCTTCCAGCATTTATTCTCATTTCTGTACAACCTTCCATCATTTAATCTTCATTTCTGTACAACCATCCAGCATTAAATTTTTTATTTTTGTACAACCATCCAGCATTTAATCTTCATTTCTGTACAACCTTCCAGCATTTAATCTTCATTTCTGTACAACCATCCAGCATTAAATTTTCATTTTTGTACAATCTTCCAGCATTTACTCTTCATTTCCTTACAACCTTCCAGCATTTATTCTCATTTCTGTACAGCTTTCTAGCATTTTATCTTCATTTCTGTACAACCATCCAGCATTAAATTTTCATTTTTGTACGATCTTCCAGCATTTAATCTTCATTTCCTTACAACCTTCCAGCATTTAATGTTCATTTTTGTACAACCTTCCAGCATTTAATGTTCATTTCTGTATAACCATCGAGCATTTAATGTTCATTTTTGTACAACCTTCCAGCATTTAATCTTCATTTTTGTACAATCTTCCAGCATTTACTCTTCATTTCCTTACAACTTTCCAGCATTTATTCTTATTTCTGTACAACCTTCCATCATTTAATCTTCATTTCTGTACAACCATCCAGCATTAAATTTTCATTTTTGTACAACCATCCAGCATTTAATCTTCATTTCTGTACAACCTTCCAGCATTAAATCTTCATTTCTGTCCACCCTCCATCATTTAATCTTCATTTCTGTACAACCATCCAGCATTAAATTTTCATTTTTGTACAATCTTCCAGCATTTAATCTTCATTTCCTTACAACCTTCCAGCATTTATTCTCATTTCTGTACAACCTTCCATCATTTAATCTTCATTTCTGTACAACCATCCAGCATTAAATTTTCATTTTTGTACAATCTTCCAGCATTTACTCTTCATTTCCTTACAACCTTCCAGCATTTATTCTCATTTCTGTACAGCTTTCTAGCATTTTATCTTCATTTCTGTACAACCATCCAGCATTAAATTTTTATTTTTGTACGATCTTCCAGCATTTAATCTTCATTTCCTTACAACCTTCGGGCATTTAATGTTCATTTTTGTACAACCTTCCAGCATTTAATGTTCATTTTTGCATAACCATCGAGCATTTAATCTTCATTTCTGTACAACCTCCTAGCATTTAATCTTCATTTTTGTACAACCATCCAGCATTTAAACTTCATTTCTGTACAACCTTCTAGCATTTGTTCTTCATTTCTGTACAACCTTCCATCATTTAATCTTCATTTCTGTACAACCATCCAGCATTAAATTTTCATTTTTGTACAACCTTACAGCATTTAATCTTCATTTTTGTACAACCATCCAGCATTTAAACTTCATTTCTGTACAACCTTCCAGCATTTAATCTTCATTTCTGTACAACCTTGCATCATTTAATCTTCATTTCTGTACAACCATCCAGCATTAAATTTTCATTTTTGTACATCCATCCAGCATTTAATCTTCATTTCTGTACAACCTTCCAGCATTTAATCTTCATTTCTGTACAACCTTCCAGCATTCAATCTTCATTTCTGTACAACCTTCCATCATTTAATCTTCATTTCCTTACAACCTTCCAGCATTTAATCTTCATTTCTGTACAACCTTCCATCATTTAATCTTCATTTCTGTACAACCATCCAGCATTAAATTTTCATTTTTGTACAATCTTCCAGCATTTAATCTTCATTTCCTTACAACCTTCCAGCATTTAATGTTCATTTTTGTACAACCTTTCAGCATTTAATGTTCATTTCTGTATAACCATCGAGCATTTACTCTTCATTTCTGTACAACCTTCCAGCATTTAATCTTCATTTTTGTACAACCATCCAGCATTTAATCTTCATTTTTGTACAACCTTCCAGCATTTAATCTTCATTTCTGTACAACCTTCCATCATTTAATCTTCATTTCTGTACAACCATCTAGCATTAAATTTTCATTTTTGTACAATCTTCCAGCATTTACTCTTCATTTCCTTACAACCTTCCAGCATTTATTCTCATTTCTGTACAGCTTTCTAGCATTTTATCTTCATTTCTGTAGAACCATCCAGCATTAAATTTTCATTTTTGTACGATCTTCCAGCATTTAATCTTCATTTCCTTACAACCTTCCAGCATTTAATGTTCATTTTTGTACAACCTTCCAGCATTTAATCTTCATTTTTGTACAACCATCCAGCATTTAATCTTCATTTCTGTACAACCATCCAGCATTAAATTTTAATTTTTGTACGATCTTCCAGCATTTAATCTTCATTTCTGTACAACCATCCAGCATTTAATCTTCATTTTTGTACAACCATCCAGCATTTAATCTTCATTTCTGTACAACCATCCAGCATTTAATCTTCATTTATGTACAACCAACCAGCATTTAATCTTTATTTATGTACAACCTTCCATCATTTAATCTTCATTTTTGTACAACCATCCAGCATTTAATCTTCATTTTCTTACAACCTTCCAGCATTTAATCTTCATTTCTGTACAACCTTCCATCATTTAATCTTCATTTCTGTACAACCATCCAGCATTAAATTTTCATTTTTGTACAATCTTCCAGCATTTAATCTTCATTTCCTTACAACCTTCCAGCATTTAATGTTCATTTTTGTACAACCTTCCAGCATTTAATGTTCATTTTTGTATAACCATCGAGCATTTACTCTTCATTTCTGTACAACCTTCCAGCATTTACTCTTCATTTCTGTACAACCTTCCAGCATTTAATCTTCATTTCTGTACAACCTTCCAGCATTTAATCTTCATTTCTGTACAACCTTCCATCATTTTATCTTCATTTCTGTACAACCATCCAGCATTAAATTTTCATTTTTGTACAATCTTCCAGCATTTACTCTTCATTTCCTTACAACCTTCCAGCATTTATTCTCATTTCTGTACAGCTTTCTAGCATTTTATCTTCATTTCTGTACAACCATCTAGCATTAAATTTTCATTTTTGTACGATCTTCCAGCATTTAATCTTCATTTCCTTACAACCTTCCAGCATTTAATGTTCATTTTTGTACAACCTTCCAGCATTTAATCTTCATTTTTGTACAACCATCCAGCATTTAATCTTCATTTCTGTACAACCATCCAGCATTAAATTTTCATTTTTGTACGATCTTCCAGCATTTAATCTTCATTTCTGTACAACCATCACGCATTTAATCTTCATTTCTGTACAACCATCCAGCATTAAATTTTCATTTTTGTACGATCTTCCAGCATTTAATCTTCATTTCTGTACAACCATCCAGCATTTAATCTTCATTTTTGTACAACTATCCAGCATTTACTCTTCATTTCTGTACAACCTTCCAGCATTTAATCTTCATTTTTGTACAACCATCCAGCATTTAATCTTCATTTCTGTGCAACCATCCAGCATTTAATCTTCATTTATGTACAACCAACCAGCATTTAATCTTTATTTATGTACAACCTTCCATCATTTAATCTTCATTTTTGTACAACCATCCAGCATTTAATCTTCATTTTTGTACAACCATCCAGCATTTAATCTTCATTTCTGTACAACCTTCCATCATTTAATCTTCATTTCTGTACAACCATCCAGCATTAAATTTTCATTTTTGTACAATCTTCCAGCATTTACTCTTCATTTCCTTACAACCTTCCAGCATTTATTCTCATTTCTGTACAACCTTCCATCATTTAATCTTCATTTCTGTACAACCATCCAGCATTAAATTTTCATTTTTGTACAATCTTCCAGCATTTACTCTTCATTTCCTTACAACCTTCCAGCATTTATTCTCATTTCTGTACAACCTTCCATCATTTAATCTTCATTTCTGTACAACCATCCAGCATTAAATTTTCATTTTTGTACAACCATCCAGCATTTAATCTTCATTTCTGTACAACCTTCCAGCATTTAATCTTCATTTCTGTACAACCATCCAGCATTAAATTTTCATTTTTGTACAATCTTCCAGCATTTACTCTTCATTTCCTTACAACCTTCCAGCATTTATTCTCATTTCTGTACAGCTTTCTAGCATTTTATCTTCATTTCTGTACAACCATCCAGCATTAAATTTTCATTTTTGTACGATCTTCCAGCATTTAATCTTCATTTCCTTACAACCTTCCAGCATTTAATGTTCATTTTTGTACAACCTTCCAGCATTTAATGTTCATTTCTGTATAACCATCGAGCATTTAATGTTCATTTTTGTACAACCTTCCAGCATTTAATCTTCATTTTTGTACAATCTTCCAGCATTTACTCTTCATTTCCTTACAACATTCCAGCATTTATTCTCATTTCTGTACAACCTTCCATCATTTAATCTTCATTTCTGTACAACCATCCAGCATTAAATTTTCATTTTTGTACAACCATCCAGCATTTAATCTTCATTTCTGTACAACCTTCCAGCATTTAATCTTCATTTCTGTACAACCTTCCATCATTTAATCTTCATTTCTGTACAACCATCCAGCATTAAATTTTCATTTTTGTACAATCTTCCAGCATTTAATCTTCATTTCCTTACAACCTTCCAGCATTTATTCTCATTTCTGTACAACCTTCCATCATTTAATCTTCATTTCTGTACAACCATCCAGCATTAAATTTTCATTTCTGTACAATCTTCCAGCATTTACTCTTCATTTCCTTACAACCTTCCAGCATTTATTCTCATTTCTGTACAGCTTTCTAGCATTTTATCTTCATTTCTGTACAACCATCCAGCATTAAATTTTTATTTTTGTACGATCTTCCAGCATTTAATCTTCATTTCCTTACAACCTTCCAGCATTTAATGTTCATTTTTGTACAACCTTCCAGCATTTAATGTTCATTTCTGCATAACCATCGAGCATTTAATCTTCATTTCTGTACAACCTTCCAGCATTTAATCTTCATTTCTGTACAACCTCCTAGCATTTAATCTTCATTTTTGTACAACCATCCAGCATTTAAACTTCATTTCTGTACAACCTTCCAGCATTTAATCTTCATTTCTGTACAACCTTCCATCATTTAATCTTCATTTCTGTACAACCATCCAGCATTAAATTTTCATTTTTGTACAACCTTACAGCATTTAATCTTCATTTTTGTACAACCATCCAGCATTTAAACTTCATTTTTGTACAACCTTCCAGCATTTAATCTTCATTTCTGTACAACCTTGCATCATTTAATCTTCATTTCTGTACAACCATCCAGCATTAAATTTTCATTTTTGTACATCCATCCAGCATTTAATCTTCATTTATGTACAACCTTCCAGCATTTAATCTTCATTTATGTACAACCTTCCAGCATTCAATCTTCATTTCTGTACAACCTTCCATCATTTAATCTTCATTTCCTTACAACCTTCCAGCATTTAATCTTCATTTCTGTACAACCTTCCATCATTTAATCTTCATTTCTGTACAACCATCCAGCATTAAATTTTCATTTTTGTACAATCTTCCAGCATTTAATCTTCATTTCCTTACAACCTTCCAGCATTTAATGTTCATTTTTGTACAACCTTCCAGCATTTAATGTTCATTTCTGTATAACCATCGAGCATTTACTCTTCATTTCTGTACAACCTTCCAGCATTTAATCTTCATTTTTGTACAACCATCCAGCATTTAATCTTCATTTCTGTACAACCTTCCAGCATTTAATCTTCATTTCTGTACAACCTTCCATCATTTAATCTTCATTTCTGTACAACCATCCAGCATTAAATTTTCATTTTTGTACAATCTTCCAGCATTTACTCTTCATTTCCTTACAACCTTCCAGCATTTATTCTCATTTCTGTACAGCTTTCTAGCATTTTATCTTCATTTCTGTACAACCATCCAGCATTAAATTTTCATTTTTGTACGATCTTCCAGCATTTAATCTTCATTTCCTTACAACCTTCCAGCATTTAATGTTCATTTTTGTACAACCTTCCAGCATTTAATCTTCATTTTTGTACAACCATCCAGCATTTAATCTTCATTTCTGTACAACCATCCAGCATTAAATTTTCATTTTTGTACGATCTTCCAGCATTTAATCTTCATTTCTGTACAACCATCCAGCATCTAATCTTCATTTTTTTACAACCATCCAGCATTTAATCTTCATTTCTGTACAACCATCCAGCATTTAATCTTCATTTATGTACAACCAACCAGCATTTAATTTTTATTTATGTACAACCTTCCATCATTTAATCTTCATTTTTGTACAACCATCCAGCATTTAATCTTCATTTTTGTACAACCATCCAGCATTTAATCTTCATTTCTGTACAACCTTCCATCATTTAATCTTCATTTCTGTACAACCATCCAGCATTAAATTTTCATTTTTGTACAATCTTCCAGCATTTACTCTTCATTTCCTTACAACCTTCCAGCATTTATTCTCATTTCTGTACAACCTTCCATCATTTAATCTTCATTTCTGTACAACCATCCAGCATTAAATTTTCATTTTTGTACAACCATCCAGCATTTAATCTTCATTTCTGTACAACCTTCCAGCATTTAATCTTCATTTCTGTACAACCATCCAGCATTAAATTTTCATTTTTGTACAATCTTCCAGCGTTTACTCTTCATTTCCTTACAACCTTCCAGCATTTATTCTCATTTCTGTACAACCTTCCATCATTTAATCTTCATTTCTGTACAACCATCTAGCATTAAATTTTCATTTTTGTACGATCTTCCAGCATTTAATCTTCATTTCCTTACAACCTTCCAGCATTTAATGTTCATTTTTGTACAACCTTCCAGGATTTAATCTTCATTTCCTTACAACCTTCCAGCATTTAATGTTCATTTTTGTACAACCTTCCAGCATTTAATGTTCATTTCTGCATAACCATCGAGCATTTAATCTTCATTTCTGTACAACCATCCAGCATTTAATGTTCATTTTTGTACAACCATCCAGCATTTAATGTTCATTTTTGTACAACCATCCAGCATTTAATCTTCATTTCTGTACAACCATCCAGCATTTAATCTTCCTTTCTGAGATAACTTACATCTCCAAGAAGTCGAATCCAATTGCTTTCTACACGCCTTTTCTCATCATACAACAATTCCCCTTTGCATCCGCGTTCCCTTTCGAGAAACCACCCCACCGTCCGCATACGCGACTTTATTCTTCTCCGCGATTTCACCCCATCCTGTACAATCGCAAACGGGGGATGTTGGACGCAACAGATGATATCCCTCATCAGGCCCCATGCCTCGATCAATAACTAGCCTTATACACAATGAGTACTCTTATAATTAATATTCTAATTAACCATTAAGGAAAAATATGCAAATTTTGTAAGCAAGGAAGGAGTAACTTGAGCGGGGGACCTCACAAGTCTCGCTATCAACGACTTCTGTTAATGACATATTTTCCCTCCCATTCTATTCAAAGCTCTTTTGTGATGTCTCCTCGGCACCGCGCTCATCACGGGTTCTCCACGGGCCCCCATCTCCCCCCTACACACACATTAGCGCGCACATACACCCAATCACACACAACTACGTGAACTCACACATACGCTTAAGATAATCATTTTTGTTTTTAAAAATTCCCCAATATTCGCAAATCATATTTATTTTTCTGAACTCTTAGAAAGAACATTGTTAAAAGCTTCAAATCCACGAAAAACCAGCCATACTTTCTGTTTTTCGAACTGCAAATAAAATTTTAGGAAGAGCTTGTATAAAAGCTTCAAATATATGAAAAACCACTCGTGAGGGCTGGTTTTCAAACTATAAAGCAATTCTTAGAAAGAACTTGGATAAAATTTTCAAATAGACCAAAGTGACTCACAAACTAAAATTCTAATGATTAGAAAAAATCACTCCTAAAATATAGTGTAATGGAATAACGATTAAATTATATCAATTGAAATGTAAAAGTTATAAGTATGAATTTCGCATTTTTGTCTAGGCGGTAAAAGTCAAACTAATTAAAGTTCTAATTTCAAAAATGTTTTAAATTTAGGTTAAATCGTTTTTTCCAAGTCTTTCAGTTTGCGTACTCAATGTGGATCAGTTCTATTTTGACCTTGAAACGCTTCATCTCCCTAATAAGTATTACTTATCTTGATAAATATTTCATCGCAAGACGATGCTCTACTAAAGAGACTATCAACCAAAAACATGATAGTTGAACGAGAGATCACTATCCAGTTAAGTTTTGGCGGGAGTAGTTATTTATTTTCTTTGAATCCATTTTGAGAAAAGGAAAACTTGCGAACTGCTTTCATTGAGGTATTTTTTGATCACCGATCGAGTGATCTGCCTGTCAATGAAGGTCGAATCTTACAGTGTTGAAATCTACAGATATTTCAGCGGCTTTGTTGGAAGAAATTGGGTAAATTAACAATGCACAGACACCCACTTCAATGAAATTTAATGACTCCATTTCTAGCTCCTCCCCGAAGTGGCGAAGCACCGCATAAAAACAATGCGCCTAATAATGTCTGACAACCGCATTTGAATTCGAACCCTAATGTGAATATTTCGAAATAGGAGGCTTCGCTCCCCATACCCCCCGTTATTTGTAATTAGCTAGTAATATACACAATTCGAAAGCCTAGTATTAGGTTCGAATTCATTTCGATTGCCATACGTCGTTAGGCACTCCAATGTTCATAGTTTTTATGCTGTGCTTCTTGACTTCAGACGTATAAACCTCGCCCCCGAATGTTGATTAAGTCAATCACATTTTCTTAATATTGAGTAATATAAAAAGTCTATATCATAATTTAATTCAGAAAAAAATCCCTTCGAAGTGATATATAATACAATATGATGCGATTCCAATTGACAATGTGACTAGGTATTCCAAATTCAATGGGAATCCTATAGCAGTTCCCTATCAACTGTAAGACTTGCTTTACCATTTTATTAATTCTATTAAAACTCCTTAGCAGCCTTCGACTCTCCGTGGTTCCCTCGAATGAAGGAAGGAGGGGACGGGTATTTAGGGAAAATGCATTTTAATTTCTCGTTACTAGTAAGTACAGAACACAGGACCTTACCTCTTGAGCAATTATTTTTCCTCATTAGAACGCTTTAACCTTTTTGTCTATTTAAAAAAAAAATCAGATTCGAGTGAAATACTTCGTAGTCTGTTCCAAATCAACCCAGGCAATACTTCTAGTGTTTAACCTAAAATCTACCATTCCAGCGGCTAGTACCGCATTGAAAATGTTCAGTGCACTGAAAAGTCAATTCTTTCTAACCTAATTAATTATCATTTAATATTTTCTTAATTAGAAATTTTCTCGTGGTATTAAATATGGAGTACACAGTCACATTTTTAAGGGAATTTTTTTATGAATCAAAATATGATATGGAAATTTCATATTACTCAATATTAAAGAAAATATGATTAATTTAATTAGCATTCGGGGGCGGGGCTTATATAATGTCGGGAGTCATGACTTGTATCTAACGACGCCTGGCAACCGCTTTTAAATTCGAACCTAATGCTTGGCTTTCGAATAATGTATACTACTAGCTGATTAAAAATAGTGTGGGGGCACTCCACCACCATTTAAATAGGGTATGGGGGAGAAGATTCCTTTTTACAAATATTGACTTTAGGGTTCGAATTCAAATGCGGGTGCTAGACGTTGATGGGCGCTTTAATTTTCATTGTCTTTAGGCAGTGCTCGTCCAGCTCCGCACATTCTTGTGACCGGTTATTTTATTATGACTCTATTTCTAGCTCCGCCCCTGAATGGACGGGGCTAAAAATCAAGTCATTAACTTTCCTTGAAGTGGGTGACTTGGTATTCAAAATTTACCTTCGTGGCAATCAACCACGAGAAAACTTTGGCCAAGAGTCTCGATTAGCATAGTCAAAATCCGTACACCAAAAGTTAAGATTAATTCGTTCAAAACAGTTCTTTCGTTCACGAAACTTCACCTGGCTTACTTCATTGCCATTTGACACGTCATTCACTGTTAAGTCCACCTGACAGGTCACTCAGTTGCATTGAAAATATTACTCTGTCTAGAAACGAGATGGTGGAATTAATTATGCATATGGTGGTAGCCTGAAGTTAAAAGACTGAATTTTGGTCGTTTTTGCAGTATTGTAATTTAATCAAAAAGTTCCTAAGTCACGATCATTAAGGTGAAGAATGTAAAATCATTGATCAATAATAAAAATTTAGGTTTAGGAGTTGCAAAGGCCAAAAAGATAGAAAACTGGTCAGACTGTAAAAATGTAAATGCTGGATCGGTTCGCGGAAATCAGACTATTTTAAGTATGCTAACCGCGCTAGAGGGGTAAGGGACGCCGTTGTCCCATGGGCCTTGCCATATCACCTCGATCCAAGGTTTATGACCTTATTCGAGGCCAGCATGCCCGCTCTCCCCTTCCCCGGATTTTTCCCCGATGGAGTTTTGCTTACTGGCCTCAATGATTTTGTTACATACCTTAGACCTAGCGAGCCACTGTCTTCATCTTGGACACTTTGAGGGGAAGTGGCCATTTGGAGGCTCATTCTTAGGTGGAAATGGTCTCAGAGGTGTCCCTGCCCCCAAATGGCAGAACCAGGGTTCGTATCTTTGTAAATTCTTCCTGAGGCGGGTCAGGCCCCCGAAGAGTCATGGGGAAAGGAAGCTTCTCTCAGTTGGGGTCCCCTTGACAGCCATACCCTTCTTACCTGAAAAAGGATAGAGCTGGGTCTGGTTCGTCCGTTCTAGGGTCGCTTTCGTGGGAGAGGACTGATAAGAGGGTTCATTTCCTGGTCTCGCTCCCCAAAAGAAAATCATGACAAGATTCAAGGGTTTTCTGCTGTTTTGGAAGGTGGCTATGCCAAGACTGACACCGCCCGGCCCCGGAGCGCCCTCGGGCGGGTAGGCCGAGATCCATTGGACGAAAGTTGCAATTAAATTGAGTGGGGCCTCGATGATGTCGGGTCCCTAATCGAAAGACCTCCAGTCGTCTTCAAGCCTGCTGGCTTCAAACACCTCCTTGTTGTCACGTCTACTGATGTCAGCATGTTGGAAAAAGGCCACATCGTCCATCAGAGAATGAGAATAGCCAGGGTAATTGGTAATGAACCAAAGGTCACGCGTTCCTCGAACGGGTCCTATTCCGGTGAATTCGGCAAACCCTGTCCTGCCTTGCTGGTCATTATAAGTGCTCTTCGGGCACTCGATGCTTTCCTGTGAAGGCGAAACGGAAGAACTAGCCGACCAAGGAGCGGCCAAGGTCGAACATGTGAGGAGAAAACAAAAGAGGGGGAGGGCGAGACCCACCCCTGCACTCTTAGTCACGTATGATCGTGAATCTCCTTCAGTGCTTGCCGGTTGGTATCACTAGTGCGTCAAGGCAGTCATACCATTGTCGTGGATGAGGTGTTACTAGTGCCACTGCTTCCACAACACACATTGTTTGTGTGCAAAGTTAGGTTTACTCGGAATCTGTCCCAATTGCTCCAAGAACGTACGCGATAAAAATCATTATTGTATACGTTCAAGTGTGTGAATTGTGGAGAGTCACACCCTGCTTCCTTGAAGCAGTGTGGCCTATACCTAATAAAGAAAGAAGTCAGGGCTCTTCAGGAGGGGGAAAAAATCTCTTTTCGATAGGTTAAGTATTATGTTATTTCTCTCCCCATGCGATCATGGACGTCCTACGTGTCTGAGGCAAAAAGAGCACCCTGTGCTCCTGACCTCTCAAGTCTATGAGTACGGTATATTATGCCCCTCGTCCTCGTCAAGGGGGGTCACCTGGAAGATCTAAAGGCTACACGGGCTCACGTCTTGTCCCCGCCAAAACAAGGGTCCATCCTTCCCAGCCTGATCACTGTAATGCGAAGCCCCAGTGCAGCCCCACGGAGTCGCTAGACTCACAAGGTGACACATCCCCCCAAAGCTAGTCGTGAGACTATCTTCTGGGTATTCTACGCCTATTCCCCGAAAGAACAGCAATAAAGGAGCCTCGGCCCCCAGGTCCCTGTCTAAGGCTGCACGGGTCGACTCGGTGACGGGGGACCCTCCAAAAGACGAGGGAACCCCGGAGCCGAAGCCGCCCTGCCCGCAGATGTTTTCGAGGCAGATGGAGGTAAAGACTCGCAAGGCGAGGCCAACTTACACCGGTAAGTCCTTGAAAGCTATAACGCCTTCTAAGGACAACAACTCCCGAGTTCTTCCTCCAGGAATTCTCCGGACATTCCCGTGAGGGTCTTCATCGCAAAAAAGGCCCACGCATCTCCTTCGACTAGGTCTGGAGGACATATTCCTGAAGTCTCTTGGGTAACTAGTTGGAGCTGCGGAGGCTCGTTTCATCCCAGCTTTCTGTTTACAGGACACCATGCTGGGTGCGTGTCCCATACCCACCCTCCTGGGGTCTAAGGGTTTTGCAACACCACAACCATTGGATAAGGGGCTGGCAGGAGGACGAGCGATTTACACCAGACATGATGTTTCCGTTCTTCTACTCGCTTTTAAAACTTCGTTTCATGCAGTGGCAGTGCAGTTACACCTCGATAGGAGGTATACTTTTATTTCTGATTGCATTCCATCGTCAGCCGACTTCGACGTGGGGTAATTCCGCTGCATCGGAGCAGAGTCATCGAGTCCTTTTTTATTGCTTGAAGAATTGAACGGTAGATACCCCTTTTGTGGGGACTACATAATCAATTCCAGGACCCCATAATGGGCACGGCGATGTGCTTACTTGCCTGTCGTGCTGACAGGACTCGGCGCTCTGTCCTGCCCCAGCTTAGGCTTCTCTCCGCCTTCCGCTAACACTTACTTTCTCCCTTTCTGTAACATCTCCTCTCCTCTCCTTCTCTCCCTCAAAGCATGTGGTTCGAATACATAGTTTGAGCTTCTCCCCTCCTGTGTTAGGTCCCAGGGCTGATTCTTTGAGCCTGGTTCTAGTTTGCCCCCTGGTAATAGCAGCGGAATATTGGCAGCTACCGAACCATCTCCAATTTTTTAAGGGCGGATGCCAAGAAGGGGTGGTACTCTGCAGCCGGCGTTCGGTCGGTGGGAAGAGGTTTGAACCAAGAAGGGAGGAAGTAAGGAATAAGACCTACCAGGATACGTCCTGCAAGGTTTGCATAGATTACCCTCTATGCGGGAATGACCGTGGCCCATCTACATATAGTCCAGCGCCCGCACCTACACGCCGACTCTATTGCTTAGAAGCAATAGAAATTTTTGGTCCCTTTCTCAGGTTTCTGCCCCATCTGCTGATTAAATTCAGCTAAGCGGAACGTGCACGGATGGATTTAGCCTTGTTTTTTCCTAATAATGTCTTTATTTTTACCCCCCTCCCTCCCCAAAATACAATGAATACGACAACTACAAGATAAAATCAACGCATCCCTCTCCCTCTGCTAAATACTGATCTTGCTGCAGGGGCTCCCTTCTTACCACTTTCAACCGATAGAGGAGCTTCACGCTTTTGGAGCCGACCTCGGGTAGCCCTTTCCTAGAGGAGAGAGTGTTTCCAGCTCTCCAATAGATACGGGTTCGGGGGCTTCCACTTTACCCCCTTGTGCAGAGTTGCCTTCAGGCGACTTTAATCTTGTGACGGGCCTCCGTATACTTTTTATGAGGTTCCCCGAAGATCCTCTTAGCGGAAAGGACGCTTTTCCCTCTCGTATTATGACAGGTAGGGAAGTTTACCCTCTACTTTCTTTCACAGAGTTGCGTCCATGCGACTCTCACCTTGCGGCGGCTCCCCCTTTGCTTTCTCAGGAGCTCACCAAGAACACGGTGAGGCAAAGGACGCGCCGCCTCGGTTCTTGGACACCAATAGAGCCAGGTAACCATATCAACTACTTTAGAGGGGTAAGAGGCGGCGGCGTCCCCTGCGTAATGTCAAGACACCTCATCGATCTGAGGTTTGTAACGTTAATGGGAGCCGGCATATCCGCTCCCATTCTCTCCCCAACGCAGGTCGGAATGCCGCTCCCAGTGATGATCATGAAGGGTTATAGGCCCATTGAGTCACCATTCGTGATACATGACACCTTGGGATTCGGCTGGCCAATTTGAGACCACTACTGAGGTGGAGATGGTCCTAAATGACAGGGTTTCCCATTAGGGCGAACCTTGGTCCGGTGCCAGACGCCAAACTTAGGCCTTCCCTGTGCAAGCTCTTTAGACTTCACAGGCACACGAGGACTCAAAAGGAGAGGAAGGACCTCCTTCCCCAAATGATGCCCCCCAAACAGCCTCCGCGGGTGCTCCGGAAACGGAAAGATCCGCTTCCGCTTTTGCAAGCGACCAGGTCAAGACCAACACGTCGGCTTGAGACGCCATCGAGCGGAGAAACCCAGACAAAGACCAAATTCGCAAGTGCCCTCAACGGGGGCACAACTACGTCGGGCCCCTCATTCAGAGACTATCTGGCGTTTTCGAGTCCGCTGGTTTCAAACGCTTTCTGGTTATTCGCTCCACTGATGGTAGCATGTTGGTCAAGGTCAACATGATCCATTAGAGGAGAGCATTAGCTAACTTGATTTGTAGAGAGCTGAAGGGTTTCCTTTTCTCGGACGGGAGCCTTCTGGCTAATTTGTCGGCCCCTTCCGAGCCGGGTATAATTAGTATCTTTCGGACGCTCAATTACTCGTCGATGAGTGTGAGGCCGCACTCTACCATGAACTTCGTGAAAGGAGTGGACTACTCCAGAGATGACATCCCCTTAGAGATAGCCGTCCATGGAGCGGTCAAGGTCGAACGTGTGATGAGAAAATAGGGAGGGGCCTCGAGATCTACCCCTACTCTCTTCGTCACATTCGAGTGTGACAAACTCCCTGGTTGGTGCGTGCGGGTTGGTATCGCTACCGCGTGGAGGCATTCGTGCCACTGCCGCGGAGATGCTACTACTGCCACCGCTTCGGCCATACGAATCTCTCCTGTATATGTGCAAATTCGGGGTTAACCGAAGTCTTTGTAAGTTGCTCCAAGGGTGCACATGATAATTCCAAATCGTGACTGGCCAAGTGGGGGTCAATTGCGGAGAGCCACACTCCGCTTCTTCGAAGCAATGTGGTGCCTATCTCCTTGAGAAGGAAATCCTGGCCATTCAGGCCCAGGATCATCTCTCATTTCGAAAGGCTAAGGACTTGGTCCTGGCGTGCCTGGCACTACCTGGGACGTCTTATGTCCCAATTTTGAAAAGGCACTCGCTGTTCCTGCGCCTCAAGGCCTTCAAGGACGGTCGCTTCCGCGCCTCTTCGGAATCCTTCTGCAGTTTCTCCCTCCCCCTCCCTACGTCGCTTCCCTGGTAGAACTGTGAGACAATGGGCTCACACAAAGGCTCGGCTAAACGAATGCTCCCCCAGCGTGACCGTTTCACGTAAGGCGAAACGGCCGCGCGTCTCCACCGAATCGTTAGACTAACAGGATACAGCACTCTTGAAGGTGGTCGTGAAGCCGTCTTCCAGGGTTCACAAAGCTGTACCCCGAAAAGAAGACAACACCAAAGGGGTTTCGCCTCCTACGCCCCTACCCAAGGCTGCACCTGGTGACTCTCAGACGTGGAACCCTCAAAAAGAGGAACCCTGCTTCCAAAGCCCACCAAAGGTTTCGAGGCGGAGGGAGGAAAAGACTCGCAAAGCGAGCCCAACCTACCCTGATAAGTCCTCGACAGCGCCTTCAGCGGGAAGATGGGAGACGGCTGAGTGGAACTCAGAGGGACGTGCCATTGCGCAGCGACTGTTTCCATGGAACTACCTCCCAATGCCGCGACGGCTTCAGGTCGCTTTCTGTCGTCTCCGAATCGGACACAATTGCGGGACGCACCGCCATTTGATGGAGCGCTCGCCTGCACCATATTGTGATGACTGCGTTGTCCCCCAGATTGTTTGGCACATTCTTGTTGAATGTCTGGGTACCGGGATGATCTTCGCACATATTACCTGTCCCGGTACCGGGACGAGCTGGGTATCGGGGATACAAAGCTGCACATGTGCTCTAAATTGACTAATTTAAAACCGAGTGATGTCAAAAGGTGAAGGGGAACCCCATTCCAACTTGTCCCCCACCCCCACCCTACTCTACCCTACCTTTAGCGATTATAACACAAATATTAAGGAGAAAAACTGCCCAGATCGCTCGTGTGAGGTGAGTATAGCGTCACCGTTGGATCTCGGTGATACGAATATTTATGTAGGACTTATGTGGACGGAAGTATGTGAGTGTGTTTAAATTTGCACTTTAACTTGTTCTCTATGTACGCACATATCCGTGGAGACTTCAAATTCACCCCACCCCGGACCCGTATGGATGAGTTTTATCCTTGATTCTACTTTGCCACATCATTTTCAATTGTTTCTTATCTTTTTCTTGTTTCATTTTCTAATTCTCTTCCACGTTTGTCTAGACCCAGCCAAGGGAGAAAGAGGATGTTAAACCGCTGACGCAACATCCCGAAATCACTCGGTTCCTTATCATTGCAATGGTCCGGACGTCCTGTTGATAGGTCTATAATTTAGTATACTTAGTATCTAAGTAAATTATAAGACTTCAATTTTAAAATACGGCCTTTTATCCAAACAGTGTGGTCGGTGTGCATCACCCACTAAATACTATTGTTGTTTCAGATTCGTCTTGTTTTAACGCTGACTCCGCCCTCTACCGGAGGGTTTCGTCTTTATCTGGAACTTCCTCTTCCGTGGATGAGGGCATGAATTTTGCCCTAGCTTCCTTGGTGCCAGCTGGCCTCCCACTGTTTCCCCCAAGGGCGTTCCTCCCCCATTCCACCTCCCAACCACCTTTCGGCACCCCATTCGTCCCCGGTACTTCTCGGGTCCCGTCTCCGACCGAAGCCCGTCTCCAATCCTCTTGCTCTCCTATCTGGAGGCGAGGATATTCCTCTTTCGCTCGTCACCATACATCCGTAAATGATGGTTCACCCGCAGGAAAGGAGAAAGAAAGATCCCAGTTCAAGTCTACCTTGCGGCAGAAAGCGTCTACGTCCTTCACGGTAGAGGAAATCTTGAAGGATACCAAGTCGTCTGATGGCGGAGGTTCTAGCTTCCCAGCAATCGTCTCCAGCTTCTATGAAGTTTCCGTGGAGAAGAAAGAACCCAGGGAAATATTAAATAGGGAAAAAAGTACTGTCTTTCATGGAAATAGGTCTGATAGTGAAAAAAATACAGCTTTAATTGATTCCATTGCGAATAGTATGGGTTCAGATCAAATTGCTCAGTCACCCACTAACAGTTCGGAAGATTTCAAAGATGAAGAAAAACCTATTTCACGTCACCTCTACCTGGAATCGCCGAAAAAACTAACAGATAATTCAATATTTGACTCAAAATCAGCAGAAACAGAGAGTTCGTTTTCTTTCGGCCAGAACCTAGAATTCACACATCCGTCTACATTACCAAGTCTCTACGAATATATCTTAAGCAATTCTAGTCATTGTAAACCTTCTAACCACACAGTAAGTGGTAGCTCAAAGTGTCCAGTAACGGTTTCCTCATCATCTAATTCCCTGAATAGCTCACCTGCAAATACACCTTCTCCAGGTTTTGCCACCGCTGAGTGCACTGGACAACCTAGTCAAGATGATCTTCCAAAGTGTTGTCTGAAGTCTAAGGATTCCTCTCTGCCCATTCTCAATTTAGCTGATTATAGTCAGGGAATTAAAATGAAAGAGGATCCCAAGTCGTTTCAGAATAACTCGAAAAATATACTCAAAATTGAAACTCCTGGTGATAACTTCAAAATTTTCGCGAACATAAAATCAGAGAAGGAAGATTCAAATGTACCTCATACAACTAAATTGCTACCCCAAATTGAAGCGTCTAGTATGTCAACAGATAATACTAGTAAATGGTTCTCTCCTCTACTGCTAACAGATAAGATAACCCCTCGGAAAAATGTAATGTTGTCTTCCCTGTCTCCAACTTCACCTTTAGATAAAGAAACTTCAACATCAGCTTTTAAGAACATTGTTCCGGTGAGTCGCTCGGAGAACCTAAATTCGCTCCCGAATTGCTCAAAATGCCCTTCAGGGAGTTTTCCTTACAATAAAATTAGAAAAGTATCTGATACTAAAGTTCGAATAATAAGTTCCCTTGAGAGTTAAGATAACCTGGTAATTAGAAATAGATTTAATTATTTACAGTGGTGATAATGTAAAGCTTTAAATCCTAACGTTTCAAAGGATTCGAATTTCAGCTAACATAGTTCTCCGGTAAACTTCGCAACGGAAAATGCAAACAAAAATAACTGAAGTAATTAACGTACCATTTTGAGGTACCACCTTAGAAAGAATAGTCTGGTATGCTAGAGAGGATGAAAATAGTAAAACTTCCTAAATATATTATATATAAATCACCCATTAACCTAAAGTCAACCACTGTTCTAGAAAGGCACGCTTGGTATCAAGAACTTGTATATACAATATGCAAGATGATTGTTTCTACATAATTTCAACTAAAGATTCACCAAAATGTCGACTTAGTTGATAACTAGTCGGATATTTTAAATCTTCCAGAGAATTTTCTATTGACTTTCGTTTCTACTAAGGTGTAGCTCGAAACGTTGCTAAGTGATTTTATGGATGGATAATTTTGTAGTTTACCTGTTCGTCGACTTCTTGCTTATCCAGTATCCCACTAAAAAACGAACGGAAATTTAAATCATTATAATTTAAAAATTATCGTGATTTATTTTTATTGTGTAAACGCATTTTGGTTTATTGAAAACTTCTTTATAAATGGTAAAAATTTCATTAAGTTTGCTTTAATAATGAAGCTGTAATGATGCTAGTGAAGGTCACTAAAATTACGTTTGCGCAATCCGAATAAATTTATTAAAATTCTGAAAAAAATAAATAAATTCCATTTCACAGCAACAAAAATGTATTCTTAAGGATCGATTTCCTCTACGTGACCTCCATTTCTTAGCCATGCTAAGTTGAGCTTTTGCTCGTACAACTCTGCTTAATTGCCGATTTTCTTTGACCAAGTTGACTCCGTGTTTTATTCTTTCTCTCAACTTATAATCGCTAAGATTCACCAAAATGCCAACATGTTGACAATCCCACAATCAAGTGATTCAGCGCAAGTATGCGATTGTTGAAAATTTCTGTCAATCTTTCGCCGCACTCATCCTGAATCCACCAAAGCCTATTGTGACAATTGCGATGTAGTTCCAGAATTATTTGTTCATTAATCATCTTTAGGTAGGTATCGAATTTAGGGGCAAGTTTAGAGGTGCATACTGTCGAATTTTGTGGGTATTCCTCGTCTCCTGATTCACATGATTGTCCAAAAAACGACTCGTTAATTCAGGTTGTGTAACGTAATGTTGGTTACTTTCACTGGGATCAATGCAGTTTCACCATTAGCAAACTTGATGATAATTGCACCATTTATATAGAAGTGTTCAGAAAAAAATCACTTTTACACAATAAAAAAAATCACGGATACTTTTTCAATCATAACCATTTAAATTTCCGTTCGTTTTGTCGTGGAACATCCGATAGATAGCCTATCATTGACCCCCTGCTTGCGGAACTGCCATGTTACATCTTCAATTAATTAAATTTGATTTCACAATCTTTGGCGAGATCGTCTTCCTGCCATCAAATATGAAAGGTGTCCAGTTTTTAATTACTTCTGCCTATCTCTACTTTCTTCCGCAATGCGCCTCACCCAGCTCCATTTCAGATCTTTGTTGTTTTTTGTGATATCCATCAATCTTGTTTGTTTTTTTATCTTAGTTTCTTTTAGTTCTGTTTTCCTTAGTAGCGTTCTCTGCGTTATTCAGTTTCTCTGTACTTTCACTTAGTGTCCAGGTTTCATTACCCCAGCTAGCCTACTTCCCACATATTATGTTCAGCTAATTTCCTTTTCCGCACTTTTATTAGTCATCTCAAGATGTCATCAATAAACCTATATTCCTATTTTCTCCTAAATTTGATTAACAGTTCTAATTCCTTTATCGTCAGTGGTTAATCTCCATTGGTTGGGGTGGATTGACTCGGATGTCCTTTGATAGGCTTTTGTGGCTTTTGTCATCAATGAATGTTATTATTATTTTTTGCCTTTTACAATTGTTTCATATTTAGAGGTAATGATACGGTCGTTCCATTAAGGCCTTATATATGGTTATAACTACGTTTATTTTTCAATTGAACGTTCAAGTTTGGCGGAATAAAGAACGAACTAAGAAGGGAGACGTCAGACGCATAAATTCAAGTACGCTGATTTGTTCAGATCGGTAAAGATCGCATCAAGTAAAACGGTTAAAGTAATTTTATGGTTGCTGGTGGTAACCGGGCCGATTCTGTAAGCTTGAAAGGTTGTGAACAGTTGCCAACAGCTACTCGATAGCTCCATATCAAGACTTCGTGCAAGTGTTAGCAATGGCTGCAAAGATGTTCACTGTTTAATCAATACAAGCAACATTTTACATTCTTAGAATTCTATCAAAATATGGAATTATTATCAGTTAAACTCTTCTATCATACCTTTACCACTACGAACGAGAATAAAAAGTGGCATAGCATAAAACAATGAAAAAAATGTATCTAGTCACTTGTCACGCTTCAATATATAGGCTTCTATGTATAAATTTTATAGCAATGTCGTCCAGTATTGTGTAGAATATTATTAATAGGATTAAGGAAACGAAATTATAAGAGCTCTATTACAGTATGTTAAACTTAAAATAAAACTTGCAATAAATTGATTTAAATATTCATGTGTTTTTTTATCTATTGGAGAATATAGGTACTTTGATTTGGTGCAGGTCAAATTTTCTATAGTTAATTTGTAAAAAAAGCTTAATCTCTCCTCAATGACCTTTTGAAATCGAAAAGTTAACTAGTGGCTGAGTTTATTTTTAGCAATTTTTATTTAAAGGTTTTAACACCATTGTAGTTTGTAAACTGTGAGTTGAGGATTTCTGTGTTGCAATAGTATGAAAGGTAAATAAATACACTCAGCCCAAATGCATCGACGAGTCCAAGGAAGTGTAAGCAGGCGAATAGGAAACATAGTAGTAGCGGTACCTCTCCAAATCATTCCATGCTAGATATGATGCTCTGGTGGGGAAAGTATTGATACCCTCCCCTCCCCCCTACACACACCCTCCCATAAGAATTCTATGCATGCAAATCTTAACGAAGGACATAACGGGTCTTATGTGAGGATGGGAGATAGCAAAGCAGACACTCTCTCCGGTCAGTGGGAGAGCCAGGATAAAAATGAGGAGGGGGGAGCCTAACTTGAATTCCTGCCTCTGAGCAGTCTGAGAAAAGGACCTTAATAAGGGTTATCATAGACAGTAATGATAATAAATAGCAGCGTCTCATAAAGGAGTGAGCACCAACTCTCTCAGATCCGAATCTTTTTCCACACCTCAGAAAATTATGAATTGTTTTTTTTGGAGGTCAGCTAAAGTATAATATTTTTGAGATTTACCTCCATTTTAGACATGTATCATATGAGATACAGTCGATCGCAACGGTTTAAAAAACTGTTTTTAGATATATTCTATATTATTACATAACTCTTTCTGAATAGCAGAATACAAGTAGGGCTTACAAATTAAATATAAACATAAACGGGTCTAAAATTTGGGTGGGGCTTCAGACCCCTAGTCCGCCCCCCCCCATGGATCCGCATCTGTTTCAGGTCGACCATACTTAATAGGGTGGACGATGGTAAAAAGAGGTCACTTACTCAGCTCTAGGGTCGGGGAGGATCGCAAAGCGGGAAGCAATTACTAAGTACCCCGACGTGGATGGATCCTATGGGGGGTTTCAGATGGATTATATGGGGATTCAGATGGATCATATGGGGGAAGATGGATCCTATTGGTGGCTTCAGATGGATCCTATGGGGGAGTGAGATGGATCATATGGGGGGGTCAGATAGATCCTATGGGGGAGTGAGATGGATCATTGTGGGGGGGATGGTTCAGATGGATCCTATCCGGTGCCAATGGAATAGGAAGAAGAGACTAAAATTGAATAAAAGAGATGGATCTCGAGGATCAGGCGGTGTGTGGGGGTGGTGTTCTCGAATTCAAGGGAAAATACCAACCAGTTCGAATCCCGGAGAGAGTTTGCAAGTAAAGATTTAAAGAAAGTGCTAAATTTAAAGGAAGTGAAAATGTATGGAAGACATATGCCTGAAGTTCTTCCTGCAGACATTGAGGGGGTGAGGGCACACAATAATCCAAATGTTAGCCGCAGCATGGTTGTCCATGCTATACCTGATATCCCCCTGGGGGTTAGAAAAAAGATGGGGGGACTAGAAGGGGGAATTTTTTTATAATGCGGCCTGAAGCCCTCCTGCATTAGGGGGTAGGTCTAAGAAACAGTCGTGGTGCAATGGCACACAACTTCAAGTTCCCGCTCGTCCGTCTCCCATCTTCTTTGCCAAGCCACCCCAAAGGCTGCCCTGATTCTTACCATGTAGTCTGTGTGAGGAAGAGCGAAACGCTGGTCTGGTCGACCAATCCTCGCGGACTCTTTGGCGACCTCATTCCCTGCAATTCCTACATATCCAGGAACCCAGGAGAAGATAATCTCAACATCCACCCGCCTTGCGGCAATCGTGGCGTCACGGATACCGCGAACCAGGGGATTGGGAGATTCCAATGCCCCGAGGAAAATCAGGGCGCATTTTAAGTCGCTAAAGATCCCAATCCGGTCTCCGAACCGGGCACGATGCGTGAACTTATGTAACGAGCGGTATATTGTCACCAGTTCGGCCGTGAAGACAGATGCAGCGCATGGCAGAGCCCCGCTGACTTCATACAGAGGGGATACGGCGTGGAAACTGAAACCCTCTTGGGACTTGAAGCCATGGTATACATTGGCACGGTTCCACGTGACACGAACTGTGCTCCCAAAAGAGCGAACGCAATACTCCCAGCACTGTGGAAGCTTTGGAAGCAGAGGCGGACGAGAAATAATTAAAGGTGGTACCCTCCAGGGTGGCGTCCTCGGTTGAACCAGAGGCACCACCGGCCCGAGAGTTGTGCCAAGCTCTTGGTTTCCGGAAAACAGATAGCTAATGGGGAGCGGGAGGAGACGAGCCTCAGGAGCTCCTCATGGTTGGTCCAGACTCCACGGCAATTCTATTGAAGGGATATGCCCTCCAGGCCTAGCTCGGAGGAGATTCGGGGTCCCTCTTCGAAGATAAGGCCGTCACGGGAATGGCCGTACACTTCCGGGTGGCAGAAATCCGGGCGCCGTTGGCCGGACAATGCACTGAAGGCGCTGTCGCCTTCGATGACTTATCGATGGAGGTTGAGGTCTCAATGCGAGTCGTTTCGTGCCTCCGCCTTGAAATCTTCGTTGGGCGGGGCGGCTTCGGAGGAGGGGGTCCATCCTTTGGAGGATCCACCGTCTTCGAGTCACCCAGCCTAGCGCTGGGTGTGGGCTTACGAGCCGAAGTTCTTTTGGTGCTGTCCTCCCTTCGGGGGGCAGCTTTAGGAACCCTGGAATACGGGAAGGAAGGGGAGCCCTGGTTTTAGCCGGGCTGAGTGTTAACCCTTTATGCCACCAGCTCTAGCAGGGGATCACCTGGGGTGGGTAGAACCTGCAGAAGGGTTCCAAATGGGCGCGGAAACAACCTTGCTGGTAGGCCTGGAGGGGCCTGGAGCAGAGTGTCCTTTTTAAAATTGAGGCATACGACGTCCCAGGCACGCCGGACAAGCCAGGACGAAGTTCTTGGCCTTGCGAAATGAGAGACGATCCTGGGTCTGAACGATCAGTATCTCCTTCTCAAGGAGATACGCACCACATTGCTTCGAAAAAGTTGGGTGCATCTCTCCGCAATTGACACACTTAGCCACATACGATTTGGACTTATCGTGTACGACCTTGGAGCAACTTACACATATTTCTGGTAACCCCGACTTTGCACGTCTACTGGAGCGATTCGTATGGCACGCACGCAGCGACTCAGGGAGCTTGTCACAGTCGAATGTAACGAAGAGTGTAGGGTGGGTCTCGAGGCACCTCCCTGTTTCCTCACCACACCCTCGACCTTGGCCGCTCCATGGTCGGCCAGCTCTAAGGTGATGCCATCTATAGAGTAGTCCACGAGTTCCCTCGCATAACCACTCCTTTCACGAAGTTCATGGTAGAGTTCTACGTCACGCTCACCAGGGTGCCATCAAGTGGCCGCCTCGGATGGATTCGACGCATTCGCAGGCTACCGTCCGAGAAACGGGTCATCTTCTGCTCTCTACCAATCAAGCCAGGTAATGCTCTCCTTTGATGTATCAAGTTGCCCTTGGCCAACATGTTGCCCCCAGTAGAACGAATAACCAGGTAGCGTTTGAAGCCAGTGGGCTCAAAAACATCAGGTATTATCTGAATGAGGGCCCTTGACGTCATGGAGGCTCCGCTCAGTGCACTTGCGACATTGGCTTTTGTCTGTGTTGATGCCCTTAGGATGAGCAATATACGCCATCACGACCAGTCATTGAGAACCCCAGACCAAATCCTACACGTGGCGTGGTAGGCAGGTAGAAGCGGAGGATTCGGCTTATTGACAGGCCTCGGAGAGGTCGTGGCCACATGCCCAAAATCTATGGTGTACAACCAGAGAGATCCATAGGCAGTGTAAGAGGGGGCCAACGAAAGGGTAGAGAAAGTGACAAGGAGTAGAAAGGATGGGTGGAAGGACGTAGGCAGGGTAACAAAGTTGGTACAGCAAGACGAAGTAGAGGTTAGTGGAAGAAGGAGGAGAAGATAAACTAGGATCGGACAAGGTGCTGAGTCCGGTCATTATTGCGGCTGGAAAGCACATTGCTAAGCCCCTTACGGGGAGGGGGGTATTACCTTCAAATGTGTATCAAGTCCGAGGTCGCGACACAACAATTTCATTGACCTTTCTAAAAGAAAGCCTCTCGTCTGAGATGGCATGAAGTAGCTGGTCAGGTTCTTAAGCCTAGAGGAAAAAGAAGAAAGCATCACCTTCCCAAGTTCCCAAGAGTTTAATTTAGCCCAATGAGTCAGATCTTCCTTATTGGCACTGGGGCAGGGGAACCTGCCGATCCTCCGGATACCAGATATGTCTATATTGGGTACTCCTCCGCTAGGTACAAGTGAATAAATTACTTCTTTTTTTAAATTCGCCAATCTGGCGACTGCCTTCAAGAGCATTAGTCACTACAATTAAAATTCTAGCCTAGTACTAGGCTATTCTAAAATTCGCAAAGACAAAACAAAAAAACAATAAACAAAAGACAACAAGGACGCACGTTTCAGCGTCAGGGGAGGCCCGGTAAAGAGATTACGGGAGTAAATTTGTAAATAACGTGAGTAGATACGGGCAACATGAATATATACAGTAAATAGATATTGTAAATACAAGTGAACTATGAAATACGTAATCTGAGGCCAATGATGTTATAATTTATTAAGTTATAATTCATTAAGTTCATAACTAACCTTTGGGCTACTTCAATCTATTTCACTAAGGAGCAGGCAACATGGTCTTCGTCCTGATCGCTTAGATGATCTTCCAACTGCACCAGAAACTGCACGTGTATTTAAACACTGGTTATTTGTCTTTTCGAGGTGCAAATTGTCAATTGAAGGTACAAACGATTCGTATTTGGGCCTCTTAGCCAAATCAGTTTCTCCTAAAAATCTCACGAGTATATTCGAGATGCCTTTATTACTGGGTTTTCATCATCAAAAATCCGAACGAGACTTCTTGAAAACGAAACTCTTACATTATATTCAGCTGTTGGTCAAGCGAGAAGGTTAGAAATTGCCACAAGGGATTCGGAGGCCTATGCATCATTCACTTCTGGTCCTCTAGCTTCAGTAGAATTGCATGAGCTCATGTCAATATCCCAGATAGCTCTGATCACAATAAACATAAAAACCTATATTTCGTTATTCAAGGGAATGAAGTTAAATGCTAACGTGAAATCTAAATTTTTGCAGACGAATTTCTTAGGCCTAAATTTGAGAGAAGTTGTGAAAACGTCTATTAAAAACAAAGAGTTAAGAAAAATATATATTATTGAATAAACCGTTATTATTGCAGAGTGAAATTATACAGTAACAGTTTTGATTGGATTGAATTACGCGTGTGAATTAAATTTGCATGAGTTAACGAGAATGGATTTACAATTGATAAGTATTAAATACATTTTAAATTGGTAAAGGGCAAATAGTGGTAAATCGTTTTGTAAATATTAAATAGATTTTAAGTAATTGAATGATAAGTGATTATAGTTAAATGGGTAAATAGATTATATTTGATACATAGTTAAATGGATTATAGTTAAATTCGATAAATAATTAAATGTGGAAATAGATTATAACGGAGTTGGAAGGGTCTGAAAATGAGAAAAGAATCACGCATTAATTCGGGATTCTTTTGGGAAATATCTAGCTAAACAATTACAATTCACATATTTACAGACCTGTTTAACGAAGCCACCGAGCAAAACGAATGAACCTCATGTGTTAATTTTAAGACGCTTGGGAGAGCGGGAGTAGCAATCTCACGATTTATGTCAGGGTTACCAACTCTTCTTGAAATATATATATATATATATATATATATATATATATATATATATATATATATATAGAGAGAGAGAGAGAGAGAGAGAGAGAGAGAGAGAGAGAGAGAGAAAGAGAGAGAGAGAGAGAGAGGGAGAGAGAGAGAAAAATAAATATTTACATTTTGTAGGAGTAGAGACCGCTACAAGGGTTCGAATTGTGCTGCAGCTCCTTCGCTTGGAAACATAAAAAATGTTATTATTGCGGAAATTCCTCGCACCAGAACCGTGCTCGCTGCCCGGCAAGTGACGTTACTTGCTCTAAATGCATGAAGAGAGGACATTTTTCGAAGGTATGCACTCATCTAAAAATTAAGTCTCAGCAGTAACCTCCAATCCCGTTTTCGCTAGTGTGCCGTCAATTTTGAAAAGGTCATCTCTAGAAGTGGAGGTGAATGGCTGAGTTCTCACTGCTCTTTTAGTTAATGGCAGTTCTGAGAACTTCATTTCAAAAGATGTTGCGATATCCTTTAATTTCCCTCTTAAACCTTATGAAGGCACTATATATATGGCCTCTACAAATTTAACATCTCTTATCAAGGAATGTTATCAGGTTAGCATAAAAGTCGGAAGCCGTGTGTACCGGGCAGTATGTTTGCTTGTTTTATCTAAGTGTTGCACTAACATTATTTTAGGAATCCCTTTCCTAAGTAAATATTCCTCCTTTAAGCTAAACTTTGAAGGTCCTCAACTTGACCTCGAAGTGTGCTCTGTGGCTTCTATAATTACGGATCCTTCCCTAGGAGTTTTCACCAACTTATCATCTGATTGCACACCAGTCATTACGAAGTCAGGCAACTTTGAAACGTCTGACTCTGAATGTATTCGTCGTGAAGTATCACACATGCTCAAGGAAGACATCATCGAAACGAACACCTCTCCCTGGTTAGCTCAAGTTCATGCTGTGTCGAATCAATCAAAGAAAAGGTTAGTAATTGACTATTCTCAGACGATTAACAAATTTACTTACTTGGATGAGTATCCATTACCCAATGTTGAAGAATTGGTTAATAAGATATCCACCTCTAAGATATTCAGCACTATAGACCTAAGTAGTGCTTATCATTGTGTTCCCCTTCAACCTGAGGATAAAATTTACACTGCTTTTGAGGCAGATGGGAGGCTTTTTCAATTTAAACGCTTACTGCTTAAGTTTTGGTCTAACCAACGGTTTTGTCTGCTTCCAGAGAATTATTAAACTAATTCATTCGTAAAAATAAGCTTGAGGACAGGTATGCTTAACTAGATGATGTTACTATTTGCGGCCGCAGGCAAGCGGAACATGATAAAAACCTAAGTTTCTCGAAGCTGCTGAGAAACATAAAATGACCTTAAATAAAAACAAATGCACCTTTTCATCTAATACTATATGTTTTCTAGGTTATCAGGTTCGCCCGAATGAACTTCACCAAGATCCGTGCTCTCAAGGATATGCTGTACCGAGCAACCAAGAATCATTATCTCGATTATTCGGATTGCTTACAGTATATACTATTCGCGGTTGGTTTCAAGATTCTCTCAACGAATTCGTCCCCTAATTAATTGCCAGTTTCCACTTTCTGAACAAACTACAAATCCAATCGAAGAATTAAAATCATCTATTATTAACGCTATTAGGGCAAAAATAGATGGAAATTTACCGTTTACACTCGAAACTCATGCCTCAAATAGCGCCATTGGGGCCACTCTGATCCAGAATGGACTCCCGTTGCTTTTTTTTCGAGATCCTTAAATTCCTCCGAGAGAAATCACTGCTCTGTCGAAAGAGAGGCATATGCTATTGTTGAGGCGATCAAAACATCGCGTCATTTTCTTCTCGGTCGTAAGTTTACCTTAATTACAAATCAAAAATCTGTATCTTATATGTTTAATTCACGTCATAAGAAGATTGATAGATGGCCTTTAAAATTGATGCCCTTTTGGTACGAAGTTATACATCATTCTGGTTCGCTCAACAGAGCTGCTGACGCCATATCGCTCACTTTCTGCTCAAGCATGACCCACAATAATCTTGTCAAGCTTCATAAGGCTCTCTGTTATCCAGGGATTACACGATTTCACACTTTTGTTCGCGAGTATGAATCTTGTCTTATTCTGTAGATGACGTTAAGAGACTGGTGTCAGAGTGCGAAAGGTGTCAAAGGTTAAAACCTCGATATTATCGCCCAGAGAGGCAAGGGCTTATCCGTGCAATGCACCCTTTTGATTGAATCAGCCTGGACTTTAAAAGGCCACTACCATCTTCTTCTATTAATAAGTATTTATTAATACTGGTAGACGAATACTCGCGTTTTCCCTTTGCTTTTCCTTTTAAGGATATTTCTTCATCAACTGTTTTACTACGTTGTTTTCTCTTTTCGGGTTTACCAGGGTCCATGCATTCTGATCGAGGTACTTATTTCATGTCTCCCGAAGTAAAATCATTTTTGCACAAGAAAGGGATTCCAACGAGTCGTTCAACACCTTACCATCCTACCGGAAATGGACAATGCGAGCGTTATGTAGGAGTTGTATGAAAAACTGTTACCTTGGCGTTAGAGTGTAGAAACCTGAGCATTAACCACTGGGGACACGTCCCCCCGGATGCTCTTCATTCCTTGCGTTCATTGTTATGTACTTCAACGAACGCAACTCCAACCAAACGTTTTTTTTTCATTCTCTCGAAAGACCACGACTGGAATTAGTATACCTAGGATGATCCCTTAGTACGCGAAGTGGAACTAATCGAAGCTAATCGACGTCATTGTCCTCTGTTTCATGCTCTCCATGGGGTGAAGTGCAACAGGTCATCCTCCTGGCTCTTGCCTGAGTCATCGGGCGCCTCTGATTACTCAGCACATTATCACTATACATACAACACATTATCCCTATAAAAGCTTCCCGGTTTTAACCTGTCCACTGAGACAGTGTCCATCTTGCCGTCAGGAAACTCCAATTTATTGACCTTGTCGTCGCGCTCGCCACCCGGGAAAGGGCCAGCATATGGCGCTTCTAGCGGTTTGCGAACCAGGTTTATTCGTACCTACACATGAGTTGCCTCACGAAGATTTTTGGGTGCAGAAGGCTTGGGCATCGAGTACAGGTTTCTTCGGGATGCCTGTGTGAAGTCGACTTGTGTCATGGTTGTGGCTAATTCTTTAATGAATTTCGAATCGGTTTTCGACGACGAGGATGAAACTAGGGGTTTCGGGTACAGTAATCTCTGTGACTGCTGTGAAAAGCGAAAATCCTGAGTCATTAAGCAAGGGGCGAATGCCCAAGAGGGTAATCGGAAGGAGCATCAGTCAGCCTTGCCGATGGGCCATTATGGAGCACTTCAAAGTTATGTGTGCCCTTTCCCCCATCCCGTTCGTGGATGGGCGGTATACCGTGGTGCAGAGACGATGAAAACCAACGAGGGATGATAATTCCTTAAATAGCTCGGCCTCAAATTGGGCTCCTCTGTCGCTTACTTCGTATAAAGGGGACTCCAAATCTGGAAATCCTTCCGTCTAGGAAAACTAACGCGATCGTTGCAACACTTACGTCCGGAATCGGCAACGCTTCGATCCATCTTGCAGCTCAATCAATGCACGATAGTAGATACCGATTGTGCGACGAGTAGGATTATCCAGGCAGTATACGCGGTTTAAGTGGTCCAACGATATCAATATGCACCGTTTCGAATCTTGAAGACGAAATATTAATGGGCTGGATCGGAGATTTTGGAGGACTGACATGAGAGGCACTCTCTTGCCCAGGGGCAAATGTTCCTGTCTATATTAGGACAAAAGTATCGAGACTTAATTAGACAAGGTGATGCCTTGATCCCAGGCTGTGACAAATTGAGCATTGACTGAAGATAGTCCTTCTGCACGCTGTAGGGACGAACGGTATCTTGATCTTATTTCACACCATAGTTCAGCTTCTCCTTAGGTTGCAAGCGTGCAAGCTCGGTCAACGGGGCTGAAATCAGGGAAAAATTAGGAATCATCCTTAGGTAGTAACCCAACATGCCCAAGTATCGTCGTAGTTCCTTTTCGTCCTTCGGTAAAGGCATATCCACAATTTCTTTAATTTTCTGGGCCGGTGGGCAAATTTTTTCCGCCGAAATGTGATGCCCTAAAAAATCCTTTGCTAGTTCGCATTTCTCCAGGGATGTCCTCAAACCGTTCTCGACCAGAATTTTGAAAACTTGATCTAAATGCTCCAAATGGTCGTCCAGATTGTCCGAAAATATCAGGATGTCGTCTATATATACATGCGAACCCTATTCCCCGAAACAGGTTGTCCATGTGTCGTTGGAACGTGCAGCTTGCATTCTGGAAGCCAAAAGGTAGCTTCACGTACTCCCATAAACTAAACGGTGTTATCACTGCAGTCTTCTCTATGTCCGCCGAGTTCATAGGGATTTGATGGTAAGCACGAACCAGATCTAACCTTGAAAAAATTGTTTTGACATAGAGGTGGTTTGCCACACTTTGAATTCATGGCAATGGATATCTGTCGGGCTTTGTGATTGCATTAAGCGCGCGGAAGTCGCCAACTACTCTGTATTCACCCAGCGACTTCTTTGGGGCCATGTGAATCGGCGAGGCCCATGGTGATTTTGACGGACGTACGACTCCCTCCTTCAATAGCGTTTCGAACGTTGCTTTGGCAACTTGCAGCTTCTCCATTGAAAGAGGTCTCGGCCGCGCGAATGTCGGTGGTGTACTGCCGGTTTCAATTGTGTGCGTCACTGAGTTAGGCGAAGGTGGGGAGGGATTAATGGGCGTGGGGCTGTACAAAGCCTCATACCTCTCTAACATGGCCTTTCAACCGGGCGGTAGGTGCTGTAGGTCAATAATGATCAGAGCTACCGCAGGCTCCCCGGATTGTTTCACTTCTGATATGAACTTAGTTTGATTGTCGATAAGGATGCCGAGCGCGCAATCCACCAAGAGATTAAAGTGCCTCAGAAAGCAATTCCCAATAACGGTAATATGGTATCAGCGACCACAAACGACCACCTGAATGATCAGCGAAGACTCGGGATAACTATATCCGTGTGTATCTCGCAGTGCACTTTTATTTTTTCGCCATTAGCCGTCGTAATGTTCACACTAGATTCGCGTAATTAACCCGATCGCACCAATTTAGCCAGAATTATTGACACACTCGCTCCCGTATCAATTAGAAACTCGCACTTTAATAAAATTCACTTTAGCGGTGATGGTGAAGACAGACGGCATACCAACGGTCGCACTAGCAATGGTATGCCTTGCTAGTTTTCCGATGGGGATGGTGAAGATGGCCTAGAGGAAGGTTGCATTTGAACGTGTTCACTTCTCTTTGGCCACCTGCACCAGGGGTTTCGGAATTTCGCACCCTCACCAAAATACAAATGTGAACAAGTCGTGGATTCCTGCGAAGGGGTGGCAATCCTATCGGTATATTATAGGCACCGTGATAATTTTTACACTGTACAAAATTGGAACGGTTTCCATTAGGGTACACACATACGGGCACTGATCGTGCACTTCTCGTATAATTCACATTATTTACATAATTATCACTTCTATTATTAAAATTGGGAATACACATATCGGACAAAGAAGTGGCACTACGATCTATGGATTTACTGCTATCATTAACATTAAGACGCTGTGCTCTATAGAATAGCATTAGTTCATCCGCAAGCTTTCCTAACTGGGTCAGGGTTAGTTCCTTCTGGGTAGCAATTATGGGCGCGATGTTGGCTGGCAAGGATTGGATAAACTTGGGCCTCACGAGCTCCTCCCCAACTCCTAAATTAGAGTAGCTCTCCTTAGTTCTTCCATATTGGTAGAAGGTCGACCGGTGAGTGTGGAAGAAGCAATGAGCTTCTCGAAGAGCTCGTGTTTAGTCCTCTCAAAGAGCCCAATCACATCAGTTCTTAAGAGCTGGTAATTTTGAGTAGATAGGATTGCAGCCGGAAGTCGGTCGATGGTCTCGGGAGGTAGTGCAGCCAAGATATGAAAGAATTTAGTTTCCTCCTAATTTAATTTTGAAATGTGAAACTGGGCTTCCACAATCTTAGACCAACCTGCAGCTGCTGCCTCATTAAATATCGGTGTTTTGATGGTGATGGCGTTCACGGTCTCCGTCTCTCCTTGTTCTGCCTGTTGATGGTCTGATGCGTTAATTTTTTTGACACCTTCACTGTTCGACCGAAGGAATCACCAATTTATGGTGGGTTTTGAATGTTACCCGTATGTGGTGAGAAAAAGTCCTCGGTGTTATTACGCGTGTTAAGGCTACCCGTTTACAGGTTAGAGGTTACTCTGACTCCAAAGGTTTCACGTAGATTCTGCTTCTAGGCTGGGTTCCAAAAGGTGCCTTGGTTACCTCGGGGTTAAAGAAAGGACTCAAAAGGAAAGCGACGATAAGTAGGCTTTTATTCTTGAATAGGGTGAAGCGAAATAAACGAGTCCTATGCGGCCACATCTAAGTTTGCTAATGTTTGGGGTAGCTGAGGCTAAAACGACAGGAATCAAGGACGAGGAACAGACTCGTGATGCTATTAATGATAATAGGGCTAGGCAGATGCCTTTACTTGAGTCTATCCAACCGAATGGCTTAACGCTCTCTGTAATATTTACGTTTGTTTATTTATATTTCCCTTGTTTAAGGGAGCGTGGCCTCTTTTTTCTCAAGGCTCGGGGTGGAGTTAATTATCGGAAAACGCATTTGTTAGTCTCTCCGTTGACGTTGTTGCCAAAGGTGTGTCCGTTCCTACAGTAGCTGTACACATTTTCAGACCAGGCTGGCAAATCCTCTCAAGATACAAGTTTATTTTTCGTTTGACACACTCACGAGGACTCAACCGGTTAAAGCATATATCACTCTGTATTTGCTCGGCTCCCCTTGTTATCAAGCATCGGTATCTTTTCGTCCCGCAGCAACTCCTTTGTGTATGTTTGTGGCCGCTTGGGAAAACAGTCATTCGCTTGCTTCTCTTATGCTTTTCCTAATAAATGTACAGTTGTAATATAAGTATTTCTCTATTTTACATTGGTTTACTACTTATTACATGGCATATTACCTAATTAATTAATTTGTGTGCAATTTCAGGATTTCATAGATCCACCGTGCTCCATTTGTCGGGGGTTCCTCACTAGGCCTACCTATCCTGCAATTTGGGCAGTGGCGGCTCGTGTATAGGCACTGCGGAACCGCAGCACCCACTATTTCCCTCGATTTTATCGATAACATTGAATATAATGAGTCCTTTTTCCTTTAATTCTTAGTTTATGAAAAGAATACCACAATCCTTGTATAGAACTGTGCACTTCACAGTTCCAGCGACGCGGTATTTGGCTGTTCTGCGCATGCTCACATGTCCGAGATAGGAAGCTGCACGCTAGGAAGAGAGAGCACTGTGGCTCACGCAATGCCGACACTGGTGTGCCGGTGGAAAGTAGTGTTTCTTTTTGATTCCGCATGTGTTGGGCTTAAAAACGTGTTTATATTCTTGAATGTGATAAAGTGTAGAATTTAATTCATATTTTTTTCGGTTCTTTTTTAATTAATTGAGCTGCTAAAATTTATTTGGGAAAATAATCTAGATGATGTCTTAGTGAAATTACGAAACTGATATAAATCCTCTTAACAATTCTCATGACTACATCAGAGACAGAACGCTGCTTTTCAACCTGAAAGACTAAATGCACTTGCAGTGCTTTCAATGGAGAAAAATCCTCAGTAGTCATCCACAGATAAAGGAGAAAATAATTAATCTTTACGCGCAAATTAGAAAAAAAAATGGATTTCGTTTTTAAATGAATGGATCAAGCTTGAACTGTAACAATTTAGACTATTAGTAAGTAAAGAATGTTTGATTTTGTTTTGTTTAGGATTTTGTCAAGTTTATCTATAACTTTTATGTTTACTTCCTTTTACACAATATTAAAATAATACTAAAAAAAATCTGATGCAGCATCGACCCCAATATGCTCTGAACCGCATTCCCCGCTATACCGAAGCAAACCGGTTTCGTTTTTCCTTATCCAAGATTAAGGTGGTGCTTTTCTGCAGCCATCTATTTCTTCACCCCGACTCTTACGTGTTCCTAAATGGTATTTTCCTTGAAGTGGCGAGTTGGAGCGTTTCCTTGCTCATCTTTGATAGGCACATTTGCAGTTTTAGGGTCTCTTGTGGCCGCAGCATGAAAATGCTTCGTTCCGTAGCACTCAGCACTTGGGGTGCTAATTGGGCTACTGTTCTACCCTTCACCGCTCAATTGTTCGTTATAAGCTAGACTACAGAGATGAGTCCTATTATCCGCAGCCGAGGGTGAATTGCGAAGGTGGAGCTGAACAACCATACTGCTCTCTTCATATGACTGGCACCTTCCGCTGCATAGAAACACCTCGTGGAGATGCTGGAAAAAGGACGTAAAAATAATGGGAACAAGGCGTATGCATTATTAGTCTCCCTCAGTCGCCGACGGCCGATTTGTCTCACCAATCAAAACCTAAACCTTTTCGAGGTTTAAGGTTTAAGGTAAGGAACCAGTGGGTTGCTACCCAATCCAAGTGGATTCTATATGGCAGCTAGGATTAAACGAGGCAAATCATATATAAAAGGTGGAGGAGAACACTTTGTGAGAAAAATTTAAAAAAACAACGGGTTAAAAGATTCCTCCGCCAATATGAATCGAAGACTCGTGTGTTGAGGAATAGTTAAAAGGGTCGGGAAACAGGACAACCGTAGAATGGCGAAATGGCTACAATCCAATAAAAGGTGGGCAACCGATTGGTCCCCACCGCCAAAACGACAGCAAGGGCTGATATGAACATCATCCGAAACAAGATGGCCGTGAATAAGTCTCGTGTGGCCAATGCGAACTCGGCAAAGGCCACCTCCAACGACCGCATTCTCTGACGGCTCGAGGGCTAAGAGTGAATATAATTTTTAATTTTGTATAGTTTGGATGATGAACAGTCATCCCATTCATTCTGCCACAGTTGAAAAATATATTTTCTTATTGAAGGAAAGTAGTCCCTAAAAGGCAGAGCTGAGCTCTCAGGGGACACAGACTGTGCTGAGTGGGCTAGCCGATCAGCCCTCTCGTTGCTCAGGACCCCCACATGCCCAGGGACCCAGCAAAAAATAATTCTATATCGGGACGCATTTGGGATCAGCCAGTTGCAAATTTCTGTGACTAAGGGATGGGACGCATTAAAAGATCTAATTGACTGTAAAACACTCCTTGAGTCATAAAAAATTACAAAATAACCAGAAGGTAAAATTTGGATGAGTCTAAAGGCTAAAAGGATTGCTGAAAGTTCAGTGGTAAAAATGGATGCTGCTGGTGGCAAAGATAGAGTTAGGAATTCTCCTCCTGGGTAGATGGCTGCGGCGCCCACGCCACCGTCCGACTTAGAGCCATCCGTGCATAATGGGCAGCATTGTTTGTGTGAGATCGAATGCTCTAAGAACAGGATCTTAATGATGCGAGGGTCCATGGAGGACTTCTCCAGGCTCCACATATTGGTACATACTGTGGGAAGAGGAGCACGCCAACTAGGGGTCAGTAAGGATGGGAGGGTAAGGACCCTTGGAGCACCCACGTTAGAGAGATGATCTCCTATGCGAAGGTTCAAGGGGTTGGGTAAAGATGGCAACTTATCATATGCCGCCGTTGATTCGGCAGCATACAGGCATCTGTAGACCTCTGATACAGGGGCTTGCTGTACTCAGCAGCGGTATCACATGCCGATTTGAAGTCTATGGTAGGGCAAAGGGAGTATCCCACTCTCGCAGTAAAGGGTGTTGACAGGCGAAGTACGGAAGGCTCCACTAGAAAGGCGAACTCCGAGGTTTCGAATGGGGTTCAGCATTTTAAGGACTGAAGGGGAAGCCGATCAGTAAATTTGACAGCCATCATCCAATTTGGATTGGACTAGGGCTGTGTATAATGTACACAATGTTTGTCGGTCACTGCCCCACGAAGTTTCTGAGAGGACTTTCAAAATGTCTAGAGCCCGCAGACAGCCTGTTCGAAGTCGGCGTAGGTGTGGTAACCAGGATAACTTTGGATCGAGAGTTACGCCAAGAAACCGAAACTCAGAGACAAACTATATCTTCGCCTTGTAGGAAGATAGATGGCGGAACAAGAACCCCTCTACCACGGTGAAAATACATTGCTTTGGTTTTGTTCGAGGAAAAGCCGAATCCCTTAAGTTGTGCTCTTTTGGATACAGCATCGACCGCCAGTTGTAGCCGACGCGGTGCTGATGGAAGGCGAGGTGAGGAACAGTATAGTGCTAAATTATCGACAAACACAGCTGCCGATACACCCTCTGGGAGAGACGAAATAATATCATTGATGGCAATTATAAAATATAAGACACTTAAAACACTGCCCTGAGGAACTCCCTCCTCTTGGGGTTGAAGGTCAGAGTATGCGTCTCCAACACGTACCTTGAAGGATCGAGATGCTAAAAAACTTTGAATAAGTGACGGTAAAAGGCCTCTCATCCCCCAGACGTATAACTGCCTCAAGATGACGTATCTCCATGTTGTGTCGTAGGCTTTCTCAATATCGAAAAAATATGGGCAAGTCTCGGTGCTTTAATGAGAAAGCTTGCCGGACCGATCCCTCGAAACATACTAGTAGGTCAAGGGTACTATGACCTTTGCGGAAGCCACATTGAAATGGAGAGAGAAGGTAATTGGTTTCTAGGAACCAATTTAGGCACTCCAACACCATTTTTTCCAGCAACTTACTCAAACAGCTGGTGAGAACTATAGGGCGGTAGTGATCTGCGTCAAAGCCGTCTCTGCCCGGTTTAACAAAGGGAAGGATGATCCCAATGCTCCATGATGAGGGGTAAAAACCCTTCACCCATATAAGGTTGTACAAAGCAAGTAAGAAGAGAGTAGAGTGTGGATGTAGGTGCCGAATCATATAGAAATGGATCTCGTCAAGGACAAAGCGCTATGCAGCTCATGGATGCTGAATAGAGCGTTATATGGAAAGTTAGATTTTGTTTTGAAGTTGAGAGAATGAGACTCTTCCTTTGATTTGTAGGATTGAAAAGCCTTATCGTAACGGCTGACACTGCTGACGGCGCGGTAATAGTCTGCAAAAGCATTGCTGTCCGCTAGGCCGTCATTCTCCAAGGAACCGTCTAAGTTAAGTATCGTGGTATGATGATCAGCATAACGGCCCCTGATCTTATTAATCCTCTTCCAAATCTTAGCGGTAGGTGGCATAGAGGAAATTGATGAAATGTAACGGCGCCATGAATTTCGGCGAGCCTGACGAAGGGTTCTTTGGCGAAGCTCACGAGCTCGGTTTCGGTCAACCTTGCTGCACACGCCGAGGTCCACCAGGGCACGGTTGAGCGACCCGTGGCGGGTCGCCTCCATGGGATGGTCTGTGTTGCTGCATTGTAGATAGTCGATGTAAAGTATTCTACTGCCGCGTCCACTCCATTGAAGGTCCTCAAGGATGCACTTGTGAAGGACGCCTCTTGGAAACCTTCCTAATCTGCATGACCTAAGTCCCACTTAAGGGGCATAGTTGTATGAGGGCTAACTTGAAGGGCCGATAAGACAATAGGGAAGTGGTCACTCCCATGGAGATCGTCAAGAATTGACCATCGAAATTCCGTGAAGCAATCCGGGGAACAAACAGACAGGTCAACACAGCTAAAAGAGTCCGTCTGGACATGATAAGAGGTAAAGTCGCCAGTATTTAAAACACAAAGAAAGTCAGATAATGAAAGAGACTCTAAAACACTGCCTTTGGCATTTCGAGTGATGTCACCCCAGTATGGGTGACGGGCGTTAAAATCTCCTAGTAATAAGAATGGGGAGGGCAACTGGTCTATAAGTTCTTAAAGGTCGGGTCTTGACAATGATAAACAAGGGAATAGGTAAATAGAGCAAACGGTAAAAAGCTTAGTAAGAAAAACCCTCACGGCAACAGCTTGGAGGGTAGTATGTAGGGGGATGGGAGAGACGTGGTGGGATGAAGATACCATGATTGAAACCACCCGCATGAGAGGAGCTTCCAGCCGGAGCAATAGAGTTGAAAGTGAGAAAACCGGGTACCGGCGGAAAGGGTCGTATACCTAGTTTATTCTCCTGAAGAGAAATAACAGCGGGGTGGATAGTTGTCAAAAGAATTTTGAGTTCTTCCCACTTTGGAAGAACGCCTTGACAATTCCATTGTAAAATGGAAGATATTATGTGGGATGATTAGATACCACTGTGGATATATTTTTCTCTTTTGTGGCCGATATTGTTTTGAGGTTCGTCTCAAAGAGCTTGGGAGACGGAGAGCTGATTTTGAGGAGCCTGCTTTTGCAGGGGGAGAGATCCTAGATGGAGCAGTAACTGAGGCTTTTTTCGTGGGTTTTGGAGAACCGACCGAGGCCCTTGATTGTAATTCGGGCTCACAACCTGGCGGGAAAGGAAGATCGAGGGTATTTTCGGTGTCTGAGGAGTTGGTCCGACCGCCGCGATTGGTGATGTTGGAGTATCAACTGCTTCCATCGGATCATGGGTTGAAGGGTGAGCGGAACGAACGAACAGTGAGGTGTGTGGAGCTGGGTGTATATCTGCCATCGTTTGGATCAGGATGGGGCCTAAGTCCTGCGAAGGGCGGGACGGACTTAAGAGCATAGAATGTTCAGACATAGGAGAGGATTCGATTGAAGATTCCAGGGGCTCGGCCGAGTGGGCTCCAGAGGCTGCCCACTTATTGGTGGTCGATGACCCAGGTGAGGAATCCTTCCTCTTATCATTGGGCTTTGGGTCTCAGGGCCGGGTGGATGAACCTTCACTGGTCGATGTTGAGGATTCTTTCAAATAGCATCTGATGTCTTCAAGTGTCTCACCCTGAGTGTCTCTCCCAGCTAGAGCTGCTAGAGAGAGGGGGGCTACATTGGTTATCTCGGTGTGAGAGCGATGCTTCGACTGCATATTCTGAATGTTTCCGACGCTGCGAGTAGATGTAGTGTTTCAGGCTGGTCGGAACTCGAGCGTGATGGTCGGTTTCGTCCAGGGTCACGTAAAACGTCAGAGAAGAGCCGGCCGAGTGGTGAGGTTTGTGCTCGAGCACGCTGGCGGGCCTCTCTTATATATAGACGTAGGGAGTCACGCAAAGCGAGCGCCTCCTTTTCATATAAAAATATAGAGCATAGTTTTGACGCAGCACTGTGGCTACTTCCGCAGTTGGCACAGCGAGGTGTTTTGGTGCATTCGGGGCCATGGTAGTCAGAGCTACAATTCACGCAGGAGCGAGGGTGCCGACAGGCACGGCCAACATGTCCAAATTGATTGCAATTGTAGCAGCGTCTGGGTAGTTCGATGTAGGGACTTATCGGGACACGAAGGTACCCAGCTTTAATATACTGCGGCAGTTCTTGTCGTTCGAATGTTAAAAATCAGTGTGGCGGTTGGGACTCTAATGGAGCCTAATGTTTTAGTTACCCTGTGTACGTGTGTGACACGTTGGGTACTAAGCTTACTCTGAAGGCGGGTGGGGTCGTAGTCCTTTAGTTCGTTTGAACGGACGACACCTTTGACGAAATTCAGACGCGGATGGGGCGAGACAGTTACTGGAATTTCAGCTATCGAAGATAGATTTCGCACAAGGTTATGTTGAGAGTGGGATGACACCTCAACTACGACATCACCACTACCTCTTAACCACATCCGGACTCAAAAGATTCATTGACGTCAAACACATCGACTTTTGCAAGTAGGGTGTCGGATGATGAATTCATGACAAGAAAGCGAGGATAATCTAGATTTGGGTCTACTTCGTTGGAATAGGGGTCCAACGAGCGAGGGAAGGCTGAAAGGGGAGCTAAGGAAAGTTTGGCACGAGAAGGGGAGGTTTTTGGTTTATGGCTAGCCATTGCAAAAAGAAAAAAACTTCGCATTCTCCCTGGGCAGTCCCCACCATGGAGGCCTATAAGGGTCCGGCACTACTGCAACTATTCAATCAGTTACGTCCTGTATGTCCTCTTGGAGAATGGATACGGATCCACCACACCATCTTTAAAAAACCTTAAGAGGCTGCCCGAGTTCTCCTACGCACGGAGAAAAGGGACCAACGATGGGTTTCTCCTTGGGCATTCGGTAGACGAAGGCGGTGGAGATGCCCAACCTCTTCCACCTTCATGAAAGAACAATTCGGAATTAATCAATAAGACGAGCAGAGGTCGGGTATCTTTAAAGGCCACTAGATAGGTGAAGGAAGAGAGGGAAATAAAGGGCAGTGGAAGAACGTAATAGGGGAGGAAAGAAAGAGGAGCATGTTAAAAGTCTTGTTGGGAGCACCATGGGACTCCTAAGGGGCCCAGGGCCGACCCCCCTCGCCACGAGAAGGAAACAACCCCTGAAGAAAAGATCCCAGAGAGGGAGGAGAAAACCTTTTTGATTTAGGGCAAGAACTCCCAAGCGCGCTCGGAATAGCTTTCTGCTCTGTTGTGCCGATGATTTTTCGCAGGACACCACCTCAACGTTTGCCACCACTCCTCTGGTCTCAAAGCTTCTACAGCACCAGGACGATTGCGTTTGCATTTATTGATGCACATATTGGAGACTTGCCAGTGTACACTGGTGGTTACCAACCCAGAGGGATCGGCTTCCACGCCGTATCCTCATTCTACGCAAATTACGCTTTTCTCGGCCGAGCTGATTGCAATACCGTGTCCGGTTTGGAGACCGAATTGCAAAATAGACTCACAGAGCGGACTGAGGTCCTAGGATGCATTGTAATCCTCCTCTCCCTCTTTAGCAATAGTGAGTCGTGTAGGTGTCGAGATTGAGTTTCGTCCTGGGTTTCTGGACAAGAGTGCGACAAATTAGCACGCAGAACATTCTGCATGGACTGTGCAACCGGACCAGCTTTTTGCTCTTTCCCTCCGAATACATGCGAGGTTTAACTCAGCCATTTATGCTATATGGCAAAGAAGTTGGGAGACGGCCGATGAGACAAAAGTTGCGTCATTGGGCTGTGACTTTTCCCGTACGCACCATCCCCCCCCCCCCGAACACCAATTAGGCCATCTCATAATATCCTTTGAACCCTAATGACAGTATGGCCGTTTTCTTTTTTGGCCCTTAACAGCCATTGGGCCCTCTGGAATGTTTCATCCGGATCGACATCCATTGAGCTGTCACCCAACATAAATTGAGCCCCCCCCTCCCCCCTGAAAGTGAAGGAGCACTTTTCTGGCACGTAATTCCAAGCGGTCCCTACAAACCCACTGCTGCCCTAAGCCCGGACCATCCAAATATGTGGTCTGGGCTCGCCTAATCCGGTGATACCCATTAAGCTCTTTCTAGACCAGTCTGGGCAGAGAAAGTCGGGAGGGCATTGCTCCACGTAGTGCAAGCTCTCCATGACTCCCAATGAGACCACCCTAAACCAAGGCACCTCTTTGGCAGAGCGTGTGCCAATCAAGGCCCATTACAGTGTGGGTCGTCTCTCTCTAAGCCCCACGATAATATTCCCGGCGATTAGACAAGAGACTATCAGGAACGACTGTAAGAACTCGCTAGATTTTTTTATTTTATTTTAGGAGCCCATCTGGCGACTGCCTGCTAAGGAAAAAATCGCGCTACTCACCACAGCCTACTACGAGGATAGACTAAAAAACAAATAATATGTAATTAACAACGATAAAAAAGGACAATGGTTAAAAAAAAGGCAACAAGAAGGAAGCGCGCTTCGGCGTCATGGGTAGGCCGGCTCCTCCTGGCGCAGGAACATGCGACCTATAACAACAGTCAGAATGGAGGCCAGCCTCCTCCAAAAAGTCATATAGTCCGCAAGTCTGGGTGCGCGAGCCCGTCCCGAGTACAAGCGGTAGCGACCACGCTCATCCCGATACCAGGAGAGGTAATGTGCGCGAAGACCGCCCAGACTGGGAGATTCAAAAAGAATGTACCGAACGGTCTGGGGGACAACGCAGTCGTCGCTCAATCAAAAGGTGGTGCGTCCCGCGAGTGTGTCCGATTCGGAGACGACAGAAAGCAACCTGAAGCCGTCGCGGCGCAATGACACGTAACTCTGAGTTTCCCTCGACAGTCTCCCATCTTCTTTGCCAGGCAGCCCGTATTCCTGCCATGTAATCGGTTCCACTCGCTAGAGACCAGGAGATGGCGCGGTCAGTTGGTAGGGTCTTAGGGAATACCAGGTTAGTACCTTTAACCAGAATATGGCTAGGAATCAAGGTTAAAAGCTTGAACTTCCGCGGTTCAAGTCAACTCTGGTTGCAAACTACTTCCCATATATGTTATGCGAGACAGAACGAACTACCTGCAGAGGTACTGATTTTTTCAAAAGTTCTGTTACACTCGTTTTTTTTTTTTTAAATCTTTCGAGAGGTCTACGTGTGATAGAAAAAGTTCCGCCAAACAAACTTGAGAGTTCTACTTTCCCGGCGCGTGTCATTAAAACGCCTTTTCCATTGTGTGTCGAGATAGAAGTGAAAAAAATCGAGATCTCTGCTTCGCTGCGCGCGGGCCACTACAAGTCGACTCACCGTCAGTCGCATGACCGTCCACAGAGTCAAGGAGATGTTCGAGAAGGGAAAAGACCTCAAAAATCGACCTCGTTTAGGCAGACCTAAAGCTGTCAACCGTTTGTCTATGAGAAAGGCCTCGAAAGTGCTGCGAAAATTAAAATAACTGCGTCCGCGAACAAGAACGTCTGGGTGGCCAAGATGTCCAAGGCTGTCAAGTGCTTGCGGTGCGTGGGAAGGCCTCTGCTCACCGACCGTACGCGAGAACAACGTCGGGAGCGCTGTCGTCTCCTTCTCAACGACTTGAGTCATGGCGATCGAATTCTATTTTTTTTTTCTGATGAAAAATCCTACACGGTCGATCCGGTTATCAACAAACAGACCACGTGGTAAGCTTCGGCCAGGAGGTCTCCGAGGTCCGCTACGTGTCCACGACCAAACACCCGACCTCCGTGATGAAGCCCGGCGTCGTGCGTTCGAATGACGAGATGATGTCGCCGGTTCGGTGCGCGGACGATTACAGGGACATCTTGGCCACGAAAGTCCTGCCTTGGGTTAGAACTATCACGAAGAAGGCGGACTACCCGAGCCACACGGACAAGACCGTGCAAGAGTGGTCGGGGTCGAAAATGAAGGAATTTTGGCCGCCAAGGTTGCCGGACCTCAATCCCATCGACTACATGTGCGCGGCCTTCAGGTCTTTCCTGGGGCGTGTGTTCGCCGCTGAGGGCGGCCACATTGATTAATATTACAACTTAAACACATTTTAGATGTGAAAACAATAAAACCGTGTCTAAGTGCATCAAAACTACCTACCAGTGTGTCCTCTGTTGAGAGTGTCGTAACGAGTGTAACAGGACTTTTGCAATACCCGGTAATTAATAGTTCCGGCAGTGAGCAAAGGAAATAATTGACCGAATGGTCTTGTGAGGTACAGAGACCATAAAGTGGTTACTTTTAGTGGCACTGGTTGCACGCGAATTCCACTTTGCGTTAAGTTGTATTTGATGATGAAAACAGGATATAAAACACTGGATTTAGGAAAACCCTACCATATTCGGCCTCAAAGGATTAATCCAATACTGGAGGATATTCAAAGTGAAGCAACAACATCAAAATACAAATTATCAAAGACAAACATTTCAAAACACATAACTTTATATAAGAATTTTGATGGCAATGAAAGTTATGCCAATTTTGGCTAATAAATCCAACTGGATGAGGGTTCCAGCCATCATCTTGGCTATAAAATTAAAAAAACTCGATTTCATCAAATTGCCTTAACATGTTCACATTTTCCGTCACTCATTTTTAGACCTGTACACTTCCTCCCTCGAAGTATCTCTAGCATTATTCATGTCGATATAAACAAAAAAGAAATATAGTCTTTTTCCCTCATTCTTTTTTATCCCCAGGCTGGCGTCTTGCAATAGTGGAGGACGAGTTTGCCATCGGAACCGAAGCACTCAAACAAATTGAGGATAATTTGATCGGGAGACGGCGCAAAGCTCTGGTTCACGTACAGATACTGCAAAACAACAACAAAATAAACAGATTTACCATTCAAAGACCTATGGTGCCCTGTGGAACCACATATTTTAAGCCAATTTTGACTCTTACTATATAATGATTTAAGAGTTATTATATTTTATATATACAGGGTGGGGCAGAGAGGACGGACGTTTTTGAAATGCCTATTACAATTATTTGATTTTAATATTTCAATTTTGTCTAACGAGTCTTTGACTAGATACTACATACTAGTAGGTAGTTATTTAATTTGTTAAATGGTCCACTATCTTGTTAGTTGATTTTGTGAATTTTTCAAAAACGTCCGTCCTCTCTGCCCCACCCTGTATAATCCACATGGGGCATCAAAGGGTTAGTACAAACAAACATTACCACCATCCATAATTAACAAGACACAGGCGACAACGGGAATGGAAAACTGCCAACGATTTATTTATTTTTGCCTATAAAGATAACTAAGAAAATGGACTAATATAAAGGCACGCTAGGGCCTTTATATTAGTCCATTTTCTTATTTATCAGGGGTTTGAGCATGCAACAGCATGAATCAACTCAATACGATGGAGGAGTACCACCTCCTCCCCATAAAACTCCAAAGGACAGAAGTAGAGACTCTACAGGTATCACCCGAGAAGCTCCCCCCTCCCATACTAGAATATTCAACAAGAATATGCGGGACAGTGGGGGAGGGGGGGGACCAAGCAGCCGTCTAGATAAGGTTAAGGGGATTTAAGGACATAAGTCGCCGTAATCTAAAATTTCAGCTTAGTGATGGGTAACTTTGAAATTACCAAAACTAAACAAAACAAAGGAAAAAACAAACACGGACGCACGCTCAGGGGTCGTGTGTAGGCCCGCCTTCCCCCGGCAGAGCAAAATGCGACTTACAATAAAGAGTCAAATAAAGTGGAGGAAACAAGCTTCCACTAAAAAAGTCATAATCCATAAGTCGCGCACACGAACCAGTCTCGAGTACCAGGGACAAGCGATAGCAACCCCACTCGTCCCGGTACCGGGACAGCTAACGTGCGCGAAGATCACCCAGACTGGGACATTCATCACTAATGTGCCGAACAGTCTGGGGAAAAAGACAGGTGGCCTCCGCTGTCCAGAAAGGCTAATCTAACATTTACCAATTTCTCCATCAACTTGCACACGCGGGAGGTTAGAGGGCGGAAACAGGACGGGGTAGAGTGATCTCTCCCCGGTTTGCAAAAAGCGAGCACAGTAGCAATTCGTCAGGGTCTGGGAGGATACCCTCTACCCAGATCCTGTTGAACAAATCTAACAGAAAGGTCATGCCTCTCGCTCAACCAGGCGTACGGGACAGGGTAAGGACTAGAGGAAGTGTCCGCGCACGAAGCGAGAGCTGAACGCAACTCACTCAATGTAAACCTGTCGTTGAAGGGTTCTCCGTCTCTGGAACTAAAGTGCAGTCGGAGCAGCATCCCGGATAGAGAATGAGGAGAAAGCGGTCGCGAAGGACTCCGCCACGGACGCGGGCTCCGAGATTGCGGTCCCATTCTCCTGGAGAACGGGAGGGAGGTCCTGCGAGAACTTGCCCCGAATCCTTTTGACTCACTTCCACACCTCAGCTAAAGGGGTCTTCCCGCTAAGTGAAGACAAGTATGCCGGCCAAGAAGAGCGGCGGGCCTGCTTCGAAATATACCGGAACCTAGCCCTAGCCCGACGAAATTCACTGACGGTGAACTCGTTCGGGTGGCAATTATAGCGCATGTAGACATAGCACTTCTAATTGGGGGCCGTCTCACACTCAGCTGACCACCACGAGAGTGGTCGGTGTGCAAAACGGCCAGAGCTTCTAGGAATACTAGTTAGGCCCGTGGCGATGAGGTTGCCGGAAAATAACTCAACGGCCTCACCCACCGACCTAAACTCCTCGATTGAGAGAGAAATCAGTCATTTCCTGAAATGGCGGACCACAGTGCCCGCGCTAAGCATCACTAGCGTGAGCTCTCAGGCAGCAGCCACCCAGAAAATGATATTTGAATGGGAAAGTGATCACTACCATAGGGGTCATCGACCCCCCCCCCATCAAAATCAGGCTGTGCATCCGGAGAGCACAAAGATAGATCAAGGCAGGAAAATGACGCGATTCTCGGGCAGTGATGCCTGAACTCATCCACATTTAGGACACCCATCTCAAGCTCGTCTATCAGGACGGCAAGGACTTGACCCCGGGGATTGATAAAGTAGTCTCCCCAGAGGGGGTGTCTACCGTTTAGATCTCCAAGCAAGAGGTAGGGCCTCGGCAACCGTGCCACGACTCGGCGGAAGTCAGCTGATGGTGGAATGTACGCAGAAATAACAGTATACCTCCTATCCAGATGAAGCTGCACAGCCACTGCCTGAAAGGAGGTATCTAAAGCAAAGAGATGAACGGAGACATCATGTCATCATCTTCGTTTTTCATTCTCTAGGTCCCGCTTCTGAAGGGTTGGATGGTCATATGAGTCTTCTCCACCGACTTCGGTCCTGAGCATCATCCTCCGGAAGTCCCAGTCATCCCGATATGTTCCACAACACAGTCCCTTCAAGTTTTCCCGGGTCTTCCTGGTGGCCTTCTTCCTTCCACTTGCATATGTATTGCCGCACTCAGGTAGCCATCCTCCTCCGATCTCTCCACGTGACCAAACCATCTGAGTCTCCTCAGTCGCAGCTCAGACTCCAGCTCCACTAGTCCACATCTGTCCGCCACCTCAGAGATCCTGATGCGATCCTGCCACTTCACACCAGCCATATATCGATCCTATCCTCTCAACACACTCAGCAGTGTTTCTGTTAAGGGCCAATTCTCAGCACCATACAATAGAGCTGCTCGTACACATGCTACATATACCAAGCTTTTCTTCTTCAAGGAAATGCCTCGGTTCATCAGTAATCCTGACACCTCTCTCCATTTATTCCAGGCAATGGCTATTCTTGCTCGAACAGCTCTTTCCACTCCAGCTTTACTGTCTCGTATATCTCCGAGGTAGCATAACTGGTCCACCACCTCCAGCATTTTCCCCAGCAGCATTCCATTCACTTGCAACCTCGTTCTCATTTGGTTTTGTGAGGCACCCAGGGCATACAAAATTTCTCACTCCCATGAGTCTCTGAAGTCCGGAGCACCTCTTATGACGTCACTTCCCACACTAAGTGCAGAGAATAGAATTGCTTCCCACTCCACCTCTCATACTCCACTCTCCTCCTGTCACCATTCCTTTAATCTTACTGATGTTTATCTTTAGTCCACTTTTTTCCATGTCTCTCTTACACCTGTCAAACATGTCAATCACTTCCTCCTTTGAGCTTGCAGTGAGCACAAGGTTATTGGCATACAGCAGCTCCCACAGTCCCCATCATGTGCACTCCTTGGTCACCTCTTCCAGAATACCAACTGTGATGTCAAATTCCCCTCATGTGCCTACCATCGTCCTCACCTGAGGCCGTGATTTCTAATATAGGGACATAGCACACATGATGAGCCTCTCTGGCACTCCCTGTCTCCTGAGTGCCCACACTATCACCTCTTGGTACTCTATCAAAAGCCTTCTCTAAATCCACGAAAATGTGGTACAGTTTCCTTTTCTTTTGTGTAAATTTTTCTTGGATCTGCCTCATAATAAATAATGCATCATTAGTAGACCTTACTGCAACAAAATCAAACTGTCTGCCATCAACTTTGACTAAATTCTTCAATCTTCCCTCCAACACCCTCTCAAATATTTTCATGCCATGTTCAGAAGTCTGATTACTCTATTTTTCGCACCTGAGAGCATCATGCCGGGTGTAAAGGACGCATTCTCCTGCCCAGCCCCAATCTCGTGGTGGTGGGGTCGAAAAGCCGTTATACCCCGGGAGGGTGGGCAGGGGGCACGCGCCCAGCATGGTCTCCTGAAAAAAGATAGCTAAGAGAAAATGGGAGGAGACGAGCCTCCACAGCTCCTCCCAGTTGGCCCGGAGTCCGCAGCAATTCCATTGAGGGAATATACCCTCCAGGCCTAGCTCGGAGATGAGGGGGTCCTCTTCGAAGAGAAGACCCTCACGGGAATGACCGTAGGCTTCCCGGAGGCAGAACTCCGGGCGCTGAAGGCCCTGTCGCTTCAAGACCAACTTCAAAGATGTTGCCTCCTGAGAGTTTACTGACTCGGTTTAGGCGCGCGGCCGTTTCGCCTTACGGGAAACGGTCAAGCTGAGGGAAGAGGGGAGGGGGAGACCTGGTTTTAGCCGGGGGTGAGTGTGAACCTTTTATGTCACCAACTCTACCAGGGAAGGGCCCAGGGTGGGTAGAACTCGCAAAAGGGTTACAAATGGGTGCAGAAACGACCGTACTCGTAGGCCTGGAGGGGCCAGGAGCAGAGGGTGTCCTTTTTAACATTCAGGCATAAGACGTCCCAGGACAGAGTCTTTAGCCTCGCGAAATGAGAGAGAATCCTGGCCCTGAACAGTCAGGATTTCCTTCTGAAGGAGATAAGCATCACATGACCTATTTCCACCTAGGGAGAGTCGGGAGAGCGGGGTGAGGCTCTCCACAATTGACACACTCGGCTACACTTCCTGTAGACTTTGCATGTCTACAGGAGCGATCTGTATGGCCGAAGCGGTGACAGCAGTAGTACGAATGCCTTCACGCGTTAGCGATACCAACTGGCATGCACTGACTCAGGAAGCTTGTCACAGTCGAACATCAAAGAGTGTAGGGGTGGGTCTTGATGTCCCTCCCTGTTTTCTCATCACATGTTCGACCTTAACCGTCCTATGGTCGGCCAGCTCTAAGGTGATGTCATCTATGGAGTAGTCCATGAGTTCCCTCGCATAAACTATATCTTTCACAAAGTTCATGGTAGAGTGCAGCATCACACTTACAGGCGTGACATCAAGTGTTCGAAGGACAATAATAATGAACTCCTCAGAGCGATTCGATGCATTCACCTGAAGGCTCCCGTCCGAGAAACGGGTCACCTTTGGCTCTCTACCAATCATGCTAGCTAGAGCTATTCTCTGATAGATCATGTTGCCCTTGGCCAACATAAAGCCATCAGTGGAGCGAATAACGAGGAAGCGTTTGAAGCCAGCAAACTCGAAAATGCCAGGTAACATCTGAATGAGGGGCCCGGACATAATCGAGCCTCCACTCTGCACACTGGCAATTTTAGTTTTAGTCAGGAACTCCTCACCCGGGGCAGACGTGCCGATCTTGGTTTGGTCGCTAGCCAAAATGGCAGCGGACTCGTCCGTTCCCGTAGAGCGAGAGGAGCCCTTGGTCTTTTTGGTTGTATGATTTTTTTTTTCTTTTTAGGAGAGGAAGGTGGGGAATGAACCTGTTTATCTCCTCCACTGGAAGGAGCCTCTAGGCCAGATGGATCGGCCTCAGCAAGATCTATCTCAAAAAAGGAGAAGGGCCTGGCTGTCACAGGGGAGCCAGCCAGAGGAGAAGATCCCTCCTCTCCTTGTGAGACCTCGGGAACCCGAGTCATCTGAAAAAGAGCTTACACAGGGGCAGACTGAGGTTTCATGCTTGGCATCCGAGCCTGGGTTCGACCCCATGAAAGATCCTACCGTCTGGGGCTGAGTCACCTCAGGGACCATGTCCATCTCAGGGGGGCCTACATGTGACCATCCCCCTCTCTAAGACATCACAGATCTACTTCAAAGTACCTTTTGTCTCGTCATGGGCCAGCAAGCCAGCATCCATCGGGAACGAGAGGAAGGCACGTACAGTGACCCCCTGTAAACCTGAAATGCACGCCCAACAGGACTTTAGAGGGCATGGGCTGACAGGCCCTTTCATCCCTTGCCCCCCTAAGGGGGTTGGCCCCATCAGGCCACTCCTACCAGGACCAGTCAATTATGGGCCACTGGCATGCTTTATTGGCAGTCCCCTGTGAAAGTAAAGTGGGGACTGCCGCTGGTAAGAGGGAGTCACCCAAGGGTGACACCACAGAGAAAGGAGAGGAAGAGTCCCCTGCACCCATAGGCCTAGGAGGAGTAAATCTCCTCTCGGGTCAGAGAGGTTTGGAGGGTCTCTTTAGAAAACACAGGGGGGGAGGGGCTTTTCTGTTGTGGAGCTGCCCAAGAGCGGTTCCGATGATGGTAAATAAAGGGGAGGGGGGAGTATTCTTAAGAAACTCATCATTTGTTATGATACCCTATCAGTATCACAGGACGCAAATGCTAATCACCCCACACAGTGGCCCGCTCTGCGAGGGGTGAATGCGGGGCTGGCAAAGCCAGCTGAGCCATTCTACTACCCCTGCCCAGTGGCCAGGCAGCCCTTCAGCATGGCGGCTTCACCTTGGGCTGGGCGTAAAATTTATAGACCATGAAAGTAGAGAGAAAGGGTATGAAATTGATAGACCATGAAAGTAGAGAGAAAGGATATGTGAAGGTGTGGGTAGGGGTGAGGCAGGTTGTTAAAAACTCAACCTCAAACCAGAGCTCAGGGAGGTGTGGGAGAACCCCCCCCCCCCCCCCGGATGGTTGGGTGAGAAGTTAGTCAGTGTCTACCCTGTGAAATTAGGGGCCAACCAGAGAAAGTTGTGGGAGAGGTTGTAGGGAAAGTGAGGAAGTAAGGTAAGAGGACAGGGTGTCAGAAAGGAGAAGAGGCCAAGCTGGGGCTGGACGGGGTGCTGAGTCACATCAGCATGGCAGCCATGAAAGCAAATAGCTGTGCCCTTTACAGGCCAAACTACCCTCAGCCTGCACCATAATGGAGGACTTGGCTATCCTGAGTACTGCACTGGAAGGTGGATGTCCCTCCTGGAGGATCTTGCACAGGGGCAGATTTAGGATAGGGGTATCTCTCGAGTCAATGTTCACCCCCATTGAAGACCCTGCCATAGGGGGCGGGAGCACCACCCGGCCTATTTCCACCTAGGGAGAGTCCTCCAAATGCCATCTCCACCCAGCTGTTGGGGATCCAATAGGCCTATAGGAACCATCGTCAGGGTAGAAATGCCTACCTCCCTGGGAAAAGGATGGGGATGGGGGCATACCAGCCTCCAGAAAATTCACAAAGCTAGGATTAGATAAGGAAAGGCTCAGGAGACTACGCTGCCCCTTACCCCTCTAAGGAGGTTTTGCCAAGTTTATATACCCACATTGAGGCAGGACCCTCCCGGTAGCACTGCCTTTGCCTCACCCTGTACTTAGCAGGCCCCCAAAAAGAAAGGGGGATCCACCGCTTGTCGAGTCGGGAGGAATTGCTGAGGGCAGCTGCGAAGATGGCAAAGGGAAAACCTCTTTGCCCCATGTTAGCACTTCTAGGGGCGCCCCTCCACCCATAAGAGTAGTTCCCTCAGGCTCCTCACATTCCCTAGAACCTATGGGGAGGGGGACGATGCCGCGCTTGGAGGCAGCTCTCCTTTTGCCTGTGGGTACCCACTATTCCTTCCAATCGTAGCCATAATCAAAGGTTTAACAAGAAAATGCAAGGCATCAGGGTTTCAATATTAGGTATACTTTTTTTAGGTTTGCTTTTTTTTTTACTTGATATTTATAGCATTTCATTGCCCCACCTTGCCTACAGTGTCCCAGTGGGTAAGACCCTCACGGTAATGACCGTACGCTACCTGGAGGCAGAAGTCTGGGCGCTGCTGGCTGGACAATGTGAAGTAGATATTATGACCTCCTAATATGTGGGAGATAAATAGAAAAGTTGTCAAGGGTGCAGAAACATACAGAATGTGAGCATTTACACACACATACACACAGCCTGTAGAGTTAAGAGGGGCTTTGACAACCTAAGTGCCATAATGGGGACTTTTAACCATAAGGGGCCAGCGGGCCACCTCATACGAGGGGCGGTCAATAAGTTTTGCGAATTGGTAGGGCAAAACAGAGGAAGGGGGAATGGCTGTTTGTGGGGGTGTTAGGACAAGTTATGACAAGTCAGGACCTGCAGCCGCACGCTCCTGCCTCGTCTATTTAAGAAGCAGTAGCTGATCGCAGATCATCAGTCACAAATTTTTCAACAATGGAGAAGGTTGAGCACTGCGCAGTGATAAAATTTTTGACCAAGGAAGGCAAGAATGCAAAAGAGATCCATGAACGCATGGTTGCAGTGTACACCGACACCGCCCTTTCCTATGCAACCATTGCTCGCTGGAATAGGGAGTTCCGCCATGGTCGTGAGTCCCTTGAAGGATGACCCCCGTCAGACGTGACCAACGAGGCCAATGTGGCCCGTGTGGAGAGGATGATCCTCGAAAATCGACGGGTGAAGGTCGAAGAAATCGAGCGAGAACTTGGAATATCACATGGAAGTGTTATCAACATCATCCACAACAATTTGGACATGACCAAGGTCTCTGCCCGTTGGGTCCCTAGAAATCTCACCCCCATGGTCGACTTCAACGTCGTCAAAGTCCACAAGGCCAAAGTTGCACAAGCAGGGAGATTTCTGGTTGTCGGGAATTCAAAGCCACAGGAAAAAGTGACGCAAGTGCATTGAAGTCGAGGGTAGTTATAAGAAAAATAATAAAACACTTGCAAAAACTTATTGACCGCCCCTCGTATGTGGGCTGGAAATGGTGAACAGTCAATAGCTCCCCTAGCTGGCATATTTTAGAGCCTGGCAGTAAGTAGCGACTTTGCAGTGCAAGCTACCACACGGCTAGTTTATGGTAAGCAGATGAAAGGGCCTGGAGCCAACAGAACATTTAGGACAGTAAGATTGAAAGGGGTAGATAAAGGTATGTAATAAAGAAGAATAGAGATAGAAGGGTCCACTAACGTACCTTATCCCTGGATTAAGCTGGGAGGATGTGTAACCCCTCCAGGTACCATTCATAGCAAACTAGGAAAGGTAACCCTCTGCGGGAGGCCTTAATACTGAGTAGAGGGGATCCTCGTAGAAAAAAGTAGGTGTATGAAGCGAAATTGGGATTGCACCAGCTTTCCCGGGACCTGTCAAGGAATTTGCACTTGAGTTGGATGTGCTACATCTTCAGATACCAAGTGTACAGTCTATAAAAGGTACCCCCCACCTCCTACAGAGGTTGGGAGGATCTGCAACATCTCCAGATACCAGGTGTACAGTCTAGACAGTATCTCACTCCTGCAAGCGCTGGAGGATCTGCCGCACATCTAGATACCAGGTGTATAGTCTATCCTTGCCGGTAACTGTTTAAGAATCTTGTATAATACAATGAGAGCATAATGAATTACGAGAATAAAAGACAAAAAGATAGAAAAATAGGGAATTAAAAAACAAACCAACAAAAAAACGCATCATGGCTGCGACCAAAAATGCCATAACCACGGCAACAACTACCAAGGAAGGGAAAATTAATGAAAATATATGAAAGGTAGGACTATGTACCGGGAGAAAACACAAAAGTATTTGCCCTCACTGATAAGGTACACTTCCTTATCATTATGAATAGTAGCAACACGGTAAAAAGTAAACACTTACTAAAGAATCGGTGCTCTCCATCTTGAGATACTTTTTAAAAAAAACACTGATTGATCCGATTGTTCTATCACTCTCAACAGCCCATTTCTTGTTCTTCATTATCGGAGTGTCTCCAGTAGCTTTCAAAAGAATATCAACTGAAATGAGAACAAGGTCAAATGACCTAAGTCACATGCTCTCAATTATTCTGATTTATTATTATTATTATTATATAGACCATGCAGAGCCACACCCACACAAAATACTTTGGAAATTATACCACCAAGAGTTGTCAGTGCAGGTCAAAGCACAGCAAGAAAGAAAGGAAAAAGAATTAAACAGACTTATGAGCATATGACCTTCAAAACTTTCAACAAGTTATGCAATCCGACCCATAGTTAATTTTCATTTAATAATTCCTGGATTAACCTTAGCAATTATACCATTCGAAAGAGAATGCAAAACAACATAAGGTTTTAAATTTCATTAGAATTGGCCGAATAGTTAAAATGTCAATGCCAAATAATTCTCGGACTAATCTTGGAAGGACTTTAGAAATTATTTCATTTGAAAGAGAATGTAAAACAACAATGGTTTCAAATTTCGTTAGAATTGGCAGAATAGGTATGATATTATTGCCAAATAATTCCTGGACTAACCTTGGGAGGACCTTGGCAATTATATCATTCAAAAGAGAATGTAAAACAACATAAGGGTTTCAAATTTCGTTAGAATCAGTTAAATAGTTACTCTGTTATTGTCAAATAATTCCCAGACTAACCTTGGGAGGACCTTGGCAATTATATCATTCAAAAGAGAATGTAAAGCAACATAAGGGTTTCAAATTTCGTTAGAATCAGCCGAATAGTTATGATGTTATTGTCAAATAATTCCCAGACTAACTTTGGGAGGACCTTGGCAATTACATCATTCAAAAGAGAATGTAAAACAATATCAGGATTTCAAATTTCATTAGAATCAGCTGAATAGTTATGATGTTATTTCAAAGTAATTCATTGAAAGCAAAATGGTTACCATCCCACTGACTGACCTATAGTAATTTATAGTCACATGAAAATAAGATGTATGAAAGACAATTCAGTTTCCAGAAGCTGTTTAAACAAATAAACAATACAAAACAAAAATTTGTTCAATCCAATATACAAAATTAAACAATTAGTTTACTAAAAACACAAATTCAGTTAGAAACTGGTAAACAAATGACAAGGCCGAATGAACACCACTTTCTTCCATCCTTCCAGTCACACTGAATTTACACTCTTTTCCATAAAACACTCAAATCAATGTAAAATATTAATTCTAAATTAATATTAAAATACTTATATTCTCAATACCTTACTTTTACTTACCCCCCCTCCCCAACCTCACTTTTGCAAGGTGGTTGGCCCTTAGGAGAAGGCCACCACACTCCTTAGGTGGGTTCACAGGTCTCTAAGAGAGAGAGTGTGTGGTTGTGTGAGGATTAGACAGTCTATAAGTAGGTATTCAATGTTATCTGGGCTTTGGTTGCATGTTGGTGTTGGGGTGAGGTTTATTGTGTGTTTGTATTACTGGAGTATAGAGGAGTGGCTATTACTGGAGTTTAGTGGAGAGTGGCCAGCAGAGTTTAGTGGAGAGTGGCCAGCAGAGTTTAGTGGAGAGTGGCCAGCGGAGTTTAGTGGAGTATAGTAGGTGGATCAGCAGGTCTCTGACAGGAGATATTGTGTGCATTGCATCTAGTGCAAGTTGGTGTTGAGGCAAGGTTTAATTGTGTTTGTATTGTTGGGGTATAGTGGAGAGTGGCCAGTGGAGTTTAGTAGTGGCTACTAGTGGAGTTTAGTAGAGTGGCTACCAGTAGAGTTTAGTGGAGTGGCCAGTGGCTACTAGTGGAGTTTAGTGGAGAGTGGCCAGTAGAGTTTAGTGGATAGTGGTCAGTGGCTACTAGTGAAGTTTAGTAGAGAGTGGTCAGTGTTCAATCTACTAGTGGAGTTTAGTAGAAAGTGGTCAGTATCTAGTCTACTAGTAGAGTTTAATGGAGAGTGGCTACTAATTGAGTGGGCAGTGGAATTTCTACCAGTGGAGGTCAGTGGCTACTAGTGGAGAGCAGCCAGTGGAGTTTAGTGGAGAGTGGTCAGTGGCTACTAGTGAAGTTTAGTAGAGAGTGGCCAGTAGAGTTTAATGGAGAGTGGCCAAGGAAGTTTAGTGGAGTGGCCAGTAGAGTTTAGCGGAGTGGCCAGTAGAGTTTAGTGGAGAGTGGCCAGGAGTTTAGTGGAGTGGCCTGACCTGAGGTTAATTTTGATTTCTCTAACTGGTTTATTAAGAAGGGAGGAAGGCTTATTGAGGATGTTATTTGGTGGTAGTGTGCTCAACTGTCTTTTGGTAAAAGTAGTGTGGATGTGTTTAATTAAGTTGGGGGAGGGGGATTATTGTAGATGTTGGAAGTATTGTGCTGGGGCTTTTTTCTTGTGTCTGGGTGGTGGATGGGATGGGGAAGTGGGAGCGTCAATACTCTGCTGAAATGTTAGGTTCCAATCTTGTCTAAGTGTATTTTGATTGGAAGTATTTTTTGTTTCAGCATGTAGGTGTGGGGGGGGTGCGCTGCATGTATACCCTGTGGCTGGGTGCCATGCTGGTGCTTCATAGTTGAGGGTGGTGCGGATGAATTGTTTGTATAAAGTGATAAGACATTTCCAGGATGAGTCTAGGAGATGTCTTCAAAGCATACCCCAAATTTGTGCATTTCTCCCTCATTGGAATTTGAAAGAAATTTAATAGTTTCTAAAGTGATTCGTGCATGGCCATTACAAGTGGAAATATGATGCCAAACAGTATTTTCAGTTGTAGCCATTGTGTGGTGATCTAAACTTCATGCAACCTTGTATGTATAATTGCCTAATGGGTTACACTACATTACTTTTTTACTTAACCTGATTAGAATGGGTATGTTTACTTATATTGTTTCTCTTTTATTTTCAGATTGTATTGATGTTTTGTTAGTTGAATAAAGCCTAGAGAAAGGTATTGATGCTTTATTATGATCACCACATCTCGGTAGTGAAAAATTTACACAACTACCACTAATAACTAGAAGTAAAGAATTAAGCTAATTACATTTATTTTTTAGATCATACAATTCCAATTTAACTTTGTTAATTTCTTTTTAATTTAACTCCGCAATCACTGTCCTAAACATCTAGAGACGAAAGCCATAACACTAGAAATAGAAGTAATTTTGCCGGTCTCAAAGCTCTTTTATTTTCAGACTGTATTGATGCTTTATTATGATCACCACACATTGTATTTTAAAACTAAGTACTGAAGTTCAAAACGACACCGCTTGCGAAGAAGAAAATCTTGGTGGGACTCTTTCTGTTGTCCAAATGTAATGTTAAAAAATAGTGCTATGTGGACATTGATTTTCTTTATGGTTTTGTTTGTAATGTTTATTGCGTGGGTGTCTAGTGTGAGTCCTAATAAGTCGGGGGATTTGTTTAGTAGCAGGTGTTTTTTGCGATGTGGTAGTTGGATGTGAAAAGCATTACTGTTGATTTGTTGGCTGAGAAAGTCATGCAGTTTTGTGTGAGTGTTCTAGTGTGCATATCTGTTGTTGGAGTGTCCTTTCTCTTGTGATTGAGGGGTGTTGTACTGTGAGTGAGATACCTGCATAGGTGGTATTGATTAATGTGGGTTGTGCGATATCATATGTGAATAGGTTGAATAGTAGGGGGGAGAGAATGAATCCTTGTGGGACGCTATGGTAGAGTGGTCAGGTGGGTGACTTCAGCCTATCTGCCAAGATGAAATTTCTATGATGACTGAGATCGCTGTGTTGCCTAGGTGCTTGAGATGTTAGATATGTTGTCTGGACCAATGGCTTTAGTTTTGGGGGGTGATATGTGAGGTGTGAATTTTCCTTATGGTTCTCCAGAGATGGGTTGAGTTTGCTTTGTAGTCTATTGTGCTGATGTAGTGGTTACAGTTTCTTGTTTAGTGATTAAGTTGGTGATATGGGTGCTGAGTAATTGGATATGTTGTGTTTCTTGTTGTGAAGGGGTTCCGTTTTGTTTTAGGATGTTGCGGTTTTATGCATTCTGCATTTCCTCTGAAAAGTGAGGTTCTATGTTTTTCTGTGGCTGTGGGGGATGAATTTACCTCTTGTGTGTGTGTGATGGTATTGTTGATGTAGTGGAGTGCTTTGTGTAGCAAGGGGTAGTTGTTTAAGGTGAAATTACAAAGTTTGTCTTCTATGTATTGGGTATAGTTTTGCCAATCTGATCTTTTGTATATATGGTTTTAGGGAGAGTGGTTGTGGGTGCATGGTTTGGAAGGATATAATAATGGGTAGGTGGTCTGAGGAGAGGTTGACTATAGTGTTGCATGTGGTTCTGGCGGGTATGTAAGGTGAAGAGGTTATTTATGGGGATGTGCTATTTTGCTTGTGTTTGGGCACTTGTCTGATTGGTAGGTATTATTGAGTATGGTGAGTGTTTGAAGTTGTTCTGCTATGTGGGTGAGTGTTTGAAGTTGTTCTGCTATGTGGGTGCCTGTTGTCTGCTGTTTGGGTTCTGAGCCAGGATGGGTGGTGTGCATTAAAGTCACCACAGATGAGGAGGTTAGGAAGATGTGCAAGTAGTTCTAGGATAGGTGTGTAGTTTTGAGGTATTCTGGGGAAGGGGGGTGTATATGTTTAGCAAGCTGTTCTAATGGCTTGTATTTTTGTGTGGGGGTTATTTATGTGTTTTTATATGGGAGGTGGTTTCAGTAAATGGAGTTGTGCACTAATGTTAAGAGTTTGTGGCCTTTGGGAGTGCTATCTAATATAAAGGTGGTGTATTGGTAGAAAGGACATATTTGTTGTGGTGTCTGATTTGTTCCTTGGATGAGTGCTATATGGATGTTGTGTTTGTGTAGGAAGTCTTGTAGTTCAACATGTTTGTGGGAGATGGAGCAAATGTTAAGTTTTAGAAGATTAAGTGTACGAGTTGTTCTGGAGGCTTATTATATGTGGGTGTTTGAGGAAGGGTGGGTGAGCATCCAGTGCAGGTCCAATAACAAATCAAGTTAGTTGATGATAAATGGAGCTACCGAACAACAAAAAAATCCAAGAGTGTGCATGATAAAATAACCAAATATTATTATAAACTTAGGATTCCTTTAAACAATTAAAATAGATTGGGTAGATGAAAAAGCAACAATACCTTTGCTTTTCACTTCTGTTTTTTCTTCTTTGGTACTTGTTTTCTCAGGAGGTTTACTTTCAATATTTTCTTCTTTGCCACTTATTTTCTCACGATTAACTTCAACATTTTCTTCTTTAATGCTTGTTTTCTCAGTAGGATTACTTTCAACATTTTCTTCTTCGCCACTTATTTTATCAGTAGGATTACTTTCAACATTTTCTTCTTCGCCACTTATTTTATCAGTAGGATTACTTTCAACATGTTCTTCTGACATTTGAATATAAATTATATACTGCAAAAAATGTAACTTTTGGAAATGGTTTATAATCTGTAATAGAACAAATAATTAGTGAATAATAATATACTGTATGTATAATATGGTGAATGTAAATACAAGACATCCAAGAGACCATGTGTCGGAGAAGGTGGATGTATTTTAGTGATCTCTGTTATTAGACAAGATATTCTTTATATTTTGCATTGTAATTATTAATAAAATAGGAATTCTAAGTCTTGCAACAGAGTTAACTGAGCATATCATACAAAATAAGCACAAAGTTATATTAAATATGGGTTTAACAAGTCAAAATCAGTGTTACTATATTTTATTTACGTTTTTCCTGATTGGTTATTTAAAGGGTTTTGAAGAAAAAAAATTCTGTTCATTTAGGGTGTTTTTTATTTTTCTTGAATTAACTTTTCTTTGCAGTTGTTTTGGTGTGAAATGGCTGAGTGAATGGAGTTGCTGCTGAGCGAAGGGAAGTTGGCAGGATAGGGATAGAGTTGGGGAATGACAGTCAGCATGAATCTGTATGTTTTGCAATATTTGTGGTGTGATAGAAGAGGAATACATAGGTTGCATGTGGATTATGTGAGTGAATTGTTGATTTAGAGAAGATATGTAGATTGGAAGGGCTGGTTTCTGAGCTCAGGAAGAAAGTTAGTGGTAGGCCTAGGTCTGGGTGCAAGGTAGATAGTGAGGTTGGCCATCTAGATATGTCAGATGTAGGTAGGGATAGTTCTAGAACTCGTGGGATTAGCCTACTTTTATTAGTTAGAAGTAGGGCAAAGAGAGAAGATAGTCAAGTAGCTAGGAGGGGTAGTCCTAGTGTAGTGTTGTGGCAGGCCACAAACCTACACTCTAACCCCAATCTATCCAACCTGCTTCTTACACTAAGTCAGAAGTGAGAAATCGTGGGAGGAATGAAATGGATTGTATATACAGTCCTTTATTTACAAAAGTATGGCTAATATATATATATATATATATATATACAAAAAACAACAATCATACGTGCAAAAAAAAAAATTCTCTTATTCAAAACGAAACCCCCCAATTTTTTTTTTCAAACATACAAAGAGAGGCCTTTAGTTCTTGTGGTACCACACTTTTAGGTTTAATGTCCCCAGGAAAAAGTTTGCCGGCAGTCACTCCTTGTGGCCAAGCACAACAAATAAGCAATCCGGTCGCAGTCTCAAGACTATTAAAGCCCTCCCATCCAAATGAATTACTAATTATGGATGTATATCAAATTGAATTAAATTACTCCAAAATTTTATTATACCAGCCACTCTACAAATTGAAGGAACACCTTCATAAAATTTAACAGAGCAATAAATAGAGTGGTTTCTGGAAAGAGAGAATTAAAAAAAAAAGAAAAAAGAATATGAAATACAATATATATATAAAAACATCTCCCTATTCATACACACATTCTTACAGAGGGAGGGAGAGGTCTGCTAGAAAAGGGGTGGGAGAATGGCCCTCACATTTGCTCCACCCCACCCCTCCTTCCTTAGGCCATGTGACCACAGTCACTCACAATACACTCTCAATCCTTACTCACGGTACCATTTATACCCAAATGTGCCCTTCTGCACCCATTCACACTCGTCTACAGGTCCCTGGCTACACATAGCAATCTGTTGGGGTTATTCGTCAGTCTCCTTTTATGATCAATCATATCATACACCATACTTTTAGCCTTCATCACTAGCTCTCCCATCTCTCGACAGAACTCTTTCATACTTTTCCGGTCAGAACCTTCACTCTTCATACCCCCATTCATCAGCTCTAATCTAACTCAAGGTACACTCTTGTGAAACAGACAAATTACTCACATCCCCTCTACTCTCAGTGGCTACATCAGAAACCCCTTCAACTGGTTCCCACCAGAAGCCAGAAAAGTCAGTCACCTCCTCATTCTCCACATCAAACTCACCTCTACCCTTATCATTCGCAAAACCAGAAAAATCAACCACACTAGGTTCATTCAGCCCAAACACACTATCATTCATACTGTTTACAAAACCAGAAAAATCAGCTACGGGAAGCTCACTCACTCGCCTACTCATATCAGCCAAATCATGCACCTGCTTATGCAGACACTCAATCTCTCTTTCAAGCTCCCACATTACAAGAGAGACTCTGCTCAGACTTACTTCTTTCATTCGTACTTGCATCTTTCCCTTCACTCTTCTTTGCACGCTTTCTACGCTTGAAACCAAAACAAGCTACTGCCCAGACAAATCCATACTATCACACTCCACCTCCTCATCATGCACCTTATCCCTCTCTCTGCAAAGTTCATACACCGGATGACTCATCAGGTGTATGAGAGAGTGCGGACTCTGATGAGTCTGCACTCTCTCAGTCACACTTTCATTCAAACTTTCCAAAACATACGTCACACTATTCTCCCAGACTCTCACAACAGTCCTTCAAACTTTTCACTCATCTTCGACACATTCAGCCTACCTTTCACTTTTACCTTCAATACTTTTGCACCTATTTCAAACAAACGAAACCTTTCATGCACCTCACACCATACTCTCTGCTCACTTTCAAACAAAACCGATCTTTCACTTGCCTTTGCAAAATTTGTGACAAACTGACACAGAGACATCTCAGTCGCACTATGCACAGTTGAATTATACGCCCATAACACTCTACCCAATCAGCCAAAGTCTCACTCATCATTCTCAACATTTGACACAAAGTTCTAATGGTACGTTCAGCCAACCCATTCGAAGATGGCAAATACAGAGTTGTTCTTACATGCTCCACACCATTCTCTCTCAACATTCATTCAAACACTTCACCCACAAACTCGGGCCCATTATCACTCAGAAATCTCCTAGGCTTCCATACACACATAGAAAGAAATACCTGCTCAACCACATGCGCAACAGTCACACTCCTTTTATCTCTCACAGGTGCCGCATACACAAACTTACTTTTATGATCAACCATCACAACCATACCAATATTCCCAGCACTCATATGTAGTAGAGACACACAATCAATTACTACCAACTCAAATGGTTCTTTCGCATCAATTTTCAACATCAGCAGTTTCACTTCCACCTTTCACACATAGTCGCAACATCATTCACAACAGTCCTCAGAAATAGATGGAACACACGCTCCTTCATACACTCCTACAACTTAAACTTACCCATATGCCCATAATTATCATGCACAACTTTCACCAGACCAATCATACCAATCAAGGACATGACCGGTACATATATATCATCACCATCCTTTATATGCCTCACCAAATATACAACATCCATACAAACAACAAAATCCTTAGCATACCTTTTAAAATTACTTAAACACTCAGGCCATTCATTCAAATCAACACGCGTCATTACACACCTCTTCAACTCACTAACAAAAGGACATCTCTAGAATATCATCATCACTTAATCCCTTTCATGACACAATCCTTATCAGCATCCAGACAAATTATTCATTCTCATAAAGTCCACACTAAGCCAGAAACAACACAGCATTTGCTCATCTTTCAGAATCATAAAGTCATGCATCACATTCACACCAATGCCCAAACTCACACTCAGACTAACCTGTTCCCACACCACTATCATTCCATTCCCCAATTCACTTATCCCTAACTTCACAGGCTTACACTCGCAGCATCTAAACTCATCGTGCTTACTCAGAATCCTCTAGTTACCTGAAGACCTTGCGCTCCTGTGTCAATCAAGCCACAGAAAAACTTTTCACCAACTTTTACTCTCACTTCCATCATACCAGGTCCACCATGTTTACAATACACAGAAGGAACTATCACACCAACATCAGCACTGACATCCACACCATCATCACTTACCACACACTCATCTTCATCCAGAGAATCATTCTTCCCTCTCCTATACGAACACTTCTCAATTACCCAATTGTAATGCACACCACTCAAACACTGCATATGCACCACACTAGCATTCAAACCTTTCACTTTCTCATCCTTGTACACAATTGGCCTCTCACCACCAAAGTGCACATAAACAATCACTCCATACAAATGATTCACGACAATCAACACTTACTGAAAGGGCGGGACCCCTGGCACACACATTACTCTCAATTCTTTCATAAAATTCTGCACTCTTGTCATACCAATAATCTCAGGCTTCCTACATACTTCACTCATTACCTCCTTCCTTAGGGCATCCACACTATCGGGCACTCTCACATCTACTCCATCACTCTTCAAATCTTGCAAACCATTCCATACACTCTCAAACAAGGAATCACCACCACCCTTACTCTCCTTTCCATTCATAATCCCTTTTGGTAAATACTCAGGATCACTCACTCTACACACATTTTCATCATTCGTACCAGGATACCTTGACATCAAATCAGCCACTCCATTCCATTCACCAGGCACATACTCAATCACAGTCAAAATCACTCAAATCTTCCAAAGTCCTCGCAATCCTACTCTCAGCCCATTTCATACGTTGCAAATACACAAGAGGTTGCTTATCTGTTTTGATCACAAACCTCACACCATACAAAAATAGACGCAGCACTTTCAAACAATACCTTATCTCAGCTAACTCTCGCTCCACAGTCGAATACTTTCACTCTGCTGCATTCATAGCCTTGGATACATACCCAATTATTCGCCTGACATTCTCTCCATTCAAACGCTGCTCTTGCATCAGTACCCACTTGCATCTGTATACAATTCAAGCATCTTAGCATTCACACTAAAGTCCGGGCATGCCAATTCAACATCTTCAGCCGCTGCCTCTTTCAGTCTCTCATACGCTTCGTTCATCTTATCATTCCACCTAACAATTGTACTACCTTTCTTGCCCATCCACTCAGTAAGGGCTTACTCACACCCGAATAATCATGTATAAACTTTCGCTGAAACAGTCACTGGTTTTGGAAACATTTGCACCTTCGCAACAAACTACAGCGATTTTTGTAACCCATTCTCACTCACCATATGCCCAAGGAATTCCACTTCTTTCGCAAACCATTTAAACTTCGCTACTTTCACCTTCACACGAACACTCTCCAACGTTCTCAACACATCATTCACCAATTTCATATGCTCCTCAAAACTCTCAGTCATAATCAAAATATCATCTATAAACACAATCACATTCTTACTCGCAAACTTACTCAACACAACATTCATCGCCTGCTGGAAGGCTCCGGGAGCATTAGCCAACCCAAGGCTGAGGTTTCGGAACTGATAATGCCTTTTCGTAGAGGAAAATGCAGTCACCAGCTGGCTCTCCTCAGCAATGGCTATCTGGTAATACCCCGTACCAAATCCAGCTTTGTAAACCACTTTATCCTATGCATACTATACACACACATCGGAAACCTCTCTTTCACAGTCCTTTCATTCACCTTTTGATAATCCACACACAGATGCAATCTTTCATCCGGCTTAGATACAGGCACAATCGGACTATTCCATGCACTCTCACTTTCTTGAATCACCCCCAATCGTTCTAATTTCACACACTGCTCCTCAATCTCATCAGCAACTGAACGCGGAAAATGTCTCGGCCGCTGATAGATTGGGGTGTCCTCCTTCAGGATAATCTTGAAATTGAAGCTTTGCCACCCCCAAATCCAGATCCCCTTTACTGAGGACCTCCTTTCATTCAAACAACATTCGATACGCATCCTCCTTTTTATATTCAGTCAAACATCCATCCAATTCCACCATCTTTCCCACTTCATTATATGTCCATTCACACGTGTTTTCATTCGCAACATTTACCCTGACATTCGTGCTAGCATCCATACCTACCTCATTGACAGTGGAGAGGTGACCCAGTACATCTCCGACTTGGATCCCCCTCACCTGCCCTTTCACTATGGGGACACCTGCACACATACAAAAGGATCATTCATTCTCATCAAGCCATCAAACACACAAGCAACACGCATCCTTTCCATCCAATATCACAGTGTTCTCACCCACATCCTTACTCCAACTCACTCTAACAGACACCCTTTCACCCTTCACACAAGCCTTACACTCTCCATAGCAGTCACCTCAATACCGGTAAACACACTCCTCAAAACAATACCATCTTTCCAGACATACAACTTATACACCCCATTTTTACCAATCTTTTTCTCAATCTGATCACTCGCAGGATGCACAACCATACGGTTCACTTACATAAAATCATACCCTAAGATCACACCATATTCACTACTCACCTTATCAATCACTGAGAATTCACACTCATTCATCAACATACCATGCATTCGAACAGCTGACCTCATCATTTCAATCACAAGCACTCTCATACTACCAATCCCTACCAAACTACCTTTACACTCAGACAGGAAGGCTTTTTCACTCAACTTGTCATACACATCCTTATATACCAAGCTCATCTTGCATCCAGAATCTATCAAAGCCAAACAATCAATCCCATTCAATTCAACCTTCACACTCAGACACTCATACTTCCTACCAGACAGCACTTTCACACTAGACAGACTTACCAACACATTACTCGCACTCATGCACCCAGAGAATACTTCACCAGGTACCCTCTTACAATTCAGTTTCCTGCTTTCAGACTTTTTATTCACACCTTGCGCTCTCAGTCTAATCCAACACTTTTCACTTGAATGACCTTCCATCGCACAATAGCTACATACATTCCTCTGGTCGCGACACATCCTTGCATAATGACTGGCCTTTCCGCAATTACCACAAGCATACTTCATACTTCCCCCAGCAGTCACTCCACCATTTAACTTTGGACAGTCTCTCTTCAAATGGCCTCTTTCTTTACATTCAAAACACTCTTTCACACTTTCCTGGCAATCCTTTATCATATGCCCCTTATTACCACACCCGAAAAATGCACCAGACATCCACCTACATTCTTCCACGATCTTTCTCACACCATTCGGTCTCTCATTTGCTGGGACATACCTTGGTTGCTCCTTCATATACCCATTTATGCGCTTACCACTCATCTGTCCCCTTCCATTCACCCATCCAGCCTGCCGGCCCAGGAAGCTCGACATCACCCAGGCTGGGGCAGCCCTCAGGGCATCCTGATAGCTGACAAACTGCTGGGGTGGAGGAAAACTCCTGGGCTTCTTACCCCCAACATTTACACTATACCATCCATCCTCATCTAAATCACTTTCCTCATCAAATCGCCCATCTTCCAACAGTTCCAACACATCCTCCCACACCAATCGTTCACCTGTCAGCCTCATTCTCTCCTTTTCCCATTCAGCCATTCACTTACGTTTCGCGGGGCCGTATCCAGGAATTTTCTCATGAATTGTTTACATTGATTCACATCAACATCACCATACTTCTTTCTCACCATACTCTCAAGCCTATATGCATACATGTTCAAACTTTCAATCTTCCTCATTCGAGCCTTCTCAAATTCATTCACCCTTTTATACTTCACACTCTCTTTCATTCATTTCACCTGCCCAGTCAGTCTCTCCTTCACCACCTCATACCTCGGTTCCCCCACACTCGTGATCACACAGAAAAACTCTTAATACTTTTGCATCCAAACATTCCCCCAAAACATTCATCCAGTATCCCTTATTCTCTGGGTACTTGAGCTTGCAATACCGCTCAAATTTCCCGAAGAATTCTTCCACACTATTACCATCATGCAACCTAAACTTATATACCTTTGGCACTTCCCTTATCAAAATACCCTTCCCCACATTCACTTGATTTGAGCTGCCCTCACTCTCACTCATACTAATCATACCATCACTCTCTCCTTCATCAGAGTACAATGAGTCCACATTCTTCCCTCTCACATTCCCCTTTGACCCAGTTTTCTTTCTTCTCTTGCATTCCACTCTCTTCCATTCTCCATCCTTCCTATCACTCACAATCATCCTATCCTCTCTAGACTCATGCACACCACCATTGATCCCATTAGTCTTATCTCCTTCAGTCGGAGCAGGGGCCAGGGTCAAGGGTCCCGGGGCCAGTCCTAAGCCCTTCATCATGTCATTGGTCAACCTGCTTCGGTCTCTCATCCTGTCTGTCTTCTCATCCATACTCATCATATCACTCTTCAATCCCTCAATCACACTCCTCAACATCATACATTCCTCCTCTTTCTGCCTCAAGTCCAGCCTCAGTCTCACCATCTCATCATGGAGGCCCTGTTCCACAGAAGCCATCCTCCAGGGTTAGTAAAAATGATAGAAAAATGGGAAAAACAACCAAACTACCTGTCACTCTAATTGGGTGTGGACTGCAATCCAATCCTGTCACACTCCCGGTTTTGAGATCTTGAGTCCCTATTTGGGCGCCAAATGTAGCAGGCCGAAAATCTATACTCTAATCCCAATCGTTCTAACACGCTTCCTACACTAATTTGGATGATAGAAATCGAGGGAGAAATGAAACAGATTGTATGTACAGTCCTTTACTTACAAAAAAAATATAGGGTAAATATTTACAAGAGATAGGGGTGAATAAATTTGAGATCTCGTAAAAATAATCCTACTTAGAAAGCCAATCTTACTTATGAATGCCAATCAAAATTTATATAAAAAACAACATTCAATTAGACTATAACTACAAAAGGAAAACAACCACAATAACAAACAAAAAGAAAAAGGCCTCACATGGTACCAAAGGGGGGAAGTCCTGCCAGCTGCCACTCAAGTGGGTACAATGCCTAAGACTTATCAAAACAAACTGATGCCTCTGAGCTCAGGATTAGAAATCTGGTCACATCTTGAGGGTATTAAAGAAAAAGCCCTCCCTTCAAATGGGACATAAAATTATTTAAATTTGTATTACTACAAATCAGACAACGCCAGCCACTCTTTACAAAAGGAATATTTTGGAATTTAATAGAGTGGCCTTTTGAAACAATAATAATCAACAATTTACTGAAAAAAAACATTTTATACAAAAATGAAATCTGGAATTTATATTACTGTATATAAAAAAAACAAACAAACAAACAAAAAATCCATTCACACACACATTCTTACAGAAGGAGGGAGAGGATATTGGAAAAAGGGGTGGGAGAATGGCCCTTCACACACACACTCAGATTCGCTCCATCACAATGTCCCTTGCTCGGAAAAGTTTGTCACCACCCAGGCTTCCATCATACCACCTCATACTCTGGGGATTCCTTCTCCTTGTACCATTCCAGGGTTTGCTTTTGTTCCATTTCATTCTTCCATTTTCTAAGTTCCACGTCTTTCACTTCTTTATTAATCTCAACCTTCCACTTTCTTGCATCCCACTATCACTTCTCTATTCCTGCTCATCATTCTCCATTCATGCTCATTTTCTCTACCTACCATACCATTCATATACGCCATTTTTTTACACTTCTTCCCCCATTTACTGTGTCTTTCATTCCACAGATATACTTTCCTTGCCAGTCTTGCATCATCCATTTGTTCCAGTCTTATTTTGTACATAAGGGTTGCTTTCACAAGTCTTTCTCTAAATGTACTCCATCCCATATCACCTCTCAGAGCTGCTTTCGCTGCATACCTTGGAGCATTTAGGGCCATTCTAGCCACCTGGTTTTGCCCACCTTCCAACTTTTCTATCTCACTCTCCTTCCATATGACCACATCCATACCAGGGTCATTCCATATGAAATCAACCAATTTTGGGGGAAATTTTAAGTCACCATCACTGATTTTGATGAAAATTGGTATACAGGTTGAATTCGATGAGAGAAAAACAATGAGACACTTCCCAGCCCTCAATTTTGAATAGCTCAAAAGTTATAACCTGTCAAAGTTGAGAAAAATTGTCAAATTTCTTGATACCAGCATTGCTAAAAAAATTATTTCTCCCTTATTATAGCACATAAAACAATGAATTATGTATTTTTTTTAAAGCTTAAGGGTTGCTCTAAACATTTTTAACAGCAAAATCAATTTTCGCTAAAAAAGTTTTTTTGACCTTTAAAAAAATATATTGGTATCAATAAATTTTTGTGTAATTTTTTTTATAAATATATATGCCTTTAGACTACAATATAAGATAAATTTCAAATCTGGGTTTTTCATTATATCAGGAGTTATGATCAATTTTGTAACCATTGGTATGCCAATTTTTACCTATTTTTATGTTATAAATTTTACCTATTAGGTGTTACTTTATAAACTATGAAAGCTAATTTAAAAATTTTTCTTTTTTTTCAGAAAGTTTAATATTTAGATAAAAAATTAATTAATAATTTGCATTACCAATTATTTGTATTTTAACAAATTATTATGGATGAGAAGAGAAAGCATTTTTTAAATATTAAGTATTGCTGCGATCCTTACAAAGGTCACAAAAAATTAATAAAGAAAAATTTGAGACTAATTTCAGAAGACTTAATAAGAGAATATCCAAAATTAAAAAATTTTAAGGACCAAAAAATCTGTGATAACTGCAGAAAAAAGATAGCTGATGATGATAGTTCTTCATCTCAAAATACGAATCCAAGCCTTTCAGAAGAAAGAATGGAAATTGAGCCAATTACTGAACAGGAAGAATCACAAGAAGCATTAACTGAATTAAATAAATCATTAATAGCTATTGGAGAGTCACCAGTCAAGAAATTTAAACTGGATGTAGTAAAAAAATATAGTTCAGATAAAAAGAATAAAATTTAAAAATCCATTTCAAGTAAACTCAGAACTGTAGGCTCTGCAACAAAATATCCATTACCCTTGGATCAAGACCCAGAGTCTTCTAGAACAGAATCAAGTAAAGATGGTGAAGAAATGATAAATCAACTGAAGGAGAAATTTCAAACTACTAGTAAAAGGTCTGAGCAGCTGCAAATCTTAACTGTTTTGCCAAAAAGCTGGAGCTTATCCAAAATTAAATCTGAATTTAATGTTACTAATTACATGGCCAGACAAGCTAAAAAACTAGGAATGGAAGAAGGAATAATGTCATTGCCAAGCAAAAGAAAAGGTACCTTTCCATCAGAAACAATTAAAGTAGTGGAAGACTTTTATAAAAATGAAGAAGTAAGCAGAATTATGCCAGGGAAAAAAGATTTCAAGAGTGTTAGAAAAGATGGACAGAAAACTCATAAACAAAAATACTTAATTTTGGGAAATTTAAAAGAAATCTATCATTTATTTAAAACAAAATACCCAGATACTAAGATTGGCTTTTCAAAATTTGCTGAGCTGAGACCCAACGAAAGTGTATTAGCTGGTGGTGCAGGAACTCACAGTGTGTGTGTTTGCACACATCATCAAAATGTTAAACTGATGATTATTGGTACAAGGCTACCACAGTTGACAAAAGACAGTGACCTGCATTTAGATGATTACAAAACATGTCTATCATTCATTACATGTGACCCTCCAACTTATGAGTGCTATTTTGATGAATGCTCAGAATGTTTTTCTAAAATAGACGAACTAAAATTTTGGATGACAATATGATTGATGAGGTAAATTACAAGCAGTGGCTCTCAACTGATCGCTCAACTTTAGAGCTTGTTTCAAGAACAACTGAAGAATTTATAGACACTTTTACCTTAAGGCTTCTCAATTTAAAAAAACATGATTTCGATTTCATAGCAAAAAAGCAGGCACAATTTTGTTCAACTAAAAAAGAAGAACTAAAAGATGGTGAAATCTTAGTAGTATGCGATTTTGCTGAAAATTACTCATTCCTTCTTCAGGATGCAGCACAAGGGTATCACTGGAATAACTCCCAAGCTACATTACATCCCTTTCTTTCCTACTACAAAGAAGCTGGGAACACAACACATAAGTTTTGTTGTGATTTCAAACTGCTTGAAGCATGACACTGTTGCAGTCCATTTATTTAAAAAAAAACTTATTGAATTTTTTAAAAAAGAACTCAAATTCCCAATAACAAAAATTATATATTTTTCTGATGGAGCTGCGTCACAATATAAAAATTTTAAAAACTTTATTAATTTATGTCACCATAAATCAGATTTTGGATTGGAAGCAGAATGGCATTTCTTTGCTATATCTCATGGAAAAGGACCATGCGATGGTGTAGGGGGCACAGTAAAAAGACTAGCAGCAAAAGCTAGCCTGCAAAGAGCATATAATGATCAGATAATGACTCCTCAACAGCTCTTTGATTTTGCTGAAAGACACATTAAGGGAATCAAATTTTCATATGTCCCAAATAGTGAATACATTGAAGAAAAAAAATTATTTGCAAGGAAGATTTGTCCAGGCCTCTGCAATAATTGGTACCCCAAAATTACACAGTTTTGAGCCAGTTAATGAAAATGAACTAAGAGTGAAAACAATATAATCTGCATCAGAATTCAAGAAAGTGAAAATATCCTATACAGAGGCAATATTATTGGAGGATGTAAAAGGATTTGTCACTGCTAAGTATGATGACAAATGGTACTTAGGGTGTGTATTGGATACCAATGTTGAGAAAATAACTGTTAAAATAACATTCCTAGAACCAGAAGGACCATCAAATTCATTTAAATATCCAAGAAAACCAGATGTATTAGTATTGCCATTAGATGACATATTGAGCATTGTTGAGCCTGTAACAGCAACAGGAAGAACTTACAAACTATCTAAAAATGAACAATTAAAATCAACAGAAATAATGCAGAAAAAAATTGATTCCTAAATTATTATAAAAAGAATAAATTCATTTTGGGAGGTTGGGTGGGACCTGTGGTTTTTTTGCTGAGCTATCAGCTGGGGATACCAGCAGTTATGCAGGTATCTTAACTGTTGGTAGTGGCTCTGCCACCATTGACCATAGCAAATTATAAATTAAATACATAGGTAGGTAGCTTTAAAAATATTTATAATTTTAAATAAAAAATTACTGAAAGTTCATTTTTTCTTGTAGGTAGGATTTAACACATATCTATAGAATTAATGATTCTAATACACGAGTATATATTAAAAGCATTCAAATATAATACTTAGGCATCTAATAATTGATAACTAACTCTGTTAATATGACAAAGATGCATATAAAAAAAATTTATTTGTGAAGATAGCAAAAAATGGCCATACCAGTGGTTACAAAATTGATCATAACTCCTGATATAATGAAAAACCCAGAATGAAATTTATCTTATATTGTAGTCTAAAGGCATATATATTTAAAAAAAAAATTACACAAAAATTTATTGATACCAATATATTTTTTTTAAAGGTCAAAAGTTGACCTTTAAGGTCAAACAAATTTTTTTTACCAAAAATTAATTTTGTTGTTAAAAATGTTTAGAGCAACCCTTAAGCTTAAAAAAAATACATAATTCATTGTTTTATGTGCTATAATAAGGGAGAAATAATTTTTTTAGCAATGCTGGTATCAAGAAATTTGACAATTTTTCTCAACTTTGACAGGTTATAACTTTTGAGCTATTCAAAATTGAGGGCTGGGAAGTGTCTCATTGTTTTTCTCTCATCAAAATCAACCTGTATACCAATTTTCATCAAAATCGGTGATGGTGACTAAATGTCCCTTGTTGAATTCGGATGGAATGACCCACCATACATAATGCTTGGCACAGCTACGCTCTTCCATACTTCTCTTATCCCATCATACCTACTGGTTTTCAATCTTGCTGCACTTCCCAGTCGGCCAACCCACTGGTTAGTCACACTAATCTTTTCATTCTTCATCTCATCACATCCCTTCGGGCTTAGCCACACCCCTAGATATTTGTACGCATCTATCTGTATCACCACATTCACTCCCAGTCTCCATGTCCTGTTCCTCTCATCTTCTGCCCTATTCACAATCATTACTTTGCTCTTTTCATTGCTAAACTTCACTCCAAAGTCCCCTCCATATACACCAACGACATCTAGTATACTCTGAAGTTCCTCCTCTGTTTCACTCATAATTATTATATCATCTGCATACGGCACTATGCATATCTGTCATCCCCAACCCTCACTCCAGCATTCATTTGTTTGACTCTCCCAGATAATTCTTCTGTGTATAAGCTAAATAGGGTTGGAGATAGAATATATCCTTGCCTGACTCCTTTCTCCCCTTTGGACCCACTCGGTTTCTAGGTCTCCTAATCTATAAATTGCTCTTGTATCCTCATACATACTTCTAATAATATTGACTAACTTATCGCTGAGGCCGCTCCTTTCTAGGACTTTACATAACATCTTTCTGTCAACCCTGTCATATGCTTTTTCTATATCTAGGAAACATAGGTATAATTTACTTCCTTCATTCTTCCCATTATTTCATTTACCACAAATATATTGTCTGCCACTCTCCTATCTACACAAAACCCATTTTGTTCCTCACCTAGTACTCTAGATCTCTCAATCCATCTGCAAAGTCTTTTATTCAGTACTCCTGTGAAAAATTTTCCTAGTGTGTCTAGGAGAGCAATTGGTCTATAATTCATTCTTACTTTGTTTAAAATAATCTTTTATAATAAGTGGAGAGACAACATTTAATTTTTGCTGTCTCCTCAACTCAAGCCTGTTATTGTAGTCTTACTGGTATTGTTAATTCGGGAAGGCTTTATAAAGGTTGCTAAAGTGTGTATCAAGCGAAATACTGTGTTATAAATTGTGCAAAATGCCTTTTTCTGGCGTAGGAAGAGGAAATATGAAGAAGCACAGCCCAGACAAAGGGACTGCTGCACTTAACAAAACTCATGCGGGATGCCCAGACCAAAGTGTTACTCCTAAAGGCCTAGGAACAAGTGGAGTTGATCCTTTTCAACCTGCCCATCCCCCTTCAGGCAGAATCATAAACTTCACATCCATATTGTATCTTGCTGATAATATATACCTTGAGAAATATAAGTAATGACTTTCGGTTAGCTCTGTATGATAATTTACTAAAAGATTTCAGTATATTCAGGCGTTTTTGGCAATTTAATACAAGGTAATTTATATGACATTTCCAGGTCAAGTAAGGTGCATCAAAAAAGAGACCTAGAAACTTATTTTCTTTAACATCTTTTATTCTTTGGTTATTTATTGATATAAATGGTGTTCTAAGTATTCTTTGATTTGTAAAATACATTAGTTTAGTTTTATTAATGTTAATTGTAGTTCCCCATGTGTCATAGAAATCTTTTATTTTATTAACAGCTCTTTGAAGATTTTCTTCAGCTTCCTGTAGTGTGTTCCCACTGGCGTATATTGCCTGATCATCTGCAAAACAGGATATATTGCAGTTTATTAATTGAGGCATGTCATTGTTGAAAATAGTGTATAGAATAGGTGACAATATTGAACCTTGTGGTATTCCTCTATCAAATTTAAAGCTGTCTGATAAGAATTCTCCAATGGGGATTTTAAAGGAGCGATTTTTAAGATAATTGACTAGAATAGTTAATAGTCTTCCTGTTAAACCAGATTTTGCGTATTTGTACGTTAGGGCCAGATGTGGGACCAAATCAAATGCTTTTTTGATATCGAGGAATAGTGCTATAACATGTTTTTTTTTGTTTTACATTTATCCTAATAAAATTTTCTAATTTCACTAGTTGATCAATTGAACTGTGTTTCTTATGGAAACCACATTGGAAGGATTTTATTATATTGTTTTTTTCAAGAAACCAATAAAGTCTATTGTAAATCATTTTTTCAAAGCATTTGCCCAAAATAGAGAGTAAGGAAATTAGTCTATATGATCCTGGATTTGCAGGATCTTGATCAGTTTTTTTATGGGTATCAATAATGTTTCTTTCCATGTGGATGGGAATTTACCTAGTGACCAGCAGCTATTAAATATTTTTAAGATTTTCTTTTTATATTCTGGTGGAACATTTGTTAGGAATGCTTTGTGTATTAAGTGAGATCCCATGGCTTTTCCTCCTTTTTCTGAGATGCTGATTAAGCTATCAATGTATTCTTCCCAAGTGAATTCCTTGTTAAAATCTTCTGATAAGTCTTTTGTAGCATCACTGATCAGTTTATTTTGTTGTTCATTTAAAATAACTGGATCTCCATCTTTAAGGATATCTTCAAAATTCTGTCCCAAAATATTTGCCTTTTCTTTTTCACCTAGCACTGGATTACCATTTTGAATAAGAGGAAATGTTTGTTCTCTATAAGTGCCGGTAATTGTGTAGACTATGGGCAGATGCGATTCTAGTTTATTTTTTGGGCTACTTTTCATTGTTTTTCTGCTATCGCACTGGCCAATCACAGATCTGGATTCATTTTCATAAATGACCAATCATAAAGCTCTATTTGTTTCAAGGCTTTTTGTGTTTTTCTAATAATCAAAAATTGGTTTATCTTATATTTTCGATGTTTTTTTCCCCCTCATTTCTTTTCTATATATCCTACCTACCCTATGCCTGACATTTTTTAGTGTTTTTATCTACTTTTTACTTAATTTCCCATCCCGTCTGACGTAAGTATTAACCATTATTTTGAGCGTCGGCTCGTTGTTGGGTACGGCTCGCCGCGGGGATAACACTGCGATGACCCTGAGTTTCAATCCTTTTGGGGGGTCTGGGGGGCACAGCCCCCCAGTATAAAAACGAAAATCGCTATAAAATTCTTCGATTTCATCTCTAAAAAAGTAACAACGAAAAGTAGCCCAAAATAGCCCCCCCAAAACTAGGCCTACGATCTGCCCATAGTCTTCACAATTACCTAAGTGCCTCTGAACTTTTTAAAAAAGAACCAGATATCTTGAATTGGCGTTCTAAAGTTTATATTAGAAATAAATTTTTGTAAAGATATTTTTTTTGGCTCTTCTAATTGTCCTTTGTGCTATAGCTTTTTGTCTATTAAAGGCTATGGTGTTCTGTAGAGTGGTTTCTTTCATTAGTACGTTTAGCCTTCCGCCTCAGAGCCACCTGTTTGCTGCATTCTTCTGTCGATTGTGGTTTGTTATATTTAGTGCTTTTAGGTTTAATACTAGTTTGAAAGTTAATTTGCTGGCTTCTATTATATTTTATATTATTTCATCAAATTCTTCAAGTGGATTTTGAGATATGTCAGCTTGAATTGGAGTAAAATTAGTTATCCATTCTGACCATTTGTTATTTTTTATCTTCCAATCTGGTCTTTTTCCTAAGTTAGATACAGTTATTAGTTCAGGTAAATGGATAAGGATTAGGATATGATCTGAGCCGAGATCTCTACCCAAGTTTATTTCAGTTTTATCCGAAAGAATTGCTGATACTAAAGTAAGGTCAATAGTTGAGTAAGAGTAATTTCTTAGGTCATATCTTGTTTTAAGACCTAGAGGAGTTGCTATAGGTAGATCTGATTGGGCAATATAATTATTGAAAGCGGTTGCTTGTTGCAGAGGTTCGCGCTTGAGATGATTACCACAAATAATTAATTTATTACCTAGTTAAGATGTATAGAATTCTAGTTCTTGTTCAATAAAATTGTTTGCGTAGGGATTATATAAATTGAGTATATCTACAGCATTATTATTTTTTAGATAAATTCTGATAGCCTGAGCTTCAAGGGCTTTGTTAATATAGTCATTTAGATTCATTATTTTATAGTTAATGTCTCTTCTAAAAAATGCATAGTTAATAAAATTAACATTTGATTTGATGCCCAATCGTGTTTCGCATATACAACACAAGTGGGGTTTGTTAGCATATAAGTAAACTTTGAATTCCGATAGATGAGAAAATAAGCTCTGGCAATTCCATTGCAAAATTTTTTCTTGTTTGTTTTATTATCCATTTTACTTGGCTTTTTTATTTATAGGTTCAGGTGCACTACAAACGGATTTTTTATTTGATTTGATTAGGTTTGGATTATTAGTTTTGCCATTTCTTTTATTTTTTTCAGGTTTAGAATTTAGGGGGGGGGTTTATTTTTACCTTTGAGATTAACTGCATCATTTGTTTCAACAATGGGAGGTTTTTGTCTACTTTTATCTGGGGCTACATTTTTAAGAGATATAGGGATGTTTAGTTTATTTTCTTTAGGTTTTGGAATACTTGTGTCTTGCCTGACAGTTTTGCCCTGATTATCAGCTTCAGTGAGCATTTCCTAATTTTTATTTCCTTTTTCACCTAATATTAGTTGAGTTTCATTATTGAGCGTTGTATCAGCAGATTGAGAGTGTATAGCTTCTTGTTGCATTTGTTTTGCTTCAACTAATGCTTCTTCAAATTCCTTCTGTCCCAAGAGTCTTTTAAGCAAAGCAATTAAGAGAAAGTTGTAAATATGTGTATCGTTTGCATTATTTTGATAATTACTAATTTTGAGGGGGTCGGTAGAGGATGTATTTGAATTAGTAAGAAAATTTGGATTGCTTGTCTTATCATAAACAAGTGGATTGGGGTTATTAATCAAGGTTTGGTGGTGAATTGATTTGCCATTTGCTGTATTATTATTGATGGTACTATCTTGTAGGTTAGTTTTTAAGATATGCGCATAGCTAGCTTGGTTAACTTCTTAGGGGTTTTGAATAATTGCAGCAGTTTCCTTGGAAATAGAGGATGGATAAGAGTTTATATTATGAGGTTTATTATTTTATTTTGTGTTTTAGCGCTTTCATAACTGATATTTAACTTTTTTGCTACGATTTCAACTTTCTTAGCTTCCTGGTATACTTTGCATCCTTTGAAGGTTGATACATGGTTTAAGTTGCAATTTGCGCATTTCAAAGTGACTCTTGGGCAGTCTTTAGCTGAGTGGTCATTACTACATATTAGACATTTTGCTCTTGATCGACAGGAATTAAATTAGAGAAATATGTAGACGAGCGGCCCGGCCGATAAAACGTACTATTTTCGTCCGTGTTCCAAAATGTTTCACGTTTTTAGAGTACATTTAAGGTGACGGCTCGTGTGGGGGTAAACACAAGGGGGAGACCACACTATGAATATCCTGAGTTTCATTAAATTTGGGGGGGTCTGGGGGGCACAGCCCCCAGTATATAATCCTAATTGTTATAATGTTCTGACGTTTACAGAGGTGAATGCTTTAACTACAGCATGTCAGCGTCTTTAATCGTTTTGCGAATTATAATATGGGTTGGGGGAGGGGGGCGTATGACGTCAGAAATGCTTGATTTCAATTTTTTTCCCACTTAATAGCTTTTATTATCCTCATTCGGAGTCATTTTTATTTGTCAATATATTTTCCCCCATTTTACTATTTTTATTACCTTCTTTTATACATTTAAATGTAATTAGCTAGATCATTTCAAGGAACTACTTGTTTTTTAGCAGTTTGGGTGTCAAACCTTCCCCTTTTACGCAGTTTGAAACTTATCAATCAGACGTGAAAATAGTATCGAATTGTGAACTTTGTCCGTCGTTTATTGCGGAATTATTAACCCTAGTTTCTAATAAAGATAAATTAAACACCTTTTTGGATGTTCATAATTTAGTCCGAATTAAAAGCAAATGCGACATTTGTGGCCAAGCATTAGATGTGAACCCTAACTTTGAATTTAGATGCTCAAAAATAAAACGTGATTCAAGTCAGCTAGATTTCGAATAGGCCGCAGACGCGCAAAATAAATAGGCTTTCCTCTTCGCTATTTCGGAAGTATAACTACTGCAATTAGTATGGAAACAGCGTGTTTCGTTTGTTTTTTTCGGGCAATTTTGTAAAAAAAATGGCCTACGTAAACAACGTTTTCGGTTTGTTTACTTTCGGGCATTTTTTTTAATACAAAAAAGGGCGGCAGCTATCATTCGAAGACTCAAACGCGCATGAATATTCAAACACGAGTGAACGATAATATTTACACAAAAATCATTTTTTCCGGCCCGGCCGCTTGTCTACATGTTTACCTTAAATTAATGTCCATATTTTTGACATCTGAAGCATTGTATCAATAGTGGAGTATAATCATTTACATGGAAATTTGTATACAGTATTTTAATTATAGTTGGCTTATTTTCAACTGAGAAGTCAATTTTAATAAATTGTGTTGGAGTGTTATCTTTTTTTATTCTTTTATTGATACGAAACATTGATAGTATAGGGTAGCCTTTAGATATTAATTCATTCTTTATTTCCACTACATTCTCATTTAGAGCAATTAGACCAATAACCCCATAGGATTTTGGAAGATCTGATAGTAATTTACAAGTTACTTTCCACTCACCTAGTAAGAAACCTGCACTATCTAAGAATATATTTTTAATCTTAGTACTGGTACTAATAATGCAATTTTTTGTGCGACCAGTAAAAGTTACATCATGATGTAGAATATCATTAAGTAAATTACTGTTTTTAAGGGCAATGCTAAATTGAAGGGGCTTGTAATTAAATTTATCATCTTCTTTTACAGGTACTATTAAGTATTTGAATGGAAGATTTATATTATCAGGAGGAGACCCATCAGGGTCATCCTCCATTTCAAAAGACCTACCGGAAATCAGTAGGCCTGTATAAGCTCCCAATTATAAATAAGGTAAATATGTAGACGAGCGGCCCGGCCGATAAGATGTACTATTTCGTCCGTGTTCCAAAATGTTTCACGTTTTTGGAGTACATTTATAAGGGATGGCTCGTGTGGGGGGGGGGGTAAACACGATACTTAGACCGCACTACGATGATCCTGAGTTTCATTAAATTTGGGGGGTCTATGGGGCACAGCCCCCAGTATATAATCCTGATTTTTATAATGTTCTGACGTTTACAGAGGTAAATGCTTTAACTACATCATGTCAGCGCCTTTAATCGCTTTACGAATTATAATAAGGGTTGGGGGTGAGGTATGACGTCAGACGACTCAAACGCGCATGAATATCCAGAAACGGGTAAACGATAATATTTACACAAAATAATTTTTTCCGGCCGGGCCGCTCGTCTACATGTTTACCATAAATAAGTGCAGCAAACCTTAATTACTACAAATATATATAGAAAGATTTAGTCAACACCATCTGCAGTAAACTTTTTTCTTTTCAGTTTACCTCTATTTACTTCTCCAGCCATTTGACCCTTCACTTTGTTTCATAATCACTCTCAGACCTTCCCCCTTTTTACCACCCATAGCCCTCATTTTTTCAAAAGCTATATAACAAATTCCCCGAGAACCGTATTGTTTAAAATAAATCCGAATCGTCTTAACTCTGCCTCATTGTGCTCGCATCTCCAGACTGTCAAGGTTTGTGCAAAAGAGTTCTCCAATCTGGTTAATAAATTCATCTCAAGTGTGATTACTTTAATTATAGATATTATTAATTCATTTCAGACCCTAATTTACTATTACCATTGTGATCGCTAATAAACTATTAATTTACAGCCTATTTAATACCTCATTGTGATCGCTAACAAACTATTAATTTACATCCTATTTAATATCTCATTGTGATTCGCTAACATACTATTATCGTGCAACCTATCTAATATCATTGTCAAACCACTATAATTATCATCCTATTTAACATTCGCTAACATCAAAATTAATATTGTGTTGAAATCCTATTTTATTTAACATCATATTTAACTTCCTATTTAACGTCCTCAATATCCATTAAACCATAACTCGTGTATACCAAATTGTATAAGTTATATTGAAATCAATCCTGTTTTCATTTCTTAACTCATTCATTCTTCCATTCCTGCTAGTTCGCAAACGCGTTAACAGTCGATCCTCCGTCGTTATGGCTAAATTCAACACTAATTAATTACATAATAAAACTAGCTCGGCCGTGAATGGGCGGAGTTATAATTGGAGTCATTAAATTTCCTTGAAGCAGATGGCGAGAATACTCTAATAAGTTGAATAATGTCAATATGGAAGATGAGCCAAATGTAAATATGATTGATTTCGTGGATATAAATTGGATAGTGTCTCGTGGTATAGAGATAAGCATACAAGAAATTATGAGAGCTCTAAGAGATCTGAAAATGAGAAGGGAGATGGAGTAGATGATATAGTCGCTTAGTTGGTATAAAATTGTTGGTGGTGTGTTATGGAATGAGTCTGTGTTGTAAGGCATTTGAAACTGGAAGAATGGCACGGGACTATTAGAGGGCAGTAATAGTGCATTTGTAGGTATTAGGGTAAAAGTGGAGAACGGCGAATGCAAGAATTACAGATTGATGTTGAGAGCTGTAGAAAAAGTATACGGGAAAATTATGATTCAGCATAGAATGAGCAAAAGGGATTAATAGAGTATGAGCTAGGGACGTTAGGGGTGGCAGGAAATGATAAAACATGCAATAAAGGTTCAGTGTCTATGTTTGGTTCATGGATCTAGAGAAAGCTTATAACCATGAATAAAATAATGAATTATAGCAGGTGACTAGAATGTATGGAGTTAGTTCTAAACTATTAGGTGGTGTGTAGTAATATATATATATATATATATATATATATATATATATATATATATATATATATATATATATATATATATATATATATATATATATATATATATATTAGAGATTAACAAAACAGATTATAATAAGTTGAACTTGAGTTGAAAATAACTTCACGTGACGAGATGAAGTGTGCCGTATAAATTTTGTAAATGGATGTTGAATGTGAAAATGATTGTGATGTAGCGAATGTAATCGTTTTGCTGTAGCGACTATAATTAGTGAATTGGGGCTCAATATGATGGCGACGAGAATACAATTGAGAGAGTCATTTCGCGTTATTTCACAAGTGGTGAAATGCGTGTGTTTGTATGTGCGTGAAATTCTAAGAGATGTTGTTTGTATCTATGCGTTAAATGAAACCAGTTTCTCGTCACGGAATGATTGAATTATTAAAAGTTACATAAAATAAATGAATGATTTGAATTTTATACATAATATATATATATATATATATATATATATATATATATATATATATATATATATATATATATATATATATATATATATATATGTTTAAGTTTCCTATGAGGATTTATTTTATTATAGGAATGCCCAGAGGGCATTGTTATAACACTTCCCCTAAGAAGGTTACCCCCCTTTTCGATTTTCAGATTGCAAGTCCGAGTACCGACGAGGCCTCCTGAGACACGGCCGGAGCGCGTGATGACAGTGCCATTGGTTTGGCTGCGGGTACGGGGACACAGATTCGCTGTGACAGTGCCAGTAGCGTTGGATGAGGCACCGGCACGAGAGAAGGTCGATGGAGCGAAGGTGATCCTCTTGTTGGTTCCTTCCGAGATGGCGTCAAGCGGGATGTGGGAGTCTTAGGTCCTGTTCTCCGCTGACGGAGTGACCAGTCGAGGAGATATTTGCTCCTGACTGACCACTCCTGCCGACGAGGTCTCCTGCAACACAAGATAAGAGGCAACATAACGGGAGGTGGAGTTGGAGTAGCAGGGATGGTTAAAAGAGTGGGGTTGAGGTTGTTTGGGGGGATTACTGTACCATAAAGGGATATAGAAGGAGAAGAATGAGGGGATAGTGGTTCTAGATTAACATTTTCGGTATAAGCGGGTTTCAGGCGGTCGATAGAGACAGTATCTTGCCTGGTGCCAAGCTTTAGGACGAACAATTTCGGCTTCCTGGAGATGACTAGAAAGGGTCTGTCATAGACTGGTTGCAACGAAGTGCGAGTTGAATCGTGACGGACGAAAACATGCGAGCATGATGTCATCTCCTTCGGCACGAAGGTTTTATAATTAGCAGGCACTCGAGGGGCAGTTGGCTTAACTTCAGCCACCACCCGTACAAGATTATGTACCTATGAAGAAGGATCTAGGTGAGAAGGTAGGGGTCGGTCAGAGGAAGAAAAAAATTGACCGGGTAGACAAAGTTGAGTACCGTAAACTAATTCCGCTGCAGAGCAAGCCAGATCCTCTTTCAAAGACGAGCGAATGTTAAGGAGAATCAAAGGTAGCTTGTCCACCCAAGTGATGTTTGGATCTCTGGAACGTAAGCTTGCTTTGATGGTCCGATGCAGACGTTCTACCTTAGAGTTACTCTGGGGGGTGGTAGCTTGTAGTACGAAGGCGAAAGGAGTCAAGCACTGACATGAGTGCATCCCATTGGTGGGATTCAAAGTGGCTGCCACGATCAGTCATGATCGTTGAGGAAACACCAAAACGAGCAACCCATGCTGAGACGAAGGCTCGAGTGACAGTGGAAGCTCTGATGTCCGAGATAGGAACCGCCTCTGGCCAGCGAGTAAAACGATCGATCATGGTGAGAAGATAATTGCAACCACGGGAGTAAGGAAGAGGACCTACTAGATCGACGTGAACGGCGTCAAAACGTGACGAAGGAAGAGGAAAAGGGACCAGAGGAGCTTTTGCGTGGCGGTGAACCTTAGCACGCTGGCATGGCAGGCATGAGCGAGTCCATTTGGCCACGTCAGCATTCATACCTAGCCAAACGAATCGTTGTTCAACGAGTTTGCGTGTGGCATTGACGCCAGTATGAGAGAGACCATGAATTTGGTCGAAAATGTGCCGATGGTGAGCGAGAGGAATGAAAAGATGAAGACAGTCAGGAATTGAATAGTCAACCCGGATGCGCCTGGAAGGACTGTCCTGCAAGTCGATCTCGCGAACGACGAGTTGAGAAGAGTGACACAGTTTTTGCGTGTCTTCATCTTGTTCCTGGGCAAGCACTATTGTTGCATGATTGATGAGCGCAGTGTAGGAGAGTTGTGTGCTCGAAATCGATGAAATGCGAGAGAGCGCGTCCGGTACGACGTTTGAAGAATCAGGAACTTAGTGAATATCGTTCATCATCTGCAGGATAAAGTCATAATGGCGAGTGTCAACCTCAGTGTGTACTGACGAAGTACTACGAGACGAACATGCACCGACCAAGGGATTATGGTCAGTAAAAATGGTAAATTCACGCCCTTCCAAATGATGGCGGAAGTGGCGGACAGCGAGATATATTCCGAGGAGTTCTCGAGAGAACGTTGAATATCTCTTTTGAGGGTCTGTAAGAGCGCGAGAGAAGGAAGCAAGAGGTTGCCATTAGTCACCAACTTTCTGCTGCAAAGTTGCACCTATATGGGTTGAGGATGCATCGGAGGCGACGCTGATGGGGGCTCCTGGAGAAGGATGAACTAATTCCACAGCGCAGGTAATAGCCTCGTTGGTGCGAGAGAACGAAACGCACGCCTCAGCAGACCATTCAAGAGGAGAGTTCTTTCTGGTCTCGGTCAGCATAGAGTTGATAGGTTGCATGACCTGGGCACATTTAGGGATGAATCTGTGTTAGAAATTTACCATTCCACAGAAACTCCTGAGTTACTTTGCTGATGTAGGACGAGAAAAGTTTCGCATCACGCTAACTTTATCTTCGAGTGGGCTAATCCCTGTACTCGAGACATCGTGCCCCAAGAATGAGAGTTGTGGGACACCAAAGAGGCACTCGGAGGCGTTTAGTACGATACCGTACTCCTGAAGACGAGAAAAAACTTGGTGGAGGTGAGAAAGGTGTTCCTCCATTGAGGAAGATGATATTAGGAGGTCATCGATGTAACAAAATACGAAAGGAAGACCCCTAAGGACTTGATCCATAAAGCGCTGGAAAGTTTGACCAAAGTTACGCAATCCATATGGCAGTTTGACCATTTCAAAAGCACCAAACGGAGTGGTGATGTTAGTCTTTGCGACATCATCTGGGTGAATAGGATCTGGTTAAAAGCATGAATCAGATCCAAGCGAGAAAAAATCGTAGAGCCATGGAGACGAGGTGAAATCGGCTAAGTACGGCAAAGAATAGCGATCAGGAATCGTCAGAGCGTTAAGAGCTCTGTAATACCCAACTGCTCTGAATTCCCCCGGCGTGGATTTGGGTACAATATGAAGTGGAGAGGCCCACTGAGAAGAGGAAGACCTACAAATGCCAGCATCCACCATGAATTGGAATTCATCACGCATAGCAGAGAGTTTATCAGGTGCTAGACGGCGTGGCCGTGAGAATACATGACCTCCTGTTGTCTCGATCCGATGCACCACACTATGTTTACATGGCCTGTCCTTCGAAGGTGGAAAGGTGAGCTCAGGAAACTCCTGAAGAAGGCGCTGAAACGATGGTTCGGTGGATGGGAGACGAATAGAGAGGAGGGCACTTTGAGAAGGTGAGTACGAATCTGAGACAGTGAGGAGAGTTTTGCGGTCGACAAGCTTGCGTTGACGAGAATCGACTAAGAGGTCGTGAGCGGAAAGAAAGCTGAGGCTCAATATTGGACAATCTCTCTCGGCCATGATGAAAGTCCATCGAAAAATTCGACGGAGACCGAGTGAGACTTGAAGGTTACGCCTTCCATATGTCCTAATATTGGTCGAATTGGCTGCCTACAGAACTAAACCTGAAGGGGCAGAAGCTTTGTCGGCCTTAGAAATTGGTATGACACTGCATTCAGCACGTGTCCACCAGGAATGAAAAAACAGAAAGTGGGTCAAAAATACGAAATGGAGACCTACCTGAGGAAATGAGGTGTAGGCAGGGGATGTAGACCCTTTTGTCCCATGCCTTTCTAGTTTAAAGAAGGATAATTTGAGGTGGAAGTTGAAGAATGAAGATTTGATTGAGGACTTGAAGAGTTTGGTGATGAAGAGTGATGTGCGAGGAGTGGAGAGGTGAGATTAGGTGAAGGTGGAGGTACTGGTTACAAATATGTGCAAGGTTGTAAGCATTTTACAGCCTGTGCGCCATATTTGTTGTGATACCAACACATTTGAGTAGATTGGGTGAAAGTCCCATTATGCTTTGAGATACTACTAGGTGCAGTGTTGGAAAAGGCATAATGGTGGTTACAAGGCTGTGTACAGCGTACAGCGTTGTGACCGTACCTTTGATGATACTAGCATAGGCACTGATGGTGTGGAAGATGGTGAGAATAGTTGGAAGAAGTTTGAAAATATTACTGCCTCTCACCTTTTTCATCGGGATGCCCTCGTTGGTTTCTCTTTTGTGAACCAGAGTGGGACCTGCGCCTTTGATTCCCCAAATTCTGCCTGTGCTCGGTCTGTGATCCTTGGTGCAGTATCAATCTTTGGATGTCGGCCTTCATCCTCCAAATACGTGGCCTCGAGTGACCTCGATAAAGATGATGGAACCTCTAAACGCTCGGCCCGTCGTCAGAGGAGCTCGACGTTCCTCGAACCTGAGAAATAGAAATATTATTAGATGGGACGTTGCCCCAATTCACGTAGGGATTCATAAATAGTCTATCGGCGTCTATGGCTATCTCCTCTATATCCGAGGGGTTTGAATTTAAAATAAGCGGCCTGATTCACTTTGGGACTCCCCTCATGAAGATCTCAGTGAGAAGAGGGCTAAAAAAGTCGGTTTGCGCACCTTTTACCCTGATAAGGTCTTTTAGGTGCTTTAAGAAAGTCAAAGGACTCTTATCTCCCATTTCCTGACGGTTCAGGAGCAGCCTTAGGTCGTCTACTTGGGACCTGTCGTACTTCGTATAAAATGCCTCTCTCAGGCGGTCCAGAACGCCAACCTGTTTCCCGTTAATCAAAATTTCCCTAAATTCAATGAATATACTTATGGGGAGACTGTATGATTGCAACAGTCTTTTCTTCTTCCGTATGTATGGAAGAAGCATCAAAAGTGGGCAGTGAGAGATATGCATGGGGCTGTCTGTTGGTGGGGTGATCTAGAGATAAGGGCCTTTCATCCGGTAAGGCGCTTACGAAACTACCTCGATGGTCAATTATAGTCGCTACTGATGAATGAATGCATGTGCGTGTGTTTGTGTGTGAACTTCAGTCACGCGAAGGAACGTAAAATTGAAACTAAAAAATTCTCGGAAATAAGAAACTCGCTCGTTGTATTTATGGAAAATCATGAATTTAAATTAATATGAATTATAGTGATTAGAAGAATGATGTTTTGGATACGACGTGATATAAAAAATTGAAACGCCTGAATGAAAATGGACGATCTTGGGAAAACGTGAATGGCCGCGGTGATTGGAAATTATTTTACGTTTAAATTTAGAATTATCGATTGACGGGAGTTATATTAATTTCTGGGCACCATTGTATGCAAATGTTGTCTATAGGGGATAGTATCAAATTAAAATGATATGAATTATAAAAATTGGAAGAAGGATGCTAATGATAACACGCGATATTAAAAATGAACACGTGAATTAAAATGCTGTTCTAACGAGAATAGCAGGGAAATGACACGCTGAGTTCGAAAATTATTTTAACGTTTGAAGTTATTCATTGATTGACGGGAGATTATTAAATTCTTGGCACCATTTTATGCAAATGTCGAATACTATATCGTTGGCCTATATAGCGTATATGATACAATATTCTTCACGCATAAATTTTGATTGATTGAAGGGATTTTGAATTATGAACAATGTAGGCCAAATGAAACACTTCTCACGTGGGATGGAAAATAAATGCAACGAGTTTGTAAAGAACATAATATATATATATATATATATATATATATATATATATATATATATATATATATATATATATATATATATATATATATATATATATATATTATGTTCTTTACAAACTCGTTGCATTTATTTTCCATCCCACGTGAGAAGTGTTTCATTTGGCCTACATTGTTCATAATTCAAAATCCCTTCAATCAATCAAAATTTATGCGTGAAGAATATTGTATCATATACGCTATATAGGCCAACGATATAGTATTCGACATTTGTAAATGGATGTTGAATGTGGAAATGATTTTGATGTAGCGAATGCAATCGTTTTGCTGTAGCGACTATAATAGGTTAATTTAGGCTTAATATGGCGGCGACGAGAACACGAGTGAGAGAGTCATTTCGCGTTATTTCACAAGTGGTGAAATGCGTGTGTTTGTATGTGCGTGAAATTCTAAGAGATGTTGTTTGTATCTGTGCGTTAAATGAAATCAGTTTCTCATCACGGAATGATTGAATTATTAAAGGTTACATAAAATAAATGAATGATTGAATTGCAAAAAGTTATGCATAAAATAATTGAATGATTGAATTGACAAAAGTTAAGTAAAATAAATGAATGAATTATTAAGTTATACATAAATTATTTAATTGACACAAGTTACGTACCTTTATCGGTAGAGACGACCTCTACCAAAGGGACGAGGTACATCTCTCCTTTAAAGGGAAGGCCTTTCCGCCAATCTAATTCAAGATGTCGTGGAACGCACCCAAAGGAGCGTTCGAAACAGAGCGAAAGCGGACGTGCGCCAGCATGCCCGTGTCACTCCTGGAACGACCTTCTCAGAGGTGGTCAAAAAGGGTGTGACCACGAAAACAGAGAAGCCGGGAAACGGAAGAGCGTAGGGAGTCCTACACTAGGGGACTCCCTCAAAGTTCTTCTGTTCAATGCGAGGTAAATCAGGAATAAGTTTCTTGAACTCCGTGGTCTCGTAGCAACAGAGGAACCTGAGATGGTGGCCATAACGGAGTCGTGGATAAAAACCTCAAGCCGAGATTTTGAAGGTGAATTCACGATTCCCGGTTACCAGCTCTTCCTGAAAGATAGGCCAGACAGAGAGGGTGGCGGTGTGATGTTGTATGTCAAGGATACTCTCAACTCGACGGATTGCAACATCATATCCGACGATGAACTACTAGGTGTTGACCTAGAGATAGGTCCTACCAAATACAGGACCCTGGTGCTTTATAGACCTCCTGCCCAACTCGTTGAAAAGGACAGAGATCTGTACCAGCTGCTAGGAGAACTTGTCGAAGACAGAATGTGTATCGTCATGGGTGATTTCAACACACAAGTTGACTGGGAAACCAGAGAACCCTGTGGCGAGAACGCACTACTCCTGGAGTTCACGAACAACGAGTTCCTCACTCAGTGGGTGAGAGAGCCAACGAGAGGAGACAATATCCTCGACTTGGTTTTCACCTCTGAGGATGACATCGTTGAGGACCTCTCTGTTGGCGAAGAGCTCGGTGGCAGTGACCACCGACTAATTAGATTTGTAGTCAAAGTCCCCAAGGCAGAGCCTGCAACTAGTAAATCAAGGAAACTGGATTTGAGAAGAGCAGACTTTGCAGGTCTACGCGCGGGACTGACTGACGCGAGGCTAGAAGAGTGCGATGCTGTTGAAGACTCTTGGAACAGTTTCAAAACCACATTCATGAGTCTTCAATCGCGTTTTATCCCTCTGAAATGCCCCCGTCGGTCCTCTGTTCAACCAAAGTGGTTTAATCGAGAAATCGGCCAACTGCTTAGGGAGAAGAGAAATGTGTACCGGCAATCGAAGATCTCGGGTGACTTTGACGAATACCGGAGGCTAGCCAGGAGAGTGAAGTCCAGTATAAGGGCGACTAAGCGGTCTGAGGAACTCCGAGTGGCGAGACTCTGTAAAGAGAATGCCAAGGAGTTTTTTGGATATGTGAACAGCCGTAAACCAATCCGTCGAACGATTGGCCCTTTAAGGAATGAGGAGGAGACATTAAAGCATTCAGATGCAGAAAATGCTAACCTCCTCAACGACTACTTCTCTTCAGTGTTTACTGAAGAGTGTGGTCCCATTCCCCAGCCGACGGATTCCTACTCGGGGGAAAAGCTGGAGGCAATGGACTTCACCGAAGGAGAAATAAAGAAAAAGATCGCTGACCTAAAGACGAATAAGTCCCCTGGACCGGACGGGTTTCTACCTAAAGTGTTGAAGGAAGTGTGCGATGAAGTATCACGACATCTGTGCGCTATCTTTAACATGTCAATCCGGGCCAAATGCGTTCCTAGAGACTGGCGTGAGGCGGAGGTGACTCCTATCTTCAAGAAAGGAGACCGTAACCAACCGTCGAACTACCGACCTATCAGTCTGACTTCGATAGTCGGTAAACTCATGGAAAGCATCATGGTGGACAAAGTGACGTCGTATTTAGAGTCAAACCTGCTACTGAAGAGTTCCCAGCACGGCTTCCGAAGGCAACGGTCATGCCTGACGAACCTTGTGGAATTCTTCCACTTCGTTTTCAGTGAGCACGATCGGGACAAGGCGGTGGATGTGGTGTACCTAGACTTTCAGAAAGCCTTTGATAAGGTACCACACCGCCGCCTTCTCCGGAAAGTGCGAGCGCTTGGCATAGACGGAAAGGTAGCCGGCTGGATCGAGAACTGGCTAAGTGGCAGACGGCAACGGGTGGTGGTGAATGGACAGTCTTCTGAGTGGGTGCCCGTTACTAGCGGAGTGCCTCAAGGTTCTGTCCTGGGACCACTACTATTCATCATCTACGTCAACGACATGGACGGTGACATGGTTGCGAAGATTTCCAAATTTGCCGACGATACCAAGCTTGGTATGAACGTTGCAAAGGATGGAAATACTGCCCGCCTGCAGGAAGATCTTGGGAAGATTGGGGAGTGGTCGGACACGTGGCAAATGCCTTTTAACGTTTGGAAATGCAAAGTGATGCATATCGGCCACAGAAACCCCCAATCTCAGTATATCCTTAAGGGCACTGCTATTGAATCCACCGACACTGATAAGGACTTGGGTGTAACAATCACTAGTGACCTCAAGTTCTCGAAACAGTGCATTGAGGCAGAGAAAAAGGCCCAAAGGATGCTAGGCTATATTAAGCGCCAGTTTGGTTATCGGAACCAGGAGATTGTACTGTGCCTGTACAACTCACTTGTCCGACCGCACCTGGAGTATGCCGTACAATTTTGGAGTCCTTCATTGCGAAAGGACATCGCGAGATTGGAACGCGTACAAGCCAGGGCAACCAAGCTGATTCCCTCTATCCGACATAAAAGTTATGAGGATAGACTAAGGGAATTAGATATGTTCTCGCTGGAAACCCGTAGACAGCGTGGTCAGCTCATCGAAGTTTTCAAAATACTTCGAGGGTTCGACAATGTTGACTACCGGGATATTTTCACACTGAGTGAGAACAGAACGCGCAATCACGGCTTCAAACTTGAACTGAATCGTTACAACCGCAATATGTGTGGAAATTTTTTCACTTACAGTATCTGCGGTATGTGGAACGCACTTCCAGTGGAAGTTGTCAACAGTGAATCTGTTGACCAGTTCAAGTCAAGACTAGACAAAGTCTTGAAAAGTGGCCGTTTAGGGACGCAAAACAATTGAGCAGCCTTGTGCCCGCTCGATTGTTAGTCCAAAGGTACCCTCTTGGAATGGACCGTAAGGTCTCCTAGGGTACCTTCTTTCCTTGTTGTTACTCCTTGTTGTATATATATTTAAGTTTCCCAGGAGGATTTATTTTATTATAGGAATGCCCAGAGGGCATTTCTATAGGATAACTTCCTCAAATTCAACCATTACAAAACAGGTTCTTTTCATGAGTACCTCAGTAGGTGTCGCTCGCAGTAAAAATGTAGCGTCTCTCTCAATCTAGGTGGCTCCCCGCTTGCGTTTTCCGACAATCACAAATCATCTCTCTGCTCTCTCCGTAACCTCAGTTGTATTCGATCACACTTTGACGGAAACAGTTTCGAGATAGCCATCCATGCCTTTGTTACCTCTCGCCTTGATTATTGTACCTTTCTTCTCACTATGGTTCCAGCACTACCATCCAGTGCCTTTCAAGTTGTCCAGAACTTTGCGGATCGAGGTCTCCTCTGTTGAGTACGGTTATTTCGTGGTATTCTCCTCTTCTGCGAACTTCACAGACTGCCCATTAAATTTCGAATTACTTTTAAATTCCGCCTCATTTAAAATTCTAAACACCGCAACTCCCACTTTCCTGTCCTCCACACTGGTTGTGTCCGGACAACAAAGTGCCTTCGCTCGAGACAGTGCCCCTTCCTGCTTTCGGTTCCTCGCACTCGTCTTTACCCCATGGGCGATCGTGCCTTCTCTGTAGTTGCCCCTAATCTATGGAATGGTCTGCCTCGTGGCATACACCCCTCTTCCTCGCTCGTCGCTTTCAAACAGGCTCTGAAAAATCCACCTCTTCCGTCAGGCTTTTTCCTTGTCGATAGAAGACTGCCCTGCGAAGTCTTCAATGTCTTGAAGGGCACCACATAAATGGGGGTTTGAAGACCCACCACTTCTCTCAAACCTTTTTTTAGTCGATAGACAGGCGCCTTGCGAAGGCTTCAAGGTCTTGAAGAGTACCATATAAAGCCTCTCTTATTATAATTATTATTATATTAAAATAAAAGATTACTACACCAAACACGATATACAAAAACACAACAAAAGAAACCAACAAAAACTATAAAACAAAGGAAAAAACAAAAGAATGCTTAGGCGTCAAAAGGAGACCCACATCACAAACAGGTCTCCGAACCGGTCACAATGCATTTTTATCTAGTACTGTGCTCCCAGTAGAGCTCCACTGACTTTAAACAGAGCCAATACAGAGTGGAAACCAATAACGCTTTTTTTCTTCAATTGGGAGTTATTCGTGTACACTGGCACCGCTCCAGCGTGACACGAATTTTGTTCCTAGAAGGTCATACTTCCGGTGCTGTAGTAGTTTGGGGGAGCAGATGTGTTGTGACAAATAGTCAAAAGGTGGCGTCCTGAGTAGAACCAGATGCGTCACCGTCCTGAAAACTACATCGAGCTCTCAAGGGAGTTTTCTATCACTAAACTTGAAGGGCTTAGGGTATAGCTGACGTCTCTCAACCGCATATTCACTGTCAAGATCTGCCACGGCTGCAATTAGAGCCGATGGCTACTGAGGGAGACGCGCGTACAAGCGCATAATGCATTTTATGGCGTAAAGCGAATGGCATCTCTTAGGCATCGACAAGCAGGCTCTCAACAAGGGACGTGTGGAAGGCGCCGGTTTCAGTACGGAGACTAGTGTGGTAGACCGAGTCCACCTTCCGCAATACCCGCTCGGTTGCGGATGCCTAAAACTCGCATCCTTGGTCAAGTTTCGAATGAACAAAGGATCTGTAGAAAATCAAGGCAGCTGAACGTCACGGAGCGAAGAATGTCCATGACACGGATACAAGAAGTCCAAAGACTTCTAATATGGGGTTCCCAGGATAGGTACCAGTCAGTAGATAAAAGCAAGTAAAAGCTGTGAATCCACCACTTCATGGCACACTTCGTTTATGAACAAGTCCGGGTCGAGTTTGGAGCTGTAGATGGCGCCAGTATTGCACTAGATTGGTATTGATCAGGAAAACAAAAACCTGGGTGCTTCGGCATAGCGGCAAATGCGGTTCAATGCCTGTTGGAGTCGACGCTTTGGAGTTGGCATCTGGGCCGCGCCAAAAGAGATCGAAAGGTCGTCCACGTAAAGCGTAGTGAGAACATCTCCCGGCAGCACCGAGGTGATACCGTTGATATCCTAGGCAAAGAGTGGCACTGCGGACACTTCCCTGCGGGACTCCCTTTTCTTGCCCTATTGAGTCGGAGATGGCTCTCCCCACCTGTACGCGGAATTGACGATCCCTACAAGAACTTAGACTGAAAATTATGATGAACTCCCTTACCCCAATGGTGTGAATGGTCTCCATGATACCGTATCGCCATGCAGTAAAATAGGCCTTCTCCAGATCAAAAAACAGCGTGGCGTAGTGCTGTCTACGAAAGAAGGCTTCGCATTTTCCAGCCGGAGCAGAGCATATGACGTGACGTGGAACTTGGGGACGTCGCACTGCACAGAGGAGAGATGGCCTCCGCTGTCCAGGAAAAGCGAGTACAGAAGCCATTCTTAAGGAGTCTGGAAGCATACTCCCAGTACAGATCGAGTTGAATAAATCCAACAAAAATACCCTTTCCCCCTAACCGAGGTGACGAAGCATGGCATACGGGAAATCGTGAGGACCATGGGTGATATCCACGCATGAACCTAGAGCGGAACGCAACTCAGCGTAAACATGTCTTTGAAGGGTTCTCTGCCTCTAGTCGACGGCCTTCAGCGACCTCACAACGTATAATGAATGCTGGCGGAGCAGCGTCGAATTGACTCGGGTATAGGCGCGCGGCCACTTTCCCTTAAGGGAGGCGGTCACGAAGGGGTGATAATCAGAGAAGCCAGGTTTTAGTCATGGCAGGACGTGAACCATTAGAGCCGCCAGTTCTACTAGTGGAGCGCCCGTGAGAAGTACAACCTGCAGAAGAGTTCCGAATGAGCGCGCAAGCTCTCGTGCTCGTAGGGCAGGATGGGCCAGGATAAGAGCGTGCTTTGTTAACTTTACAGGCGTATGAAGCCCTAGCTTGCACATGGCGCGGAAGGACCAATTCCTTGACCTCTCTGAGAAGGTGAGAAACGGAGGGGCCAGGTTTTAGTCGTGGCAGGACGTGAACCATTAGAGCCGCCAGTTCTACTAGTGGAGCGCCCGTGATAAGTACAACCTGCAGAAGAGTTCCGAATGAGCACGGAAACTCTCGAAAGGACCAATTCCTTAACCTCTCTGAAAGAGATTCGGTTTGCAGCCTAAACGGCCAGGACCTCCTCCTCGAAAAGAGAGGATTTATATTGCTTCGAGGAGGCAAGGTGTGGCTCACTGCAATTCACATACTTCACATTGCATAATACGGAATTATCTTGCAATGCCTTTAAATGGTTCACGCAGATTTCGGTTTGATCCTACTTGGCACGTCTACAAGTTCGATTAGTATGGCCAAAGCGGTGGCAATGGTAACATGTCTGCGGAAGTAGTACAAATGCCTTGGTGTGGTAGCGATAACAACCGGCACGCACCGACTCAGAGAGCCTGTCACGATCGAACCTGACCAAGAGTGTATGGGAGAGTCTTGACCGCCTGCACCTTCTGTTTTCTCATCACACTTTTGACCCAGACCGTTCTTTTTTTCGGCCAGATCATCGATAATATCTTCTAAGGAGCAGCCCAAGAGTTCCCTCGCATATACCACACCTTTTATAAAATTCATGGTAGAGTCCCGTGTCACATTCACAGGCGAGCCATTGAGTGTACGAAGAGCACTAATAATGCCCCTCCTGGAACTAGTTTGCCCTATTCGCAAGAAGGCTCATTTACTAGAAACGGGTGACTTTGAGCTCTCTAGCAATTAACCTAGCAATTTTAGTTTCTAGTGGAACATGTGGACTTGGGCCAACATGCTACTATCAGTAGAGCAAATAACCAAAAAGCGTTTGAACCCAACAAGCTCGAAAATGCCGGGTAATCTCTCGATGAGGAGTCCCGATGTCAACAAAGCTCCACTCACATTACCTGCAACTTTAGTCTTTGCCACGCTTTCCCCGCCCAATGGCACATAGTGGCCGGACGTGACAGTGTTGACCTGCCAAAACGTAAGGGAACCCGTTCAACCCCAGAACCCCCCAGAAAGGAGAGGGACTCCTGTACTTTGTCTTTTCCTATTTTTATTTTCTTTCTGGGAGAGGAGGATGGGAAATGAACCCTCTTTCTTCCACTCCCGAAAGGGGCCCCAAGGCAGGACGAGCCAGCCTCAGCCTTATCATTCTCTGAAATGGCGAAGATTTTGGCTGATAAGGCGGCACCAAACGAGGAATGTTCCTCTTCTCTTTTTGAGTCTACAGGGAGGCCTCGGGTAGCTTCAGGTGGATCTTGCCTAGAGGCAGACTATAACTCGGGGGGTGTCTCCCACCAAGTCTTTGCTCACCCCGCTCAAATCCGGGTCTATTTCCATCTCAGGAGGGACCTGCAAATTGCCATTCCATCCTAAGGTGTCGGGAATCCCGACCGGGGACTCTGTAGGTCTATGATCTGTAAGAAACCTCAATATAGCCAGCGAGCTGACCATCACCGGAAAAGAAAGGGGAGCAGGCACACTGACCCCCAACAAGTTCACGTTACTAGTAGAAAACAGTGTTGGACTTCGCTTCCCATAGTTCATCTAATGGAGTCTTCTTGCTGGGCATCTGAGAAAGGAAAAGAAAGGCCTCCACTGGTCCAAAAGCGGAGTCGTCCAAGGGCAACTTCAACGAAGGTGAATCTGCCCGAGGGCACTCAAAATGTGCTAATTAGAAAACGCTTTACCACTTTACCTATAGTAAGTGGTGAGAGGAGAGTCATACCACTAGTGAGTTGTACTGTCGAATTCCTCGCTCACCCAAGCACCAAAGTTAGGCGAGGTTTCACCTATAGTGACGTAATCCGAAATTTTAATGGTTTGCCAACACACGAAATTTTCAAATACTTGTGACCATTAAGAAGGGGTTCTTGGGCTACGTATTTCCGGCGTCCAACCGTTCCCATCTACCCTATCTCAGGTTTTCGGATTTTCAGGTTTCCAACCTTGAGTGTGTCAAAGAGTGGTGTTCGCACCTACAACAGCGACTCACACTAACCAGAAGTTATTTAGTGGCCGGTCCTTCCCTAAAAGTTGCAGCACCCAATTGGGAATCCAGAAAGGCAGAGCGACAGGTCGAATATTCTTACTGGGGCGTGTTAATCATTGAGAGGACGGCCAAGATCATAAAATCTCTTGTGGCAAACCCAGAGACTTTCCATTGGCCTGGCAGACAACAAGGCAGTAAGCCCACCCGCCACAAGCAGTTCTGAGGTGGTATGGACATGTAAAAAGAATGAATGGGAATAGACATGTAAAGAGTGAGTGTGTGAGAAAGGTCAGAAGACCGCAGATAAGGTAGGTGATTATGTGAATGAGTGTGTGAGAGAGAAAGAGATGACCGAGGAGGAAGTGGGTGATAGTGTATATGATACCCCACTCTGTGGGTAACTGGTTGAACTTTTGGGTGTTACCACCGATGTACACTCTTCTTTTGAGCCCCTTCCGACGATCGATTCGGATCACATGTGATTAAATTCTACGACGAGAAGCTGGCATCACAGTGATGGCGCTCTAGCCGACCCGAACACACACACACACAAACGCCACAGGGACACAGGCTCATTCTGATATACACTTTATTGAAGAGTTGAGAGTGTGGAGTCAAAATTAAACCACACCTCTCGGTAAAGTGGATAGAAAACTGCAACCCACAGGAGGGTATCAGACATTTGGATGCTTGTGTGCCCTCCTGGCCCCAATGCCCACCTACAGGCACTAATACCTGTAGGAGGATGACACTAGATATCTCCCAACCAACAGCTGTTTTTTCAACTCTGGCCACCATGTAGGGTAAGATAAGGGTTGTGGAGTAATCGTTGATCCCCAAGTGGATATAGCACGACCACTCTCACTTGGATGCAATCCTGGAGTGAGACCACCCCGCACGGAGGCAACCACGGTAGGAGTGGGTGGTGTATTTGAACTTTCCACTTCTTAGCTGTTGCATAGACCACTACCACAGGGAAGGGTGATATAAAAATTCCCATACAGTGCAACAGCCTCTATACTCTAACCTGGTCCCCCAGGGGGTCTAACAGAAGGCAGGGCTCCACTATATCGTGGTAACGTTGACGGGGTCTACAGTACAAGCTGTAGGATCAAAGGCTTTTTTCTTAAATCTCCCAGGCAATGTAACATATCCAGAGCTGGGCGTGTTCCTCGATTTTGGGTAGTGCGTTAGCGTTCCTGCATTCCTCCGGCCGCGGTCAGTGCGTTCCTCAATTTTTTTCGCTCGGTGCGTTAGCGCTCCCAAACTATTAAAGCGTTCCTCAAAACACTACTGTGCGCATCAATATTACACTATTTTATTAAGTTTATTTTACTTTAAATCTGACACAACGATTCAATTTTCGTTATTATACATACAGATTAAATACATCTATACAAGTTACAACACTTTTCAATAATCATTTTGTAACGCTCGGAACGCTTTAAAATTTCGGGCGGTGCGTTACTAAGAAGGCGGTGTATACATACGCAAGAACGCCCTAGCCCAGCTCTGAACATATCTCCCCCATAGTTTCACTTCCACTCTCCACAATTCTTTAAAAATATCTCCTTAGAAACGTTCTGCTCGATATGCCCTTGTTGCTGTCGCGACTTAAATTATTTTTTTTTTTTTTAAAAGGTGTATAAGTGTGGTAGATGTGGTGAGGTTGGTCGGGGAATATCCTTAAAATTTCCAGGCACGTCGATTTTTTTTTATGTTTATTTTTTAGGGATTAATAAGTCCGCAATTTTTTAAAATTTATTATTGAAAGTTAACAATATATATATATATATATATATATATATATATATATATATATATATATATATATATATATATATATATATATATATATATATAATGAGATGGAACGCATACGCTCAGATAATAGTTACTCCTTGCCTCCCCCCCTTGTTACTTTCCAGTCAGTCCCCCTTCGCAAAGTAGAGCTCAGAGCGATTGTTGAAGAGCCGAGCGAACTCTTCTTATACAGAAGAGAGAAGGAAATGCTTTAATTGTATTTTTCGTTTTTTTTAGGAGACTAGTTTCTAGTTTCGGAATTGCATCTATTGTTGTTGTTTTTTAAGACAAGTTTCTAGTTTCAAAAGTGCATCGAATATTTTTTTTTAGTTGAATTTCTAGTTTTGGAAGTATATTGTTGGTTTTTTTTGAGTGGAAGATTCTAGTTTCGGAACTGCATCGATTGTTTTTAGGAGAGAAGTTTCTAGTTTTGGATGTGCATCGATTGTTATTTAGGAGATTAGTTTCGGAAGCGCATCGATTGTAGGACTGAAGAATATAGTCTCATAATGAACGTGTTAGCATGATATTTCTCACTCCGGTTATTAGGGGTTAATTAAGCAGATGCAGGATTACTTCTTGCCCTTAAGGCATAAAATGGGGGTGTAGGAGTTTCTGTTTGACGTTTCTGAAACAGGTCTTTGATCTTTCTTAACTCTAGTTATAAACTATTTACATTCTCCAATGTCCTTTTTAGTTTGGGTGAAGTAGTGGTTCGCTAACCTAAATTTATCCAGGGAGATCTCCGACTGGATAATGAAATAGACATAAAGGTCAGTATGACAATCGCTGGTGTGCCCGAGGGCACTAGGGGACGGTATTCTTTTGGGGGGAAGAGGTACCATGTATGTTTTGACATCAAACAGCGTTCAAGTGGAACCTTCGTCATCCCGGGGCAGAGGGACCTGTTACACGTGAGGTATGTGGATATAGAAACCCATTGGTAGGGTTCTTTTGAACAGATAATTTGTGCTTACGGAGATTTATTCTCGAGTGATAGATTAATTAATCAAAAATATATAATCCGAGGAAGGCCTGTTGACTCAGGGGGAGAGTGAAAGAGAAGGCGAATGATTAGAAAGAAGTTAGTGAAAAATGTGAAGAATTGAAACAATCCTAAATCAAAATTAGGTGTGGGGGGGGGGCAATAAGAACCTCGAGAAGCAAATTAGTACAATCACAAGAACTCAGGAAGCAAAAATTTGGCCACTTTTTGCCTGTAAATTATAATTTACTTATAATAATACTTCAAAAGGTAATAAATTTCATGTAATTCAAAATTACGCCTAGAAGTTTAGTTTGTATTAATATTTTATTAAACAAAATATTTATTTGAATAAAAATATACGATCAAAATTTGTCTTTGTGCAGTTTCGAGTATTTGGGGGAGGGGGTTATGGGAATAAAAAATAAGTGGGTGTAAATGGGGATGCGCCCCCAAACGCATTACAATTTCCTCAGTAAAGTCCCGAAGCCATCTCTAAAATGTGCCTTCCCGTAGGAACCCCATTTGTTAGGGTTCCAGCTGGGGTTGCAGAGTAATCCGGCGTCGGGATTGCAGGATCGTCCTTAAAAATCTTGCGCGGAAATCTTCCTCCGATTAAATTGCCCCCATTAATTGGCGCTCGTAATTCGTTAATGTCAATCAAAGCCTCTTGTATGTGGTGAGGGTTATGTGAACCGTTAAGGATGAAGTTGGGCCCATAGTGGTTAAACCCGGAGGGACTCTTAGATTTGAACATACGAGCGGGTTTCATGGCAATATGTCGTGGATCGCAATTTTTTGCGTAGGATTTAAGGAGTTCGTCTCTCGGAATGTCGGGAAAATGTTCCCCATTATGGTGCAAATGTTTTTCCGTGAAGTCGTAGTCGTACCTCGAATGTCTTAAGCAATCTTGATCCAACCACTGATCCAGTCGGTCGTCACAGCTTCGGTTGCGTCGCCTTTTCATACCCGAAGAAATCAAATTATTGACATGATTTCTGTGTTCTACTTCAGCTACTTCTGCAGCAGTATATTGAGTGAATCTCCGACCGCTAATTTGAATTTCACTTTTCTCCAATGGGACCAGAAGTTCCGTAGAACCTCTTCTACGCGGCGAATAAGACCTGTGACTATTGTACTCAAGGCGATTGTTGACATGAACGCTCTCTGATCTCCTCAAACTGTGTCTTTTGTGTGTAACTTTGCCCGGAGAACCGACGGCGAATGTGTCTCTACGTCTAATGCCTGCATTGTTACGACCCCATCCCGATGATTTCTCAGGAGTATTTTTAGAATTTTTGAGGTTCGGAGGCATTTTGCCAGGTTCTTCAAAAGCATCCGTATCCGAGGTTTCTGAAGGAGAGTCCAGATAGACGATGGTGTCTGGCGTATGGCTTCTGCTACTGAGAGAAAAGGTACCTTTGGACTTTATCCTGGGAGGAATTTGAGGTACTCTTGTTGGTACGATCTCTATTTCGTGTAGGACATCTTCAGGACTTGCCCTGTCTTCGAAATCGCTGTCAAGTATAGTATTTTCTTTCATTTTGATCCCAGAAAGATTAGATTCCATACTGTTCACGTTTTCAAGACCCTTTATTACGGCCTCAATTTCTCTATCGGGAGTGTCTAAAGATTTGATCTTTATCGGTTTTGGTTCATCAGACCGGAGTGAAATTTTCTTGGAATTTTTTTTCTCAAGTTTAGACGCCCTTTTTTTCCCACTTTTAAGACCATTTAAAAATCCAGTCAAAATTCCCTTAGTTTCATTTTTTTCTTTTTTCTCCCTTTTGCCTTCTCTGTTGGCCATGTTCTCATAATGGCGCACTGAATCCTTAACATTTGTAGCATCCTCCGGGGTCGAAGTTGGGTTTAATACTTCAGATTGTCTACTCTTGTTGGATCCATTAGAACTGTTTGTGCTATTCTTTTCCAGCATAATTGTGTCGTTACCGAGTGTTATGGCTTCATAAACAACAACGTTTCGTTCATAGTCGATGTCACCATCGTCGATTCCTTGTCGTGCTTTGTTTTTTTTGGAAATATCACTTGTAGAGTTATTGCTAGTTCCTCTATTATAATTTCTAGGTGTATCATAGTTATCATAATTTCTGGTAGCATTTTCAGTATTGGGATTATCGCAGTTGGCTGTTTGATTGTCGGTATCTCCAATCGTTAATCCCTCGTCGGTCTTAGCAACATTTTCGTATTCGTGTCCTCCGTAATCCTTCTGAGCCGTTTCATCCAGAGAAACGGTAGAAGGCGTTGTTGATAGAGACGATGCAGACGAAGAGAGACATTTCTCAGTGTTTTCTCCAGTTTTATTTACATTTTCAGTGTTTTCACCACCTGAAACGCTTTCTTGCGATGATCTTGCATTCTGGTTTATCTTTTTGGGCGGTGGACGTGAAGGTTTGACCGGAGACTGATAGATGTGCTCTGCTTCGTCATCTTTCTTGATTTCTTTGAGACTCCGGTCAAGTGGGGAAGACGGGTTTGTAGGAACACACGAAGACTCATCGGCTGAGTTCATTTTAGGACTTTGATCGACTGTATTCTTCGCTTGTTGAGTGTTATCAGCAAAGCTTGGCTTTGGCAGGCTTGAAGCAACGTTCGAGCTGGGGGTTCTCCCCTTGTCGACTTCGTGAAAATCAGAACAAATGTCGTTTACATAGACACTTCTTCGGCTTGCGAGCTCGGGAGTCACCAGCAGATTACGTCTTTTAGGAACCGGGTGTATTCTCCCATTAACATCTATCCCACGTCCTTCAGGATCCGGTCGAATCTTTCTCCATTCTAGGGACGTGGATCGTTCACCGTCCGCACCGTATGTGGTGCTCATCGTGCCGCCTGAAAAGTGATCCATCATTCTGCTGGGGGATTCTGTAGTGTTCCTTCTCACGGTACTCCTTCCAGTGTTTATGAAGGAGGAAACCTCGGAATCTGTAACAGAGGGTGTGGGCGAAGGGGCAGACGGTATTCCATACTTTTCCAGTCGCCGTTTTAAAGCGGAACATCTGTCTTCCACTTCACCTCCAACGGCCTTCACTAAGACGTTCTCTTCCAGGAGTTTCTGAAAGATTCCAGAAAGAGTCTGTCAGTCATTTCCATTTAAGTGAGGAAGAAAAGTGAATAGGGAAAATAGGAACAAAGAAAACGTGAGGGCACAGCCCAAACAGGTAAAATGGACCCAAAAACTTATAGTAGCAGGTCTCTCACGAATGTTAAAAAAAGGAAACAAAAACTCTGCAAAGACACTTGCAATGTTAGATTGCCTCAAATGCTGAAGTTCTTGCTGTAAAGATGAATTCGCTGATTTTAAGGCGCCCATTTGTTCTTCCAATGCCGAGAGATCGATGTAACCTTCATTCCATTTATTCAATTCGGATCGAACAGCTTCCTGCTGCTCCGAAGTAGCTGCTCCCCGATGCTCCAAAGCCTAGGTTATGGCAGAGTAACATAAATGAATGAATTTCATGGCAAAAAAGTATTAAAAAATGTTACTTCCATTTACACAATTTCATATTCAAGAAATAAGTAACTACAAAAAAAAATCGCGTGATAAGCACAACTATTACGCCACGGAAAAGTATCACGAACAATACATATACAGTGGAATCCCGCAGACACCCGTACTTTCCCTCCACCCTTTTCAACCTCTTCCTACCAACATCACGCTCTAAGATTATCCCGATGACATCACAATCCTCGCTCAAACACTCAAAAGCAACCCAAGAAGATCTTGCTGTATAATTCTACATCACAAAACTCGTACGTTTGCAAAAGAACATAATGACCGTCTCACTTTCAAAGTCCTCTTCACAACCTCGAAGCTGGAAAACATAAACAGTCAAGTACCATCTTATAAACCACCCAACTCCCTTTAAATAGAACATATGTCATGTTCGGTATCGCACTGGACATATAACTTTTCAGATAACACAATACAAAAATACAAGCGGTTCATTCATGCCAAAACGGTACATTAGAACTTACCAATCTCTCTGAAATATTCATTTATACGATTTTTAAACAGTATCTGTGTACAGTATGTTTTCAGTCAAGCCATTCCAATGATTAACTACCTTGACATCCATCCTTCCTCATGCTGGCAGAGTTTACCTGTCTACGCTGTAGACATCACCCGATCCCCTGAGCTATCACAAGAGACTGGATGTGACTATCACGGATGCCGCTCCAGAAAGCAACACTCCCCCCCCCCCCCGACACCTATACACAATGGAAGACTTATGGGGGAAGGGGCTCTTCTATTATATAGCTTTTCTTATTTATCAATATCATTCAATCTTGAGATTTCTATATTCGAATCTATTTATTTATTTCTTGACTGAAGTTGCCCCTCGAAACATTGTTTTCCGGTAATCTGACTCCATATTCTAGTTGGCTGAGATTCCTTCTTCTTTAATTTGGCTGGGTTAATTCTTGATAATTCTTTCTTTTCTTGACGTATCTTCCTTTTAACGACGATGTGATGATTCCTTCCAATTCTGATGACGTGATGACTTCTTCTGCTTCATGATGACGTGATGATTTCTTGATGACGTGATGAGTTCTTCTTGCTTCTTGATGACTTGATGATTTCTTCTTGATTCTTGATGAGTTGAGACGAGTTAGTCCTTGAAGTCGTTTTCTTTCCGTTTTCCTTGACATCGGTTTTCTCTCGAGTCGATTTCTTGAGTTGTCCATAAGGTGTTTTTCGTTTTCTTCTGGGATCTTCTCCGTAAAAATTGTGGACTTTGGAGATCGATCGCGGGTCTTTTAAATCCCGAGGCAAGCACTCTACCGTTACGACACGGCTTAGTCCGTTCTGACTTGGTAATTTAATAGGCTATTTATATTCTCGCTTTGGAAGGAAGTTTTTCTCTTATACATCTTCGCAGCCCTACAGACTACATTTCACAAAAGGCATCAATAGTTGTAGATTAAGAGATTAATAGTTAGGTGTTGAGATCTTGGTTACCTGCAGCCAAGATGGGATCATAAAATTGAAAAGAGAGAAACTAGGATCGGATTTAGAAGGTTGGTTATGAAACCTTTCACCAGAAAACCTTCCCTTGAAGAGCTTTCCGACAACGCATCCTCGACCTACCTTCCGGATGGCCCCTGCATCAAATCCAGCTTCGCCCAATTCCTCCTGAAGATAGACCCGTTCCCTGAGGGAGACCGCGGACGAAAGCAGAGCATTGATCAGCTTCAAACTCCACACTTGGAAGCTGCAAGAGGATGCTTTGAGATACTCACCAATACAGGCTAGATATTAGGATCATTAGATAGACTCAGGGTCTTTTAAGTGACAAACAACGCAAGCTAGAACCATACGACCATCATTCAGATAGAGATTGGATAATAGACTTAAATAGACCGAGCCTTATCGTTCAATTGTGGAGTTTGTGAGGATTTCTCATTCAAAACCTCATTTCAAAATGTTTCGTACATTAGAAGAGACGTGGCCCCCAAACGGCCATTAAAACCCCTCCTCCCCCTCTCTTAAGCTCCCCCTTCTACACAGACACCCTAAGGCATCTCTCCCTCTCCCCTAATTCTCTCTACAACTTTTCCTTCTTTCCCCACTCTCTCTCTCTCTCTCTCTATATGTATATGAATATATATATATATATATATATATATATATATATATATATATATATATATATATATATATATATATATATATATATATGTGAGAATGGGAGGGAAGAGTAAAAACCCGGAAAGAACACTGAAGTTCTTTATTGACGTTTTGCCTGTTGGCTTCAGAATTGAACTGAAGAAGCCAACAGGCGAAACGTCAATAAAGAACTTCAGTGTACTTTCCGGGTTTTTATTTACCCCTCCCATTCTCACCTAGACGTCTTGATATTCCAACCATATATATATATATATATATATATATATATATATATATATATATATATATATATATATATATATATATATATATATATATATATATATATATATATATATTTATATAGCAGGAATATGAAGACATATGCGATGGTTTTGAACATTTAATTTTCCGGACGTTTCGGTCATTAACGATGACCATCATCAGCGAATTTTAAATACAAAGAATTATTTTTATAAGCATAACTAAACACAGCACTAAAAACATGACAAGAGTCAAAAATAGTAACCGAAAGCAAGAAGTTAAAATGAAATATATTATCCTAAACCGTTGAAAGCAAATTGGTGAAAATCTATTAATAAGAAATTGATGTAATATCGTAAAAAATAACTAAATTAAATAATAATCCCATGAGTTTAAAATATGCATAATAAACATGAATAAAATTCCTATCGAAATACAAAAATTGTAAACTATAGTAATAAAGTCGAAAGCAAGGCATGAAGAAATCGATTAATAAGACTGAGAAAAAAGATTAAATAATCCCATGAGCAGCAAATATGAATAATAAACATGAATCAAGCGGAATACAAGAAATTCACTATAAACCACAGCAAGAGAGAATTATAAGGGGAGGGCGAACAATCGAAAATAAGTTAGATCAGGGGGAATGTAATCGAAGCGGATATTAATAGATGGAGCGAAGCAAGTAATTCAATTAAGTTAAATTTTAAGTGATTGATTTTATAGGTTTATTGTGCAATAGCGTACATTTATACATAATCTTAATACAAAAAAAATAAAGAAATAAAATAAAATAAAATAATCCAATACAAATACAGTAATAGTATGATACAATAATATATAAATACACGTAGTATAAGCGTACACATTACACAAAGCGGGGAGCCCGTCAGTGTTGGCGTGCAGTAAGACGCGGTGGAGCGTCCCACGCGTGTCTTATCTGCTGCAAGTGGGTGGCGGCGGTCCTCACCACCCGTCGCCCGGCTGGGCGCGGGCGGCGATCAGCGCGGAGGGGGTGCTGTTCTCAGCACCTCCAGCAGTTCGTTTGTTGGGGTGTGGCGGGCCACCTGGGCGGCTCTTGCCTCTCGCGCCCTCAGTAGGGCGCCTCTTACAGGGGGAGCGGCTGGCGCTCGCTCTGGCCTGAGGCGGGCGGTGGCTGGGCAGGAGAGGAGGTAGGGCACTAGTGGGCGCCGGGAGCGGCCGCCGCAGTGTTCGTACCTCCCTGCCACAAAAACTATTCTTCCACTTAACACAAAATTCAACAAAGCTTTACTCTCGACTCTTAATAAATACTTTAAGTGACAAACAACGCAAGCTAGAACCTAATTAATTCTAATCCTCTTGCTGTCTATACTTTCCTTCGGCACAAAGAATCACTCCCATTATGCCTGCGTTCCTCCATCATTTATCAATTCACTTGTGCGACCTGCCAAACAAGTCTACAATTAAGATGTAGGATCGCTAAGCATATAGGAGTATCATACAGAACCAACATTCCCATCTCCAAACCCGAACACTCCTCTATACGAGAACATTCACTACAACTTAACCACCCGCTTGACCCTGATTCCTTTAGTATACTCTCTTCTGCCTCCTCTTCTCTGGATTTAAAAATTCTTGAATCACTTTACATCAAACAAATTAACCCGGAACTCAATGATTATTCATCATCCCTTAAATTATTCACTATATAGACAAATGTACAACCAACCACATCCCCCTTAATAGTTTTCTTTTTGCCTAATTCTGCCCGTAATATCAGTTGTTACTCCCAGCTTCACCGTTATAAGGTCAGTACTCGTGCAGAAAAATTTTTATTTCTATTTTAGTTTGTCCCATTAATATCTAAACGATTTAGTTTATTATTGACTTTTCCTTAATTTAATGTTTTAGTCGTCCTTTTGACCTCTCCATTATTGATTATTTAAACTTCCGTCCCTTAGTCTACCCGTATCATTTAATGTTCAATCACTTAAAATTTAACTTAATTGAATTACTTGCTTCGCTCCATCTATTAATATCCGCTTCGATTACATTCCCCCTGATCTAACTTATTTTCGATTGTTCGCCCTCCCCTTATAATTCTCTCTTGCTGTGGTTTATAGTGAATTTCTTGTATTCCGCTTGATTCATGTTTATTATTCATATTTGCTGCTCATGGGATTATTTAATCTTTTTTCTCAGTCTTATTAATCGATTTCTTCATGCCTTGCTTTCGACTTTATTACTATAGTTTACATTTTTTGTATTTCGATAGGAATTTAATTCATGTTTATTATGCATATTTTAAACTCATGGGATTATTATTTAATTTAGTTATTTTTTACGATATTACATCAATTTCTTATTAATAGATTTTCACCAATTTGCTTTCAACGGTTTAGGATAATATATTTCATTTTAACTTCTTGCTTTTGGTTATCATTTTTGACTCCTGTAATGTTTTTATTGCTGTATTTAGTTATTCTTATAAAAATGATTCTTTGTATTTAGAATTCGCTGATGATGGTCATCGTTAATGACCGAAACGTCCGGAAAATTAAATGTTCAAAACCATCGAATATGTCTTCATATTCCTGCTACGAATAAGGTTCCGAAGGAACGACTTCATCACTAATATATATATATATATATATATATATATATATATATATATATATATATATATATATATATATATATATATATATATATATAAGGGTCTTTCAATAGGGACGCTCGAGCTTTGTCAGGCGATAGTGGCCCATGTTGTTAAAGCGACATCTGGCAAACTCACGGTGAACTGTTCAGTAGTACTTGGCAAGTCACGATGGAAGGTTATGGCGTTGAACAGAGTGTGCAAATAAATCAAATGTTATTATCATAATCAGTGCTCCGTTCGACAAACGTTCTGCGCATTACGTGATTTCTATCTTCGCCACAATCGTCCTGCCGAGTCCACTGTTCGACGCTTAGTGGCCAAATTCGAGGCAAAAGGGTCGATCAACAATCAGCCAACACCCGTACGTCGCTGAAACGCAAGGTCTGCTGAAAACATTGCTGCCGTAAATGAGAGTGTACGGGAAAATCCGAGGCAGTCAATTTCTCGTCGTTCACAAGAACTTGGCCTTTATGCGACTTCCGTTTTTGCGAATTATGCATAGGGACTAGGGGGTCTGCACCCGTAAAAAATCCAAATTACCCAGGAACTTAAGGTAAACGACCATAGACAACACCGTGTGTTCGCTGATTGGGCTCTAGAGCAGTTGGAAGTTGCCCCAAATCTCCCCCCAAAACTCATCTTCAGCGACGAGGCCCATTTTTGGATGAATGGATTTGTGAACAAGCAAAATTGTCGGATTTGGGACGAAAACAATCCACATGAGATACACCAGCACCACTTGCATCCCAACAAAGTCACTGTTTGGTGCGGATTTTCGTCTAACGAAATCATCGGTCCGTATTTTTTTGAGAACGAAAATGGGATTGCCATAACCGTCAACGGCGAGACCTACAGATCGATGATAAGCAACTTCTTGTGGCCTCAACTGTATTATATGGATACTGACGACATGCGGTTCCAACAGGACGGCGCTACGTGCCACACTGCGCACGCCACGATAGACATTTTGCACCAGCGATTTCAGGTCAGGGTCATCTCGCACGGCGGCGACGTCAACTGGCCACCGAGATCATGCGATTTAACGCCATTAGACTAATTTCTTTTGGGCTACCTTAAATCGCAGGTCTATGCGAATAATCCGCAAACAGTTGATGTCCTCAAAGTCAAGATAACGAACACCATTCAGCAAATTCATCCAGATTTATGCGACAGAGTCATCGAAAATTGGGCCTCCCGAATACGTTCTACCAAGCGAAACCGCGGCGGACATTTGAACGACGTCATATTCACACTTAATGCCATAAAATGTACTTTCAAATTTAAAATAAGTTGAGTGTATCCCACACAACTTGTTTTATTTACATTTAAAAATTGAGCTACCTTATTGAAAGCCTATATATATATATATATATATATATATATATATATATATATATATATATATATATATATATATATATATATATAATTTAAAGCGCAATAGCAACGAGGCCGTATCAGGTAGGAGGTTCGGTAGAGAAGATGTGTAAAGAAAGTGGTGAAGTTGGGGAGAGGTCAAAATGCGTGGAATGTATACAGTTGCAGATCCTCCTACATACATCGGGGCCAAGGCGAACTGGGGGTGTTGGGGCCAGGAAGGCACACGAACCTCTAGATGTCACCCGACACCCCTTTGCGGATATGTAAAGTGGACGAAAACTGGTCGGCGACTAGCTAGCGAAATTAGCCGCCCGCCATAAGAGATAGATGAGAAGAAAAGTATTATTATTTACAAGAAATGTCTCGAAGGGAATAAAGCCTAGGTAGTCTCAATGTATTTTGAGTTGGGAGGGGTGACGATCCTCCAGGTGCAGAGATATAACAGTCTACACCCCCCTTATGGGGGTCAATTTTCAACAAAGGGGCGAATTATTCCGATTATAAGGTTCTATGGTTTTTGAGCAACGCGATTCTCGGAAAGTTTGCGGAATAAGGGATGAAACCGATTTCGGAATACACGAGTCGTCTTTCGATATACGAACGCTACCCTACATTGGTGCCACATTTCCTGAGAACACGTTAGCCTACATTTATGCCACATCTCCTGGCAAAACGTTAGCCTATATTGATGCTACATCTCCTGGGAACATGTTAGCCTACATTGATGCCACATCTCCTGGGAACATGTTAGCCTACATTGATGCCACATCTCCTGGGAAAACGTTAGCCTACATTGGTGTCACATCTCCTGGCAAAACGTTAGCCTACATTGTTACCACAGCTCCTGGGAACATGTTAGCCTACATTGATACCACATCTCCAGGGGAACACGTTTAGCCTACATTTATGCCACATCTCTTCGGAACACGATACCTACATTGCTGCCAAATTTCCTGGGAGCAGGGTAGCTTGCATTGTTTCCACATCTCCTTGGGACATGCTAACCTACTTCGGAGCCGCATCTCCTGGGAACACATTAACCTCCATTGGTGCCCAATCTCCGTGCAATTCGTTAGCCTACATTGGTGCCACATCTCCTGGGAACATCTTAGCCTACATTGTGCCACAATTCCCTGAAACACGTTAGGCAACATTGTTGCTGCATCTCCTGTGAACACTTTACTCTACATTGGTGCCACATCTCCTCAGAAGTTAGCCTACATTGGTGCCCCATCTTCTGGGAACACGTTAGGCTACATCCCCTGACGACACGTTAGCCTACATTGGTGCCACATTTCATGTGAAGTTAGCTTACATTGGTGTCACATCTCCTGGGAGCACGTTAGCTTACATTCCTGCCACATCTCCTTGGAACACGTTAAATTTTCAACGTTAATCGCGCCACCCTCTCTTCTCAAGTGGATTCGGCCCCCACCTTATATTGAAATTAACATAAGGATCAGAATGACATTCGCTGACAAGCCCGAAGGCATCAGGGGCTGGTCCTCGTTAGGGGATGAAGATGCCAAGGAGAGGATCACACATTCCAAGCCAAGGAATTGTGGATATGTAAACCCACTTCAGCCGGTTCCGCCATGAAAGAGTGATGTGTTGTTTGCGCGAAGAAATAGCGAAGAAAACGCTGTTGTAAATGGCGTATGTGGCAGTTGGCGGGCGCATGCGAAAGATTCCACGCGCCGCCTGCTTGACGCCAGCTCCCTGCCAGAGTAGTGAGAGATGCACGCGAAAACACATGGAGAAAGAGCCAAGCCAAGGAACATCCTATGGGCATCTGTTCAGACAATCCTCTGTGGGCATAAGGGCACTGCTACAGCGAGAACTGTGCCAATAAGTGGAAGGAAGCTTAATTTATCGACTGATATTCGAAACATTGTAGGAAAGATTTAAATTAACCACTAAGAAGCAAATTTGTGAAGGTATGGCTGCAGTGGGAGTTAATATTTCAGAGACGACAGTGGAGAGATTCCTACACCTAAAAACCAAACGAGTAAAGATGAGTTGTGGATGTAATGAAAGAAGGAATAGCTAGAAATATCTAATCAAAACTATTGCAAGTTATTAGAAAATCAGGTAAATGTTTGGAAGCTGTAATATAAATATATTAAGTTTTATTGATTTATCAATACCCCCTCCCCCCACACTGCGTTGGTTATAAAACCCACCCAACTTTTTGTTCCAATCCTGAATGTTGCGAAGCCAAAAGAACACTGGGTTGGTTTAAAATAAACTGGGTTTTAAAACTGAATGTGTCGAAAAACAGAAAAACAAAAAACACTGGGTTGTTTCTTTAAATGTTTTTAAACGCTGAATGTTGCGAAACCGCCCAAAACAGACACTGTGTTTTTAAATGTTTTTTTAACTGAATATTTCGAAAACAAAATAAAACAAAGAAACAATGGGTTGGTTCGAAAAGAATGGAGGGTTTCAGGCCCTGAATGTTGCAAAAATTAAACCTTGGTTACCCGGGGTGGGGAGGTCTAACCCTAAATGTTGGGGAAAAAAGAGTTCGTTTTTTTAATGTTTTTTTAACCCTGCATGTTGCGACCTTCCCCCCAAAAGAACATTGGATTAGTTTAATAAAAGGTCTGCTGAACAAAGTCGCGTATTTTTTTATTGGGAGGACCTTGGCAATTATATCATTCGAAAGAGAATGTAAAACAACATAAGAGTGACAAATTTCGTCAGAATCAGCAGAATAGTTATGTTATTGCTAAAACTAAATAATTTCCGAGCTAACTTGGGAAGACCTTGACAATTATATCATTTGAAAGAGAATGTAAAACAACATAAGGGTTTCAAATTTCGTTAGAATCGGCCGAATAATTACGATGTTATTGCCAAAGCAGAACGGGGACCGAGCGACGTACGAGGGGCGGTCAATAAGTTTTTCAATTCGGATATAAGGAAACGAGATATGAGGAAAAGGGTTTTATTATTTTTCAATATAACTACCCTCGACTTCAATGCACTTGCGCCACTTGTCCCTGAGGCTTCGAATTCCCGAGAAGCAGAAATCTCCCGACTGCTGTTCAATCCACTCCTGGACGGCGAGCTGGACATCTTCATCGTCCCCAAACCGGCGTCCACGCAGTGCAGCCTTGAGCTGGCGGAATAAAAAGTAATCGCTAGGGGCCAGATTTGGACTGTAGGGGAGATGGTTTTGCTCCTCGAATCCACACTCGCGCAGGGCAGCTTGTGCAACCCTGGCATTGTGGACAGGGGCATTGTCGTGGAAGAGCAGGACACCGCGTGTCAACTTGCCGCGCCGCTTCTGACGGATGCACTTCTTCAACCCAGCCAGTTCATCGGAGTCGTAATATTGGCATGTGATGGTCCTTCCACGAGGCGCATAGTCCACTTTCAACACTCCCTCAGAATCCCAGAAGATGGTGGCCATGATTTTCCCGGCTGAGGGTTGGATCCGGAACTTGATGGGGATCAGAGAGCCCCTGTGCTTCCAGGCCATGCTTTCGAGCTTGGTCTCGGGATCCCAGTGATGGACCCACGTTTCATCACCTGTCACTATGCGTGACTCGAATCCCGCTGGGTCTTGGTTGTACAGGAGCAGCAGCTCCTCCGAACTTTGACGACGTTGAAGTCGATCATGGGGCGTGACGTTTCTAGAGACCTAACGGGCACATACCTTGGTCATGGCCAAATTGTCGTGGATGATGTTGATAACACTTCCATGTGATATTCCAAGTTCTCGCTCGATTTCTTCGACCCTCACGCGTCGATTTTCGAGGATCATCCTCTCCACACGGGCCACATTGGCCTCGTTGGTCACGTCTGACAAGCGTCCTGGAGGGGGGCCATCTTCAAGGGACTCACGACCATGGCGGAACTCCCTATTCCAGCGAGCAATGGTTGTATAGGAAGGGGCGGTGTCGGTGTACACTCCAACCATGCGTTCATGGATCTCTTTTGCATTCTTGCCTTCCTTGGTCAAAAATTTGATCACTGCGCGGTGCTCAACCTTCTCCATTGTTGAAAAATTTGTGACTGACGATCTGCGATCAGCTACTGCTTCTTAAATAGACGAGGCAGGATCGTGCGGCTGCAGGTCCTGACTTGTTATAACTTTCCTAACACCCCCACAAACAGCCATCCCCCTTCCTCAATTTTGCCCTCCCATTTCGCAAAACTTATTGACCGCCCCTCGTATGTTGTGAGATATAGAGTCGCATGCGGCTAAAAACTGGAGTCCCAACCTTGAATGTGGCGAAGCTAACTTTTTTTCCAACCCTGAATGTTGCGAAACCCCCAAAACAACAACAAAAACCACTGGATTGTTCTTTGTTTTTAAAAATAAACAACTTTATTCCCAACTCAGAATGTTGCGAAAAAAACTAGATGTTTTTTTTTTAATGTTTTTATTCACAGTTCTGAATGTAACGAAAATTCTTTCGAAGTCCGGGGGCACTAGATTAGATTTTTGTATTACCCTTAATTGAAAGTGTAATATTATATCATCGAAATTATTCAAATATTAATTGATTAAATAATTAAAAACCTTTACACTGATGACTTGACTTACTGACTTACGAGCGCAGCTCGTAACGACCCCTTGTTCTGCGTCTGCCTGCTGTCAGTTATTTCTAGCAGACATGAAACAGAATTTGAGCGGGGTATAGTTGGGCACTTGCCAATTTCTGCTCTCAACTGGAGAGTCAGAATTGTTTTGGTGAAATAAACAAACGAGGGATGGTATCATGTGAACACCCGTAGATTCTAATGTATGCAACCAAGGTATGCGGTTGCTAAGGCAACGCCAAGCCTCCTCGATACGACCTTGGGCCGGTTGGGGACGCTCCTTAACCACGAACAACACGTTGTATACAATTAACCAATTTAACCGAATTAAAAGAACTCTTCCAATTTGGTATTTTAACACATGCCGTCAAAAGCGAGCGAGGAGGGGACCCATTTGTGGGGGCACGCTGGATTACTGTTAAAAAGTGCACAGCAAAAGTGCCAATGAGAGTTTATCTTTGGTGTAGTATCCGCATACCTTGGTTGCGTCGATTGCAATTTAACTGATAGTTATATAGCGTGGCCACCATGGTTGGGTGCCCCCCCCCCGTGTCTTTTGACAGCGAAAATATTAAAATAGACAAAACGGTTCTTTTTAGGTCTGTTGAATGTGTCTATTGGATAAAACTACTGGGACAGGGTGACGATAGTCCCCCATGGGTACTCGATACAGGTTGGAGGAATTTAGTTCCTGGTCATATGCAAAGTGGTTCATTTAAGTATGGATTTTATGGAAGGGAGGGGGGTAGGCCAACAGAACGGATATCTGGGGAAAGAGAATCTCATCTAGGATCCCCCTCCCCCCACCCCGAATTTAAAGCGAAATACCAACGAGGGGGACCGCTGAAAATTTGTAAGGAGAGATCACTAAAGAAAGTGCAGGAAATGGCGTGAGAAGGGCGAACTGTGGGCATTTGGGGGTAGGAAGAGCAAAGTGTGGAGATTTGGGGGGAATGGCGAACTGTGGGTATTTAGGGGTGGGAAGGGCGAACTGTGGGTATTTGGGGATATGAAGGGCGAACTGTGGGTATTTGGGGGTGGGAAGGGCGAACTGTGGGTATTTGGGGATGGGAAGGGCGAACTGTGGGTATTTGGGGACGGGAAGGGCGAACTGTGGGTATTTGGGGGTGGAAAGGGCGAACTGTGGGTATTTAGGGGTGGGAAGAGCGAACTGTGTGTATTTGGGGGTGGGAAGAGCGAACTGTGGGTATTTGGAGGTGGGAAGGGAAAACTCTGGGTATTTAGTGTTGGGAAGGGCAAACTGTGGGCATTTGAGGGTGAGTAGGTACACAATCCTCCATATGCCCGCTGCAGCAAGGTTGCTCACATCCCCTCGCAAGATCTCGTCTCAGGAAATACCAAAATCCTTATCTCAAAAAATCGCATTCAAAATCGAAATTTAGCTTGTCAAAGCTACACAACCGTTGGGATAGATGGCGCGTGTGATAGTTTGTTAAACAATAGTAATGTGGAGGAATTCCACGTGGAATTTCATTTCGAGCACGGAAGTTCCATGTGCTCGAGAAGATTCTGTTAGGCTTAAATTGGTAAGCCTACCCTTCCCTTCCACAAGCGGTAGCCTGGAACCGCGTCCACCACGGTCCATCTTTACATGGGTTAGAATAGCCTCGGCAAGAAGATTCGAGGCCATTCGAGAGTAGAGCTGTTCCCCCCCCCCCCCTGCGGGAAGAGCCTCAGACGTATATAGTGCTCGTTTCCCATGAGACAGGCATAGAGTTGAGAAGTCTCGGACCCAAGAAGATTCCCCTAGTTCCAAGTCAGGTGCTAACAACAAAGCAAAGTGACAGCTGAACTATTTGTGTATTGGAATTAGTCCCAGCCAGTGAGGTAATTCCATTTAACAATCGCTACCGGGTGATTTTTCCGACTTCTCTCATCAACTCCTGCCGAAGCCCTACTTGTTCGCCCCTCGTTTTCGGGTGGTCGAAATACTCTCCCCTGGACCGGACGTTACCGCCCCCCCCTTTTTTTGGAGAACCGTCATCACTTTAAATTCCCGCTCAAAAGCTCCGAGCGGCCTCGCCTCACGTGCAGAAGACATCCGTGAAGCCTTACCCCGTCGTCTCACCCGGAATCCTCCGTAAGCCAACCCCTCTCCCCCTTCACTAACCCATTTGAGTTAACCCCCCCCCCAATCTGAATAGTCTCCTCCTGTAATACCATAAATTTTAACTTCATAGTCTGATTCATAACTACAATCCCCCCCCCTCGTTAATCTGATATAATTTTGCCCAGCAATTCTCTCATTATTTTTATGTAAATAAAATAATATTTTTGTACATGCCTCTTTAAGTAACCTTGAGCGTTGCCATTGCCCATATTATACCTGACCTCGTTGCACTCTTATCTCGCCCTCCGCCTGTCGAAACTCGTGGTGTTCCGTCCCTTTGTCGGCTCGCCTTCAAGTTATTGATCCCTTCTCCATAGATATAATATGGTATTGATTTAATATAATGTCATACCACGACAAGTAATAAAACTGTACTACTGACCTCGGATGGGGATAAGAAAGCATCATGGAGACGAGAAATTTGCATCGAACAGGTTCTGCAAATCTCAACCGCAATGTTGAGAAGGCTTCAACCACTTGTCTGTGACCACAGACCGAATTCTCGCAAGCTTTAGTCAACAACTGAAACCAAAATTAAATACGAGTTTCAGAGGTTTACAACAAAAGGCAATAAACAGTTTAAATTATGAGTCCAATATTACTGGAACACTCCAGAACGAGGTCAACAGACCTAAGTCGCGTGCTGACTTATGACCTTACGACCTTCAAAACTTTCAACAAGTGGAGCAATCAGACCCATAATTAGTTTTATTTTAATAATTCCCTGACTAACCTTGGGAGGACCTTGACAATTATATCATTCGAAAGAGAATGTAAAACAACATAAGAGTTTCCAATTTCGTTGGAATCGACTGAATAGTTACGATGTTATTGCTCCCAAACTCAATGAAAAGTAAAATGGTTACCATCCGATCGACCTACAGACCGACAGAGTAACCTATAGAGTCGTATCTATGCGACAAAAAAACATTGCGACCATTTCTAGATATATTTCTACACCCCATTTTTAAAAATATCGGTCGAAAGTTTAGCAATGCACAGAAATAAATTTAAGGGATCTGGATCATCTGGTGGAGACAGACAACCAACAATTGTAATCATCATCATCACTAACTCTATAATTTAAGAACGGGATATATTTGAATAATAATTTCATCTTAGTTTGGTTATGACTTATGTTTTTTTATCAAAGTTATTTCTAATAATTCTTTTATAATATCAAAAAACAAAATGGTGAAGTTCAGAAATAAATATAAATATCGAAATTTTGTGAATTTTTTAAAACCCAAAGAATTACAAATGGTGAAGTTCAGAAAATTTATAAAAATTTAACCATGGCTGCTTTTTTTAGATTTTAAATTTTAATCTTAGTAGCGAAGCGAAAGCTCCCCCCAGTAGGGGGGGAGTGGCGAAGCCATTGCCTGGTAACACGATATAGATTTTTAGATATCAACGCAATGAAAGGTCTTTGAGGGAAGTGAGTAAATATTTTCGAGCTTAGTTTAAAAGCACTTTAACAGTAGAGATCCTTCTATGCCACTTGAACAGATGAGCTAAAGTTTGACACAACAATATTTACTATTATTAATGAATTAAAGGAACTTTGTATGGTGCAACCGAGATATGTTAAATAGGAAAAATGGAGGGTTACATTATATAGGATTAGGATCATATCGTTTAAATGAAGAATACCTCTTAAATTATGAACCTTGTTTTTACATTTATATTTAATAATCATTATCATCATTTTTGAAGGCTCCATACATGTTTGCATGTGTCGGCCTTATTTACCTAATGGCGGCTTTCCATGCTGCTCGATCTCTGGCTGTTTCTCTATTCAAACTCATATCTCTGAGGTCCTTCTGTATGACCTCATTCCACCTCTTCCTCGGTCTCCTCTGGCAGCTACACCCACAACTTCTTAACACCCTTCACCCAATTATTATCCTGCATCCTTTCTACATGACCGAACCCCTTCAATCTACCTCTTCTCAGTGCCACACCAATGCATTCTATCTCCAATCTATCCCTTAATAACAGTGTCGTTCAATAAGAAAGCGGAAACAGCCCTTAAATATCCAAGAACGGTCACCTGCAACGCGATTGTTCGACTTCGTGTGAGGCTGGAAAGGGTTGCAGCGGCGAGCGGGTATAAGCCGCTGCGGTGATTGGCCAAGCGCGGGGGCGCCTCTGAACAGCGCAGGCAACACCTGAGGCATGAGAGGCACTCGAATTCGTCAATAAGAGTTCTCCTCAGGGCAATCTGCTGCTCCCTGCTAGTAGCGCTTCCTAAAAATAAAGACCAAACGGTTAATTTTCTAAAGACTATGGGATGTGCTGAACTTAAATGGTCCATTCGATCTAACTTGAATGGAAGATAAATGAGTTACTTTTGCTCTTGCAATGGGAATAGCTTTATATAGGAGATAGTGGTTACAGTTTTTAAGAATAATGAATATTGTGAGGCAAAGTTTCAATTTGAACAGTTATTCTCACAGTCGGAAGAATATACTGAATGAACATACAAATAGTAGCTTTCCTCAAGTTGCATTATTTTGTCCAGGTCTAATTCTCCCTCTAGTTGGCATTTTGTCAAGATTTACATCTGATACTTTTTAAACAAAGCTCAATAGTCGTTTCTTCCTACGAAAAACTTATTCGGATCTTACCCTGGTCATCAAACCATTTCTTTCAATGGATCCACTTCATCAAGACATATTTTCTGTTTTCTGGACTTAATTTGTAGCATGAGCAAGTTGCCTACGCGGTAAACCGAGTTCTTCTAAAAACTTGTTCAAAAAAAGACAATCTCACAAATTAATCCATTCGTTTACTTCAATCTCCCCCCACAAAAAAAAAATCCAAACTTTTTCCTATCTTCAACCTAATTACGTTGAACTCATTTCACCTTTGCTTTATACCTAAGTAACTAAAATGCTTTTAAGTATTTTACCCCTTTTTTAATCCCAAGCTTTACATTTTTTTTAATCTTATTCTCTCTATACGGCTTCGAGTTTCCTTTAGAAATGATGGAGCATCTTTCACTCTTGTGGTGTTTTTCTAGCTGCTCAGGTAGTACAGCAGATTTGCCTTGTGTCAAGCTGTATTCTAGACATCCTGCACTTCTTTTGTTTCTCTCCAGCTGCTATAACATTAAAAATCCTTATCTTATCCAAATATTGAACGTAGTTTAACGCTCGAAAGTGCGTATGTTGTTCAGTCTGATGCCTTTCTTTATCAGAACCAAGGCTGATGCGTATCTTCGAAAAAAACAAATAAAATACTGCGATAGGAAACGCTAGAGTTTTTGATTGAAAGAGTAAGGAAAACAAGATACTCGGAAACCGCCATTATATTTGCATAAAGTGACCACTACAGCATCGACGCTTTGAACAACTGATTCACAACCTCTCTCGTCTTTTTACTCTCGTGTCCGTCTGGTATTAAGTAAATGTGTGTGGTTTTCATTGGTCATTTCCCTTTAGAAAGCTTCTTCCCTCGATTATGCGGGAATGCTAAAGCTGCGATTTTCCAGCTTAAGATGACGAATGTGCGTACCATCTGTCGAGTGGAAGCGGGTCATTAAATGCTGCCTTAGTCGCTCGTTCGTATTTCCAATTCCATTCTTCGAGTAGTCCCTAGGGGACTTTGAATTAGGAAGGGCTTATGCGCAATCACGGGATGGAAAAAAAACAACGGTACATAAGCACTTCGTGTTAATGGCACTAAAAAAAACTATGAATAGGGGGATACCGAAAGAAATGATAAAAACCCTTAAGGGGTGGCATGACCAATAGAGTCAGAATTCGATCCAGCCCAAATATAAGGCGAGCGTATGAACTTTGCATAACAGTCAATCTCACCACCAGGAGGAAGTATATAACATTTCCAAAACATAAACTGATAAATCCAGTCACTTCATCCTCTCATAGTAAAATATAACAAAAGGCGATCATAATCTAAGACAACAGAAGACAATTGTATGATATTTTGTTGTCTTCAAACAAATAACATCTTTCAAGGCGTGTTTTTATTACTTCCCGGCCTTTCTACCTGATTAGCAGAACGTGCTGGAGAGTTTTCCCACCAGTCGAGTGTAAGTAACTGTTCTATCCCACAGCGTTCCATAAGTGAAATCCCGCCTTTTAAGAAGTTCAAGCCCTCCCCTTGCCTCGAATTGTCTTGGTTGGACTTATCCTTAACTCTGAAAAATGTGAAACAACAAAAAATTGGAAAAAAACAGGTATAAATGAACGCCATAAATGTCAGGGATTATGCTTACTTGCTTATGGTAGTCCTTCGATAACGAAGATGACGTACTTATCCTCTAAATAATTAGTAATTAGATTAGAATTATAACAATAATAATAACAATAGTGACAACAAAACAATCAGGGACTATACAAAGACTCCATAAACACATCCATTGAAAGAGGTACTTAAAAGCCCCCTCCCCCCCGAGCCATCGTTTTGTAGCGCTAAGGCGCACGTGGAAAAAATCGCTTGAAGGCAACTTTACAGTTCAGCGCATTCCCTGCGGCAGCTGTGGGCCTACAGCTTCCACACCATTCAGAACCATCTACCGTCTCCCGTTTTCCTGCCAACTTGTAAATACCACAAGTTCACGAATGGAAGCGATTGTTAGAGTGGGAAATGAACAATGACTTGGCATTATAGTTGCCAAGGTCCCCGGCGAATGGGAACCGGTTCGGAGTAAAAAGAGCTCAGTTAGGCGAATCTCTCTAAGATCACATAGAGGAAACATTCAAGGACTAAAGGTTAGCCAGATGGAGGCGGAGATCTTGTAAGAATTTGTGTCTATGAAATAATGCCAGAAAATCTTTTAATTCTTGAATTAGGATGATTAAGAGCTCAAGAAGGTAAGAGATTTTGAACTAACTGGTCTTAAACTAACAGACAGAAATGACTAATAAAATATAATATTATTATGAACAATGCTAAATAAAATGTAATAAACAAACAAATATAGTAATAGCAAAACTGTGATAAAAAGAAACACGTTTTTGAAAGCCATTAACGATTATAATGTCGTTTTGTCGATTTAATATGGCCAATTTAATATAGCCTCTTAAAATTTCTTAAAGTGTTAAAAAAAATTCAGCCTAACCTCACCAAACAAAACGTCACCAAACCTAAAGCAAACCCAACCGAACCGACCTTAACGTGTGAGTCGTTTTTGTCAGTGATGAACTTTGTTAAGTCTTGTAATATGAGAGGCCTTTCAAATGAAAGTAGCAGTGCTTTCTATAAAGTAAGTGTCGTCAGTGATGCAGTAGTAGGAGTCTTAGTAATGCAGCAGTATAAGTCTCAGTGAGATAGCAGTATAAGTCTCAGTGATGCAACAGTACGAGTCTCAGTGATGCAGCGGTACATGTCTCAGTGACGCAGCATACAAGTCTCACTGATGTAACAGTAAAAATCTCAGTGATGCATCAGTACAGGTCTCAGTGATACAGCAGTATATGTCTCAGAAATGCAGCAGTACAACTCTTAGAAAGGCAGCAGTAGGAGTCTCAGTGATGCAACAGTACGAGTCTCAGTGATGCAACAGTACGAGTCTCAGTGATGCAACAGTACGAGTCTCAGAAATGCAGCAGTACGAGTCTCAGAAATGCAGCAGTACGAATCTCAGAAATGCAGCAGTGCGAGTCTCAGTGATGCAGCAGTACGAGTCTCACTGATGTAACAATAAAAATCTCAGTGATGCATCAGTACAGGTCTCAGTGATGCAACAGTATATGTCTCAGTGATGCAACAGTACGAGTCTCAGAAATGCAGCAGTAAGAGTCTCAGTGATGCAACAGTACGAGTCTCAGTGATGCAACAGTATGAGTCTCAGTGATGCAACAGTACGAGTCTCAGTGATGCAACAGTACGAGTCTCAGAAATGCAGCAGTATGAATCTCAGAAATGCAGCAGTGCGTCTCAGTGATGCAACAGTACGAGTCTCAGTGATGAAGCAGTACAAGTCTCAGTGATGCAACAGTACGAGTCTCAGAAATGCAGCAGCATGAGTCTCAGTGATGCGGCTCGGGAGAGTAGCACGCCAGAATGCCCTCATTGGTGTGGCCTTTTTAATGTTATATAATAGTAATAATAATTAGTAACCCTGGTCAAAATGGCCCCCGAATGTGACCGAACGTACAAAAACGAGATTTTGAAAGAGGGATTAGACGTGTTGCCCCCCCCCCCCCGCGCTGAAAAAAGAGAAAACGGGGGCAGTGGGCGAGCCCCCCCCCCTCCCCCAATCTGCGTACCTGATCAATAGATAGATAGGTAGACCGATAGATAAAAAATATTATTTTAGTTAAAACGTCTTGGACTTTGCCTCCCTCTAATTCCTGATACCTCTCTCTTCCTCGACATCTCCCGCGTGAGGTTTCAATTGAACGTCCATTTACAAGCTGATGCATGGCCCCCTAGCACAAGGCGGTGCTATAAAATTCCCACAGCATGCAATAGCCTCCTTCTACCCTAACCTGGTCCCTCAGGGCAGTCTCACAGAAGGCACGGCCCCATTGAACTGCGGTGATGTTGACAGGGCATACAACGCAGACTGTAGGATCAAAGGCCTTCTCCTTTAATCCCTCAAGTGGTCGGAGAAAGCAGAGGGTATCTGCCCATGGGGAGAAATTAAAATTATGTCCCCTCGTCGTTAGCGATCCTTACCGTTGAGGTTGGACTGAGCCACTTGTATCATCTTCAGAAGGTCGACCAGAAGCGTGACTCCGTCATGCGGATCTCTCACCAATTCCTTGACAAAACTGCATAAAAAACATTATTATTATTATTATTATTATGAAGGGATAGTACGAGACACCAACGAGTACACATACACATACCCTAGTATAAGGAAAGCGGAGATAGAGCCACGGGAGGCAAACTGAGATAGAACTACGGGAGACACACTTGACATAACTCATCAATCTGCGCCAGGAAGAAGTTCGTACTTATAGGCATAGACTCGACTGTATGACTTTAATCTCCCTTGCCACCCTGTCCCCCAAACACCAATGGGTGTGGTAGGGGTCAGTAGACCTATTATTTAGTTCTTAAAGGGCGATTAAAGATGCCTCTCCATACCTACACACCAGTGAGTTGCTACTCAGCCATATCACAAGAAGAAGGGAAGAATAAAGCTATTCATTCCACCCTCCTCACATCACCCAATAGGTTTCCAAACCCAGTGGCGTATTTGTTCTACGTTTTGTGGTCGCTACCCCAGGGGATCTAGTTCCGGAAAGGTGATAATACCCAATTACACAACCTCACTTAACCAAGGACCAGCCTCGAACAGTTGGCGTCACTAGACTGGGGAGGGGGGAGGGGATTTGACCAGTTCCCGCAATCGCCCCGGAGGACAGGAACTGCTCCTCATGTGACGAATAAAAGCCACAGGTTGTAAACAAGGGCGATGGCAGAAATTGACCAAACCATCTCGATCCACGGGCTATTACGAAGCAAGAGGTATCTCCAAACCACCCCAAAATACCTGCCCAGAGTAAGCATCAAATTTTGAAATCATTAACTGAATTATTAATTTGAATTAATATCTTACTGTTCTAGTCCTTGTATAAATTTTGTTATTACCTGTATTTGGAATATTGCATAAAACCCCCCATAAAATAGGTGAAAACCATCGTAATTATCTAATGGTTAATTGTCAGTATGTAATAAATATGTATATATTAAGAGGGGGCTTGGGTGTTACTTCATGCTAGCAGATATCCTGATATTTACTGACATGATTAACTTGTCTTGGGATATCTCCTTTTAAACATGTTATACACTGGTGACTACACCAGAACAATCCAATCTGCTTTAATATAGCTTTTTTAAAGCCTAATTACGTATGAGCAAATATATGCTTTCTCCTCCTTATTTCTTCTTTGAATCGCGTCAACAGTTAGACATCAGTCAATAAACCGAGAGCCACACGGAAGTCATTAAAAGACTGCTGCTATGCACGAGTAGATATCAGTCAAGTGGAAGAGAGTGAACCGAGCCTGCAAGCGGCTTCATGTGTTGGTCGAGAACCGCTTCACTGGTCAGGAGGAGCAGTGAGACGAAACAAAGAAAACATCAAAATATGAACATAATAAAAGGAAAAAAAATTCAATAAATATAATACGAAAACGGGATATTTTTCCATGAGTCGAACATCTGATCTAGAGTTTGCAAAGGCAGGTTAGATAAGAGCCATATTCTTCGTACAAATTTGATTCTGCGGGCGGGTTTCTAGTACACAAATCCAGCCTAAATATTTAGGGTTGATGACATTTGCTAATGCAACCTTTGTTATCGACTAGTACCCTCGTTTTTATTGTCATAAAATCACCGATGTAGCGAACACCGATACACGACTGAGCCGGATATTCTGATATTCAATGCAGAATATCCGTGTTTTGGGTTCCTGTATATTGTTTCTACACTATATACTGGTTGTTTCTACATTATAAACTGGTTCTTTTAAGGAGTTCGTAAGGAATGCATTAAATGTAGAAGTAAAAATGTGTGGTTCATACCTATCCCGACTAAAATATTTAAGTTACTAGAGACTGGGTGTTCGCATAACTCTCCTAGGACCGTTCCTGATTTTCAGCAGAGGCGTTTGTAGTGGATAGAAAGCAGAAGAGTGTACAGGTTTAATGTATATCAAAATCAGTTTAAGTAAACGTTATCCAACTTGACAGTGTGCGAAAGAAACGTATTAAGCGTCAGTAATGAATGTTTACTGAGGAATGACATAAGTAAAGGAAGAGGAAGGTCAATGATAGTGTAGGTAGAGGGGTGTGGGGAAAAGGAGCGAAGAAAAAATAAAGAATGAAAGTACCGAGTTGCGAACGGCTTCCTGCGTCGCCGGATCGTTGTTAGCGAGCGGGGTATCCACTGCGCTAACCTAAATCTTAAAAAATTACTCATTCAAACGAAGCTTTTAAACCGCTCGCTTGCACTTATCGGCAGGCTACAGGAGAATGATAGTGACGCTCATTAGGAACAGGAAAAGAGCACTTCTTTAATGCTGCTTCGGTAATCACTTCTTGGTATTTTAAATCTGGGCCGATTGGGGTGTTGTGAGCTCATATTCACTAAAAAATTCTTACTCCTAAAAGTAGTTCTCTTTTTCAGACCATGGCTCGCCAGTTTTGGACCAAAGTCCCGTTATAGGGGTGTATTCTCGAGGCAGTGGTAAGAAGGGGTGAAGTACTTAATGTGGAAATTGAGGGCGTTAACTCACTCATGTACTAAGCGAGCGATTTCCACAGTATTAATTTATTTCCAAACAACAAAAGAACATCTAATGAAAACTACTCGATGCGTCGTTCCAAATGGCGAAAGAGGAAATTCAATTAACTTATTCCTCTATTGGCCGAAAGTGGAATTTTGGCAGATATTGCATTTTTTCTCAGTTTAGAGTAATTCAGAAACATTGAGTAATTTCACATTACGCAGAATGTCATTTAAAAATAGTGAATATTTTGTAACATAGTACAACTGATTAACCAGAATAAAAAAACCCGCCATGAACTAATACTAATCGTGATAATATATAATCCTTTCTATTTAAATCAGCCCGATTCATTGGGTTAGTATAAATTTGAACTTTTCATAATTACTGTTTCACATTAAATTCGATCAGGTCCCATTTGATATAAACTTACGCCATTGCAATGATTCAATTTATGGTGAATTGTTTAAATATTTGCACCAAAGGTCGTCTATTTTCATCAATATAAGGAAGATTATATGTAATATATATTTCGGAAAGTTTGTTTGTATATACGAGGGGCGGTCAATAAGTTTTGCAATTCGGATATAAGGAAACGAGATATGAGGAAAAGTGTTTTATTATTTTTCAATATAACTACCCTCGACTTCAATGCATTTGCGCCACTTGTCCCTGAGGCTTCAAATTCCCGACAACCAGAAATCTCCCGACTGCTGTTCAATCCACTCCTGGACGGCGAGCTGGACATCTTCATCGTTCCCAAACCGGCGTCCAAGCAGTGCAGCCTTGAGTTGGCAGAATAAAAGGTAGTCGCTAGGGGATCCCAGTGATAGACTCACGTTTCATCACCTGTCACTATGCGTGACTCGAATCCCGCCGGGTCTTGGTTGTACAGGAGCAGCAGCTCCTCCGAACTTTGACGACGTTGAAGTCGATCATGTTTCGTGAGGTTTCTAGGGACCCAACTGGCAGAGACCTTGGTCATGGCCAAATTGTCGTGGATGATGTTGATAACACTTCCATGTGATATTCCAAGTTCTTGCTCGATTTCTTCGACCTTCACCCGTCGATTTTCGAGGATCATCCTCTCCACCCCGGCCACATTGGCCTCGTTGGTCACGTCTGACAAGCGTCCTGGACGGGGATCATCTTCAAGGGACTCACGACCATGGCGGAACTCCCTATTCCAGCGAGCAATGGTTGCATAGGAAGGGGCGGTGTCGGTGTACACTGCAACCATGCGTTCATAGATCTCTTTTGCATTCTTGCCTTCCTTGGTCAAAATTTGATCACTGTGCGGTGCTCAACCTTCTCCATTGTTGAAAAATTTGTGACTGACGATCTGCGATCAGCTACTGCTTCTTAAATAGAGGAGGCAGGAACGTGCGGCTACAGGTCCTGACTTGTGATAACTTGTCCTAACACCCCCACAAACAGCCATCCCCCACCCTCTGTTTTGCCCTACCGATTCGCAAAACTTATTGACCGCCCCTCGTGTATATATATATATATATATATATATATATATATATATATATATATATATATATATATATATATATATATAATAATCTTGTAATTGATTTGTTCCTTGGGAATCTGATATGTAGCAGGAATATGAAGACCCAGGTGATTACACTAATCATTTATTGGTCGGACGTTTCGGACCTTCACTAGGACCATGTTCAGCGACTATGTCGACTAATGAGAAGGGGAAGGAACATTAATTGATGACAGTTAAAAGAATGCATTAAATAATGGCTAAAAAAGCGGATGAAGGCAAGTTAAAATAATAAAATTGACAATTATTAAAATTAAAGTAAAAACACTAATAACAATATATAGAATTAAATAATACTACCCACTGTGATTTTAAAAAATAATAGAAAGAAGTGAAATTATAACATAAACTGACTTGAATATCACATATTAAAAGTTACTAGAGTAAACAAAAAATAACTTATTATATTAAATTGTAAAAAAACAACAAAAACAAATCAGAATTAACAAAGTGAATAACCTTTATCGTGGGAGTTGAGAAATCAACTAACTAAAGATATAAAACTACTAACGAAATTTGTTCGGTTGGTCGGTTGGCTAGTTTGTGTTAGTTGGTTATATTGTGAATAGTTTAATTGAGGAGGAGTAATTATTTAGGTTTGGATTTATTTTATTGATATATAATGACTCTAAGATTTTCAAATCGAGAGAAGTTAAGGCTAAAGATAATATGGTAAATGAATCAATCAGAATTAAGAGGATGATGGTGATACTCAGAGTGTTTGTTGCCTGATGGAAGAGGCTTCAGGTTTAGAAATGGGAATACTAATCCTATGAGACAAACCCAAGTGTTTCGCGATCCTGCATTTGAGTTGTAAGCCAGTTTGGCCTACATAACCACTGTGGCAGGTCGTACATGTATAATTGTAAATTATACAGGATCGGAAGCCCAAAGGGATTGGCTCCTTATGGAGAAAAAAGGAATCTAACTATACAGAGTTGGAATTTATACAAATGAATTGGCATTGAGGGAAATGGTTGTTGAGGGTAGAGAGAAGGAGTTTGTTAAATTCTGATGTTAAATGCTCGAGATAGGGTAGTCTAATGAAAACCTTCTGTTTAGAAACAGTAGTGAGTAAGGGTCGAGGATAATATATCGTTAAATTCCTTTTTTCAAGCCAAACAAGCTAAAAACAATTAATAGTGTTCTGGGAGTAATATTTTTATGGCGGAGGTGAATCACCGCTTAAAAAAGTCACGAAAAGTCAATATTTCATCACGATTTAGCAACGACAGTGTTTCAACATGGCGTTCCGGTTGTTTAATGTTTTGTTGTTATTGTTTGCATAATTGAGCTACTTGATGTGTTAAGGAAGTTAGGTTGGGTTAACTTGGGTTTATTAGTTTTATATAATAATTATAAGTTGTTTAGATTCGCTTAATTACGTAGAAATTTTATAAAAATTAAGATTTTTGTTTGTTAAGACGCCATCTTTATAAAACCCCAATAAGACGGCCTAAATTACGCTCACTCCTTTGAAGATAGCGAACCAGGGAGCTTGATTTTAAGGTTATTATTAGTTAATATTTTATATAATTATGTTAACGGCTGATGGCATTAAAATTTCAGTAATAGAGCTCTTTCAGGAAAAAAACTACGAGAACTCTACCATTGGGGTAGGGATTTTCAATAAATGGGTTCGAAAAATGGACTATAAAATGTATAAGGTTCAGTAGTGGAGTTTGTCATTTAAAAATAAGATTGTATAAATGCTTGTTTGGCTTGTAAAAAACCTATAACACCGTGCGCGGCTCTTGTTAAAAATTACCCAAATAAAAAGAGGGAGGGACCAACCTGATATATGCAGCTTTAAGGTCTTCCCGTAATCTTCGAAGGAGTTCTGGCAGAGACGCAAACTGTTTTAGCGACATCTCATTCGGAGAATCTTTATTTGAATTCTTATCTTTATCCTTCCCGCGACTCTGAAATAAACAATCGAATAAGATCAAGTTAGGGGTGTTTGCTAATTCCTTCGTCTCGCTAAAATTAATCTCTCCTTTAAAAATATCGTCCATAACACTATATTTTAAGAGTACAATTTTTTGAAGTTTGAATTTTATTGTAGCGGGATGTATAAATATTACCCATAAAAATGTAATTTGTTACAGTTTACCCTGTAAATATTTTATGTAAATTAACATTTTTACCAAAACTATTTAATTACTCCTCAAACGTTGTCGTTTGATTCAATAAATAAATGTAATTCATATTTATTGCATTTCGCATTATTTTGATATCATATATATGTATACATGAACTAATCTAAACATTTAAAAAAAGATACGCAGTAGACAAAATAGAGGAAAACAAAAATAAATCTGAAAAAAAGGTTAAATATAAATAAATAAACAAACATAAGATCCGAATTGGACACGAAAAAGGATAATAATTTCCGAAGTGGACAAGGAAAACATAACAAAACGTAATAACAAACAGAAATAGCAAGAGATGTATAATAACGCCAAAAGAAGAGAGTACGCTAGATCGAAAGTTCGAATCTCCGTCCGGATTCTTTTTAATCTGACACTATTTACTAAGGGAGGTTACTTCAGTGACTGACCACCACGGTGGGGAGTTGGGGCTTGCTCTGGCTAACGTCCGCTTGAGAAGTTACATGAAGTTACATATCTTGATATGAGGACGAAAATCAGCAAACTTTTTACTTCTTTTTAAAGATAGAAGAAGATGCTCACGTGAAGAAATTGCCAGACGTACTGGTACACAAACTTTTCTCCTACTATAATAGACCATTTTTCCTATCTTTGAATATCGTTGATAAATAAGTTCGAAAAGCCCATGTTTAGTTTTAATTTTATTAGAACTCTACATTAATTTGTGAGTCATCTTAGTTTATTTGCAGCTTTTATCAAAGTTCTTTCTGAGTTTCTTTATACGAGTAGTTTGAAAAACAGCTAAGAAAGGTTGATTATCGAATGTTTTTGAATTTTAAAAAAATAATAAAAATCGTGAAGATCAGAAAGTGTATTAAAATTAAGGCATGAGTGTTTTTTTCGTATAGAAAAACAAATTTAGTTTTGAAAAAGAGCTCTGAGGAATTTTTTTTTTCCCCCTGTATATAAAAAGGCCCTTAAGGGGAGCGGCGATTTGCCATCCTGGCCGCCGTACTGACTCAGCACCCCGTCCGACTCCAGCTTAGCCTCTTCTCCTTCTTTCAGACAGCCTGTATTTCTCCCCTACTTCGTCGCTTTTCATACAACCTCTCCCACAACTTTCTCTGGTGGGCCTATAATTTCACAGGGTAGATGCTGACCTTCTTCTCAGCCAACCGTCCCGGATCGGGGCTGAGGGGAAAGGGGACAATGTTTCCTAACCCCTGAGCTCCGGTCCGGAATTTTTTTTTTAACAACCTGCTTCATCCCCACCCATACCTTCCTCACATCCCTTTTCCTTTCCTCTTCACACTATCAATTTTACGCAGTGTCCAAGGTGGGGCCGCACAGCCGATGGACTGCCAGGCCACCAGGCGGGAGGGGTGGTCCTGAATGGCGGCACCTGGCTCTGCCAGGCCTGTACGCACCGCTTGAGGTGCGGGCTACTGCGAGGGGTGATGAACTATTGCTCCCGTATAAAATACAGGGTCACCATGTCCAATGATGAACAAATTAAAAAAAAAACAACCTTCAACTTTCCCTGTTCCAAAGACGGAGCCGCCCTCGGGCAGCTCCACAGAAAAAATGGAAGTTCCTCCCCCCTGTGCTTGCGCAGTGGACCCACCATATTTCTCTAACCGGAGAGGAGGATTACTCCTCTCCTATGCCTACGAATGTAGGGGACTCACCCTCACCCCCTTCTCTGGAGGTGCTTTCGGGCACCTCCCTGTTTCCAGCGGCAGTCCTTCCTTTTCTTTCCAAGGGGACTGCCAAGGGATTACTCCTCTCCTATGCCTACGAATGTAGGGGACTCACCCTCACCCCCTTCTCTGGAGGTGCTTTCGGGCACCTCCCTGTTTCCAGCGGCAGTCCTTCCTTTTCTTTCCAAGGGGACTGCCAAGAAATACAGCAGGCAGTCTATAGCCGACCGCTCCCCATTGAAACGGCTCGGTAGGGCAAACCCCCTTAGGGGGGAGAGGGAAGCCAGGCCCCTTCTGTCGCTTCCCTCAAAAGACCTGCTGGCAAGAATATTAAACCTTGCCGGGGTCAAGGCCTGTGCCTCCCCACACCTGACTAGTGACAATGATGCCAACGGCCCCTGCAATGTCCTTGGGGGGGATGGCAAATTGGCTGCCCCCCCCTGAGATAGACATGGTCCTTGAGGCAACCCAGCCTCAGACGGTAGGGCCTTTCATGGGGAGGAATCCGGGCTCGGCGCCAAGCACCGAACCCGAATCCGCCCCTATGCAAGGTCCTCCTCAAACGGCTAGGGTTTCCGAGGCAGTACAAGGAGGGAAGGGATCTCCTCCATCCGGTGCCCCTACGACTGCCAGGACCTTCTACATTCGGAGAAGGACCTGGCTGAGGCCGGTCCATCTGGCCTGGGGGCTCCTGCCGGCGGAGGGAAAAAGCGGGCTCATTCCCCGCCATCCTCTCTTAGAAAGAAAAAAAAAACAGAAAAAAGACTAACAAGACTCGGGGCTCCTCTCATCCGCGGAGGCTGCGGGGACAGATGGGTCTGCTGCCACTTTTGCAAGCGACTAAGCCAAAATAGGCACATACGGCCTCTTTACCCCTCGGGTGCGGAGCCCCTGACTATGACTAAGACCAAAAGTGCACAGGGCGGAGCCTCGATAACATCGGGGCCCCTCATTCAGAAGTTACCTGGCGTTTTCGAGCCCGCTGTCTTCAAACGCTTCCTCGTTATTCGCTCCACTGATGGCAGCATGTTGGCCAAGGGCAACATGATCCATCAGAGGAGAGCATTAGCTAGTGTGATTGGTAGAGAGCCGAAGGTGACCCGTTTCTCGGACGGGAGCCTTCTGGCGAATGCGGCGAATCCCGCCGAGGCGGCCAAGATAAGTGCTCTTCGGACACTTCATGGCACCCCGGTGAATGTGACGCCGCACTCTACCATGAACTTTGTGAAAGGAGTAGTTTATGCGAGGGAACTCGTTTACTACTCCATAGAGCTAGCCGACCATGGGACGGTCAAGGTCGAACGTGTGATGAAAAAACAGGGAGGGGCCTCGAGACCCACCCCTACTCTCTTCATCACGTTCGACTGTGACAAGCTCCCTGAGTCGGTGCGTGCCGGTTGGAACTGCTACCGCGTAAAGGCATTCGTGCCACTGCCGCAGCGGTGCAATTATTGTCACGGCTTCGGCCATACGAATCGATCTTGTAGACGTGCAAAGTAGGGGTCACCCGAAGTCTGTGCAAATTGCTCCAAGGCCGCACACGATAAGTCTAAATCGTGTGTGGCCAAGTGTGTCAATTGCGGAGAGCCGCAACCCGCTTGTTCGAAGAAATGTGTTGCATATCTCCTTGAGAAAGAAATCCTGGCCGTTCAGGCCCAGGATCTACTCTCATTCCGCGAGGCTAAGGACTTGGTCCTGGCGCGCCCAGCTCTGCCTGGGACGTCTTATGCCTCAATAGTTAGAAAGGCACCCTCTGCTCCTGGCCCATCTAGGCCAACGAGCACGGTTGTTTCCGCACCCATTCGGAGCCCTTCTGCAGGCTCTACTCAACCCGGGCGCTCCCCTGGTAAAACTGGCGGCAAAAAGGGCTCTCCCCCCTTTCCCCAGCGTGACCGTTTCCCGTAAGGCAAAACGACCACGCGCCTCCACCGATTCGTTAGACTCACAACAGGCAACACCCCCTGAAGTAGGTCGCCAGGCCATATTCCGGTTATCCTAAAGCTGTTCCCCGAAAGGAGAACAGCAACAAAGGAGCTTCGGCTCCTTCGCCCACGCCCCGAGGTAGAGCGAGTGGCTCGGAGACGGTGGTTCCTCGAAAAGAGGGCCCCCCCCCCGCCTCCGAAGCCGCAACGCCCGCCTAAGGTTTGAGGCGGAGGGAGGAAAAGACTCGCATGGCGAGCCCAACCTCCCCCAATAAGTCCTCGAAGGCGACAGCGCCTTCAGCGCTTTGTCCGGCCAACAGCGCCCGGGGTTCTGCCTCCGGGAAGCGTACGGCCATTCCCGTGAGGGCCTTCTGTTCGAAGAGGGTCCCCACGTCTCCACCGAGCTAGGCCTGGAGGGCATATTCCTTCAATGGAATTGACGTGGACTCCAGGCCAACTGGGAGGAGCTGCCGAGGCTCGTCTCGTCCCGTTTCCCGTTACCTATTTTTCTGCAGGAGACCATGCTAGGCGAATGCCCCCTGCCCGCCCTCCCGGGATCTAAGGGTCTTGCGAACCAACCACCACGAGATCGCCGTGCTGGGAGATGCACGATTTACACCCGGCATGATGTCTCCGTTCTTCCTTTCTCTTTAGATACCTCCTTTCAGGCAGTGACTGTGCAGCTTCACCTGGATAGGAGGTATACTATCATTTCTGCGTACATTCCACTATCAGCTGACTTCGACGCGGGGGACTTTCACCGCGTCGTGGCACGGTTGCCGAGGCCCTATCTCTTGCTTGGAGATCTGAACGGCAGGCATCCTCTCTGGGGAGATTACTCCATAAATCCCAGGGGACAAGTCCTTGCTGATCTGATCGAAGAGCTTGAGATGGGTGTCCTAAATGTGGATGAGTTTACGCATCACTGCCCAAGAACCGCTTCATTTTATTGGCTTGATCTATCTTTGTGCTCTTCGGATGCACAGCCTGATTTTGATTGGTGGTGGTCGATGACCTCCATGGTAGTGATCCCTTTCCCATTCAGATATCCGCCCAACGGGCAACTGCCGCCTGAGAGCCCACCTTAATGGTGCTTGGCGCGGGCGCGGTGGCCTGCATTTCAGGAAATGACTGAATTCTCTATCTCAGTCGAGGAGTTTAGGTCGGTTGATGAGGCCGTTGAGTTCTTCTCCGGCCCTCAAACAGAAGCGTTATGCCTACATGCGCTATAAGCACCGCCCGAACGATTTCACTGACGCTGAATTTCGTCGGGCTAGGGCTAGGTTGCGGTATATTTCGAAGCACGGGAAGACCGCTTTAGCAGAGGTGTGGAAGCGAGTCAAAAGGATTCGGGGCAAGTTCTCGCAGGAGCCCCCTCCCGTTCTCCAGGAGAATGGGACCGCAATCTCGGATTGCTGGTCCGCCAGCATTCAATGCACGTTGTGAAGTCGCGGAAGGCCGCCGGCTGGACTTTACCTCCAGAGGCGGAGAGCCCTTCAACGACAGGTTTACTGTGAGTGAGTTGCGTTCCGCTCTTGCTTCGTGCGCGGACACCGCCCATGGTCTGTACGATGTGCCGTACGTCATGCTTCGACACCTGGGTGAGCGAGGCATGGCCTTTCTGTTAGATTTGTTCAACAGGATCTGAGTGGAGGGTCTCCTCCAAATTCCTGGCAAATTGCGACTGTGTTCGCCTTTCACAAACCGGGGAGATCACTCTACTCCGGCCAGTCTCCACCCAATCTCTCTAACCTCTTGCTTGTGCAAGTTGATGGAGAAATTGGTAAATGTTAGATTAGCTTTTTTCCTGGACAGCGGAGGCCATCTGTCTTCTGCACAGTGTGGCTTCCGAAAGTTCTACTCCAAGTCCGATGATCTGTTCCGACTGGAAAATGCCGTCTGCGAGGACTTCCTTAGTAGACAGCACTACTCCACGGTGTTTTTCGATCAGGAGAAGGCCTATGATACCGCATAGCGATACGTTATCATGGAGACTCTCCACAGGATGGGGGCGAGGGGACGCCTCCCAATGTTTATATCTCAATTTTTGCGAGATCGTCGATTCCGCGTACGGGTGGGGGGGAGCCATCTTCGGCCCAAAGGAGCAGGAAGAGAATGTCCCGCAGGGAAGTGTCCTCAGTGTACCACTCTTTGCCCTGAGCATCAACGGCATCACATCGGTGCTGCCGGAAGATAGTCTCGCTACGCTCTACGTGGACGACCTTTCGATCTCTTTTGGCGCGGCCCAGATGCCAACTCTGGAGCGTCGACTCCAACAGGCATTGAACCACGTCTCTCATAAGCCGAAGCGCACACGTTTTGGTTTTCTTTGGTCAAGACTAACGTGGTGCACTTATGCCGCCATCCACGGCTTCACCCCGACCCAGATGTTTCTTAATCGGGTGCGCCTGGAAGTTGTTGAATCGCACCGTTTCCTTGGTTTTTATTTGACCGACGCCTCACCGAAGAGGCTCATATTCGCAGCCTTATGGTCTTTTGTACCCGCACCATGGATATTCTTCGTTCCGTGACGTTCAGCGTTTGGGGCGCTGATAAGGCAGCTGCCTTACTTTTTTATCGATCCTTTGTTCGTTCGAAGCTCGACTACGGATGCAAGTTTTATGCATCCGCAGTCGAGCGTTTATTGCGGAAGGTGGAATCGATCCACCACACCAGCCTTCGCCTTGCGACCGGTGCCTTCCGCCCTTCACCAATTGAGAGCCTGTTCGTCGATGCTGGGGAAATGCCACTCGCTCTACGTTGCGTACAGTACATCACTCGCATGTATGCGCGAGCCCGGCGCTTCCCTCAGTCGCCAACAGCTCTCACTTCATCCGCAGGTGATCTCGACGGTGCCTATGCCGCCGAGAGACGTCAGTCATACCCTAAGCCCTTTGGGTTTAGGGCCAGGAAACTCCTTCGAGAGCTAGGTATAGCTCTCGGCCCGGTGGCGCCCCTGGTTCTGTCCAGGACGCCACCCTGGATGGTACCACATTTGGCTATTTGTCGCCACGCCTCTGCTCCCAAAGCTTGTACGAGTACAGCGCCGGGAGTATTGCGATCTACCTTTTTGGAGCACACCTCATGTCACGCTGGAACCGTGCCAGTGTATACGGATGGCTCCAAGTCCCAAGAGGGGGTCGGCTTCCACGCCGTATTCCCTCTGTTTGAAGTCAGCGGGCCTCTCCCATGCGCTGCGTGTCTTCACTGCCGAGCTGGTAGCAATACACCACTCGGTACGGGAGATCACGCAACATACCCGGTTCGGAGACCGGATTATGATTTATAGCGACTCACAAAGGGCACTGTGTGCTCTCCGGGCATTGGGATCTCCGCATCCCCTGGTTCGCGATATCCGTGACGTCACGATTTTGGCGAGCCGGGCGGATGCCGAGATTATGTTCTGCTGGGTTCCTGGACATGTAGGAATTGCGGGGAATGAGGGCGCCAAAGATACGGCGAGGACTCTGCGACCGGACCAGCGTTTCGCTCTTCCTCACACCGACTACATGGCAGGAATACGAACAGCTCTTCGGACTGCTTGGCAAAGAAGATGGGAGACGGTCGAATGGAACTTAAAGTTATGTGCCATTGCGCCGCGACTGTTCCCATGGACCTATCCCCCAATGCAGCGACGGCTTCAGGTCGCTTTCTGTCGTCTCCTAATCGGACATACTCGTGTGACGCATCGCTATTTGATGGAGCGCTCGCCTGCGCCCTATTGTGACGACTGCGTCGTCCCCCAGACTGTTCGGCACATTCTTGTCGAATGTCCCAGTCTGGGTGATCTTCGCGCACGTTACCTGTCCCGGTACCGGGATGGGCGGTGTCGCTACCGCCTGTCCCTTGTACTCGGGACGACTGCGTGCACATTGACTGGTGGACTTGTTGACTTTTGGGGGGAGGCCGGCCTTCTCCCTTTTATTTAACTAGGCTTTTTTTCTTCCTTTTTGTCATTTTTGTTTTTTTTTGTAGGTCGCACGCTCCTGCGCCGGGGTGAGGGGGTCCTCCCCCCGACGCCAGAGATTCCTTCCTGAATGTTGTGAACTTCCTTTTTTATCATTGTTTTCATATTCTTATTTTAAAGTAGCCTAGTGCTAGGCTGTCGTGTTTCCGGCGACTTATGCCCAAGTGGGCAGTCGCCAGATAGGCTCCTAAATTAAAAAAAATGTATATCAAAAGAATTCCCAAAAAGGTTTTTCTTTCCTTTAGGCCTAGAAAATAAGCATGGATCTGCAAAAATTACACAAAGAGTAAATTATTAGGAGATATCCGCTGGAAGCCTTTTAATTTTTTTTTAGACCAAAACCCTGTTGCTAGAGCGAGATAGGCCACATACCTAAGGCCTGTCTGCGAAGTGCAAGCTCCTCTTTTCTTATGATTTGCTAGCGGTGTATGTCTCGATAACTATTAAGAGTGACAAAGCACTCGTGTAAAACTCTAAACAGACGTTTAATCCATTTTTGCCATTTTCATTTTGAGGCGCGACACCTCTGATGGACTTATTCGCCTTTGTCATTGCGTGAAATATTTTTATTAGAAGAGAAGCTTCCCCCTTCACCCCAGCATCTTGCTTCTTTCTGGACACGCCAATGATAGATAGCACTGACAAGATATATCATAAGCAATGTATGAAATTAATACCGATTAATGCATAAAGTTTAATTTTCATTATAGCCACGGCATTCTGAAAATATTAAATAAAATATCACAGTTATCTACAAATTTTCGAATTCTATTAATATCGCTAGAAAATATTTTCAGGGCTTAACTAAAACAAAATTTAGATTATACTCAATAATTATTCCGTATTGCCTATATTTCTGACTGTCCTGTTTAGGGAACACAACGGATTAATCGGTTTTAATTATGGTAATTTAAGACGAAGATAGCGCGGTAATTTCCAAGGTTTTAGAGCCTTCTAATTAAAAAAAGTTATAGATGCAAAGTTATTCAGCTCATCGAATTACATAGGAATACCTATTTATTTGCCCGGGGGGGGGGATGCCCCCCAAAGGGATAACCCCTCCCGCCTGTTCGGGAATATATTAAGGTTCCCGACGGGGCCCTAAAAGGGCCCCTCTCAATTTTAGGCCACTCAAATTTAGTCAAAAAAGGTGAAACATATTGGAATATGGACGAAATATTCTGCGGGGAACAGCGGAGGCGAGTGCATGCCTAAAACATTGGAAATGACGGCGCTATCTTCTTTTTAAATTACCTTAATTATTTCACAAAATTATCCTTCTCGTGAAAACAACAAAAATATGCCTAAGCAAAATTCTACTTTAGCTATCGATTTCCATTTGACCAGATCACCTTGCACCGCTAAAAGCAGGCAAGTTGCATCGCCTGTCACAAAATCAGACATAGGGATGGACAGAGTACAAGTAGCGCAAGAAAATCACTGAACTTCCAGTCAAACATATCGATGTGAAGAACATTATAGACGAAAAACCATGATACTACAGTGAATAATGAGTAAAGAGGAAAATTTAGATATTGTATGCTGCTTATTCTTCGGTTTACCTTATATAAACAATGAGGGTGGATAGGGAGGGAAAATAAACAAGGAGCAGTTTAAGTCAAATAAAAATGAGCGGTTCATTACTCTTCCTATTTTGAGTGGATAAGAGGAAGAATGGAATTGTAGATAACTAAGGAATAAGCTTAAACAAAGACTAGACCTACTCTAAGGGTATTATAATATTCACTCTGGAGCCGATTATAATCTATCCTTTTCCTTTGTCTGACTCTATTATGCCATGGTTAGTCAACATTTTTATCCTTTCAATACAATTTGCGTAGGTGTTCCTTTTTTCTACTTTGGCTCACAACCGTGGGACTTAAGAGCGATGCTTGCTTTGTTTGATTTTGTTCTGTCGTTCGGTCTGCTACCGTTACATCCCCCAGTAGTGTTTTCAGTGTTATTTAAAACCTTGTACTGTTGAGGGGAGTGAATTTGCTTGTTATCCTACTTTTTACACTCCTGGGAACCAGTAATTATCCTTGTTATTTTAGTCGCCGTGATTCGTCTTGTCACGGAGTACCCTATTTTTCTCCGCTACCCGAACTTCTTTCTCTGTCGTACCTGTGGCCCTTGAGAAATTAACTTCCATCCTTTTCTCTTAGAATAAGACCTGCTACACCATCGACTCTCCCAAGTCTTATTATCCAGCTCGTTTCCGTTGTTCTCCCTCACTTCACTGATATTCTTAATATCTCCCTTTTGTGTGGGATAGTATCATCCGACTTGAAACACACTGGTTCGCCCTGCCCTAAAGAAACCGAACCTAGACCCATAAACTCCGTCCAACCTCTCAACTCAAATTCATCTAAAAAAATCCTTCAAATGATGGTTGAGTCCGGATTTTGTCTTTGAAAGGATGGAGCAAGACCTGGTTCTTCATATTTATCCGCCTCCAATGCTAATATCTTTCAGTCTGGTTTTAGGGCAGGACAACACTAAATCAGCTCTCCTAAATGTAAGACCCACATCAATTGTGCGGTCGATACTAGTTAACCTTCCATTCCGGTACTTCTGGACCTATCGGCAATATTTGACACTATTAACCACGGTTCTTGACCGCCTCCATGAATTCCTGGGTGTCTCTGGACCTGTCCTTAACTTTTCCCCGTACTCAATCAATTCATATTAGTAATGGTATATCTCAGCCAAGTGGTACGTTTTGGTGTCCCGCAATGGTCGGTTCTTGGTCCACCTCTGTTTACTAACCATCTTTATATTGTTCTTCGTGTGTCTTGGTCTATCATTTAATTTCTATGCTGATGGCAAGCAATTCTATCTCTCCTTTCTCTCAGCCTCGTTTGCTGAAACCTTTAGAAATTTACTAGCGGATTATAACATCGGTTAAAAATCCCGGCGTCACCTTTGATAGTTATCTTTCAAAAACCACGTTGACAACGTCTGTAAATCCTCTATCTCCTTTCTTCGTAATCTCCAGTAACTTCATTTAAAGCTGGATTCCTGGCTTTGCAGTTATTGTCTTTCTCCGCTTGAGCCGTTTCTCCCGCGAAACTCTTCTGCTTCTCGAATTGTATTGGTTGCATATTCGATAGAGAATTACATTTATGTTCCTTCTTGCATATAAGACCTTAAATGCCGCAGCTCTCTCATACCTGCAGGCCTTCCTCATTCACCCAATCCCAACAGCTACCATAACCTCTGACACCCTACTAATTGCTCTTTATAGTCTGTATTGCAAAGGTAATTGTATTTTCTCCCTATTTGCTCAAAGAGGGATGATATACTAACTGCGATACCCCTCCATCCGTTGTGCCTTGAAGATCCACTTCTTCTCTCAAGCCTAGTTGATAGACAGATCCTTTGTCAAGATCTATGACCTGGAAAAAGGCCAGGCAAAAATTCTATATTATTATATTGGCGGTGAATTATGACTGGGATCTACCGATCTCCAAAGGACTTAAGGCGTGGGCATTGCATGCACAAATGTGGGAGAAAGTGTGCCTCAGAATTTGGACTTCGTAGCCATCAAAGTCATCGAAGCCACCAAAACTGATCTCATCTTCATCGTACATCTAGTCACACTACTAGTTATATCAAAATACTCCACTAGTCATCGCCACCCATCACGAGAGGAGACGTCGTCATCGGAATTCGATGGACCTCCATAAGCAAGTAAGCACATTCCGAGAAGACTAATTGCAACCCTAGTTTCTTGCTAATTTTCTAGCTTTTCTTTCGCTTTGTATGGCCCCTTCACTTATAGCCTTCTTTTAATACTGTTCCCGATAGTCTTATGCGATATTTGGGAAATACTCAAAAGGATACTAAAGTATTTGAGTATTTTCGATGGTTAAACAGCCCATAAGCAATAAATTGAAGTAGGACACGGATTTTCCTCCTCCCATCCGTCCGAAAATTCACAGCTAAACTGTTCTCTTTTGTGCTCTTTCTTCCTTCGAGCACAAGCAGCCATTCTAAGAGTATAAGTAGAGTACAACAACACCAGGGCACGCCAACGTCAACTGATGTCTGCCGACCTTTTCATGAACATCTTAAAAGGAGACATCGGTAATTCCTACCTTTTTGTCCTTGTGGTCGTGGATGTATAGGTTTGGGGAGCGAGAATACCTCGCAAGGGCATTAGCATAATCTTCTGGGTTGTAGCTGGGAGGGCGATGGTTGGCTGGCTGGGTATGGGCATCTTCAGGTTGAATCGGCGAGTCATCTTCTGAGAGACGCATATCTATGTTGTCTTCAATGCTGAAAATAGAGATAGTTAAGGTTATTCATTATTCACATAATGCTTGACCTATCATTTGAGAGGACAAAATCTCTAAGAAGAATTCCAAAAGGAATTTTAAAAAATTAACTTGGTGGATTTAAAATTAGTGCGTTAATGCTGAAGTATCTTCTATGGGTGGATAACAAGGTCAACAGACCTAAGTAGTATGCTCTCGATTATTTTGACTTCTGACCTTACGACCTACAAAATTTTCAATAATTCCAGGGCTAACCTTAGGAGGACTTTGAAAATTCTATCATTCGAAAGAGAATGTAAACAAACAACATAAGGGTTTCAAATTTAGTTATAATCGGCAAAATAGTTACGATGCTATTGCCATATAATTCCCGGACTAACTTAAGGAAGACCTTGACGATTATATCATTCCACAGACAATGTAAAAACAACATAAGACTTTCAAAGTTCGTTAGAAACGGCAGAATAGTTACGATGTTATTGCCCTATAATTCCAGGACTAACCTAAGGAGGACCTTAGCAATTATATCATTCGACAGACAATGTAAAACAACATAAGAGTTTCAAGTTTCGTTTAAATCGGCCGAAGTTACAATGTTATTGCCAAATAATTCCCGGACTAACCTTGTAAGGACATTGGCAATTATATCATTCGAAAAACAATCTAAAACAACATAAGGGTTCCAAATTTCGTTAGAATCGACCGAATAGTTACGAAGCTATTGCCGAATAATTCCCGAACTAACATTGGGAGGACCTTGGCAATTATATATTTCCAAAGAGAATGTAAAACAGCACAAGGGCTTCAAATTTCGTTTGAATCGGGGGAATAGTTACGATGTTATTGCCAAATAATTACAGGACTATCCTTGGAAAGACCTTGAAAATTATATTATGCGAAAGAGAATGTAAAACCACATAAGGGTTTCAGATTTTGTTAGAATCGGCCGATTAGTTACGATGTTATGCCAAAAAACTCCCGAACTAACCTTGGGAGGATCTTGCCAATTATATCATTCGAAAGGGAATGTAAAATAACAGAAGGGTTTCAAATTTCGTTTGAATCGGGGGAATAGTTACGATGTTATTTCCAAATAATTCCCGGAATAACCTTGGGAGGACAATGACAATTATATCATTCGAAAGACAATGTAAATCAACATAAGGGTTCCAAATTTTGTTAAAATCTGCCGAATAGTTACGATGTTATTGCCAAAAACTCATTGAAAAGTAAAATGGTCCATCCGACCGGCTGACCTACGGACCGACATGGTAACTTATGAGAGTCATGTGCACGCTCTTACTATTTTTACAGTACGTATTCATAGACATCCAGACGATACTCTACAAGATATAGTCATTGGCGTACTATAATTCTAGTTTGTTCGAGATACTTTAAAGAACTACGGTATGCCGAGTATGACGTTTTAATGGCGAAAATGCAAATCTCTCTTTAACTAGTAAATATCCTTCATATGTGAAGCTAAGACGAGCAACCAACAAAGTGGTTCTTATTGTTTGCAAATGAAGTATATACTAAATTTTTAGAGCATTTTCAACATTTGTTGCTCAATATATAAAACAGGAATGTTGAAGTCGGAGTCGATGGTTTCAGGTTGGAGTTGGAGTCATGTTTTATAACGCTAAGGACCTATCTTGCTATCTGGAACCACAATTTCAAGCTACTTTGACCCTTAATATATATTAATTTAAGGGTTATTATATTTTTATATAGAACCAATTCGGACATCAAAGGGTTAAAGGGTGTATTCGAGTCAATAAAAACACGCGCCACACCGACTCCAATTTCTGATGTACACAAAAACATACATTACCCCCCCCCCACACTGATGTTGCAATGACTTTAAAAAATGGTAATTAGATCGTACATAGGCGATTATAATAAGGAAGAACTTCGCAACCTAACGCATTTTTTAAGTCATTCCACGTGCGGGCATACTTTGTCATAAAGGACAGCCTTGAACGAGCATTGGAGGACTTTTATGTTCAAGCGCTTCATTTGCATGTTGCAATTGTTGAACATTTTAGTTTAGGGTAAATGTTTGCTTATTATTGAGGAGCTCATAATGAAACTCCCCACACAACTCAACAAATGGAAAACATAGCCTTCTGCTGTTGGGAACCACGTCTCAGAGTAGGAATAGGGTTTGGTTTTCGATCGAGTCATTGTTTTTTGTGCTTAATAATTTCAGAAAAAAGTACTTTTCCTCTCCAGTAATAATCATCACTAACTCTATAATTTTTTTAAAACCCAAAGAATTACAAATGGTGAAGTTCAGAAAATTTATTTTTATATATCTTCTTCTATGACTATATTTTAGCAACGTGATATTTTGAAAGGGGGGAAATTTAGTTCCTTTTTAAAATTATTATAATTGGCGAAGTTCAGAAAATCTATAAAAATTTAACCATGGCTGCTTTTTTTTAGATTGAAAATTTTAATCTTAGTAGCGAAGCGGAAGCTCTCATAAATAGAACCCCTACCAAATTAACTTGTTTATACAACTTCACTACTTAATTTTGACCAGTGGCGGATCCAGAATAAAAATTTCGGGGTGGGGGCTAACTTGAATTCTTCCCTCTGAGCAGTCTGAGAAAAGGGCATTAATAAGGTTTATCATAGACAGTAATGATAATAAATAGCAGCGTCTCATAAAGGAGTGAGCACCAACTCTCTCAGATCCGAATCTTTTTCCACACCTCAGAAAATTATGAATTGTAGTTTTTGGAGGCCAGCTACTGAATTTAATAATTATTTTTCAGATTTAACTATTTTATACATGTATCATATAAGATACAGTCGATCGTAACGGTTTAAAAACTTCTTATATAAATATTCTACCTTATTACATAACGTTCTGAATAGCAGAATACAAGTATGGCTAAAAAGAGGAATATAAACAGGTCTGAATTTGGGGGGAACTTCAACCCTATAGCTCCCCGCCTGATTTTGACCTACAAATAGTCAACAAAAATCCCTCAATGCGACTATAAATGATCCTACATAATTTAGTGATTTATTCGGTCATTCCATAAATACTGTGGCATTTTTCGCTCGGCGTCACTAGTATGCTCCTCTTTTAGCCACTCTGGGTCAATTCCATAAACGGTACAAATTTCTTCTCTTAAACTGCCCTTGTTTTCTCTTATTTTCTACTGTTTCCATTTTTAAGGGGTTAATATCCTCTTTCACCTTCATTTAGGTATTATCAGGCCTTGGGAAGGTGGGATAAGAGATGAGAAATAAAGATTATGAAGTTAAGTTAGGTTGGTTTTAGTTTTTAAAAAAAGGACGCTATTGGACTTGCGTTTATATAAAAAATATGAACACGGTTTATTAAGTTAATGGTGCCCCCTAGCTGAGCCATTATTAAAAAAAAAATATAGACCCCCTTTCCCAAATTTGGTTATTTTTTAATATGGGTAGAGAAAAAAAAAATAATAGGTTGGTAGTTTATGACTTCCAAGATGCGAGGGAGAAATCGCTACCTACGTGTTTTGTTGGGAAAATATGCGTCGTGGGTATTATCGTTTTTGCGCACCCTGTTTTTATCGTCTTGATTTCTCACAATCATCTACCAGCTACCCCCAACCAGGCAAGCTGATGCAAGTTATTATGCTGTGGATTATACAGCAAATGAACATAATAGGGAAGAATAACAATAATAATAATCGGTGTCAAAATTAATGTCAATGTTGCTGCATTGCTGGTCCGGAGCTCTTCTTCCTCCTCCACCGCTTGGGAGTCAGGGGAAAAGCCTTTTAGCCTAAGCCTGCGCGCTAGGCCTCGCCAATGTTACCGCAATTGAGTTCGGCCGCGTCTTATGTGACGCTGTCGAGAGGGTACCGGGTTAGAGTGGAAGGAGGTTGTCGCATGCTGTTAATGTAACAGCTAGAAAGTGGAAACTTTGCAACTGAAACTCACGTAGACTACATCCAAGTAGGGGTGGTCCCAATGCAGATTGCATCAGGATGGTGGTGGCCCAGTGGCGGCTGGTAGCTAAAATTAGTGGGAGTGCTGTATCAGAATTGTTTTTTAGCATTGTTTTAATAATGTGTAAAAGGAAATAAACATATAAAAATAAAATGTATAAACTTGATAAAATCCTAAACAGATCAAAATCAAACATTTTTTTAATTACTAATAAATAGCCTAAATTGCTACAGTTCAAGCTTGATCATTAAAAGCGAAATCCATTCTTCTTGTTTTAATTTGGGCGAAAAGATTAAATATTTTCTCCTTGATCTCTAGATGACTTACCGTTACCGCTGTGCCATATCCTCCAGGACGCCGGCAACCAAGGACTTCCATAATTCTTGACAAGTCCATGGTTAAACTAGGATTAGTACGTACTAAGGGCTCTACTCATAGGTGGGCGCGATAACGAAAAAATGTATCACAATAACCGATAAATGGATAACGATAACCTTATCGGCTTTGACAGATAACCTGCGATAAATTTATCGCCCGATAAGGTGATAACCGATAAATCGAAAATTCGAATACAATATTGATTATTGCCTATATATAGCGTTTTTATAATACAATAGTAAGAATATTTGAAGTGTTTCTTAGTTTCTTACAAGGTGAGGCTCTCCTTCATCTCCTCGTTGGTTTTGAGGATCCTCCTCCCAGCTCGGACCTACCTATTTCTGCCTCCAAGGCACGCGCGGCTCGCCCCTGTGCTAAACTTAAATTATCGATTATTGCTATTTTGGAACCAAAAGTATCGGCGATACCGATGAATCGATAACGCGGAAAAAATATCGGATAACCGATAACCATATATCGTTATCGCTATAAATTATAGCGATAACGCCCACATATGGCTCTACTCCTCTTCTACAGTGACTGGCCGATAACCACTTTTGATGCCTGGTTCGCCCTGAGGTGTGTCACCCACATGGCTGTCACATTTACACTGCTCCAGACTTACTTAGTAGAGCTGGCACTGCTCAACACCACACTTTGGAGTTATCGTGCCCCCTCACCTGGTTTAGTCCATTAGCTGAGATAGTTTTCCCGGATGTGGCGGTGGTTCTAGGTTAACAACTACTCGGAACCACAGGTGAAAGTTAGGGGTGACTATCATGGGTAGGGTAACTGCCTAGGCTCTACAGGTACGCCTGCTGCGGCCTTCCTTCTTTCTTGGGCCTCAGTGACACATAAACGTCGCTCCTCTTCAAAGCGGTTATGGGCCTTCTTTATCAGATCACGCCAGTAGATTCGGTCCTGTGCACATTCCTCCAGTTATTTTGCAGCGATAACGGTGAGGGCTGTGTTCGCCTTCACATACTCCTTGAAAAGCTTGCGAAGCCTACACTGGTTTCACTTTCCTGAGAAGAGTACCCTTGTTTATATTGAGAATGCATACAGGGATGACTACTGAGGATTTTTTTTTTCCATTGAAAGCGCTGCAAGAGCATTTAGTCTTTCAGAATTCACAGTGCTCCTTAGGTAAGTTTTTTATTCTTTTCAGTGTTGAAAAGCCGCGTTCTACCTCTGATGTAGACATGAGAATTGTCATGAGGATTTTTATCAGTTTCGTAATTTCACTAAGAACATCATCTAGATTATTTTCCAAGATAAATTTCCGCAGCTCGATTAATTAATATAAGAACCGAAAAAAATATGAATTAAGTTCTACACGTTATCACATTCAAGAATATAAAAACGTTTGTAGGCACAACACACGCGGAGTTTTAAAAAACACTACCTTCCACCGGCACACCAGGGGCGGCACTACGTGAGCCACAGTACTCTCTCTTCCTATCTCTGACATGTGAGCATGCGCACAACCAAACACCGCGTCGCTGGAACTGTGAAGCGCACAGTTCTATACAAGTATTTTTGTACTTTTTTCATAAACTAGGGGATGGCTACTGACATTAAACTTAAGTATTATATAATGTACAAGTATAAATAAAGAATTAAAGAAAATAGGGCTCATTAATTGAATGTTATCGATAATAATGACTGGAAATAAGGGGTGCTGCAGTCCCGCAGTGCCTATACACGAGCCGCCACTGGTCGTGTCAAGTCTACTTGGAAACAACTGACCACTCTAAAATCTTTTTATATTGCCCTACAAGATGGCTAGTTATAAAACAAGGTCTGCTGACCAAAGTCGCGTGCTCTCACTTATTCTGATTTATGATCTTACTACCTTCAAAACGTCCAATAATTCCGGTACTAACCTTGAGAGGACCTTGACAATTATATCATTCGAAAGAGAATTTAAAACAACATAAAGTTTTCAAATTTCGTTAGAATCGACCGATGAGTTATCATGTTATTGCCGAAAATTCCACGGCTAACCTTCGGAGGACCGTAACAATTATATCATTCGAAGGAGAATGTAAAACAACATGAGGTTTCAAATTTCGTTAGAATCGGCAGAATAGTTACAATGTTATTACCAAAACAAAAAACAAAAACAAAACGGGGACCGACTGACATAGTGAGTGAGATATAGAGCCGCACGCAACTAAAAACAGCCTTGCTTTTAGGCGCAGCCAAAATACTTATTTGAAGGTATTGTTAAAAAGAACCATTGCTGGAGATTGGAACAGAGTAACCAATTACATCTCAATAAATAAAAAATTGCATCGCAACAGTCAAAATGACTTAATGACTTGAATATTCTCTATTTTACGGATGTTTTCTCTCTTTAAGTCGTCGTAAAACTATTACATATTACCATTTTTTCGCTTTTGTGGAATGGCTAATTTAATGGATGCTTTCTATTTGTTTTACACATAATAATAATTATTTTCGCATTATCAGCCTCGCAAATGACTTTGTCGAGAAAGCGTCCTTTTTTTGACGGGAAGCTGCTAGAAATGTTAAACAGCAGTTGTAATGCCCTTTAGCGAGTCCAGCTGCTTTCTGTTGTAGCACGTCACGCCTGAATAAGAAGAAAAAAAAAAACAAAAGAGGAAAACGAAGATGGAGGAGGTCAATTCCCTCTACAGAGGTAATTATATGAAAAAATGAAAAATAATTTTAACATCTCGATGACTCAATAACATTTGCATACAATGGACAACTCTTTCCCGAATTGGAGCTGCGGAATAATAGCGGCCACACGTGAGCCAAGGACGGCTATTCTTCAAAATGGTAAAAATGGGACTCAGTGTTAAAAAGGTAGTTAATAGCGTGCCTTTTTACACTTCAGTGTGCTACATAAGTGATACAAAAAGTTTAACTTAACGAACAAATCTGCTGCATCTTTTCGCAGTACTTTCCAGCAAAAGTGATCGAGGTGTGACTGGAGAAACCAATAACGCATCTCATTTTCTTTAAAATCCTTGTTTTGGTAGTCAAACAGGATCGATCGTTCAATAGATTGAATGGATGCTCATGTCAACGGATCCACATAATGTTCCTGATGATTTACCGTTAGAGAGTAGACTTTCCTGTTAGAGTTTCTGCTGTATTCATGAGTATATTTCTATTATAATGTATTGAATATTGAGCATCCCATAAGCAAGCGTGGATCAAAGCATATTTGAAAGTCAAATCAAGCCTTTAGTTATGGGAGACACGGATGACATGGATGAAATGTTCAGGTTGTAACATTGTGATGAACTGGACGAAATGTCCTTCAAATTTGGATAAACATATTTGAAAGTGTCAAAATAAGTTCTATGAAAAGTAAAAACATAAAGTGTCAATTGGAACAAACATAAAGCTAAAGTAAAAAAGATGTATGAATGCAAAAAGAGAATTCTTACACTCCTATTTACAGCATCAGGAAAATTTATTGGGTTATTTTTGTGCTGAAATTTCGAAAAAGTATTCGTCTAATTTTTATATTGATTTCTGTAATAAATTATTATTAAAGTATTTTCCTGTGTAATTTTGAATCTGATTTACTGAATAAAGCATTAAATAAAGTACTAATTCTTATTTATTTTACCTTATATTTTTTTATAATCTTCATTGGTCCCAAACTGGGGCTCTTATTCTTCAAAAGGCCGAAACTGGGCCCCCTGTTGTCAAAAATATTCATGTGGGACCGCTATTCTTCAGAAGATCCGAAATTAGCGCCGGGATAGGTTATGTAAAGGAGGCAAATACCAGATAACAGAATAAATCATGGCAGGGAAAGGCTCAATAAAAGAAGCGACTGTCAGAGAAGAGTAGAAATAAGGATCGGGATAGGCTATGCAAAGGTGGCGCCGACCAAAGAACAGTAGGCCATCCCAATATTGTTGCGGAACGAAAAAAAAACATTTAAAATTTGTTATTTATGGATTTTAGTTGTTAAAAAAATGAGGTTTAGCTGAAATTCAAGTCAAAATGAAGGCAGAATGAACTCCGAAAACTTTTTTTCAAAATTATCTGCTCCCGCAGAATTCTCATAAATGTCAGACGAAGGCTTTTGCATTTTCAAATCACAACCGGGGAATTCCCTCGAAATCGCATTTTTTTAAAATTCTTAATTGCTCATTTCAGGAAACCTTGGATAAAAATCAAAGGGGATATTACTGTTTCCTTGAGAAAGGGGGAAATGGATGAAAACAATAAAATAAATTTAATGGGTTGGTAAGGAGTAAGCCAATCATTTCTTAGTTTCATTCCCAAGGCATTTCTTTTGTTTTATATCCTCGTGCGTTTTTCCTGTGGTTATTGAATGAAAATAGATAAATTTTAATGAATATACTTTATTTTAGTTCCTAAAATTGACTCTCAGTCATGTGCATCTGAGATTTGAGGTTTTGTGTGGAGAGGCAAAAAGGTCTCTCAACCAAACAGATTCTAAACGAGTTTATTATTTGTTTAATGACTTTTTCTTTCCCTTGTCTCAAATTGTTGTGACATTAAAATAATATTTTCTAAAATAACCTTTGTTATTTCATCATTTTTTTCTAATTTACTAATTATGTCAACTTCATTCGCTAGTTTTTAATCAATTCGCGCATTAAATAAAAAACAAACAATTCCTGAGTTTTCAGCCGATTTTTGGTAGGCCTAGCGAAATATATAACTGAAAAGGAGCCTGGTACCTGCGCGTTGAGCTTGGATTAAAAGACTTGACGAAGAAAGCTGCCGGGTGTTCACTAACATATCTTTCTTGTATAAGTAAGGTAGTAGTATTCTTCCACGATACCTGGCATTAGTTGTTTCCTTAAGAGATAAACTCTTTGAACTGCAGTTATTTGGTATTTTGTCAGATGTAATTCGGCGAAGCGAATCATCATAGCTGGGGGCGACTTTAATTTTTTTCAGGTGAGACTTTGACTTTGTGACTTTGCCGTCGGATCTGGTGCGACTACGACTCTATTTTTGCCCCCCCCCCCCCCCAGTGCGACTTGTAAAGACTGCGAGTTTTTTTTCCCGGTGCGACTCCGCTAAATTACAAAGTAAACTTTAGTGCGATAAGAGAAACATGCTTGTATAAGGCAGAAAAATATATTTATTAATTTTTTTAGTTAAAACTCAGCCTAAACTAATATGGTACAACCACTCGCCGCAAGGTGGCGTCGGAAAAGAAAGAAATGATGAAATAAGAGATTCAGATCGGCGAAGGACAGTACTCTTAACCTTTACCGGTTTAAGTTACTAAACAATCGAGATTTCCTAAGCTCATAGGGTGGCCTAATGGATTTAAAGAAAGATAAAACCACGCGAGTTTAATAGGCTATATCATTAGGATCTTTAAATTTACTACCAAGGCCTAGTCTACGTACGATGGTCCAATTTTTACTTATATTGTTTGATTTTAGGCATCTTAAAGGTAGAATGCTGTTAGATTTTAATTACTTCTTATGCTTCACAGTAATTTTTTCGTCTTAGCCACAAGAAAAGTATAAGCACATATTAAAATACGAAAAAATGAGATTAATTCGCACGATGAACGCACAAGGCATAATAACACGTTCTCGGATGTTTTAAACTGACAAAACAGGTTTAAAATTTGGTTAACGCCTGAAAAGTGTATGTAATTTTACTAATTTATAATAAAATTCAGATTGACAAACTTTTTGGGAGTACGTTTAGGTAGTTTCATGTAACGTCAGTCTCATATAATGTGAAGAATTTAATTTATCGTAAAAGGAAAGTTAAAAATCAGAGAAAAATAAAGTTAGCTGTTACCAATTCAAATTTGACATTTTTAGCCAAATCGGGCTTTAAAATTGGCTTAAAACAGCCGCGGCAATTTCCTTCAAAAAAGTTGCATTTGTTCCTGTTCAAAGTCGCGGCAAAAGTCTCGGAAAAATGGCGGTGCGACTTTGCTTAGTCCGACTTTCGACTTCGAAATTCCTAGTGCGGCAAAGTCTCAACTCGTTGCCGCAACGCCCAGCTCTGCAAATCATGTGCGTGAAAGCAGCTTTGAAACCAGTGTTTTATATGTATTTAATTTCGAATTCTATCTCATTCACGAATTTAGTGGAAGCAAAGATCAGCATGGGGATTAAAAATATCGTTCTGACAAGATTAATAAATTTGAAAAGCATCTTTATAGGACAACAGATTTTAAAACACTTGAAAATTCTTTCCAATAGTGTCGCACTAAGTCTAATAGAGTAGTACAAGACCAAAAGGCTCCAGGTGACTGGATATACTCATCAGGAGAGATTAAACAAAGTTAAAAAATGCGCGAATAGTGATTAGAGGCCAAGTAGCCTTCAGATGAAGAAACGGTAATTGTTAACTTTGGACGGCGGATGATTTTGCGCGCGAATTTTGGGGCTATTTTGCTATTTTATTTAGTGTTTTTCAGCTATTCCACTAGTCAATCAGCGAGCTGTATTAAACACGATCATTGTCCAATCATAAGCGTTTATTTTTCCCAGCTGTCCTTCGTGTTTCTAAAGACGGGTAAAAAGTAGGTTTTGGGGAGTATTTTGTATGTTTTTGTATGTCTCTCCTAAATATCCTATGCCTGACACTATTTATTTGTTTTTGTTTTTTTAATAAAATCACTTTTTTTTCTGTTGCCAATGAATTGTGTTCGCCGATTGAAGCCGAAATCGAACTATAAAATCCTCTTTTTTTATTTTGTTTGCCGTTATTTTTCTGGGTTTTTTTTAGGGCACTATTTCTTATTATCGTTGCAAAACAACCCATTCCGTATAGGCTGGTTTATTACGAAAAGTTTGTTAGGCTTAGTCATGCATTTTTTTTCAAAATAGCAAGTACGTGTGACATGTGCTCCAACGTCTTATTATTTTTTAACTAAGAGCGTTCAATTCTTTCGCTTTTCTTTGTTAAACATCAATTAATAAACACTAAAAGCGAGTGCCTAAAATGTAATTTGAAATTTACAGTTAACAAAGAAGTTTTTTCGTTGTGATAAATTGTTTTTGGCGCGTTGGGCAAGAAAGATCAGTGCCTGAAGTAAATAAATTATACGATTTTGTTAGCAAGAAAAATGGTAGCTAGAAAAATAGACCCCAAATTGCGCGCAAAATCATCCGCCAGTAAAGTTAACAATTACTGAAAAAACTACATGAGGCAGTCTAAATTAGTTTCAAAATTGCGATCTATAATTAAAAATTCAATGACTTAAAACTAGTCTCATATAACTTCTTAAGAAATGCGAAACACGTCCTTAAACAATTTATATTTCATAGGCATTAATTCCAAAATAAAAGGCAGTAAGCCTGACCGGTACCCCTCCATTGATTAATCATCCATATTTTAGCTGTGATAGCCTTATATTGTTTTTTAACCAAATCAAACAAATTTTAGATAGAGGTACGTACATAACGTTGGTTTCTGTTAGAGTTTTTATCTAAGTAGAAATGAAGATATGTAGAAGAAAATCCTAGGCCTATACGAAAACAAATGCGTTATAGAGAAATATCGTAAAAAATAAGCCACAGTTATCGCATTATTCCTCGGGGTAGCAAGGTATACATAATATCGTGTGTTTATTGCCCATAATTTACGTCAGTTACCTAAGCTAACGGCGTTGTGTAAGCTTCCACTCCTTGGTTTCTGCATAATTAAATTTAAGTAAAGGTTATGGAGCTTTCCGTAAATGAGAGAGCCAACCAAATGAAAAGTGCGGTTTGAGTGCAGTTTCAAACAGCATCATAACAATAAAACGCAAATTCAGTGAAGAATTCCGAGAAAAGCCTACGGCACGAAGCAGCATTATTAATTGGCTGATCTTGTATGGAAGTTGTTTGTATGCACAAATGTGCAATCAGAGAAAAAGAACTGGTTGAACGGGAAAAAATGTAAAATTTTGAAGTACCAAAAATGACATCTGTATAAAGTTCATATTTGTCTAGAAACTTTAGGTCTTAAGTTCCAGTGTTAACGGCCATAATATCAGTACTGGCCATGAGAAAATCCATCTAGCTCAAATAATCTATTCTTCTTTAAGCTGGCTCGATATGATGCGACCCTGGTTGGATAAGTCGCGAGTTATTTATTATATGCCCTGGCCTCAGCGATCTCCCTATATCATTCCATCGCGACTTTTTAGATTGGGTTTTATTAAATCTATCCTGTAAATGGGGGAGATTCAAGAAGCTATGCATGAAATTTAGCGAAATAGGAGAAAAGGTTTTAAAATAGAGAGCAAGGCCTTTTTATTGATAGAAAATAAGGGAAATCACATAATTATAACTAACCATAAACCTTTATAAAAGTATTAAGTTTATATAAACTATGTATCTACGTTGTCTAAATTTGATTTGGTTAGACAAAATGTTATAAGGCTCTTCAAACCGTTAGAGTAAAAAGGCCCACCTGTTATAGTATCTACCAAAATGTTTATTTTTCCGAAATAGGCCCGGCCCACATATGGAAAGAAACCCCTCCGCAGACACATGTAATAATAAGCCTACCATCTGATCCATTTTATATTCGAATCTTTCATATTCAAACGCGGAAAAGAGCACAAATATTCAAGGACTCAAGTATAAAATTAGCCCTTCCTCTAAGCCTAGTTACATAAATAAACAATTTTGAAACGCAAAAACGTTTCCCTAACAAAAAAATACACAACCATAAAAATATCCAATTTTAACCATTGTGAATTTTTTTTGTGTCGGGTGTAATTTTTTTTTATTTGAGATTTTAACAGGGGTGGGGCAATGGTTAGCACTTTTTTTTAAACTTTTCTGAGTTGGCACCGAGTTTCGAGTTGGATCAATATCACTCCGCCATCCGACCCAAATTGCGATACCTCTGCCTTAATTTCGCTTACCTGGAAACCAGCGGAGGCAGAAAATAAAAGCAAAAGTACAAAAAAATGAAAACACGAATAGTAGGGCAAACTAAACAATTAAAATAATGGGAGCTGGTGTATGACAAATACGGATGTTAACCACACTCCCGTCAACTGAACCGAGATAGATACAGGATAAATTAAGCAAGAATAAACTTGATGCCAGAGAAGGAAGTAGTAAGGGAGGAAGAAATTTGAAAACAATCATTTTGAAAAAGGACCTAATAATACCCGCCTCCGCGCCTTTCTGATCATACAGTTAAACCTTTTCTACAGCACATTCGGGGCTACTTTAGCGCGCGGTCATCCAGGTCATTTACACTTTAGCGTGAGGTCTCCCAGGCCTTTTTACACTTCAGTGTGCAGCCTACCTCCACTATAAGAACTTTACACAACAGGATGATAAAAACAAATTGAATAATGATATATTATTAATGACTTTTAATCATTCAGAATCAAAATTAATGGACATCATTATGGTTAGGTTAGGTTAAAAGGGCAAAGATAGCAAAGATAAATAAAGCACATATTAGTATTATAATTAGTTATCATTCTTCTTAGTTTTATTATTTATTAGTATTATTTTTATTATTGTTGTAATATGTATTATTAATTAAAAAAAACTGTACTACTGTAGCTTGATTCCTACCAATATGCTTTTACTATGATTCCTACCTTAAAGTAATAATATAATAATAATAATGAATGATATTTTTTTTAATCGAACCCTACTCTTTTATAGTCTTGAAAATTTATTTAATTTTAACATTTATTTTTTATTACTTTTAAATAAATAATATGATTGTTTTAATTCAATTATGGTAGGAATCACGCCACAGTTACACCAAAAAGGTAAGCAAAGGTAATCAATTATACCATGAAAGGTAGACTGCACGCTAAAGGTCATCTCAACCGTTAGACTGCCGTTACTGCGGTAAACCGCACGCTAAAGTAGCAGCGCAGATTGAATATTAGCAAGCGCTATCACAAGACAGAGTCTGTCTACCATCAGATACAGCTCTTCATATACCTCATTCATAATTAAAAAGACTATCTCAACCAACAAATACAAAGCAAATCCCTCCAAGATGGTCCTTAGTATAAATCTAACAAAACAAGAAAATTACTGTTCATTTAAGTGTTTTGAGTCGGAATCCAGGCGTCTTCCTAAACAATGGTGAAAAAAAGTCAGATGACAGATAATTAAACATATGACAAAGGCCTATCAGAGATCATCCGAGTCACCCCACCCACCCATAAACTGCATCCAAACTGCTTAGAAAAGGCAACCCCATCATGGCGCGTCGAAAACTAAACCAGCTACAATATCAATAATATAAGTAATCTTCTTTCATTTGATGGTTTTCTATCTCTCCGCCACAAAGTGGTACATTACGGGAATGGTTTACCACAGGAGCCAATAAACAGGCCAAATTTAAATGTTTACGAGCGCAGGTTATATGAGGAGGGTAGGTTATCATGGTGTTTAAGTTGTATCGAGGCAAATTACATATTTTAATATCAATTTGTATATTTAGAAGACAATGGACTTACTAAAATCTTTGATTGCTTTCTTCTGAAGTGCTGAGGTTAGATTGAAGTTGAGGTCTCGATGGAAGAGTCAGATTGGGTTTAATACAAACGCGGGGGTATCAGGCTTTATTCTCACTACAGGAGATAATAAGCAGTTCAAATTTAAATGTTTTCGAACGCATGGTAGATAAGTAGATATTGATTGTGGTAGATTATCATTTTTTTTTTAATTGTTTGGGGAAAAATTACATATTGTAATATCGATATTGTTTTACTGATGATGTTCTGAACAAATTCTTGTGGATGCAGATTTTGGAAGGGGATTTTTTTTATATAAATTATATATACTATATCATTGATGTGTTTTGTAGCCCCATGATTTAATTTTTGATAAGCAATGATGGTGATGCCTATTTAAGCAGTGTTTTGGTTGCAGTTTATTGACGGAGGGGGGGGGGACTCGGATGACCTCTGGTAGGCACTTGCGGCTTTTGTCAGCCATTGAATTATGCCTAAATTGGTTCAATTCAAGAATAGGCATCTCGAGCAACCTCATTCCAATAATAGGCACCCCTGTAATCAATTCAAGATGAGGCCCCTAAAGTCGTTCAATGCAGAAATAAGCACCTTGGACAAATGAAACGCGGCTCCGTCCTGTATACGACTCACAAGGGAATTGGAAAGAAAAATATCTTTTAAAGAGAAGGTATGCCAAGGTTTTTTCGACCCCAATCTAACCAAACTAAACCTAATTTTACCTAGCCTAACCTAACCCAACCTAATCTAAAATAGGTTAGGCTAAGTATTGACAATTCAAGAATAAGCACCTCATTTATGGACAATTCAAGATGCGGCACTTCAGCTTCCGCATCTTGAATTGATCCGTGATTTCTTTCTAAATGCGAGGTAATGATCTTGTATGTGGAGTACACAAGGTTCTCCTTCGCGGAAATACATCTACAACTGCATTATACAAATAAATTCATCAAAGGGATCGGCCAGTATCCTGGCAAACTAATAAACTCTCACTCCCAACAATACTTCATCCCCCTCCCTATTAGTAATAAAAAACAAACAAACCCCAAATAAAAAACCTCTCGTGCTACCTCTTACTATCATTTCCTCGCTTCTCTCACCTCATCTAGAACTTATCAACCGAACGCAACCTTCGGCTCTGGGTTAAGCTCATTTCGTATGGCAGAAAAGTGAACCGGCAGAAATCATCGGTTGAATAAATGAAATAAAATTAGAGAAAAATTGTCAGGAACGTTTACAAATTGTTTGAAGGCGGGTAATAAACCTCGTGAATTGAATTCAACGATTATGTTATTATTATTACCTATAAAAAGGGAGAACTAACGAGGGCATCTCTACCAGAAAATATATGAATAGAAATTCGTAACGAAATTAATAAAGTGTGACAAAAGGTACAGAACTCGGGGACGTAGGAGTGAGGTGGGGCGTCTCTCCTAAACCTGGCCCCTTTTTACAAAGGAGGCATGTCCTCTTGTGGGAGGGGGGGGGTATAAGAGGGAATAAACAACCCTGGTCTCATCGGTTGATTTGGCAAAGGAATCCCATTCCGGATTTCTCTCAGCATGAAAGCAACAGAAGCCATTCATTCTGAGTGGTAATACACATTTCTGATTGGTATGTCAGCATTCTGAGTAGTAATCGATAATTATGATTAATAGGCCACCATTTTGATTGGTAGGCCATCATTATGATTGGTAATTCATGATTCTGATTTCTAGGCCATTATTCTGATTTATAATCATTTTGGTAGGCCATAATTTTGATTATTTCATCATTGTGATTGGGCATCTTTTTGATTGGTATGCCATCGTTCTAATTGGTAGGTCATCATTCTGATTGGTAGGCCATCATTATGATTGGTAGGCCATCATTCTGATTGGCATGCCATCAACCAGATTTCTAATCTATAATTCCGATTGGTATGTCACCATTCTGATTGTAATGTCACCAATCTGATTAGCAGGCCATCATTATGATTAGTAATCCATAATTCTGATTAGGAAACCATCTTTTTGATTGGTATGCTATTGTTCTAATTGGTAGGCCATCAACCAGATTGCTAATCCATAATTCCGATTGGTATGTCATCATTCTGATTGGCAGGCCATCATTATAATTAATAATCCATCATTATGATTGGTAATCCATAATTCTGATTAGGAAGCCATCTTTTTGAATGGTATGCAATCGTTCTAATTGGTAGGTCATCATTCTGTTGGGTATGCCATTATTCTGATCGGTAGGCAACTTCATGAATGGTGTTATATTCCAAGGACCGGAAATTTAAGTTAATAAACCTGCAAAATGTTATCACAATTTAGAGCTGTATACCTTTATATACCCAAATGTTAGTAGTGGCATCTCGTTGCTATTGACGACTAACTCCCCTCTAAAAATACAATGGAAAAAAAACTCTTGCTACATGACGTGGGCACCCACAGAGTTAGGTTTGGAGGACAAAGTGCACCCATGGGTAGTCTTTTGCCAACCATTACATGAGAGCAATTATTCCCCCACCTTTTTTGTTTGGTTACAGGTTCGAGGGTACGACCGAGTTTCAGTTAATAACAGATCCAGGTGACATTTGCCTGGAACATATAATAATAATAGGGAAGACACCGCTACATCCCCAAGGAAATTGTACAGTTATTTTGATTCGGGGCTCCAAATATTCGGTGACCACTAGAATTTGCGAGTACTAGAAACCTCTCGCTACTGTCGAGAACAACATTAGATAGGGTGGATACGATGGTAGTAGTGGTGGTTCGCCAACCTGCCTTTATCCAGGTGGATCTCTGACCGGATGAAATAGACATAAAGGTTAGTGTGACAATCGCTGGCACCAAGAGCCTATCGTTTATGGGGAGGTGCCAGTAAATATAGGTTTTGACCCCAAACAACGTTTCGGTGGAACCTTCGTCAGCCCCGGGCAGAGGGGGCTGTTTCGCGTCAGAGGTATCAGGAGGCCTTGGAACAGTGCGTGTGTGTTGTGCTGCGAAGACGGGAGAGGAAAGAAAGCAGTGTTTATGTGTGTGATGAGAAGTGTAAGATCTACCAACCCGAATATAGGGCTGAGCAAAGCACCTCCAACGATTGGTAGCCAGATCTGACGTTTGTGTCCGTTCTTGCCGGGATCGAACCTAGTACCGCGACGTTTACAGACCAACGCCGTATCCACTCGGCTAGCAAAAGTTCCGGATAGGATGGTAGTAACTGATGGTCTTCGATCTGTAAGTCCTAAAGTCCCAGGTGACTTATGACCCCGATCGTGGAGGTAATAAAATACAAGTCAATGAGGTAGGAATTGATATGGGGAAAATCGCGATTTGACCCAAATTTCCGTGAGTAAAGAAAATCGCGTTTGGGATAATTTGGTTCTTAGCTCTTTGTCAATTACCTCGATCGGTCCCCAGTGGATTAGACAGCCAAGTTGGAATAATTAGAGAATATGATGGGCAAGAGATAAAGGATAAAGAGAAGAGACCGGAGAAGTGTATATCTAAAACTACGTTTTTCCTAGCGCAATAGCATCGAGGCCATCTCGGAAGAAATTTGTAAGGTTGGACTTGTAAAGTAGGGAAGATGGAGTGAGGTTTTATAGACTACTTGGGGGCACTTAGGAGTAGGAGATACCCAACCTTTCGGGGCCTGCCTAACCACCACAAATAAGGACCGTCCAACAGGATTTGGGGAAAGGAGGGCACGAAACCTTACAGATGTAAGATAAGACATGCTTTGCGAAGGGATAACAGGTGTAGCAGTGGCAATGCAGGCTGCATATGACATCTGAATGAGTGAGTGTTCTCCCGGTTCCAGTGGATGCAATTTCATGCCCTTTCCCGACCCAATCGAGTATATTTTCCACATCTTTCCTTCTTCCACCCTCACCACTACAGATCTCTGTTAACAAACCTTTTTTACTAATGCCTTCGTTAGTTTTTCTTTAAATTAAAAGAAAACTGCTCCATTACGCCGGGTCTCTTTATCGGGGGTCTTATACCCGATAATTTTCAAGGAGAGAGCCGAACGATATTTTAGCCGTTTTAGTTTTTTTAGAGTTAGTTTATATAAATTTTTAGCTTATAAATCCTCAAAACGGCTACAACCTAGCCCTCAAAACGGCCACAACCTAGCCCTCAAAACGGCCACAACCTAGCCCTCAAAACGGCTAAAATATCGTGCGGTGCGCTCCTTGAAAATTACCCCATACGCCTCTAACAACCGTTGACGGGGGTTATCTCGATGAGTCTGCGCGAAATTGCTTTTCCGTTATTATTGCCGGTAGGTCAACCTGGGCAGGCCGCGAAACGTCTCATAACCTACCGTTTGGGTTTCTGTGGAGTGTACGAAGCCTTCAATTTTTCTTCGGAAGGAAGGTAAAGAATGATTCTGCAATAGTCTTTCACGCGAAACTTCATCTTTGAACCAGGGAAAGAATAACAACAAAAAATAGGCTCGGGGAAATGTTTCGTGATTTTCGAATCGCGATCTTCAGCTGAACACTTTTTCACTGTCCTTATTTTAAGTGGTTCCCACGGGGCATTTTCACTAAATAAGTTTCATTTTCGCATAAACAATCGACAAAATTGTTTCGAAGATTGGGAAAAATAGTGAAGGTTGGAGTATGTCTCCGGAGGAAGATGTTCTGTGGTTATTCCAGCCCTCAAAATTGATCTTTTTTAAGGGTCGCTTGGTTATGTATAGCGAGAGGCTCACCTTCACATGTTACGGCATTTGGTTACAGACTGAGGGCTCATGTTGCGGTTGGTCTTCCACGCTTGGTCTCCCAAGATGCATGCCGTGGCACCAATGCCCATCACACAACTGAACTCAATTACCCGCCAGTTATAGGTCAAAAATAAAAAAAGAACAACACATTCGTAACCATCATAATGGTAAACATCATTTGAAGAAAAGACTACTATTTATTTTCGAGCATCTATTAATAAAGCAATTGTGTCAGTGGAACCAATAAACGAAAGACGGGTATAGAAAAAGAATTCAGAGAACAAACTAAAACTAACTGGGCATTTTTTTTTTATTCCGCCTCAGGTAGCAAGTACCGTAGGACGAACAGCGTATACACAGGATAATGACCTCCACACTTGCCGCAAACGAGCACGCCAGCCGTCAGATGGCGTGACTTGCTGTAATCTGGAGTCAGTCAAGTGGAGTCAAGACTCGCGATCTTGATGACTCCACATTCATGAATAAGTCTTGTGTCGTAGAATATAGAGTTTACGAGGGTGAAAAAAGTACACATTGGTATCTCCCCCCCCCAAAAAAAAACGGGCAAAAAAATGGAAATCTGTTCTAACCTATGAAGGATGACCCCCTCCCCCACCACCACCACTATTTAATCCCTACTTGACTCAATTTGACGCATAGATGCCTGGCCATATTTAACTCAATCGGATAATGGAACGTCACTCAGGAAAGACGGATGACAAATTTCTTTATGTTTGTTGGAATTCAGAATGATTCCAATAATAAAATATAAAATCTATTTACTCTAAAAATAGGTATTTAGTATTTACATAAGAGTTAATAGGCCGAACGTTTACAGCGTGGGAATATATAGCTTTGATCTATATTGGCTTTATAGGCCTGTGAGCCATTTCTAGGGAAAATTGTCCATGAAGATGAAAAGTGGGGGGGGTTTCTTCATCCATATTAAACGCAAACAAAGACCCATTCCTACTCCTAGACGTGCCCCCTCCCCCCATCACAGCAGAGGCCCATTTGGTGGGATAAGTTATTCATTGTGAGCTTATTAATGAGAAGACATGTTCAACAATTGCAACATGTAAGGGCGGTATCCACCTCCTTCATGATAACGAACACCCACATGGGGCAAGTTTGACCCCCCCTCCGCCTCAAAAATATTGTGTTAGGTTGGGAAGTTCTTGCTCATTCTGCATATTCACCGGACCTTGTACCATCTGATCACCACTTATTTAAGCCATTACCACAACTAAATGGCAAAATTACTCTCAAATGGAGGTAGAAAAGAATATTTAATCATATATTTCATCCAAACTGAATAAATTCCACAAGAAAAATATTAAATACTGGGTTTCTTTTTTTCTGTATAATATAAATTATTTTGCTTTCCTTTAAAAAAAGTACATTATTTTTTTAACAACCTAAGATTAAGTTTTAGGAGAGGACCGCACCGGAGCCTTGCCTGAGTCATCCGTGTATGACGTGAAGGGCGGTTTCTTCTAGATCGGGGTCTGGTGTAAGGCGTTCAGGAGATGCTTTGTACCCATACACTCGGATGCCCCATCCGAGTGTTGACGGTGGGTTTGTCACTTAACCCTTTTCACCGTTTGTTCCCCTTTCACTTTTCTACCTTTATCCTGGAAGATTGCGTGCCCTCTCTGCCCCAGCACCTACAATGGAATCTGTCTTAATCGTGGAGGTTGGGCCTGCATGGGAGCGTTGCGCTCTCTCGCGATCCCGACCGCCCCAATTAGTCTCCTCTTTCGATTACTCGGCCTATTAAGATGCCATACATTTTCACATTTACTATATCATACCCTTTCTTTATGAGCCTCCCTTACAATCTATCTGATAGAGATTCCATCGTTGGATTTCTTTTCTTAGTACTATTGCTACTAGTACTGCTGATTATACAACTGCTACTAGTACTGCTGATGCTACTACTGCTGCTGGTACTGCTACAACTGCTGCTGATACTACTACTACTATTGCTTTTAATACTACTTATACTACTGCTGCTGCTGCTGCTGCTTCTATTACTGATGCTACTCTTGCTCCTACTACTGCTACCGCTTCTGCTGCTGCTACTACTCCTGCTACTGCTTCTACTACTACTAATGTAGTGTGTAAAGGATGGGGGAGGGTAGACGCGCGTACAGAGAGAACTTCGAGCCGGAATGGATCTTAACATAATAAGAATGACAAAAGCCACCATGGCCTTTCAAAAGGTCATGCGAGTCACTCAACCCAACGCTGCACTTTCCTCAACACCTTCCCCACGCCCAGGGCCAGGTTGCCGAAAGATATAACCAACGAGGGCATCAAAGAGAGGACGAGACTCAATGGTTGCATGGTGAGTCCAAAGAACGTACCCTGGGCATTACAAAGGTATGGGGTGGAAAGCGCTCCTGTAAATGGCTATCATTCGGGGACGCCACAAGGTAGGGCGAGTTTAAAGGCACCCTACTAAAATCTTTACGTGGAAACTAGTTTCCAGAGGTTCCCCGGTCTCGAAACTAATCTTCAAATGAGTTTCTAATATACTTCGTGTATAGCCACGTTGCTCTGCTTGATTGAGTGGAAAAAACTTTAAGAACAGAATTTTTGATTGGAGGAGGGGGGGGGTTCTTATAAGACAGGTTGATAAACATGACTTTGAAGGTCATGGATCCAGTAAATATCAGGACGGTTTTTGTTATTTCATTGTTCCCCGGGGGGAAGATGGCAGCTCTGCTCCCTCCGACCCCTAGGAAGATTAAGGACGAAGGGCTTTGAGCCTACAGCCTGTGATGTAGGCCCCCGCATTGGGGCGGCGTCTTCTGTAAGGCTATCCTGATACATTAGTTTAGAGTGGAAGGGGGTTTTTGCATGCTGCGTGAAAGCCTTTGATCCTACAGCATATGGCTGTAGGGAGAAAACCTTTGATACTACAGAATGTGTTGTAGGCCCCCGCCAACATTACCTGGGGTCACGCCTTCTGTTAGATTGTCCTGAGGGGACCAGGTTAGAGTGGAAGGAAGCTGTTGCATGCTGTGAAAATTTTATAGCACCCCTTTGTGTTAGTGGTCTATACAACAGCTAGGAAGTGGAAGTTCAAGTACAGCACTCACCCCCACCGTGGCGTGGTTGTGCAATATCCACTTGGGAGTGACTAACCCATCTACAGGTCTCTTGCCCTACAGGGTGGCTAGAGTTTAAAAAAAAAGCCGCCCCCTTGCCTCGTCATAAATATGGCTTGCACATCCTCGAAGGAAGAGGTGAACTCACGCGGCATAATGAAGTGAGTTGGGTGTGAGAAATTGAAGGTCCCTCAGATTGGGCATTTGATGTCATTCACAGTAGGGAAAATGTAGTCATGGCGGTTTGTTTGTAAGAGACATTCGTATGGACAAAGAATCCTGTAAATGAACAATAGCAATGTACAGAGATCCTGAATACGTGGGGATGATAGATGAAGGACTCAATCAAAATGCTGGAGCCGAGAGGACTTAGTTCCAAATTTGAGCCCCCAAACCCAAATGTACAGAATTTGAAATGCTTGAGTGGATTGCGACTTTCGACCAGATTGGTTGATAAATTGCAACTCACACGAGGCGTGGGGCCAGGAGGTGGGAGGGGGGGCTAAATCAGGTGGGGGATTAAAAATTTTAAGAACAAGTTCTCTCACTACAAGTCTCACTAACAACAGGTTCTCTCACTATCAATCTCTAGCAGCAAACCAGGCTGGCTAGCCCGATATACATGCAAAGGTTGATCTTTGGGTTGTTACGTGCTAGAATCTAGCAAGTGAAATTATTCATTTTAGTTATTTTCTCAACTTCAAAAAAATGTCTAAATGATGGTTAAAGCATAATTAATACTGAGGAGACTATATGGTTAGTTGCAAATGTTATCCATTAGACTATTACCAATTGTAATAATGTTGTGTTAGTTGCAAATGTTATCCATTAGACTATTACCAATTGTGATAATGTTGTGTTATCAAAATATCTATTAACATCTAGAAGGGGTCCACCAAAATAAGTTCTAAGTAAAAGGTGTCCATTGGGGGGAAAAAGATCGAGAATCCCTCATTAAGCTAACAACCAGTCCTCGGGATTAATGAAATTCCAAGAACAGGTTCTTACGAATCGGTGCAAACCGGGTGAATCCCATTACTGGGCTAAATCCCCCCCAAATTTTAGATCTGTTTATGTTTATATTTCTTTTTTAAGCGATACTTGTATTCTGCTATTCAGAAAAAGTTATGTAATAATATAGAATATATCTCAAAACATTTTTTTTAAACCGTTGCGATCGAATGTATCATATATGATATATTTCTAAATAGGGGGTAAATCTAAAAAAATAATTATTAAATTCAGTATTATACCTTAGCTGACCTCCAAAAGCTACAATTTATAATTTTCTGATGTGTGGGGAAAAAATAGGATCTGAGAGAGTTTGTGCTCACTCCTTTATGAGACGCTGTTATTTATTATCGATTTTGTGAAGATAAACATCATTAATCCCCAATGCCCCAGGGAGGATTCAGGTTAGACGCCCTCCCCCAAAATATCCTGCATCCGCCACTGGCTTCCACATAAGGACGTAACCACTTAAGCCAGAATCTATAGTTCAATAAAGGTTTGAATGTGGTTGGGGGATAATTATATACAGCGGGAAATGGAGCGTTGCAAAGTCTCAAATGCCGCCATCTCTGTTCTGAATCACTTTCATTCATTTCTGCTTCCTGGTAATGGCCCAAATGAAGCTCCTTAGCATGAAACAAGCGAGAAATAAATAGGCTTTGTTAAAAACGGGGACGGGAGCCTCCCTGGAATCGACACAGTCATGGATAACATACGGTAAATACGAGGATTGAGACGACTTTGATAGTGGATCGGTTCCGTAATCCATTGGTTGAGATACGAGAGCGGAAACCTCATCTGAGGTCAAAAGCCCCCTCCCCCCCAAAAAACTTCCCTTTGTACGGCAATGAGAGGGGGCGGGAGGTCGGATGGTCCTAGAGAGACAGGACTGCCATAAGAAAGACCGACAGACAGCTACATCTAGCTCTGCCGCGAGCGAACTCACTCTTCACTCAAGCGTGAAGCCTCCTTTCGACGAACACAGATCGGCAGTGAACCAAGATGATAATGACCTATTGACTGAGGGGTGAGCTTCGGACTCTCTAGCATAGATGAAGCTCCCAAGGACAATCCTTTGATAGGTCAACGGTCTGTTTAACGGGTCACTATTGCGGAGGGGGAAGGAGGTCTTTGCTTCTTGAGAAAATGAAGTTTTGTAATTGATCGATAGCATAGATGGAGCTCCCAAGGACAATTCCTATGGTAGGTGCACGGCCTATTTAACGGGTTACGGGGGAGGGGGGATAAACATTTGCTTCTTAAGAAAATGATTTTTTTTTATAATTTAATGAAGACACAATTCACCCAGTGAAAAAAAGGCAAAAAAAGATTGCTAAGAGGTTATAAGTAGAGTAAAAGCGACATGGATTGCATCAAAAATTCTTGAAAGACGGAACGGAACGACGGATATCCACATTTCACAATTGAGAAATTCGTATGAAGGAGTAAATAAACTTAAAAATTACCTATTTTAAGCCCGTTGAAAGACCTGGGATGGATGTGTTGGTGGTTTTGTGGATTTAGGAAGTATTCCGATTTAGATGGATATGAGCACATGTGCGAAAAACAGCTTGATAAGTACATATGTCCCCCCCAAAATAGCTGGATATGTGCGAAAAACTAGCTGGAAGGAAGGATAAAGGGGTGTTCAAGTAATATTAAGGGTCTGTTCAAGAAATTTTAGGGGGTGTTCAAGAAATTTTAAGGGGGTATTCAAGTAATTTTAAGGATCTGTTAAGGTCCTTAATATTAAGGCGGTGTTCAAGCAATTTTAGAGTATATTCAAGTAATTTTAAGGGAAGTAAGGCAATTTCAAGGGGATGTTCTAGTAATTTTAAGGGTGTGTTCAAGTAATTTTAAGGGTGTGCCAATCAATTTTAGGGGGTGTTCAAGTCATTTTAAGGGGAGGTCAGATAATTTCGAGGGGATGTTTAAGTAATTTTAAGGGTGTGTTCAATAAATTTTAAGGGTATGTTCAAGTCATTTTAAGAGGAGATCAGGTAATTTCGAGGGGATGTTCAAGTAAGTTCAAGGAGATGTTCAAGTAATTTTAAGGGTGTGTTCGAGTAATTTAAGGGTAAGTTCAAGTAATTTCAAGTAATTTTAAGGCGGACAAGAATTTCAAGGAGATGTTCAAGTAATTTTAAGTGCGTGTCAAACAATTTTAGGGGGTGTTCAAATAATTTTAAGGGCGTGTCAAGCAATTTTAGGGTGTGTTCAAGTAATTTTAAGGGTGTGTCAAGAAATTTTAGGGGGTGTTCAAGTAATTTTAAGGGGAGGTCAGATAATTTCGAGGGGATGTTTAAATAATTTTAAGGGTATGTTCAAGTCATTTTAAGAAGAGGTCAGGTAATTTCGAGGGGATGTTCAAATAAGTTCAAGGAGATGTTCAAGTAATTTTCAGGGTGAGTTCGAGTAATTTAAGGGTAAGTTCAAGTAATTTTAAGGCGGACAGGAATTTCAAAGGAGATGTTCAAGCAATTTTAAGTGTGTGTCAAACAATTTTAGGGGGTGTTCAAGTAATTTTAAGAGTGTGTCAAGCAATTTTAGGGTGTGTTCAAGTAATTTTAAGGGTGTGTCAAGCAATTTTAGAGTTTTCAAGTAACTTTAAGGGTGTGTCAAGCAATTTTAGGGTGTGTTCAAGTAATTTTAAGGGCGTGTCAAGAAATTTTAGGGGGTGTTCAAGTAATTTTAAGGGGGAGGTCAGGTAATTTCAAGGGGGTGTTCAAGTAATTTCAAAGGGATGTTCAAGTAATTTTAAGGGTGTGTTTAAGTAATTTATAGGGTGGTTCGAGTAATTTAGCTGTAGATACTATCACCCTGATTGACGGTTGCTCCCTACGAACTGTAGAGACTATCCCACGCGATTGGCGGCTACTCCCTACGAGCTGTAAAGACTATCCTCTGATTAGCGGCTGCTCCCTATAAGCAGCCGCCACCAAAATTGTAAAAATACTTATTAAACTGTTGCTATAATATATATTTTAGATTAAGGAGTGTTTTTGTGATCACCCTGTATAATTTAAGAAAGGGAGTTTTGGGAGGGATTGAATAATAATAGATATTTTTTCCTCTTAGTTCGGTTATGACCTAGGTATATTTTAAGTTTTTATCTAAGTTGTTTATAAGAGTTGCTTTAGAGTTTGATAAAACAAAATAGTGAAGTTCAGAAAAAAAATATAAGTATCGAATGCTTTGGAATTTTTTAAACAAAAAGAATTACAAAGAGTGAAGTTAAAAAAGTCTATTAAGATTTTAGCATGGCTCCTTTTTTTATTTTATTTTTTGTATATTCGAAAGTTTTATGGAAGTTATCTCTAAAATAGATTTTCGATTTTAATCTATACCAGGAATAAATGGCTACTGCCCGCTAAAAACGAATAAAGCAAAATGAAATTATTGGAGCAAATTTAAATGGAGAAATAAAAATCCTGAAGATTTTATTTTTTCGGTATTTAAAAAAAACGCAAAAACTTTTCGGGGCCTTTAGGCCTAGAAAAAAATTCACTCATTTAAAATTAAATAGACCAAGAGTAAATGATTAGGAAATGTACTGGAAACCTTTTAAAAATGTTTAGACTAATAAGCCGTTGACAAAGGCGGATAGGACGAAGGCCTGCCAGCGAAGCTCAAGCTCCTCTTGTAAAGAGTGGCGAAGCTGCTCCTCTTCATCATCATCACTTCACTAACTCTATAATTTAAAAAGAGGAATTTTTTTGAGTATTTGAATAATAATTTCATCTTAGTTTGGACATGACATGTTTTTTATCAAAGTTATTTCTAATAATTCTTTTATAATAACTATATTTTGAAAGGAGGGAAATTTAGTTCCTTTTTAAAATTATTATAATTGGCGAAGTTTAGAAAATTTATAAAAATTTAACCATGGCTGCTTTTTTTAGATTTTAAATATTAATTTTAGTAGCGAAGCGCAAGCTCCCCCCCCCCGGCGAAGCCATTGCCTGGCTTCTCAATAAAATAATTTGGCTTAGTCCCCTACCCTCTCGTTCCGCCCTTATTGACTAATTCCAAACATTCTAGGTGCATCTATGTATAGTAACCGAGTTTTTTCATGACTGTCCCCCTAAGGTAGGGGTGGGGAACCTTTTCAGCAGAAAGGGCAAATTACATGGGCATAAAAACCTGTGCAGACATAACTAATGAACCTTCACTTTTACAAATTTATAGATATTTATTTTCTCAAACTAACCGTAATTAAAATATAATTCAATAAAGGTAACTAACAAGATATTTCTAACAGTTTTAATTATAAAACATCAGACACCAAAAAGTATAATGTTCTAAATTAATTATTCTTACTCGCGAGCTGGTTCAGATTTGAACGCATGCAAAATTTGGCCCGCGGGCGAGGATTTCCCTACCCCTGCCCCTAAGGTTTCTAACGTGCCTACCCTGCCCGAGCTCAAGTGGCTCACGAGATTTTGCTTTTGAAATCATCATTGCCCCCCCTTTATAAATACTGTATAAGTTTTCCCTTCTTTATTCTTTCACCACTACCTCCCAAAACTTCAATTTTTAGTAGTTTTGTTTACATCTTTCTAGTTGGGACGCGCCCGTCAGTTTTCATGTTTTGTTAAAAATAATGAACCCTTTCTCTTATTAATAATAAAAACACTTCTAAACAGATTGATGAGCGTATGGTAGCGTTTTCCTCTATGGACGTGGAAGAATTGACTCGCGCGCCTTTTTAGTGTACCGTTCGAATGGGTCCATTTGAATTAACGGATCAACGGAGCCGATTAAACAGAACAGCGCTCACTTTAGCGAGCGTCGGTAGGTCATCAGTGAAGGGGGGGGGGGGCAGAATATACCCCCAAGAGTAGACCTGTTCGATGCGGAACGGGAACAGTACAGGTTTAGGGAATTTATGCGTCTTCCAAGTCTCTACTTCACCCGGCTACTCTGTTTATGCATGTTTCACGTATTATCATCACTCCGCCCCATTGCGTAGAAATACACACAAAATGCAAATATTCGCAAATATAAATTCCATTTGTTTAAAAAATGAGGGAAAATTATGAATGAGAAAAGATTTCGATGTATACATTAAGGTGTTTTCTCTTGTGTTTATCCGTTTAATTACATTCTACTACTAAGTTCAATGAGGCGAGGATTTGGTTAATATTAATTGCAGTCTGCTTTGCTCAATCACTATAACTGGCCCCTCCATTTTTGGCGGGGCTCACTTTAGCGAGCGTCGGTAGGTCATCAGTGAAGGAGGGGGGGGGGGGCAGAATATACCCCCAAGAGTAGACCTGTTCGATGCGGAACGGGAACAGTACAGGTTTAGGGAATTTATGCGTCTTCCAAGTCTCTACTTCACCCGGCTACTCTGTTTATGCATGTTTCACGTATTATCATCACTCCGCCCCATTGCGTAGAAATACACACAAAATGCAAATATTCGCAAATATAAATTCCATTTGTTTAAAAAATGAGGGAAAATTATGAATGAGAAAAGATTTCGATGTATACATTAAGCTGTTTTCTCTTGTGTTTATCCGTTTAATTACATTCTACTACTAAGTTCAATGAGGCGAGGATTTGGTTAATATTAATTGCAGTCTGCTTTGCTCAATCACTATAACTGGCCCCTCCATTTTTGGCGGGGCTCACTTTAGCGAGCGTCGGTAGGTCATCAGTGAAGGGGGGGGGGGCAGAATATACCCCCAAGAGTAGACCTGTTCGATGCGGAACGGGAACAGTACAGGTTTAGGGAATTTATGCGTCTTCCAAGTCTCTACTTCACCCGGCTACTCTGTTTATGCATGTTTCACGTATTATCATCACTCCGCCCCATTGCGTAGAAATACACACAAAATGCAAATATTCGCAAATATAAATTCCATTTGTTTAAAAAATGAGGGAAAATTATGAATGAGAAAAGATTTCGATGTATACATTAAGCTGTTTTCTCTTGTGTTTATCCGTTTAATTACATTCTACTACTAAGTTCAATGAGGCGAGGATTTGGTTAATATTAATTGCAGTCTGCTTTGCTCAATCACTATAACTGGCCCCTCCATTTTTGGCTTTATCGCGCGCATGCGCAGCTGAAGCCTAACGAGCGCTTCTAGCCTAGGGCGCTCGACCTCCACGCATTCCGGGGAAAAATTTTACTCATGTTGCTGTTATTCGAAATTGCATAAATTCATTAGCAATTCCATTGGCATATTTTTTAAAAATACCCGTTTAATGTAAGTTAATTAATTGTAAAACAAGATCGAATGAATTTTTTGAGGAGATAAGTCCCCGTTACAAAATAGTTCTACTCAATGATGGGAATATAACGCCTCGAATAGCCATTGACCCAGAACATCATCCGAATGTGGTTCAAATATCGAGCGCCTCCCCAGATGGGCATAAAAGAAGACACGTTAATGCCGGGTGGAGGAATTACTAAGGAAAATGAAGAAAGCTGAAGAAAAAAAAAGCAAACGTTATTCAAGACCCTCCAGCACGAAGTTGCATTATTTAAGGAGCAATGAAGTCCATTGTGTAGGCTAAAAGACTAATCTATCTCTATTTATTTATTTGCCGATATTGGTCCCACTATTTATTTATTTTGTATTTGATTATAGCCTGTCAATTTTCAAGGGGTTAATGTTGTTGAAGACATATATAATAGACAGAGTGATCATTGTAGGCATTTCTAACTTTAGGCTTCTAATTGCAGGAACACAATTTTGTTCCTAGGTCGTTATATTTTCGGTACTTGCCTCAAATGTATAGAATCACGCTCTTATTCGCCTTGAAACATGGGGAGAGGGAGGCCCAGTTTAAATTGTGCCAGGTTTTAGGGTTTCAAGCTACAAAAGGCTAACTATAAATATACACTGCAAAGAGGTCAACCTCTTGTGTGGGAAACCTCTTTATCATTTCTCACTGATCTGCATTTGCTTCACCCACAAACCAGTGAAAACTACTTCCGACTTTGTACCCACTACGACTACACTGTATTTAAAGTTCCCGGACAACTCACTTTAAATAATGCCCATATGTTGCGTTCCATTATTAATACAGAATGTTTTTTTCCACATTCTATGGGACAATTTCTTCCATGTTGAGGAAGCCGTCTTAGACAGCTGTTTTCAGCTTCTCAACCGTTTGTAAACGAAGTTGCGAAATTTTGCCTTCCACTGAAGCCCAGAGGGAATTATTGCACGTCGTTAAGTCTGGACTTCTTTTCTTGCTTTGGGTAGTCCATCGAGGTCGATGATGACGGATGCCCTCATGATGGCATCAATCTGCACTAAGTTTCAACGGGTAGGAATGTGTGCAGTCTTCGGACCCGTATCTTGACCGAGAGGATAAGGACCCTGGTAGGATGAGAGGCTCGAGGCGCCTAGGCTTCAGGGAGCTTCAGAGGCACCGATCTGTTGGCGCTCGCATATAAGCACTCCCAATCTTGGTTTATGATAAAGGTATCCCTCCTCTTGCCTTTGCCTAAAAAGGCAGAACTGGACTTCTATGGTGGTATGCAATATCGGATTCACATCCACTAAATTCTCTTTTCAGGAATTCTCTTACGCGGAGGGCAAATATATATCGGTCCTTCATCTTGTTGGAACTGACCCCTTCGAATCCTCTCATACACAGCTGTGAAATGAACCATTCTTGAAGCAATGTGAATCGTGATCAACAGTTTTGTAAAAAAAAATTATGGGCCAATAAGATCATTTCCAGAAATCGCTGACCATATGATCATATCATGCCGAGGATGTTCCATTTCTTCAGAATGTGTTTCCTTACGTCAGAAATAAACATTTCTGCTTCGTCTGTTCAAATAACGACTCAATAGGTGGAAAAATTTCCACAAAAACGATTTACAAGCTCTTGTTCCATGTGAATCAACATCAGCAGCTCGTTCACACCTAAATTTCTTTTCATAGTTTATGTGTGGAACCAGCCAAGATCTCTTTCCAGATTTGTTAGGCATCCTTGGTGTTTGATGCCTCCACCATCTCGTGTGGCGCTGGACAGTCAGAAGATTTTGTGGCTAGGCCATTTCAATCACTAAAGCCTCTTCTTCCCCAAATGCAAGGAGGTTACGCATTAGGGTAGGCTTATTAAACCACAGTGACCCCCGAGCTCATATACCTACTTGAGCACGATTATGGACCTATACACGTGCTTTTCTATAGTATAGACACCTTTTTATATAGTATAGACACCCTTTTCTATAGTATAGACACCTTTTTATATAGTATAGACACTCTTTTCTATGGTATAGACACCTTTTTATATAGTATAGACCCCCTTTTCTATAGTATAGACACCTTTTTATATAGTATATACACCCTTTTCTATAGTATAGACAACTTTTTATATAGTATAGACACCCTTTTCTATAGTATAGACACCTTTTTATATAGTATAGACCCCCTTTTCTATAGTATAGACACCCTTTTATATAGTATAGACACCCTTTTCTATAGTATAGACACCTTTTTATATAGTATAGACACCCTTTTCTAAAGTATAGACACCTTTTTATATAGTATAGACCCCCTTTTCTATAGTATAGACACCCTTTTCTATAGTATAGACACCTTTTTATATAGTATAGACACCCTTTTCTAAAGTATAGACACCTTTTTATATAGTATAGACCCCCTTTTCTATAGTATAGACACCCTTTTATATAGTATAGACATTATATAGTATAGACACCCTTTTCTATAGTATAGACACCTTTTTCTATAGTATAGACACCTTTTTATATAGTATAGACACCCTTTTCTATAGTATACACACCTTTTTCTATAGTATAGACACCTGTATCACTGATCAATATCTCTGAAAAATATTACCCCAAGGACTTTGTGCTCCTCGTATTGGTGATCTTTGGGCATGTTACCTGTCCCGATACCGAGAAGAGAGGAGTCGCTACCACTTGTCCCTTGTACTCGGGACGAGTTCGTGCACACCAACTTGTGGATTCTGACTTCTTAGAGGAGGGTGGACTCCTCCATTTTATTTGAATCCCTTTGGTGTTTTGTTGTTTTTTCTTCGTTTTGCTTTTGTTTAGGGAGGGGGGGTGTTTCTATCTATTTTTTTTTAACGTAGCTCAGTATTAGGCTGGAACGTAATTGCGGTAACTTATGCCCTTGAAGATGGGCGCCAGATCGGATATATATATTTTTTAATCGGAGGAGTGCTCTAGTTAGGGCGAGCCACGTGCGTCGCATAGGAACAATAGAGGGAGCAGTGGAGGGGGTCGTACCAACACCCCTGATGTTGATTACTGGTGGGAATTTGATGCGTTTTGGGAAGCGAATCTCATTCATGATACTTATCCTAATTTAGGTTTGTGTGATTCTGTTGTATGTGTTTACGCGTATACTCCAAATAGGCTATTGGGCCTATTTAAAAACAAGGTCAAGAGACCTAAGTCGTATGCTCTCAATTATTCTGACTTAGGACCTTACGACCTTCAAAATTTTTAATAGTTCCAGGACTAATTTTGGGAGGACTTTGGCAATTATATCATCCGAAAGAGAATGTAAAATAACATAAGGGTTTCAAATTTCGTTAGAATCGATCAAATAGTTACGATGATATTGCTAAAAAAGAAAATTGGTTACTATCCGAGCGACTGACACGCGACTAAAAACCCATGGGGAATAATTATAATTATTCCCCATGGGAATAACCACTATGGTAATTATCATTTAATTAAAGAAGGTTCTTAATGCCTTCCTAGAGTAGCATATTATTTAAAGTATCACCTATGCAATATATATCCATGCATCCTTACAAAAGAGGCCATGTTTTGATCTCTCTCTCGATTGGACCGGTGAATGGAAACCGCTTTGGGCTAAAGCAAAATTACGCATTTTGGTCTTCTTCATTTAGCACTTGGTGTAGAACAGGGATCGGAAGCCTTCTAGAGTTGCCGGCCAATTAGAAAATTATTTTTCGGTTGCTCTCCCCCCCCCCCCCCCCCCAAGAAAAAAAATAAATATATAAGGTGCTAATTTGATTTCAACTCATATTTGATATTTTAAGTGTTTTTTATAGTTAATATACATTCAAGCAAAAATTGAATTTATATCATTAATAATATACAACTTAACGATTATTAAATTTTCACTATAGATTTTAATTAAAAATATTTGTTAGGGAAAGTAATATGTATTTAAAATTTTAAGTTTTAAAATTCGAAATAGTAACAGATTTTCAAGAGCGGTCCGCGCGCGGGAAATAAAATCTCGGCCGCGGGCAGGAGTTTCTCCGCCCCTGCCTAGATGGTATATTCACCATTGGTTCCTTGAAGTTTTTTAGCCATCAACTTTGTCTTACAACAGTGGACGGCCTTAGCCTGCTATTAATTTGTGTTACCAAGTCAAAATTAAACCAAATTTTCGGTTTTATTTCCTCAAATGATAACAAGGACTGTTAACGCGTTCATATGATAGCGGCTGTTGGGTGTTAGTAAAGTCTCGTCTTAAAAGCTAAAATGGGGCCCTAAATGAAGCCCTCCCCCCCCCCACACACAATACAATTTAATCTATTAACAAAATGAAAATTTCGATAAAATTCTTTGTCGAACGGTCAGCTATGGTGGCAAGAATGGCTCTCATGTTGCAATTCTCATAACATGACAGGGAGGGTACATGAAATGATGCTATGATGTTAAAAGGGTTGCAGGCATTCACAAATTGTGATTGGACACATTGTGCTCATTTAAGAGCTTGTGATTGAGAAGCTATCGAGGTCGCTCAAGCGCGTCGCTCTCCGATCCTCTGAATTGGTCAACTAATCCCAAACGGATACAGTTATGGCAACAGTATTTCGTAAGAGGGGTGTTAACACCTCTTTCGCCCTCGATTGGGTCTATCCGGGGAAGGGGGGAAAGAATAAGAGATAACAGAAGAAAAATAATGATCCTCCACCTCCGGAGCTGAACAAGAACGGAAAAATTACAACAGGTGTTAATCCTTGATGGCGCCAGAGAACACAAGTACGAACTCCCCCCCCCCATCCTCCTGCATTGTAGTTTTTTCTAAGGATTGTCACGCAAAACGAAGCAAAAAACAAACAAACGAGGGCATACGCGCCAGAATGTTTGTGAGAATGGGTATATCAGAAAAGTGGTCAAATTGGGGGAACAGAAAATACGTGGAAGGTATAGAGCTTGAGTATTCTAAATATTGCTGACTCCTCGAAACCTGGAGGGAACGCAACTCTTCAGTTTACCCATCCTCCAGAAATAAGGTCCCCTTGCCGGGGTTGGAGCATGGAGGGCAAGAAATCTTACAGATATTTGTGGGAGAATGATTCCCCGTGCGATACCCAGATTCCATCGCGATTAACTTGGAAAGATATAAGATTCTTAGAGATGAGTTGAATAGATTAATTAGAGCTAGTAAGAGGAGAGTGGAAATTAAACTAGCTCAGAATTGTAACAGAGATTTAAAGAGGTTTTGCTTTCTATAAATATAAGAAGAAAGATGGCATAGGTCCATTAGTGTCTGAGGGGAGATCAATTGTCAAGGATGAAGATATTAGTCGAAGTTCTAAGTAAATACTTCAGTTCAGTATTTGTCAAAGAGAATTCAATACCAGATACCAATGACCTTGATAGCAGGACAGACTTAACAACCAATGATATCTGTTGTGACTTGGATGAAATAAAGCACGATATATCCTGTATGAAGCCAAATAATTCTTCAGGGCCTGATGAAATTTCTATTAGAGTACTTCAAGAAGGTTCATTTTATTTAGCCTGGCCTTTGAGATTAATATTTAACAGATCCGTAGGATATTGTGAAGTACCATTGATTGGAAGTTGGCGAATGTTGTTCCAGTTTACAAAAAGGGAGGCAAAGTTGAAGTTAATAATCATCGGCATGTCAGTCTTACTTCCATTGTTTGTAAAGTATCTAGGTTATATGGGTTTCTTATGGATAGAGACTTGCTAGAGAAATCTCAACATGGTTTCAGGCTAGGTAAATCATGCTTGACTAATTTAGTCTTTCCTGGAATACAAAACAGATAATTTGGACAAGGGCGATGATATAGATATCGCTTATTTGGATGTTAGGAAGGCCTTTGATACAGTGCCTCACAGACAGCTGTGTATTAAGTTGAGAGAAAGTGGTTTCTCTTTTAGTTTATGCAATTGGATTCGAGAATGGCTCAGGAATAGGAGGCAAAAAGTAATTTTCAATGGTACTAAATCAAAGTGGACCCCTGTGTTTAGTGGAGTACCTCAAGGTTCTGTTTTGGGTCCACTGTTGTTTATATTTTATATAAATGATTTAGAGAAGGGATTGCAAAGCAAAGTTTGGAAGTTTGCTGATGATACCAAAATAGTGGCTAGAGTAACAAGCATTGAAGGAGCAACCCATTTTCAAAAGGATCTGAATAAAATCTTAGGTTGGTCGGATAGCAAACAGATGAAGTTTAATTTAAATAAATGCAAAGTAATGCATATGGGTGCACATAATATGTCATTTTGTTATGATCTAAATGGTACCTGGCTGGAAGAAGTTACAGAAGAAAAAGACTTGGGAATAACCATTTCTAATAATGCTAAAGTTCACAAACAATGTCTTCAGGCTAGGAACAAGGGTAATAAAATATTGGGAATAATCAGGAGAAATGTGAGTTATAAAAGCAAGGAGGTGATTTGTAGGCTCTATAATTCGTATGTTAGGCCTCACATGGAATATTTTGCTCAAGCCTGGGCCCCATATCATGAGCAGGATTTGGATATACTTGAGGGTGTTCAGCGAAGGGCCACTAAGCTTATTCCAGGACTCAGTAGGATGAGTTATGAGGAAAGGTTGAAGGAGTTAAATATGTTTTCTGTTAGACGTAGGTTTCTTAGGAGTGATATGATTCATACCTATAGGATGTTTACTGAGTGTGAACAGGATACTTTACAAAAGTTTTTTGAATCGTCAGATATAAATTTAACAAGGGGTCATGAGAAGAAGTTTTTAAAAAAGAGGTCTGGGTTGAATATTCGTAATTACTTTTTTACCCAAAGAGTAGTAAACTTTTGGAATGATTTGCCTGCAGAGGTGGTTAACAGTGATTCACTTGGGATTTTTAAGGATAGATTGGAAAGATACATGGATAGTTTGGAAATTATTTGACATGGGCTGTTTGGTCTGCATAATTTATTGTCACTTATAAATATTGCTCAGCACTGACTTGTGCTCTATGGTCTATAAATTGTGTATATAGTTGGGTTTGTAAATTTGTAAAAATTTGACATCAGGCTTTGGACGAAATAGTGTTAAATGGGATATGTATATAAACTTAAGGTCCACCTTGACAGGCCCCAGTGGGGCCTCTCCCGATCCAGTCAAATTCCGCTCCATTACTGGGCTGTGTAGCAGCCGTCGAGTCGGAGTCACGCCATTGAAACGCGCCGGATAAACCCTCGAGTCCATCTGGAACTGATGGTACCCTCCAGGAATTATAGCCCATAGGTCGGTCATTTGTAGGAAGCTCGATCTTATGAGTGGAGAACACACGGTGGAAGAGATGAAAGATAGGTCAGAGTTAATAACGTCAGCTGCAGAAATCTCGAGAAGAGCCTCTGTGGTCCGGCTGAAGGAACCTCAGAAGGGCACCTGTGACCAGGCTGCAGGAACCCGGTGCAGGGTACCTGTGGTTCGGCTGTAGGAAGCCCGAGAAAAAGTGCGTGAACTGCAGAGGCCCATACAGTACAATAGCAATGCAGTACCCAAAGAGAAAAGAAATAACGGAAGAACAAAGATAAAGCATTAAAAGAGAGGAATAAGAAGAATGGTTCAACAAGAATAGAAGTAAAACCACCCCACCTGATGGATAACCAGGGAGTGGACGTGGTGGCATACCTGGTGTAGACTCAGTTACCAAGCCTGGCAAAGCCAGGATCCTTTGCAATGCAATTCAATCCACTTCTGGGGCGGGTTAAAAAAATACCCTAGGGGACCGCGCCATCGAGCGAAATCAAGATAACAATGGCGGTCGCTATCGAAAAGGTAGAAGAAAAGGAGCCGATTGCTGAAGATTCCCAAGAAGAGTAAGAAAAAAAGAGGAAACGAAGCAACAGAAAACGGGTACATAATAAAACAAGGCCAACCTACCTAAATCACGTTCTCTCAATTATTCTGACTTATGACCTTCAAAACTTTCAACAAGTGGGGAAATCCGACCCATAGTTAGTTTTCTTTTAATAATTCCCGGAATAACCTTGACAAATATATCATTCGAAAGAGAATCTAAAACAACATAAGGGTTTTAAATTACGTTAGAATCGACCGAATAGTTACGATGTTATTGCCCCAAAAAATCATTAAAAAGTAAAATAAATACCATCCAACCGACTGACCTACGGACCGACATAGTAACTTATAGAGTCGCGTCCACGCGACTAAAAAGGAAAAAAATACCAAACAAAATGAATAGCGACTGAAAGAATATATAACTGGAGATAGAAACAAGGAAAGGTAAATATTCCATAAACTGCGATCATGGAAATATTAAAGGGATAATAAAAGGCAAACACAAATGGAGCCATGCATCGGATTAAGATTAACTCCGATACGAGGATATTGACGAGGGTTGAATGAATATCTCAAATGGAAAGCGGCTTTGGTTAAGAACACTGTTGCCATATCTCCACAGATCAGCCGCCCGCTTTCTCTCTCTCTCTCTGATCTGTAGAGATATGACAACAGTGGGGAGGACACCTGTGACGGTGCTTGCTGCACCCCATCGTCCATTTCTCGCTCCGGCGAGTATAGTGAATTTCGAGTAAACCAACGAGTTATTTTAAGTTTCCATCTGTCGAACGTTTATAATGGGATAAGTCGCCGTAATTATCTTATAGCCTAATGCTAGGCTACCCCCCTCCCCTATCCCAACAAACCCCCCCAAAAAAAACCAACGTCGGGTTCGGGGGAGGGGCGACCTCGCCTCCCCCCGAGATGGCAGCATGCAACCAAGACTGGAGATTAAAATAAAATAGAGGCGGCCGGCCTCCTCTAAGAAGTCAAATACAAGTCTGTGTGCAGGAACTCGTCCCGAATACAAGGGAGATGAACAACGGCGATATCACAAAGTTCGGGAGATTAGAAATTGAAACAGAACAAAGAAACTGAATAAAAAAACAAGAGCAAGAATAAAGAAAAGTAAATAACCAACAAACCGAAAGATATTAATCAACAAAACAGCACTCGAACACACCTAACAGAGATTTGCCAGACCTCCTAGCATCTAGCAGCCGCTCCAATCATACCCTTTCTCCCCATTTCTGCACTATGGGTACCCCTCTCAAACTAAACACTTCCTTTTATACTTATCTTACCACTTTTCCTAAACAAGAGCGAGAGGGGGGCTGTAAGAACACAACATAAACTAGTAATAATCTCGGACTTTGATTAGTTTAATCTAGTCTGTGATTATTTGACGTAGCAATTAGTCAAGAATTAAATTGAGTCACGCCACTCCTGTCGCTTGAAGAAGCGTAGATAAATGTTACAAGCGCCCCCTCCAACTTTATTATTAGCGGCTAATATTTGCCATATTAACCCATAGAGGCATCAGTTCCTCCATTGAGAGCAGTGATTACGTGGTAGTCTTGTTGGCTGCTGATCGATAGGTACCAGGTTTGATGAAGGATGGTACTCGCCCACCGCATTCATGAAATACTGGCCCAGATTCAAATTCCACCTTAGCCACTAAGCCTTCACTGAGATACGCTTCATAGCTGGGTGAAACTGTGAGTAAACTATCTTGGAAGATATCTAGTTATTTGATACATTTTAAGCGGGTCTCCCAAAACAATGCAACTCTCTAAGTTACATAAACTCACACAAGCAAACCAATCGGTTACTGTACCCATTAGGCACCGTTCCGTTCTTCAAGTAGGACATTGAGAGGTTGCCATATCTGTACCATGACGAATAATGGGAGTACCATAATAATCAACTAAAATAATGATGCCCACGTGCCAAGGAGACTCGGAAAGTCCACGGGAGAAACACAGAAAAGATCGAAATAAAGCAAACATCGTATCTTGTTCTTGATTCCTTTCACTACCATATAAACACCTGAATTTCCCCCTGGCAAATACCAGTATGGTTAAATCAACAGTAAAAGACCCCTTTCATATTAGAAGTCTAAACAGAAATTGAGTGAAACCATACTGGGGGATTGCGGCCAAAACACCCGCAGATGCCTGCTGTCCCGGCCCTAATGCCTCGTTGAGAAACTGCGGCTATACACTTTTACATATTTTTACTTTCTTTAAAAATCTCTTCCCACAGACTTTATGAGACATTTACTCGTTGGTTTTAGCTTTAAAATTCAAGTAAAAATACCCGAAGTGGATTTTTGTACATTGTTGAGTGAGTGAGGGGAAATTTTCTCCCAGTATGTTCGTCTATCGGCAGGCATGGGCTGGTTCCTCCTTCCCTTTATTATTTTTTGTTAGATTTTCTACATTCTGTTGGTAGATAGGGGGATATAAGAAAAGAAGCGAAGAAAACAAATAAAGGACAAAAGTAGCATAGGTAAGTAGCCGGACCACTGCTAGCGAGCGGCCTATCCACTGCGCCATCCCGCCTCTTCTCGCCGCGCTACACTTTCTTCCCTTTCCCTGCTTATCATTTTTCTGTTTTTTTCTTCGGTTTTTGTATTAAAGGAGAAATTAATTGAATCAGCCTGAAATTAAATACTTAGAAAATTACAAGTAAAATTTTCGAAACTACCTGAAGGAAAAAATAAATCTTACATAAACATAAATTTAAAATCCCCAATAATTCAAATTCATATCTTTGACCCTTATATCCCCCCCCCCCCCCGCCCCCTAGATTCATCGAATGTCTTTCCAAGAGTTTTTTCTCTCCATTGGTTTCTATCTTCCTGGAACTTTCTTTTCCACTCCTGGAAACACTTGGCTATGAGGGAAAGAAAGCGGTGAACCCTCTACTCCCCCTAATTAAAATATAAATATCAAAAAAGAATAAAATGATATTCCGTGCTTTTATTTTGTAAGAGATACAACGGTTTGTATAAACAATAGAACAATAGAATAAACAATAGAATAATGATAGAAATAACCGAACAAAAAAATAGTTTTGAAATCGTCAGCCGTTGTTGGCTTCGGTCATGATTTGGGGATTTCTATTTTGTAAGTTTTGGTTTGATTTCCAGCATTAAAAAACGGGTCGCAAGATCAATTAAGCAGTCCATTACAAATTCCAAAATGCAGTTCAATGATCTCAACTGTGTCACGCTTTTGTTTGTCATTCCTTTCCAAAGTTACTAATTACGCCTCCCAAGGAACCCTGCCGATGGGTATCTATATCCCCAAACTTCTGAAGAAGAACAGGTCCCTCTTCCCAGGGGCAACAAAGGCTTCACCTGAACGCTGTTTGGTGTCAAATACTTCCTGGCACCTCTTCCCAAAGAGGACCGGCCCCTGTTGTCCTCGGGCTTACTAGGGATTGTCATACTGACCTTTATGTCTATTTCATTATCTGGTCGGGATCCGCCTAGATAAAGGCAGGTTGTCGAATGACTACTACTGCTACTCCAGCTAAGAACTGGTAATTTATCCTAGAGCGATAAACCACATATTAAACAAAGTCTGCTGACCAAAGTCGCGTGCTCTCACTTATTCTGACTTATAATTCTCGGATTAACATTGGGAGGACCTTGGCAATTATACCATTTGAAAGAAAATGTACAACAACATAAGGATTTTAAATTTCGTTATAATCGGCCGAATAGTAACGATATTATTGCCGAATAATTCTGGGACTAAACTTGAGAGGACCTTGACAATTATAACATTCGACAGAAAGTGTAAAACAACACAAGGATTTCAAATTTCGCTAGAATCGGCTCAGTAGTTATGATGTCATTGCCAAAACAAAAAAACAACAAAACGGGAACCGACGGACCAACATAGGGAGATATAGAGTCGCACGCGACTCAAAGGCTTGGATTTGAAAGTCTACATAGCTAAAATTCAAGGACAGAGACTGGATTTTAGTGAGAAACTTTGGTATTTTTATGTTTTGGAGGGTAAATACTGAAGTGAAGGTGAAATTTTTGTCAAAGAAAAGTTGAAGAACAATTTTTGGTCACGAACGGCGGAAGAAAGGGCAAGAGGGAAGCCATAGAAATTTCCAATTCTCATTCCTTGACGTTCTGGGTGCGAAATCACTTTTCCAGGGAATGGTAGAGATAAGAAGTTCCCAACCCGCTAAGTACCGCGGGCCGCCAATAACTCCGAGAGGGCCCGAAGGCCGAACCAATTAAAAAACATCTGAAAAACACGTATTATATACAACCTGAAATAACCAATTAACCTAATTTAACTTATCCTAAGACACGTTCTTGATGTTTCAACACACGTTGGGAATGATGGAGGGCCGCACCAATGACCCAGGAAATGATATGGCGACTGCATGCAATGTTCATTTGACAGGTGGCCCGTGGGCCGCGGATTGACAACACCTGGTATAGAGTCTCTAGAATTAACTGTGCTTCCTCGAACGGCGGACTGAAGGATTACTTTATAATCGAGATTATAAGAGTTTATTGTTCAATTATTAGGATGCTGGGATTTGAATCCCGGGAGAGGGTTGAAGAAAGAGGGATAAGCTGTAGGATCACTCAGGAGGTTTAATTCTCTCACACACTATTAGTGGCCTGGTTTCAGTCACATTCTCGGCTAAACATCTCTATCTCCTTCACACTCTATCAATGCTCTAGTCTCAGTCACATTCTCAGCCAAGTATCTCTCTCTTTCTCTCTCTCTCTCTCACACACACAGACACACACACATACTCTATCAATGGTCTGGTTTCAGTCAAATTCTCAGCCAAGCATCTTAATCTTTCCCACAGTCTATCAATGCTCTGCTCTCACTCACATTCTCGGTCAAGCATCTCTCTCTCTCTCTCTCTCTCTCTCTCTCACACACACACACACACACACACACACACACTATATCAATGGTCAGGTTTCAGTCAAATTCTCAGCCAGGCATCTCTAACTCTCTCACACTGTATCAATGGTCTAGTTTCAGTCACATCCTCAGTCAAGCATCTCTCTCTCACACACAGACACACACTCACTCTATCAATGGTCTGGTTTCAGTCACATTATCAGCCAAGCATCTCTATCTCTCTCACATACACAACCTCTATCAATGATCTGGTTTCAGTCACATTCTCAGCCAAGCATCTCTCTCTCTCTCTCTGTCACACACACACACTCTCTATCAATGGTTTGGTTTCAGTCACATTCTCAGCCAAGCATCTCTATCTCTCTCACACTATATCAATGCTCTAGTCTCACTCACATTCTCAGCCAAGCCTCTCTCTCTCTCGAAAGAGCCTCTACTGAGAGGAAAGCCTCTGACCTTTGAACCGAAATGCGCGAGGGTCATCGTGATCGGTGACTCCCAAGCGCGGAATCTACAACCCTTGCTAGCGGCCCGCCTTCGCATCAGTGTGAAAGTATGCTGCTTTTCAGGAAGGGGGACGGAGAAATAAGGGTAGAGGCTGAGAAAGCTCAGTAGTTGCCCTGATGGCAAGCGGCAACGATCTCTACCTACGAGGAGTTAAAGTCGGCGCCAGCGGGAAGATCCTGACTACGGTTATGGGAGCAGTGACGACTGTGGGCTAAAAACCCGCAGATGTGTCGTGGTTGGGATACTCCCAAGACGACATCCATCCCGCAATGCTCACGTGAGGATCGTCATCCATACACCAACGCCTGGGAGATCTTTGTACGGGGAAAGGAGTCCTTTTTGTAGGTTCCTACCGCACCTTTTACGGGAGAAACGACCTTTAAAAAAGGGACGGATTTCATCTTTCCTTTAAAGGGAAAGCTGTACTCGCAAACATGATCCAAAAGGTGGGGAGCGGACCCAAAGAAGTGTCAGGCCCCGAGTAAAGGAGGACGTACGCCAGTACATTCGTGTTACTCCAGTTACGACCTTTTCTGAGGTCACAAAGAGGGGAGTGACCCTACCACAGAGAAACGAAGCGAGAAACGGAAGACCGTAGGGAGTCCTACAGTCCCTCAAGGTTCTTCTGTTCAATGCGAAGTCTATCAGAAACAGGTTTCATGAGCTTCGTGGCCTCATAGAAACAAAAAAACCTGAGATGGTGGCCATAACGGAGTCGTGGATAAAAACCTCAAGCCGAGATTTTGAAGGTGAATTCACGATTCCTGGTTACCAGCTCTTCCTGAAAGATCGGCCAGACAGAGAGGGTGGCGGTGTGATGTTGTATGTCAAGGATACTCTCAACTCGATGGATTGCAACATCGTATCCGACCATGAACTACTAGGTGTTGACTTAGAGATAGGTCCTGCCAGATACAGGACTCTAGTGCTTTACAGACCCCCTGCCCAACTCTTAGAACAGGACAGGAGTCTGTACCAGCTGTTGGGCGAACGTGTAAAAGACAGTGTGTATCGTCATGGGGGATTTTAACACAAAAATCGACTGGGAAACCAGAGAACACTGTGGCGAGAACGCACTACTCCTGGAGTTCGCGACCAACGAGTTCCTGACTCAATGGGTGAGAGAACCAACGAGGGAAGAAAATATCCTCGACTTGGTTTTCACTTCTGAGGATGATATCGTTGAGGACCTCTCTGTTGGCGAAGAGCTCGGTGGCAGTGACCACCGACTAATTAGATTTGTAGTCAAAGTCCCGAAGACAGGGCCTGCAACTAGTAAATCGAGGAAACTCGATTTGAAAAAAGCAGACTTTTCAGGTCTACGTGCTGGACTGACTGACGCGAGACTAGAAGTGTGCGATGCTATTGAAGACTCGTGGAACAGTTTCAAAACCACATTCATGAGTCTTCAATCGCGTTTCATCCCTCTGAATGCCCTCGTCGGTCTTCTGTTCAACCAAAGTGGTTTACTCGAGAAATCGGCCAACTGCTTAGGAAGAAGAGAAATGTGTACCGGCAATCGAAGTTCTCGGGTGATATTTTTGTACAGGTCTCTTTAAATAGCCTTGAACTTTGCTATTGTCCATAATTTACCTGACCTCGTTGCACTCTCTCGTTACTCAGCTCGTCTGAACGCGTGGTTTTCCGTCCCCTTTGTCGGTTCGCTTTCAAGTTATTGATCCTCTCCCATAAATATAATATGGTATTGATATAATGTAATGTCATACCACGACATATATATATATATATATATATATATATATATATATATATATATATATATATATATATATATATATATATAATATACATTTTATATAAATCTGGTGTCAAGTGTGTTGGGGTTTTTACGAATCCGTGTCATTTTAATTTCGACATTAGAAGTTCCCTTGTTATTCACGTACATCACTTTTATTTTAATTTTTGTATTGTACTGGCAGAAGGCAAGTTTAAGTTATTTGAAGAGCAGTTGAACATAATCTATTTAGATTTTGTGTTGGACCCCAGGTAATTAATTTTTTTTATTGTGTACGAATTTTGGAGACTCTCCTGGTTATTAATCCAAAAGAGTTAAGGTCTTTGGTGTCCTAATTCCGGTAGGACCATTTTAATTTTTTTTTCCGCTTAGAAACAGCAGAGGTAGGTAGCTGTATCTTAATTTTTTTGTGTGATCAAGGCCTTCACGAATATTCAAGTATTCGTTTCGCCTGGGTAGTGTCCTAGCTCGTTCGCGTATCAGTGTTCCCTCAGTTAACTGCGTAAAAATGTCATCCTTCGAAAAATTCAAGAGTCAGGGTGAAATGTTAGGTTTTTCGGGCAAAGACCTGCTAAATTACGTACAGGATGAAGAGAGGAACGAACGGGCAGAGCGAAGGGAATTGGAGATGGAGGAGATCAAACTGAAGATGGAGGAGAACAAACTGAAAACGGAGATGGAGAACAAACTGAAAATGGAGATGGAGAAGAACAAACTGAAGATGGAGATGGAGAACAAACTCAAGATGGAAATTAGGCAGCAAATTAGGCAGCATGAGCTGGAAATGAGCCGAAATCAAATGGATTCTCAGTCCCTCGGTTCCCGGGCTGAAATTCCAAACTCCTCCAGTCCACCTTCCCGCTTTTAATGATGGAGAGGACTTTGGGTCATTTTTGGCCCATTTTGAGAGAATCTTTCAGATCAATAGATGGGATCTCGAAAATAATGGCGTCGCTCGCTTACTCCCCCTCCTAAATGCCTAGTTAAGGGATATCTTCGTATCCCTTCCCCCGGAAGCAACTTTGGACTATTCCACGTTAAAGTGCGAATTGTTAGCCGCTGTTCATATGAATAGCGAATTCTACCGCTCCCGATTCCGCCAGGAAAGGATCCGCCCTGGCCAAACATTTCGACAACACGGGTACATCCTCCAAAGAAACCTACAGTGTTGGCTGGATGCGTGCAAAATTCCCCAGGTCTACGAGTCCCTTCTTGATTTCTTCCTTAGGGATCAGCTTTTAGCTGCCGTGGCTCCCGAAATTCGCGCCTTCATTAAGGATAAACGTTGCGCCACTTTCAAGGAGTGCTTGGAAGAGGCCGATGTCTACGCGGGTGGTCACAATTTATACCCTAAGGATGTTAAAAAGGCTCCCCAATCACCCCTCAAAACTAAATTTTATGGCCCTAAGACCCCCCTAATTTGGATCCAAGGTTTACAAAAGTTCCTAGTCCCTCGAAGCCAAGAAACTTCCATCCATCGGAACACCGAGACGTTAAACCCCTAGTTTCTTCTCCCCCGGTTGTGCCGTACCAAAAGAACCCGATTGTCTGCTACACCTGCGGAGTTCCCGGCCATAACCGCACGAACTGTCCTCAAAACTCCCGATTCGCAAACTCTCAGTCCCACCAAGTACGCCAAATCTGGGCCGACCCTGATCCTCCTGCGTCGCCTCAGAAGATTCCCGAACCTCCCTCGCCCGCCAAAGATCCTGTCCATCAGGTAAATTTTCTCTTTAATGAGAACAACTCTGGTGGATTGAAATTCGAGAACGGAACTGTGAACGGTGCTGAGTATCCACCCTCGTCCGTGACACCGGGTGCACCTGTATTATAGTGTCTGAGGACCCCCCCCCCCTGTTGGGCCGGATACAAGAAATTTGTGGTGGTCCACGACTACCTTGGCCGGGCGAGTCGTTTCCTAGTAATTCGTTGTCACATCGAGTGTGACTATATGTCCGGTTGGACCGAAGTGGTAGCGGCCTCAATCCAGTTCTGATCCGTTTTATTCGGTCAGAACCCCGTAATTCACGACCATCCCGTGGCCTAGCCCGTGATTACCCGTACACAGGCAGCCCTGGAATCCCGTGCACCTGTTCCCTTGAAAACCCCTATCGACCCGGAGTTCCAAGCCCTCCGGAGCGATAAGTTTTCCCGCGCCCAGAAGGAGTTTGCAACTCCCCCCCCTTTGGGAGAAAACTAAAGCCCTCGAGCGTGAGTCCACCCGAGGCAACAAACGAGTCTCGTATCCCGTGAAGAAGGACTTATTGAGAGGTTTGAGACCTAATTGGACCTTAAGTCACGAGAACGAAAATTCAAGCCTGGCGCGAAGGTGCTGGTGCTACTTCCCACGGGAAGCAAAAAAATCCTTAGCCAGTGAAAGGGACCCTACCCCGTCCTCGAGGCTAGAGGACCCGTGGATTACCTCATCCATACTCCAGCGAGAGCGAAGGTTTTCCACGTGAATTTTATATATATATTATATCATCAATGTTCCAAATTATGATTTTTTTTTAGTCCACTAAATTGTTAAGGGTTTTTTTTGTCCCATATTTATGCCTCCATTTAATTGTATGCTTTTTTTTTGGTTCCACTGAAATGTCGCCAATGTTCTCCTGTGATTTTTCTTTTGTTTAAAATTGTATTAGTTAAATTCTCTATAATCGACCTGTTTAAGGCTTATGCCCGTAAATTCCCCGCTGAGCTCAGATTTACGTTTTTTGTGTGTACACCTGTCGTAGCAGGTCAGAATTTCCCTAGACCTTTGATAATTCTAGTTTGACTGGTTGGGATGATCCTTTCCTACGCAACTGCTCTGTAAAGCATCATCTTTCGGTTAGGAGATGTGTGAGGGAATCCCCACGTGGAAGATCTTTAGCAGAAAGGAACTCTCATGTGCAGCAGAAGGCCCGGCTAGGCCTAAAGTAGTAAGCCTACCCCCCCCCCCCACCATCCTTCTACAAGCGGTAGCCTCGAATCGAGTCCCCCGTGATTCAACTCCCCGGAAGAGACACAGAGTTGAGAAGTCTCGCCAGAACCAATAAGATTTCCCCATGGTTTCAATTAGCCACAGCCAGGAGGTAATTCCACTGAACGATCGCCCCAAGTGATTTTCCCGACTTCTTTCATCAACTCCTGTCGAAGCCCTCCTTATTTCGGGTAGCCGAAATACTCTCCCCTGGACCGGAAGTTACCGCCCACCCCCTTGCTTTTGGAGAACCGTCATCACTCCAACCTCCCGCTCTGAAGTCCGAGCGGTCTCACCTCACGTACAGAAGACATCCGTAAGCCAACCCCCCTCCCCCCTTCAGTAACCCAATTGAGTTAATCTTCCCTCCTTCGTTTATTGATGTGATTTTTGCCCGTTAATTCTCTGAGGTAATTTTACCATTCAATTCTCTTATTAATTTTTTTGCGTAAATAAAATTATATTTTTGTAAGGTCTCTTTAAATAGCCTTGAACTTTGCCATTGTCCATAATTTACCTGACCTTGTTGCACTCTCTCGTTACTCAGCCCGTCTGAACGCGTGGTTTTCCGTCCCCTTTGTCGGTTCGCTTTCAAGTTATTGGTCCTCTCCCATAGATATAATATGGTATTGATATAATGTAATGTCATACCACGACACGGTGGATGTGGTGTACTTAGACTTTCAGAAAGCCTTTGATAAGGTACCACACCGCCGCCTTCTCCGGAAAGTGCGAGCGCTGGGCATAGACGGAAAAGTAGCCGGGTAGATCGAGAACTGGCTAAGTGGCAGACGGCACCGGGTGGTGGTGAATGGACAGGCTTCTGAGTGGGTGCCCGTTACTAGCGGGGTGCCTCAAGGTTCTGTCCTGGGACCACTACTATTCATCATCTACTTCATCGACATGGACGGTTACATGGTTGCCAAGATTTCCAAATTTGCCGACGATACCAAGCTTGGTATGAATGTTGCAAAGGATGGAAATACTGCCCGCCTGCAGGAAGATCTTGGGAAGATTGGGGAGTGGTCGGACACGTGGCAAATGACTTTTAACGTGAATAAAAGCAAAGTGATGCATATCGGCCACAGAAACCCCCAATCTCAGTATATCCTTAAGGGCACTGCTATTGAATCCACCGACACTGAGAAGGACTTGGGTGTAACAATCACTAGTGACCTCAAGCTCTCGAAACAGTGCATTGAGGCGGAGGAAAGGGCCCAAAGGATGCTAGGCTATATAAAGCGCCAGTTTGGATATCGGAACAAGGAGATTGTACTGTGTTTGTACAACTCACTTGTCCGACCGCACCTGGAGTAAGCCGTACAATTTTAGAGTCCTTCATTTCGAAAGGACATCGCGAGATTAGTACGCGTGCAACCCAGGGCAACCAAGCTGATTCCCTCTATCCGACATAAAAGTTATGAAGATAGACAAAGGGAATTAGATCTGTTCTCGCTGGAAACCCATAGACTGCGTGGTCAGCTCATCGGAGTTTTCAAAATACTTCGAGGGTTCGACAATGTTGACTACCGGGATATTTTCACACTGAGTGAGAACAGAACGCGCAATCACGGCTTCAAACTTGAACTGAAGCGTTACAACCGCAATCTGGGAGGAAATTTTTTCACCTACAGTATCTGCGGTAAGTGGAACGCACTTCCAGTGGAAGTTGTCAACAGTGAATCCGTTGAGCAGTTCAAGTCAAGACTAGACAAAGTCTTGAAAAGTGGCCGTTTAGGGACGCAAAACAATTGAGCAGCCATGTGCCCGCTCGATTGCTAGTCTAAAGGTACCCTCCTTGAATGGACCGTAAGGTCTCCTAGGGTACTTACTTTCCTTGTTACTCCTTGTTACTCTCTCTCTTTCTCTCTCACACACACACACTCTATCAATGGTCTGGTTTCAGGCACATTCTCAGCCAAGCATCTCTATCTCTCTCACACTTTATCAATGTTCTGTTCTCAGTCTTATTCTCAGCCAAGTATCTCTCTCTCTCTCGCTCACTCTCTCTCTCTCACACACACACACACACAAACACTATCAATGGTCTGGTTTCAGTCACATTCTCATCTAAGCATCTCTATCTCTCTCACACTCTATCAATGCTCTGGTTTCAGTCACATTCTCAGCCAAGCATCTCTATCTCTATCACACTATATGAATGCTCTCGTGTCAGTCATATTCTCAGCCAAGCATCTGTCTCTCTCTCCCACACACACACACACACACACATACTCTATCAATGGTCTGGTTTCAGTCACATTCTCAGCCAAGCATCTCTATCTCTCCCACACTCTATCAATGCTCTGGTATCAGTCACATTCTCAGCCAACCATTTATCTCTCTCTCACACACACACACTCTATCAATGTGCTGGTTTCAGTCACATTCTCAGGCAAGCATCTCTCTCTCTCTCTCTCTCTCTCTCTCACACACACACACACACACACACACACACACACACACACACTCTATCAATGCTCTGGTCTCTGTCACATTCTAAGTCAAGCATCCCCCTCTCTCTCACACACACATACTCTATTAATGGTCTGGTTTCAGGCCCATTCTCAGCCAAGCATCTTTATCTCTTTCACAGTCTATCAATGCTCTGGTCTCATTCACATTCTCAGCCAAGCATCTCTCTCTCTCTCTCTCTCTCACACACACACACACACACACACACACACACACTCTATCAATGGTCCGGTTTCAGTCACATTCTCAGTCAGGATTCCACGGAACAGAGAAAAGTATGTGCGTTGCGCTGAGATTAAGAGGGAGGAAAGACACCGGTGTTGATTGGCTATGTATGTGATGACCTGTGCCACATCTACATACCTTGAGGAACGGGAAAGAGCACAGTATACCCACCAACCAGTGACTATTATCTCTACCTGCGCTTTGTGTCCGCTCTTGCTTAGATCAAGCCGGCACCTAGACGCTAGAAATCCAACGCTGTGTCCAGAAGCGGCATGAGGAGGGTAGTTGGTATAGGAGGGGGCAATGCTCCCTCTTCAACTTAAACTTGGAGTATAGCCCCCGACTGATCCCAGTAGCAAGATAAACTGGTGTTCTCTCTCGGATCTTCCTTTGCCCCTCTTCTTAATCTCCCACTGTCTATCCCACGCCTGCTTAGACCCAACAAATTGCGAAAGAGGACATTAGACTTTAAAAAAAAATATATCAACCACTTTCTCATAAGGTGGAGGTGATGTGCATCAAGGCCACGATCGGCATGACTGGACGGAACGCGATATCCATAACCTTGACCTCAATTACGTATTGCACTTGCGGGATTCTTTTCCGAGGAGGAAACGCGTCTTTCCAATCTTATTACCCATATCCGGGTTTAGTCAACTTTGACGACCTGCGAGGCGAGACGGTATGAGTATTCATCCCGTCCCACCCAAAAGCCAATTTTCCGAATAAATAATACCCCCAAAATAGACAAAATCATTATTTTAGGATCAAATAACTGTAATAATAAATCTGAGGCCGGGAAGTAGGCATATATTGCCCCCCCCCCCCTCTCCATACCGAAAGAAACCACACTTGATGGTTTAATGCCACACGAGACACCCCCCTCCCCTCCGACCCCCTGTTCGGTCGGAGTTTTCGCTCCATTGGACTCCTGGACGCCATTTAGGCAAAACGGAATGAAGTAGTCCGTCGAACGGAACGAGATTACGGTGTCTGCATTATGGACGCCTCGAGCGATCGACGCTGACGACAGAGAAGAATTTTAATCCTTTAATTTGATTGGAGATCAGTTGAGAGGTTGGGGGATTGAGATCAGTTGAGAGGTTGGGGGATTGAGATCAGTTGAGAGGTTGGGGGATTGAGATCAGTTGAGAGATGGGGGATTGAGATCAGTTGAGAGGTTGGGGGATTGAGATCAGTTGAGAGGTTGGGGGATTGAGATCAGTTGAGAGGTTGGGGGATTGAGATCAGTTGAGAGGTTGGGGGATTGAGATCAGTTAAGAGGTTGGGGGATTGAGATCAGTTGAGAGGTTGGGGGATTGAGATCAGTTGAGAGGTTGGGAGATTGAGATCAGTTAAGAGGTTGGGGGATTGAGATCAGTTGAGAGGTTGGGGGATTGAGATCAGTTGAGAGGTTGGGGGATTGAGATCAGTTGAGAGGTTGGGGGATTGAGATCAGTTGAGAGGTTGGGGGATTGAGATCAGTTGAGAGGTTGGGGGATTGAGATCAGTTGAGAGGTTGGGGGATTGAGATCAGTTGAGAGGTTGGGGGATTGAGATCAGTTAAGAGGTTGGGGGATTGAGATCAGTTGAGAGGTTGGGGGATTGAGATCAGTTGAGAGGTTGGGGGATTGAGATCAGTTGAGAGGTTGGGGGATTGAGATCAGTTGAGAGGTTGGGGGATTGAGATCAGTTAAGAGGTTGGGGGATTGAGATCAGTTGAGAGGTTGGGGGATTGAGATCAGTTGAGAGGTTGGGGGATTGAGATCAGTTGAGAGGTTGGGGGATTGAGATCAGTTGAGAGGTTGGGGGATTGAGATCAGTTGAGAGGTTGGGGGATTGAGATCAGTTGAGAGGTTGGGGGATTGAGATCAGTTAAGAGGTTGGGGGATTGAGATCAGTTGAGAGGTTGGGGGATTGAGATCAGTTGAGAGGTTGGGGATTGAGATCAGTTGAGAGGTTGGGGGATTGAGATCAGTTGAGAGGTTGGGGGATTGAGATCAGTTGAGAGGTTGGGGGATTGAGATCAGTTAAGAGGTTGGGGGATTGAGATCAGTTGAGAGGTTGGGGGATTGAGATCAGTTGAGAGGTTGGGGGATTGAGATCAGTTGAGAGGTTGGGGGATTGAGATCAGTTGAGAGGTTGGGGGATTGAGATCAGTTAAGAGGTTGGGGGATTGAGATCAGTTGAGAGGTTGGGGGATTGAGATCAGTTGAGAGGTTGGGGGATTGAGATCAGTTGAGAGGTTGGGGGATTGAGATCAGTTAAGAGGTTGGGGGATTGAGATCAGTTGAGAGGTTGGGGGATTGAGATCAGTTGAGAGGTTGGGGGATTGAGATCAGTTGAGAGGTTGGGGGATTGAGATCAGTTGAGAGGTTGGGGGATTGAGATCATTTGAGAGGCTGGGGGATTGAGATCAGTTGAGAGGTTGGGGGATTGAGATCAGTTGAGAGGTTGGGGGATTGAGATCAGTTGAGAGGTTGGGGGATTGAGATAATTTGAGAGATTGGGGGATTGAGATCATTTGAGATTGCGGGCTTGAGATCATTTGAGAGATTGCGGGATTGAGATCATTTAAGAGATTGTGGGATTGAGATCATTTGAGAGATTGGGAGTTTGATATCAGTTGAGAGGTTGGGGGATTGAGATCAGTTGAGAGGTTGGGAGATTAAGATCATTTGAGATATTGCGGGATTGAGATCATTTGAGATTCGGGGATTGAGATCATTTGAGATTGCGGGATTGAGATCATTTGAGAGATTGCGGGATTGAGATCATCTGAGAGAATACGGGATTGAGATCATTTGAAAGATTGGTGGATTGAGATCATTTGAGAGATTGGTGGATTGAGATCATTTAAGAGATTGAGGGATTGAGATCATTTGAGAGATTGGGGGATTGAGATCATTTGAGAAGTTGGGGGATTGAGATCATTTGAGAGATTGCGGGATTGAGATCATTTGAGAGATTGCGGGATTGAGATCATTTGAGAGATTGCGGGATTGAGATCATTTGAGAGATTGCGGGATTGAGATCATGTGAGAGATTGCGGGATTGAGATCATCTGAGAGAATACGGGATTGAGATCATTTGAGAGATTGCGGGATTGAGATCATTTGAGAGATTGGGGGATTGAGATCATTTGAAAGATTGGCGGATTGAGATCATTTGAGAGATTGCGGGATTGAGATTATTTGAGAGATTGAGATCATTTGAGAGATTGAGATCATTGAGAGGTTGGGGGATTGAGATAATTTGAGAGATTAGGGGATTGAGATCATTTAAGAGATTGCGGGATTGAGATAATTTGAGAGATTGGGGGGTTGAGATCATTTGAGAAATTGCGGGATTGAGATCATTTGAGAGATTGAGGGATTGAGATCATTTGAGAGATTGGGGGATTGAGATCATTTGAGAAGTTGGGGGCTTGAGATCATTTGAGAGATTGCGGGATTGAGATCATTTGAGAGATTGCGGGATTTAGATCATTTGAGAGATTGCGGGATTGAGATCATTTGAGAGATTGCGGGATTGAGATCATTTGAGAGATTGCGGGATTGAGATCATTTGAGAGATTGCGGGAGTGAGATCATTTGAGAGATTGCGGGATTGAGATCATTTGAGAGATTGGGCGATTGAGATCAGTTGAGAGGTTATGGGATTGAGATCAGTTGAGAGGTTGGGAGATTGAGATCAGTTGAGAGACTGTGGGATTGGGATCATTTGAGAGATTGAGATCATTAGAGATTGCGGGATTGAGATCATTTGAGAGATTGCGGGATTGAGATCATTTGAGAGATTGGGGGATTTAGATCATTTGAGAGATTGGGGGATTGAGATTATTTGAGAGATTGCGGGATTGAGGTCATTTGAGAGATTGGGGGATTGAGATCATTTGAGAGATTTCGGGATTGAGATCATTTGAGAGATTGCGGGATTGAGATCATTTGAGAGATTGCGGGATTGAGATCATTTGAGAGATTGAGATCATTTGAAGATTGCCGGAGTGAGATCATTTGAGAGATTGCGGGAGTGAGATCATTTGAGAGATTGCGGGATTGAGATCATTTGAGAGATTGTGGGATTGAGTCATTTGGGAGATTGCGGGATTTAAATCATTTGAGAGATTGCGGGATTGAGATAATTTGAGAGATTGGGGGATTGAGATCATTTGAGAGATTGAGATAATTTGAGAGATTTGGGGATTGAGATCCTTTGAGAGATTGCGGGATTGAGATCATTTAAGAGATCGCGGGATTGAGAACATTTGAGAGATTGCGGGATTGAGATCATTTGAGAGATTGGGGGATTGAGATCATTTGAGAGATTGCGGGATTAAGATCATTTGAGAGATTGCGGGATTGAGATCATTTGAGAGATTGCGGGAGTGAGATCATTTGAGAGATTGCGGGATTGAGATCATTTGAGATTCGGGGATTGAGATCATTTGAGAGATTGCGGGATTGAGATCATTTGAGAGATGGGGGATTGAGATCATTTGAAAGATTGGCGGATTAAGATCATTTGAGAGATTGCGGGTTTGAGATCATTTGAGAGATTGCGGGATTGAGATCATTTGAGAGATTGCGGGATTGAGATCATGTGAGAGATTGCGGGATTGAGATCATCTGAGAGAATACGGGATTGAGATCATTTGAGAGATTGCGGGATTGAGATCATTTGAGAGATTGGGGGATTGAGATCATTTGAAAGATTGGCGGATTGAGATCATTTAAGAGATTGCGGGATTGAGATCATTTGAGAGATTGAGATCATTGAGATCAGTTGAGAGGTTGGGGAATTGAGATCAGTTAGGAAGTTGGGGGATTGAGATAATTTGAGAGATTAGGGAATTGAGATCATTTAAGAGATTGCGGGATTGAGATAATTTGAGAGATTGGGGGGTTGAGATCATTTGAGAAATTGCGGGATTGAGATCATTTGAGAGATTGAGGGATTGAGATCATTTGAGAGATTGGGGGATTGAGATCATTTGAGAAGTTGGGGGATTGAGATCATTTGAGAGATTGCGGGATTGAGATCATTTGAGAGATTGCGGGATTGAGATCATTTGAGAGATTGCGGGATTGAGATCATTTGAGAGATTGAGATCATTGAGATCAGTTGAGAGGTTGGGGAATTGAGATCAGTTAGGAAGTTGGGGGATTGAGATAATTTGAGAGATTAGGGAATTGAGATCATTTAAGAGATTGCGGGATTGAGATAATTTGAGAGATTGGGGGGTTGAGATCATTTGAGAAATTGCGGGATTGAGATCATTTGAGAGATTGCGGGATTGAGATCATTTGAGAGATTGCGGGATTGAGATCATTTGAGAGATTGCGGGATTGAGATCATTCTAGAGATTGCGGGATTGAGATCATGTGAGAGATTGCGGGATTGAGATCATCTGAGAGAATACGGGATTGAGATCATTTGAGAGATTGCGGGATTGAGATCATTTGAGAGATTGGGGGATTGAGATCATTTGAAAGATTGGCGGATTGAGATCATTTGAGAGATTGCGGGATTGAGATCATTTGAGAGATTGAGATCATTTGAAAGATTGAGATCATTGAGATCAGTTGAGAGGTTGGGGGATTGAGATCAGTTAGGAAGTTGGGGGATTGAGATAATTTGAGAGATTAGGGGATTGAGATCATTTAAGAGATTGCGGGATTGAGATAATTTGAGAGATTGGGGGGGTTGAGATCATTTGAGAAATTGCGGGATTGAGATCATTTGAGAGATGGAGGGATTGAGATCATTTGAGAAGTTGGGGGATTGAGATCATTTGAGAGATTGCGGGATTGAGATCATTTGAGAGATTGCGGGATTTAGATCATTTGAGAGATTGCGGGATTGAGATCATTTGAGAGATTGCGGGATTGAGATCATTTGAGAGATTGCGGGATTGAGATCATTTGAGAGATTGCGGGAGTGAGATCATTTGAGAGATTGCGGGATTGAGATCATTTGAGAGATTGGGCGATTGAGATCAGTTGAGAGGTTGGGGGATTGAGATCAGTTGAGAGGTTGGGAGATTGAGATCAGTTGAGAGACTGTGGGATTGGGATCATTTGAGAGATTGAGATCATTTGAGAGATTGCGGGATTGAGATCATTTGAGAGATTGCGGGATTGAGATCATTTGAGAGATTGGGGGATTTAGATCATTTGAGAGATTGGGGGATTGAGATTATTTGAGAGATTGCGGGATTGAGGTCATTTGAGAGATTGGGGGATTGAGATCATTTGAGAGATTTCGGGATTGAGATCATTTGAGAGATTGCGGGATTGAGATCATTTGAGAGATTGCGGGATTGAGATCATTTGAGAGATTGAGATCATTTGAAGATTGCGGGATTGAGATCATTTGAGAGATTGCGGGAGTGAGATCATTTGAGAGATTGCGGGATTGAGATCATTTGAGAGATTGTGGGATTGAGTCATTTGGGAGATTGCGGGATTTAAATCATTTGAGAGATTGCGGGATTGAGATAATTTGAGAGATTGGGGGATTGAGATCATTTGAGAGATTGAGATAATTTGAGAGATTGGGGGATTGAGATCCTTTGAGAGATTGCGGGATTGAGATCATTTAAGAGATCGCGGGATTGAGAACATTTGAGAGATTGCGGGATTGAGATCATTTGAGAGATTGGGGGATTGAGATCATTTGAGAGATTGCGGGATTAAGATCATTTGAGAGATTGCGGGATTGAGATCATTTGAGAGATTGCGGGAGTGAGCTCATTTGAGAGATTGCGGGATTGAGATCATTTGAGATTCGGGGATTGAGATCATTTGAGAGATTGCGGGATTGAGATCATTTGAGAGATTGCGGGATTGAGATCATTTAAGAGATTGCGGGATTGAGATCATTTGAGAGATGGGTGATTGAGATCATTTGAAAGATTGGCGGATTAAGATCATTTGAGAGATTGCGGGTTTGAGATCATTTGAGAGATTGCGGGATTGAGATCATTTGAGAGATTGCGGGATTGAGATCATGTGAGAGATTGCGGGATTGAGATCATCTGAGAGAATACGGGATTGAGATCATTTGAGAGATTGCGGGATTGAGATCATTTGAGAGATTGGGGGATTGAGATCATTTGAAAGATTGGCGGATTGAGATCATTTAAGAGATTGCGGGATTGAGATCATTTGAGAGATTGAGATCATTGAGATCAGTTGAGAGGTTGGGGGATTGAGATCAGTTAGGAAGTTGGGGGATTGAGATAATTTGAGAGATTAGGGAATTGAGATCATTTAAGAGATTGCGGGATTGAGATAATTTGAGAGATTGGGGCGTTGAGATCATTTGAGAAATTGCGGGATTGAGATCATTTGAGAGATTGGGGGATTGAGATCATTTGAGAAGTTGGGGGATTGAGATCATTTGAGAGATTGCGGGATTGAGATCATTTGAGAGATTGCGGGATTGAGATCATTTGAGAGATTGCGGGATTGAGATCATTTGAGAGATTGCGGGATTGAGATCATTTGAGAGATTGCGGGAGTGAGATCATTTGAGAGATTGCGGGATTGAGATCAGTTGAGAGGTTGGGGGATTGAGATCAGTTGAGAGGTTGGGAGATTGAGATCAGTTGAGAGACTGTGGGATTGGGATCATTTGAGAGATTGCGGGATTGAGATCATTTGAGAGATTGCGGGATTGAGATCATTTGAGAGATTGCGGGATTGAGATCATTTGAGAGATTGCGGGATTGAGATCATTTGATATATTGCGAGATTGAGATCATTTAAGAGATTGAGATCATTTGAGAGATTGGGGGGATTGAAATCATTTGAGAGATTTGGGGATTGAGATCATTTGAGAGATTGCGGGATTGAGATCATTTGAGAGATTGCGGGATTGAGATAATTTAAGGGATTGCGGGATTGAGATCATTTGAGAGATTGCGGGATTGAGATCATTTGAGAGATTGCGGGATTGAGATCATTTGAGAGATTGCGGGATTGAGATCATTTGAGAGATTGCGGGATTGAGATCATTTGATATATTGCGAGATTGAGATCATTTAAGAGATTGAGATCATTTGAGAGATTGGGGGGATTGAAATCATTTGAGAGATTTGGGGATTGAATTTAGTTGAGAGAATGGGAGATTGAGATCATTTGAGAGATTGGAGATTGGGGGAGGATTGAGATCAGTTCAGAGAAGGAAGGGATTGAGATCAGTTCAGAGAATGGGAAATCGAGATCATTTGAGAGATTTGAGGATTGAAATCAGTTGAAATATTGAGGGATTGAGATTGGAGATTAGTTGAGGGATTGGGAATAGTTGAAAGATTGAGGAATTGAGATGAATTGAGGGATTGAGGAATTGAGATCGGTTGAAAGAATGGCGGATTTAGATCATTTGAGAGATTGAGATCATTTGAGAGATTGCGGGATTGAGATCATTTGAGAGATTAGGGGATTGAGATCATTTGATAGATTGCGAGATTGAGATCATTTAAGAGATTGAGATCATTTGAGATATTGCGGGATTGAGATCATTTGAGAGATTGGGAGATTGATATCATTTGGGAGATTGAGGGAATGAGGGATTGAGTTCGGTTGCGGGAGTGAGATCTGTTTGAGAGATTGAGATCAGTTGAGGGATTTAAATTGGAGATCAATCAAGGGATTAGAAGGATTGATATTTGAGATTAGTCGAAGGTTGAGATCCGTTGAGGAATTGATGGATTTAGATGAGACATAAATTGAGGGATAAATCTAACGCCGTTGGATAAACTCGTTTCTCCCGAGGGCGTTTCGTTCGCTTCGCCGATTTTGTGGAGGGTAAAACGACGCCATTCAGTCCCTTTGGCTCGAACGATTCGGAATCTCATCCATAAGGAAAAATCGCTTAATGTATATCGGGATACGAAAGAGAGGACAATTAAAAAAAAGAAAGAAAAAAATAGTTAAAAAGTAAAACCCACAAACAAATTTTGAAGACCTTAAAGGCAAGGGGGAGGGGCGGGGGAGGAATCAAAAACTGCCCAAACAACAAAAAAAACAATAGCATCCTAATTCCTTCAAAGACCCCTAGGCTTTCGATACTATCTTGAGCGCGGTAATAAAAAAAAAGGCTATCACTATTACGATGCGATATATTCACACACACACACATATATATATATATATATATATATATATATATATATATATATATATATATATATATATATATATATATTTTTTTTTTTCCAAAAGTTACTGTGCAGTAAAGTACCCTATTACATGTCGCCTTTCTCCCTTCAGCTCACATTGAAAAATGTCTTCTTGTCTGGATGTTTCTAAATCCTCTACTGTAAATGTCGCTGCACACGCCTGTGCTTGGACGACTATCCTAGTCTCAGACCACTGTGATTCTAGCGAGACTTTATATTTCCATATATATATAATTTCGTTTTGTTAACTTTATTTCTAGTGTTATATGTCCGCCTTTGCCACTAGATCCAACGCCTTATTGAATAGGTTGATCGAAATTCCTTAAAAATTTCGGTTTTCTTTTCCTTATAAAGGAACCAGGCAATGACTTCGCCACTCTTCCCCCTAACGGGGGTAATTTGCGCTTCGCTACTAAGATTAAAATTTAAAATCTAAAAAAACACAGCCATAGTTAAATTTTTATACATTTTCTGAACTTCGCTAATTATAATAATTTTAAAAAGGAACTAAATTTCCCCCCTTTCAAAATATCACGTTGCTAAAATATAGTTAGAGAAGAAGATATATAAAAATAAATTTTCTGAACTTCTCCATTTGTAATTCTTTGGGTTTTAAAAAAATCACAAAATTTCGATACTTATATTTATTTTTGAACTTCACCATTTTGTTTTTTTTATATTATATTAGAATTATTAGAAATAACTTTGATAAAAAACAAAACAAGTCATAATCAAACTAAGATGAAATTATTATTCAAATACTAAAAAAATTTCTTAAATTATATAGTGATGATGAGAAAACTAAAGCACTTAAGCACAATAGTTTATTTAACTGACGCGTTGCGATACAACTCCTTCATCTTCAGACACAAAGTTAAGATATATCCAGAAAAAAAGGTGTATATATTACAATAATGAAGGGTTACAAACGTACTAACAAACAAAGAGGGGGAGTCCATATTATAATAAAATATTACGTATTAACGAACGTGTAAGCAGAATACACGGGTCAAAGAGGAGGGGGGGGGGTTAACATCGGGGCGATATCAGAGTGGAATGATGGGGGAGGGTAAGCTCCGTGTTCCATTGTGGTTCAGGTCTGCTTCGTCCTCTTGAAGTTGATTTACTAACCGAGTGGAAACGGCGCTGGTCTGCCGACGTCGCGGTGCCGGGTTCGATCCCGGCAGGAACGGAGCGGACAGAAACGTTAGAGGACGCAGAGATCTGGAAACCAATTGGTGTGGCGCTGTGCTCAGCCCAATTACAACACTGCTTTCTTTCCTCTCCCTTCTTCGCAGCACATCACACTGATGGGTATCTATATACACAAAATATGACGCACGCGGAACAGGTACCCTTGCCCTGGGGTGACGACCGTGGCGCCACGAAGGCTTCTGCTGTCCTCTCCTCAAAGAAGACCAGCTCCTGGTGCCCTCGGGCTCACCAGCGACCTGACCTTTTAAGTTTATTTCATTATCTGGTCGCATCCGCGGATCCGCCATGACTGTTTTTCTAATATATGTATGGATTCGAGGAAGTGTAAGTGAAGAAGGTTTAGGCCAGTCTAAAGTTCTAGGGTTGTCCTCCATCACTTTTCTGTCAAGATGAATTTCATGTTTATTCTCTTGTGTATGTTTTGGGCGCGCCATTATTGAGGTGGTATGTCATCCTTCTCCAAAGTTTTGTCTCAGTCATTCTACCTGTTTTTTTGGGCTCAGGGGTCGGTCTCGGGTTTTCATAATTAGGCTTAAGGTCCGTTTAATTTGATAATAGATAATTAAAGAGATCTTTTATTCGTCATTTGTTGAGTGTATTCCGACAACAAACTATCCATAATCGCGTCCCGTTTTGGTAAATTCCTTACTCATTCCCCTGACTCGCTGACAACAGGTATGAATTTGTTCCTCTCCTTTGCTTTGAACTTATCTGTATATGTAGTTGTACTTATTAATACTTTTAATTTTATAGGTTTACTATCTTAATTATTTGCTTTTGAATTGTATCTAGTTTATGTTAACATTTGTTCGCCTCACAAATTGTGTTTATCCCTTTAGCCTGATGATGGATTAGGTAATCCGAAACGTTGCTTGGAATAAATAAGAATGTCACTGATGATCGTATCATTCCTACTGCAATTAAAATTACGCCTTCTTAGAAGCAACCTTGTTGAATAAATATATATATATATATATATAAATATATATATATATATATATATATATATGCAAAAAAATCCCACAGGAAAATGAAAGGCGAATTCCAAGTACTTTCGAACTTGTTCAGTTCATTATCAAGGAATAACGAAAAATTTTACAAAGCTGGTATATATATATATGAGAGACAGCAGAGTAATGCCCCGCTCATATACATATATACCAGCTTTGTAAATTTTTCGTTATTCCTTGATAATGAACTGAACAAGTTCGAAAGTACTTGGAATTCGCCTTTCATTTTCCTGTGGGATTTTTTGCATTTATTGCTCTAATCACGCGCTACTTTGTGACATTATCACATTATCATATATATATATATATATATATATATATATATATATATATATATATATATATATATATATATATATATATATATATATATATATATATATATATATATATATATATATATAAATATATATATATGGAAAAATATATAACATATGGTGCGGTTAGTGTAAAACGATAACTGACATCACCCGCTTCTTATAACACCCTGGGGAACGCCCCATGATGCTATAAGAAGCATATATATATATATATATATAAGTAGCACGTGAGGTTAGCAAGCAATGAATGCAATATCCCGCAGGTAAAAGGAAAAGGGGTTTCCGAGTACTTTATTCAGTTCATTCTCAAGGATAACTACAAGGGAAATTATATAGTAAGGGTATAGATAAGACAGTAAAAAATAAAGGACCGCCTCTAAGAGGAGAAATGACCAATGAGGAAGTGGGGAAGGGACGGGTAAATTCATATCAAGATTTATCAGGAGCAGGTAGCAAGGTCAAACGAAGAGGCAGAAAGGGTAAAGAAGAGAGCAAGAGGGGATATAAAGATTAACGGAAAAGGAGATAGTATAAAGGAGATTAGGAGAAATATGAGAAGCAAGTAGCCACGTTAGGACGGGGGGCACGGAGAGTGAGGGTGAGTTATCCTTGATATATATATATATATATATATATATATATATATATATATATATATATATATATATATATATATATATATATATATATATATATATATATATATATATATATATATATAAAGTAAAAGAACTCAATGGCGAATTATGGTATATGATAGTGAAACCACTGTATGGGAGCAAAAGTTTAATTTACGAGACTAGTTTCGGTATGTAGTTTATCATACCCTCTTCAGTCGTATACTGAGAATGCAATTGTTACAAAAGTCTATAAATAGCGTACATATAAAAAAAAAGAAAAAACATAAAGAAACCCAAAACGGGGGAAAAAGGGGTGTAAGTCTAAGATCGTTGACTAATCTGTTTACGATGAGGTTACGGGAATAGGGGCTGCATTTTAATTGCCCATCTGAATAGTCAATCTTAGCAATTTCAACCACTAAATTGACTATTCAAAGGAACAAATCATATATAATTGTAAAGATTTCCGTAAAAGAAAAATAGTAGAATCTATATTAATAAGAAATTCCCAATTTTAATTTGCCAGATGGGCAATTGAAATGCAGCCCCCAATTCCCGTAACCTCATCGTAAACAGCTTAGTCAACGATCTTAGACTCGCACCCCCTGATTAATGACCTTTTCCTCCCTGTTTTGTGTTTCTTTTCTCAATATATATATATATATATATATATATATATATATATATATATATATATATATATATATATATATATATATATATATATATATATATTAAATGAGATGGAAGACCATTTTCATTTAATTAGAAGAGTCAGAAATAAAGAGAACATCTTGAGGTCGATTTAATTCAAAATAATAAATCTCGTCTCTAGTGGAATTCCTTAAAAACCCAAATAAATAAAGTAAAAAAAAACCCACTACGAATAAAAGTAAACACCAATGTGGAATACTTATAATTTAACGTTAATTTTGATGTCTATCCATTATTGAGGGATGGTTTCAGGTTGGATACTATTAATCGATTCGAAAATATTTAATTCACCCTCACAACTGGAAACCAGAGAGTAAAACACCAAGATGGACATGAAAATTACAAGGTTCGTTTTGGTATATGTGCCGAAAGAAGTAATACAAATATTAAGAATAACGCCAGAATGTAATCCAACAAGCGCTTCTTTGTTATCTTTGTGAATACAACCTTTCATTGCTGAGGCATAGCCAATAATGGGTAAATTTGGAATACCCAGTCACCCACTTCGAGAAAACTTAATGACTCCATTTCTAACTCCTCCCCGAAGGGGCGGAGCACTGGATAAAAATAATGGACCTTACAGCGTCCAATGACGCCTGGCAATCGCATTTAAATTCGAACCGTGATTAATGGTTGGACACCCGTTATTTTTAATCAACTAGTAGTGTACATAATTCGAAAAAAACATAGCATTATGTTCGAATTCAAAGGCAATTGCCAGCCGTCGTTAGACGCTTTAATGTTTTGTTTTTTTATGCCGTTTCTTGACTTCAAAAATAAAAGCCCCGACCCTGAATGCTAATTAAATCATATTTTCTTTAATATTAATATAAAATGTGCATATCTTATTTTAATTCAGAAAATTTCCTTCAAATTGATGTATAATACAATACGATGCGATATGATGTGGCTGTTTATTCCATATTTCGTCAAGAATCTACCTGTAAACATCGAGACTGTATAGATATAATATACCTGTGAATATTTTCCTCTACTTCAACATTCTCCTGGTTGTTTTTCTCCTCATATCCAGGAGACTCCAAATGAGCGGTAGGGTGTTCCTCCCCTCTCGCTGATGTTATTTTCCTCCGTAGTAATTTCATCTCTGTGGCAATTGACCTAACTTCGTGTAACGAACGGGTCAAAATACCCCAAGAAATTTTGGAATTCTATCATTTTGAAAAATCAACGATAGTTTTAAAAACATTGTAAGCATTCACCAAAAAAAAATCGCTTGATAAGTATTTTCAACACCCGCGAAATTCGCTCAGTGCTCAATGATGCGTTTATTTCAGCGGCGAGCGTAAACCTCGCGTTCAAAGTTCGACGCGAAATAAACAACCGAACGCAAGGAAGGCCAATGGCACACTGAGATTCAATAACTAACCGAGCCACTAACGACAGCATCAAAAGGTGTTTTTTCTTCATTCTGGTTATGTTTGAATTAATTTGTATCCAGTTTTTCTTTATAGTGATCGCTGTCTTGGTTTCCAGTATTAATCCCCTTAAGTTAGAACTTAGATCAGCTAAGGGGTTGGGGGTATAAGGCTATAAGGATGTCGAAGGTTATACTAGGAAAGCTATGAAACGCAAACAAAATTAAAATATCGTTAATATTTAGTAGTCACATTTTTAATTGGAATCACATTATATTGTATTATATATCATTTTAAAGGAAATTCTTTTTTTAATTCAAATATGTTATTGACATTTTTTATTAATATTAAAGAAAATATGATTTATTTAATTAGGATTTGTGGCCGAGCTTATATGTCTGACGTCAAAAAATGGCATAAAAGCAATGAACATTGGAGCGCCTAACGACATATTGCAATCGCATTTGAATTCGAATTGTGTATACTACTAGCTGATTAAAACTAGGGGGTGCAACCAAGCGTTGTTAGGTGAAATGAAGAGAGAGAGAGAAGGACAGTTAAAAACAAACGGCAATACCTGTACCCACGCCAACCCTAATTATTGGACTGGTAGAGGGTATAAAAACAACAAACCAAACCAAACAAACAAACGACAAAAAAACGAAACAAGGGAGCTAGAAGGATGAAAAACCCAAATACCATGACAACAGTGTATACAAAAGGGTGAGAATGAGGTCATAGCTTGTTAATTTAAATCCTAGACGGGGTGGGGACGGGCTTCTCTGGCAAAGTACAAAGGAACGCAGGAACTCGGGATGACGGACCTGAATTTACCTCTGAATTTTTCAGGGGAATCTCAAGTCGAGGTTCTAAGGTGGTTATGGATTGCTTTAGAAATAGGACGAGAATGCCCTCCGTCCCAGTATTGTTATCCTGTCCCCTCGGTCACGGTATTGTTATCCTGCCCCCTCGGCTCCGGTATTGTTATCCCGTCCCCTCGGTTCCGGTATTGTTATCCCGCCCCTCGGTCCCGGTATTGTTATCCCGCCCCTCGGTTCCGGTATTGTTATCCCGCCCCCTCGGTTCCGGTATTGTTATCCCGTCCCCTCGCTTCCAGTATTGTTATCCCGTCCCCTCGGTTCCAGTATTGTTATCCCGTTCCCTCGGTTCCGGCATTGCTATCCCATCCCCTCGGTGCCAGTATTGTTATCCCCTCCTCTCAGTTCCGCTATTGTTATCCCATCCCAATTTCCCCGGCATTGCTATCCCATCCCTTCAATCCTCGTTTTGTTATCCCGTCCCTTCAATCCAGTTTTTTTTTTATCCCTTTTCCCCGCTTCGGTTTCGTTATCCCGTTCCCTTGGTCCCGCTTTGCTATCCCGTCCTCGCGGTCCCAGTTTGTAATACCTTCCCCTAGATTCCCGGATTGTTACCCCGTCCCCTCGGTCCCAGTATTATTATCCTGTCCCTTAAGTCTTTGGATTTCTATCCCGTCCCCTCGGCCCTGGCATTGTTATCCTGTCCCCAGGGTCTAGGTTTTGTTATTCTGTCTCCTCAATCCCAGTATTGTTATCAGGTCCCCTATGTCCCAGTTTTGTTACCCATTCCCTTTGGTCCCGGTATTGTTATCCCGTCCCTTCGGTCTCAGTTTTGTTATCCCGTCCCCCAACTCCCGGTTTTGTTACTTAGTCCCTTTTGGTCCCTGTATTGTTAGTCTTTCCCCTATGTCCCTGTTTTGTTATACCGTCTCCTCGGTCGCGGTCAGCATTCACAGTCGGGAGAAACTCGAGTAATCCGATGAAGGCCTAGGCCCTTCGCATGAAATACAAAATGAAGGTAGACAGACTCCAGGATCTATCCAAGGTAACCTGACCCCCACCCCCCAGTTTGGGTGGGTTTGTGCTCGATAGAGCTTAAAGAGGTATTAATGCGCACCAATTGTACTTATGAGGAAACGGTTACAGTCGAAGTCTTGAAGTATTTAGATCAACAGGCGAGAAATATAGGCTAATCGTGCATCCTCTCTTGTCCCCTTCGTCAGGGTAATCAGGAGGAACTGAAGGCGAATAGGGTGGCGGTCTTATCAACTATCACCTAGAGATTAGTTGAACTAGCACTAGGATTAATCGATCCGCTTTCATAAATGTCAAATGTCCTGCTGTTACACATTTATCTCAATGACTACTAACGATTTTTGTCATGTATCATCAAGGCAAGCAATTTGTTGGGTGATTTTATAACAGCTAGTGTTGTTGTTGTGAGGCCCCGGACCTTGTTATTCCAGGAAGCCTGCACCGCGTAGGTAGGCCACTACATCCACTGGACTTGACCAGAGCTGCAGGACATTGTTATTGCGTTGTCTGAGAGCTGCCAACACAATGCAATCTTCAATGAGATGCGTGGTAGTGTGGGGGTTAGCTTGGCAGAGATGGCAAAGGTCTGTTTGAGTGTTGTCTATGCGGTGTTTTGTGAGTGCTAAGTGATTGGTGATGACCACAGCGAAGTCCTGTAAGGTGCACTCTATCTGACCTAGTTGTGCAGCTTATGTTGGGGGGGGAAGTAAGTATTTTATGTGGATTGTTATTGATTGCTTGTCTGGTGAGGTGTGTGTGAATGTGTTTTTTGTACTGTGAGAGGTTTGTTGGTTGTGATATGGAGTCAAGAATATATAATATCAATGTGGTGTGCACACTACCTGTATGTGAGTAGGAGGATGGTTGTATAGATAGTGACAGGGAGTGTTTGGGGTTGTGTATGATTCATACAAGTTGTGCATCTCTTATTAACAACTAATTTGGCTGTTTGATCTTTCAGGTATTTCAAACAGCAACGTATACTTAGCATTTCTAAACCATAAAAGTATTTCTAACACTTACACTATGATTCGGTCAGTGATTTTGATACTATAGCATCTGCAGGTATGTCATTGAGGCCTTCAAGCGTGTCTTGAAGATCCACCTTTTCTATCAGGGTTGCTTAAGTTGATAGACAGGCTTCTATGAAAAACTACCGCCTTGAAGAACGCCATAAAAAAATTCAGTATTTTGCCTAACTTTATGACTTCTATCCCAATTATAAATTAAAGTATAACTATAAAATGGCACCTACAAAAAAAGGTCAACAGACCTAAGTCGCAGGTTCTCAATTTTTCTAACTTATAACCTTATGACTTTCAAAACTTTCAACCCTCGAGAGGACCTCACTTATATTATTCGAAAGAGAATGTAAAACAACATAAGGGTTTCAAATTTCCTTAGAATCGGCCGAATAGTTATGATGTTATTGCCAAATAATTCCCGGACTAACCTTGTGAGGACATTTACAATTATATCATTCGAAAGAAAATGTAAAACAACAGAAAGGTTTCAAATTTCGTTAGAATCGGCCGAATAGTTACGATGTTATTGCCAAATAATTTACGGATTAACCTTGGGAGGACTTTGACAATTATATCATTCGAAATAGAATGTAAAGCAACATAAGATTTTCAAATTTCATCAGAATCGGTCGAATAGTTACGATGTTACTGACAAAAAACTAATTGAAAAGTAAAACGGTTACCATCCGACCGACTCAACTACGAACCGACATAGCAACTTATAGAGTCGCGACCGCGCAACTAAAAATCATTATTCATTTTAACAGCGAATACTAAGTTCTGGGATGAAAGCCTAACGAATGTTTTGAAGTATGACCAAATACAAATCAGCTTTACACTGAAGTGTTAAATATCATAGGATAACAGTATGTAAAAGCAATGAAGATGTCCAGCTCGCCGTCCAGGAGTGGATTGAACAGCAGTCGGGAGATTTCTGGTTGTCGGGAATTTGAAGCCTCAGGGACAAGTGGCGCAAGTGCATTGAAGTCGGGGGTAGTTATATTAAAAAATAATAAAACACTTTTTCTCATATCTAGTTTCCTTATATCCGAATTGCAAAACTTATTGACCGCTCTTTGTATATGAGGTCAGCTCCGATTTTTACCATTGAGCTACAACATTTACAATACTTTTTCCTCTTTTTTTTAGCACTTCTAGTCTTTTCTATCAATTTGCTTTTATTTTCTCTTCTGTCTGTTTTCACTCACTAATAACTCACACAATTACAGCTTATCGTGGCATTAAAGGGTTAAAGTATTTATGAAATAAAGGAAGTGGGTCACAGATTCCCCAAATAAAAAAGGCTACCCGATTTAAAGTTTAGTAAACATCGTTTTCTATTAAGACTCGTGGGAATTAAAGGATAACCGATGTATTCCATAGAAAATTATATTTATATTTTTAAACACTTTTCACTCTACGCTTTTTTTCGTTGCTTTAGTAATTCTTTTAATCCCTGATTTTGTTCTTTACTCTTTTTTTCTGTTTAGCTTTTTATTTTTTCCCCTCATTCTAATATGTTTGTTACAATAAATCTTGTGTTATTTTTAGTTATTTATCATATTCTTCCGTTGACTACTACTCTTTCACCTTTGATAATTTACTAAAGTAATTTTCAAGAAGAGCGCCGCACAATATTTTAGTCATTTGGGGGGTAGATTTTAACAGTTTTAGCTCTTTTAGACTTAACCTAAGTATAGTAAATTTATCTAAAATAAATTAACCTAGAACGTAAGTATAGTAAACTTATATAAACTAACTTAAAAAAGTTCGAAATAGCAAACAAAAAAAACCCTAGATATTTTTAAGGAGATCACCGTACGATATTTTAGTCGAGTTTTTTTGCTAGTAAAGTTAAATAAACTAACTTAACCTTTATATAAACTAACTTAACCTAGAAAGTAACTCAAAAAGGTTTAAAAAACTCCTCGAAATAGCAAAACAAAAAAAAAAAGCTGGAAAAAAGTGCTAAAATATCCTGCCTCGCTCTCCTTGAAGATTATCGTTTACCATTAGCCTCTATAAGACGTTTTAAACAAAGCGAATCAATGAAGCGTACCTGAAAGTTCTCAAATCTCGCTTTATTGCTTATGCGCTTATGACCCTATAGATTAACGCACATTAAACAAACAAACTTTATTGTTGCATCATCTTCACAGGCGAACCAAATACTCGGTCATAACGAAATTTAAGCACGACCAAACTCTGACCAGATAAAGAAGCAATGTTAATCTTCTATTAGGAGGAAAATATATATTAAAACTAATTAGTTTTAGTAAGAATGAGAGGTAAACTTGCGCAATCGCCTCGTACGGTAAAATATAAAAGAAAAAAAAATCAAATTAAGGGAAAATACTTTCTACCAAACAAACTCTCTCACACACAGTCTCTCACACGCACACTCCGTCTCACACATTCACACATACAGTAGACCACAAACACTCACGCCCTTTTCTCACACTCTATCTCACATATACTTTCTCTAACACACTCTCCCTCACACATTCTCTCTTACACACTCCCTCACTTTTTCTTTTATACTCTCTCACTGTCTCTTTCATACACTTTCTCTGACGCACTCTCGCACAAACTCTCTCACACATACACACTCACTCCCACACTCTGTCAGATACTCTCTTTCACACACTTTCACATATACTCTCCCTCATTCGCACTCTCTCTCTTTCTCATACTCTTTTTCACTCACTCTCCAATTCGTTACATGCCTCACTCACACTCGTGGAAATATACTAACCTTGTTGTGTCCTCCTCCATATTTCAAAACATTTCTATAACTGCCCCCCCTCCACTACACTATCTGATCACTTCTCCATCCAATTCTATTTCTCTCATCCTCTCCTCGCAGACCCCCCCCTCCCGATTCATAATGAACTGATGTCCATAGATCTAACCTCATTAGACAACTCCTTCTGATCTCGACGTGTCCCTACTTTCCTTTTACAGGACCCTCCCCTCCTGCCTTGATATCGAAACCCCCTTTGTCCCCACCCTATATCATCGAGGGGATGGGGGGCCTTGGATTCTCCAACTCGATTTTAAATTATAAGGAACAGGGACAACCCTGAAGGAGGCTTTAGGGATGCCCTACCCTTACTACTTTGCTACCTATTCCTATACTTATCCTCTGCTTGTCTGACCGTGAAGCTGAAGCCTGTCGTATGCTTGCTGGCAACAAAATCAATCCACACAGCTTCTTGCTGGCAATTCAATCCACACAGCTTCCTGCTGCCAATTCAATCCACACAGCTTCTTGCTGACAACGAATGCAATCCACACAGCATTTTGCTGGTGACAAATATAATCCACACAGCTCCTTGGGGACAACAAATATAATCAACACAGCTTCTTGCTGGAGACGAATACAATCCACTCAAAACCTTGCTGGTCTTTCTTTTCCCCTGTCCCCTTAGCCCCCCATATTCATATCTACTGTCGTTTTCTCTTCTTTTCTGATAAGATAGTTCATATCTGTTCAGGGATTCGATCTGCTTATGCCCAACTAAACTTGAATGGGGTCCCGAACTCGCTTCTGTAGCCCCAGTGTCCTCTGAAGAAATGACCATCCTTCTTCTCGTCGAAAAAAAAACCCTGTTCTATTCCCTTACCTGATTGGTAACCTTATCATCCTCTCATTAGGTGCAGTACCATCTAATTTCAAACACGCTGGTGTTTGCCCAATCCTTAAGGGTCCTACCCTGAACTCAAACGTCCGACAAGCTACCGCCCAATCTCTCAGCTACCGTTCGTGTCTAAATTCCTTGAAATATTGGTGTCAGCCCAGATTCTAGAACATATGTCCTCATATAATATTGATGAAATTTAGTCTAGCTTCAAGGCAGGTCACAAGTCACGACACTTGATGATCTCTCGGTAGTATTTGATACTGCCAATCTCACTGTTCATCTCCTAGGCATAGGTTTGATATGGTGTTCCGCAGGGCTCGGTTCCTTGTCCACTCGTTTTCTATATCTATCTTCCTCTTCTTGGTATTCCTTTGCGTTGCTTTGGGCTATGATTCAAATTCATTGATGATGCGCAAATCTATCTCTCTTATCTAGATGCCGATGGATACGATTACTAAGCGCACTTGGTAGGTCACTACACCCTCTAAGGTGTGCGGTGCTTTCAATGGGGTATTCTCAGGGAAGGTGTGATACCGTAGATCAAGGGCGGGCAACCTTTTCAGAGTGAGGGCCAGATGAGACTTTTGGGATCAGGCCGCGGGTCGGAGTGACAAACGAAATCCCCAACGTGACCATATATGTCTGAAGGGCGGTCAATAAGTTTTGCAATTCAGATATAAGGAAACGAGATATGAGGAAAAGGGTTTTATTATTTTTCAATATAACTACCCTCGACTTCAATGCACTTGCGCCACATGTCCCTGAGGCTTCGAATTCCTGACAACCAGAAATCTCCCGACTGCTGTTCAATCCACTTCTGGACGGCGAGCTGGACATCTTCATCGTCCCCAAACCGGCATCCACGCAGTGCAGCCTTGAGCTGACGGAATAAAAAGTAGTCGCTGGGGGCCAGATCTGGACTGTAGGGGTAATGGTTGAGCTCCTCGAATCCGCACTCGCGCAGGGCAGCTTGTGCAACTCTGGCCTTGTGGACTTTGACGACGTTGAAGTCGATCATGGGGCGTGAGGTTTCTAGGGACCCAACGGGCAGAGAGAGACCTTGGTCATGGCCAAATTGTTGTGGATGATGTTGATAACACTTCCATGTGATATTCCAGGTTCTCACTCGATTTCTTCGACCTTCAGCCGTCGATTTTCGAGGATCATCCTCTCCACGTGGGTCACATTGTCCTCGTTGGGCACGTCTGACGGGCGTCCTGGACGGGGGTCATCTTCAAGGGACTCATGACCATGGCGGAACTTCCTATTCCAGCGAGCAATGGTTGCATAGGAAGGGGCGGTGTCGGTCTACACTGCAACCATGCGCTCGTGGATCTATTTTGCATTCTTGCCTTCCTTGGTCAAAAATTTTATCACTGCGCGGTGCTCAACTTTCTCCATTGTTGAAAAATTTGTGACTGACGATCTGCGATCAGTTACTGCTTCTTAAATAGACGAGGCAGGAGCGCACGGCTGCAGGTCCTGACTTGTCATAACTTGTCCTAACACCCCCACAAACAGCCATCCCCCTTCCTCTGTTTTGCCCTACCGATTCGCAAAACTTATTGACGGCCCCTCGTACATAAAGTTAACAAGGGAACTTATTTTTTGAGTGGACTGTCTACAATCTTTCTCTTTTCGTTGTTTTTATGTTGCACAAAGCAGAAAAGCTAGTTTCCAAATACTTTCAAGTGTCGTTACATTTTTTTTATAAATGTTTGAAATACATATTTTTTCAATTTAGGCGTTTAAAAAATTTTCTTGATCGCTGCCGGCTCTCACGGCAGCCCGGCTGAAAACCACTGGTCGAGTGGGTCAGTCGCTCGCTTCCCTTTGAGGTTATGAATATTTTTTACCTCATAATGAAGTCATGAAAGTTTCTTTAGGTAGGTGAATGAATATTTTATTATGACTATTTCTAGCTCCGCCCCGAATGGGTGGAGCTAGAAATGGAGTTATTAAATTTCCTTGAAGTGGGTGACTGGGTATTCTGTATTCCAAATTTACCCTTGTAACGAATTTCCCACTTCAAGGAAATTTAATGATTCCATTTCTAGCAATTTAGGTGCCACGGCTGCTTCTAGATATCAATTAAGGTGTTCTGGCTGCTTCTAGATAGCAATTGAGGTGCCAGGGCTGCTTCTAGATAGCAATTAAGATGCCACGGCTGCTTCTAGATATCAATTAAGGTGCCACGGCTGCTTCTAGGTAGCAATTGGGGTGCTACGGTTGCTTCTAGATAGCGATTAAGGTGCCGCGGCTGCTTCTAGATAGCAATTCGGATGCCACGGCCGCTTCTAGGTAGCAATTGGCTGCCATGGCTGCTTCAAAATACAAATTAAGGTGCCACGGCTGCTTTTAGATACTAATTAAGGTGCCACGACTGCTTCTATATAACAATTCGGGGCCCAGGGCTGTTATAGATAGCAATTAAGATGCCACAACTTCTTCTAGATAGCAATTAAGGTGTCACGACTGCTTTTAGACATCAATTAAGATGCCACGGCTGCTTCTAGATAGCAATTAAGGTGCGACTGCTGCTTGTAGATAGCAATTAAGGTGCCACAGCCGCTTCTAGATAGCAATTAGGGTGCCACGGCTGCTTCTAGATAGCAATTGTGGTGCCACGCCCGCTTCTAGATAGCAATTAGGGTGCCGCAGTGCTTCTAGATAGCAATTGGGGTATCACGGCTGATTCGATATAGCAATTAGGGGGCCACGGCTGCTTCTAGATAGCAACTAGGTACCATGTATCCTTCTAAATAGCATTTAGGGTGCCACGGCTGCTTCTAGATAGCAACTAGGGTAACACGGCTGCTTCTAGATAGCAATTCAGATACCACGGCTGCTTCTAGATAACAACTAGGGTACCATGGCTGCTTCTAGATAGCAATTAGGGTGCCACGGCTGCTCCTAGATAACAATTAGGGTGAACTATCATAAAAAGGTTGAAAACCACTGCTCTAGGCCTACTTTAAAGAAATTATAAAATACAGTCACCTGTCCAAAGACCGCATTGGAGCGCCTATCGACGTCTGGCTAACTGTTTTGAATTCGAACCCTAAGGTTATTATTTTCAAATAGGGGCTTCGCCCCTCCATACCCCCTTTAATGGGTTGGTTGAAATCCCCCCACTATTTGTAATTACCTAGTACTGTACCTAATTCGAAAAGCCGAACATAGGTTCGAATGAAAATTCAATTGCAAGACGTCGTTAGACCAAAATATTCTTGACTCCAGACATTAATTATATAATCCCCGCCCCCGAATGCTAATTTAGTAACTCATATTTTGTTTAATATTGAGTAATAAAAAAATGCCCATATCATATATTCCTTTAGAAAAATTTATTTAAAATAATATATATTACAATAAGATGCGATGCCAATTGACGCTGCGACTGTGTAACTAAGGCTTTAATTGAGCATAATTTATATGAAAAGTAGCAGAAGCTAAAAAACCTAGGCCTTTTCGGTTAAATGTAGGTTTACGAAAAAGTTTGGGCTGGAATCCCGTAGTTGTTAGGGAGATCTGAATATCTCCAGATGGGAAAGAACCAGAGCACTCAATTTAAAGATTGTTGAATACTATTATCACATCTGGTCGAACTTGTCTTTTGCCCTAGTTGAGGTCCCTAGAGGAGGTGGTGTTGCCTTGGATCCAGAAGTTAAGTACTGGAAGACTCTGCACCAGATCACATAAACAGGAGAACTCAGTTTTGGCTGACAGACATTTTTTTAACCACATCACTTCGAACATCTGGCCTCTCAACTACCTAGACTGCAACCAACTAGACTATTCTGTGTGTAGGATGGTTGAGAGAGAGGCAAACAAGTTCCCGTGCATCACCAAGGTGGAGCTTAGGTCCAGGATGACCACAGTTTTCAACCAGTTAAACAAGGGGGACCGTCAAGAAGCCTTGCAGCAGGTTCTGACGCCACCCGGACGGCGTGGTTAGACCCTTGTGGCCCACCTTCAGAAACACACGTGGCCTTAAACTGGAAACAAAAAGCGTGACGAATAAGGTTGAACGAGGCTGAAATCGGGTCAACGTGGCTTTATTGAGCACAACTGTGTTTACTCGAGGAGACCTATCCCCCGCGCTTGAGGTGATTTGATATATCAACCCCTACCTTCGAAGCGAGAAAGAATTCGAAACAATACTCCACGGGCATCCTTATCTCGAATTCCTCGGCAGGAAGCCGGCTATTCCCCGAACTCCATATTTGTCTAAAGAGAGCGCGCCCTGGCTATTTCTCCACCTCGTCAACCCCTATTTAACCCAAGGTTTGGCTGGATCGAGTCAGTACCCGCTCGCCCTACACACGAAGACTCGTCACGATTCTCGATTCGGGTCTCCTTTGGTTTAATCGAGAACCGAAGGCTAGAACTCTCCCTCCATTGAATTATTCCCCAGACAATTGGCAAGCTCCCTGCAAAGGCCGTTCTTTCGAGGATTCGCGTAAGTACTCCCTCACAAGAACCCTGAAGTAAAACCTGTTTTTTTTTTGGCAATTCTCGCATCCCCGAATTGCTTTACCCCTTGACGCTTCAAGCTTACGTATTGCAAGCCGCCGTCGCCCGCGGATCTTATTATAATCCGGTCTTCCCATATCAATAATCTTTGTTTGTATTTCGGCTTAGTGCAGCTCCTTTAAAGACCCCGTTACGAGTCAGGTCATTAACCCGCTATAATCCCTTTGATGTGCCCCTTCGACCGACACCGAGTTTCATCTTTCGTCTGACCAAATATTTTTTTTATATTAAATATTATTTTTGTCGTACTCTTTAAATAATCTGAACTGCACTCAGCCGTAACTCAGTCCTTAAGGCTAATCTGCACTCGCTTACTTTGATCGTTAATACCCACGTACTGGAGGACGTTTTTCTCCCCCTTCTCATTAACACCTCCCGCCGACTGGTCGGCCCAGCCCACCAGTGTATATATATATATATATATGTATATATATATATATATATATATATATATATATATATATATATATATATGCAAATTTTGTGAAGACCATTGTGTATTTTGCCTTAATTAATTTCCTTTGGCAACTTTCTCTTCTTCTAACTATCTTTTTTATTCCATCTTGTAGATGGTGGAGCACTTGTCCTGTATTCATAATTTTTTTTTTAAATGAATATGTTTGATAAAAACCAAACTAAATTGCTAAGCTTTCTATCTTATTCGATCATCTTCGGAGCGTTTTGATATGTTCTTCTCTCCTTTACCGATGTAATGAGTGGAGTGCTGATCTGACAGAATGAAAGAAAACGATTTTTAAGGGTTGAACATAACGCTAGAGGAAATGGGCCAGTCCGGCAAGTGGAATTTTAAAATAATTTTAATGTGCGATTCCAGCTTGTCCCTTGACTGTTGATGGCCGGCTTATCTTCGTTCAGTAATATGACTTTTAAGATGCTCAGCCTAGCTTTATTAACCTCTTTTCTTTTAATAACGTTGTTATCAACGAACATATTTCTCGTTAGGTTAATATTATGAGCACTCTCCATATGATTTTAGGCCCTCCGCTTTGTAGGTGCATAGTTAAACGTGTCGAAAGTGTAGTGGTTGTCATGCCAATATATTTAGTTACTATAAGGCTTACAGTCTTTATCGGAGCAGATGAACTCGTAAACTATGTTGGTTGAATTGAGATTCGAGGAGTTTAGGCAGGTGTTGTTTTTCATCAGAAGATTGCTGGCTTTTGTTGTTTTATAATAAATGATGAGTTGGATTTTATCCGTTTGATTTTTAACCTTGATGTTACGGTTAATAATCTCCTTGATTTTTTTTTCATCTATTTTATTGGCCGTGGACATTTGGTTTCTGTAATACACTTTGATGTTATTGACTTCTCCATGATTACTTTTAGTTTTATCCGCATGTTTGTAATGATTATTTAAAAATGATTGGAGTTGAGAAACCATTATTCACGAGTATTTGCTTTACTCGTGCTATCTCTTGGTGGAAAAGTTCCCACGTAGAGCAGCATTTATGTGCTCGGCGGATGTATGAGCCGATTACGCTTATTTTATACCTTTCAGGGCATTCACTCTCCGCATTGAGGCATCTTCCAATGTGCGTACTTTTTCTATGTACTTTAGTGATGTAGCTACCATTAATGTTTTGAACCTCAACGTCCAAGAAAGGGAATTTATTGCCTGTGCTCAATTTATAAGTGAGTTTTAACAAGGAGTTCTGCTCAAATTGCTGCTTGATGTTTATCACATGTTCTTGTTGGACGTTGATGTAGATGTCATCTACGTATCAACAATATGCGTGTGGCTTGTTTTCCATGGTGTCCAATAATCTCTCCTCAATTTGACCCATGTAATAGTTGGCGAAAGTCACCCTAAGGGTGACCCCATAACCACTCCATCCACTTGCGTGTATAGATTACCGTCCGGTGTCCTGAACGGCGCTTCTGATGTGCATGAACGTAACATGCTCCTTAAGATGTTTTGGTCAAGATTTGAAGGAGACATTGTAGGATGATGGTACACGTTTTTTTATAATGATGTCGATGGTCTGAGCGATAGGTACATTCGTGAACAGGCTTTCTACGTCAAGGGATGATATTAGTCCTGACGGTCATGTAGAGTGGAGTATATCGATTAATTCCTCTGTGGATTTTATGCTATATTTCGAAGGGATGTACGGTTTTATTACTGCATTTAGGGTTTTAGCTAAACAGTACGTAGGAGTCGTGACTTGAGAGTTGATAGGCCTCAATGGGTTGTGCGGCTTATGAATTTTTTTTTTACACAAAAAAGAGCAAATCAAACATACGCCAATGTAGCAAAAGCCACAGTAAAAGAAATTAAAGAAACGCAGGAACAAAAAATTAACATCAACGTTAACGAAGGAACCGGCTTTGACATATTGGCTTGCATAATGTTTGCCCACGTGCATAACATAGCACAACCGGGAACATTCGCCGAGACGCTGAACCTACTTTTAGAAAAGAACGGAGTCAGGAAAATGTGATTCCCCTCAACCCCTCTTCAGCATTAATATACGGCGTAACAGCTGGAAAAACGCTGCAGGTAAAGGATATGTTACAGGTGGGGGCCACACTGGCTGAGGGAGAAGCAGCAGAAGATACTGACGAATCCAATGAAGAAGAAAAGGATACTGATAAATCGGAAAAAGTACAAGAAGGAAAGAAAAAATGAGGAACCCCAAAAAGAAGAAAAGGCAAACTAAAAATGTGCACACTGAAACGGATACACAATCAGAAACTGAGTCAGAATCAGTAATAGAACATGAAGAAGGCTGTCGTTATAAAGACAAAGACTTCAAATTAAAGATCTTCGTACACGAAGCACAACCCTTTCCAAAAGGAACAAAACTAGAGGACATTAAAAAAGGAATAGAAAGAAGAACATGTAAATGGAACTTTGTTACCGATCAAGACGAAAAAGCAATACAGAAACTGATTGAAGAGAACCGAATAAGAATCTACCCCCAGGACACGAAAATAATAATAAAAAAGGACACATTAGAAAGGATCGAAAATGGAAAATGGGAGAACCCCAAAATAAAAAGCAAGTAGTTACAAAAGGAAATATAACAAATTATGAATAACACGATAAAAAAACTAAAGATCCTTCAAATTAACACGGACGGCTGGAAAAGCAAAAGCACAAAATATGGAAATATTTTTAGGAAACTTGATCCTGACGTGATCACAATTTCGGTGCACGGAATAAAAGATGAAGAAACAATGAAAATCTCAAACTATCCTATAATAAAAAAGAATCCCACCGGGGAAAGGTACGATGGTACGGTAATCGCAATAAAGAGAAACTTGGTATACACGCAAGAACGGGACGTTGACGAAGCCTACATAGCCGCTACTATCGAAATGGAGTACACTCCGATCACAATAGTGGCAGGCTACTAACCACCCCGTCGCTCGTATATACCGATACACTCTGTTATGGAGCTACTACACAAAAACAACCCATTAATTCTCCTGGGGGACCTCAACGCCAGGTTTACAGAATCAGGGTACCGCACAAACAACAACGCAGGGCGGAACCTAGAAACAATAATGGACAGAAATATATTAAAAAGAATAGGCCCGGAATTCTCAACATATATCACCAAAAGAGCTTCAACTAAAGCGGACATAATAATGACGACAGAGAACTTCCCGTATAATGCTTATATGGAATCGATACCCATTCCCTGCAGGGACCATATCGGAGTTTTGGTGACTGTAAGTCAAAACCCGATACAAGTCCCAATCAAACTTCGGAAAGCCTACAGGAAAGTGAACTGGTGCCATACACAGCTATGTTAAATATCCATGAACAGCCAGAACTGAACGGGAAAAGCATATACGAACTAGAGGAAATAACCAGAAACTTAATGAAAATATACAGAAAGCAGACGAAGCAAGTGTGCCAAAAATCAAATACAGAACTCGACCACATCCAAAGTGGACAAAAGAAATGAAGAAGAAAGCAAGAAAAGTCCAAGAAAAATACTCGGAAATAAGAATTTTCGGTACAAACAGACAAAGAAGCGGGAATTAAAAAGACTGAAAGAGGAAATGGTCTTTTTGATAGAAGAGCAACAAGAAGAAAACTGGAAAGAATTCAGGAACAAAATAGAGGTCACGGAAAACCCAAGGGAGGCCTGGAGAATGATAAAAATAATCAGAGGAAAACCACCGAGAGAGCCAATAAAAATAAAGAACGATTAAGATGAATACCTCAAAAGCAAAGCAGAAATAGAAGAGAAGTTTAGAGGACATTGGGAAAAAGTTTATACAATAAAAGAAGAGAAACGGAAGAAATGGTCATCGAAAACCTAAGAAAAAACACAGGGAGAATAACACCACTTAGAAGAGTCGATGAGAGTACGGGATTAGGAGCTCTAATCACTCTGAAGGAAGTAAAAAGGACAATCGCGACCTTTAAACCAAAGGCACCCGGAAATACCAGGCTCACAAAACAAAACTACGAAAAGCCCCTGAAAAGATACTAGTATATATTAAAGATCTATTCAATGCATTCCTGAATATCGGTGCCTACCCACGAATCTTTAAAGTAGCGAAGATGGTTTTCCTTCACAAACCAGGAAAAACACCGACATCGGTATCAAATTACAGACCAATATCGCTGCTAAATTTTCTGGTGAAGGTATTCGAGAAAATACTGAATACGAGACTGGTGGAACACTTAGAAAACTCAGGGAAATACAACGAGCACCAGTACGCCTTCAGGAAGCGGAGAGACGCAACTATGGCGCTCGCGATCATAACTGAGAAGATCGCACAGGCAAAACCTAAAACAGGATATGTGGACGTGGTACTCCGGGATGTCGAGAAGGCCTTCGACAAGGTGTGGGTGGATGGGTTAGAATACAAACTCCTCCAACTCGATCTTGGCAACCGGATCGAGAGAATCCTGGCTGACTACGTAACAAACAGAGGGGCGTACATTGACATCGAAGACCACGAAGGACCCAAATTCCAGCTGAAAACTGGGGTCCCACAAGGGAAGGTGCATGAGCCCCACTTTGTACTCGATGTACACAGCTGATATGCCACTTCCATTAACACCAGGCTGCATGAATGTGCAATACGCCGACGACACCACCAGTCAAGTGATCTCCACTCGGGCCAAAACTCCCAGATGGCAAGCCAGGAGAACAGAGCGAGAGATCCAAAATATAAATGAATTCGAAAGGAGATGGAAAATTAAAACCAACCTGAATAAATTTAAAATAATACCAATAATGAGAGTAAAAAAGGACAGGATAACCATCAACGATACAGGATACAGGTACACAGCCGAAGGAAAAGTGCTGGGCCTGCAGATGAGGGAAAGAGGTTACCGCGCCCACATGAAGGAGAGGATTACCAGAGCTAAATCAGACCTGAGATTGTTATTCAGCCTGAACCTTCTGGAGCAGAAAAGGAAAAAGACGCTCTACAAAGCATTTGTAGAGTCGGTGCTCGTGTATCCACCGATCCCCATCCACACAACAACTAAGACAAACAAACAAAAATTACAAAGAGTACAAAATATTATAACTAATACAAGGCGCCGAGAAAGAAAAAGACTCCGCGAAATAATAGATACGGCGGGGCTGGACCCAATAAATAAAATTATTGAGAAACGGGTCAAAGAAATCTGGCAAAAAATCGAAGTAGAAAACCAGGAGACTCGAAGAAAGAATTCTAGGAATAGAAAACATCAATTACGACCGTCAAGTCTTCCCCAGCAGCAGGCTCCGTCTACGGCGAGAGGAAGACCCAATAATCACCTAAAACAAGTAACAACAAAACAATCGATCAAGCAAAAACTATCACAAAGGAATGAATGCCTGAAAACGAAGACATAGATAATAAAGAAGACAGAAGAAAATACTTAAAAGTAACCAAATAGCAAATACAATCCGAAAAGAAATTAGAACATAAAAAGAAAGAAAAAAAGAGAGCATCCAGTAGCCTGGCATTTTTTTAACTTTCTATTCTCTCACACCCACTAACACTCATCCGCCTCCCCCATAAAATACTTTAAAAAAAAACTCTCATGCTATATTCTCACTATCTCCAATCTTCTCTCACCTTATTATTCTTTCACTCTGACTGCGTAGAATTCTTAGTTTCTTCATCTGACAACTCCCTCAAAAACGGCAGAGGAGGGAAAGTTTGGGGAAAATTTTCCGAAATCACGAAAGAGATATACTCATTTTTCACCATTCACCATCGCCATTAATTTCATCTTTCTTTTTAGCGGACCCACTTAAGCAGATGACTGCTTAAGCCTCAGGCCCTGCTTTCCTGAGTAAACTGCCGTCGGATGTGAGAGGGGATTGCGATTCATGTTCCGTCCCAACTATGCCGGGCAATAGCACGGTCATAATTGGGGGCATTGGAGGAAACTGGTTTGAGGAGTAGCCCACAGCCGATAACAATGTCAGAAACAATTCCGGATAAGTGACGGACTGCTACCTCCGCTGCTCATCACAGCGGGAACCCCTTCCAGGACCATATATCGTATGTTGGGATGCGGTCGCGATTAAAACACCCTCGGGGGGCAGCGTTGTCAATAAGTCCGCCTCAAAAACAAGAAATCACCAATGAGGAAGACAGAAGGGGAAATGTAAAGATTCACATTAAGAATTACAAGAAGCAGGTAGTAAGCAGGTATACCACGGCATAATGCTTTTTGTTAGATTATTGCAATCACATCATATTGTATTATATATCATTTTTAACATAATTTCGAAATGGGGGGCTTCGCCCCCATACCCCCGCAATCTTTAAATAAACTCATCATATTCCTTATTCAAAAGCCTAACATTAGATTCGAATTCAAAAGCGATTGCTAAATGTCGTTAGACCTCTAGTTTTTATATCGTTTTGCTTAACTTCAGAAATACGAGGGTCGTTCCGAGAGTAATGCCTCCTAATTTTTTTATTCTGTCCCAAGGGGTCCGAGGGTATTGTTTATACTATTTTGATGATGACTAAACCTTTATGCTAATAACCTGAAATTTTCATTTCGCTATTGCAGTTATTGACGGTTTGACAGTCTAAGAAAGTAACCCCTGTCATGGACGTGCGTCAGAACAGAGATGCGTCATTGAATTACTCCATGAAGAAGAAGTTCAACCAATCGACATTCACCTACAATTGTTGAACGTTCACGTAGCCGAGACAGTTAATGTCAACAAAGTTAGAAGATCGGTTCGTCGATTCAAGAGTGGCGACAGAGATGTGAGTGACAACCCGCGCTTCGGACGCCCATGCACAGCTGCCACTACGGAAAATGAAGCGCGCCTCGATCAGTTCATCCGCGCTAATCGGCGGATAACGTTGAATGAAATGCGTCCAGAGTTGGAAGTGGAGGTCGGTGAACTGGAAACGATGTTGTCATCCCTGGGATACAGCAAAGTGTATGCCAGGTGGGTTCCACGGATGCTCACGCAGGGGCAAAAAGACTACCAGCTGCCTGTCGTCATGAGTTGTTGGACTGGTACGAGGCAGAGGGTGACGCATTTTTGGACCGCATCGTCACTGGTGACGAGACGTGGTGTAATCACTACGAGCCTGAGTCCAAACGTCAGTCGATGGAATGGCACCACTCAGACTCTCCAGCGAAGAAGTTCAAGACGCAGACATCAGCAGGCAAAGTGATGTGCACCGTCTTCTGGGACATAAAAGGTGTCATCTTGGATTTCTTGGAACCAGGGGCAACCGTCAACTCTGACCGTTACGTTGAAACTTTGATCAAGCTGAGAGCCAGGATTGCCCGTAAAAGGACAGAGAAGAAAGAAACATTTTGTTTGCAACACGATAACGCCAGACCAAACACGAGTTTAAAGACCACGGAATGTGTGACAAAGTTCGGCTGGACGGTGCTGCCGCCCCCACCGTATCGCCCCGATTTGGCACCGTCTGACTTCCACTTGTTCAGGCCTCTGAAGGACGGATTACGCGGGCAGCGTTTTCCAGACAACGACGCCATGAAGAAATGGACCGCCTCGGCAGGTGCGGACTTTTACCAGCGTGGCATTCAGGCCATTGCTTATCGGAAAAGCTTTGACACTGGTCGTGACGACGTGGAAAAATAGATTCTGATGCAACAATGTTCGCTAGTTTCAATGGTACAACTCCCGTTTTTGTAACTCTTCAACTTTTTGAGTTAAAAAATAGGAGGCATTACTTTCGGAACGACCTTCATATAACCCTCACTCACCCCCGAATGCTATTTAAATCAATCATATTTTCTTTAAAATTGATTAATATGAAATGTTTATATCATATTTTAAGTAAAAAAAAGATCACTTCAAAATGATCTATAATGCACTATGAGACGATTCCAATTAACACTGTGGCTGCAAATCTATTTTTCGTCATAACATCATAATTAAAACTTTGCCCACATTAACTTGTGAAAATGCTATATAGCATTTGCGTATTTTTTTTTAAAATAGAGATATTTATAAGAAAGCGCCCACAAAAGTCGAGGGGCGGCATAATCCCAAAATTAACCCATAAACTAATAACATGTCAGCGATCGTCTTTTGTTTTTGAGACCGTCATGGCTCTTTCCATGTTGTCATTTTTTCCTTCTACTCCGGTTTCTCTTTTAATAAAATACTCGTAGCAGTGGCAGCTCGTGTATAGGCACTGCGCAACTGCAGCACCCCATATTTCCACTCGATATTATCGATATCATTCAATATAATGAGTCCTTTTTTCTTGAATTCTTTCTTTATACTTTTACGTTATATAATCCTTAAGCTTAATGTCAGTAGATATCCCTTAGTTTATGAAAAAAAATCCTTGTATAGAACTGTGCGCTTCACAGTTTCAGCGACGCGGTGTTTAGCTGTTGTGCGCATGCTCACGTGTCCGAGATAGGAAGCTGCACGCTAGGGAGGGAGAGTACTGTGGATTACGCAGTGCTTAAAACGTGTTTATTTTCTTGAATGTGATAAAGTGTAGAATTTAATTCATGTTTTTTTCGGTTCTTTTATTTTACAGAAAATGTAGCCATGGCCTCCTTGCATCCCCAAGAAGTAAGTTCTGTGACTGTAAGTGAACTTCAACAGCTTAAGTTTTCACAGCTGTCTCTCCATGAAAAAGTTGCATTTAAGAAAAGATGCCGTTCAATACCTTATCTCCAAATATCTCAGCCAGGCATAAGCAACAAGAAATATATTCGTAGCCCTAATTCAGAATGGTACCAACGAAAAGGTTGGCTTCGCGGCTGTGAAGTAAAAAATGCACTGTTTTGCTTTTCCCGTGTTTGCTGTTTGGAGGTGATGTAACGTGGACGGAAGATGGTTTTAGAAATATAAACAAAATGAAACAAAAAACTGAAAAGCATGAGAAGTTGAAGCAGTACGTTGATAATGTGGTTTCAATGTCACTTTTAGGAACCGTAAATATTATCGAGAAACTTCCAAAATAATAGATTGTAAGAGTAAGTAAAAAATGTTTGATTTTGTTCTGTTTAGGAATTTATCAAGTTTATCTATAAATTTTATTTTTATATGTTTATTTCCTATTACACAATATTAAAACAATGCTTAAAAGAATCTGATACAGCCCCCACCCCCCTACTAATTTTAGCTACGAGCCGCCAATGACTTTTAGCTAAGGGAACATATGTATATAAAGTTGGAAACTAAACTATTCGTACGAAAAAACAAGGATAATTAAAGCCTCGAAGCAAATGAATTGCTGTCTTTAGTTTTATCAGCGCCATTTGAGCCTAATCGGGATTCTAATTTACTGACCGCAGACGATGTGGCTTAAATGGCGAGCGGTATTTCCACTCAATTTGATCGTAGCTCAGAACAAAACCATTATATCGGAAGTTCGAATAATACAGCGAACCAAAATCAAGCGGTTGGTAGTGCTTGATCTGAAAAATTTCCCATTAAAAGTGACTTCTAATATAAACTAATTGTATCTATAAGACGCTCGATCTATTCCTGCGGCCACAGCGTTGTTCGCGCATAACTAACGGTGTAGGAGAATAACATAATGCTCCCAAGTTTTGCCCACCTCCCTTCCGGGCGGGACGCTTAACAACCATTTCCCTTCCGGCCCAATATCTGGTGGTCTTCAGCTGGAAGAAACCGCCGGCCATTTCAGCTACCACCGAGTTCCTTCCCGGACTGTTTATCGATAAATTGGAGCCCATCTTCGCTTCCGATAGTTGCCGGAAATTTATAAAGGACGAAATGGAGTAGCTTGGCATCTAATCTACTTCCGGCGCCCTGAGAACCTCTCCCGAGTTTCGAGTATAAAAGACAAATTCTATTAACCCTCAGTATTAGAGCTTGCACAGCGTCTGGCGGGGCAGGAATTGCCCTCTATCGGTGTACTGGTAATTCGTCGAAGCATCAAGTCTTCAGAGAGGAGATCGGTCTCCGTTAGGGAGGCTCCTTACCCCGTTGGTCTGCAAGTCAGTGCGAACCCAAGCTCGTACTCATGTGTGAGAGCCGAAGCTACAAACAGCCTCACTCTGGTTTCCTAAGCGAGAAAACTACATCTCGGCTTTTCTCCGTGACCCTACGCGTCGATAGGTCACTTCGCCCCCCCACCAACCACTGAGGCACCCAAGATTCCTCAGAATTCAGGAGCGTGAGGCCCTCTTTAACAAGAAGCTCTCGTCACCGCCTTCTTCCAGCAGAATCATGACGGAACTGTGGGATCAGGTCGGTCCCTGGAGAACCTACCTCATCGTCTTCACCCCTTACCTCACCACCTTCACTCACCAGCGCCACCCGAACATCAGGTTCCAAGGTAACCCTTCCCTTTCACATTCCCCGACTTCACCGCGAAGCTTACCAGCATTACAAGTGTATAAGAATTTGTATGGTGAATAGTAATTTTCAAGCCAAGTGAGATATCCGAGATTCACTTATTAATTTATCTCTCAAAGCACATTATTTCTATATATATATATATATATATATATATATATATATATATATATATATATATATATATATATATATATATTTTCTTGTTTAGTGTTCATTAAAACTTTATTTTCATATTGTTGTGTATCTAACTTCCTTTGTGTCGCTTGCTGGCAAAGTTCATTCCAATCCCTCCGTAGCCAACCTGTAAGCACTCTGAGTCAATAAACCCATTAAGAACAGGGGCCGAACGAAGTATAAGGAGTAGTACGACGACCCCTCCGCATTCGGGATAATAGGATATATATATATATATATATATATATATATATATATATATATATATATATATATATATATATATATATATCGGCCTATTCCTCGAAAAACGGTCATTCACGAGTGCGCGTAAAATGCCGGGAGTACGATGTGAAAAGTTTAATCATTGCAAGTATATTATATGATAGAGAGAGTGCGCAACTCTCCTGAATCTGCCTTCCCCCTACCTATGATAACCAGGCAATGGCTTCGCCACTCCCCCCACCCTACGGGGAAGCTTGCGCTTCGCTACTAAGGTTAAAATTTAAAATCTAAAAAAAGCAGCCACAGTTAAATTTTTATAAATTTTATGAACTTCACCATTTGTAATTCTTTGGGTCTTAAAAATTCACAAAATTTCGATACTTATATTTATTTCTGAACTTCACCATTTTTTTTTTTTGATATTATAAAAGAATTATTAGAAATAATTTTGATGCAAAAACATAAGTCATAACCAAACTAAGATGAAATTATTATTCAAATACTAAAAAAAAAACCCTTCTTAAATTATAGTTAGTGATAATGATGATGCTAATAATGATAATCAGCAAGTAAAGATATTTTTGCGTCACAATCTAAGAATATCAAAAAATATTCATCTGTATTTATTTGCAACACTTTTTATTCCGTGCAACGCCGGTCACCTAGAATACTTGATTTTAATGCAACCAATTTATTGTAAATCGAGTTCCTTAACCAAATCTCGGCAACCAGACTTAAACCTTACTAAAACTAATTAAACTTTAACAAACCTTACATTAAGCCAAGCCGTGTGTAATCCCTTTATGCGAGCCCTTTGCTACCGTTAATTTTAACAAAAATGCTAGAAAGTTACCCGACATTATGAGCATACATTACTAAAGAACCTTTTCGCTCTTATCTCCCTCGGTGACCTTGAGGCGTGACCTGCGTCTCCGTCCACAAAAGACTTTCTGCTTTGGCCATTGCGCAAGAACCATTGATCCTCCGTTGGAATGTAAATTTAATGTGCCAATTCGAAACCCTAAGTCCATAACAGCATATCCCTTCCATAGATACATACAGTCACGCGAACAAATGTTTGTAGTAGATATATCTTTAAAATTGTTTGTTAAAAAATGATACTTCAATTCACTGATATTTACTTCAACCAGGGTAACCCCCCCGCCTCCATCCACCCCATAAACATGTTTGGCATTTCTTAAACAAGCAAAATCTCAAATACGGGCATTTATTGGAAAGAAATCGCCGCCCGCGCAACAGGCATTGATGAATTGGACGGGTACGAAATGAAAATACACTAACTGGCAACTGTACATAACATTATTTTGTGATTAATTAACAACTTTTTTTAATTCAGGAGGGGGGAGGGGGGTAATCAGGGGTGCGAAGGTCGACTAAAATTTAGCTTTAGCATATTAAGAAATTATATTTGTTTAAAACCTTTAATAATGCAGTTTCATAAATATAAATAGGGCTCATTAATAAAGCTCTCGCTAGCTTAGTGACCTTGCGTCACCAATTATTCGACGATCTCTGCTTAGTGTCCAAAACACAATACGTGCCGCATCCCTTTTGCCTTCGAACTCACCAGTGGTTGTCATTTTGATCTTTATATGTATTTCATTATCCGGTCGGGGGTGGCATCCACGAAGAGGGACAAATGGCGCATCGTACGCCTAGAAATTTACGCGCATGCGTGAATGACCGTTAGTTTTGAGTAAACATGTAGATCAGTGGTACCCCACCCCCCAGCCCAAGAAAAAAGTAATAAAATATATATAAACCCAAAATTAATATATTATATGATATCCAGTATATTATTTTTTTAGGGCCGTGGGAACAGGGAGGAGGGGGATGGGATTCACGCGACTTTGAATCATTTTACGATAACTTCCGGAGATTAAAAGGAAAGTTGAAAAGAATTTTAAATCGTCATGACCTCATAATTGAATTCGTTATGACCTCATAGAGAGCTCGTTATGACCTCATAATTGAATTCGTTATGGTCTCATAGAGAGCTCGTTATGACCTCATAATTGAATTCATTATGGTCTCATAGAGAGCTCGTTTTGACCTCATAATTGAATTCGTTATGATCTCATAGAGAGCTCGTTATGACCTCATAATTGAATTCGTTATGATCTCATAGAGAGCTCGTTATGACCTGATAATTGAATTCGTTTTTACTTCATATAGAGTTCGTTACGATCCCATAAAGTGTTCGTTATGACCTCATAATTGAATTCGTTATTACCTCATAAAGGTCTCGTTATGACCAAATAACTGAATTCGTTATGATCTCATGAAGAGCTCGTTATGACCTCATAATTAAATTCGTTATGACCTCATAAAGGGCTCGTTATGACCTCATAACTGAATTCGTTATGATCTCATAGAGTTCGTTATGACCTCATAATTGAATTCGTTATGACCTCATATAGACCTCGTTATGAACTCATAAAGGGTTCGTTATGACCTCATAACTGAATTCGTTATGACCTCATAACTGAATTCGTTATGATCTCATAATTGAATTCGTTATGACCTCATATAGAGTTCGTTATGACCTCATAAAGGGCTCATTATTACCAAATAACTTAATTCGTTATGATTTCATAGAGAACTCGTTATGACCTCATAATTCAATTCGTTATGACCTCATAATTCAATTCATTATGACCTCATATAGAAATATAACGAATGGACTGTTGAAGACGAGGGCAAAGCGAAATTCCCCTCAGGAAGCTTCCTTCCGCTCGTTTGGAGCTTCTGCAAGATCGCTCTTTAGGGGGAGAAAAGGGGAGAGCCTTCACGAGTCCTGTGTCGTGTCCACGGTGAAGTACCCGGACACTCTCTATGTCTTGGGCTGCTTCTCATCTAAGGAAAATGGAACATTAACAATTTTGCACAAGAACACTACCATGAACTCGAAATAGTACCATAACTTGCTTCATTCGCACACTTTCCCAACAGTTATGGACCAATTAGTGGATGATAACTGAATTTTCATCATGATGGCTCGCCTTGTCACAAAGAAAACGCAACAACAAAGTTCTTGGCTGTAAAACACACATCGATCTTTTGGGACCTTGGTCAGGGAATTCGCCAGATTTGAACCCACTACAGTTATTTTCAAACTGGCGATTGAGAAATCGAAGTCATCCAATTGTAAACAGTTGTCGGTGGCTTAGTGGACAAAAATGGAGAAGTATTTTTCAAGATATTACCACAAATTTGCTCTCCGACATGCCAAAACCAATTGAAACAGTCCTGAAGAACGAAGGACATCATTGTCAATATTGACTACGGGCACCAATTGACTGCATTTATTAATAAACTGGGTTTAGGCTCTAAATTTTTGTATATTTCACCTTCAAATTATGATACAAACATACCAAAACAAAATGCAACGTCTGATTCGTTCTATTAATCATCATCATCATCATCATCATCACTAACTCTATAATTTAAGAAGGGGATTTTTTTGAGTATTTGAATAATAATTTCATCTTTGTTTGGTTATGACTTAGGTTTTTTTATCAAAGTGATTTCAAATAATTCTTTTATAATATCAAAAAACAAAATGGTGAAGTTCAGAAATAAATATAAGTATCGAAATTTTGTGAATTTTATGGTGAAGTTCAGAAAATTTATTTTTATATATCTTGTTCTTCTATAACTCTATATTTTAGCAACGTGATATTTTGAAAGGGGGGAAATTTAGTTCCTTTTTAATATTATTATAATTGGCGAAGTTCAGAAAATCTATAAAAATTTAACCATGGCTGCTTTTTTTTAGATTTTAAATTTTGATCTTAGTAGCGAAGCCATTGCCTAGTTTTCTCATAAAAAAATATAGTCGTCTCAAAGCCTTTGTCTATGACAATACATTGTTTACATTTAAGGTACCCAAGAAAATAAACTCCAATAATATCCACAACCAAGGTTTATTCATTTATTCGCGGAATTTGTTCAAGACGACTTCAAACGCCGGCTTTTAAGAAAGGACACAAATAAAAAACACTACCTCATAAACGCAAAACCACTTTGAGGATAAATAAAACTCCACACGGATTCAAGGCTAAAAGTTACAGCTGTGTGAACTTAACATCTTAACTGGGTTTAGACCACATAAGGTACATCAAATAGTTTAACTTTAACGTCGGTTTGGATAACAGATGGTGCACCAAATATTTTACCCTTAAAGTGTGTTTGGACAATAGATGGTGCACCAAATTGTTTATCTTTAACGTAGGTTTGGACCACAGATGGTTCACCAAATAGGTTACCTTTAACGTGTATTTTGACCACAGATGGCGCACCAAATAGTTTATCTTTAACGTGGGTTTAGACCACAGATGGTACATCAAATAGTTTACTTTTAACGTGGTTTTGGATCACAGATGGTGCACCAAATAGTTTTCCTTTAACGTAGGTTTTGACCATAGAGGGTGCACCAAATAGTTTTCCTTTAACCTGGGTTTGGGCCACAGATGGTGCACCAAATAGTTTATCTTTAACGTAGGTTTGTACTACATATGATGCACCAAATAGTTTTCCTTTAACGTGGGTTTTGACCACAGATGGTGCACCAAATAGTTTATCTTTAACGTAGGCTTGGACCACGGATGATGCACCAAATAGTTTTCCTTTAACGTAGGTTTGGACCATAGATTGTGCACCAAATAGTTTTCCTTTAACGTGCGTTTGGGCCACAGATGGTGCACCAAATAGTTTATCTTTAACGTAGGCTTGGACCATAGATGGTGCACCAAATAGTTTATCTTTAACGTAGGTTTGTACCACATATGATGCACCAAATAGTTTTCCTTTAACGTGAGTTTTGACCACAGATGGTGCACCAAATAGTTTTCCTTTAACGTGAGTTTTGACCACAGATGGTGCACCAAATAGTTTATCTTTAACGTAGGCTTGGACCACATAAGGTGCACCAAATATTTTTCCTTTAACGTAGGTTTGGACCATAGATGGTGCACCAAATAGCTTTCCTTTAACGTGGGTTTGAGCCACAGATGTTGCACCAAATAGTTTATCTTTAACGTAGGTTTGTAACACATATGATGCACCAAATAGTTTTCCTTTAACGTGGGTTTGGGCCACAGATGGTGCACCAAATAGTTTATCTTTAACGTAGGTTTGTACCACATATGATGCACCAAATAGTTTTCCTTTAACGTGGGTTTTGACCACAGATGGTGCACCAAATAGTTTACCTTTAACGTGGGTTTGGACAACAGATGGTGCACCAAAATCTGTTAACATGTGATGACCCATCTCAGTTGTGTGTAAATGCATTGGACTCATACATTGAATTCAATAAGATTCATGTAGATATAGCAAACAATTTACTTCTTTGTTAGTTGTCGCTCTTCGGTGTTAAAACGCTGTAGTATGTGAGACTGGTACTCAAATACCATTTCTTTTGTGATCTATCAACCTTTAACGCGTTATAAAGCTTCCAGGTAATGCCTCCTTTGTATAAAAGACATTGTATTAAAATATGAAGATAAATAACAAAAAAAAAATGGTAAGCGAACGAGGATGAATGTGAATGGGAAAAAGTCTTGGCGTACGGCAAGGTTCTCTGCTGGGTTCAATCCTGTTTCTATAAATAGAACAACAGTAAAAAGCTTGAATTATTTAAGAGTTTTCATCATCGGGTCTAAGCATAAAATCAAATAAAAGAGGAATCATTAAAAAAAGGAATGAACATGTTTTTTTTTTAATAGGGCGTATTCGAAGCTTTCAAGGGGTTCTAGCCTGATTACAGGCAAAATAGGATTTAAAATCCCCCTAAGGGGGAACAATTTCATTTGCATTTTGATGCAGTTTAAAACAAAACAAGATCAACTGACCTAAGTCGCGTGCTCTGAGGTATTCTGACTTATGATCTTCAAAACTCTCAACAGGGGAGGCACTCCGACCCATAGTTAGTTTTCTTTTAATAATTATAGGACTAACCTTGGGAGAACCTTGGGAATTATATCATTCGAAAGAGAATGTAAAACGACATAATGCTTTCAAATTCCTTAGAATCGGATGAATAGTTACGATGTTATTGCGAAAAAACTCATTGAAAAATAAAATGGCTACCATCCGACCGACCGATGACCTACGAACCGACATAGTAACTTATAAGAGACGCGTCCACCAGACTAAATATGCATTCTTGTACATCCCATTAATTCCTTAGTTTCTTTCAGGGTTATTAAATATTGAGAATTAAATTATAAATAAAAAAAAACAAGACCAGTTTAGGAATAGGAATGGAAACTAGGAAGCAATTAAAGGGCAAGAGTGAGGACAATCCTGCCACTGTCGGGTAGAACCCCAACCCGTTGTGTTCCAAGAGTGACGACCATCCTGCCCCGATCGGGTAGAACCCCAACCCGTTGTGTTCCAAGAGTGAGGACCATCGTGCCCCGATGGGGTAGAACCCCAACCCGTTGTGTTCCAAGAGTGACGACCATCCTGCTCCGATCCGGTAGAACCCCAACCCGTTGTGTTCCAAGAGTGAGGACCATCGTGCCCCGATGGGGTAGAACCCCAACCCGTTGTGTTCCAAGAGTGACGACCATCCTGCCCCGATCGGGTAGAACCCCAACCCGTTGTGTTCCAAGAGTGACGACCATCGTGCCCCGATGGGGTAGAACCCCAACCCGTTGTGTTCCAAGAGTGACGACCATCCTGCCCCGATCCGGTAGAACCCCAACCCGTTGTGTTCCAAGAGTGACGACCATCCTGCCCCGATCGGGTAGAACCCCAACTCGTTGTGTTCCAAGAGTGAGGACCATCGTGCCCCGATGGGGTAGAACCCCAACCCGTTGTGTTCCAAGAGTGACGACCATCCTGCCCCGATCGGGTAGAACCCCAACCCGTTGTGTTCCAAGAGTGAGGACCATCCTGCCCCGATCCGGTAGAACCCCAACCCGTTGTGTTCCAAGAGTGAGGACCATCCTGCCCCGATCCGGTAGAACCCCAACCCTTTGTGTTCTAAGAGTGAGGACCATCCTGCCCCGATCGGGTAGAACCCCAACCCATTGTTTCAAGAGTGACGACCATCCTGCCCCGATCGGGTAGAACCCCAACCCGTTGTATTCCAAGAGTGACGACCATCCTGCTCTTGCCGGGTAGAATCACAACCCGTTATGTTCCAAGAGTGACGACCATCCTGCCCCTGTCGGGTAGAATCCCCATCCGTTGTGTTCTAAGAGTGAGGACCATCCTGCCTGATCGGGTAGAAGCCCAACCCGTTGTGTTTCAAGAATGAAGACCATCCTGCACCGATCGGGTAGAAGCCCAACCCATTGTGTTCCAAGAGTGAGGACCATCCTGCCCCGATCGGGTAGAACCACAACCCGTTGTGTGCCAAGAGGGAGGACCATCCTGCTTCGATTGGATAGAACTCCAACCCCTTGTGTTCCAAGAGCGAGAACCATCCTGTCCCGGTCAGGTAAAACCCCAACCCGTTTTGTTCTAAGAGTGAGGACCATCTTGCACCGATCGGGTAGAACCCCAACTCGTTGTGTTCCAAGAGTGAGCACCACCTTGCCCCAATTCGGTAGAATATCAACCCGTTGTGTTCCAAGAGTGAGGATCATTCTGCCCCGATCGGGTAGAACCCCAACTCGTTGTGTTCCAGGAGCGAGAACCATCCTGCCCCGATCGGGTAGAACCGCATCCCGTTGTGTTCCAAGAGTGAGGACTATCTTGCACCGATCGGGATGAACCCAATCTCGCTGTGTTTCAAGGGTGAGGACTATCCTGCCCCGATCGGGTAGAACCCCTACCCGTTGTGTTCTAAGAGTGACGACCATCCTGCCCCTGTCGGGTAGAATCCCACCCGTGTGTTCGAAGAGTGAGGACCATCTTGCCTCGATCGGGTAGAACCCCAACCCGTTGTGTTCCAAGAGTGACGACCATCCTGCCCCTCTCGGGTAGAATCCCAACCCGTTGTGTCCCAAGAGTGAGGACCATCCTGCCCCAATCGTATAGAATCCCAACCCGTTGTGTCCCAAGAGTGAGGACCATCCTGCCCCAATCGTATAGAATCCCAACCCATTGTGTTCCAAGAGTTACGACCATACTGCCCCTGTCGGGTACAACCCCAACCCGTTGTGTTCCAAGCGTGAGGACCACCCTGCCCCGATCGGGTAGAACCCCAACCCGTTGTGTTCCAAGAGTGAGGATCATCCTGCCCCGATTGGGTAGAAGCTCAACCCGTTGTGTTACAAGAGTGAGGACCATCTTACCCCAATCGGGTAGAATCCCAACCCGTTGTATTCCAAGAGTGAGGAGCATCCTGCTCCATTCGGGTAGAATCCCAACCTGCATCCAGAACACGATAAAACCAGGCGAAATCCAAGGAAGAATGCCAGACAGCTTGCTTTAGAGGCCGAGAAAGAAAAGTTGATTTTCATAAGCGCCCATCTGGCGATTGCCAACAAAGACATAAGTCGCCATAATTGATATCTAGTCTAATACTGTGCTATTTTGAAAGAAAACCAAACCCAAACCAACAAAAGCAAGGCCGATTCCCCCCCCCCCTCCCAACAAAAAAGGAACAAAGCATAAGCAAGAAGGAAGCATGCTCCGGCTTCGGGAGCAGGCCTGCTTTTCCCCGGCGCAGTATCATGCGACCTACAACAAAGATAGTAAAATAAAATGGAGGAGGCTAGCCTCTTCCAAAAAGTCGTACAGTTCACACGTCTGTGTACACGAACCCGTCCCGAGTACGATGGACAAGCGGAAGCGACCCCGCTCGTCCCGGTATCGGGACAGGTAACGTGCGCGAAGATCACTCAGAATGGGATATTCAACAAAATGTGCCGAACAGTCTGGGGGACAACGCTTAGGGTATTACTGGAGTCTCTTGAGTGCATAGGCACCTTCGAGATCGGCTTCGAATGCAGTGAGAGCCGTTACTGACTGACGGAGTCGACTTGCTCGCGCCTACAAGTACATCATGTACTGTGCACGGCACAAAGCAAGTGCCATATCCCCGGTATCAACAAGTAGGCTCTCAATGGCAGAAGGGCGGAAGGCACCGGTTGCCAGGCGGAGACCGGTTGCGGGTGCGTAGAACTCGCATCCGTTGTCAAGCTTCGAAAGAAAAGGGATCGGTAATAAAGTAAGGAGATAGCCCTATCAGCACCCTAAGTACTGAACGTCACAGAAGAATGTCCGTGGCGAGGGTACAAGAGACCCTGAGGCTGCAAATATGAGCCTCCCAGGTGAGGCGTCGGATGAAAACAAGAACGAGGAAACGGTGCGAATCCACTAGTTCCAGACGAAGCCCGTTTAGGAATAAGTCTGAGTTAAAGTGAAGCCGTGGATGGCAGCAGAAGTGCACCACCTTAGTCTTGGCCAAGTAAAACCGAAACCTGTAGCTTCGGCATAGCCAAAGACGCGGTTCAATGCCTGTTTGAGTCGACGCTCCAGAGTTGGCATCTGGGCCGCGCCAAAAGAGATCGAAAGGTCGTTCACGTGGAGCGTAGCGAGAACATCTTCCGGCAGCACCGAGGTGATACCGTTGATGCTCAGGGCAAAGAGTGTGACACTGAGGACACTTCCCTGTGGGACAACCTCTTCCTGCTCCATTGGGCTGCAGAGGACTCACCTCTCCCACGTACGCGGAATCAATGATCTCGCAAAATTTCAGATATAAACATTGGGAGGCGTCCCCTCGCCCCTATCATGTAGAGAGTCTCTATGATGCCGCATCGCCATGCGGTATCATAGGCCTTCTCCAGATCGAAAAACACCGTGGCGTAGTGCCGTCTACGAAGGAAAGCCTCGCAGACGTCATTTTCCAGTCGGAGCAGAGCATACGACGTGGAGTGGAACTTGCGGAAGCCGCACTGTGCGGAAGACAGATGGCCTCCGCTGTCCAGAAAAAATCTAATCTAACATTTACCAATTTCTCCATCAACTTGCACACGCAAGAGGTTAGAGAGATTGGGCGGAAACCAGTCGGAGTAGAGTGACCTCTCCCCGTTTTGCGAAAGGCGAGCACAGTAGCTAGTTTCAAGGACCGAAGGAGGCTCCATTTAACACATCATTCCACATATTTTATACTTTATTTTCCACATTTAGGAAAAATGGCACCCAAAGCCTTCGTCCGACATTATGGATGGTCCCATTTTGGGGGCCAATGTTTGATACCACCGATCTGCATTTGTTTTTTATGCCTTTCTCCGTGCGACTTATTATCGCTACAGGGGTTACCACTGACTCGCAGTCGCCTTTATTGAATCCTCACTTAATGAGGAACTACCGTTTAACCTGAGATCTGAACCACGGGTGGGTAAAACATAAATTACTGGTTAGGTTAGGTTAGGTTAGCTCATAAAGTTGGCCCCAAAACGTGATTCCATTATGCCACTAAACACACTTCGTGTGGCTTAACTCTGAGCTGATGGGGGTTTCCATTCAGCTGAAGACTAGCTAGGACGTGGGATAAAGCGCCGAGGAATCGAGTACGCAACCTGAGCCAGTTGAGGAAGGGGCGGGAGATGGGAGGGTCCGGTTGTGCGGAAGAACAGGTTTTCTTGAGAAACACGACGACCTCCATTCGTCATTCAAACAAGTTCGGGATCAATTCAAGATAAGGCACACGAATTAGTTCAATTCAAGAATAGTTCCCTGGCGCAGCCTTATTCCAAGAATAGACTCTTCTAGCAACTTTAATTTAAGAGAAGCACCTCGAGCAACCTTATTTCAAGAATTAGCACCTCTAGCAACCTTAACTTAAGAAAAAGCACCTCGATTAACCTTATTTCAAGAATTGCCACCTTGCCGAACAACTTTAATATAAAAATTGGCACCTCAAGCAGCCTCATTTCAAGAATAGGCTCTTCTAGCAAGTTTAATTTAAGAAAATCCGCTCGAGCAATCTCATTTCAAGAATTGGAACCTCAAGCAGCCTTATTTAAATAATAGGCTCTTATAGCAACATTAATTTAAGAAAAGTCCCTCGAGCAAACTCATTTCAAGAATTGGCGCCTCGTGCAGCCTCATTTCAAGAATAGGCTCTTCTAGCAACCTTAATTTAAGAAAAGCCCCTCGAGCAACCTCATTTCAAGAAATGGAAACTCAAGCAGCCTCATTTCAAGGATAGGCTCTTCTAGCAACCTTAATTAAAGAAAAGCCCCTCGAGCAACCTCATTTCAAGAATTGGCACCTCAAGCAGCCTCATTTCAAGAATAGGCTCTTCTAGAAAACTTAATTGAGAAAAGCCCCATCGAGAAACCTCATTTCAAGAATTGGCAAGAGTAGCCTCATTTCAAGAATAGGCTCTACTAGCAACTTTAATTTAAGAAAAGGCGCTCGAGCAACCTCATTTCAAGGATTGGCACCTCCAGCAGCCTCATTTAAATAATAGGCTCTTTTAGCAACATTAATTTAAGAAAAGCACCTCGAGCAACCTCATTTCAAGAATTGGCACCTCAAGCAGCCTCATTTAAAGAATAGGCTCTTCTAGCAACCTTAATTTAAGAAAAGCCCCTCGAGCAACCTCATTTCAAGAATTGGCACCTCAAGCAGTCTCATTTGAGGAATAGGCTCTTCTAGCAACTTTAATTTTAAAAAAGCCCCTCGAGCAACCTGATTTCAAGAATTGGCACCTCAAGCAGCCTCATTTCAAGAATAGGCTCTTCTAGCAACCTTAATTTAAGAAAAGACGCTCGAGCAACCTCATTTCAAGAATTGGCACCTCAAGCAGCCTCATTTTAAGAATAGGCTCTTCTAGAAACCTAAATTTAAGAAAAGCCCCTCGAGCAACCTCATTTCAAGAATTGGCACCTAATGCAGCCTCATTTCAAGAATAGGCTCTTCTAGCAACCTTAATTTAAGAAAAGCCCCTCGAGCAACCTCATTCCAAAAATTAGAACCTCAAGCAGCCTCATTTCAAGAATAGGCTCTTCTAGCAACCTTAATTTAAGAAAAGCCCATCGAGCAACCTCATTTAAGAATTAGCACCTCATGTAGCCTCATTTTAAGAATAGGCTCTTCTATCAACCTTAATTTAAGAAAAGCCCCTCGAGCAACCTCATTTAAAGAATTGGCACCTAATGCAGCCTCATTTCAAGAATAGGCTCTTCTAGCAACCTTAATTTAAGAAAAGCCCCTCGAGCAATCTCATTTCAAAAATTGGCCCCTCATGCAGCCTCATTTCAAGAATAGGCTCTTCTATCAACCTTAATTTAAGAAAAGCCCCTCGAGCAACCTCATTTCAAGAATTGGCACCTCAAGCAGCCTCATTTAAAAAAATGTGCTCTTCTAGCAACCTTAATTTAAGAAAAGCCCCTTGAGCAACCTCATTTCAAGAATTGGCACCTCAAGCAGCTTCATTTCAAGAATAGGCTCTTCTAGCAACTCTAATTTGAGAAAAGCCACTCGAGCAACCTCATTCCAAGAATTGGCACCTCAAGCAGCCTCATTTCAAGAATAGGCTCTTCTAGCAACCTTAATTTAAGAAAAGCTCCTCGAGCAACCTCATTTCAAGAATTGAAAACTCATGCAGCCTCATTTCAAGAATAGGCTCTTCTAGCAACCTTAATTTAAGAAAAGCCCCTCGAGCAACCTCATTTCAAAAATTGGCACCTCATGCAGCCTCATTTAAAGAATATGCTCTTCTAGATACCTTAATTTAAGAAAAGCCCCTCGAGCAACTTCTTTTCAAGAATTGGCACCTCAAGCAACCTCATTTCAAGAATAGGCTCTTCTATCAACCTTAATTTAAGAAAAGCCCCTCGAGCAACCTCATTTCAAGAATTGGCACCTCATGCAGCCTCATTTCAAGAATAGGCTCGTCTAGCAACCTTAATTTAAGAAAAGCCCCTCAGGCAACCTCATTTCAAGAATTGGCACCTCAAGGAGCCTAATTTCAAGAATAGGCTCTTCATGCAACCTTAATTTAAGAAAAGCCCCTCGAGCAACCTCATTTCAAGAATTGGCACCTCAAGCAGGCTCATTTAAAGAATAGGCTCTTCTAGCAACCTTAATTTAAGAAAAGCCCATCGAACAACCTCATTTCAAGAATTGGCACCTCAAGAAGCTTAATTCAAGAATAGGCTCTTCTAGCAACCTTAATTTAAGAAAAGCCCCTCGAGCAAATTCATTTCAAGAATTGGCACCTCAAACAACCTCATTTCAAGAATAGGCTCTTCTATCAACCTTAATTTAAGAAAAGCCCCTCGAGAAACCTCATTTTAAGAATTAAAACCTCAAGCAGCCTCAATTCACGAACAGGCTCTTCTAGCAACCTTAATTTAAGAAAAGACCCTCAGGCAACCTCATTTCAAGAATTGGCACCTCATGCAGCCTCATTTAAAGAATAGGCTCCTCTAACAACCTTAATTTAAGAAAAGCCCGTCAGGCAACCTCATTTCAAGAATTGGCACCTCAAGCAGCCTCATTTCACGAATAGGCACTTCTAGCAACCTTAATTTGAGAAAAGCCCCTCGAGCAACCTCATTTCAAGAATTAAAAACTCATGCAGCCTCATTTTAAGAATAGGCACTTCTAGCAACCTTAATTTAAGAAAAGCCCCTCGAGCAACCTCATTTCAAGAATTGAAAACTCATGCAGCCTCATTTCAAGAATAGGCTCTTCTAGAAACATCAATTTAAGAAAAGCCCCTCGAGCAACCTCATTTCAAGAATTGGCAGCTCAAGCAACCTCATTTCAAGAATAGGCTCTTCTAGCAACCTTAATTTAAGAAAAGCCCCTCGAGCAACCTCATTTCAAGAATTGGCACCTCATGGAGCCTCATTTCAAGAATAGGCTCGTCTAGCAACCTTAATTTAGGAAAAGCCCCTCAAGCAACCTCATTTAAGGAATTGGCACCTCAAGCAGCCTCATTTCAAGAATAGGCTCTTCATGTAACCTTAATTTAAGAAAAGCCCCTCGAGCAACCTCATTTCAAGAATTGGCACCTCATGCAGCCTCATTTCAAGAATAGGCTCTTCTAGCAACCTTAATTTAAGAAAGGCCCCTCGAGCAACCTCATTCCAAGAATTAGAACCTCAAGCAGCCTCATTTCAAGAATAGGCTCTTCTAGCAACCAAATTTAAGAAAAGCCCCTCGAGCAACCTCATTTCAAGAATTAGCACCTCATGCAGCCTCACTTCAAGAATAGGGTCTTATAGCCACCTTAATTTAAAAAAAGCCCCTCGAGCAATCTCATTTCAAAAATTGGCACCTCATGCAGCCTCATTTGGAGAATAGGCTCTTCTAGAAACCTTAATTTAAGAAAAGCTCCTCGAGCAACCTCATTTCAAGAATTGGCACCTCAAGCAGCCTCATTTCAAGAATAGGCTCTTCTATCAACCTTAATTTAAGAAAAGCTCCTCGAGCAACCTCATTTCAAGAATTGAAAACTCATGCAGCCTCATTTCAAAGATAAGCTCTTCTAGCAACCTTAATTTAAGAAAAGCCCCTCGAGAAACTTCATTTCAAGAATTGGCACCTCAAGCAACCTCATTTCAAGAATAGGCTCTTCTATCAACCTTAATTTTAGAAAAGCCCCTCGAGCAACCTCATTTAAAGAATTGGCACCTCAAGCAGCCTCATTTCAAGAATAGGCTCGTCTAGCAACCTTAATTTAAGAAAAGCCCCTCAGAAAACCTCATTTCAAGAATTGGCACCTCAAGCAGCCTCATTTCAAGAATAGGCTCTTCTAGAAACCTTAATTTAAGAAAAGCTCGTCGAGCAACCTCATTTCAAGAATTGAAAACTCATGCAGCCTCATTTCAAGAATAGGCTCTTCTAGCAACCTTAATTTAAGAAAAGCCCCTCGAGCAACCTCATTTCAAGAATTGGCACCTCATGCAGCCTCATTTAAAGAATATGCTCTTTTAGCAACCTTAATTTAAGAAAAGCCCCTCGAGCACTTCATTTCAAGAATTGGCAGCTCAAGCAACCTCATTTCAAGAATAGGCTCTTCTATCAACCTTAATTTTACAAAAGCCCCTCGAGCAAACTCATTTCAAGAATTGGCCTCTCATGCTGCCTCATTTCAAGAATAGGCTCGTCTAGCAACCTTAATTTAAGAAAAGCCCCTCAGGCAACCTCATTTCAAGAATTGGCACCTCAAGCAGCCTCAGTCCAAGAATAGGCTCTTCTAGCAACCTAAATTTAAGTAAAGCGCCTCGAGCAACCTGATTTCAAGAATTAGCACCTCAAGCAGCATCATTTCAAGAATAGGCTCTTCTAGCAACCTTAATTTAAGAAAAGCCCCTCGAGCAACCTCATTTCAAGAATTAACACCTCATGCAGCCTCATTTCAAGAATAGGCTCTTCTAGCAACCTTAATTTAAGAAAAGCCCCTCGAGCAACCTCATTTCAAGAATTGGCACATCATGCAGCCTCATTTCAAGAATAGGCTATTCTAGCAACCTTAATTTAAGAAAAGCGCCTCGAGCAACCTCATTTCAAGAATTAGCACCTCAAGCAGCCTCATTTAAGAATAGGCTCTTCTAGCAACCTTAATTTAAGAAAAGCCCCTCGAGCAAACTCATTTGAAGAATTGGCACCTCATGCAGCCTCATTTCAAGAATAGGCTCTATTGGCAACCTTAATTTAAGAGAAGCCACCCGAGCAACCTCATTTCAAGAAGTGTGCCTCAAGCAGCCTCATAAAAAGAATAGGCTCTTCTAGCAACCACATTTCAAGAATTGGCACGTCAAGCAGCCTCATTTTAAGGATAGGCTCTTCTAGCAAAAAAATTTAAGAAAAGCCCCTCGAGCAACCTCATTTCAAGAACTAGCACCTCATGCAGCCTCATTTCAAGAATAGGCTCTTCTAGCAACCTTAATTTAAGAAAAGCGGCTCGAGCAACCTCATTTCAAGAATTGGCACGTCAAGCAGCCTCATTTTAAGGATAGGCTCTTCTAGCAACCTAAATTTAAGAAAAGTCCCTTGAGCAACCTCATTTCGAGAACTAGCAACTCATGCAGCCTCATTTCAAGAATAGGCTCTTCTAGCAACCTTAATTTAAGAAAACCCCCTCGAGCAACCTCATTCCAGGAATTAGAACCTCAAGCAGCCTCATTTCAAGAATAGGCTCTTCTAGGAACCTTAATTTAAGAAAAGCTCCTCGAGTAACCTCATTTCAAGAATTGGCACCTCATGCAGCCCCATTTCAAGAATAGGCTCTTCTAGAAACCTTAATTTAAGAAAAGCTCCTCGAGCAACCTCATTTCAAGAATTGGCACCTCAAGCAGCCTCATTTCAAGAATAGGCTCTTCTAGCAACCTTAATTTAAGAAAAGCTCCTCGAGCAACCTCATTTCAAGAATTGAAAACTCATGCAGCCTCATTTCAAAAATAGGCTCTTCTAGCAACCTTAATTTAAGAAAAGCCCCTCGAGCAACCTCATTTCAAGAATTGGCACCTCATGCAGCCTCATTTAAAGAATATGCTCTTCTAGCAACCTTAATTTAAGAAAAGCCCCTCGAGAAACTTCATTTCAAGAATTGGCACCTCAAGCAACCTCATTTCAAGAATAGGCTCTTCTATCAACCTTAATTTTAGAAAAGCCCCTCGAGCAACCTCATTTAAAGAATTGGCACCTCAAGCAGCCTCATTTCAAGAATAGGCTCGTCTAGCAACCTTAATTTAAGAAAAGCCCCTTGAGCAACCTCATTTCAAGAATTGGCACCTCAAGCAGCCTCATTTCAAGAATAGGCTCTTCTAGCAACCTTAATTTAAGAAAAGCTCGTCGAGCAACCTCATTTCAAGAATTGAAAACTCATGCAGCCTCATTTCAAGAATAGGCTCTTCTAGCAACCTTAATTTAAGAAAAGCCCCTCGAGCAACCTCATTTCAAGAATTGGCACCTCATGCAGCCTCATTTAAAGAATATGCTCTTCTAGCAACCTTAATTTAAGAAAAGCCCCTCGAGCACTTCATTTCAAGAATTGGCACCTCAAGCAACCTCATTTAAAGAATAGGCTCTTCTATCAACCTTAATTTTACAAAAGCCCCTCGAGCAAACTCATTTCAAGAATTGGCACCTCATGCTGCCTCATTTCAAGAATAGGCTCGTCTAGCAACCTTAATTTAAGAAAAGCCCCTCAGGCAACCTCATTTCAAGAATTGGCACCTCAAGCAGCCTCAGTCCAAGAATAGGCTCTTCTAGCAACCTAAATTTAAGTAAAGCGCCTCGAGCAACCTGATTTCAAGAATTAGCACCTCAAGCAGCATCATTTCAAGAATAGGCTCTTCTAGCAACCTTAATTTAAGAAAAGCCCCTCGAGCAACCTCATTTCAAGAATTAACACCTCATGCAGCCTCATTTCAAGAATAGGCTCTTCTAGCAACCTTAATTTAAGAAAAGCCCCTCGAGCAACCTCATTTCAAGAATTGGCACATCATGCAGCCTCATTTCAAGAATAGGCTGTTCTAGCAACCTTAATTTAAGAAAAGCCCCTCGAGCAACTTCATTTCAAGAATTAGCACCTCAAGCAGCCTCATTTAAGAATAGGCTCTTCTAGCAACCTTAATTTAAGAAAAGCCCCTCGAGCAAACTCATTTGAAGTATTGGCACCTCATGCAGCCTCATTTCAAGAATAGGCTCTATTGGCAACCTTAATTTAAGAGAAGCCACCCGAGCAACCTCATTTCAAGAAGTGTGCCTCAAGCAGCCTCATAAAAAGAATAGGCTCTTCTAGCAACCACATTTCAAGAATTGGCACGTCAAGCAGCCTCATTTTAAGGATAGGCTCTTCTAGCAACCTAAATTTAAGAAAAGCCCCTCGAGCAACCTCATTTGAGGAACTAGCACCTCATGCAGCCTCATTTCAAGAATAGGCTCTTCTAGCAACCTTAATTTAAGAAAAGCGGCTCGAGCAACCTCATTTCAAGAATTGGCACGTCAAGCAGCCTCATTTTAAGGATAGGCTCTTCTAGCAACCTAAATTTAAGAAAAGCCCCTTGAGCAACCTCATTTCAAGAACTAGCAACTCATGCAGCCTCATTTCAAGAATAGGCTCTTCTAGCAACCTTAATTTAAGAAAACCCCCTCGAGCAACCTCATTCCAAGAATTAGAACCTCAAGCAGCCTCATTTCAAGAATAGGCTCTTCTAGCAACCTTAATTTAAGAAAAGCTCCTCGAGTAACCTCATTTCAAGAATTGGCACCTCATGCAGCCCCATTTCAAGAATAGGCTCTTCTAGCAACCTTAATTTAAGAAAAGCCCCTCGAGCAACCTCATTTCAAGAATTAGAACCTCAAGCAGCCTCATTTCAAGAATAGGCTCTTCTAGCAACCTTAATTTAAGAAAAGATCCTCGAGCAACCTCATTTCAAGAATTGAAAACTCATGCAGCCTCATTTCAAGAATAGGCTCTTCTAGAAACATCAATTTAAGAAAAGCCCCTCGAGCAACCTCATTTCAAGAATTGGCAGCTCAAGCAACCTCATTTCAAGAATAGGCTCTTCTAGCAACCTTAATTTAAGAAAAGCCCCTCGAGCAACCTCATTTCAAGAATTGGTACCTCATGCAGCCTCATTTCAAGAATAGGCTCTTCTAGCAACCTTAATTTAAGAAAAGCCGCTCGAGCAACCTGATTTCAAGAATTGGTACGTCAAGCAGCCTCATTTTAAGGATAGGCTCTTCTAGCAACCTAAATTTAAGAAAAGCCCCTCAAGCAACCTCATTTCAAGAACTAGCACCTCATGCAGCCTCATTTCAAGAATAGGCTCTTCTAGCAACCTTAATTTAAGAAAAGCCCCTCGAGCAACCTCATTCCAAGAATTAGAACCTCAAGCAGCCTCATTTCAAGAATAGGCTCTTCTAGCAACCTTAATTAAAGAAAAGCTCCTCGAGCAACCTCATTTCAAGAATTGGCACCTCATGCAGCCCCATTTCAAGAATAGGCTCTTCTCGCAACCTTAATTTAAGAAAAGCACCTCGAGCAACCTTATTTCCAGAATTGGCACAAGTAGCCTCAATTTAAGAATAGGTTTTAGCAACTTAAATTTAAGAAAAGCCCCTCGAGCAACCTCATTTCAAGAATTGGTACCTCATGCAGCCTCATTTCAAGAATAGGCTCTTCTAGCAACCTTAATTTAAAAAAAGCCCCTCGAGCAACCGCATTTCAAGAATTGGCACCTCAAGCAGCCTCATTTCAAGAATAGGCTCTTCTAGAACCTTAATTTAAGAAAAGCCCCTCGAGCAACCTCATTTTAAGAATTGGAACCTCAAGCAGCCTCATTTCAAGAATAGGCTGTTCTAGCAACCTTAATTTAAGAAAAGCCCCTCGAGCAACCTCATTTCAAGAATTGGTACCTCAAGCAGCCTCATTTCAAGAATAGGCTCTTCTAGGCAACCTTAATTTAAGAAAAGCCCCTCGAGCAACCTCATTTCAAGAATTGGCACCTCATGCAGCCTCATTTCAAGAATAGGCTCTTCTAGCAACTCTAATTTGAGAAAAGCCGCTCGAGCAACCTCATTTCAAGAATTGGCACCTCAAGCAGCCTCATTTAAAGAATATGCTCTTCTAGCAACCTTAATTTAAGAAAAGCCCCGCGAGCAACCTCATTTCAAGAATTGGCACCTCAAGCAGCCTCATTTAAAGAATATGCTCTTCTAGCAACCTTAATTTAAGAAAAGCCCCGCGAGCAACCTCATTTCAGGAATTGGAACCTCAAGCAGCCTCATTTCAAGAATAGGCTCTTCTAGCAACCTTAATTTAAGAAAAGCCCCCTTGAGCAACCTCATTTCAAGAATTGGCACCTCATGCAGCCTCATTTCACGAATAGGCTCTTCTAGCAACCTTAATTTAAGAAAAGCCCCTCGAGCAACCTCATTTCAAGAACTAGCACCTCATGCAGCCTCATTTCAAGAATAGGCTCTTCTAGCAACCTTAATTTAAGAAAAGCGGCTCGAGCAACCTCATTTCAAGAATTGGCACGTCAAGCAGCCTCATTTTAAGGATAGGCACTTCTAGCAACCTTAATTTGAGAAAAGCCCCTCGAGCAACCTCATTTCAAGAATTAAAAACTCATGCAGCCTCATTTCAAGAATAGGCTCTTCTAGCAACCTTAATTTAAGAAAAGCCCCTCGAGCAACCTCATTTCAAGAATTGGCACCTCATGCAGCCTCATTTAAAGAATATGCTCTTCTAGCAACCTTAATTTAAGAAAAGCCCCTCGAGCAAGTTAATTTCAAAAATTGGCACCTCAAGCAACCTCATTTCAAGAATAGGCTCTTCTAGCAACCTTAATTTAAGAAAAGCCCCTCGAGCAACCTCATTTCAAGAATTGGCACCTCATGGAGCCTTATTTCAAGAATAGGCTCGTCTAGCAACCTTAATTTAAGAAAAGCCCCTCAGGCAACCTCATTTAAGGAATTGGCACCTCAAGCAGCCTCATTTCAAGAATAGGCTCTTCATGTAACCTTAATTTAAGAAAAGCCCCTCGAGAACCTGATTTCAAGAATTGGCACATCAGGCAGACTCATTTAAAGAATAGGCTCTTCTAGCAACCTTAATTTAAGAAAAGCCCCTCGAGCAACCTCATTTCAAGAATTGGCACCTCATGCAGCCTCATTTCAAGAATAGGCTCTTCTAGCAACCTTAATTTAAGAAAGGCCCCTCGAGCAACCTCATTCCAAGAATTAGAACCTCAAGCAGCCTCATTTCAAGAATAGGCTCTTCTAGCAACCTTAATTTAAGAAAAGCCCCTCGAGCCACCTCATGCAGCCTCACTTCAAGAATAGGGTCTTATAGCCACCTTAATTTAAGAAAAGCCCCTCGAGCAATCTCATTTCAAAAATTGGCACCTCATGCAGCCTCATTTCAAGAATAGGCTCTTCTAGCAACCTTAATTTAAGAAAAGTCCCTCAAGCAACCTCATTTCAAGAATTGTTACCTCAAGCAGCCTCATTTCGAGAATAGGCTCTTTTAACAACCTTAATTAAAGAAAAGCCCCTCGAGCAACCTCATTTCAAGATTTAGCACCTCAAGCAGCCTCATTTCAAGAATAGGCTCTTCTAGAAACCTTAATTTAAGAAAAGCTCCTCGAGCAACCTCATTTCAAGAATTGGCACCTCAAGCAGCCTCATTTCAAGAATAGGCTCTTCTATCAACCTTAATTTAAGAAAAGCTCCTCGAGCAACCTCATTTCAAGAATTGAAAACTCATGCAGCCTCATTTCAAAAATAGGCTCTTCTAGCAACCTTAATTTAAGAAAAGCCCCTCGAGCAACCTCATTTCAAGAATTGGCACCTCATGCAGCCTCATTTAAAGAATATGCTCTTCTAGCAACCTTAATTTAAGAAAAGCCCCTCGAGAAACTTCATTTCAAGAATTGGCACCTCAAGCAACCTCATTTCAAGAATAGGCTCTTCTATCAACCTTAATTTTAGAAAAGCCCCTCGAGCAACCTCATTTAAAGAATTGGCACCTCAAGCAGCCTCATTTCAAGAATAGGCTCGTCTAGCAACCTTAATTTAAGAAAAAAACCCAGAAAACCTCATTTCAAGAATTGGCACCTCAAGCAGCCTCATTTCAAGAATAGGCTCTTCTAGAAACCTTAATTTAAGAAAAGCTCGTCGAGCAACCTCATTTCAAGAATTGAAAACTCATGCAGCCTCATTTCAAGAATAGGATCTTCTAGCAACCTTAATTTAAGAAAAGCCCCTCGAGCAACCTCATTTCAAGAATTGGCACCTCATGCAGCCTCATTTAAAGAATATGCTCTTCTAGCAACCTTAATTTTAGAAAAGCCCCTCGAGCAACCTCATTTAAAGAATTGGCACCTCAAGCAGCCTCATTTCAAGAATAGGCTCGTCTAGCAACCTTAATTTAAGAAAAGCCCCTCAGAAAACCTCATTTCAAGAATTGGCACCTCAAGCAGCCTCATTTCAAGAATAGGCTCTTCTAGAAACCTTAATTTAAGAAAAGCTCGTCGAGCAACCTCATTTCAAGAATTGAAAACTCATGCAGCCTCATTTCAAGAATAGGCTCTTCTAGCAACCTTAATTTAAGAAAAGCCCCTCGAGCAACCTCATTTCAAGAATTACAACCTCATGCAGCCTCATTTAAAGAATATGCTCTTCTAGCAACCTTAATTTAAGAAAAGCCCCTCGAGCACTTCATTTCAAGAATTGGCACCTCAAGCAACCTCATTTCAAGAATAGGCTCTTCTATCAACCTTAATTTTACAAAAGCCCCTCGAGCAAACTCATTTCAAGAATTGGCACCTCATGCTGCCTCATTTCAAGAATAGGATCGTCTAGCAACCTTAATTTAAGAAAAGCCCCTCAGGCAACCTCATTTCAAGAATTGGCACCTCAAGCAGCCTCAGTCCAAGAATAGGCTATTCTAGCAACCTAAATTTAAGTAAAGCGCCTCGAGCAACCTGATTTCAAGAATTAGCACCTCAAGCAGCATCATTTCAAGAATAGGCTCTTCTAGCAACCTTAATTTAAGAAAAGCCCCTCGAGCAACCTCATTTCAAGAATTAACACCTCATGCAGCCTCATTTCAAGAATAGGCTCTTCTAGCAACCTTAATTTAAGAAAAGCCCCTCGAGCAACCTCATTTCAAGAATTGGCACATCATGCAGCCTCATTTCAAGAATAGGCTGTTCTAGCAACCTTAATTTAAGAAAAGCCCCTCGAGCAACTTCATTTCAAGAATTAGCACCTCAAGCAGCCTCAGTTAAGAATAGGCTCTTCTAGCAACCTTAATTTAAGAAAAGCCCCTCGAGCAAACTCATTTGAAGAATTGGCACCTCATGCAGCCTCATTTCAAGAATAGGCTCTATTGGCAACCTTAATTTAAGAGAAGCCACCCGAGCAACCTCATTTCAAGAAGTGTGCCTCAAGCAGCCTCATAAAAAGAATAGGCTCTTCTAGCAACCACATTTCAAGAATTGGCACGTCAAGCAGCCTCATTTTAAGGATAGGCGCTTCTAGCAACCTAAATTTAAGAAAAGCCCCTCGAGCAACCTCATTTCAAGAACTAGCACCTCATGCAGCCTCATTTCAAGAATAGGCTCTTCTAGCAACCTTAATTTAAGAAAAACGGCTCGAGCAACCTCATTTCAAGAATTGGCACGTCAAGCAGCCTCATTTTAAGGATAGGCTCTTCTAGCAACCTAAATTTAAGAAAAGCCCCTTGAGCAACCTCATTTCAAGAACTAGCAACTCATGCAGCCTCATTTCAAGAATAGGCTCTTCTAGCAACCTTAATTTAAGAAAACCCCCTCGAGCAACCTCATTCCAAGAATTAGAACCTCAAGCAGCCTCATTTCAAGAATAGGCTCTTCTAGCAACCTTAATTTAAGAAAAGCTCCTCGAGTAACCTCATTTCAAGAATTGGCACCTCATGCAGCCCCATTTCAAGAATAGGCTCTTCTAGCAACCTTAATTTAAGAAAGGCCCCTCGAGCAACCTCATTTCAAGAATTAGAACCTCAAGCAGCCTCATTTCAAGAATAGGCTCTTCTAGCAACCTTAATTTAAGAAAAGATCCTCGAGCAACCTCATTTCAAGAATTGAAAACTCATGCAGCCTCATTTTAAGAATAGGCTCTTCTAGAAACATCAATTTAAGAAAAGCCCCTCGAGCAACCTCATTTCAAGAATTGGCAGCTCAAGCAACCTCATTTCAAGAATAGGCTCTTCTAGCAACCTTAATTTAAGAAAAGCCCCTCGAGCAACCTCATTTCAAGAATTGGTACCTCATGCAGCCTCATTTCAAGAATAGGCTCTTCTAGCAACCTTAATTTAAGAAAAGCCGCTCGAGCAACCTGATTTCAAGAATTGGTACGTCAAGCAGCCTCATTTTAAGGATAGGCTCTTCTAGCAACCTAAATTTAAGAAAAGCCCCTCAAGCAACCTCATTTCAAGAACTAGCACCTCATGCAGCCTCATTTCAAGAATAGGCTCTTCTAGCAACCTTAATTTAAGAAAAGCCCCTCGAGCAACCTCATTCCAAGAATTAGAACCTCAAGCAGCCTCATTTCAAGAATAGGCTCTTCTAGCAACCTTAATTAAAGAAAAGCTCCTCGAGCAACCTCATTTCAAGAATTGGCACCTCATGCAGCCCCATTTCAAGAATAGGCTCTTCTCGCAACCTTAATTTAAGAAAAGCACCTCGAGCAACCTTATTTCCAGAATTGGCACAAGTAGCCTCAATTTAAGAATAGGTTTTAGCAACTTAAATTTAAGAAAAGCCCCTCGAGCAACCTCATTTCAAGAATTGGTACCTCATGCAGCCTCATTTCAAGAATAGGCTCTTCTAGCAACCTTAATTTAAAAAAAGCCCCTCGAGCAACCGCATTTCAAGAATTGGCACCTCAAGCAGCCTCATTTCAAGAATAGGCTCTTCTAGAACCTTAATTTAAGAAAAGCCCCTCGAGCAACCTCATTTTAAGAATTGGAACCTCAAGCAGCCTCATTTCAAGAATAGGCTGTTCTAGCAACCCTAATTTAAGAAAAGCCCCTCGAGCAACCTCATTTCAAGAATTGGTACCTCAAGCAGCCTCATTTCAAGAATAGGCTCTTCTAGGCAACCTTAATTTAAGAAAAGCCCCTCGAGCAACCCCATTTCAAGAATTGGCACCTCATGCAGCCTCATTTCAAGAATAGGCTCTTCTAGCAACTCTAATTTGAGAAAAGCCGCTCGAGCAACCTCATTTCAAGAATTGGCACCTCAAGCAGCCTCATTTAAAGAATATGCTCTTCTAGCAACCTTAATTTAAGAAAAGCCCCGCGAGCAACCTCATTTCAAGAATTGGCACCTCAAGCAGCCTCATTTAAAGAATATGCTCTTCTAGCAACCTTAATTTAAGAAAAGCCCCGTGAGCAACCTCATTTCAAGAATTGGCACCTCAAGCAGCCTCATTTCAAGAATAGGCTCTTCTAGCTACCTTAATTTAAGAAAAGCCCCCTTGAGCAACCTCATTTCAAGAATTGGAACCTCAAGCAGCCTCATTTTAAGGATAGGCACTTCTAGCAACCTTAATTTGAGAAAAGCCCCTCGAGCAACCTCATTTCAAGAATTAGAACCTCAAGCAGCCTCATTTCAAGAATAGGCTCTTCTAGCAACCTTAATTTAAGAAAAGCCCCTCGAGCAACCTCATTTCAAGAATTAGCACCTCATGCAGCCTCACTTCAAGAATAGGGTCTTTTAGCCACCTTAATTTAAGAAAAGCCCCTCGAGCAATCTCATTTCAAAAATTGGCACCTCATGCAGCCTCATTTCAAGAATAGGCTCTTCTAGCAACCTTAATTTAAGAAAAGTCCCTCAAGCAACCTCATTTCAAGAATTGTTACCTCAAGCAGCCTCATTTCGAGAATAGGCTCTTTTAGCAACCTTAATTAAAGAAAAGCCCCTCGAGGAACCTCATTTCAAGATTTAGCACCTCAAGCAGCCTCATTTCAAGAATAGGCTCTTCTAGAAACCTTAATTTAAGAAAAGCTCCTCGAGCAACCTCATTTCAAGAATTGGCACCTCAAGCAGCCTCATTTCAAGAATAGGCTCTTCTAGCAACCTTAATTTAAGAAAAGCTCCTCGAGCAACCTCATTTCAAGAATTGAAAACTCATGCAGCCTCATTTCAAAAATAGGCTCTTCTAGCAACCTTAATTTAAGAAAAGCCCCTCGAGCAACCTCATTTCAAGAATTGGCACCTCATGCAGCCTCATTTAAAGAATATGCTCTTCTAGCAACCTTAATTTAAGAAAAGCCCCTCGAGAAACTTCATTTCAAGAATTGGCACCTCAAGCAACCTCATTTCAAGAATAGGCTCTTCTATCAACCTTAATTTAAGAAAAGCCCCTCGAGCAAACTGATTTGAAGAATTGGCACCTCATGCAGCCTCATTTCAAGAATAGGCTCTATTGGCAACCTTAATTTAAGAGAAGCCACCCGAGCAACCTCATTTCAAGAAGTGTGCCTCAAGCAGCCTCATAAAAAGAATAGGCTCTTCTAGCAACCACGTTTCAAGAATTGGCACGTCAAGCAGCCTCATTTTAAGGATAGGCTGTTCTAGCAACCTAAATTTAAGAAAAGCCCCTCGAGCAACCTCATTTCAAGAACTAGCACCTCAAGCAGCCTCATTTCAAGAATAGGCTCTTCTAGCAGCCTTAATTTAAGAAAAGCGGCTCGAGCAACCTCATTTCAAGAATTGGCACCTCATGCAGCCCCATTTCAAGAATAGGCTCTTCTCGCAACCTTAATTTAAGAAAAGCACCTCGAGCAACCTTATTTCCAGAATTGGCACAAGTAGCCTCAATTTAAGAATAGGTTTTAGCAACTTAAATTTAAGAAAAGCCCCTCGAGCAACCTCATTTCAAGAAAAAGTACCTCATGCAGCCTCATTTCAAGAATAGGCTCTTCTAGCAACCTTAATTTAAGAAAAGCCCCTCAAGCAGCCTCATTTCAAGAATAGGCTCTTCTAGAACCTTAATTTAAGAAAAGCCCCTCGAGCAACCTCATTTTAAGAATTGAAACCTCAAGCAGCCTCATTTCAAGAATAGGCTGTTCTAGCAACCTTAATTTAAGAAAAGCCCCTCGAGCAACCTCATTTCAAGAATTGGTACCTCAAGCAGCCTCATTTCAAGAATAGGCTCTTCTAGGCAACCTTAATTTAAGAAAAGCCCCTCGAGCAACCTCATTTCAAGAATTCGCACCTCATGCAGCCTCATTTCAAGAATAGGCTCTTCTAGCAATTCTAATTTGAGAAAAGCCGCTCGAGCAACCTCATTTCAAGAATTGGCACCTCAAGCAGCCTCATTTAAAGAATATGCTCTTCTAGCAACCTTAATTTAAGAAAAGCCCCGCGAGCAACCTCATTTCAAGAATTGGCACCTCAAGCAGCCTCATTTGAAGAATAGGCTCTTCTAGCAACCTTAATTTAAGAAAAGCCCCCTTGAGCAACCTCATTTCAAGAATTGGAACCTCATGCAGCCTCATTTCACGAATAGGCTCTTCTAGCAACCTTAATTTAAGAAAAGCCCCTCGAGCAACCTCATTTCAAGAACTAGCACCTCATGCAGCCTCATTTCAAGAATAGGCTCTTCTAGCAACCTTAATTTAAGAAAAGCGGCTCGAGCAACCTCATTTCAAGAATTGGCACGTCAAGCAGCCTCATTTTAAGGATAGGCACTTCTAGCAACCTTAATTTGAGAAAAGCACCTCGATAATACCTCATTTCAAGAATTAAAAACTCATGCAGCCTCATTTCAAGAATAGGCTCTTCTAGCAACCTTAATTTAAGAAAAGCCCCTCGAGTAACCTCATTTCAAGAATTGGCACCTCATGCAGCCTCATTTAAAGAATATGCTCTCCTAGCAACCTTAATTTAAGAAAAGCCCCTCGAGCAACTTAATTTCAAAAATTGGCACCTCAAGCAACCTCACTTCAAGAATAGGCTCTTCTAGCAACCTTAATTTAAGAAAAGCCCCTCGAGCAACCTCATTTCAAGAATTGGCACCTCATGGAGCCTTATTTCAAGAATAGGCTCGTCTAGCAACCTTAATTTAAGAAAAGCCCCTCAGGCAACCTCATTTAAGGAATTGGCACCTCAAGCAGCCTCATTTCAAGAATAGGCTCTTCATGTAACCTTAATTTAAGAAAAGCCCCTCGAGAACCTGATTTCAAGAATTGGCACATCAGGCAGACTCATTTAAAGAATAGGCTCTTCTAGCAAACTTAATTTAAGAAAAGCCCCTCGAGCAACCTCATTTCAAGAATTGGCACCTCATGCAGCCTCATTTCAAGAATAGGCTCTTCTAGCAACCTTAATTTAAGAAAGGCCCCTCGAGCAACCTCATTCCAAGAATTAGAACCTCAAGCAGCCTCATTTCAAGAATAGGCTCTTCTAGCAACCTTAATTTAAGAAAAGCCCCTCGAGCAACCTCATTTCAAGAATTAGCACCTCATGCAGCCTCACTTCAAGAATAGGGTCTTATAGACACCTTAATTTAAGAAAAGCCCCTCGAGCAATCTCATTTCAAAAATTGGCACCTCATGCAGCCTCATTTCAAGAATAGGCTCTTCTAGCAACCTTAATTTAAGAAAAGTCCCTCAAGCAACCTCATTTCAAGAATTGTTACCTCAAGCAGCCTCATTTCGAGAATAGGCTCTTTTAGCAACCTTAATTAAAGAAAAGCCCCTCGAGCAACCTCATTTCAAGATTTAGCACCTCAAGCAGCCTCATTTCAAGAATAGGCTCTTCTAGAAACCTTAATTTAAGAAAAGCTCCTCGAGCAACCTCATTTCAAGAATTGGCACCTCAAGCAGCCTCATTTCAAGAATAGGCTCTTCTAGCAACCTTAATTTAAGAAAAGCTCCTCGAGCAACCTCATTTCAAGAATTGAAAACTCATGCAGCCTCATTTCAAAAATAGGCTCTTCTAGCAACCTTAATTTAAGAAAAGCCCCTCGAGCAACCTCATTTCAAGAATTGGCACCTCATGCAGCCTCATTTAAAGAATATGCTCTTCTAGCAACCTTAATTTAAGAAAAGCCCCTCGAGCAACTTAATTTCAAAAATTGGCACCTCAAGCAACCTCATTTCAAGAATAGGCTCTTCTAGCAACCTTAATTTAAGAAAAGCCCCTCGAGCAACCTCATTTCAAGAATTGGCACCTCATGGAGCCTTATTTCAAGAATAGGCTCGTCTAGCAACCTTAATTTAAGAAAAGCCCCTCAGGCAACCTCATTTAAGGAATTGGCACCTCAAGCAGCCTCATTTCAAGAATAGGTTCTTCATGTAACCTTAATTTAAGAAAAGCCCCTCGAGAACCTGATTTCAAGAATTGGCACATTAGGCAGACTCATTTAAAGAATAGGCTCTTCTAGCAACCTTAATTTAAGAAAAGCCCCTCGAGCAACCTCATTTCAAGAATTGGCACCTTATGCAGCCTCATTTCAAGAATAGGCTCTTCTAGCAACCTTAATTTAAGAAAGGCCCCTCGAGCAACCTCATTCCAAGAATTAGAACCTCAAGCAGCCTCATTTCAAGAATAGGCTCTTCTAGCAACCTTAATTTAAGAAAAGCCATTGGAGCAACCTCATTTCAAGAATTAGCACCTCATGCAACCTCACTTCAAGAATAGGGTCTTATAGCCACCTTAATTTAAGAAAAGCCCCTCGAGCAATCTCATTTCAAAAATTGGCACCTCATGCAGCCTCATTTCAAGAATAGGCTCTTCTAGCAACCTTAATTTAAGAAAAGTCCCTCAAGCAACCTCATTTCAAGAATTGTTACCTCAAGCAGCCTCATTTCGAGAATAGGCTCTTTTAGCAACCTTAATTAAAGAAAAGCCCCTCGAGGAACCTCATTTCAAGATTTAGCACCTCAAGCAGCCTCATTTCAAGAATAGGCTCTTCTAGAAACCTTAATTTAAGAAAAGCTCCTCGAGCAACCTCATTTCAAGAATTGGCACCTCATGCAGCCTCATTTCAAGAATAGGCTCTTCTAGCAACCTTAATTTAAGAAAAGCCCCTCGAGCAACCGCATTTCAAGAATTGGCACCTCAAGCAGCCTCATTTCAAGAATAGGCTCTTCTAGAACCTTAATTTAAGAAAAGCCCCTCGAGCAACCTCATTTTAAGAATTGAAACCTCAAGCAGCCTCATTTCAAGAATAGGCTGTTCTAGCAACCTTAATTTAAGAAAAGCCCCTCGAGCAACCTCATTTCAAGAATTGGTACCTCAAGCAGCCTCATTTCAAGAATAGGCTCTTCTAGGCAACCTTAATTTAAGAAAAGCCCCTCGAGCAACCTCATTTCAAGAATTGGCACCTCATGCAGCCTCATTTCAAGAATAGGCTCTTCTAGCAACCTTAATTTAAGAAAAGCCCCTCGAGCAACCTCATTTCAAGAATTGGCACCTCAAGCAGCCTCATTTAAAGAATAGGCTCTTCTAGCAACATCAATTTAAGAAAAGCCCCTCGAGCAACCTCATTTTGGGAATTGGCACCTCAAGCAGCCTCATTTCAAGAATAGGCTCTTCTAGCAACCTTAATTTAAGAAAAGCCCCTCAAGCAACCTCATTTCAAGAATTGGCAGCTTAAGCAGCCTCTTTTCAAGAATAGGCTCTTCTAGCAAACTTAATTTAAGAAAAGCCCCTCGAGCAACCTCATTTCAAGAATTGGCACCTCAAGCAGCCCCATTTCAAGAAAACGGTCTTCTCGCAACCTTAATTTAAGAAAAGCCCCTCGAGCAACCTCATTTCAAGAATTGGCACCGCAAGCAGCCTCATTTCAAGAATAGGCTCTTCTAGCAACCTTAATTTAAGAAAAGCCCTTCGAGCAACCTCATTTCAAGAATTGGCACCTTAAGCAGCCTAATTTTAATAATAGGCTCTTCTAGCAACCTTAATTTAAGAAAAGCCCCTCGAGCAACCTCATTTCAACAATTAGCACCTCAAGCAGACTCATTTCAAGAATAGGCTCTTCTAGCAACTCTAATTTGAGAAAAGCCGCTCGAGCAACCTCATTTTAAGAATTGGCACCTCAAGCAGCCTCATTTAAAGAATATGCTCTTCTAGCAACCTTAATTTAAGAAAAGCCCCTCGAGCAACCTCATTTCAAGAATTGGCACCTCAAGCAGCCTCATTTAAAGAATATGCTCTTCTAGCAACCTTAATTTAAGAAAAGCCCCTCGAGCAACCTCATTTCAAGAATTGGCACCTCAAGCAGCCTCATTTGAAGAATAGGCTCTTCTAGCAACCTTAATTTAAGAAAAGCCCCCTTGAGCAACCTCATTTCAAGAATTGGCACCTCAAGCAGCCTCATTTCAAGAATAGGCTCTTCTATCAACTTTAATTTAATAAAAACACCTCGAGCAACCTCATTTCAAGAATTGGCACAAGTAGCCTCATTTCAAGAATAGGCTCTTCTAGCAACTTTAATTTAAGAAAAGCACCTCGAGCAACCTCATTTCAAGAATTGGCACAAGTAGCATCATTTCAAGAATAGGCTCTTCTAGCAACTTAAATTTAAGAAAAGCACCTCGAGCAACCTCATTTCAAGAATTAGCCCTTCAAGCAGCCTCATTTCAAGAATAGGCTCTTCTAGCAACTTTAATTTAAGAAAAGCCCCTCAAGCAGCCTCATTTCAGGAATAGGCTCTTCTAGCAACCTAATTTAAGAAAAGCCTCTCGAGCAACCTCATTTCAAGAATTGGCACCTCAAGCAGCCTTATTTCAAGAATAGGCTCTTCTAGCAACTTTAATTTAAGAAAAGCACCTCGAGCAACTTCATTTCAAGAATTAGCACCTCAAGCAGCCTCATTTCAAGAATAGTCTCTTCTAGCAACTTAAATTTGAGAAAACCACCTCGAGCAACCTGATTTCAAGAATTGGTACCTCAAGCAGCCTCATTTCAAGAATAGGCTCTTCTAGGAACTTTAATTTAAAAAAAACACCTCGAGCAACCTTATTTCAAGAATAGGGACCTCACGCGACCTTAATTTAAAAATATGCCTCATTTATCGACAATTCAAGATGAGGTACATACCTCCGTTGTCCTAAGTTTCTTTACTCATTCAACTGAGTCATGAATGTTTGTAGAGTAAAGACTTAGGGATCCTCCCACCCTTCTAAAGAGTTCTAATATCACCCACCCCATAGATAAAATGAAGGCCAACTCCCACCAATCCCCTCCTTAAGAGGAAAAACCTTAAATAAAACATAGATTTTTCAAAAACCCTTTGTCACAACCCTTTATTGTTCAAATTCTAATTTACCGTACCCTTTCCCCAGTTGTCTGTCCTTCGCCTGCTTTGAGTTCCTAACACACATGCTACCTTAAAAAATACTTTGTGCCAATTAAAAAAAAAATCATTAATCCTCCCTCAAATACAATATCCGCACCTACCGAGGAGTAAATGAGCAATGAGGCAGACAGGAGCCAATTAGGCGAGAAGTGAGAGGTTCCAGGGATAGTAAAAAAAAAAAATGGCCAAGAATAACCAGGAATTAAGGTCCGAGATAAGATATTTCTGAGACAGGAATAGATAGAATAGCACAAAAACACCCCACAAAAAAAAACAAGGTACCGATCAAATAACAATACTACGAAAACTAATAGATACACTTTGTCCAGACTGTATGCATCTCCCTAACTAATACCACAATTTTTCGCCATAGTTCAGGAAGCTTTGATGCAGGGCAACTTAATTTGGAGGTGTTAGGGGGAATGTATTAATAGACAGACCCATAAAATTTCAACACGTTTGATAGACAAACAAGTCAGTAATTAATTACCTTTTTCATCACGTGCACGCGACTCCTATAAGTTACTATGTCGGTTCGTAGGTCGTCGGTCGGATGGCCATTAGAATTGCCAAACCGATAAACCGATAGAAAATATATGGCATGAATTGAAGGTCCGCGTCCATGCAAGATCCCTTTAAAACAACGATGAATTGGGGATGTTCTGAAAGACGAATGGGACAAAATTCCATCCAAAATTAATTTGAACTTAGTTAAAAACTACAATAATCATTTGAGAAGTGTCATTACACAAAAAAGTTATACAATTGACTCTTAGTGTAGATAGCGGAGTGGAGGAAAAGAGGAGAAGAAAAGATGAACGAAAGTACTGCGCGGAGAGTTACGAACAGCTTCCTGATGGGCCGAATCATCGTTAGCGAGCGGTGTATCGACTGCACTATCCTGAATGAATACTTTTTGATTGCAAACGTTAGTAAAATTATTATTACTCCTTTACTTGTACATCAAATTTGTTGAAATTTTGTGTTTGTGTCTATTAATACATTTCCCCCCACTGCCCCCAAATTTCATAACCAAGCAAGCAACCGTTCATGAACCATGGCGAAAAATTGTTCTATTAGGTAGGGGTATGAAGACTGGAGCACATCTCCCACAGAAAGCTCTGCAAAGGAAGAGATGGAGGAAGTGAAAATATATGGAAGATATATAGCCAAAGATCTTCTTCCTACATACATTGGGGCCGGGTGGCATGTAATCCTCAACATGTCAGCTGGAAACATGGTACCCAACTCTCCTAACCTTAGCTCAGCAACTTCTTGCCTCTCTCCAATTGGCACCCGTCAGGGGTCTCGCCAAGTGCGCGGTGATCCTAATCAATCCGGGTCATGGCTGCTTGGGGGATGGAAATCACCCCGGAGAAGGGTGGGGTTGCCATTAACCACATGCCAGGGAGCGAATAAATCGATATGGGACTAATAGGGCTCGAAAATAGGCACCTCTATGCGAAGAACCAATCAAATTAACGCGTCTCAACGTATGAAATTATGTCTACCCACTTCGTATTCGCGAGCATATTTATGACCCTTTCCTGTAACTAAACTGTTACTAATTGTGAGAACAAACAATAAAAGAAAGTAAATTCAGTTTAAAAAGAGCGTCGATAGTATTGACAATTTGGCAATTTTGCGCTAGTGAAGCGAAAGGTCACGTTACAGTGCGTGGGATTACTTAGAAATGGTGTAAGATACAGTTAGGGCAACGACCTTTGCGGGCACAACATTTAACATTCATGGCTTGCTTCTTACAGTTATGAGATGCCTGTAACTTCCTACTTTCCCACTGGGTTCCACTATCATTGTATCTGTCGTATTCGTTTTAACTAATTCTGGCGGTGATTTTTAGTCGCCTGAACGCGATTCTATAAGTTAGTATGTCAGTCCGTAAGTCGTCGGTCAGATGGTAACCACTTTACTTTTGAATGAGTTTTTTGACAATAACATCGTAAGTATTCAGCTGATTCTAACGAAATTTGAAACCCTTATGTTGTTTTACATTCTCTTTCGAATGATATAATTGCCAAAGTCCTCCCAAAGTTAGTCCGGGAATTATTTTGTTTTGACAATAACATCGTAAGTATTTGGCCGATTCTAACGAAATTTGAAACCCTTATGCTGTTTTACATTCTCTTTCGAATGATATAATTGCCAAAGTCTTCCCAAGGTTAGTCCTGATAAGCAGCAAAGGTTGATCTGAGGACTGAAACCAAACAAATTTAACTTTTATCCCCCGCAGACTTTTTTGATTAGAAATTTTCGCCCACGGCTCATAATAGGTTTCCCCACTTCTGCTTTAGACAATTAATGATCATCGTTAAATTTGTATTGCCCTTCAGATAAATTGAAAGTAAAAACTTTGTTCATGATGATGGATTCCATCAACATCAACAAAGTTGATAATTTCAATTTATCTGAAGGGCAATACAAATTTAACAAATATATAACAGATAGAGTCCCAATTGTATATATAAGCCTGCGGATTCAATGAGTCTCAGGGATTAGCAACTCTCCAGATTGTTTCCGGCCCCATTTTATTTTCTTTAGCTTGTCATTCACGCCAGATTTACTCGAGTGTTTTTTTTCAGATTGTTTCTTGCTATTTCATTTTGTTTAGGATGTCTCTTACCTTATAAAAACTGTGCTCCTTGTCTAGCGTCTTCATTATTAGTTTAAAATAGCATGTTGCCGAAACTAGTCCGATAGTTATAAATAAAATCTTGATTCAAATATGTGGTTTACCATTATCTTCCACTGATATACATCACGTCAATGTGATATCCTCTATTTTATATATATATATATATATATATATATATATATATATATATATATATATATATATATATATATATATACACATATATATATATATATATATATATATATATATATATATATATATATATATATATATATATATATATATATATATACATATATATATATATATATATATATATATATATATATATATATATATATATATATATATATAACCACTGTGGAGGAGCGTAGTATCTATTATCTCGGGGCCAGTTTCGGCATGGAGTTTGGCATGCCAACCTCAGTCGAACACTAAGAATACATGCAGTCACACCAAGCGTACAATATATATATATATATATATATATATATATATATATATATATATATATATATATATATATATATATATATATATATATATATAGTTTACAGAGAATTTAAATTCATTAAATATATCTTTTAAGATTAGATCTTTGACGTAGGGGGCTGCATTTGAAGTGCCCATCTGAAAGGTTAAAGTTGGGCATTTCATATATAAGGGTGGATTCAATGACCTTTCTTTTTCGGAAGTCCTTACACGGGTAGATTAGTTTGGCCTGTGGGAAGTCTATCGGGTGGTAAAAGTTATTGGCGTGTGTGTGAAAAGACTAGAGGCTCTGTTTCCCCGTCTAATGTCTCCTCTGTGTTTATACATTCTCTTATCCAGATTTCTTCCTGTTTCGCCTATGTAAAATAAAGAGCAGTTAATTTTTTACAGGGGATTAAATAGACTCTTGCTTCGTTGGTTCCTTCTATAGGTTTGGTGGTAGGGGATGATTTTTTAATGGTCGAAGGGTATTTAAAAGTGGGACGGTTAGGGGAAAGAATACTATTTAAACCTTTCAGTAATTGAGAAAATGGAAGGGAAAGGCAGTTTCTTTTAGTATCTGGGTTCCTACTTTTAGGACAATAGAAGTTTAACTTGGCCTTGGATGAGCATTCATTGATGATATGGAGGGGATATTTTAGTTCTATAAATGTATAGGTGGTGAAAGTAAATATTAATATATTTGGAATCTGTCATTAGATTTAACAATTGCTCTGATATATATATATATATATATATATATATATATATATATATATATATATATATATAAGAGGGGCGGTCAATAGGTTTTGCGAATCGGTAGGGCAAAACAGAGGAAGGGGGATGGCTGTTTGTGGGGGTGTTAGGACAAGTTATGACAAGTCAGGACCTGCAGCCGCACGCTCCTGCCTCGTCTATTTAAGAAGCAGTAGCTGATCGCAGATCGTCAGTCACAAATTTTTCAACAATGGAGAAGGTTGAGCACTGCGCAGTGATCTAATTTTTGTCCAAGGAAGGCAAGAATGCAAAAGAGATCCATGAACTCATGGTTGAAGTGTACAACGACACCGCCCCTTCCTATGCAACCATTGCTCGCTGGAATAGGGAGTTCCGTTATGGTCGTGAGTTCCTTGAAGATGACCCCCGTCCAGGACACCCGTCAGACGTGCCCAACGAGGACAATGTGGCCCGTGTGGAGAGGATGATCCTCGAAAATCGACGGGTGAAGGTCAAAGAAATCGAGCCAGAACTTGGAATATCACATGGAAGTGTTATCAACATCATCCACAACAATTTGTTCACGACCAAGGTCTCTGCCCGTTGAGTCCCTAGAAACCTCACGCCCCATGATCGACTTCAACGTCGTCAAAGTCCACAAGGCCAGAGTTGCCCAAGCTGCCCTGCACGAGTGCGGATTCGAGGAGCTCAACCATCCACCCTACATTCCAGATCTGGCCCCTAGCGACTACTTTTTATTCCGCCACTCAAGGCTGCACTGTGTGGACGCCGGTTTGGGAACGATGAAGATGTCCAGCTCGCCGTCCAAGAGTGGATTGAACAGCAGTCGGGAGATTTCTGGTTGTCAGGAATTTGAAGCCTCAGTGACAAGTGGCGCAAGTGCATTGAAGTCGAGGGTAGTTATATTGAAAAATAATAAAACCCTTTTCCTCATATCTCGTTTCCTTATATCCGAATTGCAAAACTTATTGCCCGCTCCTCGTATATATATATATATATATATATATATATATATATGAACCAAAACAGTTAGAAGTAGACTTAAAGATCATAGGCTCAAAGGATGAAAGCCAAGAATGAAGTCATGAATATCTAAGGTCAAGACAAAAAAACGTCTTCAGTAGGCCAAAGATCACAAAAATTGGACACTTGAACAATGGTCAAAGTTATCTAGTCAGATGAAAGTAATTATCAGGTATGTAAGAAAGACTATTGTTTTGCTGTTTTACATGTTATCGATGTAATTCCATTTAAATATATCTTGGTAGAGGTTTTTTTCAAATTTAACTTCTATGCAACATTTTTTTCAGATTTTCAGCACTTCTGGGGAGACCTTTGTGCGATAAAGGTTGGAAAGACAATTAACCCTGTTTGTGTAATACCAACTGTGAAGAATGGAGGTGGTTCTATCATGGTATGCATATCTTTAAAGGGGTCAGGGGAGATTTTTATGTCAGGGAAGAATAAACTCCACAACTTATATCACCGTGTTGTTTCAAGTTTTAAACCCAGAAATTACATCTCACAACCCCAATAAATGGTTATATTTCAGTAGGACAATGCTCAATGCCTAACATACAACCACACAAAGAATTACTTATGAGTACTGGGGGTCACGTCTATGGAGTCGCCACCACACATCCCAGGCATAAATTCAACGGAACGCTTGTGAGTTGTGCTTGGAAAGCAATACGAGCTACCACAACTACTAATAAAACAACTGTATGGAAAATTAAAACCTGAGTGAGGAAAGATTTCATCAGAAATTGATTAAAATGAAGCGAAATCCCTGCCACGAATTATTATGGCTGTAATTAAAGCAAAAGTGGGTCCAACTAAGTATAAAAATAATTAAAAATTTCCTACAAATATCTAATGACATTATATGATTCTACAGAGTGCTTTATATTTTAGGTCAAGGCTGTATAATTGTTAGTGTTCCATTCTTCTAAATTAGTTTAGGAGGGACGAGTTTATGAAATTACCATCTTCCTTGCCTCCTTTACTAAATATGAAAGTTTGTCATTGTTTCATTTTGTCGATAAGTCGAGTGTTGTTGCCCTTGACGAGTAGTGCAGAGACTGATCCTTGTCCCTTCATAAATCACGCCGTGTGCTAACAGTAGATGGAAATCCTACCCTCCCGCCGCATTTCCCCACTCGAAACAACTTCTCCTTCCTTCAAATCTGCCTTCGAACCTAACCCGATCCAGGAGGTTTGTACATGAACCTTGTTTGCCTTGATTAAACCTTGGTTTAAAACGAACACACGAATTGATAGCATCATGCACTCCTTTGTGTGTGTGTGTGTGTGTGCGTGTGTGTGTGCATGTGTGTGTTTTGAGGGGGAATTAAATGGGACTTCCAGGTTTAAGGCGAGACAAGATTTGCGTTTGTTCGTTGTTTAAAATCGAGAGAGGAAAACATCTCTCTGGGCTGTCGCTCTTAGGAATTTATCGGGGTTGTTATTATTATAATTATAATAATAATGAGGATGATAATAATAATGTCGATGGTAATAATTATGATAATAATGATAATGGTAGTAATGATGATGATGGTAATAATAATGATGATAAATAATAATAATATAATAATAATGATGCTAAATAATAATAATAATGATATAATAATGATGATAAATAATAATACTGATACTACTAATACAACTAATAATAATAATAAAAGACCTCGAAGCCTTTGCAGGGCGCACGTCCCTCGACTACGAAAGGGCCTGACCCAAGAGGCGGGTTTTCAGGTTGCTTGAAAGCGCCGAGCCAGGTAGAAGGCCGTATGCCACGAGGCAGACCATTCTGCAGCTATGGGGCAACTTCAGAGAAGGCACGATGGCCCATGGAGCCAAGACGGGGGCGAGGAACCGACCGAAAGCAGGAGGGGGCATATACCGAGCGAAGGGCTCTTTGTTGACTGGACTCAACCAGTGTGGAAGACAGGTAATTAAGAAGCGGCATCTGGGCGAGCCTCGCCCTGCCTTGTAGGGACGCGCATTTGAGGGAGAAAGCAGTTTCTAGGAGAGCTCTTAATTTGGGGCTGCTATTCGTTGCTTGCCAAACAATGGGAATATTTAGGAAGGATTATAGGATTGTTATTATTTGGGAGGAGGCAAAGGACATCGCATTCTTTCACTCTTCCTCCCAAACAAAAATCATGAACCGACGATTTATTGAAAAAAATAGCGATGAAACCTCATTAACCTGAAATACTAAAGAAGGATGACATTATTCATAAGATTATTACTATTATCATTATCATCACTATTATTACTATTACATTAGCAATATTATTATTACTATTACATTAGTAATATTATTATTACTATTATTATTAATACTATTAGTAAAATTATTAGTAGTAGTATTATTTAAATGTAAATACGAGGGGCGGTTAATAAGTTTTGCGAATCGGTAGGGCAAAACAGAGGAAGGGGGATGGCTGTTTGTGGGGGTGTTAGGACCAGTTATGACAAGTCAGGACCTGCAGCCGCAAGCTCCTGCCTCGTCTATTTAAAAAGCAGTAGCTGATCGCAGATCGTCAGTCACAAATTTTTCAACAATGGAGAAGGTTGAGCACCGCGCAGTGATCAAATTTTTGACCAAGGAAAGCAAGAATGCAAAAGAGATCCATGAACGCATGGTTGCAGTGTACACCGACACCGCCCCTTCCTATGCAACCATTGCTCGCTGGAATAGGGAGTTCCGCCATGGTCGTGAGGCCCTTGAAGATGACCCCCGTCCAGGACGCCCTTCAGACGTGACCAACGAGCACAATGTGGCCCGTGTGGAGAGGATGATCCTCGAAAATCGACGGCTGAAGGTCAAAGAAATCGAGCCAGAACTTGGAATATCACATGGAAGTGTTATCAACATCATCCACGACAATTTGGCCATGACCAAGGTCTCTGCCCGTTCGGTCCCTAGAAACCTCACGAAACATGATCGACTTCAATGTCGTCAAAGTTCGGAGGAGCTGCTGCTCCTGTACAACCAAGACCCGGCGGGATTCGAGTCACGCATAGTGACAGGTGATGAAACATGGGTCCATCACTGGGATCCCCTAGCGACTACATTTTATTCCGCCAACTCAAGGCTGCACTGCGTGGAAGCCGGTTTGGGGATGATGAAGATGTCCAGCTCACCGTCCAGGAGTGGTTTGAACAGCAGTCGGGAGATTTCTGGTTGTCGGGAATTCGAAGCCTCAGGGACAAGTGGCGCAAGTGCATTGAAGTCGAGGGTAGTTATATTGAAAAATAATAAAATACTTTTCCTCATATCTCGTTTCCTTATATCCGAATTGCAAAACTTATTGACCGCCACTCGTAGCTAGACTCAGAGCATACTATCAACTCTGGTCAAGTTTATGAATGTAAATATTATTAGAATTATCTATTAAAACGATAGATTTATTGCCTCATCCCCCTCCTTTGTCTGTCTATTTTAAGAGACGTCTTCAATATTTCATCTCGAACATTGCCTCTCCCTCCGATTGGCCATTTTATGGCATTGATTTTCAAACTTTGTCGTACTGTGTTCATTTCCCCTATATTTATGAATGTATCGTGAGGTTCTGCCCCTGAATAGGGGTACTTCTAACATCCCCGAACCCCTCCTTGGGTCGATGGGCGCGAGGAATCCAGTTGGTTCTCAATTTCTGAACAAAAACTTTGTCTTAACAAGGTCTGCTGACCCAAAAGTCGCGTGCTCTCACTTATTCTGATTTATGACCTTACGACCTTCAAAACCTTCAATAATTCATTGGCTAACCTTGGTAGGACTTTGACAATTATATCCTTCGAAAAGGAATGTAAAACAAAATAAGGGTTTCAAATTTCGTTAGAATAGGCTAAATAGTTACAATGTCATTACATAAACTAAAAAAAAGCAAAACAGGGACCGACGGACCGACCGACATAGTGAGATATAGAATCTCCTGCGACTAAAAACCCCCAAACGTTTTCTGTAGACCAGAATAGATTCAGCTTCAAACACACTTCTCAAATTTCAAACTCCCTTTCTATTTTGTCTAAGAGAACTGATAAATTTATTAATATAAATTTAATTCCTACTTCACATTAATACGTTGGCTCTGCTTCCTTAACTCGGGGGCAATTCGAGCTAACAACATAAATGGTCTCAAATGATCGAAATGAGATAAGTGTTGCTGCATTGCTCCCTGTAGCAGATGAGCTCTGCTCCTCCAACCACTTGGGAGATTAGACGAAGCCTTTGAGCCTACAGCATGTGTTGTATGCCCCGTTGCGACAATTAAGTGGGGGGTGTCAGACTGTCCTCAGGGCACCAGGTTAAAATAGAAGGAGGCTGTTGCATGCCATGGGAATTTTTATATCACTCATTTGTGGTAGTGGTTTATGCAACAGCTATGAAGTGGAGGTTCAAATACTCTGCTGGAAATTTTTTCTAAAAGGAGGCTCATATAAAAAAATGGCGTTGCTGGGAGGGGGGGTGAATAGGTGTATTGTGGAAGATTCATGATCAGGGTAGCCAAAAGACTATTTGGCCGCTAGGAACCATGTAGGAGTGCAAATCATCTAAACCAGATTCCGTTCCAAAAGGTAGGCAACCGTGGGAGTTCCTTAAACGTTACCTGAAAATCATTCTAGAGTTAAAATTCTATAATTATTTTTTTAACAATAGTCGTTTATAGAAGAAATGTCCGAAAACTTGTCAGCACGAGGCTCACATATTTTGATCTTTGGGGATTAACGGCATGAACATTTATTTCATTAAGAATCAGAGCTGAGAAAGTGTTTGCCAAAATCCTTAACAACAATACAAAATCAAACTTATTTGAGCAATAATTGTAATTAATTAAAGCACAACGAGAATTAACTAGTATAATTATGGGGTATACCTGCCCCCGGCTTTCCCACACGACTTGCACAAACGTGCGAGGAATACCGACGAAGTGAACAATGAGACTAGGGGCCTAGTTTCCGGCTACCATGGAAGCGAGTGTCCTTTGCGTTTCGACAGATAAGATTGTACCTATCTCCTCCCGGTTCCTCTGGAAGGAACTTACTCTGAAAACACATTCCCCTCCAAGCAGGAGACACGCCACTCTTCCAATTTGGGGAGTTCAGAGCAGTCCATTCTAATCTCTTCAATCCACTCCTTTCAAGCGCCGAGAAGACTAGAGGTTATGCCTGCGTCACCAGACATTTCTCTGACTCCTATAATCCAAAGAAACAGTCGCCGCTACCCGCTCAATTATCCTCTTATCGATAAGCGACATCTCGTAGCCTAATTTTCCTACAACTTCGCCGAACTAAAAAAAACAAAAACATTAATTCACTCCGCGCGTTATCATTAACTTTAAAATACGATGACAAGCATAGTAATCAAATCCTGTAATTACAGTGTTTTCGCAGTGCCTAAAGTGAAGCGATATATTCACCACAATTATGGTAAATTACTTTTCATTAATAATTGCCGATAAAGTAAATAATTCAAGATTTTATACATTAGGACGTCCTTTTGTATATTATATTAATACCATTTAATTCTTTATTGTGTATGTTAATAAAACACAAATCCAATCTCTTTGCACTTTTCCAGAGTCGAGAATAGACATTCAACCTCCCCGAAAGTCACTCCGAATAATCAATGCCATCGTTGGTTTCGGTGAAACAAAATAAAAATCAAATAAGTCATACTGACATATGCTAGAGTACTAGTAGTACCTAGAAAATAAGAAAACGATTGGAGTTCAGATGAAGACTGGATGCATCGACTACCCAAACCGTAAGCTGTTTGCATCGCCTACTATGGCCTATTTCCATAGTCCCAATTAACTGTGCTTGAAATTTACACTCTATTTAACTCTTATATTATTTACGTTCGTTCTTGTTAGTGAAGTAGGGTCATTTTTTGAGTAAAACAGATCCAATTCATTAAAATTCCCCTACATTTATCCAATCACAGTGCTTTGAGTATACACGGGAATAGGAGGGACCGAGAAACGTGTGCGCATAGTAAATTCACTCATAGTGAAAGGTAATAATACCAAGCAGGAGCTAGGTCAGATTAGGTAACACTAATGCCCGCCCGTGAGAGTTTCCAACAAACAGATCCCCGTCCGACTAAACTGGATTAGAATGCTGGAGGCAAGGACAGCCGACGTTGAGACCAGTTATAATTTCGTGATTTTCATTCTTATACGAACATATACAGAGATAAAAATACATACAAACCCACGTACTCGCATGTACGCATTCGAAGCGAGAGATAAAAAAAATCGAGTTTTCTAGTTTCTTAGATATTTTTTAGCAATCTTTTCAACCTGGCCGCGTCGACTCTGAAGCACTGAGCGAAATGAGGACAATATGAGAACTCTGGATTTGCCCATAGGGAGATGCAACTTGAGAGAGATTCAAGGCGAGCGACCCACACCTTTTGAGAGTAATTCACATCTGTAATAATTAGGTTAAATGTAATGTACGCAATGATGCATTACAATTTGCTTGGCGTCTTCCAAGTGGACCCGATAGCGGTGTGAAGATTGCTAATCATTCATACACTCTAACCGCATAATTCACATCTGCATCAAACGGTAAACATTTTATAATTCACGACCGTAAGAGGAACCTATTCATTTTAGGGGGTAGAGGGGTGGAGAGGCATCCATTTGTTAGTTAATTTTTCTGTATTTAATAGTGAAAATGTTATTTTTCAAGCAATAGAAGAAATAGGTTGACGGGATTCAATTTACGGTAAGATCGCGAAAATCCTGCCAAGAACAAAGCGCCCTTTTACCTCAATCTGATTTTCGCGCTCTAATATAGAATTAATCTTTTCAAAACATAGACACATACAAAGAACAAAGAGCTGGTATGAAACGATATCTTACCTCCTTTTCGCTAATTAACTTGGGTAAATTTGTGCATAAAATCAATCACGTCAGAATCTCGTGATCTTGAATTATGTGAAAATGATACATACGAGTAAGTAAAAAATAATGGAAATTACAAAATTAACGATAATTAACGAAGAAATATTATATAAATTGGGAATAAAGATCTTAATTGTGAATAAAGACCTTAAATTAGGAAGATAGACCTTTAAATTGGGAATAAAGACCTTAAATTCGGATTAAATACCTTAAATTGGGAATATAGACCTTTAAATATAAAGACTTTTAAATTCGGACTAAATACATTAAATCGGGAATAAATACCTTTAAATTGGTAATACAGACCTATAAATAGGAAATGTAGTTCTTAAATTGGGAATGCAGACGTTTAAATTGGGAATAAAGACCTAAGATTGGGAGTAAATGCCTTAAATTGGGAATAAAGACGCCTTGGAGTGAAATTGATGTATAAGGAAGATCGTAAAGTCTTTTAGACGCCCTTCATGTCCTACTTTGGGGGATTCGATGCTTCGGGCTGAGATGCTAGCCGTGACCCTATTGACCAGGGGGTCAAACATTAGCGAATGGTCTCTTAAATATAAAAAAGCGCTTGGTCACGAAGAATAGAGAAGAAGATAAACAAAGGAAAAAAATACAGGATGATCCAATTAGGAAACCATTGAAATATCCGCTTTTCATTTACAGGGTGTCCGAAAAGTTACTAAACTGGATCTGTTGTAGACCCCCTGGTGGGTTTATTTATTTCTAGTGCATAGTAACTTTTCGGACACCCTGTACTATTGCAGTACACCATCAACTTTAAATGCATGGGGTGACTATTATTTTAAAAAATAAGGTCAACAGACCTAAGTCGCGTGCCCTTAATTATTCTGACTTATGACATTACGAGTTTCAAAACTTTCAACAAAATTGGCAATCCGACCCATAGTTAGTTTTCTTTTAATAATTCCCGGACTAACCTTGGGAAGACCTTGGCAATTATATTATTCAAAGGAGAATGTATATCAACATAAGGATTTCAAATTTAGTTAGAATCGGCCGAATAGTTATAAAGTTATTGTCAAAAGCTTCATTGAAAAGTAAAGTGGTTACCATCTGACAGACCAACATTATAACTTATTAGAGTCGTGCGCACGCGACTAAAAATTCAACCAACGAGGTAATTTCCACCCGGTTAACGATAAGAAATATAAGTGACGGAAAAAGATGTAGTTAAGAAAGTTATTTTTATAAAGAAAACCTTGGAAGGAACTGCAAAAGAATCAGAAACTAAAAGAAATTAAGAAAAACAACCAGATTAACATGGCAAATAGACTGCCTTTAGGCCGAAATCTACTAAATATGTATATCAAAAACACCATTAATGGTTTTAGTTTCATTTGAAAACATAGGCTGGAAACAAAGTTCTCTCGCACCTTTTATTGACAATGATTTACAATGAAACAATACAGCAAAAGAAACATATCAATGAACATTGTAATATTACACCGTTAATTTCCAGCGCGTTTCCAATGACAGTTCAAAGTCCTTCTTCCAACTGCAGATTTCAGTTTATCATTTACGAACGTTTTGCCATTCAAGAAGTTCTGCAGTGGCCGGAAGGGTTGGTAGTCTGTTGGCGCCACACCTCGCGAGTACGGTGGGTGAGGGAGAACTTCCCGCCCCCAGCTCAAGGACTTTGGCACGGGTATGATTTGCAACGTGTAGTCAGTCGGGCGTTATCATGAAGAAACATGACATCAGTCAATTCTGGTAGTTTCTGCGAAATTGCATCTGCCACCTGTTGTGGTTGTTGTCTGTAAAATTGAGCGTCGAGAGACTTTAGATATTATATAGGGTGTTCGACTAGAGCGAGGCTTAGGCGTTTCTAGGCCTCTCTTGAAAGTTCACAGTGACATAGTCTATCTAGGCTCAAGATCACTGTGCACTTTTAAGCGAGGCCAAGGAAAGACTTAAGCAAATACACATTAACTTGTCGTACCCCCTGTATAAATCTATAAATAAATAAACTTTTAAATAAATCTACATATATGTAAATAAACTTTTAAATAATTCTATAAATACATAAACTTTTAAATAAATCTATAAATAAAAACTTTTTTAAAATTCTATAAATAAATAAACTTTTAAATAATTCTATGACTAAATAAATAAATTTTTAAATAAATCTATAAATAGATAAACTTTTTAATAAATCTAGATATAAATAAACTTTTAAATAATTATATAAATAAATAAACTTTTAAATAAATCTATAAATAGATAAACTTTTAAATAAATCTATAAAAATACACTTTTAAATAAATATATCTATAAATAAACTAATAAATCTATAAATAAATAAAATTTTAAATAAATTTAGAAATAAATAATTAAATAAATTATAAATAAATAAACTCTTAAATAAATCTAGAAATAAATAAACTTCTAATTAAAAGGTTGTGCGGGAACTTTGTTTCCAACCTAATATTTTAGTTTCATTTCAAACTATATTTTATTTTCTGGATTCGAGCAAATTCTTAAGCTATGATCTTAGCTTGAAACATTAACGAAGTAATTTTCTAACACGGTTTTGGCTCCCATTTTTGCCTCTTTAAGATGAAAAAAACAAAAAGAACTAAGAGGTCACATATTTTTAGAAGTAAACTGTGAATAAGAAACTAAATCTTCTTTCTGCTTGACGACTTACCTACCCAGAGGGATTTTGTGCTGTCATCCATTAACTCCAGTAATTGACACAGCATAACCAGCCAACAGTGAAGGATGTTCCCGCAAGTTTTTCCCTTGACCTTAGGCAAAAAGCTGTTCTCTTTTCAGTCATGTCTCCCATTCACTAGGTACTTCTCCCATTTACTTGGCACTAATTTCAAGATGGTATTAGACTTTCTAACAAAGAAAGCGGGGCCGATTCGGAAGTTTCACAATTTTATTCCTGAGCTGAAAGGAGGCAAGTTAGCGGGTTGGGGTTATTGGTCGTTATTTATGTGGGTTTACGGGCGAACCAATAGCACCTTTGGTTGGGTGAGATGCTATTAATATTTATCAGACAATTATTATTTTTTTTAGGCACATTCTCTCTTGTTTATGTTTACCTTTCCCATCTCTTTAGCTTTTCAACGCGACAGGGACATGGTCTAGTGGACCCGCGGCGAAAATCAACCAAATTTGGACTCAGAAACCTCATTTACCCCTTGTGACATTGGTTTGACCTTCATATCTCTAGAAATTTCCGATTTATCACCACCTGGTGGTAAACTTATATTATATTTGAACTCAGTGACCTCAATTACCTTTGGTAGTATTGGTTTTAACTGGCTACATTGAGCCAGCACCACCTGGTGGTCAACTTATATCATATTTAAACTTGTGACCTCAATTACCTTTGCTACTACTGATACTAGCTGGCTACATTGAGCCAGCGCCACCTGGTGGTCAACTAATATATCATATTTGAACTCAGTGACCTCGATTACTTTTGCTAGTACTGGTTTTATCTGGATACATTGAGCCAACGACTCTTTGCGGACAGAAAATGGAAAGAACACGAGATTTGCATCACCCATATACCTACTGCTTGCTTCGGCGCACTTAAAAACACAACACTGTTGGCCAATACAAGATATTCTTCAAAGCCCAATAAATAAATATAATATGAGAGCTATTGAACGCTATTCTTAAAAATGGGAAAAACTGGGCCCCGATAGTTCAAATGGGGGATAAAAATGGGTCCCTATTAATAATATGGACAAAGCTGGGCCCTGATTGTTCAAAATGGGAAAAAATGGGACTCTTAATCAAATAGGAAAAACTGGGCCCCACTGTTCAGATGTGGGAAATAATTGGACCCTATTAATCAAATAGGGAAATCTACCAAATGATTGTTCAAACTGGAAAAAATGGGACTCTATTAATCAAAGGGGCAAAACTTGGGACCGATTGTTTAAATGAGGAAAATTGGCCCCTATTAATCAAATGGGCAAAACTAAGCCCTGCTTGTTTAAATGCGAGAAATGGGTCCCTATTAATCAAATGGACAAAACGTGGGCCCAATTGTTTAAATGGGAGAAATGGATCCCTATTAATCAAATTATCAAGACTGGACTCTTATTAATCAAATTGGTAAAACAGGGTCCCTATTATTCGAACTAGGTAAAATGTGACTCTATTAATCAAATGGGGAAATTTGGGCTCGAATGGTTAAATGGATCCCTATTAATCAAATGGCCAAAACAGGGCCCCGATTGTTCAAATGGGTGCGTATTTATAAAATGGGCCCCGATTATTCAGATGGGTCCCTATTAATCAAATGGGTCCCTATTAATCAAATGGGTCCAGATTGTTCAAATGGGTCCCTATTAATCAAATTGGCAAAACAGGGGCCCCGAGTGTTCAAATTTGGAAAAATGTGACTATTAATCAGATGGCCAAAACAGGGCCCCGATTGTTCAAATGGGTGCGTATTTATAAAATGGGCCCCGATTATTCAGATGGGTCCCTATTAATCAAATGAGTCCAGATTGTTCAAATGGGTCCCTATTAATCAAATTGGCAAAACAGGGGCCCCGAGTGTTCAAATTGGGAAAAATGTGACTATTAATCAGATGGGCAAAACTTGGGCTCGATTGGTTAAATGGGGGGTAAATCAAATGGGCAAAACAAGGCCCCGATTGTTCAAATGGGTGCCTATTAATCAAATGAGCCCAGATTATTCAAATGGGTCCCTATTAATCAAATGAGCTCCGATTATTCAGATGGGTCCCTATTAATCAAATGGGCCCCGATTGTTTAAAATTGGCCCCTATTAATCAAATTGGCAAAACAGGGGCCCCGAGTGTTCAAATTTGGAAAAATGTGACTATTAATCAGATGGGCAAATGTTGGGCTTGATTGGTTAAATGGGGGTAAATGGATCCCTATTAATCAAATTGGCAAAACGGGGGGCCCCGAGTGTTCATATTGGGAAAATATGACTCTAGTAATCAGATGAGCAAAACTTGGGCTCAATTGGTTAAATGGGGGAAATGGATCCCTATTAATCAAATTAGCAAAACAGGGGCCCCGAGTGTTCAAATTGGAAAAAAACGTGACTATTAATCAGATGAGCAAAACTTGGGCTTGATTGGTTAAATAGGGGTAAATGGATCCCTATTAATCAAATTGGCAAAACAGGGGCCCCCGAGTGTTCATATTGGAAAAATATGACTCTAGTAATCAGATGGGCAAAACTTAGGCTCAGTTGGTTAAATGGGGGAAATGGATCCCTATTAATCAAATTGGCAAAACAGGGGCCCCCGAGTGTTCATATTTGGAAAATATGACTCTAGTAATCAGATGGGCAAAACTTGGGCTCAATTGGTTAAATGGGGGAAATGGATCCCTATTAATCAAATTGGCAAAACAGGGGCCCCGAGTGTTCAAATTTGGAAAAATGTGACTATTAATCAGATGGGCAAAACTTGGGCTCGATTAGTTAAATGGGGGGTAAATCAAATGGGCAAAACAAGGCCCCGATTGTTCAAATGGGTGCCTATTAATCAAATGAGCCCAGATTATTCAAATGGGTCCCTATTAATCAAATGGGCTCCGATTATTCAGATGGGTCCCTATTAATCAAATGGGCCCCGATTGTTCAAATGGGTCCCTATTAATCAAATTGGCAAAACAAGGGCCCTGAGTGTTCAAATTTGAAAAAATGTGACTATTAATCAGATGGGCAAAACTTGGGCTCGATTGGTTAAATGGGGGTAAATGGATCCCTATTAATCAAATTGGCAAAACAGGGGCCCCCGAGTGTTCATTTGGGAAAAATATGACTCTAGTAATCAGATGGGCAAAACTTGGGCTCAATTGGTTAAATGGGGGAAATGGATCCCTATTAATCAAATTAGCAAAACAGGGGCCCCGAGTGTTCAAATTGGAAAAAACGTGACTATTAATCAGATGAGCAAAACTTGGGCTTGATTGGTTAAATAGGGGTAAATGGATCCCTATTAATCAAATTGGCAAAACAGGGGCCCCCGAGTGTTCATAAGGAAAAAATATGACTATAGTAATCAGATGGGCAAAACTTGGGCTCAGTTGGTTAAATGGGGGAAATGGATCCCTATTAATCAAATTGGCAAAACAGGGGCCACCGAGTGTTCATATTTGGAAAATATGACTCTAGTAATCAGATGGGCAAAACTTGGGCTCAATTGGTTAAATGGGGGAAATGGATCCCTATTAATCAAATTGGCAAAACAGGGGCCCCGAGTGTTCAAATTTGGAAAAATGTGACTATTAATCAGATGGGCAAAACTTGGGCTCGATTAGTTAAATGGGGGGTAAATCAAATGGGCAAAACAAGGCCCCGATTGTTCAAATGGGTGCCTATTAATCAAATGAGCCCAGATTATTCAAATGGGTCCCTATTAATCAAATGGGCTCCGATTATTCAGATGGGTCCCTATTAATCAAATGGGCTCCGATTGTTCAAATGGGTTCCTATTAATCAAATTGGCCAAACAAGGGCCCCGAGTGTTCAAATTTGAAAAAATGTGACTATTAATCAGATGGGCAAAACTTGGGCTCGATTGGTTAAATGGGAGTAAATGGATCCCTATTAGTCAAATTGGCAAAACAGGGGCCCCCGAGTGTTCAAATTGGAAAAAAACGTGACTATTAATCAGATGAGCAAAACTTGGGCTTGATTGGTTAAATGGGGTAAATGGATCCCTATTAATCAAATTGGCAAAACAGGTGCCCCTGTGTTCATATTGGGAAAATATGACTCTAGTAATCAGATGGGCAAAACTTGGGCTCAATTGGTTAAATTGGGGAAATGGATCCCTATTAATCAAATTGGCAAAACAGGGGCCCCGAGTGTTCAAATTTGGAAAAATGTGACTATTAATCAGATGGGCAAAACTTGGGCTTGATTGGTTAAATGGGGGTAAATGGATCCCTATTAGTCAAATTGGCAAAACGGGGGCCCCCGAGTGTTCATATTGGGAAAATATGACTCTAGTAATCAGATGGGCAAAACTTCGGCTCAATTGGTTAAATGGGGGTAAATGGATCCCTATTAATCAAATTGGCAAAACAGGGGCCTCGAGTGTTAAAATTTGGAAAAATGTGACTATTAATCAGATGGGCAAAACTTGGGCTTGATTGGTTAAATGGGGGTAAATGGATCCCTATTAATCAAATTGGCAAAACAGGGGCCCCTGAGTGTTCATATTGGGAAAATATGACTCTAGTAATCAGATGGGCAAAACTTGGGCTCAATTGGTTAAATGGTGGAAATGGATCCCTATTAATCTATTTGAAAATACCCCGAATAAACAGGGTGGTCCTGATGTCGCGTACCCGAAGGTCAGAACATCCTTAGGGTTAGTATGGTGTTTGTATCGCTTGCTTAATGCAGTCCATCGTTGCCGATGACGACGTCACTCCATACATGGATGAGTTTGATGATTAACGTCTTTGGTGAGATCGTTGATGGCTGCGGAGTCCGCCAAGGTTGGCACAGCCTCTTCCACAGCGTCTTGCACGGCGGGCTATGGCAGCATTGTTGTAATTTGTGCTGAAGTGGTTGCCTTCGTCGTGTACCAGGGCGCACCAGGAGCTTCTATTGGTAGCATCGGTCTCGAGGGTTCCTGGGTTCATGTTGAACTTTTTGAGGGAGGATTTTAGGTGATCCTTAAGCCTCTTTTTTTTTGTCCTCCCACAGATCGTCGCTCCACAGAAAATTCTCAGTACATGGGGATCCTCGGTAATCGATGTTCAGGCTGGCGGATGATGTGGCCAGTGTAGCGAAGTTGTTTTAGTCTGAGGATTTCTTCCAGTGAGGATGTATGCATAAGCTCTCTAATGTTGATATAGGGCATCTTGTCCCACTAAGGAATAGCCAGGAAGCGTCTTAGGCAGTTTATACGAAAACTCTCTAGCTTCTTGATCGGATGTTTATATGGTGCCCAATATTCGCAACCATAGAGCAAGATGGAGAGGCAGGTAGCCAGCTATACTGAACGCTTGGTAACCAGGGTCAGGTTGTGGTTATTGAAGACCCATCTTGAAAGTTTTCCAAAAGCGGCTGAGGCAAACACAATTCGTCTAGTGATTTTGTCATCCAGGGAGCAGTCAATTGACAGGATGGAACCAAGGTATGTGAAGTGTTGGACTTACTTCAATTGGTCCTCTCCTATAGTGATCTGTGGGTTGGCTATCTGTCCTACACCTTGGCCTGTGCGCTGGAATAACACTTCTGTTTCTTCAGTGTTAATCGTTAATCCCATTCGTGTATATGCTTCACATACACAATTAAGGATGGTCTGGGGCCCTTGTTCTGTATGGCTGACAAAGCCAGCATCACCAGCATATTGAAGCTCTACGATTGTTTTGGTGTTAATTAGTGTTTTTGCACGAAGGTGGGCGAGGTCAAAGAGATTTCCATCTAACCTGTAGTTTAGAGTGACTCCCACTTCGTCTTCATTGATGTTATTGTAGACGAGTTGGGTGACATTAGCTATGAACAGGCTGAATATTAGATGGGCAAGAACGCAACCCTATTTAACCCCAACACTCACTTCAAAAGGAGCAGATTTTTTACTCCCTGCTACAAGAACAGCGTTCATCCCGCTGTGTAGTTCAGCAAGTACTTTAAAATAATTGGATGGGCAGCCAAATTTTGCAAGTAATTGCCATAGTAGTGTGCGGTTTACAGTATCAAAAGCTTATTTTCATTAATTGATATATTACCACTGTATTTTTCACTGTGTTCACTAAACTTGCTGTAATCCAATTCGGAAAGCGTGGCGACATCTTCTTGTGAGGATGAGGAAGAGATCGACGCGGCGCCGGTCGCACGGTATCCATAGAAAGGTGCACCATCGGAAGGGTCTGAAGACGAAGAAGTAGAAGACGAATCCAACGACTTCCAGTCAGAAGGCCCCTCCGAATCCGTGAATCCCTCTAAAGCGTGGACACCCGCGGCGACAATCCTAAGGCGATCCCACTCCTGGAGCCAACGGGAGTCAGCGAGCTCTGCCACGGCCCTTGCCGCGAGGGCCAGACCTCGCTGCATGTTCCGCTTGGCTTGTAGTACCCACAAAGGAAGATCCGCGGTATGATCCATATCTGGACCAGGAAGAGTTTTGTAAATTAGTGAAGCCTGTTCTGGCTGACAGGGCTCGTTCCAAAAGTTGAATTCCCGAATCTACGATGGCTCGTTCACGTGCGTCCCTTATTGCCGGTCCCCAATTATAATTTAAGACGATGAAGTAGAGGCGGAGTCGGGCTTTTAGGGAGGCAAGTTCTTCGGGCGAGAGATAATCTCGGAACTTGTAAATAACCAATAATTGTTGGATTTCCTCGCGGTCTCGCCGCTTGAACCGCGGAGAGTTTATTTTTTTTTCAATTTAGTTGTGATAAGGTCGTAGTTTATCAGAGAGTCGATCCGTTGGTGCGGCGGGATCATCAGTCTTGGGCCTCCCCTTGCTTCTTCAGGAGGAGACGGCGGCTCTGGGGCGTCTGTGTATGCTACGGGTAAAGGGGGCAGTGCAGCATGTAGTTCTTCCGAGGTGGCCGCCACCTGGGAAGTTAAAGCTCTTACTGCTGCAGTCGGAGGTACATTCGCCCCCTCCTCTTCCGATAATGGGTCACCTGCTGTCTCTTCTTGTAATAAGTATAAGGTTTTTGAATGTTGCCCCGATGGTGACGTCAATGGAGACTGCGGCGGCTGAATCCACCGTAGGCGGTCCCACAGCTAGGGATGACAATGATGTGCTGTGGGCCAGAAATGCAGGAAACTGGCTCTGTGTCGAAGTCGCGGGTGTAGACGAGGTGGAAGTGTGGCGTCGAAGTTGAGGCATGGCATTCTGGTAGTCCGCAAGGGTTCCAGAAAAAATCGTGAGAGGTTCACGATCGAGTAAAACGCCGAGCCAAGTGCACAGGTGCGACTTCGACACAGAGCCAGCTTCATGCATTTCCGGCCCCCAGCATATCATTGTTTCGGTGTTGCTCCCTGCATTTTTCTTGCAATTGTCGTGCAACGAAAACCATATCTATAGTTGACCTTTCTTTTCGAAACCACACTGTGATTCCGGCAGGATCTTCTCTGCAATGTGGGTAAGTAGTCGTGTCAGCATAATGCGGGCTAGAGTTTTCCCAGCATTGGAGAGGAGTGTGATGCCACGGCTATTGCTACATACAGTTTTGTCTACTCTTTTCTTATGGATGGTAACAATTTTGCCATCTTTGAAGACTTGTGGTACGCTGCCAGTTTCCCAGCAGACTTTGTGTAAATGGTTAGTGATGTTGTGGCCACCATACTTCAGTAGTTCAGCAGGAATATCGTCTGGTCTTGCAGCTTTGTTTTTTGGACTTCTGCAAGTGTTTGAGTTAAGTCCAGTTCTATAATTTCTGGGCGCTGAGGGATCTTATTTAGAATGGACAGGTCTACTGGGTTTTCTCGATTTAGCAGCTCTTTAAAATGTCTAGCCCATCGATCTAATATCCTGTCGTGCTCAGTTATGAGGGTATTCCTGTCAGCGGTACGCACGGAGGTGAGTGTGGTGGTAGTTGGTCCGTAGGCTGTTTTAAGCGAGGAATAAAAGTTGAGGGGATCGCCATGGTCCATTTGTGTTTGCATTTCAGAAGATAGTTTATCCCACCAAGAGTTTTCCATCTCCCTTAAAGCATTCTGGACATTAGTGCACAGTGAAGAGAAGTGGTTCTTGTTTCTTGGTGATGGGTTTCGTAGATAATGGTTATGGGCAGCATTTTTATCCTTGATGAGAGTGTGAATGGCTGTTGCATTTTCATCAAACCAGTCATGATTCTTACGTCTAGTTGTGCCTAAAATTTCTTGTGCAGTGTCATGAATAGTGGTGAAGGAGCTGTTCCATATTGTGCTGAGAGAATTTGTTGGTGCATTTGGGTCTAAGAGTGTTGCAACATCTGGTAGTTGAGCGAGGGAAGACTGGAAGGCTGTTTTGATTTCAGGGTCGTTGAGTGCTGACAGATTTAATCTAGGTTTGGGGACAATTTTCCTGACATGTGGTCTTATTCTTATATTGAGCTTAGCTCCCACCAATCTGTGATCAGTGGAGGCTTCAGCTCCTCTCATTACACGCCTGATTTAAACTTCACTCAGGTCTCGCCTTCGGACTATGATGTAATCCAATAGATGCCAGTGGCAAGACCCGGAGTGCATCCATGTGGTTTTATTTTTGTTTGGGAGCTGGAACATGGTGTTGGTAATTGATAATGAATACTCTGAGCAAAGACTGAGGAGTCTGAGACCATTTGCATTGTATTGCCCCACTCCGTGAGGACCAAGAACGCCTTCCCAAAGAAGATGGTTCTTGTTTCCTACTCTGGCATTCATGTCTCCGAGAAGGAGAACCTTGTCACTGTCAGGTATACGTTGTAAGGTATCCTGAAGGCAGGAGTAGAAGAAGTCTTTTGTTTGATCGTCTGAGGGGAGTGTTGGCGCATAGACGCTGAGTAGGGTGGCGAACTGTGACTTAGCTAGAGATGCGACATACTGAGATTGTTTCACTCAATCTTGTGGGCGTGGTTGGTATTGAGTTCAGGAGAGAGGAGCGGATCGCAAAGCCGACTCCATGTACTCGTGGTTGGTCAGAAGGCAGTCCTTGCCAAAAGAAGGTATAACCTTCTCCTGCCTCCGCAAGTGAACCGGCTTCTGCAAGTCTAGTCTCACTTATGGCAGTGATGTCTACCTCATAGCGTTCTAGTTCTGCTGCTATGAGCACAGTTTTTCTTTTTGGTATGTTTGGGGTGGTGTCCTGCAATGTTCTGACATTCCAAGTAGCGACGGTCAGGTATCTCTTCCTTTTGTTGATTCGACCGCAATCACATGGGATGCCCTGGCAGCTGCGGTAGTCTGCCACAGGCTTGGGAATGGAGCGGCAATGTCTAGGTCACCTTTTATTGACCCTTCCTCGATAGAGGTGGGCAGTGCTGTCCCTAAAACAGGGCTGACCAGTCGCTCAGACAGACACCGAAAGAGGGCTGCACTCCAATACTTCAGCCACTCCAACGATCATGTGTTCTGAGCCGCCTGTGGTGCGGCCTGCCAAATAGAGGCTTTCAGCCGCTCCAAGGCCTACCCCCGTCACTGACAAGGCCATCGCCGCAGGTCTTTTGGTCTTATACTTAAATTATATGGATATGGTATTTCAAGAATTAGTGGATGAATGAGCAATGCATGGAGTGATAACTAGCACGATGGTATTTAAGGTAGAAAGTAGGTGTATCAATGGCCCTCTAATAGGGTCTGAATCCCTCGCCCGTCACCCCAAACCTCATGATAAATAAATGATTCTGTCTGTCCCGTTTTGGGAGCGCAGTTCTCCAAATGCGAATAGATTGGGACCCATATCCCTCAAATGGGCCAAATTTGGACCCTTAAGAGTTCAAATTGGCTAATTGGGACTGCCATTCTTACAAGGTTCCCGTAATAATTTCCCCTCATCGAACGATCTGGAGAATTATGAAAATAACTCCCAATTTCGGGAAGTGGGATCTTTAGAATCCTGAAACTGACTGAGTTGTGAGGGCTAAGCCCAGAACACCTAAGATCCATATTTTCCGGTTAGTCCCCTGAATCGGGAGGCAAATTTTGCCACATTTATGTATATGTCGCGGGGGAAAGGAAGGAGGGAGGGGGTGACCTGACTGATTTTAATGACCCCTTTTTATTTTGTCCTGGGGGCCATTGATAATTCTCCCAGACGTGTTTGTAGTATTTTTTTATCGATTTAATGACTCCTTTCACCTTTCGGAGGTGAACCAATTAGAGAGGAGGAAAAAATAGCAGCTTATATATACATACATACAGGCATATATATATATATATATATATATATATATATATATATATATATATATATATATATATATATATATATATACATGGATGCATACATACATATATTTTTAATATTTTTTTAAAATTCCTCCCAAATCGAAAACCTCCATTCTTTGAGTTACTTCTCTTTAGAGTACCCTCAAGGGGTGAAATTTGTCGTTCTGTGACGTATGTTCCTAAATCGATGCTAATTTAACTAGTATTATCATTAAACCCCGTCCTTCTCTACATATAAGGTCTTGGAAGATTTAGAAAATATAGGTATTTAAAAAGAGAAAAGGCCTCAGCGAAAGGTACTAGCTCGAGTAGTCTAAAGAGGAGACTACTTGGAGCGTTCTTTCTCGGGAGTTAGCTATTTGAAAAAAAAGTGATAAGCAAAGAGGACAAGGAAGATTTTCTTTTTAGATGTTTGGGCAGAAACTGGTAAATTTAAGGAAAGTAAAAATTTAATGAAGGTAGATAAGCGTAGATAACTTAAAACGCTAGTGGGAGAGCGCGCAACTCTCCTGACCCTGTTCCTATTCACCTGAGAATAATTCAGATCAGAAAAAAACGCCCACACTAATTACGGGCTTCAGAGAAATACACTTAAAAGCTTCCAAGAACAAGCAGTAGCAAAGGAGAGAACCGACGAGACCAGCATGAATGCCTCGAAGCAATGTGTTGGAAGACAGCGAGATGATTTCGAGTCCAAAGGGAAAAAAATACGGCGAAAAGACCTTCTTATTTGGACCTTGGGGAACGTCTGATGAAATAACCAATCTAGCGAACTCGATCGAAACAAAGGCTCAAGGCAACCATATTCTTAAGAACATGAGAAAAGAAGGAGGCTGCAAAAGGCTAATCGATAGTCCATACTAGGCAGCCTTCCTGTTTCCCACTTCTGTCGATCAACATGAGATATAGTTTCCTTAAGTTCAAAATGTCTAGGAAGAGAAATAACAGACGCCCAAAAGCCAGGGCACCCTCGGGTCTCCACTTGCTATCTGCCTCCCCTTCCCATTACCCCGCGGGAGTAATTCTAGTATAAAACCGTTCGTCAGGAGAAAAGGAGATTTTTCGTTTCGTCACGACATCGATAAGGACTTGCTGGGATAGAATTCCCCCAGCAAGTTAAGGACTTTCATTTTCTTGGGCAATACCAGATTGCACCAAGTATAATCGGCATATTTCGATTACCAAAGATCGATCCTGAAGCGATCACTGGAAGTACGAACGTACGACCCACTTTATTAATCATAGTAATAAAATAAAAACTATAATCTCGGCTAACCCACAACACTCTGCTTTTATCACATGAGTAGCGAGGATAGGATTTCATTCATCTACCACTGGATTTGTAAACAAACTTGTCCAGCTTAAACCCATTGGTACGTGTCCTTTCCTTTTCTCTAAAAATAAGAACCTTACCTTCAATCAAGTGCCCTCGGACTCTTCTCCTTTCTAACCAATAAAGATTTACTCTACTAAACAACCATAAGGTAATCTCCTCAAACCATGAATCATCTGAGTCATCTTTGTGGCAGACTTAGAACATAAGAGAAGGAGACCGGAAAGGCAGCTCCTGTTCCCATCACCCAGTTCAGTCGCACTATCTAGCTAAGGTGTAGAATGTAAGGCGGTTTGGTACTTTATTACACCTCTCGATAAAACTACTACACCACCTAACATCCTCGTCTATAAATCTATTCTTAAAACTCCGCTGGAAGGATGCTTGTATCACAGCCAATTCCAAACCAATTTCTACCAATCTCTTTCCTAAACCTAAACTGTAAGGCGGTTTGGTACTTTATTACACCTCTCGATAAAACTACTACACCACCTAACATCCTCGTCTATAAATCTATTCTTAAAACTCCGCTGGAAGGATGCTTGTATCACAGCCAATTCCAAACCAATTTCTACCAATCTCTTTCCTAAACCTAAACTGTTCAGCTTAATTGCTACGTGTCCTATCCTGATGTTGATGGAAAGGTCCTAACTGAAAAATTGGTTAAACAGAATAGCAGTAAGAAACGAAAATTAGAAATATACAAGTGAACAAAGAGAAAATGCATGACAAAGAAAACGCGGCATTTAAGCATAACGTTATTTATCTTTATAAAATTCAACGTTTCTTCTATTTTAGGAAAATATTTCATAACTACCAATACTTACATTCTTTTCCCGCATTAGGATTTTTTATTACGTTTTATTACGTTTTATTAAGGGGCTATCTGGTGATAGGCCTTCAGAAAGCCGGAATAACGGCCTATAAGCGAACTAATTAAAATTGGAATTTTTTTCGGCAATGTTTTCCATAGTTAAAAGAGTTTGTCATATTGCTATGAACAAATTAGCCAAAATTAACATACGCAAGCGTTGTAAACATGATAATCATAAAATTATTTAACTTGAAATGTTTTTGCTTCCCAAGGATATCTTTGCCTCCACGGGCTCGAACCAATCGTACGCCTAGACAAGAGGCAATGACGCCTGGAACACCTTTAAGAAACAGCAAAATTAATCCATTTCAATTCCTTATAACTAATTATAATAAATTATTTATTTATTCTTATGCACTATCAATTTTACTCAAGGCGATACAATAATATGAAATCAAATCTGCCACTTGGTTTGTTGTTTTTCAGAGGAAACGTGACTGTTCTCTGAAAAGGAGAAGGCCATGGAATACCAGACTCCCTTCTACATATATATGCCCCATGTAGTGCGTCACAATTATGTAAAAAACCAGGGGTGTGGAGCTGGCTGAAGCCGGAGCCGGAGTCACTAAAATATCCGGTTCCGGCTAGAAATCTTGGACATAGTCAAAAATTGCATTTTTTAAGACAATTACAAATGGTGGTATTATACCAACACATCAAATAGTCTGTCACTTAGTCCCCACCAGAACTGTGTAGCCACAATATCAATTCACAATAATCGCGAGTATAGCATTAGAGGAACTAAAGTACATTTGCAGAAACATAATTGTTAAATGCTGTTCAACAAAAGCAATTCTTATAAAAACAAGATCTGCTGACCAAAGTCACGTGCTCTCAATTATTCTGATTTATGACCTTACGACCTTCAAAACTTTCAATAATTTTCGGACTAATCTTGAGAGTAAGTACCTTGGCAATTATATCATTCGAAAAATTAATGTAAAACAACATAAGGGTTTTCAAATTTCGTTAGAATCGGCAGAATAGTTAGGATGTTATTGCCAAAACAAAATAATTCCAGGGCTAATCTTGGGAGGACCTTGGCAATTATATCATTCAAAAGAGAATGTAAAACAAAATAAGGGTTCCAAATTTCGTTAGAATCGGCCAAATAGTTACAATGTTATTGAAAAACAAAAGAAAATGCAAAACGGGTACCGACAAAACGACCGACATCGTGAGATATAGAGTCGTAGGCCACTAAAAACCTCTCTAAATGGTATTGTTAATGTGACATCACGCCCAAAGTGAACTTTAAAATATTGAAATAACTTGCAAAACTTTTGGAGTGTTTGACTTTCTGAAACCTTGGAGTTTGTGTTTGTTTAAAAAATAATAGAAATAATAACTCATTAGCGACGTCACATTAACAATACCATTTAGAGAGGAGTTTTTTTTTTAGAATGCGTTTAGAGGAAAAACGCAAATATGCCAACTGTTTGTTTACAGAATAAATTCCGTAAAATATCATGAGTTAAAATAAAATACTTTTACGAAATTTTACTTAACAATATACAGTATATCGTGAAATACACAATAATTTATTTGTGTATTTCGCTATATACTGTATATTAAGTTAGCTGTAGGATATTTGAGCAAAATTTGGTTTAAAATAGCAAAAATTAAATTAGAACTAACTAAAGATTGGCGAAATTAAATTAGGTGTTTCGCATCTCTTAGGGAAAAGTTATTGCAGGAAGCTAATTTTTCTACCTCAGGCTAAACTTTTTGTGTATTATGTAGTTTTACTTGTTTGGAACAAAAGTGGGTAAATATGTAGATTAGCGACTCGAACGATGGGACGTACTATTTCGTCCGTGTTCCAAAATGTTTCACGTTTTTTGGAGTACATTTAAGGGGACGGCTCGTATGGAGGTAAACACAATGGGGGGGGGGGGAGGACCACACTACGATGATCCTGAGTTTCATTAAATTGGGGGGTCTGTGGGGCACAGCCCCCCAGTATATAATCCTAATTGTTTATAGACTAATGTGCTAACGTTTACAGAGGTGAATGATTTAACCAAATCATGTCAGCGCCTTTAATCGTTTTGCGAATTATAATGGGGGTGGGGGCGGGGTCTGACGTCAGACGACTCAAACGCGCATGAATATTGCGGCAGAGGCGAACGAAAATATTTACCAAAAAAAACACTTTTCGGCCGAGTCGCTAATCTACATATTTACCGAAAAGTGTATTTTTAATTATCCAATAACACAATAAAAATTAATATTTTCTTCATTTCGGAAATATATAGATTTACAATAAGAATGAAACTACAAAATCCAATCTTATTAAGACTAAGTTATAAGTATTCTATATAACTATATTTGTTATATTTTTGAAGCCCTCAATAATGAATACAGGATTAAGAGAAAATTCTAGCGTATTTGACTATTTTACTGTTACTGCTGATGATAAATATTATGTTTGTAAATGTAAGTGTGAAGAAGCGAATGAAAAGAGGCGAATGCTAAAGTCATAAGCCAGTACTTTTGGTGTATCAGCTCGTAAAAGTCAACACTACCAACCAGAGCTTACTAAATATTTTACCAGTCCAAATGTGAATGTGACCATGACACCTGATCAGTACAAAAATAACACTCGATTTAGTGTTAAAGAATTCCCTACCTCTTTCTGTCTTTTGTAAGCCAGCTATGTCAGGTTTAGTAGGCGATTTGGCACAAAAATTCAAAATTAGTTTCGAGAGAAGCAGTATCAGATCTTGCATAGTCGAAAACCAAAGAAACAAAAATGTGCTCTTAAAAATCAACTAAAAGGACGTTTTTTTTATTTTTAAAAATGTATGGTTGCCCACGCTTAAGAACACACTATTTTGAGATAAATTTTAAATTATTGATGAAAGCAATGACACAGTGACACGTACATTGGCAGTAAGAGATATTCAAACCCAATATACAAGTGAGTACCTTTATAAGCTTGTAAATGATGTTTTACAAGTGTATGAAATAGAAAAGGATAATGTATTGTGCATAGTAACTCATAATACTGATCAAATATGATCAGTACAATTGAAAAGTTAAATAAAGCCCGAGAGAGAGAAGAAGAATGTGAAATAGAAGTAGTTCATTCTGACGAAAAGACAACAGAACTGGAGCCTGATGATACAGTAGAACCTGATCATTAAAATAGCACTGCAGAAGAAATTTCAATCCTCTCAAGAATCCATCATTTATGCGTTGTGCTGTACACACTCTACAGGGTGGCTGTACAGCTTGCCATTCGTGATGGCTTAGCACCCAAATATACAGCCACTTTTTTTAACCAAGATTAAGCAAGTTGTAGTAGCTTCAAGAAAATAAAAAAATGAAGAAATAATTAAACGACTAAGTGGAAAGGTAGCAATTAAAGATCAGGTCAAGAGGTTGGGTAGCACATATATGATGATAGACGGCTTACTAAATGACTTGAACGCCATAATAATATAAACTATCCTAAAGACAACAAAGGAACTACAAAACAAGAAAATATTTAAAAGCGATAGGCCTGATCACCAGGCACTTAGCATCTCTTTGCACCCTACCACACTTCTTTCTCTTTTCACCACTTGTCTATTTTCAGCTATCTGTCCCCACACCCTTTCTTCATCCCCTACCCACACTTACATTGTCCATAGTTCATAGTAATTGAAACCTGTTCTTATTGACATGGTGACCCCAGCAATCACAATACCAGTAGTAATGTGGGATGCTGTGAATGAAAATTCGACATCTGGTCATTTTTTAAAGGAATGGAAGTCTTTGATTTACTCGCTCTCTCAAACTAACAGTTTGGAGGCATGAAGACTTCCATGGAAACAAGAGAAAATCATTTATTATAAAATTATGTTCTGTTTGGATGGTGATTATCGGGACCCAAAGTATAGATGTTTATTAACTAATGAACAACAAAGCAAAACCAAAGAGTCTGTATATAAAACAGCATTCAGAATAAGCAATTTTCAAGAATGTCCAGAAGCGGTAACTACAAATAGGCCATGTTCAGCATCTAGTGCTAATGAGCTTTATTTTTTTTTAAATAATTGATAAACAGCAAAAGGTCTGCAAGCAAAACGATCTCGATTAGAAAGTAACTAGGATGTTGCACATGTTTGTCCTCTTAACTTTGCATTTAGTAATTTTAAGTTAGAAGTATGGGTTTTTTTATTGAGGTTGAGAAATTTACCCGCCAGTCAAAGTTATCGGTACATGAAACACTACTAAAATACCCTAAATTTCTAAAAGATGCTGCACAAGTGATTATTGCATTACCAACTAGTCAATTTAGTGTGGAGCGTCGATTTTCAGTAATAAGAATTCTAAAATCAGATTTGAGATCTGTAATGAAAGAATATTTATTAGAAGCTATCTTATTTTTAAGGATAAATTTTTATTTAGAATTTTCACTATTCAGTGTTGTCAAATTTTGCAGCATTAAAAGTTCAAAATTTTAAAAGGAATGAATCCTTAAATTGTCTTAAATTTTGTTCTAATTTTTTTGTTGTCAAAACTCAAAATTGTATACATATTATTATTTTCCTTTCATTTGGATATTAAATAGGTATGATTAAAAGGAGTATTTTTAGCCTTTACTGCAAGTCAAAATTGCCCCTGCATTCATTTATTTATTAATGAGTATTATCAATTATCACTTCGATTACATTTGGATTTTGGAACTTTAATGGGGTCGGAACCGGAGCCGGAGCCGGAGCCAAACATTTTAAAAAGATGGAGCCAGAGCCGAAGTCATAAATTTTTCTTCCGGCTCCACACCCTTGGTAAAAACCCCAGCAAGGAAAAATTAAAGGAGATTCTGAGCGCTTTCGTCTGTATTTACAAACACCTTTTCAAGGAATAAATAAGGAGGCAGAATACATTAGCCTATATATAAGAGGAAGGCCTTCCTTCCCCCAACACTAAGGGAGACAAAATCATGGAGAACGTTAATTTGAGACCGGATTCTCCATGAATTTGTCTCCCTTACTTAAGTTTTTGGGCTTTTATATATAAGCTAATATATTCTGCCTCTTTGTTCATTCCTTGAAAAGGTTATCGTAAATACAGGACTCCCCCACTTCCCCCATTCGCTTTCCTCCTTGTGCACTAAGGCATGGGGGGGGGGAGTGAGAGTATCGTGAGAAACTAGTAGGAGATTAGACAGTAGGCCTAAGCGGTCTTGGCCCTAAATCTAAACGCGTTCTCTGGGCAATACACGTCAAAAATACCCCTAAATAGCGCAATAAAATCCCGACTCTTAAGAGTTTAAGGAAAGGTGGATGGAATATTAATTATGGTCTAGAGTTATGGAGGACTTTAAAAATGAGGTTAAGCAGAACATAGTAGCTTTGTGTTCACAATTCGGCCAGTCTGAGAATGTTATATATTTGGGATAGGGAGATTATTTTCAAAGGCCGGGGTGATGAATAACCGTACAGATTCGGTTGTACCGATTCTCGATTTCTATCGTTGGGTTTCAAGAGGACTTAGACTGAATAAGGCGATAAGTCTTATTTGACATAATAATCAAAGCCTCTAATTGGTAATATAAGAAGTCTTAGGATTTGTGGTACAGAAAGATGAGCTGGTGCAATTTCGTGTTACATAGTTTGAATCAATAACCAGGATTTCTTTTAGAATAAACAAATTAATTGTATCATTTTCACTAAAAGGAAGACCTGAGAGGAAAGAGAAAATACTAAAATAAAAAAACAAACAGAAGAGGGCGGACATACAAAAACGATTTCATGCCTGTGGACAAGCAATAACGATTCGAAGCTTGCCTGCAGCGACTCTCAGCCTTTGGGAACAAACGTTCCTACATGATCCTGTACTCGAGAGATGTACGTCCCAGCCTTGACCCTCTCGACAGGGACCAAGGGGTGAATAGCAAGAACAATAGCGTTGCATGGTCATTTTCGCAGTTCTGCTCGAGCGACAGGTCAAGGTCAGAGGAGCCGCAGCGTTGGTCGTTAGAGACCCAGTGAATCGTGGAAGGTCCAGTCGCTGTAGGATAACAAAGGACCCGTTCGTGGTACTTAACCCCCATCTTCGGGAAAGTTGACATTAATCGCTTGGGCGCAATCGAGGAAATCTTCGCCCACAGCAAAAAGTTTCCCACAAATAACGGGTAAGAGAGATGTGCCGGCGCAAACTGAGGCCAGCGGCGGTGTCTTCCAACCGTCAGCTCGTTTCGCTGACATTGTTATTAAAGAAAGTAGCCAAGTGAAAAGGCAAGGAACGGGAAGTAGCCAAGCGATTAGAGACAAGGGTCAGTCTCTTAGACTGATGCAGTCCCATGTAGTAGTAGTAGGAGTAATAATAATAATAAAAAATACTAGTTTTATATTCTCTCTTTTTTTCAATTGTCTTGGCATAGTAGTAGTATTGGTAGTATTAGTAATAATAATAATAATAAAAAACAATAATAAAAATAATGATGATATCATAATAATATGATAATAATAATAATAAGTATTAATAATAATGAGAAAAAGAATAAGAAGATGATATAATAATAAAAAATTATAACAAAACAATAAAAACAATCAATCTCTCCTTTGTCAATTGTCTAGGCATACTAAAGACACACTTCTTAAATAAATCTTGCAATTTAGGATCGGAAAAATGAGTCCTTGTTTTGTCTAAGGAAAAGAAGTTCTTTTGCCACCAGCTAAATCTTGTTCCATTCTTCTTTCCACTTTTAATGGTCAGGTTTTTATGCTACTTTCTAACAACTCCAGCGCGATATCCTTGGCGGTTCTCTTCTGCGAAGTCAACCCATGTCCCGTTTGGGTCGGAGTGAATGGTAATTGTGGGATGAGGGGGGGGGGGGAAGGGCATAAGAGAGAGACATGTCGTCACACTTCATTGAAAGGGTCTTTGATTTTTGTGTAGTTTCGGGCATCTTTCTTTACTGACTCCATGTGTAACGTAAAATTCAATTGATTCATACTGTTGACAGGGATAAATCAATACCCCCCCCCTTCCCCCATTTCAAATCCATTATTATGCTACAAAGTGAAATACCTAAAATGTAATCATGCATTAGGAAAATGAGGATGGCGACAATGTTGAAGGCCATATCTCGAGATTAATTAACCCTTAAGTTGCTTCTATAGAATATAACAAGGTCAACAAACCTAAATCGCGTGCTCTCAATTATCCTGACCTATGACCATATGACCTCACGACCTTCCAAACTTTCAACAAGTGGGGCAATCCGACCCATAGTTAGGTTTCATTTTATAATCGCAAGACTAACCTTGAGAAGACTTTGAAAATTATATTATTCGAAAGAAAATGTAAAACAAAATAAGGGTTTCAATTTTCGTTAGAATCGGCCGAATAGTTACGATGTTATTGCCCCCCCCAAAAAAAACTCATTGAAAAGTAAAACGGTTACCATCTGACCGACGACCTACAAATCGACATAGCAACTCAGTCCCGTGCACGCGACTAATAAACTACTTAATTGGGCTATTCTCCTCCAAAATAGGGGCACTAACATGTCCATAAAAAGTTTGGAGTTCGTATTACCGAGTTCCTTTGATCTGTTCTTGTCTTAAACTCTGGGTGCCAACAATTATGCATTAGTGGGTTTGCTCTTGCAATCCTCGCTGTTGCATGATTCCTGTCATTTCCATCCATCATCATACCTCCTTTACCTTTTCACCCGACTCATTCATTCCCCCATGTTTCCCCCCCCCCTCTTGGGATATTCATCCCGATACGAATGATAGAAAATGACAGGCAGGTTCTTACTTAACACTTCACTGCAAAATATTACAACCCTGATATATTGTTGAATATTGACCATAGTCAAGGTTTGATCTCCGTGGTTTAGTTGATGGTTGTAGTTATTTACTTAAGAGCTAAGAAAATACCAACGAGGGCTCCTCTAGGGGCCAGTAGGGCACGTATTTCTACATATCCTACACCAATCACTTCTGTCGTAGAATGCCCCCCCTTTTCTGATCACTCCACACCTGATACCACTTTTATGTAGGAGAATGCCCCTTTTTCATCTTTCTACACACAAACCGCTGTTGTAGTGGTATTCTTTGCGGTCGTGATATACTTCTTTGATGAAGTAGGCTTTGTTCTAAGAGTGCTAAGAGTGCTAATATTGTTATTTTAAAGAAGAGCCGTTGGAAACACGTAAGGATATAGAGAAACGCACAAGAATTCCCAAAATAAACTTATATTTTAACTTTAACAAATTAATACACAAAAATTAACCATTAACCACAGAAATACTCCCAATATTAAAATACACAATAATTAATTCAATTAGTTTGACCCTCTAAAATTTGTTAAATTCGATACGCACTTTAATATACAATATTTAGACTTATTGACTCTACAGGAGTTTAAATACCTCAGGAATGTTATTGGCTCCACGACGCGTGCCGATCGGCCAGATGGAGGTGGGCGGGATCTAGAGGTACTTTTGGCGAGGGTAGCAGATGGGGGTCAACAGGGTATTCAGGGGGGGGTTCTTCAAGGACGAGAACAATCACGGTGCTCTAGGCGGCACCAAAGTAGGCGTGGTCTCTCTGGCGAGAGTAAGTCGAACTTGGTTCTTAAACCAAGTTAACTTAGAGTTCGGTGTGACCACCGAGTAACGGGCTCGAGGAGGAGCTTTTCTCCTTCGTTACTTAATTCCTCATGGGCGAGGACTGAACTCGGGGAGGGTCTTCTTCAAGGGCGAGGATCGATGAGGGGGAGTTTCTCTGACGAGAATAAGTTAAACTTAAATAAGTTAACTTAAAGGTCGGTTTGGTAACCAGGAACTAGCTCGAGGATGAGCTTCTTCTTAGTTCCAGTCTTCCTCAAGGACGAGTATAACGGAGGGGGGGTTTCTCTGACGAGAATAAGTTGAACTTGATTCCTCAACCAAGTTAACTTATGAGTTTGGTGTGGTAACCGAGTAACGGGCTCGAGGGGGAGCCTTTTCCTTCTTCTTTTCTTAACTCCTCAAGGACGAGGAATACCCCTGGTGTTTAAGATGCACCAGGATATGAGGAGTCTCTCTTACGATAGTAAGTTGAACTTGAACAAGTTAACTTAACGTTTGGTTTGATAACCAAGGACTAGCTCGAGGATGAGCTGCTTCTTAGCCCCTTAAGGTAGGTAGCCCTGCCTCTCTTGCAGGGTACTTCTTGGTCTGGCGAGCCAAGTAATCTACCTGTCCAGTCTCGGCAGCCCGGGGTCTTAATCCAAGGACTTCGTCACCTGGAGACTGACGTATTCTACCAATCCAGTCTCGGTAGCCAGATCTTAATCCGGGGACTTCGTCACCTGGAGACTGACGTGTTCTACCTCGATTTCCCAGTGTTTCTTATTGATACTTCGTCACCCCACTGGGGGAGGGGTAAGAGGGGGGGGGGGAGGCTTGAGGACGGGCCCAGGCGGGTTCTTATTCCAAACGGTTTTTCTCACCAAGTCTTACATCGGCTCCTCGTTAGCCTTCGAGCTTGGGAGAAACACGTCTCCAATTTCTTACTTGAGGTGACATTGAATCTCACTCTCGTAGGAGAGATCTTGCATTTCAACCTTTAGGCCTTTCATAGCGACGAGAGGCGAGGCGCTGTGGTTAAGCGCTTGACCCCACGGTGCCTGGGCCGGATGTCTTTGCGGTAATTGCCTCGTGTCTCCACTACGAGAGAACAGGGAGTGACGATTCTCCTACAACTACAGTTAAGAAAAATTCCTCTGCGTTGAAGCCGGGATGGCGCGGATTCACCCAAATGTCAGCTGCAGCGATGAGTTGCGTGTTTTTCAGAGGCGTGGAAAGTATGTCCGGGGCATAACCCTCCCTAACCCCCTCATCATGGTTGTTATAGGGTTCATTCGAATTCGTAAATCACCCGTTTAAATGATATCATTTTTACCAACCTCCCTCTATTGGGGCCGGCCTTTCGTCTCATAACACCCTGGGGTGCCTAATTCCAAATTTGGCTACCACACAATCCCTGGCATTTACTAAATAGTGGTCGGGCTCCAGGAAAAACTGGTTCAGAGGTTGACGAAGTTGTAAACGCCAATGGTTGGTAGTACGTCGACGTGGGTTCGAAAACTTTCGATTAACCAATGAACAATTTTTTGTTTTTACTCTGAGCCAACGTTTCGAGATGTAGTACTACTTAATATTTAGTGGTTCACTAACCTGGATAATGAAATAGACATAAAGGTCATTATGACAATCGCTGGTGAGCCCGAGGGCACCTGGGCCTGGACCTCCCAGAGGTGTCAGGAAGTATTATGTCTTTAACACCAAACAGCGTTTAGGTGGAACCTTCGTCATTCCGGGGCAGAGGGACCTGTTCCGAATCAGAGGTATGTGGATATAAATACCCATCGGCAGGATTCTTTGGAACAGAGAAAGTGTGTGGTGCTGCGAGGACGGGAGAAAAAGAAAGTAGTGTTTTAATTGGCTATGTGTGTGATGAGAAGTGTAAGATCTACCCACCCGAATACAGGGCTCAGCACAGCGCCTCCACCAAATGGTAGCCAGGTCTGACGTTTGTGTCCGCTCTGGCCGGGATCGAACCCAGTACCAGAACCTTGGCGGACTAACACCGTGTCCCCTCGGCTGACAAGAGCTCTAAGTTTGTAGATGTAATTCAGAAGAAAGCCCCCCTGACCGACTGAGAAATCCGAAGTGCGCCCTCAAATTTTGTAGTACGAACAGACCCAAGTGACTAAATTTGACAGTCCGAAGAGAAATTACCCGCAAAGTTTTTTTTTTAATCCAATAACGTTCTAAAATACATTACCCAAACTTTTATAAAGTTCTCGGTCCTATTTTGAATACAAGATACATGCGATCCACTCTTCTATCATTCAACATCACTATGCATTAAAATTAAGACATGGCTGTTTTGGGGGTATTTTTTTCGTATATAAAAGCAAATTTAGATGAAAAAAAAAGAAAGAGCTGAGGATTGTTTTTTTCCGTATAACAAAAGAATTCCCAAAAGATATTTCTTGCCTTTAGGCCTAGAAAATAAGCAGGAATTTGAAAAAAAACCTAGAACAAAAGTAAATTATTAGAATATGTACTGGAAACCATTTAATTGTTTTAGACCAAAAACTCATTGCCTTCGAAGCGCAAGCTCCTCCTCTAGGGAGGAATGGCGAAGGCACTCTTCTTGTTTCTATATAAGAAAAAATAAAACATTTTAAATCTGCCACAATGATATCAGCAGCAGGCGACATTTGAATTCAACCAATCGGAGACAGTTTGTCATCAGCAGACGACATTCGGATTCAACCAATCGGAAACAGCTTATCAGCGGCAGACGATACTTGGATTCAACCAATTGGAGATAATTTGTCAGCAGCAGACGACATTTGGATTCAACCAATAGGAAACAGCTTGTCAGCATCAAAAGACATTTCGATGCAGACTACGAAGCAGAGATTGTCGAAACTCTTAGAGCAAAACGAGAAACGATGGTGCCGTACCCTCAGGTTGACAGCTTAAGGCAGAATCTTTCAGAAGTCATTTAAACAAAAAACACCAGGCATCTCAGGTATCACGAAAATTCCCTTACAAAAGGCTCCACCAAACATCAACAAGGAAATACTTAGTATTTTCAACGCCTGTCTCAATACAGGATATTTCCCAAAAGCATTCAAGACCGCAAATATGATATTGATCCGAAACCCGGGAAGCCAAAAACCGATCTAAACAGCTATAGACCGATATCATTGCTCGAATTCATAGGCAAGACTCGAAAAACTGTTAAATAACAGATTAAGAAACCATCTCGAGACAAACAACTTATATAACATGCAACAACATGGTTTCCAAGAAAATTAGTCATGGAAACGGGCCTGGCTCTTATCACAGAGAGAATTGCATTTGCTAAAGCAAGGAATTATAGAATCGATGTGGTTCTGAGAGACGTGGCATCTGCCTTTGATAAAGTTTGGATCCCCGGCCTCAAGTCGAAAGTCGCTGGCCTCGTCCTGCAGGACAATTTCAGCAGAATCATATATAACTAATTGTAAAACAGAAAGCTAAGATAACTATTAATGGCTATGAAGGGGAACTCTTCAGGCTGGGCGCCGGAGTGCCCCAAGGGGGCTGCCTTACGTCATCTATACGAATGACCTCTCTCATCCCGATTATGACTTTGCACAGAATATTCAACTGGCCGATGATATAACACAGATCGTGACAAGCGACTATCCGAACCCAAGTGACGCTGCCAATAGAATGGGAGCAAAGATAAGCACACTTAACAACTACGAGAGAAGAAATAAAATCAGAACCAACGAAACCAAATTTAAAGTAGTTCCGATAGGACATCGTAAAGCATCGGACATCCGTACAAACGGCAAAAACTACCTATATACGCATGACGGCAAAATCCTTGGATTGAAGATCATGTCTAATCGATACGTTTCACACTGCAAGGAAAGAGCGAAGGTAGGCCGGAGAGCACTGCAAATAAACGCAAATTATATACGACACTGGTGAGACCAGTCCTTCTTTACCCGACCATACCGCTCCATACCCTCAGTAGATGCGCCCTGAGGAAACTTCAGACGATTCACAATAGAGCATAAAGATATATTGCTGGTGTCACACTGAACGACCGCATACCCACACGCCTACGACATCAAGTTACCGATTTGGACCCCATCAATATAACACTCCATAACCGAGCGAAAAAAATATGGCAAAGGATTCAAAATAGCATGGCCCCAGAGATGACAAACCAAATTAGACTACTTAATATTAACCATGAGCTGACCTTTAAATACGCATTTCAAAGCAGCCAGATCCTGGCTCAAGGAGATGCTACAGCAATATACTGACCTTTACCGAAATCAACTCCAAAAGTACATTGGAAATATGTACAAATGATTTTAATTTTTTTAAAATTCGTATGCACAAAAATTAAATAAATAAATTAAAGAAAAAGATCCGTAGTGGACAAACAAAGGAAAAAGCGGTGAGTCCTTCATCAAAATTGAAACCACCGTAAAATAAAACAAAGCTTTTACCGCATAAAACAGCCAAGATAACTGTTATTTGACCGAAAGAAGACAGAGTTAGCCAGTTAACCTGGTACACATTTCTTCTACTTATATACACACACCTTCAAACTTTCTTCTCCTAACTATCCATACACATTTCTAACTTACACCATCATTGATCGTTGGGGTTAGCGATTTATTCTATGTAGTGTCAGTAATGGCCCACTTAAAAAGGGAACCGAATTTCAGGTGGGGTTAAAAATACTAAAATATTCGCTACTTTCTACATTGTAAAAGTTATTTGGTAAATTTGGAATAAACAGTCACCCACTTCAAGGAAATTCAATGACTCCATTTCTAGCTCCTCCCCAAAGGGGCGGAACACTACGTAAAAACAATGAACACCTCCCGCTATTTTTATTCATAATTCGAAAGCCTAGACTTCATAGACGATTGCCAAACGTCGTTAGAGGCTTTAATGTTCATTGTTTTTAGCTGTGCTTTTTTTTTAACCTTAGACCTATAAGCTCCTCCTCGAATGCTATTTAAATCAATCATATTTTCTTTAATATTGAGTAATATAAAATGTCCATAACATATTTTAATTCAGAAAAAAAATCCCTTCAAAGTGATATATAATACAATATGATGCGATGCCAATTGACTGTGTATTCCATATTTAGCAGTTATTTATTTAACTCAAATATATTCTTATATATCTACAAAATATTTTTAAACGGTAGATTAAAAATAGGTTGCCATATTTTTATTAGGCAAGCTTAAAAAATATATATGAATAACATTGCTTTGAATTATGGTAATTAAAATAAAGATTTCTGCATATTGGTATAAAATGGCAAAATGACGATGCACAGTACACTAGCGGCCATAATATAAGGGCCAGTAAGAAAAAGTGTATTTAAATATTTAATATAGAAGTTTAACAGAAACATTGAGACTATATAATATATATATATATATATATATATATATATATATATATATATATATATATATATATATATATATATATATATTTAAAAATATCTAATATCTATCTTTCGTGAAAATTTCAAGTTAATGCAATAAATATTTCGTAAGTTATGAGGAAATAAACAAACTATTTTCCAAATTGCAGGCGGCCAAAAGTTAAGGGGTCACTTAGAAAAAAATAACTACCAACTGAAGTATTTGTGTTTAGGAGACTGTCGATGGGCTAACAGTTACTTCTTATGACTATACATAAATTGGAACATTCGACTGTCAACATGGCGACTTGTGAGAGACGACCGGTGTCCTGTGATGAAAAACAAAGGATTGTGTGCCTTTAACAAGAGGACAAGTCGAATTATCATATAATTCGACTTGTCCTCTTGTTAAAGGCACACAATCCTTTGTTTTTCGACTTGTGAGAGACGACCGGTGTCCTGTGATGAAAAACAAAGGATTGTGTGCCTTTAACAAGAGGACAAGTCGAATTATCATATAATTCGACTTGTCCTCTTGTTAAAGGCACACAATCCTTTGTTTTTCATCACAGGACACCGGTCGTCTCTCACAAGTCGCCATGTTGACAGTCGTGAAAATTTCAAGTTAATGCAATAAATATTTTGTAAGTTATGAGGAAATAAACAAACTATTTTCCAAATTGCAGGCGGCCAAAAGTTAAGGGGTCACTTAGAAAAAAATAACTACCAACTGAAGTATTTGTGTTTAGGAGACTGTCGATGGGCTAACAATTACTTCTTATGACTATACATAAATTGGAACATTCGACTGTCAACATGGCGACTTGTGAGAGACGACCGGTGTCCTGTGATGAAAAACAAAGGATTGTGTGCCTTTAACAAGAGGACAAGTCGAATTATATGATAACAACTACTGTAGGAAGGTCTAAAAGTGTTGTGCGACGAATTGTAGCTTATTTTAAGTCATCACGATCGACAGATGCTAAACCCAAAACCCGAAGACCTCGTAAAACGTCACCAAGACAAGAGTGTATCATGGTTAGAAGGTCACTGAATGATAGGTTTAAGAGTGCTGCTGAGATATCCCGCGAGATCAGCTCTACCTCCAATGTCCACGTATCGCGCAAAACAGTTTCCCGAAGGTTACGAGGTTCTGGGTTGCTTGCCCGGGCACCGGCAAAGAAACCTCTGATCTCCAAGAAGAATTAAGAGTCTGTCTTCGTTAGGCTCAGGGACATGTCGTTTGGACCGAACAGCGGGCGCAGGTTCATTTTAGCTTTTAATGTGATTTGTTCCGATAGCGAGATGTACGTCCGACGAAGATGTGGCGAAAGGTTAGCTCGTGCATATGTGAAGAAGGCAGTGAAATATGGAGGAGACAGTGTAATGGTATTGGGAGTGATCTCTGCAGCTGGTCCTGGTCCAATTATTCGCCTACAAGGGACTGTCGATGCTGAAATCTACAAGCAGACTCTTAGACATCATGCCCTAGCACATCTCCGATCTTCGTCAGTTCAACCTCCTATCTTCGTGCAGGACAACGCTCCCTGCCACACTGTGAAGAGAGTCAAAGATTTGTTGAGTGATGATTGGGTTGATCTCATGCACTGGCTACCTCAAAGTCCCGATCTCAACCCTATAGAAAACATTTGGAAGATTATTGGAGATGGGGCGCAAAGAGAAATCCAAAGATCCAAGATGAACTCTGGGAATGATTGAAAAAAGAATAGAACAATATTACCCTATCATTTTGCAAGAAATTAATTCAGTCCTGTGGTAACAGATGTCGAGAAGTCATTGCTAGTAAAGGGATGTTCACAAAATATTAATAGTAAGGGTTTCTTTTTTGTTATTGTTCCATTTTACATTGTTTTTCTAAGTGACCATTAACTTTTGGCCGCTGCAATTTGGAAGATAGTTTGTTTATTTCCTCATGACTTACGAAATATTTAATCCATTCACTTGAAACTTTCACTTGTTCTTACTGACCATTATATTATGGCCGCTAGTGTATATAAAGAACTCAAATAGAAATTTCAATGTTTTGAATTACAAATAATAATGCATTAATCATAACAAAAATAGGTAATAACACAAAAAACAACAAATCTACCTTCCCTGTTAATGCAAACACGAGTTTTAGATTTAATTGCTTATTATAACTATTATACTTCTATTATTATTATTGCACTGATTATTATTACTATTATAATGCTTAATATTAATATTATCCTTCTTATGAATTGTGGATTTGCTTTTAACAAATCCACTTAAGAGCGTCTATTGAATACCTCTGCTAGCCTATTTCTTACTAGAATAAACGTTGGTCTTGGAATTCCATTTCAAATCCACCAAATTTGATTTAAATTTGTTCTGATATTTGTTGAGAAGTTCTGGAAGTATTTGTTTATTAAGCATACGAGGTGCGGTCAATAGGTTTTGCGAATCGGTAGGGCAAAACAGAGGAAGGGGGGTGGCTGTTTGTGGGGGTGTTAGGACCAGTTATGACAAGTCAGGACCTGCAGCCGCACGCTCCTGCCTCGTCTATTTAAGAAGCAGTAGCTGATCGCAGATCGTCAGTCACAAATGTTTCCACTATGGAGAAGGTTGAGCACCGCGCAGTGATAAAATTTTTGACCAAGGAAAGCAAGAATGCAAAAGAGATCCATGAACGCATGGTTGCAGTGTAGACCGACACCGCCCCTTCCTATACAACCATTGCTCGCTGGAATAGGGAGTTCCGCCATGGTCGTGAGTCCCTTGAAGATGACCCCCGTCCAGGACGCCCTTCAGACGTGACCAACGAGCACAATGTGGCCCGTGTGGAGAGGATGATCCTCGAAAATCGACGGGTGAAGGTCGAAGAAATCGAGCCAGAACTTGGAATATTACATGGAAGTGTTATCAACATCATCCACGACCAAGGTCTCTGCCCGTTGGGTCCCTAGAAACCTCACGCCCCATGATCGACTTCAACGTCGTCAAAGTTCGGAGGAGCTGCTGCTCCTGTACAACCAAGACCCGGCGGGATTCGAGTCACGCATAGTGACAGGTGATGAAACGTGGGTCCATCACTGGGATCCCCTAGCGACTACTTTTTATTCCGCCAACTCAAGGCTGCACTGCGTGGACGCCGGTTTGGAGACGATGAAGATGTCCAGCTCGCCGTCCAGGAGTGGATTGAACAGCAGTCGGGAGATTTCTGGTTGTCGGGAATTTGAAGCCTCAGGGACAAGTGGCGCAAGTGCATTGAAGTCGAGGGTAGTTATATTGAAAAATAATAAAACACTTTTCCTCATATCTCGTTTCCTTATATCCAAATTGCAAAACTTATTGACCGCCCCTCGTATCAAGATAGACAGTATCAGTAAGGGTGTTTTCGCAAAATAAAGAAGGTCCATTACCACATAATCCGATAATAGAGATAATCTTTTCTTGCAGCTGGAATGATTAGAATTAAACTAAGGACGATTGTGCCGAGGACCATATTGGCCAACATTATGATCCAATTTGATTTACAAGATCCTTTGTAAAATTCCCCCCTCCCCCTCGATGTGCTTAGGGTGGAGATTTACAATTGAGTGTTGCTGGGGTGGACATTCTACAATTGATCATGGCGCATGATACTAATTACTTAGTTAAAACAACCAGTGAATAACAAAGTTGATGGTGAATGGTTAAAACAGGTATAATAGGTAACAAAGTAAAGAAGATATCGACTTTCCTGAATATTTACTCTTCTCGTGGCTCCTGCGGTGACCTGTTGTAAATCTGTAAATCCTAATGATAGGAATTCTATTCTCACCCATGGGTCGTGAGTCTTTTCAAGTTGTGATTCTGCCTTTGCTGTGGGAGGATTCTTTATCTGTAATTAACTGGTTAAAACAACATGAACTTTTAAAGCGTGAGGTCGATTGCGCGAGTTGACATCAAAGAATGAACTGGACGAAATATGCGAAAAACAAAGGATGGTTAGGCATGGAAATGCCAAGTGAAAGACTGCTCAAAATAGAAGTCAACATTTTCAATACGGGGCGGATCCTTTTTTGCAAAGTCAAATTTGTCATTGCAAACGTAGGGCCAAGCTATTTAGTAAAGGCTGCACCCAGAGTTGTACATAAAATATTTCGAAAGAGACCATAGTGGACTGCTACAACTTTTTTTTCATGAAGTATGTACCAACTACTTCACAGCCAATTCTATTATTTCTTGTGGAGGTTGACGAGTCTGGCTTTTCTCACAAGCCAAAGCACCATCGTGGACGGGCGCCTCTTTCGGCATTGGGGGTTTAAGGTTTAGTTGACACCAGTGTAACTCCTGCGGTTGGCTACCTGGTGTTCGTGGATCGAAGAGATACTGCTACGCTTTTACTTATTGTGCAAGCAGTTGTGCGACCAGGGTTTATCATTCACACCTACGAATGGAGATCCTACAGGAATTTGCAAGGTCCTGGGTTCGTTCACAGAACCGTCAACTATTCAGTGAACTTTTTCCACCCGGTAAATGAACTCCATACACAACATATTGAGTCGTACTGGAACAAGTACAAGGCTCAAATTAAGAAACTGCGAGGCTACAGGGGGGCAAGTACAAGGCTCAAATTAAGAAACTGCGAGGCTACAGGGGGGCAAGTACAAGGCTCAAATTAAGAAACTGCGAGGCTACAGAGGAGCAATTACAAGGCTGAAATTAAGAAAATGTGTGGCTAAGGAAGGGAATTTTAAAATTCTAGCATACCATAATTCATATGGAGAGACCGTTTTGCCTTAAATGAGTTTGAAAATTTGTGTCAACACATTGCTTTGCAATATCCTTAATAATTAAATTTTTCTTGTGCATACACTGCTTTCACTAAATCTCTTCTAGACTATAATTAGAATTATTGTTTCATTTGTCTTATTATAATATAAACATGTATCGGTGTGGAGACTGTACAATTAAATATAGTTGGGTTGGAGATTCTACGGTTGATCAGTGCCGGAGGAGATTCTATAATTGATCCGATTAACATTATGATTCAATTTAATGAACACATGGCATTTTGTATGGATGACATTTAAAATCTAGAGCAGGGGTCTCCAAACTACGGCCCGTGAGGTCAGTTCATCCGGCCCGCCGCTGCACTGTACCACAAATTAACATTTGAAAGCAATTCTCTTGATTGGATGCAGCAATTACAAACCAAATATTGATAATATCTTAAAATCTAAACGCCAATTTCACAAATCTCACTAACCTTTTTTGCTGCTTAGTTTGAGACTCAGATATGTACGCACTGGGTGTGATAATACTATTTTATTGCTAACGACGCCTTCTTTGATAACTTTGGGGTAAATTAATATGTTTGTCGTCTTTATTTTTTGTGTATTGGTAAATAAATATGTTGGTTGTCTTTATTTTTGTGCATTCACTATATTGTATTGAACAAAATGGTTATGCGGCCCGCCCCCATCATTCTCTCGGTTATCTGGTCCACTGGGAAAAAGGTTTGGCTACCCCTGATCTAGAACAATGATCTTCAGTGTAGGCTGTACGGCCCACGAGACGGCAATTGGCGATTTTAAGTAGGCGGTGTTTTGACTTGAAGACAACTAATAGGCACAATATTAAAGTATTTTAATTAGATTCTAATTAAACCTTTTTAATATTGAGAGTCTATACAAATTGTATTTAAATTTTCAAAAGTAGCAATGTAAGGTAAAAGAAATTAAAAAATATGTTCAAGATGTCAAAAAAAATGCCAGGAAATTGGGCTAATCTTCGCTCTGGTTTCTTTCATTCAATTCTCTTATTTTGGCTTCCATGCTTTTATTTTTCCTTTTTTTATTGTTCGTGTTTTTATCTTATTTTTTTTTACTTAAATCTTTAGACTATTTTTTTATTATAGTATTTTTTTTATCACATCTACAAAAATAAAATGGCAATTAGTTCTACGCACCTACAAGTGCCAGTTCATTTCATTGTTACGTCATTTTATATCGCTATGAAAATATTTCATTCTACAGGGTGCCCCTAAAGTTTAGGCGCACAGGAAATATCACACTGGTCTCTTCGTTCTCCGGACCTAACCCCCACCCCCTTGATTTCTTTCCCCATGGGCTAAAGGAGAAGTTGTACTCAATGATACAAGACAACTGAGGCAACAGCGCCTCATAAATGAATGAGCTCAAATTGACGGAAATTCGGAGTTAATGCATCAGGTGAATCTCGCAAAACGTATCGAATTACATCACAAATGCAAATAACATTGAAGATGTTATTTATTATTATTTGAATTAAATAAAATGTGGTTCAAATTAAATAAATAGTTCAATTTTTTGTTGGGACACCTTGTAATTAACTTTTCTCAACTCAATGAAGTTCAAATCATCATCATCATCACTAACTCTATAATTTAAGAAGGGGAATTTTTTGAGTATTTGAATAATAATTTCATCTTAGTTTGGTTATGACTTATGTTTTTTCATCAAAGTTATTTCTAATAATTCTTTTATAACAAAAAACAAAATGGTGAAGTTCAGAAATAAATAAGTATCGAAATTTTGTGAATTAAAAACCCAAAGAATTACAAATGGTGAAGTTCAGAAAATTTATTTATATATATATATATTCTTCTATGACTATATTTTAGCAACGTGATATTTTGAAAGGGGGGAAATTTAGTTTATAGTTCCTTTTTAAAATGATTATAATTGGCGAAGTTCAGAAAATTTATAAAAATTTAACCATGGCTGCTTTTTTAGTATAATGGCGTTTACAATCTAGAAAAAAAATATCAATACCTTAGTATTGACAGCCATTTCAAGTATATAAGTAACGATATAAGTAACGATGGATACCCTGTTGAGTTTAAGTAGAGTAATGGATTCACCCTTTTTAGCACTTTCATATTTTGTTATTTAATCATCATACGTGGTAAAACAATGACACCATTCAGTCTGTCTTTCAGAGCTATACAGAGACCTTCTACCTCCTAAGAAAACAGTTTTGCAATGGGAATCCAAATAAATACTGCGAATTATATTACAGGGAAAATCAGAACGATCGAAAGGTATCGAACATGGCGTTAGATATACAGTCATTTCATGCTGGAGAATAAGTTTCTGTTTACTCTCAATCTCGAAACATTCTTTTCTGGATAAATCAAAATCGTCAATTTAAGGAAATTAATATAAAAAACCTCCACATGATACGTAGGTAATAAAAACAAAGTATTAGAGTTCTTACTGTATACGCAAGTAATTAGATGTGATGCGAATCCCACTGATTCAATACTCAGACAAAATAACGACTTCGATGGCAGTGCCAATTATAATGAGACACTGCCCTTCTGCCGTCAGCCGCGCACAAGCTCGCTATCTCACGCCCTTCCTTCCCTGGTGTTGGAATTATATGAGTTTTAATATGATTTAAACATTTTCCTCAAACATTTTAGGAGTATCGAATCTTTTGTAAGTTAAGTGTATTGGGGCAAAGATATAGTGCTCTGGGCCATAGGGAGCAGTAATTATTAACCTGGGGGCCTTCGGAAATTTCCAGGGACAGGGGGGGGGGGTAAATCCTTGGGTAAAAGAAAGAATTCCCCTAATTGTATTTCTCATTCTCTTAATGAGAGCATGGGCTAATAATGAGAAGTTTATGAATGTTATTTTGATGCAAGGGGCGACGTAAATTTTTTTATTATTATTATTTAAGGGGCCATCTGGCGACTGCCGACTTAGGCATAAGTCGCCGTAAACAAACAGCCTAGTTCTAGGCTACTTTAAAAAATTGAACAGGAAACAACAATAAAAAGAATTAACAATAACAATAACAAAACAATAGCAAAAACAATAACAAAAACAACAACAACAATTAAACCTGGTTAAATGAAAGGGAGAAGGCCGGCCTCCCCCAAAAAGTCTATCAGTCCCCCAGTCAAAGTACACGCACTCGTCCCGAGTACAAGGGACAGGCGGTAGCGACCCCGCCCATCCCGGTACCGGGACAGGTGTCGTGCGCGAAGATCACCCAGACTGGGACATTCGACAAGAATTTGCCGAACAGTCTGGAAGACGACGCAGTCGTCGCAATAGGGCACAGCGAGCGCTCCATCAAATAGCGATGCGTCACAAGAGTGTGCCCGATTCGGAGACGACAGAAAGCAACCTAAAGCCGCCGCGGCATTGGGAGATAGGTCCATGGGAACAGTCGCGGCGCAATGGCACGCATCTTTAAGTTCCCTTCGACCGTCTCCCATCTTCTTTGCCAAGCAGTCCGAAGAGCTGCACGTATTCCTGCCATGTAGTCGGTGTGAGGAAGAGCGAAACGCTGGTCCGGTCGAAGAGTCCTCGCGGACTCTTTGGCGCCCTCATCGGCGCGCTCATTCCCCGCAATTACCACATGTCCAGGAACCTAGCAGAAGATAATCTCGACATCTGCCCGGCTCGCCAAAACCGTGGCGTCACGGATATCGCGAACCAGGGGATGCGGAGATTCCAATGCCCCGAGAGCACTCAAGGCGCTTTGTGAGTAGCTATAGATCACAATCCGGTCTCCGAACGGGGCACGTCGCGTAATCTCCCGTACCAAGTGGTGTATTGCCACCAGCTCGGCCGTGAAGACAGACGCAGCGCCTGGTAGAGCCCCGCTGACTTCAAACAGAGGGGATACGGCGTGGAAGCCGACCCCCTTTTGGGACTTGACTTGGAGCCATCCGTATACACTGGCACGGTTCCAACGTGACACGATGTGTGCTCCAAAAAGGTCAAACGCAATACTCCCGGCGCAGTACAAGCTTTGGGAGCAGAGGCGTGGCGACAAATAGCCAAATGTGGTACCCTCCAGGGTGGCGTCCTGGACAGAACCAGGGGCGCCACCGGCCCGAGAGCTATATCTACCTCTCGAAGGAGTTTCCTGGCCCTAAACCCAAAGGGCTTAGGGTATGACTGGCATCTCTCGGCGGCATAGGCACCATCGAGATCAGCTGCGGATGCAGTGAGAGCTGTTGGCGACTAAGGGAGGCGCCAGGCTCGCGCGGACAGGCGAGTGATGCACTGCACGCGGCGCAGAGCGAGTGGCATCTCCCCAGCATCGACCAACAGGCTCTCAATGGGGAAAGTGCGGAAGGCACCGGTCGCAAGGCGAAGGCCGGTGTGGTGGATCGAATCCACCTTCCGCAATAAACGCTCGGCTGCGGATGCATAAACTCGAAACCGTAGTCGCGCTTCGAGCGAAAAAAGGATCGATAAAAAAGTAAGGCAGTAGCCTTATCAGCGCCCCAAGCGCTAAACGTCACGGAACGGAGAATGTCCAGAGCGCGGGTACAAGAGACCCTAAGGCTGCGAATATGAGCCTCCCAGATGAGGCGTCGGTCGAATACAAGATCAAGGAAACGGTGCGACTCAACCACATCCAGGCGCACCCCATTAAGAAACAAATCTGGGTCGGGGTGAAGCCATGGATGGCGGCAGAAGTGCACCACCTTAGTCTTGGCCAAAGAAAACCGAAACCTGTGCGCTTCGGCATAGCGAGAGACGCGGTTCAATGCCTGTTGGAGTCGACGCTCCAGAGTTGGCATCTGGGCCGCGCAAAAAGAGATCGAAAGGTCGTCCACGTAGAACGTAGTGAGAACATCTTCAACAGCACCGAGGTGATGCCGTTGATGCTCAGGGCAAAGAGTGTGACACTGAGGACACTTTCCTGCGGGACACCTTCTTCCTGCTCCTTTGGGCCGGAGAGGGCTCCCCCACCCGTACGCGGAATCGACGATCTCGCAAAAATTCAGATATAAACATTGGGAGGCGTCCCCTCGCCCCCATCGTGTGGAGAGTCTCCATGATACCGTATCGCCATGCGGTATAATAGGCCTTCTCCAGATCGAAAAAGACCGTGGCGTAGTGCTGTCTACGAAGGAAAGCCTCACAGACGGCATTTTCCAGTCGGAGCAGAGCATCCGACGTGGAGTGGAACTTGCGGAAGACGCACTATGCGGAAGACAGATGGCCTCCGCTGTCCAGGAAAAAAGCTAATCTAACATTTACTGATTTCTCCATCTACTTGCACACGCAAGAGGTTAGAGAGATTGGGCGGAAACCGGTCGGAGTAGAGTGATCTCTCCCCGGTTTGCGAAAGGCGAGCACAGTAGCGATTCACCATGAGTCTGGGAGAAGAACTTTCACCCAGATCCTGTTGAACAAATCTAACAGAAAGGCCATACCTCGCTCACCCAGGTGTCGAAGCATGGCGTACGGGACATCGTCCGGACCATGGGACATCGTCCGGAACGCAACTCACTCACAGTAAACTTGTCGTTGAAGGGTTCTCCGCCTCTGGTGGTAACGTCCAGCCGGCGGCCTTCCGCGACATCACGATGTGCATTGAATGCTGGCGGAGCAGCATCACGGCTAGAGAATGCGGAAAAAGCGGGCGCGAAGGATTCCGCCAAGGACGCGGGGTCCGAGATTGCGGTCCCATTCTCCTGGAGAACGGGAGGGGGGTCCTGCGAGAACTTGCCTCGAATCCTTTTGACTCACTTCCACACATAAGCTAAAGGGGTCTTCCCGTTAAGTGAACACACGTATGCCCGCCAAGAAAAGCGGCGGGCGTGCTTTGAAATATACCGGAACCTAGCCCTAGCCCGACGAAATTCAGCGACAGTAAAATCGTTCGGGCGGCGCTTATAGCACATGTAGGCATAACGCTTCTGTTTCAGGGCCGTCTCACACTCGGCCGACCACCATGGGAGTAGTCGGCGTGCAAAACGGTTAGACGTCCTAGGAATGGTAGTCAGGCCCACGGTGATGAGGTTGCTGGAGAAGAACTCAACGGCCTTATCTACCGACCTAAACTCCTCGACTGAGATAGAGAATTCAGTCATTTCCTTAAATGCAGGCCACCGCGCCCGCGCCAAGCACCACCGAGGTGGTCTCTCAGGCGGCAGTTGCCCTGAAAATGATATTTGAATGGGAAAGTGATCACTACCATGGAGGTCATCGACCACCCCTCAATCAAAATCAGGCTGTGCATCCGAAGAGCACAAAGATAGGTCAAGGCAAGAAAATGAAGCGGTTCTCGGACAGTGATGCGTAAACTCATCTATGTTTAGGACACCCATCTCAAGCTCTTCGATCAGATCGGCAAGGACTTGTCCCCTGGGATTTATGAAGGAATCTCCCCAGAGAGGATGCCTGCCGTTCAGATCTCCAAGCGAGAGATAAGGCCTCGGCAACCGTGCTACGACGCGGCGGAAGTCCCCCGCGTCGAAGTCAGCTGACGGTGGAATGTACGCAGAAATGATAGTATACCTACTATCCAGGTGCAGCTGCACAGCCACTGCCTGGAATGGGGTATCTAAAGAGAAAGGAAGAACGGAGACATCATGCCGGGTGTAAACCACGCATCCCCCAGCCCGGCCATCCCGCGGTGGTGGGGTCGCAAGACCCTTATACCCCGGGAGGGCGGGAAGGGGGCACGCGCCTAGCATGGTCTCCTGCAAAAAGATAGCTAACGGGGAACGGGACGAGACGAGCCTCCGCAGGTCCTCCCAGTTAGCCCGGAGTCCACGGCAATTCCATTGAAGGAATATGCCCTACAGGCCTAGCTCGGAGGAGACGCGGGGGCCCTCCTCGAACTGAAGACCCTCACGGGAATGGCCGTACGCTTCCCGGGAGCAGAACCCCGGGCGCTGTTGGCCGGACAAAGCGCTGAAGGCGCTGTCGCCTTCGAGAACTTATTGGGGGAGGTTGGGCTCGACATGCGAGTCTTTTCCTCCCTCCGCCTCGAAACCTTAGGCGGGCATTGCGGCTTCGGAGGCGGGGGCCCTCTTTTCGAGGAACTACCGTCTCCGAGCCACTCGCCACACCTCGGGGCGTGGGCGAAGGAGGCGAAGCTCCTTTGTTGCTGTCCTCCTTTCGGGGGACAGCTTTAGGAACCCCGAAAGATGGCCTAGCGACCATCTTCAGGGGTGTTGCCTCCTGTGAGTCTAACGACTCGGTGGAGGCGCGTGGCCGTTTCGCCTTACGGGAAACGGTCACGCTGGGGAAAGAGGGGCGAGCCCTGGTTTTAGCCGGTGCTGGGTATGAACCCTTTTTGCCGCCAGCTTTACCAGGGGAGTGCCCGGGTTGGGTAGAGCCCGCAGAAGGGCTCCAAATGGGCGCGGAAACAACCGTGCTCGTTGGCCTGGATGGGCCAGGAGCAGAGGGTGCCTTTCTAACTATTGAGGCATATGACGTCCCAGGCAGAGCCGGGCGCGCCAGGATTAAGTCCTTAGCCTCGCGTAATGAGAGTCGATCCTGGCCTGAACGGCCAGGATTTCTTTCTCAAGGAGATATGCACCCCATTGCTTCGAAGAAGCAGGGTGCGGCTCTCCGCAATTGACACACTTGGCCACACACGATTTGGACTTATCGTGTGCGACCTTGGTGCAATTTACACAGACTTCGGGTGACCCCGACTTTGCACGTCTACATGAGCGATTTGTATGGCCGAAGCGGTGACAGTAATAGCGCCGCCGCGGCAGTGGCACGAATGCCTTCACGCGGTAGCGGTACCAACCGGCACGCACCGACTCAGGGAGCTTGTCACAGTCGAACGTGACGAAGAGTGTAGGGGTGGGTCTCGAGGCCCCTCCCTGTTTTCTCATCACACGTTCAACCTTGACCGCCCCATAGTCGGCCAGCTCTAGGGTGATGTCCTCTATGGAGTAGTCAACGAGTTCTCCCGCATAAACTACTCCTTTCACAAAGTTCATGGTAGAGTGCGGCGTCACACTCACCAGGGTGCCATGAAGTGTCCGAAGAGCACTTATCTTGGCCGCCCCAGCGGGATTCGCCGCATTCCCCAGAAGGCTCCCGTCCGAGAAACGGGTCACCTTCGGCTCTCTACCAATTGCACTAGCTAATCCTCTCCTCTGATGGATCATGTTGCCCTTGGACAACATGGTGCCATCAGTGGAGCGAATAATGAGGAAGCGTTTGAAGCCAGCGGGCTCGAAAACGCCAGGTAACCTCTGAATGAGGGGCCCCGATGTCATCGAGGCTCCGCCCTGTGCACTTTTGGTCTTGTTCAGGGGCTCCGCAACCGGGGGGGCAGAGGGGCCGGATGTGCCGATCTTGGCTTTGTCGCTTGCCAGAGTCGCAGCAGACCCATCCGTCCCTGCAGCCCCCGCGGATGGAGAGGAGCCCCGAGTCTTTTTTGTCTTTTTCTTTTTTGGAGAGGAGGGCGGGGAATGAACCCGCTTCTCACCTCTGCCGGAAGAAGCCCCCAGGCCAGATGGACCGGCCTCAGCCAGGTCATTCTCCGAAATGGAGAAGGTCCTGGTAGTCGTGGGGGCACCGGTCAGAGGAGATCCCTTCCCTCCTTGTACTGCTTCGGAAACAACAGCCGTTTGAGGAGGACCTTGCATCGGGGTGGATTCGGGTTCGGTGCTTTGCGCCGAGCCAGGATTCCCCCCTATGGAAGGCCCTACCGTCTGAGGCTAAGTTTCCTCAAGGACCATGTCTATCTCAGGGGGGGCCGCCAGTTGCCCCCCCCCAAGACATGGCAGGTCCTGTTGGCAGTATCGTGACTAGTCTTCTTTGGGGAGGCATGGGCCTTGACCCCGGCAAGGTTCAATATTCTTGCCAGCAGGTCTTTTGAGGGAAGCGACCGATGGGGCCTGGCTTCCCTCTCCCCCTCAAGGGGGTTTGCCCTACCGAGCCGCTTCGATGTGGAGCGGCTGGCTAAGGGCTGCCCGCTGGCTTTCTTGGCAGTCCCCTTGGAAAGAACGGAGGGGACTGCCGCTGGTAAAAGGGAGGCGCCCGAAAGCACCTCCAGAGAAGGGGGTGAGGGGGAGTCCCCTACACCCGTAAGCGAAGGAGAGGAGTAAGCCTCCTCTCTGGTTAGAGATATATGGAGGGTCCCCTGAGCAAGCACAGGGGGGGGGAGCTCCATTTTTTTGCTGGAGCTGCCCAAGGGCGGCTCCGTCAATGTTATAGGGGAAGTTGGGGGTTGGGTTTTTTTTTATACTCATCATTGGGCATGGTGACCCTCTTTTTAACACGGGATGCAATCGCGCATCACCTCTCGCAGTAGCCCGCACTGCGAGAGGTGCTTACAAGCCCGGCAGAGCCAGGCGCCGCCATTTAAGACCACCCCTCCCGCTTGGTGGCCTGGCAGTCCATCGGCATGGCGGCTCCACCTTGGACACGGCGTAAAATTGATAGAATGTGAAGAGGAGAGGAAAAGGGATGTGAGGAAGGTATGGGTGGGGATGAAGCAGGTTGTTAAAAACTAGCCACCCCAGACCGGAGCTCAGGGATTAGGGAACATTGTCCCCTCCCCCTCAGCCCCGATGCGGGACGATTGGCTGAGAGGAAGGTCAGCATCTACCCTGTGAAATTAGAGGCTGACCAGAGAAAGTTGTGGGAGAGGTTGTATGAAAAGCGACGAGGTAGGAGAGAAATACAGGCTTTCTGAAGGAAGGAAGAAAGGTAAAGCTGGGGCCGGACGGAGCGCTGGATCCCGTCAGCACGGCGGCCAGGATGGCAAATCGCCGCGCCCTTTACGGGGGGGATGGCCATAGAGTGAAAGGACCAATTCTAGAGAGGGCATGGTAGTAAAATGGTTAAAAACACTGCTATACAGACACAAACTAGAACCAAATGGGCTGAAGTTTGGTACTTCCTATATGCGACGAAATTTACCACTCATTATAACCTTTTCGCAGGGATATGATAAAGAGTTTACGAAAAGATAAAGTGGTAAAGATAAAACGAGAGGAAAGACTAGAGTTTTGTTTGAATGGTAGAAATTGGTTTACAAATCGAGCGGTAGATGAATGGAATTGGCTGCGATAGAAGCGTCCTCCCTGCGGAATTGTAAGAAGAGATTGGCTAGATTTATGGAGGAGGATGCTAGGTGGTGTAGTAGTGTTATCGAGAGGTGTAATAAAGGTACCAAACCGCCTTACATTTTACACCTTAGCTAGATAGTGCGACTGAACTGGGTGATGGGAACAGGAGCTGCCTTTTGCGGTCTCCTTCTCTTATGTTCTAAGTCTGCCGCAAAGATGACGCAGATGATTCATGGGTTGAGGAGATTAAATCTTCATTGGTTAGAAAGGAGAAGAGTCCGAGGGGGACTCGATGGAAGTTTTCAAGTGGGTAAAAGGTTATAATGGGGGAGCCATAGGTAAGGTTCTTATTTTTAGCGAGAAGGAAAGGACACATACCAATAGGTTTAAGTTTGTTCACAAATCCAGTGGTAGATGAATGAAAGCCTAGCCTCGCTATTCATGTGATAAAAGCAGAGTTTTAAGAATCGATTGGCTAGATTTATGGATGAAGATGCTAGGGGGGACTAAACTGGGGGATGGAAACAAGGAGGCTGCCTAGTATGGGCTATTGAATAGCCTTTTGCAGGCTCCTTCTTTTCTCATGTTCTTATGAATGATCGGATCTCAATCGGGTGTTATAATAAACGTCCCGTGAAGGCCCTAACCATACCCGACGCTCAATATTCGCCACGTACCACATACACTTCATTTTCTGGACATATTTGAATTAGAATTAAGAGATCGGTTTTGCAGTTATTTTTTTTCACTTATAGTTATTTGTCGAGACTTATTAAGGCAGAACAATGCAATGAATTAAATGCGTTTTCTATTTGGGGGAAAATTTAGGTCTCGCAACACTGGTGCCCAGTTCTGGAACTAGTTTCCAAATACTCCCCTCCCCTAATAGTACTTGGTTTTGTTCCAGAATTCCTGCATCCCCAGTTGTCAAACTAATTTCTAGCACAACTAGAAAATACCCTAGTAAATAACCCTATCCCCACCACCACCACTGCTCCCTCACGTTACAGCATTTTTAAATTGGTATAAAATGGGGAGGGAAAATACTAGTTGGCAACTCAGTGTCGACTCCACTTACGTCATTGGTGTCCGAAATTGTTCACTCCCCTCCCCTAATAGTACTTGGTTTTGTTCCAGAATTCCTGCATCCCCAGTTGTCAAACTAATTTCTCGCACAACTAGAAAATACCCTAGTAAATAACCCTATCCCCACCACCACCACTGCTCCCTCACGTTACAGCATTTTTAAATTGGTATAAAATGGGGAGGGAAAATACTAGTTGGCAACTCAGTGTCGACTCCACTTACGTCATTGGTGTCCGAAATTGTTCACTTCGGCAAACTGATATCTTTAAATGGACGAAAAAGTACAGCTTGGCGATAAATGATAATCAATGACAAAATATAGTTCCCTTTTATGGGTTAGTGGCATATTACTCGGTGGTAAATAATACCCAAGTTATTTCTAGTACTCAGGGGGATAGATCTGGAGGTAGGACAAGTTCAATAGACCGCCTCTACCCAGTCCAGAGCGACCCTAGTAGTCTCCTCTTTAGACAATTCGGGCTATGCACATTACAAATATATCCCCTTCCGCAACCTCTCCACTTAGCAAGCATCTTTATATACTGTTGGTGGTCTTAATTAAATACTACTTTCTATCCGTTAAACAACCTTTTAATCCCTCCCCACACCCTCTACCAAACAAAACCACTTCAAAGCCTGGACTATACCAAACAAAGCATCGTAAAATCGCTTTGTCAATTATACTGATTAGGCCTAAACAAAACCACTTCCATTTCGCCCTTCTAAATTGTAATAATTTGAACAACTCGGTCCTTAAATATGAGTTATGCTTTAATATACCTAACAAAATTTTTTATTGAATTTATTAAAAAAAAAATTAAAAAGACAATCCTCTTACCACGTTCCATTGCAACATCGAACAATCTTCCTCCAGAGATGGCAGCCGCTTTTCTGTTCTTTGTTCTTCATTGATCCAATAAAAAAATAATGGATGAAAGATGGAAGAGGAGAAAGTTTGTCCACAATTTACGCCCGTATTTGTTCTGAAGTTACAGTGTGTTCACGAAGCCCCCAAACAAATAGGCTATTTTTATATAATGGCGTCTCGTGGGTAATCTCTAATACCGCGATCATCCTGGGTATTATTATCGAACTATTACAGTGAGAATATTAAAAGTGTTTGCGGTAACATTAATGCCTTAGGTAAGGCCATTAGGGAACCATTATTTTCATTCTTGTTCACCTTACAGGTGAAAACTAAGTCTATTTTCAACTTCGTCAATGGATAGTAGTTGAAAATACCTACATGATAATGCTAGTTAGTGTAAGAAGGAAAATAGCAATCAATCATTTCCTGTAGCACCCACGAGGATGCATAGGGCCTCAATAACTCACGCCACCACGCTCTATCTTGAGCTAATGTGTCAAGATCTTCCCAACAATCATCTGCTTCCCGCCTCATAGTCCTTATCCAAGCCTCCCTAGGCCTACCTTAACTTCTTCTACTAGGGACCACCAAAAGATAAAATGATTTCGTTTCAATTCCATCGATCATTTAATTCTGTTTAACGCAGCAACAGCGAAAACATAGGTAAAGCGACAACCTTTCACCTCTGCTCTAGTTCAATTGAATATTTTTCCTCGAAACGCGAAAAGGAAACCTATTTGAAGACACGAGCGCAAAAAAGACGTAACCCTGCTCGCTGAACTTGCCCCTGTTTCGCGTTCAGAGCAGATACCCAGTTGTGGTGTTGTAGAGGCAGCAAATCAAAGATGTAAAAGCTTTAGAAAATGTGATAAAGGTAAAAACATGAATTGAAGGACTAATTCTCTATAAGAATGGGTGACAGGGTATTAGGAAGAAAAATGTGCTTGGGAGGATGAATAAAGAACTTATTGACTAGTTTCGGGGAAATGGGGGTAAGGAGAAGGCAGGGGAAAAGAACTGAGGGAAAGAAATATTCAAGAGTTCATGTCAAGGTTTGCACCGTCAAAATACAACCCGAAATCCTGGGGCCCTAAAACTCGTTTCTAGAGTCCCCGACAAGGCAAAAAACCTCATTAACAATTCAAATACATATTGAAGAATATTCTACAATGGCTGATAATTTAAAATTAGAGATAAGAAATAATACTGAAATATTCCATAGGATTTAAACTGAGTTCAGTTTTGGCAGTAGTGGAGAGAGGGAATAAATTACAAAATATTTTGTCAATAGTTAGAACCACAAAGCATGATTAATTTTTAATTTAAACGGTAATTCTACAGATTAACAAATCCAACGTAATCGAATGCGCTTTGTTATAAACATCTTTTAAAAAATTACGTAAATTATATATCACTTTCACTAATGCGAACAAATGTCTAATTGATATGACGAAAAATAGATTGTCAGTGATAGTTTGTTTTTAACCCACAAAAGAATGGCTTACAGTCATTTGGGAGGGGAGTATTTTATGTTCAATTTTTATTTTCTATTTTCCACCGGAAAGGAAACAAAAAAGAAGCCTATTCTTCTGACACGTCGTCGCATAGGCTTTAGTCTAAAATGTCTCTGCTCTCTGTGATGGTTGTGAAATAACTGTTCTTGCGTTCTTCTGTGAATATTAGGGTAGTTTCGAACCTGTAATTGATTTTTGGTCAAAAGCACGACCGTTAACCATTCCATTAATTTTGTGGATCCGGAAACATTGGGTCATATTAATAATGTGGCGTATAACAAAAAATAATGCGCCGTTAAATGGACGCAGGGAAAAACATTTTATAGTAGATTCAGCCAAAACTATGTTTATGCACCATTAAGAACCAGAACAATTTTTTCAGTGCCGCGGATCCTTTTACAATCCTTGTTAATAATTTTCGCCAACCATTCACATTGGGGTAATATTATCTTTTCTACTTTTGCTAATTCGAAACATTAAAACTAAACCTGTTTAAATGATATGATACTCCTAACCTTCTATCACCTGGCTTATGACGTCATAGCACTGGCAAATAATAGATTATGCCCGCCCTCGAATTTTGTAGACGCTTTGTTATAAATATCTTCTTTTTTTTTTAAATACTACGATATACTCTATATATCTATATAGCACGTTCACTACTAATGTGGGCGTATTTTTAATTATGATGTTATAACGAAAAATAGATTGGCCGCCATCTTGGGAGGCTTATATGTCTGAAGTCAAGCAAGGCGGTAGAAAAACTAGAGGCCTAACGACATTAAGTAATCGCCTTATGAATCTGAATCTAAGATTAGGCTTTCGAATTAGGAATATTACGAGTTTATTTAAAAATTACGGAGTATGTGTGTGTTGTGGGGCAACCCCCGACAATTAAGTCAGGTGTATGGAGAGCGAAGCCCTCCCCCCCCATTTCGAAATTACCGTAAAAATGCTATCCAAAAAGAACTTTTAATTTGCCCAAGAAAAAACAGTCACACACGCACACACACACACAATATATATATATATATATATATATATATATATATATATATATATATATATATATATATATATATATATATATATATATATATTATACTAACTCGAAAAATAGTGCTTTGCGCGCCGAAAAAAAAGCAACAGACTATTCAGCTAAGTCTGTAGAATATAATGAATGCATTTATAAAAAAAAAATAGTTGGAAATAATGTACAGGCTTGCATACATTCGTACAATAAATAACATTTATTCAAGAAAACCAAACAATCTTCGACGGTAGAAAGTCCATACATATAGATAGCCTAGGCAGCAGTGGCGTGCAGCAGTCAATGGAAGCAATGCTTCTCCTATATAAGAAGAAGAGAAAAAGAAATTACACTCCAACAATTAATTTGACAGCAGAATCAATTTCATTCTCACATTTATGCTTGCCTATACTTGTAAACACCATACGGTACCATTCACTCAATCAAATTGGCGTTAGACCCTGATGAGCCCGACGGTAATTGAAGAAATGCATCCTTTTCGTCGAGATTTTTGGTGCTTTGGAATGAATAGTTTAAAAGATATTTTGCTTTTCTTAGCAAGAATATACAGCCTTTAGAGTTTTATGATTTTTATCTAGATATTTCAACGCCGTGTTAGAATTAAGAAAAAAATAACCTATTTGTACACGGAAAAGGAAGCAAATTTAGCTTTGCACTCATCAGCTTGCATCTGGCAACTATACTGGGTTGCCAGAATCTAGGAAAAAGAAACAAAATATCTCAGACACATTGACGTAACTATTATTATGCTCTAAAGCCTAAATTAATTTTTAGGTTATATTTAAATACTGGTTCCGAAAAAGAAAGCACCTAAATAGCAAGAACTCTAGTATGGTTGATCTCTTATATCTTAGCTTAAGCATTTTGTTAATATTCCCGGGATTCTGGCAGGCCTACCATAGTCATTAGTCACCCTTCGTATCTTTGCGATCAGTCAGTAGCCCTGAGGCAGTGCGTAGATAAGTGTGACGTATTGTTTATTCATTTTTTTTTAAAGTGATAACCCCCTTTTAAACAAAATGGATGCAAATGAAGTTGGGAGAAAGTGCGATTGCATTATTGAAAAATTATTAAAAGGAAGTGCGATGACATAATGAAAAATAAACTATTATTAAAACAGGTAGGCCTACGCTAACACTAGATGTCATCCAAAACAAAGTAGTATTGCACTCGAAAATACAATGCAGGCAAATATGATAGAACATTTTGGCTAGCTGGTTGTGCATACTTAGGTAAATATGTAGATTATCGGCGCGAACGATGGGACGTACTATTTCGTCCGTGTTCCAAAATGTTTCACGTTTTTGGAGTACATTTAAGTTGACGGCTCGTGTGGGGGTAAACACAATGGGGAGACTACACTACGATGATCCTGAGTTTCATTAAATTGGGGGGGGGTATAATTTCCGTAGCCATAGCGACCACAGAACCTATATACAACGTTAAATATTAACCATACCAAAATAATTTCTATGAGACCTCATAATTACAAGGATATGTGTTTATTCACCCGACACAACTATCTACACAATCCTTTAATTCAATATATACATAGAATTTTAATACTTAGGCGTCGTTCAACCAACTGTAGTTACATTTAAAACTTTAATTTCAAACGTTTCTACGCGAAAGTGTTGAAGGTCGTATAAGTGGTGGGAGGAAGTGACCTTTAGATAATACCACCTTAGGTGTGTGTTCTGGCAAAAAAGAAGTCGATAAAAGGAAATTATCTCGCACTATCACAGAGTGTTTGAAAGGTAATGAATAATAAGGACCCTAACTCTTATTTTATATGACGCGGATAAGAAAAAATCCGGGAAGAAAACGAAGGAGCATTCAAATCACCAAGAACCCGATCGACGTAAGACAAAAAAACAAGTAGATTTTATAAAAGCGTCCATTAAATTCATACAAACATCACAAATACCCTCAAAATACCAAGTTGATCCCCATATAAACCTTTACGCGAGGAATGTTTTAATAGAGATTCAAAGCAGAAGCCTAGATACGGATTCAGAGCAGAAGCCTAGGAACTTCGTTACGTTGTGAACTGGGGGAGGGGGGATTAAAACGAGGAGGCAGGGGACAACAAGGAATATCGGAATCAGCTCAGAGACACAAAGCCCTAACAGTACATAAGACCCTAATTCATTTTTTCCAACTGATACAAGATGAAGTCACCTTTTCTGGCTTACAATATATATATATATATATATATATATATATATATATATATATATATATATATATATATATATATATATATGAGGAATTAAACCAAATTCTCCGAAGACAATTTAATTCAGAACAGTTTCGGTGTATCTCACACCCTTTTTCAACTGACACTGCGTAGAAAATATAAGAGAAGTGCATATAAGCATAACACAAGATCCCCTCTTTTTTCCCCCAATCCCCTACTTGTGGTTAATCGGGGGGGGGGAGTTAGGCCTAAACATATTGAAGGGCTGACATTTAACTATTTTGTTTATATGTTTTCTTATTACAGGATTAAAAGAAAATTGACCCTCAGATAGATTTAAATTAGGAACTGACGATATCAAGCTCGATTCTACGATTCTTCTCTTAACAAAGTTAGCCGATTTAAATACCATTTTACTTCCATTGAAATCGATCGTATGATTATTGTCTCTAACATGGCAAAATATTCCACTGCTTTCGCTGCCCACTCTAATATCTCTTTTGTGTTCGTACAATCTCTTGTCTAGATTTCTCCCCGTTTCCCCTATATAAACTTTATGGCAATCGTTGCATGGTATTGCATATACTCCTATGTTATGATGTTCTTTGGGTTTCCTGGCCATCATCAATTGGTTTAAGGAATTATTATATTTAAAGGCTAGATTAATACCCGCTTTTCCAAATATGTCCTTTAAACTATTTAATTTATTATTAAATGGCAATGTTATACATTTGTTGAAGTCGTTAGTGCGGGAAGGCTTATTACCATAGAATGTTTTCCTAGCTGCAAAATGGGCAGACGATATGAACCAATCGGGGTAATACAAATTAGAAAAAATGGCCCTGATAATGACAATTTCTTCATCTAAATAGGAAGGATGACATATTTTGTATGCTCTAAGGAAAAGGTTAGAAATTACCGATTTTTTAACAGTATGTTTAGGCCTAACTCCCCCCCCCCCCGATTAACCACAAGTAGGGGATTGGGGGAAAAAAGAGGGGATCTTGTGTTATGCTTATATGCACTTCTCTTATATTTTCTACGCAGTGTCAGTTGAAAAAGGGTGTGAGATACACCGAAACTGTTCTGAATTAAATTGTCTTCGGAGAATGTGGTTTAATTCCTCATCTTTTCTTGCGATATTGCATTAATTTTCATCATATATATATATATATATATATATATATATATATATATATATATATATATATATATATATATATATATATATATATATCATCACTAACTCTATAATTTAAGAAGGGGATTTTTTTAGTATTTGAATAATAATTTCATTTTAGTTTGGTTATGACATGTTTTTTTATCAAAGTTATTTCTAATAATTCTTTTATAATATCAAAAAACAAAATGGTGAAGTTCAGAAATAAATATAAGTATCGAAATTTTGGGAATTTTATAAAAAACAAAGAATTACAAATGGTGAAGTTCAGAAAATTTCTTTTTATATATCTTCTTCTATAACTATATTTTAGCAAGGTGATATTTTGAAAGGGAGGAAATTTGATATTATAAAAGAATTATTAGAAATAACTTCGATAAAAAAAATGTCATAACCAAAAAAGATGAAATATTTATTCAAATTCTAAAAAAAATCCCCTTCTTAAATTATAGTTAGTGATAACGAATAAAAAAAACAGTTATGAGGAAATTAATGTGTATTATAAGGGATGCGTCAAAAACATAGAGAACGATTACTTATAACTTTGAGTTTACAGGTAAAAAATCGTAAGCTATGTATGACAACACTGTCTCACGTGTATTGCAAGGCTCAATTCATTGCCAAAGGGGGAAATGACTCACATAGCATCCGGGGGAGAGAGAATAAAGAAAACTGGAAAGTCACAAGCAGGACCTTAACCATGGTGGTACTCATGTATCAGGATGGTGAGACAAGGTAGACAAATCCTCCACAAAGTAGGGGGTCCAGTGGAAGAGTGAAGGAATGATACTGTCTGACATTTCAAGGCTTTGTAATCAGTAAAAAGAGAAGTGTTTTCAAGTATAATAAAGCCTTATGAGGATACCGGTTCCTGCGACGAAGAAACGAGTCGCCCTCGAAAAACAACTTTGAAGGATCGATTTGAGACAAACAACCGGTATTTCACGTCAAGGACGGAGAACCTCAACCTGAATGTCTCTCGCCATATTGTTTCATTTCGCTTGGCAGAGGTGAGCCTCATAGCACGCGCCTTTGATAATAAACTAGTCACAAAAAGAATAAAACTATGTTGGCCTTCGCTATTGAGCATGTCTCGTGGAGTGCTGAAAAGGGGTAAGTGTTTTTCAGCTACGTGAGCCAATTTAATTTGTTTGTATCGTATGAGAAACAGTTTGTAAAGGTTCATAAGGATGAAGTATTGAACGAGGCATGTCATGTGGAGTGTTGAAAAGGGGGAAATGTTTTTTAGAGATGAAGGGAGATTTAATTTGTTCGGATCGCATGAGATACAACGTGTAAAGGTTCATAAGGATGAAATATTGAACGAGGCAGCTAGGTTGGCCTTCGCTATTAAGCATGTCCTGTGGAGTGCTGAAAAGTTGGGGGGGGGGTGTTTTTTAGGGACGACGGGAGATTTAATTTGTTCGGATCGGATGGAAAGCAGTATGTAAGGCGCCATGCGAATGGAAGATTGAATCACACATGCACGGAAAAGAGGGTTAAATTTAATGTCGACATTAGGCAAGTCCGCTCGCCCGTTTACGCAGCAAAGTAAACGTTGTATGTAGTATACAATACTGCTTCAAGAACGTGTGATCCACTCTCTCCGAAGATCGGGAGTACATGAGCCTGGTATCATGCAGGATAATGTTCCGTGTCACATAACAAAGGGCGACTTTTGCTCTAGTATGCAGTCGCCAGATAAGCTCTTAAAAATATTAAAAAAACACACACACACACACAACAGAGATGAAAGGTCTGGATGCTGAAAATATCCACGCGATGATCTGGTCTGAGCAGAACCCTGATTAAAACCAGATAGAAAAGCTCGAGAAGTTAGGCTCGGGAAATGACGAATGTTGACGATCTGAGGCAAAGATTGGGAAAAAATTGGAATGAAATCAGGCCAGGAAAATAGGACAAATTGGTGAAGCCCCGCCGGCGAAGAGGTACTCAAATCATTCAGAATAAAGGCTTACATAATTCTTAACATTATTTTGGTCAATTGTCTTTGAAATAAGTTTTTTTCTAGTTATGGCGGCATTTATACCCGCGACTCTATAAGTCGGTCCGTTGGATGGAAACCATTTTACTTTTCAATGAGTTTGGGGGCAATGACATCGTAACTATTGCGTCGATTCCAACGAAATTTGAAACCCTGATGTTGTTTTCCATTTTCTTTAGAATGATATAATTGCCAAGGTCCTCTCAAGGTTAGTCCGGGAATTATTGAAAGTTTTGAAGTTCGTAAGGTCATAGTCAGAATAATTGCGAGCACGCGACTTAGGTCAGTTGACCTTGTTATATAATGAAAGTTGGCAAATTTCCAAGAATATTCAGGCCAATTTTCGTGAAAATTAAACCAGTATTTCCAAATGTAGATTTTGATAATTTGTTCTCTTATAGTTTTGGACGGTACTGTATAACCCGTAGTTCCTCCTGCGGAAATTGGGGCTTGGAGGGCACGCAAAATGTCTGAACAATTTACTCATTTTCCTCCTATTAGGACTGACAAAATCACCCCAAATTCTAAATAACAAGAGAAAATTGGATGTAAATTGCCACTCAATTATTGATAAATAAAACTCGGCGCACAAAGTTTTTATTAAGAATCAAATTAAGGAAAATTACGGACAGAAATTAACTAAGAAAAGTACCGGGGGGGGGGGGGGCTTTAATACTGCTACCTTGGTGTCAGTTGAACGTCGTACGCGACTTATGTCACCATACCCATGAAATGAGCATAGAAGCTGCTTTGGGTACTCTTATATAATAATTTCATGAGGTTTTTTAGAACGTTTAATGCCCTCTTTCAACCCTTTCCTGGGTCTAAACCGGCGCGAAAAAGTGAGCGATTTAAAGATAGGCTAAAGATAACTCGAAAGATCAGGAGTTTTTCTTGGGGTATTCAGGTCATGAACAAGGTCAACAGGCTTAAGTCGCGTGCTCTCAAATAGTCTGACTAACCTTGGGGGAGACCTTGGCAATCATATCACTCGAAAGAGAATGTAAAACAACATAAATGTTTCAAATTTCGTTAGAATCAGTCGAATAGTTAAGATGTTATTGCCAAATAATTCCCGGACTAACCATGAGAGGACCTTGGCACTTATATTATTCGAAAGAGAATGTAAAACAACATTAGGGTTTCAAATTTCGTTAGAATCGGCCCAGTAGTTACGATGCTATTACAAAAAAACTCATTGAATAGTAAAATGGGTACCACAAGGTAACTATAGTCGTCGTGTGCACGAGACTAACAAATGATGTTCTTTTTCGAAAGGGTTAAGTATTAAATAACCTTATCTCTGGAAAATTGACCTGATTTGACCTGTCTTAAGGTGGCCTAATGGTATAGGCCTACATACCATCAGGCCTCCTGCTTTTAAAAATCTGGAAAATGACCAATCATTGTGATACTAGTATGAAGTTGATACACGTGTCTTAATTCGAGGGATTTCAATTTGTGCGGTTTAGCTGGAGATAATTTTGACTGATTCGCCAAATAGAAATTTAAAACATAAAACTAAAATTCAAATGCATTCTAATTTGTCTAAACATACGTACAGAGATAATACCTAAATGAAAAAAAAACGTAAAAAAAGAATATTGATAATATGATTATATAAATTAAGAATTAATTAGGTTTGCGACAGTGAGACAGATCCAAATATTTGATAGGCCCAAGTGAGTTTTCTCAGCTTTTATCCCTAACACTATATTTTAGGAAGGAAATTTTTGGAACAGTAATTTTTTTTCCTCTCTCTCTTAATTTAAGTAAGACTGTAATTTTATGTTAAAAAATTAACAGTGAAACTTTTTTGAAATTAAAGGCTATTATTCAATGTTTGGGGGGGTGGCTTTTAATTGAAAAGGATTGAAAAAGAGAGATTCAGAGATTTTCCAAAAAAAAAGGATTGGAAAAGAGAGATTCAGAGATTTTTCAGAAAATGTATTCAAATTAAGACTGGCTATTTTTTGTTTGTTTTTGTTTTTTCGTATATAAAATCAAATTTAGATGGGAAATAAAGAACTCTGAGGATTGTTTTTTTCTGTATATCAAAAAAATTCCGCTAAAAGTTTTTTCTTGCCTTTAGGCCTAGAAAATAAGCATGGATCTGAAAAAAAACCTAGACCAATACTAAAGTATTAGGAAATATGTACTGGAAACCTTTTAATTTTTTTTAGACCAAAACGCAGTTGCTAGTCAGATAGGCAGTAGACCACAGAACAAAGGTCTGCTTGGGAAGCGCAAGCTCCTCCTGTATTGAAATTAAAATACTAATTCTAATCGCAAATACTCGCTCTTTTGTGGTGACTTCCTTCAACGTAATAGTGGAGGTATTTATCGTTTCAGTTCAATATTAAGTCAGAAAGAACAAATGTTCTCTAATTTTAATGATGTAAAATTCACCTCGGACAAATTAATAAAAATCTAAATCCTACAGCTCTAAACTGCTGAATTTTGTAGTGTATTTCTATAAAAAAAAAAACACATAATACATTTAGGGCTCCTCACAGAACATAGGACAAATTGTCTTGTGTATATGAGGACAAGCAAACTTAGTTCTCGGCGTGATGTTAACTAACAAGGCCCGCAAAATCTGTAGTATATACGAATGTTAAGATGCATCAGAGATCCTAAAAGGGTGTAATGAAAGAGGGGCTAAGTCGAGGAAACAGTGGATTGAGTCCATGATTGTGTCACCGGTCAATGAGGAGGGTCGTATGGTAGCGTTCTTGAATCCTTATATAGCTCGTGGGATGAAACCGTAACATGACGAATGCCTTCGAGGGATCATTTATTCTTAATGGAAGGAGATAGAGAGAGAGAGAGAGAGAGAGCGATCGATTTGAATCGAGTAAAAGTGTAGCGGGTTTAATAAACGAGAATGATTTATAATTTTAACTTCTTCTTTTTTATCTTAATCCTAAGGAGACACGAACGGCAATGCAATGGTTAAATTTGGGAAAATGCCCGCCCTCGATTTTTGTGGGTGCTTTTGTTATAAATATATTTATTTTTTTTTTAAATAGGCAAATGTAGTATACATTACTAATTAAGGCGGGCAAATTTCTAATTATGATGTTATGACGAAAAATAGATTGGCCGCCATCTTGGGAGCTAGAGTGTTAATTGGAATCGCATCATCATCATCATCATCACTGACTCTAACATTTAAGAAGGGGATTTTTTATTATTATTTGAATAATAATTTCATCTTAGTTTGGTTATGACTTATGTTTTTTATCAAAGTTATTTCTAATAATTCTTTTATAATATAAAAAAAAAAAATGGTGAAGTTCAGAAATAAATATATGTATCGAAATTTGGGGATTTTTTTTTTAAAACCCGAAGAATTACAAATGGTGAATTTCAGAAAATTTATTTTTATATATCTTCTATAACTATATTTTAGCTACATAGTATTTTGAAAGGGTGGAAATTTAGTTTAAAGTTCCTTTTTTAAAATTGTTATAATTGGCGAAGTTTAGAAAATAAAATAAAAATTTAACCATCGTTGCTTTTTTTTAGATTTTAAATTTTAATCCTAGTAGCGAAGCGCAAGCGGAGTGCCGAAGCCATTGCCTGGTATTATATATAATTTCCAAGGGATTTTTTAAAAATTAAAATATGATATTGATATTTCATATTAAACAATATAAAACAAGTTATGATTGATTTAAATAGCATTTGAAGTTGAGGCTTATATGTCCGGTCAATAAACACGGTATAAAACTAGAGGCCTAACGATATCTAGCAATCGCCTTTGAAGTCGAATTTAATGCTAGGTTTTCGAATTGTGAATACTACGAGTTTATTTAAAAATAGCGCGGTGGGAACCCTACAATTTAAGGGGGGTATGAGAGCGAATCTCCAGTTTCAAAATTACCTTTAAAATTATATATAATATAATGCGATTTCAATAATCTAGCAAAACCCCCCCACTTTTTTGGAATTTGCCCATGAAAAAACACTAAATTAAAAAAACCCCACTTGTTTTTAAGCCCCAAAATACTAGAACCATTCAGGTGTTCGAGATCAGACCCAAACCCCTAATTAAGAGGCGAGCCCAGGTGGCGTTATTCAAAACTATTACTGACCTAATTCACGTTTCAGATGAACGGCAAAGACGGGACAATCCTCATAAAACTACACGAAACGTGACAAAATAAGTTTATTTAGTTATTTCACTGTAATATCGTCGTTTTTTTTAGCCGTAATTTACATACATCGGTTCACTGGAGACAAAATTATTCCTAAAAGACACCACTTCCAATCTCTTTCGAGACGAGAACAGCTAAGGACACAGCTTCGCCATCTACCCATCGCAAATGCTCATTCGAGACTAACTTGGGCTGTCGGTGCAGACTCGAACGAAAAATTAAGCAGGTATTTTTTTAATGCGGATCTAATAACCCCTAATCAAATGTAACTTTGTACATACCGTCATATTTATAGCAAAGGTTTTAATTACAGTAATTGGAAAAGTTACAACTTAGGTTAATTTATTATTGTTTATACAACTTACATGCGTGTTTAGGTCAAGGCTTAGAGGGTTATTACATTTACGTGAGACTTGACCTCAAGGCGTCTCATTTTTGAGTGTTTGGGTAAGTGCAGATATGCAAAGGAGGCTCGAGTTACCCGGAACAGAATATTGAAGATAATAAAGTAGAACCATTTAGTGTTGTTTATTTCTGGAAATGTTAAATGCATTTTTCCGGCATGAAAATTTACAGCTGACGAAGTTTGGAGATGTTATTTTGGCACCATTGATCTTTTGCCACTGTAATTCTTTTTTCTTCGTTGGCTTTTTTCTTGTGTCGCCTCCTTACTCAATTTTAAATCCCATTTTTCCTTGTTGCATTAAATATATATATATATATATATATATATATATATATATATATATATATATATATATATATATATATATATATATATATATATATATATATATATTCTATCATTTTCATTAATTAATAACAGTACCTGGAACTGTGGCATCTACAACTAATCAATAAGCCGACAATACAGCCATCTTGCGTATGTTTGCTGGATGAATATCCTAAGATACATTATGTGGCCTTGCGGTATATGTCGTGTGCAAACCCGGATTCTACACCTTTCTGTCTGCCTTCAAAAGGTTTTTGAAAGGTAGAAATTAAATATTGCGAAAGCCTTGCACTAAATGTTACTACTCCCAGAACCTATATTTGCTCTTCATATATATATATATATATATATATATATATATATATATATATATATATATATATATATATATATATATATAAATCGTTCCTTATAGTTTCAATATATATAAGAGAACGAGGGCAGCAGAAAAGAAATGCATTTTTCTTTCTTCATTTAATTTCAACCAACGTTTCGAGGGCCAGCCTCATCTTCTGGGTACTGGAATTATATAAATACAAAGTAATTCTAATTGACATTGGATAGGTAACATAAGGGGAATGGTCTTACATGTCACTTTTTTGTATAAGTCATGATACCACAATGATAATGGATGGAATTGCATTGGTAATAGCAACAATACACAAATTAACATGGAAGTGGCAAAGTAAGGGAAACATTAATTTAAACTAAGAAGGTGGTAAAGTAAGGGAACCATCTAACGTGTAATATGTAATGGGAAAGACGAAGTTTGGTCGTTAAGTGTGGGTTTGCTATCTAAAATATATATGGATTCAAGGATTCGTAAATTAGAGAGGGTGTTAGCTGTAGAGACTATAGAAAAGTCTTCGAGTTTTACCTGTAAATTGCAAGAATTGGCGTGGAGTTGGATGATAGAATAGTCAGGTTTGGCTCGAGGCAAACCCGTACGGCAGGACCTCCCGGCGTGCTGTTCAACTCTTGAATGGAGAGTTCGGCTGGTAGAGCCAATATAGGTCGCATCGCACGATGGACACAAGTAATTATATACGAGAGGTGAACGACACGCATCAGGAAGGCGATCTTTATAACGAAAGAGCGAGCCTATTGTATATTGGTTTGGGGTGATTATTTTGAGGTCCAAAAAAGGCAGATTTCTTTGGATAATCGAGCGTATTTCAACAGTCATCTTTGATGTTTGTGGGCCAAAGAAGGGTACCGACCAGAAGTGTAAGAGTTTATTAACGGTGGCTTTATCTTCAGTCGGATTAAGGAAATGATCAAGACATTTCCTTATGCGGTTTCCATAAAAAAGTTTCGGAATCCGTTGTCTTGAAAAAATTCCTAATTTCTTAGCTATTAGACACTCTAAATATTTTCTTTGGAAATAATTTCGATTTGTTCTCTTTGTTCTACTGAGAGTTCTTTGGTTCTAGCAATATTAAGGGTCTTAATTTACTAGTTTATGTAAATAAACTCCGTGAATGCAATATTCTAAAGAACACGAATCGGATGTCAACTCTGGCAAGGTGTAGTGTATTACCTAGTGTGCTCATACTAAGCCTGAAGCTTGTCAGATCAGTTTCTACACGTTAACGCCGATGTGTATCATATATGGTTGGTACCAATACTTATGTTGGGGGATCAATGAGAACGCAGGTAACGTGTTAAAAGTTGCGCCTTGGTATTGAAAAAAGTCGTTTAAAGGCTCGAGGGATGAAGAGGAAAAGTTAATTAATGTTGTAACTATGAAGAATACATTAACCAATTTTTATTAAATCCTAGACATTTTTTGGATGCAGTTAATGGTTTCTTTTTACTATTTCCTATTGTCAATTTATAGTTTACCTTTGAAATGGTGTCTCCTAATTATATTTACATGTTTTTTGAAAAAAATAAGGGGGGGAGGCTCCAAAATTTTGGCATATAGTGTATATATGGGTGCGATGGGTAACTTTCGCTGTTGGCAACTGTGAATTCAACGCATTGCGTGTTGTCTGGCGTTGGTTCTCCTTTTTTCCTATCATAATAGTCTGGATGGTGCATCGTCCGTGAAAGAAGCAATACCATGGCGGAAATTCAATCCTCCAAAACTTTGGAAAAGAAGCGCTGTGTTGCGTGGAATTCCCCTCCCCCCCAAAGCTACATTGCTAAGATGTGAGAGTGCTTGGGTGTCAATTTAATGGCGGTGCAGAGGATCAGAAAAAAATTGAATGAATCAAGCTGTGATTACGACGGTACGATGGCTCAGAAACCTCACTAAGCCATCTGATACGAAATGAACCCCGGAAATCGTACCGAATCGTACCAGGACTGCCCATCATTGAAAACAAGTCCATCAAGACAAGGAGGTCCATAACCAGGGACAAGGGAGTGTCAGAGTCTCTCATCAGGCAGTTAGAACCTGATGACATCCGCTATTCCTCATACAAGATGAGAAGGGGCCATCTTCTGTGGCAAAAGATGAAGAACAGGAGGAAGGAACGTGCTACAAAGCTTGTGAACAAACTGAAGCATCCACTGAAGCCTGGTATGCTTAGGTTCTGCTCAGACGAGAAGATTATTACCACCACCAGATGCTGAACCCGCAACACAACGGCAAGGTTGCTCTATCCCCCCAAAGATGTACCGATAGTTATGATGACTAAGTTCCCCGTCCACACCAATGTGTAAGGGGGGTTCCGTAGAGAGGGCCACGTTACGCCCCCATTTTTCTCCCCAGAGGAATACATCAAGTGCCTGGAAGAGTTGGTGTTCCCCTGGATTTAGGAAGTGGCCGTTGGAAGAAGTGCGGACGTGTGGCAGAATGACTCTGGATCCAGTCTTATATGTCCGACAATTTCTTTGACGACATCACTGCGAACATGTGGCCTCCTAACTCCCCGGACTGCAACTTCTTGGACTCTTATGTGGGGGGCAAGGTGTACTCATGTGCACCAGCAGGGAGTACATGCGGTGGAGGATCATCGCAACTTGTACTCAGTTGAACAGGGAGACTGTCAAGAAGGCCTGAGGCAGGTTCCAATGTCGCCTGGAGGCCGTGGTTGAGGCTGACGGCGATTTCATTGAATAAAATGAATAGTCCAGGAATCCTTCAAATCTTTAACATGTAACTTTGGTAAATAGCTCTGTACTAGCTGAAATTACCCGCTCAAGGGCGGGCCAGTAATTTTCTCAAAACGCTACCGCTACCTTCCAAAATAGCTACATATCTCCTTTCTCTCCCTCCCCCCTCTTCCCCCACACACTTTCTCTCTCCTCCTTTTCCCTATCCCACCTCTCCACCCCTCTCTTTCATCTCACCCATCCTCTTTCGCCACCATATCCCATCCTCACCCTCCTCTCGCCCATATTCTCCTTTCCCTTGGAGGCTTAAGAAACCCCCAGAAACCCACTCGGAACGAGAAACTGGTACTAGATATAAGGAAACCTCCTATTAAATCAAGAACCAGGTGGGGGTTTAAGAAATCAAAAAGTGTGACATACGAATAGGACTTGCGTGTGTATATATATATATATATATATATATATATATATATATATATATATATATATATATATATATATATATATATATATATATATATATATATATATATATATATATATATATATATATATATATATATATATACAGGGGAAGGTGGGGTAAGACGGACTACTTAACAAAAGAACGAGTCTAGAAACTACATTTATATAATTTTGTGAAGTTTTAGGGATTGTGGTGGTACTTTGGTGTGTTATGATTTTACAATATGCACCCTTGTCATAGTTTTTGGAGGAAAAGATTGAAACACGGAATGTTAAAAAAACTATATTAATGCCACAAAAATAAAATAGGACGGGGTAAGATGGACCCTAGTGGTCCATCTTACCACTCTAAATGTTTGCCATAATGTTCAACTTTAAAACAAAGAAGCCATTTTCCTCATCATCCTGTACCCCTGTATGTCGAGGAATAGGCCGAAGGGGTGTTTGGAGTTTTACCCGACTCTTATATATATATATATATATATATATATATATATATATATATATATATATATATATATATATATATATATATATATATATATATATATATATATATATATATATATCCTATTATCCAAATGCGGAGGGGTCGTCGTACTACTCCTTATACTTCGTTCGGCCCGTGTCCTTAATGGGTTTATTGACTCAGAGTGCTTACAGGTTGGCTACGGAGGGATTGGAATGAACTTTGCCAGCAAGCGACACAAAGGAAGTTAGATACACAACAATATAAAAATAAAGTTTTAATGAACACTAAACAAGAATATATATATATATATATATATATATATATATATATATATATATATATATATATATATATATATATATATATATATACAAATAGGGTGCTTTGAGAGATAAAGTAATAAGTGAATCACGGATATCTCACTTGGCTTGTAAATAACTATTCACTATGTAAATCCCTATACACTTGAAATGTTGGTAAGCTTCGCGGTGAAGTTGGGGAATGTGAAAGGGAAGGGTTACCTTGGAACCTGATTTTCGGGTGGCGCTGGTGAGTGAAGGTGGTGAGATAAGGGGTGGAGATGATGAGGTAGGTTCTCCAGGGACCGACCTGATCCCATAATTCCGTCACGATTCTGCTAGAAGAAGGCGGTGACGGGAGTTTCTTGTTAAAGAGGGCCCCACGCTCGTGAACTCTGAGGATTCTTGGGTGACTGTGAGGGGGGGTTGGGCGAAGTGACCTATCGACACGTAGGGTCACGGAGAAAAGCCGGGAAGTAGTTTTCTCGCTTAGGAAACCAGAGTGAGGCTGTTTGTAGCTTCCGCTCTTACACGTGAGTACGAGCTTGGGTACGCACTGACTTGCAGACCAACGGGAAAAGGAGCCTCCCTAACTACGACCAATTTCCTCTCTGAAGACTTAGTGCTTCGACGAATTGCCAGTACACCGATAGATGGCAATTCCTGCCCCTCCAGACGCTGTGCAAGCTCTACTAGTGAGGGTTAAAAGAATTCGTCTTTTATACTCGAATCTCGGGAGAGGTTCTCAGGGCGCCAGAAGTAGATTAGATGTCAAGCTACTCTATTTCGTCCTTTATAAACTTCCGGCAACCATCGGAAGGGAAGATGGGCTCCCATCTATCGATAACCAGTCGAGGAAGGGACTCGGTAGTTAGCTGAAATGGTCGGCGGTTTCTTCCGGCAAGAGACCATCATATATCGGGCCGGAAGGGAGGTTAGAAAAACTTGGGAGCATTATGCTATTCTCCTACATCTCTACCCATCTCGAGGGGACATTATTCTGAAGTGGAACAAGGGATAATGTCACAAGATATAACCTACTCCCAGTTACAATCTATAGACAAAATGAGATCCCAGAAAACATACATACGCGAAACACACAAAAAAATGAACAAAATGGAATGGCACTATTTCGCGACAAGGTCTTAGAAATTACAGTTATAACTAGACACACATAAAAAATAGAACATACATATATACAAAAGAAAAAAAATAACAATGGCCGGACAGTTCTTGTTAGTCGCCACAACGGGCCTTCGTCTATCGGATTGCGTGATAAATTATCAGCAATGACGTTATCCGTTCCATTTACGTAAGATACATTGTATTGGTATTCTGACAATAAAAGGGACCATCTCATAAGTCTGCCGTTCTGACTTTTACAATTTTTTAAGTAGGCTAGTGGCCTATGGTCCGTTTCGACAGTAGAAGGTCTACCAATCAAGTACATCCTAAATTTTTGAATGCCATAAATGATTGCTAATGCTTCAAGTTCTATAGTAGCGTATGCTCTTTCGCGAACCAACAGCTTCCGGCTCGCGTATGCCACTGTAAATGGGGTTCCTTCTTCATCATATTGTAATAAAACGCACCCATCAGTTCGGATGCCGAATTTTTTCTGGGGATTGGGCAAACGGAGGATAGGAGCGGAGACCAATTTTTTCTTTAGCTCGCCGAAACTCTCAGTCATGGCGGGGTTCCATAGGATGGGGTCTGGTGCGGCCTTTTTAGGGAGATCATTGACGGGTGACGCTATGGAAGCGAATTGGGGGATGAATCGCCGATAGAAAGAGATGGAGCCAAGAAACGAACGAAGCTGTTTCTTGGTTTTAGGGAGTGGCATGCCTTCAATTGCCTTAATTTTGTCCTCTTGGGGGGCTAATTGTCCCTCTCCTACTTTGAACCCTAAGTAAGAGATAGTGCTATGAGCAAAGTGGCACTTGGACGGCTTGATTGTCAATCCGTGGATCCTAAGCCGGTTTAGGAGTTTGTTGTTGTCCGTGGGGAGTAAAAGCAGAACTTCATGGCCTGGTTTTAATTTTCGGGCCTTTGATTTGATATCAAAATATGTTCGATACTTCTCTAGATTGATCTCGGAATTTTGCATGGCAACCTCCGATCATTTTTCTAGCCTGTCACGCAAGTCCAGAACATACGAGTAGGAGGTCTTTAGTTCCTCATCCAATCGAGAGTTCATGAGGAGGTCCTTGAGAATGCTCAGTGGACCTCGGACATTGCGACCATAGAGAAGCTCGAATGGGAAGAATCCCAGAGTTCGGTGGAGAATTTCCCTACACGCAAATAAAGCTACTGGCAGCTACCGGTGCCATTCCTGGGGCTGGTCGTGGCACAGCTTTTTAAGCACGCTTTTCAAGGTAGTGTTTAACTTCTCGCACATACCGTTTGCAGAGGTGTGAAAATGGGCCTAATTTGGAACAACTTACTCACATGCTCCATCAATTCGGACGTAAATTGGTGGCCCCTGTCAGAGAGGACCTCTTTAGGGATCCCTGCCCGTGAAAAAATAGAGATTAATGCCTTAACACACGAGATGCTATCATTTTTTTTAGAGCAATTGCTTCGGGGACCGGGTGGCCCAATCGACGAGGGTGAGAACGTAGGAGTGTCCCTCGTTGAAAGGGTTATGTATCGGTCCAATAAGATCAATGGCAACCCTGGAAAATGGTTCTGATATATCTGGAGTCTTCTGAAGGGGGGCCAGTTGTACTCGTCCTTTGGCGGTGACCTTTTGACATATATCACAGGTCCTGCAAAACTCTGCGATTTCCTTGGCTGCACCAGGCCCCCCAAAATACTTAAATACGCGTTGCGATGTCTTATTATGGCTGAAGTGGTCCTGCAAACACACCGTGTGCTATTTGTAAAATCTCCGCAACGTAGGCCCTAGTCACGTAAAGAGCCTTGAACGGTGAGCCTACTGGATCCGGGGAAGTACGAAATAGCAAAGAGTCTTCTATCACACACCTCACTTTTCGGTCTCCACGAACCGATTCTGTCTCTCCTCGTTTGGCCTTTTCCCATAAGGGTTGGAGGGAAAGGCAGTCCTTTTGGTCACTGATGAATTGGGCGTTATTCAGTCCCCCGTAATCGGGGGTACAAGGGGGCTTGAGAGACGTGGGGGGAGGGAGGGGGGCAGGCGTCTATATCAGCCTGAGCCCGGGTGACGACAGCTTGCGACACAGCAGTTAGGAAGAGGTGCGCGCTCTGGCCCACCAACACTGCACAAAACTTAATCGGGCAGCTACGACGTCAGTCCACCCCGTAAAATAGCGGCATTTTACGTGACAACGGACCACTGGGAATTTATTAGCTCTTCCCAAGAAATCGTGTGCGACAGCGAATTTATTATGTTGTGGGTCCACGGGAGGAAGCAGCTTGCCTGATACCACTATACACGTACACCCTGTATCTCTCACCAGAGTGGATACTCTACATCCATTAATGGATCCGACTCGAATTTGAGCCCACCAGAAGAACTGTTCACCTGGTGCTCCTGAGAGGTCAACGAAGATGGCAGAGGCGTAGGCGCGCAGGATGTTCGGTAGCGAGAGTTGCGGAGACTAGTGGACCTGTTGTCCAGGGCAAAGCGGAAGTTTTGTGGACACTGAGATTTGTAGTGGCCAGGAGTTCCGCAAGAGAAACATACAATGGGTTACTCGACGGAACATTAAAAAATAGGGGTTTCACCTCTTCTTGCTTCTTATGGTGGTTACCTTTGGGTTTAAAGGGGCCTGGGACTTTTACTAAATGAGGGGTTTTTCTCGGTTGTGATTGTCCTTGGTTCTTAGGGGACGGAGGAATGTTCTTCTTTTGCTCCTTGGGATAGAACTGATGATTTGTGGCGTAGAGATACGCTTCTTCGAGGCACTCGCTAAAGAAGAGGCACTCCTATCTTGCACAAATGTACGGATTTTTGCTTGATCTCTACTTAACTCAAGTTCATGTTGACGAATTTTCTCCCTCTCTTTTTCTTGTCTTCCTTGTTTTTCTATTTTTTCCTCACGTTCATTCCTTTGTTCGTTCTGAACGTATTCGATCAATTCCTTGCCTGAAAGTCCCAAAATTTGTCCCTGTTTAATGGAACATCTTAAATGAAGAAGGAAGACATCTTGGATACGCTGTCGGATCCGCGGATTCACGAAAGAACTTTACGACTTAACCCCAGATTATACGGCAGTGACAACTAATATACACAATAATAAAAGAAATAAAGAAAATACAAATAGTTACTATGCTGGGTGAGATGTTACCAGCAAGGGTTATCGAGGGTGGCCTAACCCTTTTTTATATTGTATACCAACAATACAAAAAAATAGGACACGGGATCAATTCTTATTTCACCAACAAAATTTATAATGTTTATTATTTGTTTTATCTAACCTTGGGCGCTTGGCAATTAGAAAAGAAAATTTCTCAAATTGACGGGTTCGAAACAAACCGCACACCTAATGAAATCAGAATTAAATATGATATAATATATATACAAAAAGTGTCGAAGAATAGGCCGAGGGGTGGTTGGAGTTTTCCCTGACTCATATATATATATATATATATATATATATATATATATATATATATATATATATATATATATATATATATTATATATATATATATATATATATATATATATATATATATATTATATATATATATATGTATATATATATATATATATATATATATATATATATATATATATATATATATATATATATATATATATATATATATATATATATATATATATATATATATATATATATATCAACATATAGAAATAAGGTGCTTTGAGAGATAAATTAATAAGTGAATCTCGGATATCTCACTTGGCTTGTAAATAACTATTCACTATGTAAATCCCTATACACTTAAAATGTTGGTAAGCTTCGCGGTGAAGTTGGGGAATGTGAAAGGGAAGGGTTACCTTGGAACCTGATGTTCGGGTGGTGCTGATGAGTGAAGGTGGTGAGATAAGGGGTGGAGACGATGAGGTAGGTTCTCCAGGGACCGACCTGATCCCACAATTCCGTCACGATTCTGCTGGAAGAAGGCGGTGACGGGAGCTTCTTATTAAAGAGGACCACACGCTCGTGAACTCCGAGGAATCAGGGTGCCTCTGTGAGGGGGAAGGGGTGTCGAAGTGACCTATCGACTCGTAGGGTCACGGAGAAAAGCCGGGAAGTAGTTTTCTCGCTTAGGGAACCAGAGTGAGGCTGTTTGTAGCTTCGGCTCTTACACGTGAGTACGAGTTTGGGTCCGCACTGACTTGCAGACCAACGGGGTAAGGAGCCTCCCTAACTACGACCGATTTCCTCTCTGTAAACTTGTTGCTTCGACGAGTTACCACTACACCGATAGATGGCAATTCCTGCCCCTCCAGACGCTGTACAAGCTCTACTAATGAGGGTTAAAAGAATTCGTCTTCTATACTCGAATCTCGGGAGAGGTTCTCGGGGCGCCGGAAGTAGATTAGATGTCAAGCTCCTCCATTTTGTCCTTTATAAACTTCCGGCAACCATCGGAAGGGAAGATGGGCTCCTATCTATCAATAACCAGTCGAGGAAGGGACTCGATGGTTAGCTGAAATGGCCGGTGGTTTTTTCCGGTGGGAGACCATCATATATCGGGCCGAAAGGGGAAGGTTTGATAACCCGGCCTGCCCGGAAGGGAGGTTAGAAAAACTTGGGAGCATTATGCTATTCTCCTACACTGTACATTGCCCATTTTACTCCTGTATGGGTCCTTCGTTTTTTGGATGCTAGAGTTTCAGTTTCTTCTTTGCTTCTCTCTCTTTGCGCTTCTTTGTTAGAGTGAGTTCTTTTTCATTTTTATTCTGAATTTCTGACTCTAGCTCTTTCTTATATTGGGATGCTGTCATAATAAGAGCTCGCCCTTGAGACCTGAATCTCTTGTTTCGTGTAGTTGTGGCAATCTTTGGCAGAGAAGTTATTTCCTGGGGTGAACTACCTGGCTTGAACAGGTTCCAAGTCACGTTTGGTGCTACAGGTTCAGGCACAGCACTTGGGTGCTCTGGTTTATCAGCTACTTCCAACTCAGCTTCTTGTGCAGCCCTGAATACCGTCCTGATAGGGCCAATCCTCTGCAAAATGAGACAGATGCAATTTGTTAGAAGTTTGAATTAAAAAAATATGACAAAACATAAAATATTGCAGGACAACAAACAAGAAGGACAAATATTAACAGGAATGATGTGTCGTGGTATAGGAAGGACCGAGTGATGGCTGGAGTTCTTACGTATGGTTTGTTTACGTACTTCAAAACTCCGCAATTATGTTTTATCTTTAAGAGTGCTATATATTTAATTATGATTAATTATTATTATCATTTTATTTCTCCTTTAATCTTTGAAGGTTCTTATTGCCTTGCTTAGCGTTTCGAGGATTGGCTAAAATCTGTTAAAAAAACTAAAACTTTAATTAGAACAAAAAAAAAACATAAGCCAAGGAAATTTGACACAATAAATACATAGAAATGAATTCAACAAATTTAAGGGAGGCTTTCTAAAATGACATACTTGAAATTATAATGATGGTTGACCCAAAGTTCCCTTTAATATAAAAAATGCAAACGGAATTTACTGAAACGGATACCAGGGTATAAATACATGTAAAGTTTCCTACTAGAATCGGGTTTGAGTCTGACCTTGAACTCAATGGTTACGTCACCTCAGGAATGTTGTTTCCAGGCCGACGCGTGACGCTTGTCCAGATGTGTTCGTACGGGAGGAATAGCTTTAAAGCCACAGAGAACTTTGGTGCGTGTGACAGATGGGGGAGCCACACGCCTTCGGCAGGAAATGATATCACCACGGGATAGTAAAAGAATGTTCCTTTCTTCTCTTTGGATTACTCTGGGAAATAATTCGCAATGACACGCGCTGAGTCAATGCTTGAATCCTTTGACTCAAGGGAATGCTGGGGGAGTTCACTTGGGGTTTTCCTCAAGGTCGAGGACTATCTTTGTGTTTTGGGATACACTAGGATAGGGGGGTTTCCCTGACGAGAGTAAGTTAAAGCAAGTTAACTTAAAGTTCGGTGTGACCTCCAGGAACTGACTCAAGGATGAGCTTCTTCTTAGTTCCGGTATTCCTCAAGGGTGAGGACTATCTCTGTGCTTTGGAGACTTACCAGGATAGGGGGTTTCTCTGACGAGAGTAAGTCGAACTTGATTCTTAAATCAAGTTAACTTAAAGTTCGGTGTGACCACTAGGAACTGGCTCGAGGATGAGCTTCTTCTCAGTTCCGGTATTCCTCAAGGACGAGTGTCGTGGTGTGACATTATATTATATCAATACCATATTATATCTATGGGGAAGGGACTAATAACTTAAAGGCGAACCGACAAAGTGGCGGAATACCACGAGTTTCGACGCGCGGAGCAGCGAGAATAGAGTGCAAAACGAGGACAGGTAAAATTTGGGTAATGGCACAGCTCAAGGTTATTTAAAGAGGCATGTACAAAAATATAATTTTATTTACATAAAATAAGAGAATCAATGGGCAAAATTAAATTGGTAAATGAGGGGGGAATTGCAGAGTTATGCATCAGACTTTGAAGTTAGAAATTAATGCGTTACAGAAGGCAAATATTCCAATGGGGAGGACTAATAACTTGAAAGCGAACTGACTAAGTGGCGGAATGCCACGGGTTTCGAAGCATGGAGCAGCGAGAATAGAGTGCAAAACGAGGTCAGGTAAAATTTGGGCAATGGCACAGCTCAAGGTTATTTAAAGAGGCATGTACAAAAATATAATTTTATTTACATAAAATAAGAGAATCAATGGGCAAAATTAAATTGGTAAATGAGGGGAGGAATTGCAGTTATGCATCAGACTCTGAAGTTAGAAATTAATGCGTTACAGAAGGAGACTATTCCAATGGGGAGGATTAACTCAAATGGGTTGCTGAAGGGGAAGATGGGTTGGCTTACGGAGGATTCAGGGTGAGACGTCAGGGTAAGGTTTCACGGATGTCTTCTGCAGGCAATAAACGTGAGGGCGAGGGCACTCGAAACTTCTGAGCAGGGAGTTGACGTGATGACGGTTCTCCAAGGGGGGGGGGGAGAACGTCCGTTCCAGGGAAGAGTATTTCGGCCACCCGAAGACGAGGAGGGCTTCGACAAGAGTTGATGAGTGGAGGTGGAGTCGGGAAAATTGCTCGGTGGCGATCGTCAAAATGGAAATACCTCACTGGCTGGGCTAATTCCAATGACACGAAAGGTTCAGCCTTCCCTTCGCTTCGTTGTTAAGCACCTGACTTGGAAGTAGGGCGAATGCTTCTTGGATCCTGGTGTTACTCCTCAACTATGTATCTCCCACCTGGAAGACGAGCCCTATATATCCGAGGCTCCCCCCGCAGGGGTGGGGAAAACATGGGGTGTTTGGCCAGTGCTACTCTCGAATGGCCTCGAACCTTCACGCCTAGGCGATTCTAACCCGCGAAAAGGTGGTCCGGGGTGGATGCGGTTCGAGGCTACCGCTTGTGGATAGGGGAATTGGAGGCTTACCAATTTAAGCCTAACCCCATTCTAGAATTTTCTCTAACGCATGGACGTCACTTCCGTGCTGGAAAAGAAATTCCACGTGGAATTCCCCCACAGCGAGGACTATCTCTGTGCTTTGGGGATCCACTAAGATAGGGGGGGTTTCTCTCACGAGAGTAAGTTGAACTTGCTTCTTAAATCAAGTTAACTTAAAGTTCGGTGTGACCACCAGGAACTGGCTCGAGGATGAGCTTCTTAGTCACTTCTGTTGGTAGCCCGGCCTCTTGCCTGTATCTTCGTCGCCTTGATGACTAACGTAATCTATCCCGTTTTACAAAGATATTTGCCTTTATACGTCGCCACCCCACTGGGCTAGGGGCAGGAGAGGGGAGGGGATGCGTGGACAGGCCGCATGAAGTCTCTTCCTCCAACGGTTTTTCTCAGGGCGTCGTACAACTGGCCCAGAGGGACCTTCTGGCTTTAGGGCGACGCTCCTCCAATTTCGCCTATGCGGTGAAATTGAATATCATCTCTTAGGGGAAATCTTGCTGTTTTAACCGATGTTAAAACAGCTTATTATTGCATTATGTGGTCGGACAACAGTTCAGGTTCTCCTCGAGATGAGGGGCGAGATGGGAGAAGGTTAAGTGGTCGAGCTACGACGTCTCCACTGCCAGGACGTTGTGGTTAACGACCAGCGGCTCAACTGAGAGGATGGGAGGGGAGGGGGAGGGAGTATCGATTCCCTTACACAATGCATAAGTCATTCAAAAAGTTTAAGCTTTCAGGAATTGCTAGACAAGATAGTTAACTTTGGCATATGCTAGATAGTTTCTTAACTTTGTTGAACCAGTTGCTATCTTATTTTTATCTCTGACAGGGCGACCGAGAGTAGTCTTGAACACATTGAATTTTTTTGAGGCTTTTTTTCAAGCTCATCTTTTTTTCTCTAACTTTAGCTATTGTACTGTTCATAGCTGCCTCATTCCATCCCCCTCTACCACTGACTATCACGTATTTCCGGGGCATCTATAAAGATAAAGGAAAGAAAATGTTAAAGGTTTGTGAAATATTTAGGGTGAGGGGTAGGACGGAACCCCATGGGTTCCATCTTACCCCCAAAGTAAATATTCAATTTCAGAAAATTTCAACAGAACATCCAGGTTTTGTATAGCAATTGATGGCACATATGTAGTATAAATAGTAAGTCATTATAGCTAATATATCAATGCAAACAATCCAGTATCTAACTTGTGCAAATAACATAAGTACAATGAAAAACGTAACTTCCCTCCTGGGCACAAATGGACTACTGATATATATATATATATATATATATATATATATATATATATATATATATATATATATATATATATATATATATATATATATATACATATATATATATATATATATATATATATATATATATATATATATATATATATATATATATATATATATATATATATATATATATATATATGTGTGTGTGTGTGTGTGTGTGTGTAGAAGTGATACACAGAAACAAGAGAGAAGAGATCCTACTGGGAGGGGGGGAAGATGCATGCAAGTTTGTACGCCAACCACACGAGTCGATTGCTTTCTGTCGCCCAGAGGATGGATGTCGTGCTTTTCCAATTTATATATATATATATATATATATATATATATATATATATATATATATATATATATATATATATATATATATATATATAAATATATATATATATATTAGAAAGGATAAGACCATTAGTGACTTTCTTATTTATTGTAGACAACGTTTCGAATTCCCTAATCCATCTTCAGGCTAATGGAATAAACACGGTTTTATGGGGCAAATAAATGCTAACATTTTTTTTCTTGAAATTTTCAGAATCATAGTCTAAGAGAAATTAAATTTAAAATGAAACCTAAATACCAATCAAAAACAAACTAATTATATTGGTTTGAGGAATAAGTTCTTGCGGTTTTATCAAATTTATTCATTACCATTATCAATTTTAGAAAAAACTTAATTTTTAATTGATAACCATATACAATTTAATCAATAATGTAATCTCCGTTGTTATTTACGACTTCTTCCTAAAGTTCAACTAGTTTTTCGATGCCTCTGAAATAAAAATCTCTGGATTTTGACTCGAAGAATTCGTCTAACCAGGTTCTTAATTCCACATCAGTATTTAACGAAACGCCGCGCAAATTGTTGAAAAGCGATCGGAACAGATGGAAATCCGATGGAGCCAAATCTGGCGAATATGGAGGATGCGGCAATGTGACGAAGATTATTGTCGTGTTGCAGAATGACTCCATAACGTCGATGAGGTCGCTTTTCACGAATAGCTTCGGCGAGTCGATACATTTGTTGAACGTAGAGTTCTGCATTGACAATCTCGTTGTTTACAAGGAGCTCATAAAGAATGATGCCTTCACAATCCCACCACACACACAGCATCGTCTTTCGAGGATGAAGTCCTTGCTTTAATCGCGGAAGTGTTTTTTTATTAGGGCTAAGCCATTGTTTTCGATGGTTCATGTTGACATAAACTCCACTTTTCGTCGCCAGTGATGATGCGGTGAAGAAATCTGTCCTTATATCCACGAGTAGCCTTGTTACGAGCAAGCAAACCTGCGGCAATCGTGCAGCGTTAAAGTTTGTTGCTTTTGCTCAAAGCGTGCGGAACCAATGCACCGAGTTTTTGAACTTTCCCCTTCGAATGAAAGGGATTCATTACAGTTTTCTGATCATACCCCAATTATACAGCTAATTCTCTGGTCGATTGACGAGGATTTTCATGAAGAAGGTCGTTCAATCGATCTTCATTCAACGTTCTTCGTCATTAAGATTGAAATGACAGCTTTTGAAACGGGAGAACCACCATTGAGCTGTCCTTTCTGATAAAGCATTTTCTCCGTACACAGTACAAATATCGCGACGAGCTTTGGCTGCGTTTGCATTGTTCCCGTCTCGATTGAAAATGAATAACAACAAGTGTCGAAAATGCGCCTTTCTTTCAACTTGACATTTCATTTTGAAGGTAAAGAACAAAAATTAAATTAACACAACTTTTATATAAACCGCAATAACTTATTACTCAACTTCAAGACGTAGCCTAAGCAAAAGCCTTATAGTCTACGCTGTTAAGAGACGTAGCCTGACCTTTGCAAATTTTGCTCTGATTATTTATTATTGTTTCTTAATATGTGCACAAATCACGTCGACAAAACTTAAATCAGCACAACATTAAAAAAAAACGCAAGAACATATTCCTCAACCTAATAGATAGCAAATCTTACAAAACTATATAAAATTCCAAGTATTTGATAATTTAAAGTATAAAACCCGGGTAAATTTAAAGTAAAAGAGAGAAACAAAATCATACTTGTTGTCAGCTTGTCAAGGGAAAAAGTGAGGAATTTAAATAAAATGGATAGCATTATGGGTAGGTTATTTGTCGGAAGTTGTTAACAAGTTTGAAATTGGTTGTTTGTGGTTATTAACGACAAGAGGTGGCATATTGAGTCGGTATTTAATGTGGGTGAGTGTGTTTTGATGAAAATAGACTCTAAAATTCTGAAGTCGGTGGTGTTAGGATTAGAATCCAAGAATGCTACACTATGTTCGTGTTAAAAACTTTCCTTACTCTATCGATGAAATCCGTCGTATTACTGCTTTTTGTCAGGTATGTTCATTTGCTAAAGTTAGGGATTCGGTCCTATCTTCTTGGCTAATTAACCTGGGAATCACAGTAAATACGAACCAGCTGTGGCCGTCGTTGATCTCATTAAAACTAATTCTACACATGCTCGTGTGAAATTCCCTGATGGAAGAGAGAGAAATGTTGCTCTGCATAATTTAGCTCCATGTCCTAGGAATATTCCACCTAATAATTCAGAATAATAAAATCCAGGTGTCCTTTTCGATCCAGCTTCACATCTACAACTACTAACTTTCCTCAAGTCAACGAGAAGATATTGGGAATCGAGCAAGAAAAAATTATCCAAATAAAAGAAGATCAGGTTCATGATGCTGATAACAGTGTGAATAGTAACGACCATCTGACAATACAGTTGCCTGCCCTAGAAGATCTTTACGCGCTCATAAACCAGTACGTCATTTAGACATATAATCTTTTCGATTTTTAATTGATTTTGTGCCTTACTTTAACTTTCTTTATCTAGTGTATTGTTTATTTTCTAATTTTGAAAAGGAATGAATTCTTTTTTGGTGTTGGGGGGACTGTTATATATTCCCCTTATTCATTTATATTTGTTCATATATATTAATTTTACTAATATTTTGTTTTGTTTCCTTTTTAGATGTATTTAAATATAGTTATTAAACCCTATACAAAGGGGCAGTTTGAATATACATTACTACTCATTTCTACTTTAAGAAGATCCGTCCCCTCCTTGATACTCAGGCGTGCCCAATTTCAAGGGATGGAACATACGCGTTTAACCTACTCAAATGCGATATATAATCGAGTATTCTGTGGTTCAGACGGTTGCTGAATCCTTGTCATGTGAAGTTGAGACGGATGCATATGACATCGTAATAGCTTCAACACTGAATCAGGGTGGGTGCCATATATCATTTTTTATCGAGTGATATACAGGGACCAGATCACAGTCAACCTTCCATCAAAAACAGGCTCAAACTATTATCGAGACCATTCGTTACCGGATACATTTTATCGGCAGATAATCTACACTTAAAACGGATCAACACTCGGTAAGTTGTATGTTTGACCAACGACACGGCGTGAATGTAAAGAACGATAAGTTCAGGCGATGGGAAATCCAGTAAATTTGTTAAACATGATCTACTTCTTCTAAACCCATGCTGAGCATCATTTATTAACCTACCATACTCTAGATGGTCAGAAATCCACTTCTTAACTATATTCTCAAAGATTTTACAAACGATAGAAGTTAAGCTTACCGGAAATGGAGTTGTTGTGTTTTGATTTCGATATTGAGTATAAACCGGGCTAAGAAACCTTATCATGTGACACGCTTTCTCATTTATATCTTGTGGCCATGGCTGGTGAGTAGTGAGTTTAGTTTGTTAATTAATCTACACAACTTATTATGACACCCAGGCTAACTAGTATGTTCAATATTGTAAATACCAAAAACATACCCTCAGAGCCGTAGCAACCGCCCCCGACCCTCCCATCTCTTGAAAGGGCCCCACTGTGGCCATTTAAAAAAATTTTATTAATGAAAATACAAAATTTTCGAATACACATTTTCTGTAAGTATTCCACAGCATTGGGACTGCTGGGAATAGTATTTGTCGTGCCTGGTACTACTTGTAAATGTATGATATATTGTTATGGGCGCCCCGCAATTTTGATTTGTGTTTGGGGGAGGGGGGGACTAAATATTGCTACGGCTCTGCATACCATACTCGTTAGATCAAGTACGCTAAGTGAGCAGTTCTTGCAGAGCATACGCGGAGTGCAAACTTAAGTTTCATCGATCCGGAAGAGCAGATCTCATCAAATCTAATAACCGTTCGAACGCTTAAATGTGGATTTTAAGGGACCTTACCCAAACAATAGTAAAAATCATTATATCTTAACAATCATTGACGAGGGCTCTTTTCTCTTATTATAGCGCATTTTCCTCTCCTCCGCCAGATGGCTGAACGGCGGGTTATTCGAGTGATTAGGTTGTGACATTTTTAGTGCTACGATATTCTTTTTTTTTCTAGAAGCATAAGCATTGTTTTCACGCTTAAAAAATGACAACGCACGATCTTGCTAGGGAAAGAATAATGTCTGGAGGGTTTTACAAGCGTATGGGTTTTCAGGGAAACGTGCGTGTGTTTCATGTATGCAGTTACTGATAGATCGGCAGAAACATTATCTATAATTAATCCTTGTCAGAGATGCGGTATAAAAATTTGACTGTTAACCACTCGCAGAACTTTAAAGATCTAGAAACAGGTACCGACACAAACTAAATAGTCACTCTGGGCCAAGGCGAAGATGAGGAATAAAAAAGAATGTGGAACTGCTTGTTCTCTGATCGACTCCTATATGTGCGAGTTTTTATGGAGGCAACGAAATAAAGGAAAATACTTAGTTGCTTGCTCAAATTTACGAAGATATTGTAAAGTTTTAGCTATTAAATAATGTTTATCTTTTACATTTTTTCTTTCCTTAGTATTTATTTTTTAGTTTGCTCTTATTCACCCCCCAAAACACTTATAATATAGGAATGATCCCACCCTTCGACTCCCGCGCATGAGAAAGGCAGTTCAGCCTCCTCATCTGGCCGTTCAGCCATCTGGCTAGGGAGACGAAATTGCGCCATAATAAGAAAAAAGATCCTTGACGAGTTTTCAAGATTTCCATTTACCTTCCCTACATCTGACATGAAAGCTAAAACTGTAATTAACTGCATATGTGCACTGTTTGCCATTTTCGGAATGGCATTATACATCGAGTCAGGTCGTGGGCCATCCTTTATGAGCCATGAAGTCTGAGATTTCCTTAATACTAAAGGAGTGGCCTGCAGCAGGACGACAAGTTATAATCCTCAATACAGCGTACAAGCTGAGCGTTATAATGAAAGAATATGGAAACGATAGCCACGACTCTGAATTCATGCTTACTCAATGCTGGGATTTGGTACTTCCAGAGGCTCTCCATTTGATTAATTCTTTATTATGTACAGCTACGAGCGTAGCCCGTCACGAGCGTTTATTTAATTTCACTCTTTAATTGGAGCATCAGTGCTATCTTAGTTATTATAATGGAGTGATTAACAGGGATACACACATAAATTATAACGGTGCAACAGAGAACAATTGATAAGGCTTACCCTCAATTATGAAGACTACTGTCAACGATCTAGTTCAATTAAGTATATTGAAAGATGGGATAAGAGACAAGGATACAAAATATTTATTGCACTATAGAATTTAAGCCCTATCTGACCAACACGTAGTGTTTTTAATGTTTTCGTGGGTATCATCAAACTTGAATTTCATTAGCAACCAGTGGGCAATAAAATCGTCATGAACGAAATTGTAAGACGCACTGCGAGTTGACTGTCAACAAATAACATCTGCATCGTTGCCAAATAGTAAATATGTCCAACAGTTATGGATAATATCTATAGCACATTTGATTGTGAATCCCAATAATAAGCCCAAGACGCTTACAGGACACTGAAGTGAGACTTATCAGTCTGTAATTTAGGGAAATACGCACACCTTTCTTGAAGATGGGAACTACTAGGGAAGACTTCCAGACTGATGGGAGTTCTCCAGTTTGGACTGATTTATGGAATAGCTAGAGAAGGGGGTATGAAAGGGATGAGGAGCAGTGTTTGAGCAAAAAGGATGGATTCCATCAGGCCCCATACTGCTAAAGGGGCTAAGATCACACAGAGCATTGACATCAGACAGGCTCACTTAACACATCCTTACATTCTTTCAAAATTCTAGGAAAGACCTCATCAGGACCGGGTGCTTTACTACTTTTGATTTTATCAATTTCCTTTTTCACTATCTCCTTTGTGATCAAGATATCCTTTAATTTCTCTTCATCATTACCTCGAAAGATCATTGACACCTCAGGTATATTTAGAGTATCCTCCTGTGTAAATACTGAGAGAAAAAAGTCATTTAGCATTCCAGCCATTGAGTCCCTATCACTCTCTAATTCTCCATTGGAATCTATAAGTAGGCCTATTTTATCTCTAACCTTAGTTTTGTATAATTGATAAAAACTTTTAGGATCTTCCCTTGCCCTATTTGCCACTTTAATTTCATAATTTCTCCTTGCTACTCTAATTAACTTTTTAACATCTCTTGCTAGTTCATTATATCTCTGCCTTAAGTGATCCTCTCCATTTTTTACTTTCCTATAAATGCCCTTTTTAATGCCAATATAATGCTTAATTTTATCTGTCATCCATTTTGGGTCATTATTTTTAGTCCTAATCTCCTTATATGGAATGTTAATCATCTGACCTATAATTAATTGCTCAATTATTCTTTCATACTCCTCTTCAATTGTAATCTCTTCCTCCTGGTGATTATTGTCTCCACTAACTGATATCATTGAATCTATTCCTGATTTGATTTCATTGCCTGGTTTCTGTACAACTGCCTCCAGGTAAGTCCTTAGCCCATTATAATTTGCTCTTCTAAAGTCAGGAATTTTAACCTTGTTCATGCTACCATTCCATTTCATCTTGAATCTAATTTCACAATGGTCACTATTACCCAAATTTCCTCCAATCTCAGTATCCTTAATAACTTCTTCCCTATTTGTCAGAACTAAATCCAGTATATTATTACCTCTAGTGGGTTCATTAATAATCTGGCTCAGAAAATTATCTTGGACACACAACTCAAAAATTCCTCAGCCTCCTGATCACCCACAAGAGCTTCCCAGTCTATATTTCTGTAATTAAAATCGCCCATTATACACACATGCTTACTTCTACATGCCCGTTCTATCTCCTGCCACAGAAGATTTGAAGCTTCCTTACTAAGATTTGGTGGTCTGTAAAATAATCCTATGACAAGCTTGTTTTTACCTTCCTTTACATTTAGCCATAATGACTCTGTGTTATCATCTAATTTAATTGTACTGTTTACACAACACTGGAGATTATCTTTAATATAAATAATAACCCCTCCTCCTCTCTTCCTATCCGTAAGGAACATGTTAAAGCCCTCAATCTCAACCTCAGTGATTACCTGCCAAATCAAGCCATGACTCTGTTATCGCAATTATATCAAAATTCTCTTCACTCACTAACGCTCTTAAGAGATCTATCTTATTCCTTATACTCCGACCATTTGTGTAGTATATTTTTAAGGTTTTTTTATTATTCCCATCTTCATTGCATCGTGCTTTTTTATTCCTAGTTATCTGCTCATTCACTTGTGCATTAGTCCCCCTATAACGCATCAGTATGCCCTCCTCCCTAGTTATTCCTCTATCTCTGCATCCCTTCCATTTCCTACACCTGCCCTCTATTCCTGTTATTCCCTTACCTCTAACAGCTTCTAGTTTCCCACCTGTAAGGACCTAATCACACTATCCAGCTCCCCCCATAGAACCTCAACACCTGCCTGACTAAGATGGAGCCCATCCATTGCATACAACCTCCTATTCCCGTAAAACCCACCCCAGACATCTACAAACACCAATCCTAACTCCTCACAGTCCTTTCACAAATTCATTCAAACCAATTGCACGCGACAACCATTCTAACCCCACATCCAATCTCGGAAGCACACCAGAAACAACACCTTTTACCCTGCTTTTACTCATCCTTTCAACTAACCTTTTATACTGCTCACGTAACTCACATGTACCCACCTTCTTTACATCATTCACTCCCACATGCGTAATCACAACTGCATCCCTCTCACACCCAGAAACCAGCCTATCATACCTCTCACAAACATCACTTACACCAGCACCCAGCAGACAAACTCTCATTCCCTTCCACTTGCTATCACTCAACTTCCTATCTAAATACCTAATCTGAGAGTCACCCATCACTAGCACCTCAGTCATTCTCCTATTCTGTCTTGGCCTAACATTACCCTCCCTCCTGCTCTCAGTCACACTACCACCCATCCTGCTTTCATCCACAATCACACCAGGCAAATCACTTTCACACTCTTCCTCTCTCAGGACATTGAATCTGTTAGTCAACCTAACAGGTTCTATGTCCTTCCTTTTCAAACACCTAATCTGTCCTAACTTATCTATCCTATCCATTTTCACCCACCATTCATCATCACTCACAACTTCCACACTGTTCCCAGTCCTAGCCCTATCTTCCACCCTCTTAGCACTAATCTCACCCTTCAATCGCACACTTGCATCTCTTCTCACCTCAAACACCAAATCATTCAACCTCTTACATTCCCCACTCAACCTCCTAACCTTCCCTTCCAGAAAACACACACGGCATTCAGTTACATTCACTCTCCTTTCAACTCCACATGCATCACACACCACATACACACTACTTTCAAACGGCATGCTCTCACCATCTATACAAACAGCCATACTCTCAGAAATTTACTAAGGAAAAAGTTAACACTCACCAAAAAAATTCTTACTCAGGATTGCTGCCAGTTATCTTCCCCAAAAGTATTAATCACTAATGTATTTATTACACCCTGCACTTTAAAGCTACCCTCAACTTCTTTGAATACAGCTGGCAATTTAGTGTCATCAGCAAAAATTGACACTTTTCTATTTACACCTTGCCCAAGATCATTTACATAGATTATAAATAATAAAGGGCCTAAAACTGATCCTTGAAGTACGCCACTAATAACATACCTCCACTCTGACCTCACTCCATTCAGTACAATTCTGTTTCTTATTTTTCAGCCATTCAGTTATCCAATTTAAAACCTTCCCACATATCCCATGCAGCTTTAATTTATGAACTAGTCTTCTATGTGGAACCTTATCAAAAGCTTTGCTGAAATCTAGGTAGTTCACATCAACTTTCTCACCCCTATCTAATTCTTTAGTTACATAATCCATAAATTCCAGTAAATTAGTTAAACACGATCTACCTTTTCTAAAACCATGCTGAGCATCATTAATTAACCTGCTACTCTCTAGATGATCAGAAATTCCCTTCTTAACCATCTCAAGAATTTTACAGACTAGAGAAGTTAAGCTTACCGGTCTAAAGTTATTTGGGTCCTCTTTGCTTCTCTTTTTAAAAATTGGCACTACATTTGCCAATTTCCAATCATTTGGTATTTCTCCAGACTAGTGATCTAATAAATATCTTCTCAAGAGCTACTGCAATACTTTCTACACCTTCTTTGATTATCCTAGAATGAATGTTGTCAGGGCCAGATGCCTTACTTGTATTCAAATCCATTATAAGCCCTTTAATTTCTTCTGTCTACATTAATAGAATTTATCACTACTTTCCTTGACTTAGAATTATCATCAATTAATCTATCTTGATTCTCTTGTGTAAATACTGAAGAAGAATGATCATTAGGAACATCTACTATTTCCTCATCAGATTCTTTTAAAAGCCCTTCATATCTAATAGGCCCTATTTTATCACTGTTAGATTTGTTATTAATTCTTTAATAGGATGACAATGGAGATAAAGAAGGAAATAAGCAAAAAATGAAGCTATAACCAAGAAAAAAGAAAACTTCAAAATAATACTGAGGAATATTAGAAATATGAGACGCTATATAAAGAAGAAAAAACTAAAGTGAAGAACATGATGAAGGAAGCCATGTTGAAACATGAGAAAAAAGTAACTAAAGATATAAGATGAGACCGGAATATGATGAAAAAGCTATGAGCACATATCAAGAAACTTAAAAGAGAAAAAGTGAAAGAAAACAAAACAACCATAATATATAATGGTGATGGTGTAGCGGCGGAATCGCGAGTCCCCAGCCAAAAATTCCCGCCGCCCTGACAAGGTCCGCTCAGTGGTTCAAGGAGAAGGTATTGAGGAGAGAAGAGTATTTTCTATTTTTAATTTACACACAAAAAATAATGATCAACCACAACCCCAGAAAACAAAAATGTCAATTTACCCAATTACCAAAATATTTACTGTTTTTAACCACAACTGAAAGAGAGAGATATATATATATATATATATATATATATATATATATATCATTATATATATATATATCATTATATATATATATATCATTATATATATATAATTATATATATATATATATATATATATATATATATATATATATATATATATATATATATATATATATATATTTTTTTGGCCTTACAACTTTACCTTGGCCACACACACGCAAACAAGGAAATGTTTAGGGCTTCACAACCAGATTGCCCAGTGCCACCATGTGAGTCTGTCCAACTTTCTTCAGCTCTGGCGAATGATGCGCACTCAAAGATGGGGAAGTGGTAGTTCCAGTCAAAGCGGAAAGTGGGAGGGCTCAGGCTCCAATCGATGCGTCCCTTTACTGCCACACGAGAGTCAAGATTGGCTTCAGTTGTCTCCGAAAGCCAGATGTCGGCGACAATCGATACCACAGAACTGGAAAAGAGAAGGCACATTCAGTCACCTATTCACTGCCACACTCAAACATCTTTACTCCTAACACATTCAACCATATCCACTCTCACACAATCTTCACTTACCTATCCTCTGTCTAGGCGGCTCTTCCTTCCTCAGTCACCTACTTGACTTCCAAACTTTTACCTAACACAATGTTATAGTTATGCTGAAAGAATCTGCTTAAAAGGAAAACAGGCGATGAATGGGGGAGCACGATAGAGACCCATCAAGTCCCCCCCCCACAAAGCAAAAATGGTGATCACACGATCCACACGCACATATTCTGCAAAAGAAGAAAGAGATTATACATAGGGCAGGGGAGGCGGACAACCAAACTACTACAATGGAACATCAATAAAGACCGAAGACATACAAGACAACTTAAGTAGTTTCTAGAATACAATCTATAGACAAAGAGTAAATAGAATAGAAGATGTATGGAATGAAAACACTAGAAGAACGTTTGAACAAACTCAAGAGAGAGAGATGAAAGAGAAGTCATATAACCTATTAATAGGAGAAAAATGGAACCCAATCAACATAAGGATACCAACAACACAGAGAGAACATTTAGGTATGTCCTACCATTGTGAAATACAAGGAACTAAACCAAAGAAAAAAGATAAAGCAACAGTGGCAAAGGAAGAAGTATAGAAGCAACTTGCAAGAATAAAGAAAGGTAAAGCATCAGGCCCAGATAAACTAAACCAGATTTGCATAAGGCGCTAAACACAAGTGAAATCTGTGTTAAGAAGTTGATACAATGCTTCAATAACATTATTAATGAAGAGAATGTAAAAGAAAGCTGGAAGCAAACTAATACAACCTTAATACCCAAGAAGAACAAACCAACAGCAGCCAATTTAAGACCATTAGCACTGGCAAATTCATCATATAAGCTATTTATGGGTATTATAAAACAAAAAATTGAGGACCATATTAAAAAAAAAGCAAAATATTTAGAATATGTGGTTTAATAACAGAACTCACTGAAATACATCTGCCTTCTCTGACCCATAGAATATCTGTTGTAATAAACAGTGCATAAGAAATTGTTGTAGTGCTATCAAGCCATCTATATTCCAACTTTGTTATTAAGTAATTAAAATTCAACTGTGCATGCAATTTATCCTGTAGGTGAGAAGTTCCCCTCTCTTATTGTAAAGAGTTAACATGATTGAAAATATTTACATCAACCTTGAATATAGTTATTCAGATTTCCTATATTCTGATACTCTTCATTTGTGGACTGAAATCCCCGATTCTTGTAATTTTTCAAAGCAACAATGTTTGGTATAGTTATTATGCTGGAATATATACAGCCATTTTCATTATATTGTCTTTTAATTTAGTTCCAACTAATTATTCTTTTTTTTTCATCACAGGTGCATAAGATTTGGGGTAATTGTTTTTAATTAGTCATCAGTAATTAACTTGCATGTCGTCAGAAAGTGAGGAAGATTTTTTATCTGCTGATGAAGGAGATGGAGATGACACTGTATCGGAAGATATCATTGAAGGAAATCAAAATACAAGAAGAACAAAAGTCAAAGATGAGATAAAAACTAGAAACAATGTTGAAGACAGCTCTGAGAAATTTACTGGGGCCAAGACAGAAACTATCGAGAAATGTTTTCCATCAATGTCATTAAGAGATCAAGAAGGTGAAAACTCAAAAAGTCAATTAACTTGCTCCACAAATGTTACTAAAATAATGCAGGAAGTTAAAGTTACAGAAGATGAACATTTGAAAGATAATTCAAATTTACAGTTGAACCCTCAAAAGTCAACTGAGCAGCTAAACGAACCATTAAGTACAAATGTTCATAATGAAGTTTCTTCGTTAAATAAGGAAATTTTGAGTGATAAGATGCAAACAGAAGAGTTTCCTGATCAGTCTATAACAACCCTTTCAGTTTCAAAAATTACATTGAAAAAACCCAGAGAAAAATTGGGTCAGCGTCTTGGTAGCAGAAAACTTGGTTCAAGAATAACAAAACCTTTAGTTGGGATCAGCTCAGATGAAATTCAAGATCAGGAGAAAGAAAAAAAACTGCAGGAGAGAAAAGTGTTAGACTATGACCCACTGAATGCAGACCCAGGTTATTCAGAAATACAATGCAAAACAGTTTCATCAGAATCAATAGAGGTAAGCCAGTGACAAGTTACTATTCTTTTATTTTTAGATCGCTCATTCTTTTCTTTGTCTTCAAGAAGGTTCACCTTTGCACTTTTGAGTAGTCTTTGATGCCCTTATGCACTATTATTATTTCTATTTTTTTCTCTTAATTTCTCCCTTTTCGCCACTAAATATAAGAACACTGGTTATGCTTTTTTTTATCAATGAAAAAGAGACCCAGCCATTTTATTGCTCCTGGCCTTCTTTATCTTGTAAATGAACCTTCCTTTATTGGGTTAAAGCAATTTTATGTAAGTGCCAATGTCCTTTTAGCATTTTTGCTTTAAAAAGCAAAAATTCCCTACTTTGATTAGATCAGATTAACCTTTTGAAATATTGTAGAGAATGAAAGTGCCTCAGATTACTTTAGAAATTTTAGTAGAAAAAAATTTTGCAAAATATTTTTGGTAAATTTACTTTTGTACAATTACTCAGGCATTTTATTAATTACAAAGAGTATCCAAAAGCCTTTCTACTACTCATTAGAGGTATGAAAAATTCTGGTTTGACTATTGAATTGATTACCTTTAGTATTTTTCAAGAGTATTAATTTTAGCAGTGTGGAAAAACTAAAGCCAGCATCATTAGTTAGAATATTTATTCAATAAACTAGACATTTTATTACAGTCATTATTTCAATCATTTATGTAAAATACATTAAAATGTGCATTTAAAACTACACTTTAAATACAAAATTCAAAATAATCCTTGGCAAACTATTGAATGATTGCAGAATAATTGAAGAGAAACTTTGAGACAATTTGTGCTAATAAAATTACAAAATAAAACCAAATTTGCTTAATACATATTTTGGGGTCCCTGTATTAAATGGACTTAGAAAGCTGACTATGATCATGTAGGAAAAGTAAGAACCTAAATAACTATTGCTGGTTGTTTGGTCCTTGATTAAAAAATAAAAAATTCATTATTTGAATTATTCACAGTAGGGTGTATGATAATAAGGTTGGTTGTTCAAAATTAGCAGTATGTATTCATATCTAAAACTGAATTTTAAGAAGGATTTATCTTATGTTTTAGGAAAAATTGCATTTAATTATTCAAAATCTCATTTTTCATTACCCCCCTCCCAAAAAAGATATTTTTTTTACAAATTTAAAAATGCTTACAAGCCTTAAATATTATATTCCATACTCTTCAAAAACACCTTTAGTAGTTCTTGGGGGTAGACCTGGACCAGTTTAACCCACCCCATGCTCATTTGAGGCCTCTGACTCAGTGCTATGTAATCACCAGAGGGCCTTTTGTGGTGTTTAGACTTTAATTCACTGAATGTTATGATGATTTATCCATTTTTTGGCTTCACACCATTATGTTAGTGATTAATCATCAAATTAAAATATATAAATGCCTTAGGTCAGTCCTTCTTTGTTTGTAAACAGATTTATGAATGAGATTAACTTGACTCAGTTTCAACCAATTTCTTTTGACAGCAACCACACCACACTCTTCATTTATGCTTCTGACATTTGTAAACACTTGTATTTTTCTCACTACTCTTTCATTTTTTGGTGTAACACACTTATGTTTGTGTTTTTTTATCCAATTAAAATGCAAAAATGCCTTAGGTTAGCATGTTATTCAAGGCTCATGAAATAGAATGATATTGATCCACCTGTGCATCACATTTTGAGGCTTTCCTCCCCATTCCCATTTACACATTTTCCTTCCAACACATGTCAATCCATTTTTCAATACATTCTTTACATACAGACCTTCAAACTTATCACTCAACTTAGATACATCAATCTACCCATTCTCCACTCTAGATCTCAAACTTTCTCTCCCATCTCAAAAAAATGGAACTTTTCATTCTCTTTGTGCCATATATCATACTCCTCTTCCAATTTCAAATGGTACTTCACTCTCTTCTCAAAGTTTAAAACATACTGACATGGAGACACACCCAAGGCACTATGCTCATTTGAATTGTACACCCACAACCTAACCTAACCATGTATCCCAATCATTCTTATCCTGACTCATCATTCACAACATCTCAAAAAAGGTACATCTATTCGAAAAAGGCATATACAAGGTTGTTCTAATGTGTTCCAATCCATTAATTCTCAACATTCTCTCAAATGCTTTGCTCCATAAATTCTGGACCATTATCAATCAGACCTCTTAGGCTTTTACACGCACATCAAGAAAAACATCTACTCCACTATCTGAGCAACAGTCGCACTCATCTTATTCTTTCCTGGAGCAGCATATGTAAATTTACTCTTATACTCTACCATTACTACCATACCAACATTTCCAGCATTAGTTCTAGGCAAAGAGAGACAATCAATCTCAACCATCTCAAATGGTTCACAAACAACAATCTTCAACAAGGGAGGCTTTTCATGCACACTCTGTATCTTTCATCTTTGACAATTTGCTCTAGTAGTAACATCATTCACAACTGTCAAAAGAAACGGATGAAACACACACACTTTCATACACTCCCATAGCTTAAACTTACCCATGTGTCCTAAACTATCATGCATCACTTGTACCAATCCTATCATACTAATGACATTACAGGGACAAGCAAATCTTCACCATCCTTATGATGTCTAATATTTTACACAACATTCATTTATATCACAAAATCCCTTGCATACCTTTTGAACTCGCTCAAGCAATCAGGCCATTCATTCAAACTAATTCTTCTCTTAATACCCATCTTCACTCACTCAAGCAATCAGGCCATTCATTCTTCTCTTAATACCCATCTTCACTCACTCAAGCAGTCAGGACATTCATTCTTCTCTTAATACCCATCTTCACTCACTCAAGCAATAGGCCATTGATTCTTCTCTTAATACCCATCTTCAGCTTTCAAATCATTGGATACATCTTTGCATCTCCAAAATGGCATCATCATTTAAAACCTCATTCTCATCATCCATTTCCAAATGAATCATTCCATTAAAATTCACAACATACTTTGATCCTGACTCTATCCTAACAATTTATCTCCAGCTGAGGGTATGCTCCTGTAATTCATGAGTTGTAGTAAGTTTTTTGAGGGAATGGGGCTTTTCAATACAATTCAAATTTTGTTAATTGGTTGCAGGCTTGGGTCCTTGAGTGAGTGGGCCTCCAATGGTGCTCTTGAGTGTGATGAAAATATTTTTTTAATTTATATTCCACCTTGAATGAGTTTTTTTTCTCTGGAATTTATTTTGTTTTCATTATAATAAATAAAAGAATCTCACATGATTGCCACATTGAACTTTCTAGAAGTTTCTGGAACTCTCTGTTATGCTCATATATAAGCGTCCATTTTTGTTTTCCTTGCTGGATCATCAGTCATTGTAGGAACAAGATGTGTGTTACTTGTCTCCTACAGTTTTTCATTATTTTCGTTTCTGCTGTACTTACTGTTCAAAATACATATGAAAACTGTGCATCTCTATTTTGTTTAACCCATAACCTAGTTTTTAATAATGGTTATGGGCCCAGTCAAGTTATTTTGCGCATCTTAAAGTTAAACACTGTTCCGGTTAGTGAAACGCCTCTTTGCTAAGCTATGTACTGCTCGGCCTTAAGATCTGCATTTACATGAAGGGTTGCAACTATTTTTATTTGTGTTTAAAGTCAGCAGTGTAGAAATGGAGATCGGCAAGATTAACTTAACACTTTTGACAGATAAAAATTACCCAATCAAGGATGGTTTATTTGGAATAGTGCAAGGCACTGAATCCATGCCATCTAGCAACGATGTGTCAGCATTACATAAATACAATCAGTGTCATGACAAAGCACTAGCTCCCTACAATTGTGCTTGCTATTGATCCCAAATTATTATATTTAATCAGTGACCCTTCAGATCCTGCAGAGGTGTGGCTTAAACTTCAAAACCAATTTCAAAAGAAGACATGGGTGAATAAGTTGCATCTGAAAAAGAGACTACAGCATGAAATTAAAGCCTGGTGAATCTCTGCAAGCTCATTTGAAAACTTTTATTCAAATTTTGGGAGAACTCACAATAATTGGAGATCCTGTGAAAGAAAATGACCAGATCATCAACTTACTAGCTTCTCTTCCTGAGAATTATTCAACATTAGTTACAGCACTTGAAGCAATGGAAAATGTGCCATCCTGGGAAGCAGTCACCAAGCTCCTGCTTCATGAAGAAAACAGCAAAAAATACTAGCAACCTAACTGGAAGTGAAAATGAATCTAAAGTGCTTTTTAGTAAAAATTACAAACCTAAAAAAGAAGTGAAGTGTTTTGAATGTGATAAAATTAGTCATATTAAAAAGGATTATTTTGTTTATAAGAAGAAATGTAAACAATTAAATGAGGAAAGTAAGGCTAACTCTGCTGTCAACAATAATCAATCAAGTGATGAAGAAAACCTAATGCTTCTAGTAAGTGCTCTTTCATCTAATAATTCTTACAGTGACTCTTGGATTATTGACTCTGGCGCTACTCAGCATATGTGTAAACAAAAGTCAAGTTTTATTAATTTTGAAGAGTTAACAAGACCTGTGGAAGTAAGTGATGGTAGTGGTGATGTTCCATTAAAATTAAATTTGCCTAATAGTGTAAAAAAAATGTTTATTGAAAAATATACTGTTTGTTCCTTAGTTATCTCATAATTTATTATTGGTTACTCAAGTTTCAAATGGTGTTAAAATCATTAATTTTTCTCAAAATGAATGTGATATTCTTGATAAAAATAAGAAACTAATAGCTAAAGGTTACAAATTAGGAAAGTTTTTTTGATTGAATTGTTTTTAACACTGCTGCCAATGCTACAGTATGTTGAATGAAGTTTTATCATCTAGGTATTTTACAATATTAGGAAGCTAGTGACTAGTGACCTTGTTAGAGGCATGGATTGTAGTGTAATTAGTAATTCATTCTTTTGTGAAAATTGTTGTTTAGGAAAAAAATCACAAAACTCCATTTCAAACTGTTGAGAAGAGACATAATGTAAAACCATTAGATCTCATACATAGCGATGTATGCGGTAGAATTAACCCTAGTTCTCAAGGTGATGGAAACTATTTTTTAACCCCTATAGATGAAGCATCTAGATATATATGGGTATATATTCTTAATAATAAAAGTGAGGTATTTAAAAAAATTGTTGAGTGGAGCACTTGTTCAAAATCAACATAATTCAAAAATCAAAATCTTCAGAACTGACAACGGTGGCGAATATACTTGGACAGAATTTTGAAAACTACCTTAAGAAAGAGGGCATCAAACATGAGAAGACTATTCCACGAACACCCTAACAAAATGGTATTGCGGAATGCATGATAGAACTTTAATGGAAGCTGTTTGGACAATGTTATCTGATTCAAAATTGCACAAGTCTTTTTGGGCTGAAGCTCTCTCAACTGCAGCTTATGTCGGCAACAGAAATCTTAAATCTGCTCTGATTAATCAAACTCCATATGAGGCGTTAAATGAGTGAAAGGCTAATGTGAATCATTTCAGAACATTTGGTTCTATTTCATATATTCATGTACCTGATAGTGAGAGGGAAAAATTAAACTACAAATCAAAAAGCTGTGTGCTCCTCGGGTATGGTACTGTAACTTTGTATGGTCTCAAACAAGCCCCAAAATGTTGAAACATGTCATTAAATAATTATTTAAAAGAGCTTAACTTTATTCAAACTACTAGTGATTCGTGCATTTATACTCGTATTAATGAAGATGGTTCCCAATGTATTATTGCTGTTTATGTAGATAATTATTGCTTGCAAATTAATTGATGTCATTAATGAAATTAAGTCTTCCTTCTCTGCTAAATACAAAATGAAGGATTTAGGAAAATTAAAGATTATGGTAAAATTTTTATGAATCAATCTACTTATGTTAAGAGTCTGATTGATAGGTTTAATTTTGATAATGCTAAAAGTGTCTCTACACCTGCTGATGTCAATAATATGCTATATCTTAATTCCAATGATTCAGATCCTTTTGATACTAAAAAATATCAATCAGCTGTTGGCTCATTGCTTTATTTATCTACCAAAACTAGACCTGATATAACATATGCTGTTTGCACTGTTGCTAAATTTTGTTTTAAACCTACTATGAAACATTGGTCTGCTGTAAAAAGAATATTTAGATACCTTAAAGGTACCCCTGATTTAGGAATTTTGTATGACAACCAAAATTCTGATACTCTCATTGGTTATTCAGATGCTGACTGGGCCGGAGATAAATGTGACCAAAAATCTACCTCTGGTTATTGCTTTAAGATAGGTAAAGGTGGATTGATATCTTGGCGTGTACTTCTAAGCAGAACTGTTTTGCTCTGTCTACTACTTAGGCAGAATATATAGCTTTAGTCTAGTGTAGCCCAAGAGGCTCTTTGGCTTAAACAACTTTAAAAAATTTTAAATTATAATATTCAAAGTCCTGTAAATATTAATGAAGATAATCAGCCTGCTATTTGTCTGGCCATCCTGGCCACCGTGCTGATGGGATCCAGCACTCCTCTGGCCCCAGCTTAGCCTCTCTTCCTTCCTTCAGATAGCCTGTATTTCTCCCCTACCTCGTCGCTTTTCATACAACCTCTCCCACAACTTTCTCTGGTCAGCCTCTAATTTCACAGGGTAGATGCTGACCTTCTTCTCAAGCCAACCGTTGTAGTAGTTTGGTTGTCCGCCTCCCCTCCCCTATGTCTAATCTTTTTTCTTCTTTTGCAGAATGTGTGTGTGTGTGGATCGTGTGATCACCGTCTTTGCTTTGTGTGGGGGGACTCGATGGATCTCTATCGTGCTCCCCCATTCATCTCCTGTTTTCTTTTTAGGCGGATTCTTTCAGCAAATATTGTTAGTTTAATAGTTTGGAAGTCATTAGTTGTGACTGAAGAAGGAAGAACCGCCTGGACGGAGGATAGGTGAGTGAAGATTGTGTGAGAGTGGATATGGTTGAATGAGTTAGGAGTAAAGATGTTTGAGTGTGGCAGTGAATAGGTGACTGAATGTGCCTTCTCTTTTCCAGTTCCGTGGTACCGATTGTCGCCGACATCTGGCTTTCAGAGACGGCTGAAGCCAATCCAGACCCTCGCAAGTGTGCCTACCTTTTGGGGCAATTTTCTAACGTGTGGACCTTGGCCAGCACCTTCCAGTCTCCAGGGAGTGGTTGAAGCAACATCCAACCGACTGTGACCCAGCAGTTGGTACCAACAAGCGTCCCAGCAACCCAAAATCCTCGGCTTTGCCGAGTCCTGGACCCCTCAGAATCCCGCAGAAAGTGATCCACCTCCCACTTTCTCCAATACGTCTCACTCGATTAGATAGTTAAGGGTGCACCCATCTTTCGCGATATCTTGGTTCTAATATTCGTTGCGTGGCCAAGATCTTATTGTGAGGCCTTTTGTGTAAATATACATGTGTTTGTTGGCCAAGGTATTATTGTGAGGCCAACTATATATATTTTTTTTGTGTGTTTAGAAATTGTAAATATTTTGGTGATTGGTTGAATTTGCATTTTTATTATTTACTGGGGTTGTGGTTGATCGCCATTATTCATTGGTTTTTAATAAATTTAGAAAATACTCTCTCTCCTCAATACACTCTCCTTGAACCACCGAGCGGACCTTGTCAGGGCGGCGGGAACTTTTGGCTGGGGACTCGCGATCCCGCCGCTACACCATCCCGGATCGGGGCTAGAGGGGGAGGGGACAACGTTCCCTAACCCCTGAGCTCCAGTTCGGGATGGGTTTTTTTTAACAACCTGCTTCATCCCCACCCATACCTTCCTCATATCCCTTTCATCCTCAATTCACTGTCTATCCTTGATTTTACGCTGTGTCTAAAGTGGAGCCGCCATGCTGATGGACTGCAAGGCCACCAGGCGGGAGGGGTGGTCCAAAATGGCGGCGCCTGACTCTGCCGGGCCTGCAAGCACCTCTTGCAGTGCGGGCTACTGCGAGAGGTGATGCGCGATTGCATCCCTTGTAAAAAAGAGGGTCACCATGCCCAATGATGAATATAACCCCCCCCAACCCCCAACTTCCCCTGTAACATCAATGGAGACGCCCTCGGGCAGCTCCATCGAAAAAATGGAGGTCCCGCCCCTTGTGCTTGCGCAGGGGATCCTCCATACTTCTTTAACCGGAGAGGAGGCTTACTCCTCTCCTACGCCTACGGGTGTAGGGGACCCCCCCTCACCCCCTTCTCTGGAGATGCTTTCGAGCACCTCCTTATTTCCAGTGGCAGTCCCTCCTTTTCTTTCTAAGGGGACTGCCAAGAAAGCCAGCAGGCAGCCCATTGCCGACCGCCCCTCGTGTAAGCAGCTCGGTAGGGCAAACCCCCTTAGGGGGGAGAGGGAAGCCAGGCCCCTTCGGTCGGTTCCCTCAAAAGACCTGCTGGCAAGAATTTTAAACCTTGCCGGGGTCAAGGCCTGTGCCTCCCCACACAAGACTGGCAACACTGCCAAGGGGATCTGTGATGTCCTGGGAGGGGATGGCCAACTGGAGGCCCCTCCTGTGATAGACATGGTCCTTGAGGAAACCCAGCCTCAGAGGGTAGGGCCTTCCATGGGGGGGGAATCCGGGCTTGGCGCCAAACACCAAACCCAAATCCGCCCCTCTGCAAGGTCCTCAAACGGTTAGGGTTTCTGAGGCAGTACAAGGAGGGAAGGGATCTCCTCCGACTGGTGCCCCTGTGACCACCAGGACCTTCTGCGACCAAGCAAAGATCGGAACATCCAGCCCCCTCTGCTCCCCCCCCCCGGTTGCGGAGCCCCTGACTAAGACCAAAAGCACACAGGGCGGAGCCTCGATGACATCGAGGCCCCTCATTCAGAGGTTACCTGGCGTTTTCGAGCCCACTGGCTACAAACGCTTCCTCGTCATTCGCTCCACTGATGGCAGCATGTTGGCCAAGGGCAAAATGATCCATCAGAGGAGAGGATTAGCTAGTGTAATTGGTAGAGAGCCGAAGGTGACCCGTTTCTCGGATGGGAGCCTTCTGGCGAATGCGGCGAATCCCGCCGAGGCGGCCAAGATAAGTGCTCTTCAAACACTTAATGGCACCCCGGTGAATGTGACGCCGCACTCTACCATGAACTTTGTGAAAGTAGTAGTTTATGCGAGGGAACTCGTTGACTACTCCATATAGGACATCACCTTAGAGCTGGCCGACCATGTGGCAGTCAAGGTCGAACGTGTGATGAGAAAACAGGAAGGGGCCTCGAGACCCACCCCTACACTCTTCATCATGTTCGACTGTGACAAGCTCCCTGAGTCGGTGCGTGCCGGTTGGTACCGCTACCGCGTGAAGGCATTCGTGCTACTGCCGCGGCGGTGCTATTACTGTCACCGCTTCGGCCATACGAATCGCTCATGTAGACGTGCAAATCGGGGTCACTCGAAGTCTGTGTAAATTGTTCCAAGGTCGCACACGATGTCCAAATCGTGTGTGGCAAAGTGTGTCAATTGCAGAGAGCCGCATCCTGCTTCTTCGAAGCAATGTTGTGCATATCTCCTTGAGAAAGAAATCCTGGCCGTTCAGGCCCAGGATCGACTCTCATTCCGCGAGGCTAAGGACTTGGTCCTGGCGCACCCGGCTCTGCCTGGTACGTCATATGCCTCAATAGTTAGAAAGGCACCCTCTGCTCCTGGCCCATCCAGGCCAACGAGCACGGTTGTTTCCGAGCCCATTTGGAGCCCTTCTGCGGGCTCTACCCAACCCGGGCGCTCCCCTGGTAAAGCTGGCAGCAAAAAGGGTTCATACCCAGCCCCGGCTAAAAACAGGGCTCCCCCCTCTTCCCCCAGCGTGACCGTTTCCCGTAAGGCGAATCGGCCACGCACCTCCACCGAGTCGTTAGACTCACAGGAGGCAACACCACTGAAGATGGTCGCTAGGCCATCTTCCGGGGTTCCTAAAGCTGTCCCCCGAAAGGAGGACAAAGGGAGCTTGGGCTCCTTCGCCCACGCCTCGAGGTGTGGCGAGTGGCTCGGAGACGTTGGTTCCTCGAAAAGAGGGCCCCCTGCCTCTGAAGCCACAACGCACGCCTAAGGTTTCGAGGCGGAGGGAGGAAAAGACTCGCATTGCGAGCCCAACCTCCCCCAATAAGTCCTCGAAGGCGACAGCGCCCGGGGTTCTGCCCCCGGGAAGCGTACGGCCATTCCCGTGAGGGTCTTCAATTCAAGGAGGGCCCCCGCTTCTCCGAGCTAGGCCTGGAGGGCATATTCCTTCAATGGAATTGCCGTGGACTCCGGGCCAACTGGGAGGAGCTGCCGAGGCTCGTCTCGTCCCGTTCCCCGTTAGCTATCTTTTTGCAGGAGACCATGCTAGGCGCGTGCCCCCTGCCTGCCCTCACGGGGTATAAGGGTCTTGCGACCCCACCACCGCGGGATGGCCGGGCTGGGGGATGAGTGGTTTACACCCGGCATGATGTCTCCATTCTTCCTTTCTCTTTAGATACCTCCTTTCAGGCAGTGGCTGTGCAGCTGCACCTGGATAGGAGGTATACTATCATTTCTGCGTACATTCCACCGTCAGCTGACTTCGACGCGGGGGACTTCCGCCGCGTCGTGGCACGGTTGCCGAGGCCCTATCTCTTGCTTGGAGATCTGAATGGCAGGCATCCTCTCTGGGGAGATTATTCCATAAATCCCAGGGGACAAGTCCTTGCCGATCTGATCGAAGAGCTTGAGATGGGTGTCTTAAACGTGGATGAGTTTACGCATCACTGTCCGAGAACCGCTTCATTTTCTTGCCTTGACCTATCTTTGTGCTCTTCGGATGCACAGCCTGATTTTGATTGGGGGGTGGTCGATGACCTCCATGGTAGTGATCACTTTCCCATTCAAATATCATTTTCAGGGCAACTGCCGCCTGAGAGACCACCTCGGTGGTGCTTGGCGCGGGCGCGGTGGCCTGCATTTAAGGAAATGACTGAATTCTCTATCTCAGTCGAGGAGTTTAGGTCGGTAGATAAGGCCGTTGAGTTCTTCTCCGGCAACCTCATCGCCGTGGGCCTGACTACTATTCCTAGGACGTCTGGCCGTTTTGCACGCCGACCACTCCCATGGTGGTCAGCCGAGTGTGAGACGGCCCTCAAACAGAAGCGTTATGCCTACATGCGCTATAAGCGCCGCCCGAACGATTTCACTGTCGCTGAATTTCGTCGGTCTAGGGCTAGGTTCCGGTATATTTCGAAGCACGCCCGCCGCTCTTTTTGGCGGGCATACGTGTCTTCACTTAACGGGAAGACCCCTTTAGCTGAGGTGTGGAAGCGAGTCAAAAGGATTCGGGGCAAGTTCTCGCAGGACCCCCCTCCCGTTCTCCAGGAGAATGGGACCGCAATCTCGGACCCCGCGTCCGTGGCGGAATCTTCAGCGCCCGCTTTTTCCGCATTCTCTATCTGTGATGCTGCTCCGCCAGCATTCAATGCACGTCGTGATGTCGCGGAAGGCCGCCGGCTGGACTTTACCTCCAGAGGCGGAGAACCCTTCAACGACAAGTTTACTGTGAGTGAGTTGGGTTCCGCTCTCGCTTCGTGCGCGGACACCGCCCATGGTCCGGACGATGTCCCGTACGCCATGCTTCGACACCTGGGTGAGCGAGGTATGGCCTTTCTGTTAGATTTGTTCAACAGGATCTGGGTGGAAGGTCTTCTCCCAGACTCCTGGCGAATCGCTACTGTGCTCGCCTTTCGCAAACCGGGGAGAGATCACTCTATTCCGACCGGTTTCCGCCCAATCTCTCTAACCTTTTGCGTGTGTTGTTGATGGAGAAATTGGTAAATGTTAGATTAGCCTTTTTCTGGACAGCGGAGGCCATCTGTCTTTTGCACAGGACGGCTTCCGCAAGTTCCACTCCACGTCGGATGCTCTGCTCCGACTGGAAAATGCCGTCTGCGAGGCTTTCCTTCGTAGACAACACTACGCCACGGTCTTTTTCGATCTGGAGAAGGCCTATGATACCGCATAGCGATACGGTATCATGGAGACTCTCCACACGATGGGGGCGAGGGGACGCTTCCCAATGTTTATATCTGAATTTTTGCGAGATCGTCGATTCCGCGTACGGGTGGGGGGAGCCCTCTCCGGCCCAAAGGAGCAGGGAAGTGTCCTCAGTGTCACACTCTTTGCCCTGAGCATCAACGGCATCACCTCGGTGCTGCCGGAAGATGTTCTCGCTACGCTCTACGTCTCTCGCTATGCCGAAGCGCACAGGTTTCGTTTTTTTTTTGGCCAAGACTAAGGTGGTGCACATCGGCCGCCATCCACGGCTTCACCCCGACCCAGATTTGTTTCTTAATGGGGTGCACCTGGATGTGGTTGAGTCGCACCGTTTTTTTGGTCTTGTATTCGACCGACGCCTCACCTGGGAGGCTCATATTCGCAGCCTTAGGGTCTCTTGTACCCGCGCCATGGACATTCTCCGCTCCGTGACGTTCAGCGCTTGGGGAGCTGATAGGGCTACTGCCTTACTTTTTATCGATCCTTTGTTCGCTCGAAGCTCGACTACGGATGCGAGTTTTATGCATCCGCAGCCGAGCGTTTATTGCGGAAGGTGTATTCGATCCACCACACCGACCTTCGCCTTGCGACCGGTGCCTTCCGCACTTTCCCCATTGAGAGCTTGTTGGGCGATGCTGGGGAGATGCCACTCGCCTGTACGCGCGAGCCCGGTGCCTCCCTCAATTGCCAACAGCTCTCACTGCATCCGCAGCTGATCTCGATGGTGCCTATGCCGCCGAGAGACGCCAGTCATACCCTTAACCCTTTGCGTTTAGGGCCAGGAAACTCCTTCGAGAAGTAGATATAGTTCTCGGGCCGGGGGCGCTCCGGGTTCTGCACAGGACGCCACCCTGGAGGGTACCACATTTGGCTATTTGTCGCCACGCCTCTGCTCCCAAAGCTTATACTGCGCCGGGAGTATTGCGTTCGCCTTTTTTGGATCACACATGGTGTCACGCTAGAACCGTGCCAGTGTATACGGATGGCTCCAAGTCTCAAGAGGGGGTCGGCTTCCACACTGTATCCCCTCTGTTTGAAGTCAGCGGGGCTCTGCCAAGTGCTGCGTCTGTCTTCACTGCCGAGCTGGTGGCAATACACCACTCGGTACGGGAGATTACGCGACGTGCCCGGTTCGGAGACCGGATTGTGATCTATAGCGACTCACAAAGCGCCCTGAGTGCTCTCGGGGCATTGGAATCTCCGCATCCCCTGGTTCGAGATATCCGTGACGCCACGGTTTTGGCGAGCCGGGCGGATGTCGAGATTATCTTCTGCTGGGTTCCTGGACATGTAGGAATTGCGGGGAATGAGCGCGCAGATGAGGGCGCCAAAGATACCGCGATGACTCTGCGACCAGACCAGCGTTTCGCTCTTCCTCTCACAGACTACGTGGCAGGAATACGGGCAGCTGTCTGGGTTGCTTGGCAAAGAAGATGGGAGACGGTCGAAGGGAACTTAAAGTTGCGTGCTATTGCGCAACTATCCCCCGATGCCGCGACGGCTTCAGGTCGCTTTCTGTCGTCTCCGAACGGACATACTCGTGTGACGCATCGCTATTTGATGGAGCGCTCGCCTGCGCCTTATTGTGACGACTGCGTCGTCCCCCAGACTGTTCGGCACATTCTTGTCGAATGTCCCAGTCTGTGTGATCTTGGCGCACGTGACCTGTCCCGATATCGGGATGTGCGGGGTCACTACCGCCTGTCCCTTGTACTTGGGACGAGTGCATGCACCTTGACTGGGGGACTGATAGACTTTTTTGGGGAGGCCGGCCTTCTCCCTTTTATTTAAGTAGGTTTTGTTGTTTTTTGTTATTGTTTCCTTTCTAGGTCGCGCGCTCCTACGCCGGGTGGAGGGGGACCTCCCCCCGACGCCGGAGCTTGCTTCCTAATTGTCATCTCTTTTTATCGTTGTTTTCTTTTCAAATTTTTATTTTAAAGTAGCCTAGAACTAGGCTGTTTGTTTGCGGGACTTATGCCCAAGTGGGCAGTCCCCAGATAGCCCCTTAGGAAAAAAAAATCCCTGAATGCCGCGATGGCTTCAGGTCGCTTTCTGTCGTCTCCGAATCGGACACATTCGCGTGACGCATCGCGAGTTGATGGAGCACTTGCCTGCGCTCTATTGTGACGACTGCGTCGTCCCCCGGACTGTTCGGCACTTTCTTGTCGAATGTCCCAGTCTCGGTGATCTTCATGCACCTTACCTGTCCCTTTAGCGGGATGGGCGGGGTCGCTACCGCCTGTCCCTTGTACTCAGGACGAGTGCATGGACTTGTTGACTTTTTTGGGGAGGCCGGCCTTCTTCCCTTTAGTCTTTTTTTTTTGTTGTTTTCTTTGTAGGTCCCACACTCCTGCACTGGGAGGAGGGGCACCTCCCACCGGCGCCGGAGGTTGCTTCCTAATTGTTGCCATTTTTCCTTTTTATTGTTGTTATGTTTTCATATTCTTATTTTAAAGTTGCCTAGTGCCTGGCTGTTGTGATTGCAGCGACTTATGCCCAAGTGGGCAGTCGCCAGATAGGCTCCTAAAAAAAATAATAATGGAACTGGCTGTTAAGCTCATATATAAGTGTCCGTTTTGTTTTCCTCACCGGATCATCAGTCATTGTAGGAAGAAGACGTGTGTTACTTTTCTCCTACAGTTTTTCATTATTTTCATTTTTGCTGTACCTGGTGTTCAAAATACATAAGAAAAGTGTGCATCTGCATTTTGTTTAACTCATAACCTAGTTTTTAATAGTGTGTACCTCTTATTTTTTCTTGCTGATATTTATTTATTCTTTTAATTTAATTTTAAATTAGCTTGTTGATAAGTTTCCTTGTTCTGGCAGCTGTCTCTTTGTAATTGGTTGTACCCTTGTCAGTGGCCATGAGCAGGGCTTGCTAAAATGGGGAAGTTTAGTCTTTGGAAAGACCCTAGGCCAGTGGCAATTTAAGAAATAAATCTTTAAATTTATCTCCCTTTTTTTATCAAGGATATACCGCAACTGGATGAAGATTCAAATTGGGGTACTTCTTGGAGTAATTGGGGTAGTACCCTACTCACAGCTGCCTCTTCTTTGTCAAAAGAAATGACGCGAGGTGTGGGAACTGTGTTAGAAACGATGGAAAGCACGATTGGTGCACCTGATCCTACATTATTAGCCAAATCAGTTGTTGAAGAAGAGAAGGCATTGAATGACTTTGATGCTGCAAAACTTCCTGATGAAAAATCCACTTCAGATCTTGCAAGAGATGAAGAAAAAATAAGTAAACTTGGTATTATTATTCTATATTTTGCTTTTATGTAAAGTTCATATATGCTCATGCATATATCCAGCCTAGTGTTGATGAAGCTTGCTATTGGTTTTTAATTTATCCTTTTTTTCCTTGTTTTCCCTTATTTCCCCACTTAGTGAAAATTCCTTTTTTTTCACTTATGCCAATTTTCTTCTCTCTTTAAAAAAAAAAAAAAATTGCCTAGAGACCTCTTTACACAATTGGCTGGGAAGCAGTGGCAGGTTTCCAAGTTAATGGAAAGGAAGCAGGTCAATCCAGATTGACCCAAAATAGTCATCCAAACTTGGGCCATGAGTTCCAAAGCTGAGACCCCGTAAGGGGCGCGGCAATTTGCCTTCCTGGCTTCCGTGCTGATGGGACTCAGCGCCCCATCCAGCCCCATCTTAGCCTCTTCTCCTTCTTTCACACAGTCTGTATATCTCCCCTACTTCCCCACTTCCCCTACAACTTTCTCTGGTCAGCCTCTATTTTCACAGGGTAGATGCTGACTTTCTTCTCAGCCAATTATCCTAGATCGGGGTTGAGGGGACAATGTTCCCTAACCCCTAAGTTCCAGTTTGGGATGGTCGGTTTTTAACAACCTGCTTCATTTCCACCCATACCTTCCTCACATCCCCTTTCCTTCTCACTTCACACTCTATCCTTTTTATGCTGTGCCCAAGGTGGAGCCGCCATGCAAACAGCTGCCAGGTCACCAGGTGGGAGGGGTGGCATAAATTGCCGGCACCTGGTTCTGCCAGCCCTGTATGCACCCCTTGCAGAGTGGGCTACTGTGAGGGATGCTTAGTGTCTGCATCCTGTAAATAAAAAAGGGTCACCGTGCCCAATGATGAGTCTAACAAAAAAAATCCCCTTAATTTCACCCTCGAGCAGCTCCACTGTAAAAATGGAGCCCCCTCCCCCCATGCTTTCATAGGGGACCCTCCAAATCTTTTTAACCAGAGAGGAGGCTTACTCCTCTCCTTTCCCTATGGGTGTAGGGGACTCCCCCTCACCCCCTTGTCTGGAAGTGCCCTTAGGTGCCTCCCTCTTTCCAGTGGCAGTCCCCCCTTTACTTTCCAAGGGGACTGCCAAGAAAGTCAGCAGGCAGCCCATACCGACGGCTCCCCATTAAACTGGCTTGGTAGGGCAAATCCCCTTAGGCGGGAGAGGGAAGATAGGGCCCATCATCCTCTTTCCTCCAGAGACCTGCTGGCGCGTATACTGACTTTAGCGGGGGGAGGCAAGGCCTGTGCCTTCCCATACTAAACTCGTGACACTGCTGCAAATGGGACCTGTGATGTCCTGGTGGGAGATGGCCAAATGCAGCCTTCCCCTCTGAAGATAGACATGGTCCTTGAGGCAACCCAGCCTCAGACGGTAGGGCTTTCCATGCATGGTTGGCAAAACCCCCCAAATTTTGAAAAAACCCAATAAATCCCCGGTTTTATTCTGGCTTTTTCAAATCTTGGGTTTTTCAAAAAACAAATGCTACAAGCACTAGAATAACATAGAAATATAATAGCCATCTCTATTTTTATATAATATTAATAATTAATTAGTTTAATAATTATATTATAGTAAAAATAAATCACAGTATCAGATCACAGATTGAGAATTTGGGGTACCCATGTCCCATGATAGCCATAACCTGTGAAGAGATAAATTATTATGACTCAGTATCAGAGAAATAACCTTAATTTAATACATATTTGTTGAAATTATAAACAAATATGAATTTTGAATAAAATAATGATATATAGCAGTCATTTCTTAAAAAAAAACCTAATTTTCAAAAAACCCGGGTTTTATTCTGGGTTTATTAAAAAAAACAAATGATACAAGCACTAGAATAACATAGAAAAGGATAGCTATCTCTATTTTTATATAATATTAATAATTAATTAGTTTAATAATTATATTAAGGTAAGAACAATTCACTGATTGAGAATTACAGGTACCCATGATAGCCATAACTTGTAGAAGGAGAGATGAATTATGAGTCAGTATCAGAGAAATAACCTTAATTTGATACATATTTGTTTAACTTATAAACATAAATATAAATTTTGAATAAAATAATGATAAGTAGCATTCATTTCTTGAAAAAAAAAGTAATTTTGAAAAAAAAACCCAAGCCCGGGTTTTTTCAAATTTCACTTGAAAACCCCCCCAAACCCCCGGGAATAAAACCCATTTTTTTAGGGCTCGATTTTTTTATTTTCGCACCCTGCTTCCATGGAGGCAAATCCGGGCTTGGCACTAAGCTCTGAACCGGAGGCCGCCCCTATGCAAGGTCCTCCTCAAACCGCTCGGGTCTCCAAGGCAGTACAAGAAGGAGAGGAATCTCCTCCTGCACCCGGTGCCCTGGGACCACCAGGACTTTCTCTGTCTCGGAGAAGGACCTTGCTGAGGCCGGTCCATCTGGCCTGAGAGCTCCTGCTGGCCGAAGGGAGAAGCGGGTTCATTCCCTGCCCTCCTCTTCTAAAAAGAAGAGAAACAACAAGAAAAAGACAAAAAGACTCGGTGGGGGGGGGGGGACTCCTCTCCATCTGCAAGGTCTGCTGCTTCGGTAAGCGACCAAGCATGTCCTTCCCTCCCTGGGATGAGGAGTCCCTGACAAAGACCAAAAGTAAAAGTACAAGTGAGCAGAGTGGAGCCTCGATTACATCGGAGCCCCTGATTCAGAGACTACCTGGCGATTTTGAGCCCTCTAGCTTCAAACGCTTCCCCGTCATTCGCTCCACTGATGGCAACATGTTGGCTAAAGGCAACATGATCCATCAGAGGAGAGCTTTAGCTAGTGTGATTGGTAGAGAGCCAAGAGTACCCTGTTTCTCGGACGAGAGCCTTTTGGTGAATGCGTCGAATCCCTTCAATGCTGCCATGATTAGTGCCCCACTGACACTTGATGGCACGCCCATGAGTGTGATACCGCACTCTACCATGAACTTTGTGAAAGGAGTAGTTTATGCGAGGGAACTCGTGGACTACTCCATAGACGATATCACCCTAGAGCTGGCCGACCATGGGGCGGTCAAGGTCGAACGTGTGATGAGAAAACAGGGAGGGGCCTCGAGACCCACCCCTACCCTCTTCGTCACATTCACCCTGTAAGAGGCGCGGCGATTTGCCATCCTGGCCGCCGTGCTGTTGGGATCCAGCGCTCCGTCCGGCCCCAGCTTAGCCTCTCTTCCTCCCTTCAGATAGCCTGTATTTCTCCCCTACTTCGCCGCTTTTCATACAACCTCTCCCACAACTTTCTCTGGTCAGCCTCTAATTTCACAAGGTAGATGACCTTCTTCTCAAGCCAACCGTCCCGGATTGGGGCTAGAGGGGGAGGGGACAACGTTCCTTAACCCCTGAACTCCGGTTCGGAATGTTGTTTTTTTAAAAACCTGCTTCATCCTCACCCATACCTTCCTCACATCCATTTACCTTTCCTCTTCACACTCAGTTTTACGCCGTGTCTAAGGTGGAGCCGCCATGCCGATGAACTGCCAGGCCACCAGGCAGGAGGGGTGGTCCCAAATGGCGGCGCCTGGCTCTGCCAGGCCTGTAAGCACCTCTTGCAGTGCGGGCAACTGCGAGAGGTGATGAGCTATTGCGTCCCGTATAAAAAAGAGGGTTACCATGCCCATGTATGCACCCCCCCCAATCTCTCCTCATTCCCCCTTGTACATCGATTGAGCCGCCTTCGGCAGCAGAGGAACCTCCATATTTCTTTAACCAGAGAGGAGGCTTACTCCTCTCATACACCTACGGATGAAGGGGACTCCCCCTCAACCCCTTCTCTGGAGGTGCTTTCGGCCACCTCCCTATTTCCAGCGGCGGTCCCTACTTTTCTTTCCAAGGGGACTGCCAAGAAAGCCAGCAGGCAGCCCATTGCCCACCGCCCCTCGTGTAAGAGGCTTGGTAGGGCAAACCCCCTTAGGGGGGAGAGGGAAGCCAGGCCCCTTACGTCGCTTCCCTCAAAAGACCTGCTGGCAAGAATAGTTAACCTTGTTGGGGTCAAGGCCTGTGCCTCCCCACACCAGATGACTAATGACAATACTGCCAACGGGACCTGCGATGTCTTGAGGGGGGGATGGCCAACTAGAGGCCGCCCCTGAGGTAGACATGGTCCTTGAGGCAACCCAGCTTCAGACGGTAGGGCCTTCCATGGGGGGCGAATCCGGGCTCAGCGCCAAGCACCGAACCCGAATCCGCCCCTATGCAAGGTCCTCCGCAAATGGCTAGAGTTTCTGAGGTAGTACAAGGAGGGGAGGGACCTGGCTGAGGCCAGTCCATCTGGCCTAGGGGCTTCTGCCGGCGGAAGTGAGAAGCGGGTTCATTCCCCGCCCTCCTCTCCAAAAAAGAAAAAGATTAAGAAGACTCGGGACTCCTCTCCATCCCCGGGGGCTGCGGGGATGGATGGGTCTGCTGCCACTTTGGTAAGCGACCAAGCCAATATCGGCACATCCAGCCCCTCTGCCCCCCCGGGTACGGAGCTCCTGACGATGACAAAGACCAAAAGTGCACAGGGCGGAGCCTCGATGACATCGGGGCCCCTCATTCAGAGGTTACCTGGCGTTTTCGAGCCCGCTGGCTTCAAACGCTTCCTCGTTATTCGCTCCACTGATGGCACCATGTTGTTCAAGGGCAACATGATCCATCAGAGGAGAGGATTAGCTAGTGCAATTGGTAGAGAGCCGAAGGTAACCCGTTTCTCGGACGGGAGCCTTCTGGCGAATGCGGCGAATCCCGCCGAGGCGGCCAAGATAAGTGCTCTTCGGACACTTCATGGCACCCCGGTGAGTGTGACGCCGCACTCTACCATGAACTTTGTGAAAGGAGTAGTTTATGCGAGGGAACTCGTTGACTACTCCATTGAGGACATCACCCTAGAGCTGGCCGACCATGGGGCGGTCAAGGTCGAACGTGTGATGAGAAAACAGGGAGGGGCCTCGAGACCCACCCCTACACTCTTCGTCACGTTCGACTGTGACAAGCTCCCTGAGTCAGTGCGTGCCGGTTGGTACCGCTACCGCGTGAAGGCATTCGTGCCACTGCCGCGGCGGTGCTATTACTGTCACCGCTTCGGCCATACGAATCGCTTATGTAGACGTGCAAAGTTGGGGGCACCCGAAGTATGTGTAAATTGCTCAAAGGCCGCACACGATAAGTCTAAATCATGTGTGGCCAAGTGTGTCAATTGCGGAGAGCCGCACCCCGCTTCTTCGAAGAAATGTGTTGCATATCTCCTTGATAAAGAAATCCTGGCCGTTCAGGCCCAAGATCGAATTTCATTCCGCGAGGCTAAGGACTTGGTCCTGGCGCGCCCGGCTCTGCCTGGGACGTCATATGCCTCAATAGTTAGAAAGGCACCCTCTGCTCCTGGCCCATCCAGGCCAACGAGCACGGTTGTGTCCGCGCCCATTCGGAGCCCATCTGCGGGCTCTACTCAACCCGGGCGCTCCCCTGGTAAAGCTGGCGGCAAAAAGGGTTCATACCCAGCCCCGGCTAAAACCAGGGCTCCCCCCTCTTCCCCCAGCGTGACCGTTTCCCGTAAGGCGAAACGGCCACGCGCCTCTACCGAGTCGTTAGACTCACATGAGGCAACACCCCTGAAGATGGTCGTTAGGCCATCTTCCGGGGTTCCTAAAGCTGTCCCCCGAAAGGAGGACAGCAACAAAGGAGCTTGGGCTCCTTCACCCACGCCTAGTGGTGGAGCGAGAGGCTCGGAGACGGTGGATCCTCGAAAAGAGCCCCTCCCCGCTTTCGAAGCTCACCTAAGGTTTCGAGGCGGAGAGAGGAAAAGTCTCATGGCGAGCTCAACCTCCCCCAGTAAGTCCTCGAAGGCGACAGTGCTTTCAGCGCATTGTCCGGCCAACAGCGTACGACCATTCCCGTGAGGGTCTTCTGTTCGAGGAGGGCCCCTGCGTCTTCTCTGAGCTAGGCCTGGAGGGCATATTCCTTCAATGGAATTGCTGTGGACTCCGGGCTAACTGGGAGGAGTTGTGGAGGCTCATCTCCTCCCGTTCCCCGTTAACTATCTTTTTGCAGGAGACCATGGTGGGCGCATGTCCCCTGCCCGCCCTCGTGGGTTGTAAGGGTTTTGCGACCCCACCACCACGGGATTGGGGGTGGGGGTCGGGAGGATGTGCGATTTACACCCGGCATGATGTCTCGGTTCTTCTCTTTGCTTAGGATACCTCCTTTCAGGCAATAGCTGTGCAACTGTACCTTGATAGGAGGTTATAATGTTATTTCCGCGTACATTCCACCGTCAACTGACCGATGCGTCGTGGCACGGTAGCCGAGTCCCTTTTGCTCAGATATCTAAATGGTAGACACCCCATCTGGGGAGATCACTCAATTAATCCCCGGGGTCAAGTCCTTGCCCACCTGATCGACGAGCTTGAGATGGGTGTCCTAAATGTGGATGAGTTTACGCATCACTGCCCGAGAACCACTTCATTTTCCTGCCTCGATCAATCTTTGTGCTCTCTGGATGCACAGCCTGATTTTGATTGGAGGATGGTCGGTGACCTCCATGGTAGTGCTCACTTTCCCATTCAAATATCATTTTCAGAGCAACTGCCGCCCGAGAGCCCGTCCCGGTGGTGCTTGGCGCGGGTGCGGTGGTCTGCATTTCTATCTCAGTCGACGAGTTTAGGTTGGTAGATGAAGCTGTTGAGTTCTCCGGCAACCTAATCGCCGCAGGCCTAACTACTATTCCTAGAAGGTCTGGTCGTTTTGCGCGCCTACCACTCCCGTGGTGATCAGCCGAGTGTAAGACGGCCCTCAAGCAGAAGCGTTATGCCTACACGCGCTATAAGCGCTTCCTGAACGATTTCACTGTCGCTGAATTTCGTCAGGCTAGGGCTAGGTTCCGGTATATTTCGAAGCACGCCCGCCGCTCTACTTAGCGGGCATACGTGTCTTCACTTAACGGGAAGACCCCTCTTGCAGAGGTGTGGAACGAGTAAAAAGGATTCGGGGCAGGATCTCGCAGGACCTCTCCTTCCGTTCTCCAGAAGAATGGGACCGCAATCTCGGTCCCCACGTCCGTGGCGGAATCCTTCGCGACCGCATTCTCTAGCCGGGATGCTGCTCCGCCAGCATTCAATGCACGTCGTCATGTCGCGGAAGGCCGTCGGCTGGACTTTACCTCCACCTTCAACGACAGGTTTACTGTGAGTGAGTTGTGCTCCGGTGTTGCTTCGTGCGCGGACACCGCCCATGGTCCGGACGATGTCACGTACGCCATGCTTCGACACTTGGGTGAGCGAGGCATGATCTTTCTGTTAGATTTGTTCAATAGCATCTGGGTGGAGGGTCTCTCCCGGATTCCTGGCGAATCGCTACTGTGCTCTACTCCAGTCAGTTTCTGCCCAATCTCTCTAACCTCTTGCGTGTACAAGTTGATGGAGAAATTGGTAAATCTTAGATTAGCTTTTTTTCTGGACAGCGGAGGCCATCTATCTTCTGCACAGTGCGGCTTCCGCAAGTTTCCCTCCACGTCGGATGCTCTGCTCCGACTGGAAAATGCCGTCTTCGAGGCCTAACTTCGTAGACAGCACTACGCTACGGTGTTTTTCGATCTGGAGAAGGCCTATGATACCGCATGGCGATACGGTATCGTGGAGACTCTCCACACGATGGGGGCGAGGGGACGCCTCCCAGGCTTTATATCTGAATTTTTACGAGATCGTCGATTCCGCATACGGGTGGGGGGAGCCCTCTCCGGCCCAAGGGAGCAGAAAGAGGGTGTCCCGCAGTGAAGTGTCCTCAGTTTCGCACTCTTTGCCCTGAAAATCAACCGCATCACCTCGGTGCTGCCGGAAGATGTTCTCGCTACACTCTACGTGGACGATCTTTCGATATCTTTTGGCGTGGCCCCAGATGCCAACTCTGAAGCGTCGACTCCAACAGGCATTTAATTGCGTCTCTCGCTATGCCGACGGGCATAGGTTTCTCTTTTCCTTGGCTAAGACTAAGGTGGTGCATTTCTTCCTCCGTCCACGGCTCCACCCTGACCCAGACTTGTTTCTCAATGGGGTATGCCTGGAAGTGGTTGAATCGCACCGTTTCCTTGATCTTGTATTTGACTGACACCTCACCTGAGAGGCTCATATTTCCGCAGCCTTAGGGTCTCTTGTACCCGCGTCATGGATATTCTTCTTTCCGTGACGTTCAACGCTTGGGGCGCTGATAGGGCTACTGCCTTACTTTTTTATCGATCCTTTGTTCGTTCGAAGCTCGACTATGGATGCGAGTTTTATGCATCCGCAGCTGAGCATGTATTGTGGAAGGTGGACTCGATCCACCACACCAGCCTTCTCCTCGCGACCGGTGCTTTCCGCACTTCCCCCATTGAGAGCCTACTTGTCGATGCTGGGAACATGCCACTCACTCTACGACGTGCACTTCATTATTCACCTGTACGCGCTAACGCAGCGCCTCCCTCAGTCGCTAACAGCTCTCAATGCATCCGCAGCTGATTTCGACGATGCCTATGTCGCCGAGAGACGCCAGTCATACCCTAAGCCCTTTGGATTTAGGGCTAGGAAACTCCTTCGCGAGCTAGGTATAGCTCTCTGGCTGGTGGTGCCCCTGGTTCTGCCCAGGACGCCACCCTGCAGGGTACCACATTTGGCTATTTTTCGCCACGCCTCTGCTCCCAAAGCTTGTACAGCGCTTGGAGTATTGCATTCGACCTTTTTGGAGCGCACCTTCTGTCACGCTGGAACCGTATACGGATGGCTCTAAGTCCCAAGAGGGGGTCAGCTTCCATGCCGTATCCCCACTGTTTGAAGTCAGCGGAGCTCTGCCAGGCACTGTGTCTGTCTTCACGGCCGAGCTGGTGGCAATACACCACTCGGTACGGGAGATTTTGCGACATACCCAGTTCGGAGACCGGATTGTGATGTATATCGACTCACAAAGTGCCCTGAGTGCTCTCGGGGCATTGGAATCTCCGCATGCCCTGGTTTGTGTAATCCGTGATGCCACGGTTTTTGCAAGCCGGGTGTATGTCTAGAGTATCTTCTGCTGGGTTCCTGGACATGTAGGAATTGCGGGGAATAAGCGTGCCAAAGAGTCTGCGAGGACTCTTGCACCTGGACCAGCGTTTCGCTCTTCCTCACACCGACTACATGGCAGGAATACAGGCAGCTCTCTGGGTTGCTTGGCAAAGAAGATGGGAGACGGTCGAAGGGAACTTAAAGATGCGTGCCATTGCCCCACTTCTGTTGCCATGGACCTATCCCCCAATGCCGCGAAGGCTTCAGGTTGCTTTCTGTCGTCTCCAAATTGGACACGCTTGTGGGACGCACTGCCATTTGATGGATCGCTCGCATGTTACCTGTCCCGGTACCTGGATGAGCGGGGTCGTTACTGCCTGTCCCTTATACTCAGGATGAGTTCGTGCACATTGACTGGTGGGCTTATAGACTTTTGGGGGGATGCCGGCCTTCTCCCCTTTATTTAACTAAGTTTTGTTTTTTGTTATTGTTGTTTTCTTTGTAGGTCGCATGTGCCTTCGCCGGAGGGGAGGCGTACCACCCCCCAATGCTGGAGCTTCCTCCTTGTTGCCATTTTCCCTTTTATTGTTATTGTTGTTGTTTTTCATATACTTATTTTAAAGTATCCTAGTGCTAGGCTGTTGTGAGTGCGGCGACTTGTGCCCAAGTGGGGGGTAGTCACCAAATAGGCTCTTATAAAAAAAATGTAGGATTTGCGTTGAATGAGCGCGCTGTTAAGGTGCCAAAGAGTCCACAAGGGTGCCAAATGGGTGCTAAAAAAATCACTCAACTAAGCATATAAAATCCATGCAAGAGGGTTGAAATTCTTTATTATTTTGATTACCTTTGATTTTTATACCCATTTGTTCGCTCTTTCTCATGCCGATTACATGGCAGGAATACAGGCAGTTCTCCGGGCTGCTTGGCAAAGAAGATGGTAGATGGTCGAAGTGAACTTAAAGTTGCATGCCATTGCGCCGCAACTGTTCCCATGGACCTACCCCCCAATTCTCTGATGTCTTCAGGTTGCGTTCTGTTGACTCGCAGGACGCACCACCATTTGATGGAGCGCTCGCCTGCGCCTTACTGTGAAGACTGCATTGTCCCCCAGACTATTCGGCACATTCTTGTTGAATGTCCCACTCTGGGTAATCTTCGCGTACATTACCTGTCCCGAGCGGGGTCGCTACTGCTTATCCCTTTTACTCGACGAGTTCGTGCGCATTTACTGATGGACTCTATGACTTTTTGGAGGAGGCTGGCCTTCTTTTCCTTTATTTGACCTTTTTTTTGTAGGTCACATGTTCCTGTGCCAAGGGAAGGTGGTCCTACCCTCGATGCTGGAGCATACTTCCTTCTCGTCCTCTTGTTTTTTCTCATCTTTTTTATAGTTTTTTGTTAGTTACATATTATTTGTTTTGTTATTTATTTTCTTATAGCCTAGTATTAGGCTGTGTGGAGTACGGCGACTTATGCCCAAGTAGGCAGTTGCCAGATGAGCTCTTAAAATTAAAAAATAAATACAAAGCTGAGGTTGGGCCTCAAATGAGCAACCAACACGTAGTGTTGGGCTCCAGGTCACATCCAAAAATGAGCCTTTAAAATATAGGGTACTGGCTTATGAAATATAAAATGATATATCAAAACTATGTCTTTGTTTGTTAATATAATGATTTATTAAAACTACATCCTTTAACAAAAGGAAAAGTATTTAAAAACAATTTTTGTACAACAAAGTCAAAATCAAACTACAATTATAATCTCTACCTACAACCTAGTCTATCCCAACTCTACTTCCTAGCGAAACGCTCACACTCTTTTATCATAAACAAAGAAAAGTAGTGGAAAAGGACAGACTAAGGCAAAGTGGTAAAAATTCCTTAGTGGACAAAATGGGGAGAATGACTCCCATATATACCCCCATTCACACACCAGTCACCCACCACAATGTCTTTTAGGATACTCTTGAATTTTGGGTAACCTCTTCTATTAAAATAAAATAAAATGATAGTTAAAGCTTGATGGATACTTAAGTCACCAGGAGAATGTTTATATGATAGTCATTTAAAGGCTTTTCTTTCCACAGCAAGAGCTCAAATTAACCCAGGATTTGATTTGGGTACCATTAGCAGTCTTGTGACTGGTGTGTTTGAAACTGCAAGCAACAAGGTAAGCCACCCCCTTGTAAAAAAAAATAGAAATTTTTCAATATTTTAGTTTTAGTATATTTGAATTGACAAACAATTGATATTGAATTGGTAGTTCAAAGATGAGTTATTCTCATTGCAGGTACTTATGGGAGGGTTGGATACTCTTGAAAAAATTGGGAAGAAAACAATGGATATAATTCAAGAAGGCGACCCTGGACTTAGAAAGAAAAGAGATTTTCTCAAGACAAACAATCCTAATCTTTCCATGGTGAGTTTAAATTTTATGCATATTTTAGTTATAAAAGATTTTAATGGAACTTTTAAAATCCAAATACCTCTATGGTGTTCTTGATGATTTAAGCTTTTGACCATATGCCCTTTTGAAATTTGTAGAATTAAGGGGCATACATATTAATTAAAACTAAAATATAATAATTTTTATATTGTTAACCATAAGTTGAGTATATGTACTTGGATATATTATTAATACTAGTAATTTTTAAGTGTACTTTATGGCTCTAGGATTTGCTTACTTTGATATGTTTTCCTTTGTTCTGGAACATGGATATTCTGGAGAGCTAGATCCCTTCCTTGCCCTTTTAGCTTCAGATACTCTCTTCTTTTGGCTACAAAGGTTTGGTATCTTTTTCATATTTCACTTATATAAACCTCATTTCAAAAGCTTCCTGGGGCAGAGAGATTCTTTTTGGTTTTTATTTTAAAATAAAAAAATAGGTATATGCCAGAGTGCCTCTGAGCTGTTATTTTGGTTGGTGCATGGGAGGTAGCAGCATGCCAAATCACTCAACTAAGATCAACTACATGGCACAAATCAGGGTAACCCTCCGGCTGCTTGGCAAAGGAGATGGGAGATGGCTGAGGGGAACTTAAACCCACCTGCCATTGCCCTGTGACTGTTCCCACGGACCTACCTACCCCTAATGCCATGGTGGCTTCAGGTCGCTTTGTGTTGTTTTCAAATTGGACACACAACCATTTGATGGAGTGCTTCCTTTGCACTAATCGCCACTACTGCATTGTCCCCCGGACTGTTTGGCACATTCTTGTTAAATGGTGCTGTCTGGATGATCTTCATACCCTGGAACAAGTGGGTTCGCTACTGCTTGTCCCTTGTACTCAGGACGGGTTTGTGTACACAGACCTGTGGATGACTTTTTGGAGGTCCTCCATTTTATTTGATTCTTTGTTGTAGGTTGCATGTTTCTGCACCGAGGGAGGGGGAGGAGGGCCTATCCCCCCAAACCAGAGCTTGCTTCCTTGTTTTTGCTTTTTGTCATCTTTTTATTTTACTTGTCTTGGGTTTTGTTTTTAGGTTTAGTGTTTGACTTATTTTGTATTTTAATGTAACCTGGTATTAGGCTTGTAATTAATTAATTATGGTGGTTTATTCCCTTGTAAGCAGTTGCCAAATGGGTGCTAAAAAAAAAACTCAACTAAGCATATAAAATCCATGCAAGAGGGTTGAAATTCTTTATTATTTTGATTACCTTTGATTTTTATACCCATTTGTTCCTCAAGACTTCACATACGCCCTCCTTTTTCCAGCATTTAAGGATGATGAATTTGTAGTGAACTTTTTTTTAGCCTTGGTCTTCACTGATCCCATTGTTCTACTTACTGGCTTTCTTGTTTTCTGTTTTCCACTGATTTTTATCCATAAAACTTCCCATTCCTGGAAGATAGGAAGAAAGTTCCAAATCAGATTTTATTCTTTTGATTTGTTTTACTCTCTTATTACTTCACCTGCCAAGTTCATTTTTACAAATGTCTATAACTTCCATGTTGCCCCTACTCCAGGAATCTTGCAACTCTCCAAACCTAAATACTTTCCACAACTACACTAAGAACACTGTTTGGTGTCAAAACATATTTACTAACACCTCTCCCCAAAGAGGACTGGCCCTAGTGCTCTTTGGCTCACCAGAGATTGTCATATTGACCTTTATGCCTATTTCATCCAGTTGAGATCTGCCTGGATAAAAGCACTACACTAATCATGATGTACACCTTGATACACAAGGATATCCCATTCTCTAACACCACCAGACAAAGAATCAATCGTACAAAATGACCACTACTAACTCAAATCTTTTGCCTTTTTGTTTTGCTTTGGGAAATCCATTGAGTTCGATGTGATGGATGCCCTCATAAGGCATCAAACCTGCAGTAGGATTAAATGGGTAGGAATGTGTGCAGTCTTTGGACCCGTATCTTGACTGAAGGATCCTGGTGGCAGGAGAGGCTTGAGATGACCAGGGTTCATCCTCGGCTGCAGGGAGCTGCCGAGACACCGGTCTGTTGGCGCTCGCCTATAAGCATTCCCGATCCTGGTTTGTGATCGAAGTATCCTTCCTCTTGCCTTTGCCTAAAAAGGCAATGGTGTGGGGGGGGGGGGGGCAGTGGTTGGTAGGCACCATAAAGGTCAACAAAACTACATACATCATTATGTCCCAACACTGTCCAGCAGGTTCTTTGCCAAACCTGGTGCAACTAACTCAGCTACCTTAACCTCCTCTTAAGGGCTGACTTCAAATCGCACCATCATGCCAAAACACACCACCATCATTGAACAATTTTACTCACTAAACATACTGAACAATAGAAACCATCTAACATACTTCCACAACACAACCACCAGAACTACTTCCTACATTAGAACCTCGTGACAAACATTCCACACACTCCATTCTAATCAACCCAATCCCAATCCTCATCACATTTCAACAAACCTAACCTATCCACAGATCCAACCAAATAACATACACCAACTACAAAAGCATTTAGTGAACTGACTTCACAACGGACAGAAAACACCCTATCCAACTTTGCACTCAAGTAATTCACTTCTATCAAGCACTCACACACCTCACCAATGCAATCCACTATGCAAGCAAGAAATATATATCCCACTGATATCAAAAACACTTCAATCCCAACTTCATACTGGAAATCAACAACCTCACAAAAGAAATACACAGACTCAGACAAAACAAAACCCTCACTACCCAATACCCTGAACAAATCCATGACCTCAACAGGTAAATCACTACTCTCATTTACACCAAACAACAAGAAAATTGTAAACAATACATTCAACCACATCAGCACACAAAGAGATCTGGCTACCGATTGGTGGGTGCGCTGTGCTCAGCCCTGTATTCAGGTGGGTAGATCTTACACTTCTCATCACAAACACAACACTGCTTTCTTTCCTCTCCCGTCTTTGCAACACAACACACACTCTCTGTTCCGAGGAATCCTGCCAATGGGTATCTATATCCACATACCTCTGATGTGGAACATTTACCCCTTTCCTGGGGCTGATGAAGGTTCCACCCACACTCTGTTTGGTGTCAAAACATAACACTTCCTGGCACCTCTCCCAAGAAAGAACTGGCCCCTGGTGTCCTCAGCTCACCAGCAATTGTCATACTGACCTTTATGTCTATTTCATTATCCAGTCAGGATCTGCCTGAATAAAGGTAGATTGGTGAACCCCTAATACTACTCCCCCAACAAAATCAATGGCTCCAAACTCTTGTGAACATTAAAATAAAATTCACACTTCACACACCCAACCATCCCCCATGCATGAATCTCTCACCAGAAGCAGTGAAATCCCATGCCTAAGTAATGCAACCGGCCCACACTACTCCCAAATCTGCCAACTCCCCACCATCTGCAACAATAGGAAACATAAAAACCTACACTTAGACCCCACATTGCCCCCCCCTCCATTTCCCTTCCTCACACTACTTTCACCATCAAATCACTCAAACACTTGCAAGCTGAAGGGACCACATCTCAAGTCTCCACCTAAAAATCCTCAATCCCATTGCATTTTTGCTTACACAATATCACCCCCTCCCCCCTCTCATCTGGAAATATGCACACATCATCTCCATCCTCAAACCAAATAAACTATCCCAACCTAACTAACTATGGACTGATCTCACTCCTCTTAACCATATCAAAAACTAATCCTCAACAGAATCAAGCCCATTACACTCCTCTCGTACAGCCATTCCCAACCACATTTCTAACACCCTAATAACAATGCACAGAAGGTTTCGATCAAAACTCTTCCCCACAACACAATCCCACACCACATCCTCGTACAAAAAATACTGCAAATTTTCCGTCCAACGGACATGGCCAAGTCCTCCAACACAGAGCACAATTCTGAATATAAACACTCCCTAACAACGACCTCCAGGTGGCCTTCTTCTCCTAACCCTCTTCCCATTACCAAAACAGTTCAACTAAACATTCCTGCAGATGAATTACGGCCATTCCCGTGAGGGTCTTCTGTTCGAAGAGGGCCCCCACGTCTCCTCCGAGCTAGGTCTGGAGGGCATATTTCTTCAATGGAATTACCGTGGACTCCGGGCCAACTGGGAGGAGTTGCGGAGGCTCATCTCTTCCTGTTCCACGTTAGCTATCCTTTTGCAGGAGACCATGCTGGGTGCACGATCCCTGCCCACCCTCCTGGGGTATAAGGGTTTTGCAACTCCACCACCACGAGATGGAGGCCGGGCGGGAGGATGTGCGATTTACACCCGACATAATGTCTCCGTTTTTCTCTTCTCTTTAGATAGCTCATTTCAAGCAGTAGCTTTGCAGCTGCACCTGGATAGGAGGTATACTGTTATTTCCGCGTACATTCCACCATCAGTCGACTTCGACGCGTGGGACTTCCGCCGCGTTGTGATACGGTTGCCGACGCCCTTTCTCTTGCTCGGAAATCTAAATGGTAGACACCCCCTCTGGGGAGACTGCTCGATTAATCCCCAAAGTCAAGTCCTTGCTGACCTGATATACAAGCTTGAGATGGGTGTCCTAAATGTGGATGAGTTTATGCATCACTGACCGAGAACCGCTTCATTTTCTTCCCTTGATCTATCTCTGTGCTCTCCGGATGCACAGCCTGATTTTGATTGGAGGGTGGTCGATGACCTCCATAGTAGTGATCACTTTCTCATTCAAATGTCATTTTCTGGGCCGCTGCCGCGTGAGAGCCCGCCCGGCGGTGCATGGCTCTGGCGCGGTGGTGTGCACAGCGTGATTTTGATTGGAGGGTGGTCGATGACCTCCATAGTAGTGATCACTTTCTCATTCAAATGGTGTGCACAGCCTGATTTTGATTGGAGGGTGGTCGATGACCTCCATAGTAGTGATCACTTTCTCATTCAAATATCATTTTCTGGGCCGCTGCCGCGTGAGAGCCCGCCCGGCGGTGCATGGCGCTGGCGCGGTGGTGTGCATTTCAGGAAATGACTGAATTCTCTATCTTAGTCAAGAAGTTTAGGTCGGTAGATGAGGCCGTTGAGTTCTTCTCCGCTTAACTACTATTCATAGAAGGTCTGGCCGTTTTGCACACCGACCACTCCCGTGGTGGTCAGCCGAGTGTGAGACGGCCCTCAAGCAGAAGTGTTATGCCTACATGCACTATAAGCGCCGCCCAAACGATTTCATTGTCGGTGAATTTCATCGGGCTATGTTCCGGTATATTTCGAAGCACGCCCACCGCTCTTCTTGGAGGGGCATACGTGTCTTCACTTAACGGGAAGACCCCTCTAGCAGAGGTGTGGAAGCGAGTCAAAAGGATTCGGGGCAAGTTCTCGCAGGACCCCCTCCCGTTCTCCAGGAGAATGGGACTACACTCTCGGACCCCGCGTCCGTGGCGGAATCCTTCGCGACCGCATTCTCCGCATTCTCTAGCCGGGATGCTGCTCCACCAGCATTCAATGCGCGTCGTGATGTCGCGGAGGGCTGCCGGCTGGACTTTACTTCCAGAGGCGGAAAACCCTTCAATGGCAGGTTTACTTTAAGTAAGTTGCGTTCCGCTGTTGCTCCGTGCGCGGACACCCCCTATGGTGGGGACGATGTCCCGTACGCAATGCTTCGAAACCTGGGTGAGTGAGGCATGGCCTTTCTGTTAGATTTGTTAAACAGGATCTGGGTGGAGGGTCTCCTCCGAGATTCCTGGCGAATCGCTAATGTGCTCGCTTTTTGCAAACCGGGGAGAGATCACTCTACCCCGGCCGGTTTCCACCAAATCTCTCTAACCTCTTGCATGTGCAAGTTGATGGAAAATTGGTAAATATTAGATTAGCCTTTTTTCTGGACAGCGGAGCCATCTGTCTTCAGCAAGTTCCACTCCACGTCGGATGCTCTGCTCCGACTGGAAAATGCTGTCTGCGAGGCCTTTCTTCGAAGGACAGCACTACGCCACGGGGTTTTTCGATCTGGAGAAGGCCTATGATACTGCATGGCGATACGGTATCATGGAGACTCTCCACACTATGGGGGAGAGGGGTACGCCTCCCAATGTTTATATCTGAATTTTTGCGAGATCATCGATTCCACGTAAGGGTAGGGAGAGCCTTCTCCGGCCCACCGGAGCAGGAAGAGGGTGTCCCGCAGGAAAGTGTCCTCATTGTTACACTCTTTGCCCTGAGAATCAACAGCATCACCTCGGTGCTGCCGGAAGATGTTCTCGCTACGCTCTACGTGGACGACCTTTCGATCTCTTGGCGCGGTCCAGATGCCAACTTTGGAGCGTCGACTCCAACAGGCATTGAACCGCGTCTCTCGCTATGCCGAAGCGCACAGGTTTCGGTTTTCCTTGGCCAAGACTAAGGTGGTGCACTTCTGCCACCATCCACGGCTCCACCCTGACCCAGACTTGTTTCTTAATGGGGTTCAGCGCTTGGGGTGCTGATAGGGCTACTGCCTTACTTTTTTATCGATCCTTTGTTCGTTCGATGCTCGACTACGGATGCGAGTTTTATGCATCCGCAGCCGAGCGTTTATTGCGGAAGGTGGACTCGATCTATCACACCGGCCTTCGCCTGGCGACCAGTCCCTTCCGCTCTTTCCCCATTGAGAGCCTACTTGTCAAGTCGCCAACAGCTATCAATGCATCCGCAGCTGATTTCGACGGTGCCTATGCCGCCGAGAGCCGCCAGTCATACCCTAAGCCATTTGGGTTTAGGGCTCGGAAACTCCTTCGAGATCTGTGATTTATAGCTACTCACTAAGCGCCGTGAGTGCTCTCGTGGTCTCCAAACTACGGCCCGCGAGGTCAGTTCATCTGGCCCGCCGCTGCAGTGTGGATGCAGCAATTACAGGGCAAATATTGATGATATCTTAAAAGCTAAATCCCAGGTTCACAAATCTCACTAACCTTTTTTGCTGCTTAGTTTGTTAGACTCGGATATGTGTGCACTGGGTGTGATAATACTATTTTAATGCTAACGAGGCCTTCTTTGGTAACTTTTTGATAAATAAATATGTTAGTTGTCTTTATTTTTGTGTATTCAATATATTGTATTGAACAAAATGTTTATGCGGCCTGCGCTCATCATCCTCTCAGTTATCTGGCCCACTGCGAAAAAGTTCGGTGACCCCTGCCCTAGAGGGTACCACCTTTGGCTATTTGTCTCCACACCTCTGCTCCCATAGCTTATACAGCGCCGGGAGTATTGCATTCGACATTTTGGGAGCACACCTCGTGTCAAGCTGGAACCCTGCCAGTGTATACGGATGGCTACAAGTCTCAAGAGGGGGTCGGGTTCCAAGCCATATCCCCTCTGTTTGAAGTCAGCAGGGCTCTTCCAGGCGCTGCGTCTGTCTTCACGGCCGAGCTGGTGGCAATACACCACTCGGTACGGGAGATAACGCGATGTGCCCGGTTCGGAGACCGGATTGGGATCTATAGTGACTCACAAAGCGCCCTATGTGCTCTCGAGGCATTGGAATCTCCTCATCCCTTAGTTCACGGTATCCGTGACGCTACGGTTTTGGCAAGCAAAGCGGACGTCGAGATTATCTTCTGCTGGATTCCTGGACATGTAGGAGTTTCTGGGAATGAGGTCGCCAAAGAGTCTGCGAGACTTGGGCGACCGGACCAGCGTTTCGCTCTTCCTCACACCGATTACATGGCAGGAATACGGGCTGCTTGGCAAAGAAGATGGGAGATGGTCGAAGGGAACTTAAAGTTGTGTGCCATTGCGCCGCGACTGTTCTCATGGACCTACCCCCCAAATTGGACACTCGCGCGACGCACCGCCATATGATGGAGCGCTCGCCTTCGCCATACTGTGAAGACTGCGTCGTCCCCCAGCCTGTTCGGCACATTCTTGTTGAATGTCCTAGTCTGGGCGATCTTCGCGCACGTTACCTGTCCCGGTACTGGGATGAGCGGGGTCATTACCGCTTGTCCCTTCCACTCGGGACGAGTTCATGCACATTGTCTGGTGGACTTGTAGACTTTTGGGGTGAGGCTGCCCTTTATTTAACTAGTTGTTTTTTTGTTATTTTTGTTGTTCGCAAGTTCCTGTGCCTGGGGGAGGCGGACCGCCCCCCGACGCCGGAGCTTGCTTGTTGCCTTTTTCCTATGCTCAAGCGTCAGTTGCCAGATAGCCCATTAAAAAAAAGAAGCCTTTTTCCTTTTTTATTTTTATTGTTGTAGTTTTTTTTGTTTTTTCATGTTATTTTAAAGTAGCCTAGTACTAGGCATTGGTGAATACTGCGACTAATGCTCAAGTAAGCTCCACATACCTAAACAGGTACTTACAACACATCCAGAACTGGTTCATACTTGACGGTGCCCCCCCCCCCCCCCCCCCTCCCAATCCACAGTCAACCTCTTTACCCCTGACCTAAAATAATCAAACTATCACCCAAACATCCAGCTCCATGACTCCTCCCAATCATTCATAATCCCGTGCTTTTGGGTCTCACTTTAGATCCATATATGACCTTCACTCAACACACAAAACACCCCTAAAGCCATGTCCAAATTCAACATCTTCAGAACATTAATAAACAACTTTGGACAACACTAAGAAACCCTCACAACCCTGTACAGAGAGTTTATCCACACCATGTTGAACTACATCTCCCCAACCTGGACTCCAACCATAGGTAATCGACACAAAATACAAATTGTTCCTTCCATCGCAACTGGCTGCATACAACCCAGCCCAATACACACCCTCTGTGCTGAAGCTAAGGTCCTCCCAATTAAGGACAACCTAAACAGGATAGGCACACAGTTCTTCAGTAAATTGCTCTGACCTTCATTCTCCCTGCATGCACTCTCCACTCCTACCCTCACCTCTCTAGAGAAGATCACATGCCTTGGCAACCTTCCTGAGACATGCCTAAGATAACTGGGAAGGAGGGTTCTAGGAGACTTCTCGAGAACACCTTCCTGAGACATGCTGAAGATAACTGGGGAGGAGGGTTTTGGAGACTTCTAGAGAACACACCATGCCATGGCAGCCTTCCTGAGACATGCTGAAGATAACTGGGGAGGAGGGTTCTAGGAGACTTCTTGAGAACACACCATGCCATGGCAGCCTTCCTGAGACATGCTGAAGATAACTGGGGAGGAAGGTTCTAGGAGACTTCTCGAGAACACACCATGCTATGGCAGCCTTCCTGAGACATGCTGAAGATAACTGGGGAGGAAGGTTCTAGGAGACTTCTAGAGAACACACCATGCCATGGCAGCCTTCCTGAGACATGCTGAAGATAACGGGAGGAGAGTTTTGGAGACTTCTAGAGAACACACCATGCCATGGCAGCGTTCCTGAGACATGCTGAAGATAACTGGACAGGAAGGTTCTAGGAGACTTCTAGAGAACACACCATGCCATGGCAGCCTTCCTGAGACATGAAGATAACTGGGGAGGGAGGGTTCTAGGGGACTTATAGAGAACACACCTTGCCATTCCAGCCTTCCTGAGACATGGTGAAGATAACTGGAGAGGAAGGTTCTAGGAGACTTCTATAGAACACACCATGCCATGGCAGCCTTCCTGAGACATGCTGAAGATAACTGGGGAGGAAGGTTCTAGGAGACTTCTATAGAACACACCATGCCATGGCAGCCTTCCTGAGACATGCTGAAGATAACTGGGGAGGAGGGTTCTAGGAGACTTCTAGAGAACACACCATGCCATGGCAGCCTTCCTGAGACATGCTGAAGATAACTGGGGGGTCTAGAAGTCATCATCGTCATTTAACGTCCATGTTTTCCCACTTATGGGGTTGGATGAGTGGTGACTATCCTCCACATCTGTCGATCTTGTGCCATATAATCCTCTATTCCCAACATACCCATATCCTCCCCGGTACACCTGCTCCACTTTTTCTTCCTTGGTCTTCCAACTGGCTGTCGTCCCTCAAACCCTCCACCTCACCCAACACCCACCTCTGCCCTTTTCACATGCCCCAACCATCTCAATCTTCTTTGCCTCAAATTTACAGAAATCTCCTTAACCCTACACATCTCCACCACTTCACTGCTTGACTTCCCATCCTGCCACTGTACTCCTGCTATGTAGAGAATACCACATGCTGTGGCAGTCTTCCTAAGACCTGCTGAAGATTAAGGTGGAGGAGGGTCAGTAAATAAGTTGTATTAATTATTTTACAAATTTTTCCTTTGTTTTTCCTCATGTCAGGTATTACGAGAGGCTCGGGAAAATGCAATGAGGGAGAGAATGCAAAGTAGTCCGCTTGAAGACAATTCTGATGGAAGGCCGGATCAAGTTTCTATGGCTCATATTTGGGATAATACTGAAGGCCCCGTTCATCTGGAAGCTCTGTTCCTTGTTGCTAAACAATGTCAGGAGAAGACTTCTCTTCTTCTGCAGAATGTTCCTCCAGATTGGCTTGAAAAGCTGAAGAAGAGGATAGCACAAATTAAGGTGAAGAATAGACAAGGCATGCCATGTTATACGAATTCCTTTGTTAATTGCACCACCATCCCTTTCAATGGCAGATAAGGTTGTCCAACTTTATCAGGGTGGCAAGCATCAGCAGAGGTGCCAGGGGTTAATCCAGGTTAAAGGAGCAAGAGCAGTATTACTTTTTTTTGTCGCTGAGTAGAGAAACATTTGTGGCCCAAGGAAGGTTCACCCATTATTCATAAGTGGGGTGTGGAAATAACAACCTACAGGTTGTGGAACTGAAGAGTGATATGTTGTGTGCACGAATGGAAGGAGGAAGAGGCGGTTTGTGATGGTCCCATTGGAAAAACACTCAACTTCTATGTCTATTAAAAACCTTGGTTCCATCATGCCCACCAACTATGCATCTTATCAACTGTATAATAATCCCATGAATACATTGAATTTCATTGCATATTTTCTTTTTCATGTAATTATATTTTAGGAATTCTCTACTATTGGCGAAGATAAAGAATCATCAGAAGATATCGATGCAACATTGATGAACATTCCCACTCAAATTCAACTACCCCTTCAATTTAACAAAGTCATCATGGTCAGTTTTGTTAATTTTGTGTCTTTTATGCTCTTCTACCCTGTTCAGCACTCACACCATTCTCTTTTTTCCCTTAGATCATTAAATAAGGAACATTTGAGAAAAATTGTCCATGGTAACACTGCTACTTATAAAAGAACTTCATTAATTCTGGTTAAATACAAAAACTTAGACGAGCACACTTACCCCTGTTTGACAACCTGAATAATTTTCCACTAAGTTTCAACTTTAGAGGGAACCAACCTCAAACCAGACCAACAGGTAGCCTGCTACCTGACAAGAAGGATAATGATGTATGCATAACCTATCATCTTTGAGGTCAACTATCAAAAGTCTCAAACCTTAAATCATAGCCTCCCCACTTTGCACTTTGCCTTCTCTGCAGTAGGAGTCTGGATAGGTTGAACGAACCGCATTAATGTTGTTACTACCTTGGGACCTAATCCCCCTATCTAAGTTTTACCAGTATACACCATATTTTATCAAGTACCCTGTCTTTGCATCGCAAAGAGACCAGACTTTTACCCCAATTAAAAATAATTTACCTTTGAACTTTATCTTGCGCTCATCCTCACTAAGTTCTCTATTCGGTACAAAACAAGTATATGATTCTTTTACGATATTTATAATTGCTCTGATCCTTATAGAGCCTATCATCTATGTCTGAGTGCTCCATGCACTGTTAATATGGCCATATGTGTCAACACTTAATGGGAAGACCCTGTCAGAGGTGTGGAAACATATCAACCTTGTTGCCTTTTTTCTTTCTTTATTATTGTTTTGCATGTTATTTTAAAGTAGCCTAGTACTATGCAGTGGTGAGTAGGGTGACTAATGCCCAAGTAGGCAGTCGCCAGATGGGCTCTTAAAAAGAAAAAAATGGCATGTCAAAATGATTCATTCAGGGCAAGTTAAACTAGGATCCCCTTCCCATTCTCGAGGAAAGTGTGACTGTCATCTCAGTCAATGTGTACTAAATGAGAGATTTTTCTGCATTCTTGTGCTGAGATGCGGCCTCACCAGCATTCCAAGCACTCCACCCATTTGCTGATGGCCGCTGACTGGACTTCACTTCCAGAGGCAGAAAACCCTTTAATGATGATTTTTCTAATTGAGCTCTGTTCCACCCTCGCTTTGCGTGTGGATACTACTCCTGGATGGGAGAATATCCTTATGTCATGCTTCGACACCCTACGTGAGTGTGGTATGGCCTTTCTGTTAGTTCACCAGGATCTAGTCTTGAGTATCTTCCCAGAATCCTAATGAATGGCTGCCATGCTTACCTTTTGTAAGTCATGAGGGATTACTCCACCACTGCTGGTATTCCTCCAATTTCTTTATGCAGAAAATATTAAATGTTAAGTTAGCTTATTTCCTGGATAATGGAGGTTGCTTGTCTCTGGCACAGTGCAGTTTCCGTAAGTTCCACTCCATGTTAGATGCTCAGCCCTATGTGGGAAATGTTATCTGTAAAAACTTCCTTTGTAGGCGGCACTTTTCAATGGTTTTTTTTTTCATCTTGATAATGCCCATGATACTGCATGATTTTACGGTATCATATAATCTTCATACTATTGGGGCAAGGGGATGCCTCCCAATATTTTTGAGTTCCTTCAAGATTGTCTATTCCATGTATGGGTGTGCAGGGGGAGCTCTCTTCGATGCCACTCTCTCTTGTGCACTATATGCAGGTTCAGTGTCTTCCCCAGTCGCCAATGGTAATCCTTTTGTCTGCAGTCACTCTTAATGGTGCTTATTGATAAGAATCCAGGAAGAGTGTGGGTGAAGTCTAAAGGAAGTTTTATGATAGGTGATAGAAGGAATGAAAGAAAAAGACTGTGTAGAGAAGAAAATTGATAAAGGAAAGATAAGTGGATTTTAATTAAAATGTATGTATTGAAATATAAACTGTGTATCACGCTTTATTGCAGGTAAAACTTTTGGCTAATATTTTGAATATTAAACATTGTACAAACGTGAAACTTCGTCCACTGAAATATCCTAGGTAGGTATGTACACAGTTAACATTTCAATTGTATTGATTAGATACATACAAAGTTATGTTGAGTTATGTATTTTGATGTGCTTTTAACTGTGTTACACTATTGCAGGTGTACGAAAATGCCCCTGAAACGATGTCTGACAGCTACAGAGAAGATGCAGATTGCTGCAGGTCTCACAGAAGTCTTATCTGTTGGAGAATTAGCCCAAGTGCTTGGTCGGGATACAAGAACATTGAAGGCGTATGTGGAAAACCATATCACCAAACCAAGGCAAGATAAAGGTACGAGAAGGAGTGTATCCTAGCGTGACATCTGAAAAATAGGTAAACAAGTAAGAAAAGACCTCGGTAGCACAAGTGCTGCTGCCATATTTGAAAGTGCTGGAGTTGCTCCTTTGTCCAGAAGCACCCGGTGTAGGATCCTTAAAGAGACGGCCAGAAGTATTAAGTGTATCGCTACACACATCCTGAGCAAGAATCACAAAGAGAAGCGTATTGATTGGGCACAGAAGTACATGAAGATCAATTTCCAAGATGTCTTCTTCATGGATAAGGCCAGAGCTACTCTGTATGGCCCTGACGGAGGGGCCAAAGTTTGGGTACCTCTTGGAGCCTCTCGCCTGCATCGCATTCGGCGCCAACAAAGAGGTGGTAGTGTCATGTTTTGGGTAGGAATCATAGGACATGAACTTGTTGGGTCTTTTTGACTTCTAAAAGGTGTCAAATTCACCAGCAACTCCTACATTGCGTTTCTGGAGGAGCATTTTGCAGCATGGTTATATGATCTGCCACTCTCACGTCGACGGCGATTGATTTTTATGCATGATAATGCTCCTTCGCATTCAGCCAAGGCTACAATTTCGTACCTTGCAACTTTGGAATCACCGGCCAATCACTTAGGACCTGGCCTTCCTATTCTCCTGACCTAAACCCTATCGAACAGTTCTGGTCGATCATGAAGAGTAAAGTGTATGAAGGAGGTATCCAGTTTTCATCGAAGGATGCTCTGTGGGAAAAGATCAAAACAGTTGCTGGTACCATAACATTTTCCCAGATTAGTCGGCTAAAAGTTTCTGTAGACAAAAGACTTTGATGTCATTTCTAAACGAAGAAGTTACATTAACAAAGTACAGCACCAACAATTTAATTATGTTTGTTTCATATCTTTCGCTGCTATTTTTCAGTAGTGTTTCATTATTACAATAAAATGGTAATATAACGATAATACTTTGTTTCATTACCTTGAATTGGCATTTCTATACACCTGCAATAAAGCGTGACACAGTTGAAAGCACATCAAAATACATAACTCAACATAACTTTGTATGTATCTTATCAATACAATTGAAATGTTAACTGCGTACGTACCTACCTAGGATATTTCAGTGGACGAAGTTTCACGTTTGTACAATGTTTAATATTCTGAATATCAGGCAAAAATTTGAACTGCAGTAAAGCGTGATACACAGTTTATAATCTAATCAATTATCTATCTATTTACAGACATAGACAATTGGAGATATAAAAATTATTTTTGATAATAAAGGTGGATGTTATTATTATATGATATATAATTAAGGAATTTGTCAATAAGTGAAGTCGTATTTTGACAAATTGTGGACAAGAAAGTGTTTTGTGTTATTACATAGTGGTGGTGGTTCGCTTGTACTCGGGACATATTCGTGCACACCGACCTGTGGACGTTTAGACTTTTGGGAGGAGCTACAAGGACAGCAAGTACCCTAGGAGACCTTATGGTCTATTCAAAGAGGGTATCTTTGGGCTAACAGTTGAGCAGGCACAGTTCTGCACAATGATTTAGGGCCCAAACGGCCACTTTTCAAGACTTTGTCCAGTCTTGACTTGAACTGATCAACAGAATTGTTGTTGATAACTTCCATTGGAAGTGCGTTCCAGCTACCACAGATGCTGTATGTGAAAAATTTACCACACGGATCACAGTTGTGACACTTCAGTTCAAGTTTGTAGCCGTGATTTCTTGTTCTGCCCTCACTAAGTTGGAAAATATCCGTGTAGTCTCGAAGTATTTTAAACACTTCGATAAGCTGACCACGCAGTCTCCGGGTTTCCAACGAGAACAGATCTAATTCCCTTAATCTATCATCATAACTTTTGTGTCTGATAGAGGGAATCAGTTTGGTTGCCCTGGCTTGCACATGTTCCAATCTCGCAATATCCTTTCGAAACGAAGGACTCCAAAATTGTACGGCATACTCCAGGTGCGGTCGGACAAGTGAATTGTATAAACACAGTACTATCTCCTTGTTCCGATATCCAAACTAGCGCTTTATATATCCTAGCATCCTTTGGGCCTTTTTCTCCTCCTCAATGCACTGTTTCGAGAACTTGAGGTTACTAGTGATTGTTACACCCAAGTCCTTCTCAATGTCGGTGGATTCAATAGCAGTGCCCTTAAGGATATACTGAGATTGGGGTTTTCGGTGGCCGATATGCATCACTTTGCATTTGTTCACATTAAATGGCTTTTGCCACGTGTCCGACCACTCCCCAATTTTCCTAAGATCATCTTGAAGGTGGGCAGTATTTCCTTCCTTTGCGGCGTTCATAGCAAGCTTGGTATCATCGGCAAATTTAGAAATCTTTGTGGGACTCATCACCCCGTCCAGCCTCAGCTTAGCCTCTTCTCCTTCTTTCAGACAGCCTGTATTTCTCCCTTACTTCCTCACTTTCCCTACAACCTCTCACGCAACTTTCTCTGGTCGGCCTCTATTTTCTCGGGGTAGATGCTGACCTTCTCACCCAACTATCCTGGATCAGGGCTGAGGGGGGAGGGGACAATGTTCCCTAACCCTTGAGCTCCGGTTTGGGATGATGGTTTTTTAACAACCTGCTTCATCCCCACCCATACCTTCCTCACATCCCTTTTCCTTTTCTCTTCACACTATCAATTTTACGCCGTGTCCAAGGTGGAGCCACCATGCTGAGGGACTGCTAGGCCTGTACTCACCCCTTGCAGGGTGGGCTACTGCGAGGGGTGATGAGCAATTGCTTCCCGTAAAAAAAATAGGGTCACCATGCCCAATGATGAGAAAATAAAAATTCTCCCCTCAATTTCTCCTTTTCCATTGTCGGAGTCTCCCTCAGGCAGCTCCATAGAAAAAATGGAGGTCCCAGCGACAGTCCCCCCTTTACTTTCCAAGGGGACTGCCAAGAAAGCCAGCAGGCAGCCCATAGCCGACCGCTTCCCATTGAGGGGCCTAGCTTCCCTCTCTCCCCTTAGGGGAGAGAGGGAAGCTAGGCCTCTTCTGTCCCTTCCCTCAAAAGACCTGCTGGCAAGAATATTGAACCTTGCCGGGGTCAAGGCCTGTGCCTACCAAGATGTGACTAAAGACACTGCTGCCAGTAGGACCTATGATGTCCTGGGGGGGGGGGGAGGGATGGCCAACTGGAGGCTTTCCTCTGAGATAGACATGGTCCTTGAGGCAAGCCAGCCTCAGACGGTAGGGCCTTCCATGGAAGCGAATCCGGGCTCGGCACCAAGTACCGAACTCGAGTCCGCCCCTATGCAAGGTCCTCCTTAAACGGCTAGGGTTTCCAAGGCAGTACAAGGAGGGGAGGGATCTTCTCCGACCGGTGCCCCTGCGACTGCCAGGACCTTCTCCATCTCAGAGAAGGACCTTGCTGAGGCCGGTCCATCTGGCCTGGGGGCTCCTTCCGGCGGAGGGATGAAGCGGGTTCATTCCCCGCCATCCTCTCCTAAAAAGAAAAAAAACAGAAAAAAGACTCGAGGCTCCTCTCCATCCGCAGGGGCTGCGGGGATGGATGATTCTGCTGCCACTTCGGTAAGCGACCGAGCCAAGATCGGCACATCCGGCCCCTTTGCCCCCCTGGGTACGGAGCCCCTGACTAAGACCAAAAGTGCGCAGGGCGGAGCCTTGATAACATCTGGGTGTTTTCCAGCCCGCTGGCTTCAAACGCTTCTTACTCATTCGCTCCACCGATGGCAGCATGTTGACCAAGTGCAACATGATCCATTAGAGGAGAGCTTTAGCTAGTATAATTGATAGAGACCCGAAGGTGACACGTTTCTCGGACGGGAGCCTTCTGACGAATGCGGCGGATCCCTCCGAGGCGGCCAAAATAAGTGCTCTTCGGCCACTTGATGGCACCCCGGTGAGTGTGACGCCGCACTCTACCATGAACTTTGTGAAAGTAGTAGTTTATGCGAGGGAACTCGTGGACTACTCCATCGAAGATATCACTCTAGAGCTGGCTGACCACAGGGTGGTCAAGGTCGAGCGTGTGATGAGAAAACAGGGAGGGGCCTCAAGACCCACCCCTACACTCTTCGTCACGTTCGACTGGGACAAGCTCCCTTGTTTGGTGCGTGCCAATTGGTATCGGGATTTCGCAGAAGGCCGCCGACTGGACTTTACCTCCAGAGGCGGAGAACCCTTCAACGACAGGTTTACTGTGAGTGAGTTGCGCTCCGCTGTTGCTTCGTGCGCGGACACCGCCCATGGTCCGGACGATGTCCCGTACGCCATGCTTCGACACCTGGGTGAGCGAGGCATGGCCTTTCTGTTAGATTTGTTCAACAGGATCTGGGTGGAGGGTCTCCTCAGATTCCTGGTGAATCGCTACTGTGCTCGCCTTTCGCAAACCGGGAAGAGATCACTCTACTCCGGCCGGTTTCCGCCTAACCTCTTGCGTGTGCAAGTTGATGGAGAAATTAGTAAATGTCAGATTAGCCTTTTTTCTGGACAGCGGAGGCCATCTGTCTTCTGCACAGTGTGGCTTTCGCAAGTTCCACTCCACGTCGGATGCTCTGCTCCGACTGCTCCGAGGCCTTCCATCGTAAACAGCACTACGTCACGGCATTTTTCGATCCGGAGAAGGCCTATGATACCGCATGGTGATACGGTATCATGGAGACTCTCTACATGATAGGGGCGAAGGGACGCCTACCAATGTTTATATCTGAATTTTTGCGAGATCGTCGATTCCGCGTACGGGTGGGGGGAGCCCTCTCTGGCCCAAAGGAACAGGAAGAGGGCGTCTCTCAGGAAAGTGTCCTCAGTGTCACACTCTTTGCCCTGAGCATCAACGGCATCACCTCGGTGCTGCCGGAAGATGTTCTCGCTACGCTCTACGTGGACGACCTTTCGATCTCTTTTGGCGCGGCCCAGATGCCAACTCGAGCGTCGACTCCAACAGGCATTGAACCGCGTCTCTCGCTATGCCGAAGCGCACAGGTTTCGGTTTTCTTGGCCAAGACTAAGGTGGTGCACTTCTGCCACCATCCACGGCTCCACCCTGACCCAGACTTGTTTCTTAATGGGGTACGCCTGGAAGTTGTTGAATCGTACTGTTTCCTTGGTCTTGTATTTGACTGACGCCTCAACTGGAAGGATCATATTCAACTGGTTTTTGGGAAGAACCCATCTTGCCAAATTGACTGGGGAAAGTAATCCATGGATGTTAGAGGAGGGGAACGAGAGTAGACTCGTGAGGGAGGATCTTTAAGCCATGTATGAAGCTAGAGTGGCCAGTTGTAGGCAAGAGGATGACCAGAAAATAAAGAGAGCATTGAGAACAAAAGTAAGGGAACATAAATTAGAAGAAGTAATACCAGGAGAAGTATATTATAAGAGCGAAGGAGAAAAACAATGGAGAGTACTAGCCATGGTAGTGGGACGAGTAGGAAAAACAGTTATTGTTAAACAAGGAGTAAGCATTAGAGAAATTAACAGAGTACACATAAGTAGAATAATATGGATGCATAGAACAGAAGAAACTGAGGATGAAAGAGAAAACCAACAAGAACAAGGAAAATTGATCGGAAACACAACGAGGGGAAGAATCAAGACTGTTTTCAAGTATTTCTAAACAAACGGAAGAACATCATGGAATAGGAACCCGCTTTCAGAAGGAGGACTCTTTATAAAAAGCGATAGAAGACTCAGAAACAATAGAACATCACAATGAAGAAAGTGAAGACGTCAGTGAAGATGAAAGGGATGCAGCAGAGGAAGAGATTGAAGCTAAGGAAGCTCTAACCGATGAGGAGCCTAGTCTACAAGAATTAGAAAATCTTAGGGAGGTGGAAGATGCAGAATTAGTAGAAAAGGAAAAAGGAAAGAAAAATACCTGTTGTAAAAGCTGGAGACGAAATAAAGACCTGGAGTGAAGGGAGGGAAGAGGAGAGTAAGTGACTAGTCTTAGGTAGAGCGGGCAAGAAAAATAGTAAGAAATATGGAGATTGTTATAATGTAAAAAACCTAAATACTGGTAGAGAAAAATGGATAAACCTTAGAGACTATGACGTAGTAGAGATAATTCCAGATATAGATAATAGTTATCTGGGGTTTGAGAAGGAAAAAAATTTAGAAGCAAAAATGAAAGAATTACAAAGTTGGGAAAATAATGGTGTTTTTCAAGAAGTAAAAGATGAAGGACAAGAAAAACTCAGTAAGACAAGTAGTAATGAAGAAACTAAGAGGGAAGATTACAGTGGATGGCACGATTAGTGGTCAGAGTGTTTGAAGATAAAACAGAGGGAGTAAGAACAGAAGCACCAACCTGTTCACCAGACACTAAAAATACGTTTGACTATCATAATGATGAAAGAATGGGAGTGCCAGAATGGGAGTGCCAGTCAGTTGATGTAAGAACATCATATCTGCAGGGAAATGAATTAGAAAGAAACTTGTACATAAAATCACCTCTCGAATCAGGCTGTCAAGGGATTTGGAGATTAAAGGAAACTGTCTATGGGTTAAAGGATGCGGCATTCGCATGGTATAGAAAACTGGAAGAAGTTTTAATGAAACTCGGAGGAAATAAAAGCATAATTAGATCCTGTAGTATTTTATTGGAGGAAGGACGGAGAATTAGAGGGTATATTATGTTCTCATGTTGATGATGTGTCTTTCGGGGGAATGGAATGGCTTTTGAATGAGGTAATTAAAAAAAAATAGAATTGAAACTAAAAGGAGGAGAAAGATGTGGGTAACTTTAAAAACATAGGGGTTAACATAAATCAAGGAACCAATTCGATGAATCTTGATCAGATAGGGTATAGTAGAAAGTTGGAGAAGATAGAACTTGGGAGCATCAATTGTGAAGAAGAGATCGATGAGGGAGAACTTAATTTATTTAGATCCAAAGTAGGACAATTAAACTGGATGAGTCAACACACCAGGCCGGATTTGGCCTTTGAAGTGAGTATGTTGGGTAGAGCATTTCATGGAGGAAATAAAGACAGCTTGTTGGCAATCAATAGGACGATAGAAAAAGCAAAGAAAAGAGAAATTAAAGTAAAGATAGAAAAGGTAATTGGCGTTGGGAGAAGGAGCAGAGATGGCTATATATCTGAACAGGTTGATGAGAGAGTTAATAGGAAGGGAATTAAAAGTAACAATATTAATGGATAGTAAAACACTTGAAAGGGCGGTAAAATCAACAATGGCAGTTAAAAGTAGAAGATTACAAATAGAAATGGCAGCGATGAGGGAAATGATAAAAGAGAGAGAAGTGGAAGCGGTGAGATGGATCAAATGTCAACAACAAATAATGGATTGTTTGACAAAGAAAGGAGGTGTAGAAGGTAGATTAATAAATATGTGCAAAGAGAAGAGAAGGGAAAGAGAGAAGAGTAAGATTGATAAGAAGTTTTATGATAGGTGAGAAAAGGGATGAAAGCTAAAGACTAGAGAGAGGAAAAGTGATGGTTGAAGGAAAGAATTTTAATTAACATGTATATACAGTAAAACCTTGATATAACGAACTATATGAGGCGGGGGGTCGTTCGTTAAACCTGATGGGCATTAAAAGCAATGGAAATAACGAACCAAGTTCGTTATTAATATGTAATACGTATGTAATTACTAATAAAGTTAAATGGACTACACAACATAGTATTGATACGAACCTTGTACTGTAGGAGACATGTAACACACCAACACTCACTCAGGCTGGTCGCAATGCTTGCCTGTTAAACCCGATGGAGTTTGGCCAGGAAATTTGGTTCGTTATATTCAGGGTTTACTGTATTGAAATATATAATCTAATAAATTTTCTATCTATTTACAGAGGTAGACAATTGGAGATATAAAAGTTATTTTTTATAATTAAGGTGGATGTTATTATTATATGATATATAATTAAGGAATTTGTCAATAAGTGAAGTCGTATTTTGACAAATTGGGGACAAGAAAGTGTTTTGTATTGTTACATGGTGGTGGTGGAACTGATTTTTTTCATAGAAGAGGAGTTAATTATATTCTTTTACTATTTTTCTGAAATAACTTTTGTATACAACATTCTTACACACCCGTACAGATTATAATTTATTTATTTAACTTGTGCAGATAAGCTCTTTAGTAGAAAGAAGAGGGCCGCAAATATTTAATTTGTAAGTATCTTTTTTGTTTAGATAAAAAAAGAAAAACTTTTAACTTTTTTCACTTATGTTGATGAGTTGTCAATAATGACTTAACCTTTGTGGTTAGGTGTAACTCTCTGGCTGGTGGCACCTCCAGTTCTTCCCAGGAGGCCATCTGGAGGATACCACCCTTGGATATTTGTCACCTCGCCTCTGTTCCCAATGCTTCGAGAGCACCAGGAATATTGTGTTTGTATTTTTTGGAGCACATATTGTGTCACACTGGAGCTGTGTCGGTGTATGTGGATACCTCCAAGTCCGAAGGGATAGTTGGCTTCATTGATATTTGCTCCCTATTTCAAGCCTGCTTGGCTCTTCCAAGCATGTATTTGTCTTTAAGTTTGAGCTGCTTGTAATACACTGCGAGGTACTGAGGATTACTCTCTCTGCCCATTTTAGAGGCTATTATGTAATTTATAGTTACTCACAAAGCTTGTTAAGTGCCTTTGAGCCATTGGAATCTCTACATACCTTATTTTGCAGTATCAATGATGCCACAGCTGCTGCGAGGTGGGAGGATGTAAAAATTGTCTTTTGATGAGTTCCTGTGTAGGGGTTGCAGGAAATGTGTGCACTGACAATGATACAAGGTTGTCTGCACAGACTGAGTGACCAATCCAGCATTTTGCTCTTCTCCACTGACATGTAGTGGAATATATGAAGCAAGCCCTTTTGGTTACATGGCAAAGAAGGGAATTTAAATTTGCCAGCAATTGTGCAGCGATTATTCCCTTAATGCTCCAATAATATCAGGTCATCTTTTGTCATCTCTGAATCTGACACACCTGCAGGATGCTGCACCATTTGATATAGCACTGCTCTTAACTTTTCTGTTCAGATTGCGAGGTCATGCTGACAATGAGATACATGGTTGGGGGAGGGGGAGTTTCAAGAGTGGTACCTGTACTAGTATGATGACAGGTGTGCTTGCTCCCACCTGCCCAGAGTCCTTGGCAGGGATTCCTTCTCACTATTGTGGTATATTACTATATGGGTTGTTGATTGCATGGTCAGGCAGCTTAGGGAGGTAGGCCTCACACCCACACCCACATAAACATACACGTATGCACCCTGAATTCACCTGAGCACCTTGTTGATATTTATCATTGTTGATTGTTGCTGGGTTTTTTTTTTTACCTGGCAGCTTCCAGAAGAGAGCTTAAAAATTGAAAACAAAACAAAATTAAGAAATTAAATAGGCCAAGATTGGTATTAAAAATTCTGCTATATTTTTTTAACACCTTTATGAACTTCTTGCATAGTTTTGGGGGCAGAGTCTTATTGATTTTTCGCTTCTTAGTATTAAGTATAATCTGCACATTTGGTAAGGGAGCACACCCCTTTCTCATGCACAGTGTCATAGTCAATAATTCTTTATGTTAGTCAACCCACCCTTCCTTCATCATTACAAATACTACCTTTTTCACTAATCATTCAAGATGTTTGTGTATATATCGTATGTGATGTGTTTCCACTAACAACTATCATGGTAGATAGTTTTTAATTTATTAATTTTAATTAATTAAATCCTATTCGCCCTATTTCCTTTTAGGACATAGGGTTATTTTTATTTTCTTAGGGATTTCTTGGTGGAATGGGGCAAATTCAGGGGGATTGCGCACTCTTTGGGTTCTTCACTGTCTTTAAAGCCATCTCCTTTTGACCACTCATCCATACATTTGTACTTCCTTAAATTTACAACTTATTTGACTTTGAAAACAAATAGAGAGGTAGGATACGAGGTAGGAGGTTCTTTACTGATGTTTCACTCCTCTGAGGAAGTTCCAGAGGAGAACCTCATACCACATCTGGTTTCTCTTACCCCCCCACCCCTCATCCTCTTTCAAAATATTTCTGATGGAGGCAATTTTGTTAATAAAAAACTAGTTTCATTGGTCTATCATATAAGGTAATTGAATTTTACTGCAACCATGCATGAAATGTGTGAAGAATGCTGGCTGGGAACCCACTCTTGAATATTACCATAATTACACTAAATTACCCTGCATTGGGTATGAAGAAGCTGCCAGAGTGAAAAAATTACCCCCGATTCGCACTTTCCAATGATCTCTGTGAGAAGCCATGGAAACCAAACCACAGGTGCCTGCAGCATATGGGAGCTGATGCAAAGTCATACCCAAATCAGTATTCCCATCTAGTGACTAGCTACATCCATTATGGCTTAACATCACTCAATGAAGGAAGCAGTGTTTTGTCTCGGCTGAGTGTAACAAGGAGTAACAAGGAAAGGAAGTACCCTAGGAGACCTTACGGTCCATTCAAAGAGGGTACCTTTGGACTAGCAATCGAGTAGGCACATGGCTGCTCAATTGTTTTGCGTCCCTGAACGGCCACTTTTCAAGACTTTGTCTAGTCTTGACTTGAACTGATCAACAGATTCACTGTTGACAACTTCCACTGGAAGTGCGTTCCACTTACCGCAGATACTATAAGTGAAAAAGTTTCCACACAGATTGCGGTTGTAACGCTTCAGTTCAAGTTTGAAGCCGTGATTGCGCGTTCTGTTCTCACTCAGTGTGAAAATATCCCGGTAGTCAACATTGTCGAACCCTCGAAGTATTTTGAAAACTTTGATGAGCTGACCACGCAGTTTACGGGTTTCCAGCGAGAACAGATCTAATTCCCTTAGTCTTTCCTCATAACTTTTATGTCGGATAGAGGGAATCAGCTTGGTTGCCCTGGCTTGTACGCGTTCCAACCTTGCGATATCCTTTCGAAACGAAGGACTACAAAATTGTACGGCATACTCCAGGTGCGGCCGAACGAGGGAGTGTACAGACAAAGTACTATCTCCTTGTTACGGTATCCAAACTGGCGCATTATGTAGCCTAACATCCTTTCGGCTTTCTTCTCTGCCTCGATGCACTGTTTCGAGAACTTGAGGTCACTAGTGATTGTTACACCCAAGTCCTTCTCAGTGTCGGTGGATTCAATAGCAGTGCCTTTATGGATATACTGAGATTGGGGGTTTCTGTGACTGATATGCATCACTTTGCATTTGTTCACGTTAAAAGGCATTTGCCATGTGTCCGACCACTCTCCAATCTTCCCAAGATCTTCCTGCAGGCGGGCAGTATTTCCATCCTTTGCAACGTTCATACCAAGCTTGGTATCGTCCGCAAATTTGGAAACCTGGCAATCATGTCACCATCCATGTCGTTGACGTAGATGATAAATAGTAGTGGTCCCAGGACAGAACCTTGAGGCACCCCGCTAGTAACGGGCACCCACTCAGAAGCCTGTCCATTCACCACCACCCGTTGCCGTCTGCCACTTAGCCAGTTCTCGATCCAGCCGGCTACTTTTCCGTCTATGCCCAGCGCTTGCACTTTCCGGAGAAGGCGGCGGTGTGGTACCTTATCAAAGGCTTTCTGAAAGTCTTAAGTACACCACATCCACCGCCTTGTCCCGATCGTGCTCACTGAACACGAAGTGGAAGAATTCCCCAAGGTTCGTCAGGCATGACCGTTGCCTTCGGAAGCCGTGCTGGGAACTCCTCAGTAGCAGGTTTGACTCTAAATACGACGTCATTTTGTCCACTATCATGCTTTCCATGAGTTTACCCACTATCGAAGTCAGACTGATAGGTTGGTAGTCACCTCCGCTTCACGCCAGTCTCTAGGAACGCATTCGGTCCGGATTGACATGTTGAAGATTGCGCTCAGGTGTCGTGATACTTGATCGCGCACTTGTTTTAAAACCTTAGGTAGAAACCCATCCGCGCCAAGTGACTTATTCGTCATTAGGTCAGTGATCTTTTTTATTTCCCCTTCGGTGAAGTCCATATCCTCCAGCTTTTTTCCCGAGTAGGAATCCATTGGCTGGGGAATGGGACCACACTCTTCAGTAAACACTGTTGGTAACTTCCACTGGAAGTGCATTCCACTTACCGCAGATACTGTAAGTGAAAAAGTTTCCACACAGATTGTGGTTGTAACGCTTCAGTTCAAGTTTGAAGCCGTGATTGCGCGTTCTGTTCTCACTCAGTGTGAAAATATCCCGGTAGTCAACATTGTCGAACCCTCGAAGTATTTTGAAAACTTCGATGAGCTGACCACGCAGTCTACGGGTTTCCAGCGAGAACAGATCTAATTCCCTTAGTCTTTCCTCATAACTTTTATGTCGGATAGAGGGAATCAGCTTGGTTGCCCTGGCTTGTACGCGTTCCAACCTTGCGATATCCTTTCGAAACGAAGGACTACAAAATTGTACGGCATACTCCAGGTGCGGCCGAACGAGGGAGTGTACAGACAAAGTACTATCTCCTTGTTACGGTATCCAAACTGGCGCATTATGTAGCCTAACATCCTTTCGGCTTTCTTCTCTGCCTCGATGCACTGTTTCGAGAACTTGAGGTCACTAGTGATTGTTACACCCAAGTCCTTCTCAGTGTCGGTGGATTCAATAGCAGTGCCTTTATGGATATACTGAGATTGGGGGTTTCTGTGACCGATATGCATCACTTTGCATTTGTTCACGTTAAAAGGCATTTGCCATGTGTCCGACCACTCTCCAATCTTCCCAAGATCTTCCTGCAGGCGGGCAGTATTTCCATCCTTTGCAACGTTCATACCAAGCTTGGTATCGTCCGCAAATTTGGAAACCTGGCAATCATGTCACCATCCATGTCGTTGACGTAGATGATAAATAGTAGTGGTCCCAGGACAGAACCTTGAGGCACCCCGCTAGTAACGGGCACCCACTCAGAAGCCTGTCCATTCACCACCACCCGTTGCCGTCTGCCACTTAGCCAGTTCTCGATCCAGCCGGCTACTTTTCCGTCTATGCCCAGCGCTTGCACTTTCCGGAGAAGGCGGCGGTGTGGTACCTTATCAAAGGCTTTCTGAAAGTCTTAAGTACACCACATCCACCGCCTTGTCCCGATCGTGCTCACTGAACACGAAGTGGAAGAATTCCCCAAGGTTCGTCAGGCATGACCGTTGCCTTCGGAAGCCGTGCTGGGAACTCCTCAGTAGCAGGTTTGACTCTAAATACGACGTCATTTTGTCCACTATCATGCTTTCCATGAGTTTACCCACTATCGAAGTCAGACTGATAGGTTGGTAGTCACCTCCGCTTCACGCCAGTCTCTAGGAACGCATTCGGTCCGGATTGACATGTTGAAGATTGCGCTCAGGTGTCGTGATACTTGATCGCGCACTTGTTTTAAAACCTTAGGTAGAAACCCATCCGCGCCAAGTGACTTATTCGTCATTAGGTCAGTGATCTTTTTTATTTCCCCTTCGGTGAAGTCCATATCCTCCAGCTTTTTTCCCGAGTAGGAATCCATTGGCTGGGGAATGGGACCACACTCTTCAGTAAACACTGTTGGTAACTTCCACTGGAAGTGCATTCCACTTACCGCAGATACTGTAAGTGAAAAAGTTTCCACACAGATTGTGGTTGTAACGCTTCAGTTCAAGTTTGAAGCCGTGATTGCGCGTTCTGTTCTCACTCAGTGTGAAAATATCCCGGTAGTCAACATTGTCGAACCCTCGAAGTATTTTGAAAACTTCGATGAGCTGACCACGCAGTCTACGGGTTTCCAGCGAGAACAGATCTAATTCCCTTAGTCTTTCCTCATAACTTTTATGTCGGATAGAGGGAATCAGCTTGGTTGCCCTGGCTTGTACGCGTTCCAACCTTGCGATATCCTTTCGAAACGAAGGACTACAAAATTGTACGGCATACTCCAGGTGCGGCCGAACGAGGGAGTTGTACAGACAAAGTACTATCTCCTTGTTACGGTATCCAAACTGGCGCTTTATGTAGCTTAACATCCTTTCGGCTTTCTTCTCTGCCTCGATGCACTGTTTCGAGAACTTGAGTTCACTAGTGATTGTTACACCCAAGTCCTTCTCAGTGTCGGTGGATTCAATAGCAGTGCCCTTAAGGATATACTGAGATTGGGGGTTTCTGTGGCCGATGTGCATCACTTTGCATTTGTTTACGTTAAAAGGCATTTGCCACGTATCCGACCACTCTCCAATCTTCCCAAGATCTTCCTGCAGGCGGGCAGTATTTCCATCCTTTGCAACGTTCATACCAAGCTTGGTATCGTCCGCAAATTTGGAAATCTTGGCAACCATGTCACCATCCATGTCGTTGACGTAGATGATGAATAGTAGTGGTCCCAGGACAGAACCTTGAGGCACTCCGCTAGTGACGGGCACCCACTCAGAAGCCTGTCCATTCACCACCACCCGTTGCCGTCTGCCACTTGCCAGTTCTCGATCCAGCCGGCTACTTTTCCGTCTATGCCCAGCGCTCGCACTTTCCGGAGAAGGCGGCGGTGTGGTACCTTATCAAAGGCTTTCTGAAATTCTTAAGTACACCACATCCACCGCCTTGTCCCGATCGTGCTCACTGAGCACGAAGTGGACGAATTCCCCAAGGTTCGTCAGGCATGACCGTTGGCTTCGGAAGCCGTGCTGGGAACTCCTCAGTAGCAGGTTTGACTCTAAATACGACGTCATTTTGTCCACTATCATGCTCTCCATGAGTTTACCGACTATCGAAGTCAGACTGATAGGTCGGTAGTCACCTCCGCTTCACGCCAGTCTCTAGGAACGCATTCGGTCCGGATTGACATGTTGAAGATTGCGCTCAGGTGTCGTGATACTTGATCGCGCACTTCTTTCGACACCTTGGGTAGAAACCCATCCGGGCCAGGTGACTTATTCGTCATTAGGTCAGTGATCTTCTTTTTTATTTCCCCTTCGGTGAAGTCCATATCCTCCAGCTTTTTCCCCGAGTAGGAATCCATTGGCTGGGGGATGGAACCACACTCTTCAGTAAACACTGAAGAGAAGTAGTCGTTGAGGAGGTTAGCATTTTCTGCATATAAGTGCTTTAATGCCCCCTCCTCATTTCTCAAAGGGCCAATCGTTCGACGGATTGGTTTACGGCTGTTCACATATCCAAAAAACTCCTTGGGATTCTCTTTACAGAGTCTCGCCACTCGGAGTTCCTCAGACCACTTAGCCGCCCTTATGCTGGACTTCACTCTCCTGGCTAGCCTCTGGTATTCGTCACCCCGTAAGGGGCGCGGTGATTTGCCATCCTGGCCGCCGTGCTGACGGGATCCAGCGCTCCGTCCGGCCCCAGCTTAGCCTCTCTTCCTTCCTTCAGATAGCCCGATTTCTCCCCTACCTCGTCGCTTTTCATACAACCTCTCCCACAACTTTCTCTGGTCAGCCTCTAATTTCACAGGGTAGAATGCTGACCTTCTCAAGCCAACCACCCCGGATCGGGGCTGAGGGGGGAGGGGACATTGTTCCCTAACCCCTCAGCTCCGGTTCGGGATGGGTTTTTTTTAACAACCTGCTTCATCCCCACCCATACCTTCCTCACATCCCTTTTCCTCTCCTCTTCACAACCTATATTTTTTACGCCGTGTTCAAGGTGGAGCCGCCATGCCGAAGGACTGCCAGGCCACCAGGCGGGAGGGGTGGTCCCGAATGGCGGCGCCTGGCTCTGCCGGGCTTGTAAGCACCTCTCGCAGTGCGGGCAACTGCGAGAGGTGATGAGCTATTGCGTCCCGTAATAAAAAGAGGGTCACCATGCCCATGAATGAAAAAAAACACCAAAAAACCCAACCCCCAACTTCCCCAAGAAAATCAACGGAGCCGCCCTCGGGCAGCTCCACCGAGAAAATGGAGGTCCCCCCCCTTGTGCTTGCGCAAGGGACCCTCCATAATTCTTTAACCGGAGAGGAGGCTTACTCCTCTCCTACGCCTACGGGTGTAGGGGACTCCCCCTCACCCCCTTCTCTGGAGGTGCTTTCGGGCACCTCCCTATCTCCAGCGGCAGTCCCTCCTTTGCTTTCTAAGGGGACTGCCAAGAAAGCCAGCAGGCAGCCCATTGCCGACCGCCCCTCGTGCAAGCGGCTCGGTAGGGCAAACCCCCTTAGGGGGGAGAGGGAAGCCAGGCCCCTTCGGTCGCTTCCCTCAAAAGACCTGCTGGCAAGAATTTTAAACCTTGCTGGGGTCAAGGCCTGTGCCTCCCCACACCACCTGACTAGTGACAATACTGCCAAGGGGACCTGCGATGTCCTGGGAGGGGATGGCCAACTGGAGGCCCCTCCTGTGATAGACATGGTCCTTGAGGAGACCCAGCCTCAGACGGTAGGGCCTTCCATGGGGGGGAATTCGGGCTCGGCGCCAAGCACCGAACCCGAATCCGCCCCTATGCAAGGTCCTCCTCAAATGGCTGAGGGCTCCGAGGCAGTAAAAGGAGGGGAGGGATCTCCTCCGACAGGTGCCCCTACGACAACCAGGACCTTCTCCATTTCGGAGAGGGACCTGGCTGAGGCTGGTCCATCTAGCCTGGGGACTTCTGCCGGCGGAGGTGAAAAGCGGGTTCATTCCCCGCCCTCCTCTCCGAAAAAGAAAAAGAAAATGACGAAAAAGACAAAAAAGACTCGGGGCTCCTCTCCATCCGCGGGGGCTGCGGGGACGGATGGGTCTGCTGCCACTCTGGCAAGCGACCAAGCCAAGATCGGCACATCCGCCCCCTCTGCCCCCCCGGTTGCGGAGCCCCTGACAAAGAAGACTAATACCAAGAGTGCACAGGGCGGAGCCTCGATGACATCGGGGCCCCTCATTCAGAGGTTACCTGGCGTTTTCGAGCCCACTGGCTTCAAACGCTTCCTCGTTATTCGCTCCACTGATGGCACCATGTTGTCCAAGGGCAACATGATCCATCAGAGGAGAGGATTAGCTAGTGCAATTGGTAGAGAGCCGAAGGTAACCCGTTTCTCGGACGGGAGCCTTCTGGCGAATGCGGCGAATCCCGCCGAGGCGGCCAAGATAAGTGCTCTTCGGACACTTCATGGCACCCCGGTGAGTGTGACGCCGCACTCTACCATGAACTTTGTGAAAGGAGTAGTTTATACGAGGGAACTCGTTGACTACTCCATTGAGGACATCACCTTAGAGCTGGCCGACCATGGGGCGGTCAAGGTCGAACGTGTGATGAGAAAACAGGGAGGGGCCTCGAGACCCACCCCTACACTCTTCGTCACGTTCGACTGTGACAAGCTCCCTGAGTCGGTGCGTGCCGGTTGGTACCGCTACCGCGTGAAGGCATTCGTGCCACTGCCGCGGCGGTGCTATTACTGTCACCGCTTCGGCCATACGAATCGATCATGTAGACGTGCAAAATCGGGGTCACCCGAAGTCTGTGTAAATTGCTCCAAGGTCGCACACGATAAGTCCAAATCGTGTGTGGCCAAGTGTGTCAATTGCGGAGAGCCGCACCCTGCTTCTTCGAAGCAATGTCGTGCATATCTCCTTGAGAAAGAAATCCTGGCCGTTCAGGCCCAGGATCGACTCTCATTCCGCGAGGCTAAGGACTTGGTCCTGGCGCGCCCGGCTCTGCCTGGGACGTCATATGCCTCAATAGTTAGAAAGGCACCCTCTGCTCCTGGCCCATCCAAGCCAACGAGCACGGTTTTTTCCGCGCCCATTCGGAGCCCTTCTGCGGGCTCTACCCAACCCGGGCGCTCCCCTGGTAAAGCTGGCGGCAAAAAGGGTTCATACCCTGCCCCGGCTAAAACCAGGGTTCCCCCCTCTTCCCCCAGCGTGACCGTTTCCCGTAAGGCGAAACGGCCACGTGCCTCCACCGAGTCGTTAGACTCACAGGAGGCAACACCCCTGAAGATGGTCGCTAGGCCATCTTCCGGGGCTCCTAAAGCTGTCCCCCGAAAGGAGGACAGCAACAAAGGAGCTTCGGCTCCTTCGCCCACGCCCCGAGGTGGAGCGAGTGGCTTGGAGACGGTGGTTCCTCGAAAAGAGGGCCCCCCGCCTCCGAAGCCGCAACGCCCGCCTAAGGTTTCGAGGCGGAGGGAGGAAAAGACTCGCATGGCGAGCCCAACCTCCCCCAATAAGTCCTCGAAGGCGACAACGCCTTCAGCGCTTTGTCCGGCCAACAGCGCCTTCAGCGCTTTGTCCGGCCAACAGCGCCCGGGGTTCTGCCCCCGGGAAGCGTACGGCCATTCCCGTGAGGGTCTTCAATTCGAGGAGGGCCCCCGCGTCTCCTCCGAGCTAGGCCTGGAGGGCATATTCCTTCAATGGAATTGCCGTGGACTCCGGGCCAACTGGGAGGAGCTGCGGAGGCTCGTCTCGTCCCGTTCCCCGTTAGCTATTTTTTTGCAGGAGACCATGCTAGGTGCGTGCCCCCTCCCTGCCCTCCCGGGGTATAAGGGTCTTGCGACCCCACCACCGCGGGATGGCCGGGCTGGGGGATGCGCGGTTTACACCCGGCATGATGTCTCCGTTCTTCCTTTCTCTTTAGATACCTCCTTTCAGGCAGTGGCTGTGCAGCTGCACCTGGATAGGAGGTATACTATCATTTCTGCGTACATTCCACCGTCAGCTGACTTCGACGCGGGGGACTTCCGCCGCGTCGTTGCACGGTTGCCGAGGCCCTATCTCTTGCTTGGAGATCTGAACGGCAGGCATCCTCTCTGGGGAGATTACTCCATAAATCCCAGGGGACAAGTCCTTGCCGATCTGATCGAAGAGCTTGAGATGGGTGTCCTAAACGTGGATGAGTTTACGCATCACTGTCCGAGAACCGCTTCATTTTCTTGCCTTGACCTATCTTTGTGCTCTTCGGATGCACAGCCTGATTTTGATTGGGGGGTGGTCGATGACCTCCATGGTAGTGATCACTTTCCCATTCAAATATCATTTTCAGGGCAACTGCCGCCTGAGAGACCACCTCGATGGTGCTTGGCGCGGGCGCGGTGGCCTGCATTTCAGGAAATGACTGAATTCTCTCTCAGTCGAGGAGTTTAGGTCGGTAGATGAGGCCGTTGAGTTCTTCTCCGGCAACCTCATCGCCGTGGGCCTGACTGGGCCGTTTTGCACGCCGACCACTCCCATGGTGGTCGGCCGAGTGTGAGACGGCCCTCAAACAGAAGCGTTATGCCTACATGCGCTATAAGCGCCGCCCGAACGATTTCACTGTCGCTGAATTTCGTCGGGCTAGGGCTAGGTTCCGGTATATTTCGAAGCACGCCCGCCGCTCTTCTTGGCGGGCATACGTGTCTTCACTTAACGGGAAGACCCCTTTAGCTGAGGTGTGGAAGCGAGTCAAAAGGATTCGGGGCAAGTTCTCGCAGGACCCCCCTCCCGTTCTCCAGGAGAATGGGACCGCAATCTCGGACCCCGCGTCCGTGGCGGAATCCTTAGCGACCGCTTTTTCCGCATTCTCTAGCCGTGATGCTGCTCCTCCAGCATTCAATGCACGTCGTGATGTCGCGAAAGGCCGCCGGCTGGACTTTACCTCCAGAGGCGGAGAACCCTTCAACGACAAGTTTACTGTGAGTGAGTTGCGTTCCGCTCTCGCTTCGTGCGCGGACACCGCCCATGGTCCGGACGATGTCCCGTACGCCATGCTTCGACACCTGGGTGAGCGAGGCATGGCCTTTCTGTTAGATTTGTTCAACAGGATCTGGGTGGAAGGTCTTCTCCCAGACTCCTGGCGAATCGCTACTGTGCTCGCCTTTCGCAAACCGGGGAGAGATCACTCTACTCCGACCGGTTTCCGCCCAATCTCTCTAACCTCTTGCGTGTGCAAGTTGATGGAGAAATTGGTAAATGTTAGATTAGCCTTTTTCCTGGACAGCGGAGGCCATCTGTCTTCCGCACAGTGCGGCTTCCGCAAGTTCCACTCCACGTCGGATGCTCTGCTCCGACTGGAAAATGCAGTCTGCGAGGCTTTCCTTCGTAGACAGCACTACGCCACGGTCTTTTTCGATTTGGAGAAGGCCTATGATACCGCATGGCGATACGGTATCATGGAGACTCTCCACACGATGGGGGCGAGGGGACGCCTCCCAATGTTTATATCTGAATTTTTGCGAGATCGTCGATTCCGCGTACGGGTGGGGGGAGCTCTCTCCGGCCCAAAGGAGCAGGAAGAGGGTGTCCCGCAGGGAAGTGTCCTCAGTGTCACACTCTTTGCCCTGAGCATCAACGGCATCACCTCGGTGCTGCCGGAAGATGTTCTCGCTACGCTCTACGTGGACGACCTTTCGATCTCTTTTGGCGCGGCCCAGATGCCAACTCTGGAGCGTCGACTCCAACAGGCATTGAACCGCGTCTCTCGCTATGCCGAAGCGCACAGGTTTCGGTTTTCTTTGGCCAAGACTAAGGTGGTGCACTTCTGCCGCCATCCACGGCTTCACCCCGACCCAGATTTGTTTCTTAATGGGGTGCGCCTGGATGTGGTTGAGTCGCACCGTTTCCTTGGTCTTGTATTCGACCGACGCCTCACCTGGGAGGCTCATATTCGCAGCCTTAGGGTCTCTTGTACCCGCGCCATGGACATTCTCCGTTCCGTGACGTTCAGCGCCTAGGGCGCTGATAGGGCTACTGCCCTACTTTTTTATCGATCCTTTGTTCGTTCCAAGCTCGACTACGGATGCGAGTTTTATGCATCCGCAGCCGAGCGTTTATTGCGGAAGGTGGATTCGATCCACCACACCGGCCTTCGCCTTGCGACCGGTGCCTTCCGCACTTCCCCCATTGAGAGCCTGTTGGTCGATGCTGGGGAGATGCCACTCGCTCTGCGCCGCGTGCAGTGCATCACTCGCCTTTACGCGCGAGCCCGGCGCCTCCCTCAGTCGCCAACAGCTCTCACTGCATCCGCAGCTGATCTCGATGGTGCCTATGCCGCCGAGAGACGCCAGTCATACCCTAAGCCCTTTGGGTTTAGGGCCAGGAAACTCCTTCGAGAGCTAGATATAGCTCTCGGGCCGGTGCCGCCCCTGGTTCTGCCCAGGACGCCACCCTGGAGGGTACCACATTTGGCTATTTGTCGCCACGCCTTTGCTCCCAAAGCTTGTACTGCGCCGGGAGTATTGCGTTCGACCTTTTTGGAGCACACATCGTGTCACGCTGGTACCGTGCCAGTGTATACGGATGGCTCCAAGTCCCAAGAGGGGGTCGGCTTCCACGCCGTATCCCCTCTGTTTGAAGTCAGCGGGGCTCTACCAGGCGCTGCGTCTGTCTTCACGGCCGAGCTGGTGGCAATACACCACTCGGTACGGGAGATTACGCGACGTGCCCGGTTCGGCGACCGGATTGTGATCTATAGCGACTCACAAAGCGCCCTGAGTGCTCTCGGGGCATTGGAATCTCCGCATCCCCTGGTTCGCGATATCCGTGACGCCACGGTTTTGGCGAGCCGGGCAGATGTCGAGATTGTCTTCTGCTGGGTTCCTGGACATGTAGGAATTGCGGGGAATCAGCGCGCCGATGAGGGCGCCAAAGAGTCCGCGAGGACTCTGCGACCGGACCAGCGTTTCGCTCTTCCTCACACCGACTACATGGCAGGAATACGGGCAGCTCTTCGGACTGCTTGGCAAAGAAGATGGGAGACGGTCGAAGGGAACTTAAAGTTGCGTGCCATTGCGCCGCGACTGTTCCCATGGACCTATCCCCCAATGCCGCGGCGGCTTCAGGTTGCTTTCTGTCGTCTCCGAATCGGACACACTCGTGTGACGCATTGCTATCTGATGGAGCGCTCGCCTGCGCCCTATTGCAACGACTGCGTCGTCCCCCAGACTGTTTGGCACATTCTTGTCGAATGTCCCAGTCTGGGTGATCTTCGCGCACGATACCTGTCCCAGTACCGGGATGGGCGGGGTCGCTACCGCCTGTCCCTTGTGCTCGGGACAGATTCGTGCACATTGACTTGTGGACTTATTGACTTCTTGGGAGAGGCCGGCCTTCTCCCTATTATTTAAGCAAGGTTTGCTTGTTTTTTTGTTTTTTTTTGTTTTTTTTTTGTTTTTGTTTGTTTTTTTCCTTTAGTTGCACGCTCCTGCGCCGGGGGGACCTCTCCCCGACGCACCAGCTTGCTTCCTTTCCCCCTTTTGGGGTGTCGTTTTTTTTTTTTTCTTTAATTTATTTTAAAGTAGCCTAGAACTAGGCCAGTTTTAATACGGCGACTAATGCCCAAGTAGGCAGTCGCCAGATGAGCTCATAAAAAAAAAAAAAAAAAAAAAAAATGGTATTCGTCAAAGTCACCCGAGATCTTCGATTGCCGGTACACAGTTCTCTTCTTCCTAAGTAGCTGGCCGATTTCTCGATTAAACTACTTTGGTTGAACAGAAGACCGACGGGGACATTTCAGAGGGATGAAACACGATTGAAGACTCGTGAATGTGGTTTTGAAACTGTTCCACGAGTTTTCAACAACGTCGGACACTTCTAGCCTCGCGTCAGTCAGTCCAGCACGAAGACCTGCAAAGTCTTCTCTTTTCAAATCGAGTTTCCTCGATTTACTAGTTGCAGGCCCTGCATTCGGGACTTTGACTACAAATCTAATTAGTCGGTGGTCACTGCCACCGAGCTCTTCGCCAACAGAGAGGTCATCAACGATGTCATCCTCAGAGGTGAAAACCAAGTCGACGATATTGTTTCCTCTCGTTGACTCTCACCCATTGAGTCAGGAACTCGTTGTTCGCAAACTCAAGGAGTAGTGCGTTCTCGCCACAGGGTTCTCTGGTTTCCCAGTCAACTTGTGTGTTGAAATCCCCCATGACGATACCCACTCTGTCTTCGACAAGTTCTCCTAGTAGCTGGTACAGATCTCTGTCCTTTTCAACGAGTTGGACAGGAGGTCTATAAAGCACCAGGGTCCTGTATTTGGCAGGACCTATCTCTAGGTCAACACCAAGTAGTTCATGGTCGGATACGATGTTGCAATCCGTCGAGTTGAGAGTATTCTTGACATCAACATCACACCGCCACCCTCTCTTTCTGGCCTATCTTTCAGGAAGTGCTGGTCACCGGGAATCGTGAGTTCTCCTTCAAAATATCGGCTTGAAGTTTTTATCCACGACTCCGTTATGGCCACCATCTCAGGTTCCTCTGTTGCTACGAGACCACGGAGTTCAAGAAACTTATTCCTGATTGACCTCGCATTGAACAGAAGAACTTTGAGGGAGTCCCCTGGTGTAGGACTCCCTACGCTCTTCCGTTTCCCGGCTTCTCTGTTTTCGTGGTCACACCCTTTTTGACGACCTCCGAGAAGTGACACGGGCGTGCTGGCGCACGCCCGCTTTCGCTCTGTTTCGAACGCTCCTTTGGGTGCGTTCCACGACATCTTGAATTAGGTTGGCGAGAAAGGCATTTCCTTTAAAGGAGAGATGTACCCCGTCCCTTTGGTAGAGGTCGTCTCTACCGATAAAGGTACGATAGGGGTCCACGAAGAAGACTCCTTCTGCCGTGCAGAGATCCGCCAACCTTCTGTTAACTGCGACGTTTCTCTTGTGAGCGGTTCTGGATGGTCCTCTTCTCGGAAGCATCCCAACCACCACACGTTTGCGGGTTTTAAGCCCTATGTCATCCACGGCTCCAATCACCGTTTGGATGGTCTTACCACTGAGGCCAACCTTACCCCCTCTGAGGTAGAGGTCGTTGCCGCTCACCATCAGAGCAACAACTGAATTCTCAGAAATCTGAGCTTTCTCTGCCTCTACTCTGATGTTGTGGTTACCCCGTCCTGACAGGCAGCTTACCTTCACCTTAGTGCGAGGGCGGGCCGCTAGCAGCGGCTGCAGATCCCTTGTTTGCGAATCACCAATGAGGGTGACCTTCGGATACTTCGTCTCTGAAGACGGGGTCTTCCCTTGTGGAAGAGGCCTTCCCTTTTCCTCTTTACTCTCCACATTCTTATCTTTCTTTTTCTTCTTGTTTATCTGTTTTTCTTTTGTTTCAACTTTATTCTTTTTCTTTTTTTTCTTCGTTTTTCCTTTCTTCTTTTTCTCTCGCCTCAGCTAGCTTAGCCTCAGATGATACTGTAATCTCCGCTTGGGTACCAGGGGATTCCGACACGTCAGTGGGCGGCGCCTCTTCTAGGCATCGAATCTGAGCTGCGTTAAGGGCTTCGAGTTTCTCCAACTTTCTTTCAAGGATTTTAGCTCTCTCCTCTGAGGCTCTATAGAGGTCTTTTAATTTCTCCACCTCTCGCGTCAATATGCAAGTAGTGCAGATACTTTTAGGGCTGCATTTTGAGTAACAGCCCTCCGGAAAGTCAACGCACCACTTTTCTAACTGGCATGTTGCACAGTTGTGTTTTAGACGAACGGGTCCTTTTTTGCCTGTCATTTTGAGCGCTTTCTCTCTCTGAAAACTCGTGACCAATCAATGATAAAAAAGGGGGGTTGGTGAGTTCTCCCCGCGTGAGTCGCTCCCGCCTATCCATCGGAGAGGTTTCGGATCTTTCAGAAGGCACGCTCCATGTGCTGCTGTTCGTCCGACCGAGTCGTCAAACCTCGGCGTGCCGTGGCTCCCAACCAAGCAGCACTGACGGTCCCAGAAGGGGCCATCGATTTCTCACCAGGTGAACAGCGGAGCACGCCCCGTACTAAACTCCTACTAGTTCCCTTCACGACGGCCAGGATCTCGGGGTAGCGTTCAATGGATATCCCGCCACACCAAGAGACTCGACCCAAGGCTTTTTATTGGTCTGGCAACCAACCTGAGAAACAAAGGGCCGTCACCTCAGACCGATGCTACCAGAGGCACCCGTCAACGGGCGCTGGGAACGGTCAATAATTACGCGCCAGGAAAGGGGTTAACGGGGCAATACCCTCATCCCATTCATCGTGCCCCAACGCCTAGGACACCTCTAGTCCTAGTCTCTCGCAACCAGTGAGCGTCGATTGGCGTTATTTATAGAGGTTCCAAAGCCTCTCTTCTGATGCATGAGGTAGATGCCAGGTCCTTATATGTAGATAGAGGGAAAAAAGGGAAAGAGTGACATGATATGAGTAGGCTTCTTTTTTTGTTGTTTTTTTCTTTTTGTATAAGTGGGAGAGATAGGATAAAAGTAGAAAGGAGAAGGATAGAGTAGAAAAAGGAAGGAATGACGCACTTAGTCTGGATCCTCGTTTCCGACCAAATCGACAAGGAAAGCCCTACCAGGGGTACCCAGAAGAAGTACCCCCGCCCACATAGCTCGAAAAGTCAAAGGTACACACAAGCTCTCTTTCCGCGACAAGGGGGCGTCACCTCTCCCTCTACTTTCTTTGATTGGAATCTCCGCATCCCCTGGTTCGCGATATCCGTGACGCCACGGTTTTGGCGAGCCGGGCAGATGTCGAGATTATCTTCTGCTGGGTTCCTGGACATGTAGGAATTGCGGGGAATAAGCGCGCCAAAGAGTCCGCGAGGACTCTGCGACCGGACCAGCGTTTCGCTCTTCCTCACACCGACTACATGGCAGGAATACGGGCAGCTCTTCGGACTGCTTGGCAAAGAAGATGGGAGACGGTCGAAGGGAACTCGAAGTTGCGTGCCATTGCGCCGCGACTGTTCCCATGGACCTATCCCCCAATGCTGCGGCGGCTTCAGGTTGCTTTCTGTCGTCTCCGAATCGGACACACTCGTGTGACGCATCGCTATTTGATGGAGCGCTCGCCTGCGCCTTATTGCAACGACTGCGTCGTCCCCCGGACTGTTCGGCACATTCTTGTCGAATGTCCCAGTCTGGGTGATCTTCGCGCACGATACCTGTCCCGGTACCGGGATGGGCGGGGTCGCTACCGCCTGTCCCTTGTACTCGGAACAGATTCGTGCACATTGACTTGTGGACTTGTTGACTTTTTGGGGGAGGCCGGGCTTCTTCCCTTTATTTAAGGTTCTTTTTTTGTTATTGTTTTGTTTGTAGGTGGCACTCTCCTGCATCGGGGTGAGGGGGACCTCCCCCCGCTGCCGGAGATTGCTTCCTGATTGTTAAGTTTTTTCCAATTTAGATCGATTGTTAAGTTTTCATATTTTTATTTTAAAGTAGCCTAGTTCTAGGCTGTCGTGTTTTTCGGCGACTTATGCCCAAGTGGGTAGTTGCCAGATGGGCTCTATAAAATTAAAAAAAAAAATCTTTCTTTGAGAGAAGGCATAGAACAGCTGTTTAGAGGTGAAAGGGTGATTATTTACTCTGTATATGAACTATTTGCTTTTCAACAGTAGTTTTACAAGACCCTTGTAAGGAAGCATTTCTCATCAGCATTTGATGGAGAATAGTTTGTAAAGGTGTGTGTTTATAATGGTTTAGGTAGAGTGTAATGGTATAGGGCAGGGGTCCCCAACATGCAGAGTACCTCAGGCTGCATCGCCAACTCTGAGAGGGCCCGAGGGCTTCCACAATAAAAAACTGAAAACCACATATTATACAGAACCTGAACTTACCAACTAATTCAACCTAACCATAAATTAACTTGTCATAAAACACACTTGAAAAAACCCCCCACATGTTTCAACACACGTTAGGAATAATGGAGGGACGCACCTATGACCCAGGAAATGATCTGGCGGGTTGCATGCAATGTTAATATTGACAAATGGCCTGCGGACCGCATGTGGCCCGCGGGCTGCGGGTTGGATACCCCTGTTATAGGGTAAAAGGCTATAAGAGAGCATGTGTAAGGAAAAGGTGTGTGTGTCATCCAAGCAAATTTGAGGCATACATGAAAATGTGAAAAGGAACACCCGCAAACCCATGACATGGCGAGGCTTTGATTACCGTAACAAACAAACCTTTGTCATAACCGAGTTTGGGTCTTTAGTAGACATATTAAGGGGGATGGTCTTGAATTATAAGATATCATTGCAGTTCAATAATAACTATTCAAATTTGACAGGGTTGGCCAGCTCTTCAGGAAGCATTGAACAGGATAAACATTGAGATCTGTGGATTAGGGAATTCTGATTTGACTTCTGTGCAGACGGACTTTTATAAAGAGATGGCTGGCTATGTGGCCATCTTAATTGGGGTTTGCCACAAGGCGGCCGAATTGGCCTTAATTACTCCGGACCTGGATGGATCAAAGCTGGCCAAGCAATTCCAGAGGTGAGAATCTATATGATTTGGTACTCACCCACTCAAAATAGCGTAAACATTCATCATGGTCTGTGAACTAGTCGAGTGGTAACACTGGCCTTCCACTATGAGTGAAGTTGTAACATTGGGTATATGTAATCATTGGATGGTAGTCCCGTGGCAAGTCTCATGCCTAATTAAAGGTTATTTAATGCATGTATGGCATTATTATGAGCAGGTCTAAAGCCCAGCATCTATGCCTTTCATGGGTGTAATTTTAAGAGGCGCAACTAACCTCATCTGATTGCTTTCATGCTCACGTACCACGTACCAGCATTGTGTATTTTTCCCTCTCCCTTCCTTACTGTGCCTAGACGCATTCCCATTAACCCGCCCAGAAGGAAAGGCTTTTTTACACACTAGCCACCCTCTAGAGCAAGAAAAAATAGAGTTATAGAGTAGTGATCATCTTCAAATGGACATTCCACATCCACTCCACCTGGATGCAATCCTGGAGTGAGACCACCCCATTTGGATGCAATCTGTGTGAGGTTAAACTGGAATCGAACTCATAGTTCCTGTTGCATGGACCCCTAGACCACATTGGGGGTCCTATAAACTTCCCGCCGCATGCAACAGCTTCCTTCTCACTCTAACCTAGTCTCCTCAGGACAGTCTTACAGAGGGCGCCGCCCTACATTGTGGTGACAATGACGGGAGTCAGGACAAGCTGTAGGATCTTCCTTAATCTCGCAAGCGGTTGAAGGGAGCAGACCCCGTAAGGGCCGCGGCGATTTGCCTTCCTGGCCGCCGTGCTGACGGGACTCAGCGCCCCATCCGGCCCCAGGTTAGCCTCTTATCCTTCTTTCAGACAGACTGTATTTCTCCCCTACTTCCTCACTTCCCCTACAACCTCTCCCACAACTTTCTCTGGTCGTCCTCTATTTTCTCAGGGTAGATGCCGACCTTCTTCTCAGCCAACTATCCCGGATCGGGGCTAAGGGGGGGAGGGGACAATGATCCCTCACCCCTGAGCTCCATTTTGGGATGGTAGGTTTTTAAATAACCTCCTTTATCACCACCCTCATCTTCCTCAGCTCCTCTTCCTTGCAGGGCGGGCTACTGCGAGGGGTGATGAGCGATTGTTTCCCGTAAAAAAAATAGGCTCACCATGCCCAATGATGATACCAAAGAAAATCGCCCCTCAATTTTCCCTTTTCCATCGTCGGAGCCTCCCTCGCGCAGCTCCACAGAAAAAATGGAGGTTGCCCTCCCCACACACACCTGTGCTCTCGCAGGAGACTCTCGAAATCTCTCTAACCGGAGACGAGACTTACACCTCTCCTTCGCCTACGGGTGTAGGGGACTCCCCCCCATCCCCTTGTCTGGAAGTGCTTTCGGGCACCTCCTTCTTCCCAGCGGCAGTTCCCCTTTACTTTCCAAGGGGACTGCCAAGAAAGCCAGCAGGCAGCCCATAGCCGAACGCTTCCCATTGAAGCGGCTCGGTAGGGCAAACTCCTTAGGGAAGAGAGGGAAGCCAGGCCCCATCGGTCGCTTCCTTCAAAAGACCTGCTGGCGAGAATATATTGAACCTTGCCGGGATCAAGGCGTGTGCCTCCCCAGACTCGACTTGTGACAGCGCTGCCAATGGGACCTGTGATGTCCTGGGGGGAGATAGCCAACTGGATGCCCCCCTTGAGATGGACATGGTCCTTGAGTCAACCCAGCCTCAGACGGTAGGGCCTTCCATGGGAGCAAATCCGGGCTGGTCGCCAAGCACCGAATCCGAGTCCGCCCCTATGCAAAGTCCTCCTTAAATGGCTAGGGTTTCCAAGGCAGTACAAGGAGGGAAGGGATCTCCGACCGGTGCCCCTGCGACTGCCAGGACCTTCTTCTCAGAGAAGAACCTTGCTGAGGCCGGTCCATCTGGCCTGGGGGCTCCTGTGAGCGGATGAAAAAAGCGGGTTCATTCCCCGTCATCCTCTTAAAAAGAAAAAAAAAAACAGAAAAAAGACTCGGGGCTCCTCTTCATCTGAGGGTGGTGCGGGGACGGATGGGTCTGCTGCCACTTGGGTCTGCTGCCACTTGGGTAAGCGGCCATGATTAGTGCCCTTCGGACACTTGATGGCACGCCTGTGAGTGTGACGCCGCACTCTACCATGAACTTCATGAAAGGAGTAGTTTATGCGAGGGAACTCGTGAACTACTCCATAGACGACATCACCTTAGAGCTGGCCAACCATGGGGCGGTCAAGTTCGAGCTTGTGATGAGAAAACAGGGAAGGGCCTCGAGACCCACCCCTACACTCTTCGTCATGTTCAACTGTGACAATCTCCCTGAGTCGGTGCGTGCCGGTTGGTATCGTTACCGTGGGAAGGCATTCGTGCCACTGCCGCGGAGGTGCTATTACTGTCACCGCTTCGGCCATACGAATCGTTCATGTAGACGTGCAAAGTCGGGGTCACCCGAAGTTTGTGTAAATTGCTCCAAGGCCGCACACGATAAGTCCAAATCGTGTGTGGCCAAGTGTGTCAATTGCGGAGAGCCGCACACCGATTCTTCGAAGCAACGTGGTGCATATCTTCTTGAGAAAGAAATCCTGGCCGTTCAGGCACAGGATACTCTCTCATTCCGCGAGGCTAAAGACTTGGTCCTGGCGCGCCCGGCTCTGCCTTGGACGTCTTACGCCTCAATGCTAAGAAAGACACCGTCTGCTCCTGGCCCATCCAGGTCAATGAGAACGGTTGTTTCCACGCCCTGGCGTTTCCCTGGTAAAGCTGGCGGTACAAATGGTTCACACCCAGTCCCGGCTAAAACCAGGGCTGCCCCCCCTTCCCCCAGCGTGACCGTTTCCCGTAAGGTGAAACGGCCACGCGCCTCCACCGAGTCGTTACTTACAGGACGCAACAACCCTGAAGTTGGTCCCCAGGCCATCTTCCGGGGTTCCTAAAGCTGCTCCCCGAAAGGAGGACAACACTAATAGAGCTTCGGCTCCTTCGTGCACATTGATTGATGGACCTACCGACTTTTGCGGAAAGGCCAAAACTAGCTTTTTTTGTAGTTTTCTTTTTAGGTCGCACGTTGCTGCGTCGGGGGGGGGGGGGGGAGGCAGACCTCCCCTCGACGCCGGAGCTTGCTTCCTCCTTGTTGCCATTTTCCCTTTTTTATTGTTGTGTTTTTGCATATTCTTATTTTAAATTAGCCTAGTGCTAGGATGTCGTGAGTGCGGAGACTTGTGCCCAAGTGCGTACTCACCAGATGTGCTCTTAAAATAATATTTTTCAAAAACATTACCCTGATCCTACAGACTGTGCTGTAGGGAGAAAACCTTAGATTCTACATTACCACAATTGAATGGGGCCGCGCCTTCTCTGAGGCTGTCTTGAGGGACAAGAGTGGAGTGAGGCTGTTGCATGCTGTGAGAATGTTATAGCACCCTGTGTGCTAAGGGGCAAGTTAGATTGCAACTTGACCTCATGTGGAATACACCCAAGTGAGGTGGTTAGGTCATATCCAATGGGAAAAAACTCTGAGTCTTTTTCTCTTGTTCCACAGGGTGGTTAGGGTTTCGAAAAAACAACCCTGGGAAGGGCTTTTATATAACCTTATTTTACTGTCCCCCGCGGGTAAATGAGACACTGACACTTATCTTCCTTTGTTTTTGGAGGTTATGTTGTTCTATCAGTAGGGGCTTGGAGCAGTCAACTGATCAAGTGTGTGAAGCTGTGAGCAGATCTCTCTCAGCTTCCGATCCTAAGATCAATGCAACCATTACAAATATATACATTCAGGTGAGAGGTTCAATATAAAATGATCGGCCAAACCTTTTTTTTTTAAACAATTGAAGTTAATTGGCGGCATCGTTACTTTTAGTTTCCTAATTTTTAGTAGGAGCAATATTGATCTTTTTCTTTCATCTACCGTTTACTTCACTGTCCTACTAATACCCAACCTAACCGTCCGATCCGATTGCTCTTGTGGGAGTTTTCAACCACGCAATAAACTTGTCACCTTCTGCTGTCCGGCTTTCGGCCCAGCGTCCCTTCAATTCACTGATCTCCTTCCACGTGGGAAGTTCCTTCATGCTGCCTGGTATACTCCCCCCCCCCATCCTCAGGTAGCTTTGATCCTTCCACCGCTCCTGATGTGGAGGCGGTGTTGGCCCACCTACCCCTGGGTCACCCAAGGCTAATGAATACCCTATGTCTACCGTACCCGACTCTCCCTCTCCTAACTTAGGACATTTGCCTTTAATCCTAACCGATGGTCCCTCGGTCTCCCTCCACATCTCTTCCTCTCTGCCATTAGACTTCCCTTGACAGCGAAGAGCATCGCTATAACCCATATACGTCATTGGGCAACGTCCATAAAAAAAAGATTACCCGGTACCCTCTACCCCAGTAAACCTAGGCCTGCCAGTGAATTATCATTTGGTCGAGGATCTCGTCTATGAAATGAGATGGATGGCGTAACTTACTCACTTACCCCCACCCACACACCTACTTAAACCATTAAGTACTTTTCGCACCTTCCAAGTGTTCACCACTCGTTATTTGGGGTAATAAATACTGCAGAAAGCGCCGTACTCCGTCGCTTTCGACCTTCTGTCCCATATTACTTCATCCTCTTTCCCAATGTTTCGTTGGTTAAATTTCGGAAAATGCCCGCCATCGAATCTAATGCTTGGCTTTCCAATTAGGAATATTAATAGTTTATTTAAAAATAGTGGGAAGTTCACCCTTCCCCCCCGACAATTAAAGGGAGTTATGGAAGCTCCCCCATTTAGAAATTCCCTTCAAAATAATCTATAATACAATATGATGCGATTCCAATAACCTAACAAAAACCCCTAAAAAAATCACTTTTTTAAAAATTTGACCCCCCGTCCTCCAAAATTCTCTAAATTAAAAAAAATAATATATATATATATTTTTTAACACAAATATATATGAATTATCCCGAAAATCGAGGGTGGTCAAAAGAAACAATAACATAATATCTTTGCGGAATGAACGAAAGGTTTGTATTCAAGGCAAAAACAGGACAAAAAGTGGAATGCGACCGAGCGCGTTTTCTGGAGTATTGCCGTTATTAGAACAGAGGTCAATGATGAGCCCCTTCCTGGGGAAACCACCGTGATTATACCTATGTGCTTTACCTACCCCAGAATGCAATTTATATTTCCAACCCCTTGCTTTTACACACATTTCACTGCAAATTCTTGATACACATCCCCCTCGAAATTCACCTCGCTTCATCCCCTATGTTCTTGTCTTCACCTTTCCCTCCTTTAACACTTACACACCGGTACTGTCACAGCATTCTCGTCCTCTGGCACTTTTCCACCCATTCCATAATACAATCAGAACTCAATCTGCCATTTGCATGCTTATTTCTTTCATACTCTTCCAAGTACTATTCTTTTGCTTTTTCACTTCCTGTTTCATCTTTCATCCACTACTCCATTTGTTGCTTTCTTACTCTAAGATAATTCAGTGGATGACAAAAGCTGCAAGGATCTATCAAACCTCACCACCCGCTTGTCAGAAACTAAAATCATGCAGCTACAATACACACAATCAATTCAATCTTTCACTCTTCACCTCGTATGCATTTCTTGCTTTCATTCTTTGCCGCCTTTACCTGGGTTAACTCCTTCGTGTTCTGTCCCAGTTGGAAAGTTAATCGATGCAGTTCGTGTACCTTTTTTCACAGTTATTTAGTCAACTGCTGGGTTCGAGTTTGTGGATTATCCGAATTTAATATAAATTCACAAATTAAGAGCAGGGTTACCGCGTACGAGCTATTATCATATTCCCTAATATTTTGAGTTTTCCACTCATTCGTTTTTCTCCCTGGTCCTGTAGTTTCCTATTTCAATCCTCATTATTTGTATTTCATTCACTATTTCAAGCCTCTAAACTTCTGAATGAATTTACTTCCGTTACATAACACAAGATTTACAAAATATAACTGGAGCGGGGGGGTTTTATAGGCTATTTTATCTATAAAAAACAACCCACCCCCTGCTTCAGCCCCAAAGGTATACCCCTAATTAAAATTTCTTTTCTAGGTGGAAGAACTAAATTCCTCGCTGGAATCTGCTTTAACACACCTGAATACAATTATAATTCAAGCAGAAATTAAACTATTGATAAATTAACGGATTCTGCCCTTGTAAACTAAAGTAATAGTAATTCTGTTGCGCGAATAACTAGGGCAATGGGGGTACTGTCCGCTTCACGTTGGTCGGAGACTGTGACCCCCACCCGTGTGTAAAATGGGTAAACACTGAACCGAGAAACTGCAGTGTCTAAACCAATGGTTTTCAACTGGGGTGCCGCGGGAGTGACCAAGAAATCATTTTTAAATTGCAAAATATTATAACAAAATCTAACGACAGTTGAAAATGTTTTTAGACATCTTCTCTGCATTGTGCAACATAGAAAAGAGAAAGATTGCAGACAGTGAATCAAGAAATGAGAGTTGCCTTCTCAACTCTAATATTTATTTATTTTCAAATTTTGTTTCGATGAAATTAGGTTAAATGTCAATTGGGGTTAAAATTGAAGTGCTTTACACGTAATTAAGTATTTATATGTAAATGATTTTATATTGGGGTGCTACCTACCGCTGCTTCTAGATAGCAATTAAGGAGGTGCCACGGCTGCTTCTAGATAGCAATTAGGGTGCCACGGCAGCTTCTAGATAGCAATTAAGGTGCCACCATCATAAAAAGGTTGGAAACCACTGGTCTAAACCATGCATCATATGATTAGGATCATATCGGGTGATTGACAGGTAGCGAATTTCCTTTAGGTGGTAACTGGGCAATGTAATGACGATACTGACCAATTGTGCCTTTATTGATACTAAAAACTATTACTAAATTGAGTTAGAACATGATGGCAACAGGATTAATATTTTGTGTACATTTATTACTTTATTTTCCCCTTGGAGTCCAAGTTTCATGTAATTTGCTAGATGCTACAACACCCCCTCCATAAATGAGGGGTGGGGGCTTAATATGGGATAACTATTCGGCAGTTCTTAAGAGTTGATCGGCACAAACCCCACTTTAGGATGGGAAGAATCCTTTAGTTTGGCCTTGGATTTGACTGGAAACGGCTTCCTTATGTTAAGCTACACCGGAGATAGGATTGAGCCCCACTTCGGGTCCATTTGGAGACGGATGCCATATTATAAGGAACCCTGTTTCGGATGCCACGGCAAAAAACTTTACGTCTCGACTGACATAAAACGGAAGCTAAGGTAAAAACTAGCAAGTTTTTCAGCTTAAATCTGTAATTTTGATAAAAGATGTCTTAAATTTTATTGTGTTTGCAAAAGTTTAAATCTGTTGTATTTTTTTTTATGAAACTAATCAGGATGAAATAATATATATATTTTTTCCTTTTATTACACTGGGACTAAAACCTTCTTTTGCCTCTTTTGCCTTTTCCTTTCTTGCCTTGTTTTGGGGGGCGCACCAATTCTTTCTCTAACTCCGCTTCGGTCATTGTACTGGGCCGCTTATTGCTGAAAGGAAAATAAATGAATTAGAAATTTTGATGCGTCTTCGCAGGAGCGCCACATTTGATGTAGGGGATGGCAAAAAAAGCCGAGACGCTGCTGTCATTGCAGTGGGATTAGTGCCACACCAAACATTTTAAAGAAACGGTCAATTTTTTTAAGAGCCCATCTGGCGACTGCCTACTGGGGCAAAAGTCGCCGTAATCAAGCTACAGCCTAATACTAGGATGGAAGGGAAAAAATGAACTAAAAAAACAAAACCCAAATGCAAAGGGAGCAAAAAGAAGGAAACATGCTCCGGCATCGGGGTAAGTCCGCCTCCCCCTACCAATCGCAAATTCCTTTCACTATGCCTTATGAAACAACGAAGTTGGCTGCAAATCTCAAAGTGCGTCTCCAATGGGAAGATTTAGGGCAACCGCCACGCTGGCGCCAAAAGAAAGTAAAAATTAGCCGAGCAAATCATTGTGACGATTTATAGGCTTTTTTGGCTGCAACAAAGAAAAAAAAATCCATAATCAATTTAGCCTATGTTAAACCCCCCCCAAAAAATCGAACTAGCAAGAAGACATGCTCCATCATCCGATGGAGTCCTTGCGTCCGAGTCTTCCAGAAAGTCCAAATGTTTATGTGCGCAAGCATCCCCATAATGGGACATACGAATAAAATGATCCGGGCAGTCTGGAGGAGCACGAAAATGTCTCATAATAGCGTTATCAAATGGGTAATTTTCCCATCGGCCGTCTTCCATCTTCTTTGCCAGACAGCGCGGAGGTATGACTTGATTCCGACAATGTACTTGGAGTGAATAGAGCGAAACGCTGGTCTGAACACAATACGGTCTATGAGATGGGGACAACGTGTTATCTCTCATACCGAGATCCAGCGTAACACGAATTGTGCTCTATAAAGGTTGAACGTAATACTCCCGACACTGTGGAAGCAGAGGGGTGGCGACAAATTGTCAAAAGTGGTACCCTCCAGGGTGACGTCCGAGGCAGAACAAGAAGCGTCACCGGCTCAGAGAGCTATACCGAACTCTCGAATGAGTTTCCTAGCGCTAAACCCAAAAGGATTTTGGTAGGATGCGTCATTGGGCGGTACAGTTATAGGCGCCATCGAGATTGGTCGCCGATCTAATGAGAGCCGTTGGTGACTGAAGGACATACCGGGGCACGAACGCATAATAAACTGTTTACGGCGCAGAGCGAGATGCAGCTCCCCGGGATCGGATAGCTGACTATCCATAGGGCACATGCGGAAGGCACCGGTGTGGTGGATCGAGTCCACCTACCGCAATACACGCTCAGCTGCAGATGCATAAAACTAGCATCCGTAGTCGAGCTTCGAACGGACAAAAGATCGATAAAAAAGTAAAGCAGTGGACCTATCAGCACCCTGAGTAGTGAAAAAAAAGCTGTAAATATGAGCCTCACAGGTGAACGGTCGGTCAAATACAAGACCAGGGGAACCCCGTTTAGGAACAAGACCATCAGAATGGAGCGGTGGATGGCGGCAGAAGTGCACCACCTTAGTCTTGGCCAAGGAAAACCGAAACCTGTGCGCGTCGGCATAGCGACAGACGCGGTCCAATGCCTGTTGTACTCGACGCTCTAGAGTTGGCATGTGCGCCGCGCCAAAAGAGATTGAAAGGTCGTCTACGTAGAACAGGGGTGGGCAACCTTTTCAGAGTGACGGCCAGATGAGACTTTTGGGAGCAGGCTGCTCGCCCCCCCCCAAAAAAAATAATATATATATATATATATATATATATATACGCACACACATACACACTAGAATACATTATACAAGAATTTTATTGAAAAACATTTTTTTTTAGAGCCCATCTGGCGACTGCCCACTTGGGCATAAGTCGCCGGAAACACGACAGCCTAGAACTAGGCTACTTTAAAATAAAAATATGAAAACAAAGATAAAAATGGGAAAAACTTTTAGGAAGCAATTTCCGGCGTCGGGAAGAGGTACCCCTCACCCCGGTGCAGGAGCGTGCAACCTACAAAGAAAACAATAACAAAAAAAAAATAGAACCTACTTAAATAAAGGGGAGAAGCTCGGCCTCCCCCCAAAAGTCAACGTGCACGAACTCCGTCCCAAGTACAAGGGACAGGCGGTAGCGGGACAGGTAACGTGCGCGAAGATCACCCAGACTGGGACATTCGACAAGAATGTGCCGAACAGTCTGGGGGACGACGCAGTCGTCACAATAGGGCGCAGGCGAGCGCTCCATCAAATAGCGATGCGTCACACGAGTGTGTCCGATTCGGAGACGACAGAAAGCGACCTGAAGCCGCCGCGGAATTGGGGGATAGGTCCATGGGAACAGTCGCGGCGCAATGACACGCAACTTTAAGTTCCCTTCGACCGTCTCCCATCTTCTTTGCTAAGCAGTCCGAAGAGCTGCCCGTATTCCTGCCATGTAGTCGGTGTGAGGAAGAGCGAAACGCTGGTCCGGTCGCAGTCCTCGCGTAATCTCCCGTACCAAGTGGTGTATTGCAACCAGTGAAGACAGACGCAGCGCCTGGAAGAGCCCCGCTGACTTCAAACAGAGGGGACACGGCGTGGAAGCCGACCCCCTCTTGGGACTTGGAGCCATCCGTATACACTGGCAGGGTTCCAGCGTGACGCGAGGTGTGCTCCAAAATTGAAAAACACAAATTAGTGAGACGGCTGGTGCTGCTTGTCATGAAGAAGTGTTTCAATGTCCGGCTGAATGGATGAGGTAGACAACAGAAGAATGGCATTGAGGTGGTCCGATAGTTGGGAGTGAAGGTGAGACTTCGTGTACTTCATTTTGGAGAAGAGCTATTCTCAACAGTAGGTACTGCCAAATATTTTTACTCATTTTCACCGTCAGATTTTTTTTTTTTTGGGAGGAGGGGGTGGGGGGGCATTTGCTTTCTTAGACTTTATGTATACAGTTTTGAAGGATCCTAATAGGGGTTGGGGTGCTTAGAATGTTATGATCATGGGAAGGTGGTCTGCTATTATGTTCCAAGTGGTTCTGGTTATGCAAATGAGATAGAGACTTATGTCTGGAGAGGAGCATCTTTGGGTGTGCTAGCAGGGAAGATTGTCAGGTTGGTTGGGATGTGTGTGCGGTTAGTGGTTGTAGCTATCATGCTATCTGGATGTCTCTGTTGTCTGCTGTTTGGGATTTAAACCAGGATTCGTGGTGTGCATTGAAGTCACCACAGTTGAAGAGATTGTTGCATTGTGAGTGATTCGACACATGGTGCGTGATTTGGGGGTGGTGTGTGTGTGTAGGGGGGGGGGAGTATGTATATATAGGTTTATGAGGTTGTAACCAGAGCCTTTGATGTTAATTTTGATGGATTGTCATTTGTTGTGTGCATCATTGTTTAGGAGTGTTTCGATGTGTGAGGTGGTGTTGGTGAATGGTATAAAGTTGTGAACTAGATATATGAGTCTGTCTCTTCCGGGTGTGGTGTCTCGTCTAAGTGTGGAATAGTGGTAGAAAGGGAAAAGGTTTTGTTGTTTGTTTCTTGGATGAGTGCCATGTGTATGTTGGGTGAATTTCGAGAAACTTGAGACAAATAGTGCGGTTAGTATAAAGCGCATAATTGACAACCGACACTGCATCACGTCCTGGGGGCTGGGTGGGCATCGTGCCTCGCTAGGGAGGAGATTTTCAATGAATTTCTTTGGGGTGTGTTAGAAAGATTCTTTGAAAATCTCCCTTGCGAGGCATGATGCCCAGCCCCAGGACCTGATGCAGTGTAAGTTGTGTTTGAGCTGCAATTTTTGTAGCTCGCCATGTTTGGGTTAAGATATTCAGGTTTGTGTTGGTTAGCTGTATTGTTTGCAATGATAGTACGTGTGTGTGTGTGTACATGTTGCAGGTTCAATTTGTGGTGTATTGTTCTATGGTGGGCAGGTCAGAATAGCTTAGGTGTATCGAGCGTTAATATTGGTGCACCATATGGAGCCCTGACATGTATATATTGTATGTTGCCATGTGAGACATGAGTAGGTGGGGGGTGGGGGAATTGGTGCAGCCTCCCAGGTCCTTAACGCAACAAAGGTGTCAGTCGAATACAAGACCAGAGAATCAGTACTACTCCGTCCAGGAGAGTATTTATGGCCAAGGACGGCCAAGACTACTTTCTCGAGCAAATAATTGGCCAGACACAAAACTTTGAAGACGTCTTGACAGCTAATAAATGAGAGGCCCTTCACAGCTTTTTTTTTTTGGAATGGAAGGGCAGGGGCTTCTCTCCATCCTATGCCCCTCTCGAGGGGGCGCTAAGGCCGGGTCGATCAGCCTCGGCCAAATTCTTCACCGATATAGAGTATGACCCTCATGGTGCCCACCCTCCGAAGGAGGAAATCCCTTATTATTTTCTATTTCCAAGCTAACATATCCCCACTTAAGAGACATACACCGGAGTGGGATCAGGCTTGGGGGTCGGTCCCTCAAGGCTGCGATCTCACTGTAAAGATTTTTAGTCGCGTGCAAATCTACATCTCACTATGTCGGTCGATTCTAACGAAATTTGAAACCCTTCTTGTTTTACATTCTCTTTCGAATGATAGAATTGTCAAGGTACTCTCAAGGTTAGCCCGGGGATTATTTGGCAATAACATCGTAACTATTCGACCGATTCTAACGAAATTTGAAACCCTTATGTTGTTTTACATTCTCTTTTGAATGATAGAATTGCCAAGGTTATCCCGCGGATTATTTGGCAATAACATCGTAACTATTCGACCGATTCTAACGAAATTTGTTTTACATTCTCTTGAATTATAGAATTGCCAAGGTTATCCCGAAGATTATTTGGCAATAACATCGTAACTATTCGACCGATTCTAACGAAATTTGAAACCCTTATGTTGTTTTACATTCTCTTGAATTATAGAATTGCCAAGGTTATCCCGCGGATTATTTGGCAATAACATCGTAACTATTCGACCGATTCTAACGAAATTTGAAACCCTTATGTTGTTTTACATTCTCTTCCAAATGATAGAATTGCCAAGGTCCTCCCAAGGTTAGCCCGGGAATTTTTCTTCAGTAGACCTTGTTTTCATGACCTCTCTTGCTGTCCACCAACAAGTGGACAACTCCAGAAATTACAAAGAATACCCATCTTTAGATCATTAAAAAAATAAAAAAAGGCCAAATAACATAACTAAATAAAGAAACCCGTGTGTATGAGTACACCAACAGCACAAGAGATAAACGGTACCAGGGTACCGCTTACGAAGTTCCCCGAGACTACGGCATTCAAAAAACGAGTGGAGTACAGTCTGGAGCACCAAGACCCGTTTATAAAAAAAGCTCAGTGGAGAGCGGATCATCAGATATGACTACATCTGAGTGTGTTCGATTCGGAGACGACAGAAAATGATATCGTCGAGGCATTGGGGTATGGGGCCACGGGCAAAGACAGGGGTCAACAGCGCGCCTCCCATCTTCTATGCCATGCTGCCATAATGACTTACCAGATCCCTACTATGTAGTCATGGTAGAGAAGAGTGAAACGCCGGTCCAGTGGTTCAATCTGTGCAGACAGCATAGTCTTCACCAATCCCTACAATTCCACAAGACTATCTTGAGGTTGCCATGGCATCGCAGGTACAGCGAACCCAAGAGTCCAGGGGAGTAGGGGGGGCATGGAGACCCATTTTTTAATCAGAAAATGATTAATTTTGGAATTCTGCCCACCCTCGATTTTTTATATTATATATATATATATATATATATATATATATATATATATATATATATATATATATATATATATATATATATATATATATATAAATTTGGTTGTACCAAACTCACAATGGTTTATGAAATACACCCTATAAAATCAGATTTTTTTTTAGGACCTCAGATAAGTTTGATTTGAGGAAGAAAGATAGGACTGGATCAAAGAAAACAAACCGGGGCTAATATTTCTCTTCTTGTTCCCAGTTGATCGAGTTTTCTCAAACTTTTATCCGAATCACACTCATAACATTCACTTTAATCGATAGAAATTCTTCTCAAACTTTTTTCACCAACCATTATAAAAAAAAAAATTAATAGAAAAAAATAGTAAGTTAGAGTTGATGAAACCTTTATAGTAATATGAAAATAAATGTAGGTAAGTCATGATAAAATCGCATAAAATCTCAATCGGCAATAAAGGCTCAGCAAATCAACAAAAATATATGCCGATGCCAATCGATCGGTACATCACTAATATATATATATATATATATATATATATATATATATGTGTGTTTAAAAACCATTGTTTTTTTAATGTAGACTATTTTTTCTTGGGCAAACTCCCCCCCCCAAAAAAACCCTGCTTTTTTTGGTTAGGCTATTGCAATTGCATCATATTGTATTATATATAATATTTAAGGTAATTTCGAAATGGGGGCTACACCCCCCCATACTCCACTTAATTGTGGGGGATTGCACCCACACAATTTTTAAATAAACTCGTAATATTCCTAATTCGAAAGCCTAACATTTGATTCAAATTCAAAAGGCGATTACTAAATGTCATTAGGCCTCTAGATTTTCTACCGAGTCCCATGAGGAGCTTTGCTCCTCATGACTTGATTAAAAGCGTTACCTATATATTCCTGTGAGGTAATTTTGTATAATTATTTTTATTTTGTAGTTTTTAATCAATAAAGATTTGAATTTGAATAAATTAATCCTATTTTCTTTAAGATTGGTTAATATAAAATGTCCATATTTTAATTCAGAAAAAATCCCTTCAAAATGCCTTATAATACAATATGATGCGATTCCAATTAACAATGTGGCTCCCAAGATGGCGGCCAATCTAGTTTTCCTCATAACATCATCATAATTATAAATTTGCCCACATTAAGTAGTGAACAACCTATATAGAGTAAGTATATCTATGCTATACACTATATAAAATTTGTGTATTTTTTAAAAATAGATATTTCTAACAAAGCACCCACAAAATTCGAGGGGGGGAGCATAATCCCCAAATTAACCCAGAAAACAGATGCTACTGAATTCCGGGGCTGGGAGGTGCGGGTTAATCCTGCTTGGCACTACCAGGCCCCCAGCTTTTTCGGCCCGGGGCCCACGACCAAGATATGTGGATATAAAAAGTTAGATATATGGAAATACAAGGGGACAGGGGGGCAGTCAATGGGGGTAAAGAGAAGGCAAAATGCCCGCCATAAACCGCCAGCCGAAGATGAAAATCAGACTGATCACACTTACCTCTTGATGGATATCAATTCCTGTCCCTCAGCCATTTTCCACTCTTCCTCCGTACCACGGATAAGATACTTGTGTAAATGATCTGGGATATTGGGGCTATCCTCATAGTCCTGGGTGGAAACGAAACGTATTAGTGGTTAACTGAGGCAGCATCGATTTAAAAAAAAAAAATTAGGAGCCCATCTAGGAGTACCTATTCGGGCAAAAGTCGCCGTAATCATTGTACAGCTTAATACTAGGATAGATTAGCTAACAAAAAAAAAATGCAGAAACCAAATAACACAGATAAAAAAACAATAAAAGCAAAGAAACGAGCAAAAATACAAAAACTAAGTAATAAAAAAGGCAAGAAGGAAACACGCTCCGGCGCAGGAACATGCTACCTACAACAAAGAGTAGGTAAGCCTCCTCCAAAAAGTCGGGCAGTCCATAAGACTGTGTACACGAACCAGTCCCGGTGCCAGGACAGGTAACGTGCGCGAAGATCACCCAGACTGGGTCATTCAAGAAGAATGTGCGGAACAGTCTGGGACATAATGCAGTCGTCGCAATAAGGAGCAGGCGAGAACTCCATCAAATGGCAGTGCGTCCCGCGACTGTGGCCGATTCGGAGACGACAACAGGCGTAATGGCACGCAACTTCAAGTTCCCATCTTCTTTGCTAAGCAGGCCAGGTTCCTGCCACGTAATCGATGTGAAGAGCAAAAGGCCGGTCTGGTCGCTCAGCCCTCGCGGATTCTTTGGCAAAGGCGTGGCGACAAATGGTCAAAGGTGGTACCCTCCAGGGTGGCATTCTAGGCAGAACCAGAGGAGCCACTGGCCCGAAGCCTATACCAAGCTCTCGGAGTTTTCTAGCCCTAACCCAAAGGGCATAGGGTATGAGTCGCGTCACTCGGCGGCATATGCACCGTCGAGATCGACTGTACACGAAGTGTGAACGGCACCAGTCGGAGAATAAACGCTCGGCTGCGGATGCATAAAACTCGCATCCGTAGTCGAGCTTCGAATGAACAAAGGATTAATAAAAAAGTAAGGCATTGCAACCATATCAGCACCCAGGGTACTGAACGAAGAATGTCCATGGCGGGGGTACAAGAGAACCTAGGATTGGAATATGAGCCGCCCAAGTAAGGCGTCGGTCGAAAACAAGACCGAGGAAACGGTGGGAATCCATCACTTCCATGTGAACCTCATTTAAAAATAAGTCCGGGTCAGGGTAGAGCCGTGGATGGCGGCAGAATTACACCACCTTAGTCTTGGCCAAGGAAAACAGAAGCGTGTGCGCTTAGGCATAGCGAGAGACGCGGTTCAATGCCTGTTGGAGTCGACGCTCCAGAGTTGGCATCTGAGCCGCGCCAAAAGAGATCGAAAGGTCGTCCACGTAGAGCGTAGCGAGAACATCTTCCGGCAGCACCGAGGTGATACCGTTGATGCTCAGGACAAAGAGTGAAACTGAGGACACTTGCCTGCGGGACACCCTCTTCCTTCTCCATTGGGCCAGAGAGGGCTTCCCCCAACCCGTACGCGGAATCGACGATCTCGCAAAAATTCAGATATAAACATTGGGAGGCGTCCCCCTCTCCCCCATCGTGTGGAGTCTCCATGATACCGTATCGCCATGCGATCTCATAGGCCTTCTCCAGATCGAAAAACACTGTGGCGTAGTGCTCTTTACGAAGGAAGGCCTCGCAGACGGCATTTTCCAGTCGGAACAGAGCATCCGACGTGGAGTGGAACTTGCTGAAGCTGCACTGTGCAGAAGATAAGTGGCCTCCATTTTCCTGGTAAAAGGCATTTACAAATTTCTCCAGCAACTTGCACACGCTGGAGCGGAAACCGGACGGGGTAGAGTGATCTCTATCCGGTATTCGAAAAGCGAGCAAGGTAGCGATTCGAGACGATTCATGGCGGATACCCTCTGTCCAGATCCTGTTGAATGAACTTAACAGAAAGGCCAAGCCTCGCTCACCTAGGTGTCGAAGCATGGCTTCAGGGGCAGAGTCCCTCTTATGGGAGATCCACCTAGACCAACTTTTGGTAGGGGCGATCGAGCCGAAGCTCCTTTGGTGCGGTCATCCTTTCGCGGGGCAACTTTAGGAATTCCGGATGACGATCTGAGAGTCTAAGGACTCGGTGGAGGCGCGTGGCCGTTTCGCCTTACGGGAACGGTCACGGTGGGGGATCCCTGGTTTTAGCCAAGGCTCGAGTGTGTGAACCCGCAGAAGGGTTCCGAATGGGCGCACAAACGACCGCCTTGGTAGGACTGGAGGGGCCAGGAGCAGAGGGAGCCTTTTTAAAACTGAGGCATAAAACGTCCTAGGCAGCTCCTGTCGCACCAGGCGCTCTAGGACCAAGTCCTTGTCCTCGCGAAATGAGAAACTAATCGTAGCCCTAACAGCCAGGATTCCCTTCTCAAAAAGATACGCACCACATTGCTTCGACGAAGCGAGGTGCGGCTCTCCGCAATTGACACACTTAGCCACACACGATTTGGACTTATCGTGTACGGTTTTGGAGCAACTTACACAGACTTCGAGTAACCCCAACTTTGACGTCTACAGGAGCGATTAGTATGGCCGAAGAGGTGGCAGTAGTAGCACCTCCGCGGCAGTGGCACGAATGCCTTATCGCGGTAGCGATACCAACAGGCATAGTCGAACGTGACGAAGTGTGTAAAAGGGTGAGTCTCTAAGCCCCTCCCAGTTTTCTCTCACACGCTCGACCTTGACCCCTCCATGGTTGGCCAGCTCTAAGGTGATGTCATCAATGGAGTAGTCGACCAGTTCCCTCACGTAAACCACTCCTTTCACGATGTTTATGGTAGAGTGCGACATCACACTCACCGGAGTGCCATTAAGTGTCCGAAGGGCACTAATCATGGCCGCCTCGGAGGGATTCGACGCATTCGCCAGAGAACTCATGTCCAAGACACGCGTCACGTTCCACTATCTACCAATCTGCTAGCTAATGCAGCTTTGATGGATCATGATGCCCTTGACCAACATGCTACCATCAGTGAAGCGAGTAACCAGATAGCGTTTGAATTGAAGCCAGCGAGCTCAAAAACGCCCGGTAGACTATCAACGAGGGGCTTTGAAGTAATCGAGGTTCCGCTCAGTGCACTTTCGATTTTGGTCTTTGTCTGGGCCCCTCGACCCGAGGGCGTCTCGGGGTGGGACGTGCCGATCATATGCTGGTCGCTTGCCGAAACAGCAGCGGATCCTTCCATCTCCATAGCAAATGCGGAGGGGGGAGAACCTTTAGTCCTCTTCGTCTTCCTGTTCCTTTTCTTTTTGTGAGAGATGGGTGGGGAATGAACCCGCTTCTCTCCGCCACCGGAAGGCACCGAACCCAGGTTCACCCCCATGGAAGATCCTGTCATAAGCGGCAGGGTAGCCTTGGGTACCATGTCCATCTGAAGGGTGGCTCCATGCTGTGGCCATCTCCCCCCAACGCAGCACAAATAGCAAACGAGGTTTCTGTCTTGTCGACCCATGCGGGCTTAAAATGCAGGACGTTAGGGGGACCGGACTGATGGGCCCTATTCTCCCTTGCCCCCCATAAGGGGGTTGGCCTTATCGAGCTGTTCACACTGGGAGCGGTCAATTTTTGGCCGCCTGCCTTCTCTCTTTGGAGTCCCCTTTGATAGTAAAGGAGGGACTGCCACTGGTAGGGAGATGGGCATTGTCCGATGGCACTCAAAAGTAGGGGGTGAGGGGCAAACCACCGCACTCATAGGACTAGGAGAAAACCTCCTCTCCAGTAGATGGTTGTAAGGGCCCCTGAAAAAGCAGGGAGGGGGGGCTCCAAAGGTCGAACTGTTGCCTTGATTTTCCTCATCCTCTCCGACACCTTTGGAGGGTGAGGCATCGCTTGGAGGCGGATCTCAGTGCGCCTTCTGTGTCAACAACATAGATATGCTGAAAAGAGAAAAGAGGGGCTCATGGAAAGCAGATACTATGACCTTCCAATGACTTGGGAGGTCGAGAGAAGTCTCCATAGGATCAGAAAATCCCAGGCTCACCATTCAGGGAACATTGTCCTGGAGCTTCACACCCCATACCCAATATGTGCCCTAGCTAGGGGGCCTTCGGCCCTCGCACCTGGTAAGGACCTCACTATACACTGCCACTCAACTAAGGCTCGTAAGAGAACAAAAAGGGGCCGTACAGCCAGAAACTCTGTGGATAGAAGAGAAAGTGTGGAAGGGGATAGGGGTGTATGCAATAAAGATAAATAGAGATAGGCGGGTCCACTAATGAGTAAAGTGGGTGATCACCTATTATTATCATACCCTGGTGCTGGGTGATCCAAGGATGGCATGCAGACCACCGAGGCACCAGGGTTACGGGAATGAACTCTATCCAGGTGGAAACACTCCTCCTGGTACAAAGTGTGGACAGAAAACGTTGAGAGGATAGCTGTAATGGCATTAATAATAGATATTAAATAATTATAATACATAATAATACTACTAAATAGTAATAAAAAGGTAAAAAGCAGTGCTGAGAGGGGGCAAAGGGAAAGCGCACCAACAACTTTCCCAGCCCCTATCATGAGTTCAAATCAACCCAGTGATGGGCTCCCCTAATTTGCACTCAGGCAGGGAGGACCTTCAGCTCCTACAGGTACCCAGTGCAACACATACTCCACAGGGTAGTCCCCCGGGAAGGCAAAGGGCGGCAGAACACAAGTAGATTTTAATTTTTTTTTTATATCTCAACTGGCTGAACACAAGTAGAAGGCAATGTGTCGAATACTCTTGTAATGTTCCCTCACAGAGCAGCAACCAATTAATGGAAAATGTGGAAGCAAACATAATTGACTACTGCAATTCTCTTCTAGTCAATCTCCCTTCTTCGTCACTTCGCCCCCTATAACTAGTTCAAAACTATGCTGCCTGGCTCCTCTTTCGCCGCCCCCGGTTCTCTCTTTCGATACCTCTGTTACAAGAGTTACACTGGTTACCTATTTGCTTCCGTACCCACTATAAACCTCGAGGCTCTACCTTATCTCTTGTCTGCTCTCTCCCGTCGCCAAACTCCACGGGCACTCCGGTCTAACCTCGCTCCCCTCCTGAACACTCCTCGTTCTGTCCTTTGCTCGATGGGTGACCGTTCCTTCTCAGTTTGTGCTCCTAGACTCTGGAATGCTCTTTCTGCCAAAGTCCGATCCTCTTCCTCCCTTGCTACTTTTAAACGTCTCCTGAAGACTCATCTCTTCAAAATTGCCTTCTCTCCCCTGTAAACTTTCTCTACACTCACTACACAACCTGCACTCTGGGAGGGCACATTATAAATACTTATTATCATTATAATATTACCTTGCCAGCGTCTTTTATGTCCTGTTCAAGAGAAATGGTAACAGGGTTGAAGTAATCCCCTTCCAACATCTCCTTGGGAAGGTGCTTTGCAACGCTGGTTTCCTGGATCTGACAGAGTGCTTTATAGATCTTCCTGATTGTTCGGTTGAATAAACCTAGCGAAGATTCAATGGGCAAATTCATTCTCTTGCTCGCTTCTTCCATCGGCAAACACTGTAATCCACAAGCGACCAAGATTCCCTGAAAGTCAAGACCTTCCATTAATCCATACTAAAATTAACATTTCCTATTCATGAAACTTGATTAAGGTGCAATCAAAGGGAAGGCTGTTTTGTACATGTTTTTTTTTTTTACTGATTTGTACCGTCTAAAGTAAATTTCATTGGGGACCTAGTTTAATATGGTTTCTAAACCATGGGGGAAGAAAAAAATGATCTAAAATGTAAATGGCGAATGTAAAAAAAGATCATTAAATAAGAAGCTATTACATGGATTTGTCAGCAAAAGTAGTGGGGTGTAGTTATGAACATGATCTCAATGCAAATTCTTGTGAAAAACTCACACATTGTGTAGGAGATAGGGTAACTGAAGGCAGCATATTGTTGAAGAATATTGAAGCGATTGGAGGCAGGAGATCAGTGATGAGGTGCCGGTCACTGAGATTTTTGGTGTAGGACTCCAATCGTTGCAGATCATGACCATTTACCAAATTCTTCAAGTTAAACCAATTTATTTCTTAAGGGAAAATAGAAAACATTATTCTTCTTTGCAAGTAATTAATATATTGTCATCATTACCATCATAATGGAATGGGCCTTAACATACTTTAACATCACTTGCCTGAATGCTGAGCTGACACCAAAGTGATAGCCCTACCATCGTAGACGGAATTATAAATAATACTAAAATATATATGCATACATACAAGGCAAAAATGAATGAAACAAATGATTAACTAAAATAATACAGCAAATAAAACTATTTGGAAAGATGAATGATAAACAAGAGATTTGAGAAACCAAGCAAAAAATAGCTATATGATCATCAAAGATAAGACGGTACTTGTTTTGCAGACATACAAGGAGGCAAAAAGGAATGAAACAAATAATTGACCAGAATAAAAATACAATAAATCAAGTGATTGGGAAAGATGAATGAGAAATAAGATGGTAATAGGAAGTTAATCATGAAGGAAGAGATTTGAGAAACCAACCAATAATTAGCTGTTTGATCACCAAAGATAAAACGGTACTTGTTATGCAGACATACAAGGAGGCAAAAAGGAATGAAAAAAATAATTGACCAGAATAATACCATTTGGAAAGATGAATGAGAAACAAGATGGAAATAGGAAATTAATCTGGAGATTTGAGAAACCAAGCGAAAAATAGCTGTATCATTACGAAAGATGAGAAGAGTACTTGTGAGCAATAAGGTTAAAAGTAGATGGCAAGAGCACTTGATTAGTTGCATAATATGGGTATTGAAAATGGAAATGTGATTGGCTTGGTGGATGTAAAGCGGGTGCTGTATCTTACATGCTTTTATGCCACCCAGATTTTCTTCAGTTGAATCAGGCAGCACAAAGGAAGGATGCGACAGCACGTATTATTTTTCAAATCTTCTAGAGGTTATTGAAGGTGCTATTCTGGAGTAAGGAAGAAGTAAGCATGCAAGATATTATCAGTGCTGTGTGGAATGAAAAATGAGAATACTGCTAAAGTATATGATATAGTCTTGTGGCTATGTTATAAGTCATATGAAAGTGGTGGAAGACTGCCTTGATGGTAGTGTGGTATAAGGGTGAAGAGGAGAAAGATGAATGGATGAACTAAAAGGGGATATGTCTGCTGAGGAGTGTGTGCAACTTGTATATTGATGAGCACAGTGGGTTTAGAGCGGGTAGTGTCTGGATCGAGACCTTGCACTGAGAGTGTTGTGAAAAAATGGGATGAGATGAAAAGTGTATGTTGCGTTGATGCAATGGGAGAAAGCATATGATCATATAGGTAGGAATTTTTTTTTTTGTCATCTGGCGACTGCCTTCCAGGGCATAAGTTGCCGCACTCAAGCCAGCCTAAATCTAGGCTACATTAAAAGCAAGATTTAAAAAAAAGAGGAAAAATAAAAAATGAAAACAAAAAGCAAAACAAAAACAAACAAATTGAAGAAATATTATTTTAAAAAATAGGGAGAAGGCCGGCCTCCTCCTCCAAAAAGTCTAAAAGTCCACAGGTCGGTGTGCACGAATCCGTCCCAAGTACAAGGGACAGGCGGTAGCGACCCCACCCATCCCGGTCCCGGGACAGGTATCGTGCGCGAAGATCACCCAGACTGGGACATTCGACAAGAATGTGCTGAAAAGTCTGGGGGACGACGCAGTCGTCACAATTGGGCGCAGGCGAGCGCTCCATCAAATAGCGATGCGTCACAAGTGTGTGCCCGATTCGGAGACGACAGACAGCGACCTGAAAGCCGTCACGGCATTGGGGGATAAGTCCATGGGAACAGTCGCGGCGCAATGGCACGCAACTTTAAGTTCCCTTCGACCGTCTCCCATCTTCTTTGCCAAGCAGTACGAAGAGCTGCCCGTATTCCTGCCATGTAGTTGGTGTGAGCAAGAGCGAAACGCTGGTCTGGTGCAGAGTCCTCGCGGTATCTTTGGCGCGCTCATTCCCCGCAATTCCTACATGTCCAGGAACCCAGCAGAAGATAATCTCGACATCCGCCCGGCTCGCCAAAACCGTGGCGTCACGGATATCGCGAACCAGGGGATGCGGAGATTCCAATGCCACGAGAGCACTCAGGGCGCTTTGTGAGTCGCTATGATGACAATCCGGTCCCCGAACCGGGCACGTCGCGTAATCTCGCGTACCGAGTGGTGTATTGCCACCAGCTCGGCCGTGAAGACAGACGCAGCGCCTGGCAGAGCCCCGCTGACTTCAAACAGAGGGGATACAGCGTGGAAGACGAACCCCTCTTCGGACTTGGAGCCATCCGTATATACTGGCACGATTCCAGCGTAACACGAGGTGTGCTCCAAAAAAGGTCGAACGCAATACTCCCGGCGATGTACAAGCTTTGGGAGCAGAAGCGTGGCGACAAATAGCCAAATGTAGTACCCTCCAGGGTGGCATCCTGGGCAGAACCAGGGGCGCCACCGGCCCGAGAGCTATACCTAGCTCTCGAAGGAGTTTCCTGGCCCTAAACCCAAAGGACTTAGAGTATGACTGGCGTCTCTCGGCGGCATAGGGACCATCGAGATCAGCTGCGGATGCAGTGAGAGCTGTTGGCGACTGAGGAGGCGCCGGGCTCGCGCGTACAGGGTAGTGATGCACTGTACGTGGCGTAGAGCGAGTGGCATCTCCCCAGCATCGACCAACAGGCTCTCAATGGGGAAAGTGCGGATGGCACCGGTCGCAAGGCGAAGGCCGGTGTGGTGGATCGAGTCGACCTTCCGCAATAAACGCTCGCCTGCGGATGCCCGACGAAATTCAGTGACAGTGAAATCGTTCGGGCGGCGCTTATAGCGCATGTAGGCATAACGCTTCTGTTTGAGGGCCGTTTCACACTCGGCCGACCACCAGAGGAGTGGTCGGCGTGCAAAACGGCCAGACGTTCTGGGAATAGTAGTCAGGCCCGCGGCGATGAGGTTGCCGGAAAAGAACTCAACAGCCTCATCTACCGACCTAAACTCCTCGACTGATATAGAGAATTCAGTCATTTCCTGAAATGCAGGCCACAGCGCCCGCGCAAAGCACCACCGAGGTGAGCTCTAAGGCGGCAGTTGCTCTGAAAATGATATTTGAATGGGAAAGTGATCACTACCATGGAGGTCATCGACCACCCCCCAATCAAAATCAGGCTGTGCATCCGAAGAGCACAAAGATAGATCAAGGCAAGAAAATGAAGCGGTTCTCGGGCAGTGATGCGTACTGATCCACATTTAGGACACCTATCTCAAGTTCTTCGATCAGATCGGCAAGGACTTGTCCCCTGGGATTTATGGAGTAATCTCCCCAGAGAGGATGCCTGCCGTTCAGATCTCCAAGCAAGAGAAAGGGCCTAGACAACCATGCAACGACGCGGCGGAATTCGCCCGCATCGAAGTCAGCTGACGGTGGAATGTACGCAGAAATGATAGTATACCTCCTATCCAGGTGCAGCTGCACAGCCACTGCCTGAAAGGAGGTATCTAAAGATAAAGGAAGAACGGAGACATCATGCCGGGTGTAAACCGCGTATCCCCCTGCCAGGCCCCCATCTCGTGGTGGTGAGGTCGCAAGACCCTTATACCCCGAGAGCGCGGGCAGGGGGCAGGGGGCACGCGCCTAGAATGGTCTCCTGCAGAAAAATAGTTAACGGGGAACAGGACGAGACGAGCCTCCGCAGCTCCTCCCAGTTGGCCCAGAGTCCACGGCAATTCCATTGAAGGAATATGCCCTCCAGGTCTAGCTCAGTGGAGACGCGGGGACCCTCTTCGAACAGAAGATCTTCACGGGAATGACCGTACGCTTCCCGGAGGCAGAACCCCGGGCGCTGTTGGCCGGACAAAGCACTGAAGGCGGTGTCGCCTTCGAGGACTTATTGGGGGAGGTTGGGCTCGCTATGCGAGTCTTTTCCTCCCTCCGCCTCGAAACCTTAGGCGGGCGTTGCGGCTTCGGAGGCGGGGGCCCCTCTTTTCGAGGAACCACCGTCTCCGAGCCACTCAGCCCACCACTAGGCGTGGGCGAAGGAGCCGAAGCTCCTTTTTTGCTGTCCTCCTTTCAGGGGACAGCTTTAGGAACCCCAAAAGATGGCCTGGCGACCAACTTCAGGGGTGTTGCCTCCTGTGAGTCTAACGACTCGGTGGAGGCGCGTGGCCGTTTCGCCTTACGGGAAACGGTCACGCTGGGGAAGGGCAGGGGGAGCCCTGGTTTGAGCCGGGGCTGGGTGTGAACCCTTTTTGCCGCCAGCTTTACCAGGGGAGCGCCCGGGTTGAGTAGAACCCTCAGAAGGGCTCCGAATGGGCGCGAAAACAACCGTGCTCGTTGGCCTGGATGAGCCAGGAGCGGAGGGTGCCTTTCTAACTATTGAGGCATATGACGTCCCAGGCAGAGCCGGGCGCGCCACGACCAAGTCCTTAGCCTCGCGGAATGAGATTCGATCCTGGGCCTGAACGGTCAGGATTTCTTTCTCAAGGAGATATGAACCACATTGGTTCGAAGAAACAGGGTGCGGCTTTCCGCAATTGACACACTTGGCCACACACGATTTAGACTTATCGTGTGCGGCCGTGGAGCAAATTACACAGGATTTGGGTAACCCCGACTTTGCACGTCGACAGGAGCGATTAGTATGGCCGAAGAGGTGGCAGTAGTAGCACCTCCGCGGCAGTGGCACGAATGCCTTCACGCGGTAGCGGTACCAACCGGCACGCACCGACTCAGGGAGCTTGTCACAGTCGAACGTGACGAAGAGTGTAGGGGTGGGTGTCGAGGTCCCTCCTTGTTTTCTCATCACACGTTCGACCTTGACCGCCCCATGCTCAGCCAGCTTTAAGGTGATGTCCTCTATGGAGCAGTCAACGAGTTCCCTCGCATAAACTACTCCTTTCATAAAGTTCATGGTAGAGTGCGGCGTCACACTGACCGTGGTGCCATCAAGTGTCCGAAGAGCACTTATCTTGGCCGCCTCGGAGGGATTCGCCAGAAGGCTCTCTACCAATTACACTAGCTAATGCTCTCCTCTGATGGATCATGTTGCCCTTGGCAAACATGCTGCCATCAGTGGAGCGAATAACGAGGAAGCGTTTGAAGCCAGTGGGCTCGAAAACACCAGGTAACCTCTGAATGAGGGGCCCCGAGGTTATCGATGCTCCGCCCTGTGCACTTTGGGCCTTAGTCATAGTCAGGGGCTCCGCACCCGGGAAAGGGGCAGAGGGGCCGGATGTGCCGATCTTGGCTTGGTCGCTTACCAAAGTGGCAGCAGACCCATCCATCCCCGCAGCCCCCGCAGATGGAGAGGAGCCCCGAGTCTTTCTTATTTTTTTTCTTTTTAGGAGAAGAGGGTGGGGAATGAACCCGCTTCTCCTCTCCACCGGCAGAAGTCCCTAGGCCAGATGAACCGGCCTCAGCCAGGTCCTTCTCTGAGATGGAGAAGGTCCTGGTAGTCGCAGGGGCACCGGTTGGAGGAGACCCCTCCCCTCCTTGTACTGCCTCAGAAAGCCGGGCCGTTTGATGAGGACCTTGCATAGGGGCAGATTCGGGTTCGGTGCTTGGCGCCGAGTCCGGACTCCCACCCATGGAAAGCCCTACCGTCTGAGGCTGGGTTGCCTCAAGGACCATGTCTATCCCAGGAGGAGCCTCCAGTTGGCCACCCCCTCCCAGGACATCGCAGGTCCCGTTGGCAGCGTCACCAGTCATATGTGGGGAGGCACAGGCCTTGACCGCGGCAAGGTTCAATATTCTGGCCAGCAAGTCTTTTGAGGGAAGCGACCGAAGGGACCTGGCTTCCCTCTCCCCCTAAGGGGGTTTGCCCTACCGAGCCACTTCACTGGGCAGCGGTCGGCTATAAGATGCCTGCTGGCTTTCTTGGCAGTCCCCTTGGAAAGAAAAGGGGGGACTGCCGCTGGAAAAAGGGAGGTGCCCGAAAGCACCTCCAGACAAGGGGGTGAGCCAAAGTGCCCTACACCCGTAGGCGAAGTAGAGGAGTAAGCCTCCTCTCTGGTTAGAGAAATATGGAGGGTCCCCTGAGAAAGCACAGGAAGGGGAGGGAACCTCCATTTTTTTTGTGGATCTACCCGAGGGCGGCTCCGTTGATGAGCAAGAGGAATTGGGGAGAGATTTGGGTTTTTTCTATATTTTCATTCATGGGCATGGTGACCCTATTTGTTCCACGGGAAGCAATAGCTCATCACCCCTCGCAGTAGCCTGCACTGCAAGGGGTGCGTACAGGACCTGGCAGAGCCAGGCGCCGCCATTTCGGATCACCCCTCCCGCCTGGTGTCCTGGCAGTCCCTCAGCATGGCGGTTCCACCTTGGACACGGCGTAAAACAATTAATAGAGTGTGAAGTGAGAAGGAAAGGGCATGTGAGGAAGGTATGGGTGGGGATGAAGCAGGTTGTTAAAAACCAACCACCCCAGAGCGGAGCTCAGGGGTTAGGGAACATTGTCCCCTCCCCCCTCAGCCCCGATCCGGGACGGTTGTCTGAGAAGAAGGTCAGCATCTACCCTGAGAAAATAGAGGACAACCAGAGAAAGTTGTGGGAGAGGTTGTAGGGGAGAAATACAGGTTGTCTGAAAGAAGGAGAAGAGGCTAAGCTGGGGTCGGACGGGGTGCTGAGTTCCGTCAGCACGGCGGCCAGGATGGCAAATCACCGCGCCCCTTACGGGGTATAGATAGGAAAGAACTATGGCAGGTTCTAAAAATGCATGACTTGGGTGGCAAAATATTAGAAGGTATCTAAGTTAAGTTGAAAGCTAGATTGAGTGAATGGCTTGACATGTGTGAGGGTTACAAGACAAGGTTGTGTTATGTGTCGCCATAGGTGTTTACCAGATTTTGCAAAACTTCTTTTACACTTGTTTTTTGTTTAATCTTTCGTAAGGTTCATGTGTGTGATAGAAAAGGTTACGTCGAACAAACTTAAAGTTCTACTTTTCCAGCATGTGTCATTAAAACATCTTTTCCATTGTGTGCAGGTGTGTCAAGATGGAAGTGAAAATAATAGGGATGTCTGCTCTCCTGCGCAAGTCTGACATAGCCAAGAGGCTCAACGTCATTAGGATGACCGTCCACAAAGTCCTGGAGAGGCTCAAGAGCCGCAGTCACCCGACCTTTATCCCTTCGACTAGAGCCTGTGGGCGCATGTCGAGAACAAGGCCTGCAAGGTCGTCACAGTAACGTCGACGAGCTGAAGTCCTCCATGCATGAGAAAGGACTTCGTCCGCAACGTGAGCGCAGCCTTCAAGTCTTTCCTGGAGCGTGTGTTCGCCGCCGAGGGCGACCACATTGATTAATATTACAATTTAAACACATTTTAGATGTCAAAACAATAAAAACTTGTCTAAATGCATCAAAACTATCATTGTGTCCTTTGTTGAGAGCGTCGTAACGAGTGTAGCAGGACCTTTGCAATATCCAGTAATATCTTTATTGATGGATAACAGAGAAACATGAATCAGAATGAAGAAGACTGCGAGATTGATTAGGAATGGTGATGAAGAGGTTCTATGCTGGTGTATGGTAATGATCCGGTGTGAGATGGATTTAAAAATATTGAAAGCTTTTAATGGGGTTCCTGAGGAAAGGATTATAAGTGAATGCAGAAAAAGAGGAATGGTATTTGGGGGGCGAATATGGGTCTGTGTTTTTTTTTTACACTAATCAACAATTGAAAACCCTACATGAAAGAGGAGGGGGGGGGGGACACCCCGGGGTATGTGCATAGGTGGGCGATATCGCGATAACAATATCAGGTTATCCGATATTTTTTTCCCCCAGCGTTATCGATTCATCGGTATCGCCGATACTTTTGGTTCCAAACTACCGATAATCGATAATTTCAGTTTTTGGTTCCTGCTTAGCACAGGGGCGAGCCGCGCGTGCCTTGGAGGCAGAAATAGGTAGGTCCGAGCTGGGAGGAGGATCCTCAAAACCTATGAGGAGATGAAGGAGAGCCTCAGCAGGTAACAAACTAAGAAACAGTATTCAAATATTATTACTATTGTATTATAAAATAACGCTATATATAGTCAATAATCAACATTGTATTATACTTTTGGATTTATCGATTTATCGGTTATCACCTTATCGGGCGATAAATTTATCACGTTATCGATTATTGATAATCGCCGATAAGGTTATCGTTATCCATTTATCGGTTATCGTGATACATTTTTTCGTTATCGCCCCCACCTATGGGTATGTGGATATGAGTATTCACTCGGTATGTTCCAGAATGGAGAAGAGTAAATATATTGTGCTGCAAATACGGGAATATGACAGCGGTGTTGTGATAGGTTCTATGCGTAATGACCGGTGTAGGAGCTATCTAGCCCTCAGGGGTAGGCCCAGACCATCAGCCAAATAGGTGGTCAGACCATGGCAAGTGCTGAAATTTTGTGTCCGTTCTCGCACGGGTTGAAACCCGGAACCTAGGCATTAGAAATCTAACACTGTATCTAGTAGGGTAACGAGAGCTCCATTAAGGAGTGTGGATGATAGCGGTACAGTTGGAGGAGGCGCCGACCACATCTTAAATGGGACATATTAGAGTGTGAATTTTTTTTTTTAACTAGCCCAATGACAGCCAACAACAAGGGCACAGGTGCCGAAATGATAAATAAGCATATTTTAAGGCTAGGTTAAAGAAAATAAAACATCAAAAAGGAAAATTCCCCCCACCCCAACCAAAAGGACAAGAGAAAAGATACACTGAGGTTGCTGGAGAAGAACTCAATGGCTTCAACAACTAACCTAAACTTTGACTGGGGCAGATAAATCAGTAATTTCCTGAAATGCAGAACACATAGGCCGCTGCAAGCACCATTGAGATGGTTTTAGCTGTCAATGGGGAACCAGTCAGGGGGGAGGAGGTCCCTCCTTTTCTTTTGAGTCCTTGTGGGTCCATGCTGCTTAAGAGGACCTTGCACAGGGGTGGATTCAGGTCCGGTCTTATCTCGCACTGAAGCGAGATCAGACCCAATGGATGACCCTACCATCTTGTGTGGGGACCCCTTTGGGGCTACCACTTGAAAAGGAGACCCCAAGTGGCCAAACGTTGCCAGGTGGACCAGTTACTCCCACATAAGCAACCAGAGGCAGGACAACGGGGTGGATTTCCTTACTAGGTCGTACAGGACAGTCAAGATCTGCTGTGGCAGACCCAGAGATGGGACACTGAGAATTTTCATTGTCCTGGCAACCAACAGGGCAGTAAACCGCACCTGTCACCAGCAGTACGGCCATATGCACCTAAGAACAGCCGCGGAGAAGGGGTTATTGGAGGCATAAACCGATCTTCCCATTAATCGTACCCCAACACCGGAAACCCCTCAAGTCCTGGTCTCTGGCAACCTGCATGCCTTGTTTCTAGATGCTCCAAAGCCTCTCTTCTGACACAGCATGAGGTAGCTGGTCAGAAGGTTGAGAGCAAAATTGTTAAAAAAAAGAAGAAAGAGGAATATTGAGAGGGAGCGAGGGGAAAGCGCACCGGGCTACACTCCTGCAGTGCAAAATAGGTGACAAGAAGCCCAGGTAGTCTCAATTGATTAAAAAAAAAAATTAAAGAGCCCATCTGGCGATTGCCTACTGGGGCAGTCTCAATCTAGATCAAACTGGCTGGGGGCACTGGGAAATGGAGGGGGCGCCGATCCTCAATGTGCCAGTCTATATACGCCCCTCCCCACTGCCTCCTTGTGGCAGTCTATAGGGGAGAGTGAAATCAGACTGGAAGAACTGAACTCATTTTTAATTTTACTATTTTGGATGAAAAGGATCATCCAAGTAATTTGAGTATATTTTAAATGAACCAAAATGGGGTGTTTGTATGAGAGGGGGCGCACTTCATGTAGCAACTCCCCCCCCTCCTCACCCCGAGGTCTCAATCAAGGACAATTCAGCCATCATCTTTAGTCATTTAGGCCAGCAAAACTGACCTCCATCAGAGAAGAGAGAGGGGGGGGGGCCCAGCAAGCTCAAAACAAGCATGTGACTGCTGCGAGAAAAAGAGTACAAATATAACTTAGTATGCAAGGATATGGGAGGAGCAATGTGTGGCAGTAAAGCTGTGCGAAGCATGCACGCTTATTTGGGTGTAAAATCGACTCAATTGCTTGGTGAATAGGCACAAAGAGCACAAACAAAAGGGGGTTGACATATTTTTAACAATCATTTTCCCACAAAAGGGGGTCTATGTGTATCAATGCCAATAAAACTACCGACCCTCCTCCCACTCTAAGTCTTAGATTTCACTTTACTTACTGGCCCCGCTATCGCTTCTGCAAGGTGGGGGGTTCCTAGGACAACCATGCTTCCTGGGTGGGTTCACAGGGCCCTATAAGAGGAGAATGTGTAGTGCGTGCTTGTATGAGGTTGCATCTGGTGCAAGTTAGTGTGGAGGCAAGGTTTATTCGTGTTTGTATTGTTGGAGTATGGTGGAGTTTAGTAGAGTGTCCTGACCTGAGTTGAGATAGGATTACTTGCTAGGTTCTATGTAGTGATTTCTCTGATTGGTTTATTAAGGTGGAGGGGGACGGCTCATTTAGGATGTTTGGTGGTAGTATTTTTGCACGAAGGGAGTGTGAATGTGTATGATTATGTTGGGGTTTGATGGTGGATGAGGGAGATTACTGTAAAGATGTTGGAAGAGATATGCAGGGCTTTTTTACTTGTGTGGGTGGTGGGGGCTTAGCTGTCAGATGGCCCAATGCCATTATTGTTTTTTCATGTGAAAATGCCCTTTCATACCTTGCCCCCCCCCTCCTTAATGCATGGAGGGGGTTGACAAATATGTGCAGATGCAAAATCTGGAGGTAATGAGCGTGCAATTCGAGCATGTTTTAAAGGGTTTATACGAGTATAGGATGGGTATGTGGTCTTGCTACAGCTGGTGGAAAATAAGTGGGTACCAAATAATGGAAGTGAAAGAAAACATGAAGCATAATTAAATCTGTTGTAGGTGTGAAGGTGTGAAATGCTGGTAAGGATCATGGGTTTATGAAACGAATGTCATGTGGAGAAAAGGCAATTACAAATGTTGTGTTATTTTAGCATTCATACTGACCCTCTGCCCTAGGTTAAGTGATAAACCTTCGAAGGGCATCCGCTAGGCTCCTTCTTGGCAATCCTTATCGCGCCAATAACCCTCTGGAAGAATAAATAAAGAACTACCAACCTGCAGATTCGGTGATATCGTTGAAGAATGCTAAGATATTATGTGCAAGTTGAGGAGAAGAGGTCCTAAAAGGCCCCGAAAGCTGAATCAAGAATTTAGAAATGAAATCTTGAGCAGAAGACTTAATCCATTTAGGCAGGGAAATTCCTGTAGGCGATGATAATGAGAAAGGCTCCTCTGTCATTGGGTACACCATAATGCAATTGTGTTCACCCGTGATTTTGTTTAAGCTATGGCTGAAAATGAGAGAGAATTCATATAGATGAGAGGCATGGCCGAGGGTTGAAAAGTGGGAGAGTATCGGTTATACATAATACAAATATGGGCACTGGCTCACCTAATGTGGAGAGGGAGGAAATCCAATTTCTTCCAGAATGGAAACAAGGCCTCTGTTAATCCATATGACACGCCAATATAATCAATCGTCTCTGGACTTTTCTCGCTTAATCTTACCAAAATTGGGCTTTCCGAGGCAGTGGGATTTTCTGGGAAGGAAAAGAGAGGAAAATAATGTAAATAGATCCCCGGGAGCAGATGGCAACTCTTTTCCATTAGACGGTTTTAGAGATTAAGGGAGAAAGCTTCGATTCTCCAGCTTGTGCTGAAGGCCCCATCATTACCACAATTAAGTGGGCACGTGTCAGACTGTCTTGGGACCAGTTTAAAGTGGAAGGAAAAATTTGAGAGCACCTTGTGTTAGTGGTTTATTTAACAGTTAGGAAGAGTTCAATTACAGCTTAAGCCCCACCAGGATTGCATCCAAGTTGTTGTCGCATCGCTCCCTAGGACCATATAACCTCTGCTCCTTCTAACCACTTGGGAGATTCAAAGAAAGCTTTTTCTCAGTTTGTGCTGAAAGCCCCTACCAACGTTCCCACAATTAGTGGGGCAGTGGCTTCTGTGAGGCTGTCCTGAAGGACCAAGTTAGAGTGGACTGAGGCTGTTGCATACTGTCAGAATATTTTAGCACCCCCACCTGTGCTAGCGGTCCATTTAACAGGTAGGAAGTGAAAGTTCTACTGCAACTTAACCTCACACGGAATACATATTTCCCTATGGTGAATACCGTGATGTGTTAACATCTACGCTTTATAGAAAACAACTAAATGCAACCATGCATACGTGAAGTGGAGAACATAGCGGTAGGCAAGACCTATCTAAATTAAGTTAGGTTGGTTGACTCCAATCAACCGTGTCTTGCTAATTAAAGCTCCATTTATCTTAGGGGAACAATGAAAGCTAACATTAATTAAGCTACACTTTTCTTTTCTTTTTAACTTTAGGAGCCCATCTGGCGACTGCCTACTTGGGCATAAGTCGACGTACTCATGACAGCCTAGTACTAGGCTACATTAAAATAGCAAGATGCAAAACAAAATACGCATTCCTTATTTAGGCTCAGTGTGCTGAAAGAAAGGAGAAGAGGCTAAGCTGGGGCCGAACGGGGCGCTGCGTCTCGTCAGCACGGTGGCCAGGAAGGCAAATCGCCGCGCACCCTTACGGGGCAAAAGAAAACAATAACACTAAAAAAAGAGGAAAGGAAAAGAGCAACAAGCAGGAACGTGCGACCTACAAAAACAACAAAAAAACAGTTAGATAAAATAGAAGAGGGCGGCCTCCTCCCAAAACTCATAAAGAGTCCACAAGTCAGCGTGCACGAAGCTGCCCCGAGTACAAGGGACAAGTGGTAGCGACCCCGCTCATCCCGGTACCGGGACAGGTAGCATGCGAGAAGATCACTCAGACTGGGACATTCAACAAGAATGTGCCGAACAGTCTGGGGGACAACGCAGTCGTCACAATAAGGCGCAGGCAAGTGCTCCATTAAATGGCGTAATTAAGCTACAGATGCTCACTTTTTAAATTAGAAAGAGAAAATGAATTAGGTAAAGACCAATGGATCTAAAAAGTAGAGAAGAGATTGAGAAAATGAATCAGGCAAAGACCAATGGATCTAAAAAGTAGAGAAGAGATTGAGAAAATGAATCAGGCAAAGACCAATTGGTATAAATTCTCGGATTCATTTCCTGCCATGGTATTGAAGTATACCCAGTAATTTGGCCATGATTTTTTTTTATTCCCCCCCCCCCCCAGTTTCTCCTCATTGGCACCCAGCAGCACTCAGGTACTGCACCCCAACACATGCCTAGTTCCAGGAGTAGTGGTACCTTAAGGTAGTAAAATAGATCTGAATTGGTTTAAGGCCTGGTAGGAAGTATTAGGTGATAAGAACATAAGAAGGAGTCCACAAAAGGCTAATCAATATCCTATATGAGGCAGTCCCCCCTGTTCCCATCACCCAGTTCAGTCCCACTATCTAGTAAGATGTAGAATGTAATACAGTTCAGGACCTTATTACACCTCTCAATAAACTCACTACACCACCCATCATTCTCATCTATAAATCTAGCCAAGATATTCTTAAAACTCCCTAGAGAGGACGCATCTATCACATGACTAGTGAGCCTATTCCATTCATCTACCACTCCATTTGTAAACTAATCAACCAATCACCTAAACTCATCCAGCTTAAACCCATTGGTACGTGTCCTTTCCTTTTAACTAAAAATAAGAACCTTACCTATGTCTCCCCTATTATAACCTTTTACCCACTTGAAGACTTCAATTAAGTCCTCTCAGACTCTTCTTTCTAGCCTATGTGGGTGGATGTTGTTGAGTTGTTTGAGTAAGGGGGTTTCTGTTTGTGTGCTGGCAGGGAATTCAGTGGGGCTTATGAGTTGGGGCTCCAAGCTCGGGATGCATAATTTATAGAAAAAGGCTCTGTCATAGGGAACAGTATAATTAGGCTAGATTAAAAAAAAATACAAAAAACAAATAAAGATATAAAAAAAAGACAAAGAAACAAGCAAAAAAGCAAGAAGGAAACATGCTCCAGCATTGGGTACTGGTAATGAAACATGTGCACCAAAGGGAAGTCCAAAAAATCAACAGCAAAAGTAATTGTAACTGTTTGGGGGTACTACAGGTGTTAATTGACTTTATTAAAAATCAGAAAACAATGCGACATTTGTGTATTGTGAAAAATTACACAAGGAAAAAAACTGAATTCTCTTCCATAATGACAATGTTCCAGATCATTGTCGGTATGCAAGATCAAAAGTTAGAGACTTTTGCTGGGAATTGCTGGCAGTTCTGATTTGGCCCCCTGTGACTTTCATGAATTCCTAATTTGAAGAAAAGGACCAAAGGATTCATTTTTCAACAGAGGAAGAGGTAAAAACAAAACTAAAAATCTGGTTCTAATACGAAAGTTGGAAAACTAAAATTTCAATTCTTCATATATTTAGTTTAATATCATTTTAGGGGAACATTATGAACACCTCTCATAGGTGTTATAAGAAATCTCAATTTGGAATTCATATTCTACCTTAAAGAGAGTGGCCTCCCGATATCGGCATCAAACCAAGTTCTTGGAAATCCCCCTCCTGCTCATATGAGGCTCCAACTATTAATTCATGTCCCCTTTATGCCGCAAAGCCCCAGATACAGGGGACAGGCTCTTACTACATTCATGTTGCGGGAAACCCTCATAATATTCCCTCAAGATGATGATGTTTATAGCTCCCCCAGAGCAGATGGCATATCTACTCCTTCCGGCCGCTTGGGAGATTTAGGGAGAAAGCTGTGCTGTAGTCCCCATCAACATTACCAGAATCAAGTGAGACCGCATTCTATAAAGCTGTTCTGAGCGACCATGTTAGAATGAAGGGAGGCAGTTGCATGCTATGGGAAGTTTTATAGCATGCCCCTGAGCTAGCAATCCAAACAATAGCTAATAGGTGATATTTCTATTGCAACTTAACCTCAAATGGAATACATCCAGGTGGGATGGGCGTGTCATATCCACTTGGGAATGACTGACCACTCTTCCACTTTTTTCGTTTTCCCTACAGGGTGGCTCGAAGATGTAGTTGAGAAGACGTTTGTGATAACAATCACTCACAGGTGAAAATGAGCTCTGCTTAATGCACTTTATGTCACCCCATGATGACAAATCCGAGCCCTTAACATCGCTGCCTCAAAACCTTGCCTGATGTACCACTCATCCCACCCCCTTTGTGGACCAGATTCCCAGACAGACACTGATATTAACATAAAGATCAGTCATCATTGGGGGGAAGGTGTTCAGGGAGTTTTGCCACCAATCAACGATCCATAACATTGGAAGGAGGAGGAGGATGGGGAAGGGTTGTTGAGTGTCAGGTCTCTGTAGATAAGAGTACCTGGGGAAAATGTAACACTGGGCACCATGTAGGTGATATGACAAGACCACCTCACCTAGATGTATCGCGTGTAAAGTTAAGTTGTATTTGAACTTCCACTGTTGCATGGACTACTAGCACAGAAAGGTGTTATGAAATTCCCACGCCATGCAACAGCTTTCCTCCACTCTAAAGATGGTCCCCTCATTAAAAGCACGGCCCTACTTAGTTGTGGTATCATTAGCAGGGTCTACATCACATGCTGTAGGATCAAAAAGCTTTCTCCCTAAATCTCCAGAGTTGGGGGAAGAATCAGAGATTCCCTCTGTTTCTGGGTAGCTAGAAATGAGTACCCCATAAACAGAGCTTCAGATTGGAGAAACCGAACCCCAAAACGTTGCATCAAAATGCATTCTCATCCCCTATAACACTGTAACCTTATTATCTAGAATAGGCATCGGCCAACCCTGGCACTCGTGACAAAATGTGGCACGCATCTATCCTTGGCACAGGATAAGATTTCCCCCTCTCCTTTAAGTTTATGCCTTGTATGCTAAATCTTCAGCAGTGTTAAGATCTCAAATAGTATCGTAGGTCTGGATGTGTTTTCTGCATAGTGCTTGGGGAAAATATAAGAAATCAATAGTTATCAGGGATTATGTAACATGTGCACACATGTATTGGTGAATTCACTTTAATATCATAAATATCATAATAATGGCTGATCACTTTTCATACCTATATTTTTAGATAATGTACATTGGGCATTATAGTTGCTTGGCACTCAAGACCAAAAATTCTTTTTTCAAAAATGGATTTGGCACACACGACCAAAAGGTTTGCCGATGCTTGATCTAAAACTGTGTATTGCTGAGCACATTTAAGAATAGATTGTTTCAAGCGAGAACGGATTCACAATTCAACCCTTCCACCCATGGTTGCAACCACATTAACGTAGTGGTGGTATTCTTACTTCCCCATAACAGATTTTTTAAAAAATCAGAAACTGAAATTTTCCATCATAAAATTACAAGCAAATCAGAATGGAAACAATTTTAGAAATATAAATAAACTAACTTATTTGATTAATTAATTTAAGTCCTTACCACCATTTAAATTTTCTGTATAAGGTACTTGAGCTTCATCTAGATCTTCATCTAAGCTGACAAATTTACCATGAAAATAATCTTTTAACAGATTGATGGCTCTTGATCCATACCCCATTGACTGAAATGAAAGAGAATTTACTCAAATCCAACCAAAAAATCAATGGATTAAAAATGATTACAAAGATGGGTTAAGTTTTGCGTTTGTGAAAATGAGTAGCTTACTTTGGGGACATTGAAATTTCAGGTTAAACATTAACGTGAGTCAGCACAGAAGCTTCGACTCAGTACCACTTCAAAATCGGTAGTAATGCGCGAAGGTGGAATTTTTGAAAAGTGGCAGAGCTTGAAAGTTGAATACATAGAATAAACCTTGCCTCAACACCTACTTATAGACTGCTCAAACCTCACACGACCACACACAATATTTATCTTAGAGACGTGTGGACCCACTGAAGGAGTGGTGGTCTTTCAATGGACTGCCTACTACACAGAAGAGAGGCAGGGGGGGGAGGGTCAACAACTGAGTCTTGAAAGTCAAAACCAGCTTCGTCACATAAACAAGACAGATAATCCGGTCAATTGTCAAGATGCAAAAGAGAGAAGTGGGGATATATGTGATAAAGAAGAGAGCTAGTGAAGGGCTTTAGATTAAAAATTCATAAATTCGCGTTGAGATAAACCTGAATGGAAAAGAAGGCGTGATAGGGTAAGGTACATTAAGCAGCGATAATGCGAGCCAACCACAACGTTGAAAACAAGTTTACGAGGATTTCTTGTTTGGTCAGCAGTTAGCCCAGTGGATACAGCATTAGACTTCTAGCGTGTAGGCGCGACTTCGATCCTAGTGTGCGTAAACAGAAAATTTTGAGGGGTGTTGCAAGCTGGCTGCTCAATGGCAGATACACTGAAACTTACACACCTTTGAGGTTAATTAAATCCACACGCACACAGCCAATCATAACACCGCTATGACTCCTTTATTCACACGCTATCCTTGGTTCCAGAACCCTGCAATCATAACCTGACTGAGGTGGATACTTGTGGCCCCTGTGAGGGGCTCTATGATTACTGGTCGGTGTCATAACCCATAACCCAATACTACCCAGCCCCTGTCACTCTCTGGCACACTAGCAATTTTCAGTCTGATCTTTATGTACATTTCATTATTCAGTCAGGTGGGGGGATCGGAACTCACAATACTAAGATGGAAATGGTGAAATCCACCCAGGACATTCACTTAGGGGAAAAAAATGAGTGGAAAAGGGATGATTGCCCATCTGATGGGAAGAGCCTACAGGGAAACAAGTTGTCACAATCACCCCTACAGCCTGATGCTAGGCTATTTTAGAACCAAAACACTACTTATGAACAAATGCAAAACCAATAAAAAAAGAAAACAAGCAAGGAGAAGGAAGTGAGTCTCTCCCTGCGCTGTGGGAGTGTGCAACCAATACCAAAGAGAGTCCAAGAAGGCAGTGTACAACTCTGTCCCGAGTACAAAGGAATCATAAACCTCCAAGATGGGGTTGTCAAGAGAGGGTAGAGTTAGCTAGTCAGAGTAAAAGATCATACATAGAATTGGAATCTACTAACTGGACCACACTGTATGAGAAAACTTACAACTAATAGTGTGATAGGGGGCGAAGGGGGGGGGGGGCAAATAACATGGAGCACTCCTGTAAAAAAGAAATTATCTCCTACTCTGACTCTGTTAAACTAAATAAAATAAAGATAAATTCATACCAGAATCTACCGGATACCAGCCGAGTTCAAAGACTACCTACCATCCAGTGACTAAAGATAGCCAATGTGACTCAACTTCCCTCAACAGTTTTTTCATTCGGGGGGCACTGAACCCCAGCAAGAAATAAACTCACAAACGAAACATCATTATCAACCAATTTCACCCCAAAGCATGTTCAGCGTGTTTCAATGCTACTAAAAACTGACATCACATTTTCCACTTCTTTTTGCTTTATCAAGAACAAGGCAAAGTTTTCTCATGCCAAATTGGCCCCTTAATAACCCTGTAGCATCTCATCTGGTCAGGGCTCATTCATGGAGAGAAGGCCCCAAGCAGAGGGGGAAAATAACCAATCAAAATTAAGGGGGTAAAATTCATTGAGGGCAAAGGAATTTAACAAGTCAACCACAGGAATTCAGTAAAATTCAGTGAGGGTAAAAGTGTAATAAGAGTCAACTGCAGGAATTCAATCAAATTAATTGAGGACAAAAGAGTCAAACAAGTCAACTGCAGGAATTCAGTGACAACAAAAGAGTCAAATGCAGGAATTCAGTGACAGTAAAAGAGTTACAAGAGTCAACCGCAGGAATTCAGTAAATTTCAGTCACAGAATAAGAGTCCCATTGGGTTGAGGCAAAAAGTTCTTGCGGTTTTATCAAATTTATTCATTACCATTAACAATTTTAGAAAAACTTAATTTTTAATTGATAACAATATACAATTTAATCAATAATGTATTCTCTGTTGTTATTTACGACTTCTTCCTAACGTTCAGCTAGTTTTTTGATGCCTCTGCAATAAAAATCTCTGGATTTTGAATCAAAGAATTCGTCTAACCAGGTTCTTAATTCCACATCAGTATTGAACGAAATGCTGTGCAAATTGTTGGAGAGCGATCGGAACGGATGGAAATCCAATGGAGCCAAGTGTGGCAAATATGGAGGATGTGGCAGGATTTCCCAATTAAGCGTTAGGAAGGCGTCTTTTGTCATATTGGCAATGTGAGGACGAGCATTGTCATGTTGCAGAAGGACTCCATAATGTCGATGAGGTCACTTTTTACGAATAGCTTTGGCGAGTCGATACATTTGTTGAATGTAGAGTTCTGCACTGACAATCTCGTTGTTCGCAAGGAGCTCATAAATAATGCCTTCACAATCCCACCACACACACAGCATTGTCTTTCGTGGATGAAGTCCTTGCTTTAATCGCGGAAGTGTTTTTTTATTGGGGCTAAGCCATCGTTTTTGATGGTTCATATTGACATAAACACACCACTTTTTGTTGCCAGTGATGATGCGGTAAAGAAATCTGTCCTTATATCCACGAGTAGCCTTGTGATGAGCAAGCAAACCTGCGTCAATCGTGGAGCGTTGAAGTTTATTTCTTTCACTCAAAGCGTGCGGAACCCATGCACAGAGTTTTTTTTACTTTTCCAAACGAATGAAGGTGATTCACTACAGTTTTCTGATCACACGCCAATTCTCTAGTCGATTGATGAGGATTTTCATGAAGAAGGTCGTTCAATCGATCTTCATCCAACTTAATGGGGGCAACTAGAGCATTCTTCGTCATTAAGATTGGAATGACCATTTTTGAAACGTGAAAACCACCACTGAGCTGTCCTTTCTGATAAAGCATTTTCTCCATACACAGCTCAAATATCGTGATGAGCTTTGGCTGCGTTTGCATTGTTCTTGTCTCGATTGAAAATGAATAACAACAAGTGTCAAAAATGTGCCTTTCTTTCAACTTGACATTCCATTTTGAAGGTAAAGAACAAAAATTAAATTAACACAACTTTTAAATAAACTGCAATCACTTATTACTCAACTTCAAGATGTAGCCTAAGCAAAAGCCTAATAGTCTACGCTGTTAAGAGACGTAGCCTAACCTTTGCAAATTTTGCTCTCATTATTTATTATTGTCTCTTAATATGTGCACAAATCACGTCAACAAAACTTAAATCAACACAACATTAAAAAAACGCAAGAACTTATTCCTCAACCTAATAAAAGAGTCAACCACAGGAATTCACCTAAATTATGCATCAAACTAGTTCCTGCTACAGGGTGTGCACGAGTTGAATTTCAAACTCACCTGAAAATCTGAATGTGTGGTTATTCGTACAATCCGCACTCCTCTCAGCTTAGTGAGTTTGGGTTTTAAGAACTGAGTGGCCAGGGACCAGGGAATAAGATCACCGTCAGGAGTTTTCCCTCGCTCCAAAATTGGACCCGCTATCTTGGTGGGGATTGCTCCCTCAATACAAACCTAAAGTAAAATAAAAGTTAATTACCTTGGGAATACCTTTCTTCATCTTAACTATACAATCATTTCCTGTGGCACCCACAGGGATGCATAGGGCCTCAATGAACTCACACCACCATACATACTAGGTACAAACTGAACATTGGCAAGTGGTTGTTTAGCTACCGGGGAGGAGATAACATCTCTGCTCCCTCCAACCGCTTGGGAGATTAAGGGAGAAAGCTTCAATCCTACAGCCTGTGCTGTAGAGAGAAAGCCTTTGATTCTACAGCCACTGTAGCCCCCATCAACTTTACCACAATTAAGTGGGGCCGCGCCTTCTGTGAGGCTGTCATGAGGGGCCAGGTTAGGAGTGGAGTGAGGCTGTTGCATGGTATGGGAATTTTATAGCGACCCATGCAACATCTAGGTAGTGGAAGTTCTAATACAACTTAACCTTACGCAGTAGACATCCACCAGGATTACCCCCAATATAGGGTGGTCATGTCATATCCACTTGCGACAATGCCATAGAATGAAAATAAAAATACTACACACAATCATTAATTACTTTACCACACAATGGCATTGTAAAGCATCAATACCTTCTTAACCCCGTAACCGGCGGAGACGTGTATACACATTTTCGAACTTGGATGCATAAAGATGCCAAAACTTAAATATAAAAAAACAGCTACAGACGTCTTTACAAGTCCTTTTCTGCTGTTTTTATGCCATTCTGCACTTTAGATGAGTTTACGAGACACATCATATGTCTGGCAGGAGCATTATTTATTGATTCAGTCATCATACATCTAGCAGGAGCGTTGCTTACTGCTTCATTATTTACGAGACATATCATGCATCTGGCAGGAGCGTTATTTACTGGTTCAGTTTTTAGGTGACACATCATATGTCTGGCAGGAACATTATTTACAGCTTCAGAATTAATGTGATACATCATACATCTGGCAGGAGCATTATTTACAGCTTCAGTATTTATGTGACATCATACATCTGGCAGGAGCGTTATTTACAGCTTCAGTATTTATGTGACATATCATACATTTGCAGAAGCATTGTTTACCACTTCAGTGGTCAAATGGAAATGCAGGTTATATATGAAATCTGCCATAAAAAGTACTATAATAAAAAAAATGGATGATAATGAAACATTCTTCCAGAAATAATGGTTGGTGAAGGGGGTTAAAAACTATCACCCTACAATGATCCATCACAAAAGTCATCATTCTTTACCATACTAACCTGGCCCTTTATAGTGATAGGCTGATATGCGCAGTAGCATTACATTCAGGCTCAACCATTACCAGAAGACCTCATGCACATCATACACACCATTCATTTGCTACTCTGTCAGACATTTCTCTATCAAATACTCATTGCCATAACAATTCACCTTTTACACCATCTTCCAACTTCCACACTCTTGTATATCATCTACACAAGTCTATTTCCATCTGTAAGAGTGTATTGTTGTAGTATAGTGGAGTGGCTGGACCTGAGTTGAGGATTACTCGGTGTGTTCTAATGATGTATTCTATCAAATGTTAAATCTTTACAACTTATTGAATTTTCTTTTGGGTATCAGATTTAGTGGATACCACGCTCACTCGGTGGTATCTGGCTGTGCAAGGGATGCGGTTGTGATTACACATGTAGGAGTGAATGATGTGAGTTACGTGAGAGGTACAAGAGGTTGATTGAAAAGGAGAAAGAAAGTAGAATGAAAGGTGTTGTGACAGGTGTGCTTCCAAGAATGGATGTCTTGTGCGATTGGGCTGAATGATTATGTGAGGAGGATGTGTGAGATGGAAGGTGTCATGTTTATGGATGTGTGGGATAGGTTTGTTGGAATAAAAGAAATGTATGCGATGGATGGACTGCATTTGAGTAGGAGGGGGGTAGATGTGTTGTGGGAGGAGTATGATCCTGTTATTAGGTCTTTGCGGGCGGGAAACTAGATACTAATAGTGGTCAGGGAATTATGAGAGGACATTATAGTACTGAAAGTAGAATGGACTTGGCAGATAACAGAAATAGGTTCCAAGGCAATAGAGGTGAGGTCATTCAGGTTTCAAGAGGTGCTTCAGGGATAGGGGGGTTAAATTGCTTCTATACAAATGCTCGTAGTCTTAGAAACAAGAAGGATGAGCTATTTAGTTATATTAGCAATGAGGATATAGATATATTGTGTTACTGAATCATGGGTTAATAAAATAGAATTTAGTGACACTATAAGTGAATTTGATTTACAGGGCTATAATATGTACATTAGTCAAAGGACAGATAGGATTGGTGGAGGAATAATTATCTATATAAAAAACAACATTGTTTCAAGTTTAAATACTTCAATAAAGCAGGATGGAGTTGAGTCACTTTGTATAGATATTAGGTTCAGTAAAAATAGAATGGTGCATTTGGGAGCTTTTTACAGGCCACCTGGGCAGACTGATGATATAGATGAACTAATGATAAGGGAAATAAGTAAGGGATGTGAAAAAGATGCAGTTATTATTGGGGACTTCAACTTAAACTCTGAGGACTGGGAAAATATGATAGGTAGGGATAGAACAAGTGGAAGGTTCATAGAAAGCTTTGAGGATAATTTTTTGAATCAATTTGTTAATGAGCCAACGAGGGGGTACAATATATTAGATTTAGTACTTTCTAACAGTGATCATTTAGTTCAAGAATTGACTGTTGGGGAAGCATTGGGAAATAGTGACCATCAGATAGTTCGTTTTAACTTGGGAATTGAGAAGGGTAAATTAGCCGAGAATGCTGTAAAAGTTCCAAATTTTCATAAGGGAGATTATGTAAAACTTCGAAGCTTGCTAAATTTGGTAGACTGGGATGTAGAATTCAGAGGTAAAAATGCTTATGGGATGTGGGATACTTTCAAGCATATAATAAATGTGGTCCAAGAACAATGTATCACAATGAAGGCCATTAAGAACAAAAGTAGGAAATCATTATGGTGGAATCAGGAGATAGCTAGAAAAATTTCAGAGAAGAAAAGGGCATACAAAAAATTACAGGTAGAAAATAATATTCAAAATTTAAGTGATTATAGAATGGCTAGGAATGAGTTAAATAAGATTATAAAGAAGAACAAAAGGGTGTCAGAAATTAAATTAGCTCAGGATAGCAACAAAGATCCTAGAAAATTCTTTAGTTACTATAAAATTAATAATAAGTCTAGCAGAGTTAAAATAGGGCCTATCAAATATGAAGGGGTTGTGAGAGAAAAGGATGAGGAAATAGTTGAGGTACTAAATGGTCCTTTTGCATCAGTATTTACAAAGGAGAAACTAAATAGTCTTATGTATATTACTCATGGGTCAGGGAAAGAGGTGTTTACTACCATTAATGTGGATTGGAGGACTATAAAAGAACTAATAGGTGAGTTGGATACTACCAAGGCCCCCGGCCCTGATAATATTCATTCTAGGATACTTAAAGAAGGGGTAGAAAGTATCTCAATAGCTCTGGAGAAGTTGTATACTAGGTCACTGGAATATGGAGAAATACCCGATGATTGGAAGAGAGCGAATGTAGTCCCCATTTTCAAGAAGGGTAGTAAAGAGGATCCAAATAACTTTAGACCGGTTAGCCTAACTCCTGTAGTCTGTAAAATCCTTGAGAAAATAGTTAAAAAAGGAATTTGCCAACATCTAGAGAGGGAAGGGTTAATCAGCGATGCTCAGCATGGGTTTAGATCAGGTAGATCATGTTTGACTAATTTACTAGACTTTCTGGAGTTTGTAACAGATCAAGTAGATAAGAGAGAGAATGTAGATATAATTTACTTAGATTTTAGTAAAGCATTTGATAAGGTACCACATAGGAGACTAGTTCATAAATTAAAAATGATTGGGATATGTGGGGGTGTTTCAAATTGGATAGCTTAGTGGATGAAAGACAGGAGGCAAAGGGTAGTGCTAAATGGTGTAAAATCAGAGTGGAGGGATGTTATCAGTGGGGTTCCTCAGGGATCAGTTCTCGGTCCATTATTATTTGTCATCTATATAAACAATCTTGGGGAGGCAGTTAATAATAAAGTGTCAATTTTTGCGGATGATACCAAATTAGCAGCTGTAGTTAAAGATATTGATGATAATTTTAAAGTGCAGGGGGATTTAAATAAATTGTTATCCTGGGCACATAAGTGGCAAATGACTTTCAACCTTGATAAGTGCAAAGTTATTAACATGGGAAAAGATAATAGAGAATTTAACTATGAAATGGATGGGCATTGGCTGAGCTCAGTAAAGGATGAGAAAGATCTAGGAATAGAAATAGATAAGTCATTAAGGTTTTCTAAGCAGTGTATTGAAGCAAGAAATAGGGCAAATAGAGTGCTGGGTTTCATTAAGAGAAATGTCAGTTACAAAAGTAAGGAGGTTATTCTTAAACTCTATAACTCTTATGTTAGGCCACATCTAGAGTACTGTATACAGGCATGGTCTCCACATTTTAGACACGATATCAACCTTCTCGAGTTAGTGCAGCGGAGGGCAACAAAGATTATTCCTTCCCTGAGGCACCTTGAATATATAGATAGACTGAGGGTATTAAATATGTTCTCGTTCGAAAGGAGGTGTGTGAGAGGAGATATGATTGAGCTCTTTAAAATTTTTTCTGGGATAGATAAATTGGATGTTAGCAAGTTTTTTGAGTTAGATGATGGAAATCGGACTAGAGGTCACCACTTGAAAATTAAAAAGCAAGAGTGTAGGTTGGATTTAAGAAAATATTTTTTCACCGAGTGGTAGACTTCTGGAACAAATTGCCGCAGAGGGTAGTAGGTAGTCCAAATTTAAATGTATTTAAGAGTACGTTGGATGAGTTTATGGGGAGGGAAGGTTGTGATGGTTCCTAAGTTTTGTATATATTAATATTGTTTGTATATATCTATAGCTGCATGATTTAGTAATTGACAAGCCTTGATTGGTGATACCCTTGTTTCTGGACGCAATCCTCTGGATGTAGTTTTCCTGCGAGTTTGGGTGCCTTAAAAAAAAGAGGCCGTTTGACTCGGATGACCTATGATGAGCCCTTGTGGCTTTTGTCATCCGTTATATTATATTGTGGGGGACTTTGATTTTGTCTTCCCCTGGTGATGGTGCTTTTTTGTGGGTGGGTTTTGATGGATGCGGATGACCTTTGATAGGCCCTTGTGGCTTTTGTCATCCGTGAAATTATGTTATGTTATGGTCCATAGTGCCCTAAGAGAGGGGATGTTGTATGTAGTGCTATCCTGTGTGAGATTGCGTAGTCTATGAGTAGGTGTGTGTTGTCGTCCAGGCTTTTGTTGTATCTGGTGCGTGTTGGTGTCAGGTCAAGGTTTATTCTATATTTGTACTGTTTGAGTATAGTGTAGGGGCTGACCTAAGTTGAGATATAATTACTGTGTGTGTTCTTGTGTGAGGTTTGGGCAGTCTATGAGTGGGTGTTCGTTGTCTGCATCTGATGCATGTTGGTATCAGGGCAAGGTTTATTCTATGTTTGTATTATTGGAGTATAGTGGAGTTGCCTGACGATAGGTATGTACCGTGATACTATGTGGAAGGCTTTGCCCCTACAAATTAAAAAAATGAAAAGTGAGTCAACTGTGTGACAGCGCATTGGGCAAAAATCTAAATGGTGCGAACCTGAATAACAGAGAAAATGGTAGGAATTGAACTAGCTTTTCTTCCTGTTGTGGGCTGCAAGAGAACGAAGATATGATGTGAGGCTGAATCGGAGAGCATTTGGAGGTCATCGGGAGAATTCCGATAATGGGATGACACCAGTAATGCAATTATCTGATCCAACAAAATTTCTGTTGTGGGATGACCACTGAAAAGCAGGTCCCTGAAAAAAATATTACAAGTTTAAGAAAAAACAAAAGCTGAACTTCCTTAAACCTAAATCATTGCTATAACTTCTTTCCTCGTTTACTGGTCTTCCAAGGGAAACAAGACAACACCCTTAAAATTCTGATTATGCTTTAGAGCAGGGGTCGCCAAACCTTTTTCAAAGTGGGTCAGATAAATGAGAGAATGATGAGCGTGGGCTGCATAACCATTTTGTTCAATACAATATAGTGAATACACAAAAAATAAAAACAACAAACATATTTATTTACCCCAAAGTTATCAAAGAAGGCGTCATTAGCAATAAGATAGTATTATCACACCCAGTACACACATATCTGAGTCTCACAAACTAAGCAGCAAAAAAGATTAGTGAGATTTGTGAAATTGGCGTTTAACTTTTAAGATATCATCAATATTTGATTTGTAAGTGCTGCATCCACGGTGCAGTGGCGGGCCGAATGAACTGACCTCACAGGCCGTAGTTTGGAGACCCAACATTAATGTACCTAAATCATCTAAAATCTAGTGAAACATGTTGACCACCAAGACCATGCTAAATGAATGTATGTATTAATGGTAGAAGATACAAAAGAATATATATGGTATACAAATCAAGGAACCACTCTCATTTTTCTCTGTATATTATACAGAACCCATCTGGCAACTAGGGCAAAAGTCACTGTAATCACATTATGGCCTAATACTAGGCTAGATTAAAAAACAAAAAATATGAAAAAAACAAATAAAGCAAAAACAAAGACAAACAAACAAGGTCAACAAACCTGTCATGTGTTCTTAATTATTTCAATAATTTTGAAAAAACATTTAATTAACAAACATCTCTCTCTCTCTCTTTCAAAAACTCATTGAAAAGTAAAGTGGTTACCATCTGACTGACATAGTAACTTATAGTCTCGTGCAAGCGACCAAAAATCTAGATTAAGGAAGCATGCTCTGGTGTCAGGGGGGAGGGTTCAGTCATGGCATACAGGGATGATAACTCTCATGTCAAGGGTACATCCAAATAACCAAAGGGGTATAACTATGTTGTCTTACAAATGATTTTCAAACAGCCAATTCTTCCATTTTTGGATCGCTCGCCTTTTGAACATTCGATCCTCCCTTTTATCAGCACTCACCAGTACACACATTACAAATACTACTGTATAGAAGGCTACAGTTTAGCCGAGTGGAAAGACAACTTCTGATTACAGTGAAGTTAAGGTTAGCCGCTGAATGGAATTTTTTATTCAGGTTGACCACAATGGATACCATACGCTATAGATATTCATGGTTCGGATTAATCAATAGGTCTCCACTGAAAAATAAAAGGCATCTTAAAATCAAAGTTTATCGATGGTAAAACCCATAACAATTTTCTAATGTACACATTTTTCACAAACCTTTCTGAAGCTTTCCAGCAACTCACAACAAGCACCTGATTTAAACAGTCACCTAAAACTACACATTTCCTAATCATTCCGAATTATGCCAGGAGGTAGCTACACCCCTTCTTTCTTTAATTACCCCTGGCTCAGGTCCCAATCTGTAGGCAAACTACTTCAATGAAATTCCCTGACTGGATTGGGTTTTCTCCCACAGATACAGCCAATGTACCTCTAAAGTTTAGTCTGAAGAGTCTTAAGTGTTAGGTATGCTACGAATGTGCATCAAACTCTGCTTGGTTCCTCGTGATGGCGAGAAGAGAGGTGGGTATTGCTGTGTTTGGTTTGTGATGACTGCAATGGATCACAGCAGCCAATGTATCTCTAAGATTTAGTCTGAAGAGTCTAAGTGTTGAGTATGCTGCGAATGTGCACCAAGATTTACCTGGTTCCTGGTAAGGGCGAGAACAGAGGTGGGTCTTGCCATGCTCAGTTTGTGATGACAGCAATGGTTTGTCATGCAACCAATGTATGAGAGACGAGGGACGTTTCTTCTGGATCGGTCTGTTGGCATGGCTTTAAGAGATTGCTTGACCTAAGAAATTGTTTCTTCTGAATCGGTCTGTTGGCATGGCTTTAAGATTGCTTGACCTAAGAAATTGTCAGGGTGTCTACTTGTTTGGTGATTTTGAATTCAAGGACATTTTTTCGTTAAATTAAAAAAGGGCAATAAACATTATGGGACATTGATGAAGGTGAGATATTTAAGGAGAAAATGGGTTATAACCAAAATCAACTAACCAGTGCAAAAAAACAAGAAAAAGCGACAGTCACAGAAGTATAGTGAGCATCCATCATAAAATACAATGCATCCCCGAAGCATACATGTTCACTAATATTAGTGAGTAGATTAACTTAAATATTATTATTTTCCTAATAGACATTAAAAAGTATATAAATAGTGAATTTTAAAAATCATTTGAACAATCCCTTAATGATTTATTTTTTAAATTCAAGGACCATCACCTTTTTCATCAAATTCAAGGACTTTTCAAGGACTTCAGTGATTTCAAGGGCAGTAGACACCCTGATTGTATGGCTTGCTGTATTTTGTGAATTATTTTGTTGCTGGTACAAGTGTAGTTACATGTTTTATGGATACAACTTACATTGCAGAGTTAGGTGGTTTATTAAAATGTTTAATATGCATTCCTTGGCAGCACGTAGTTATGTATCCTTGCAGTGTGGTAGGGAGAGCAGAAACGAGCACAGGGGTACTACTTGTAAAAGCAAATGAGTCATTCATTGGCTTGTGGTATGAGGTATAAATGCTTGTTTATTTTGAGGTTTGCTTTATGTTATTGCTAATTTAGCTGTGCCTAGGGTGACACAAAGCACTGTTGTTGTTTTTTTAAGGAGAATGGAATATTTGATAAGGTGGTACAGTAGCAAAGGGTGGGACTGCCACATACCCATCCACATAATTGTGTGAACCAAGTGGGTGAGACGAATGTGAAAGTTATATGCGGTGAGATAGAATGGAATGTGTTTGTGTGATTTGTGGTATTAGGAAAAAAGAGTGCAGCAGAGTATGACGAATAGGGTCTCCTGCTAACTCTGGCCATTTTTTTCCCCCCAGCCCAGCCCTGGCAAAATTGTGACCCCAGTCAGTCTATAGATAGGAATGATGTTAGGTGCAGCAATGGTGTGTAAGGTTGAGATGGTAGATGGTGGAGGGAGGGATATCCCCTCCCCCCCTCCATGGAATTTAAGGTGAAACTAATGATGCCGAACCGTGCAGAGAAAATTTGAAAGAAATCTGTAAAGAAAGTGGTGAGGTTAAAGGAAGTGAAAATACATGATTGTATAGCTGCAGATCCCCTCCTGTAGGAATTGTGGGCCTAGAGGGCATACAAGCCCTCCAGATGTTACCTGGCTTCCCCTTGCAAGTCCATAAAAGGATAGATAAGAAGAAGAAAGCAGACATGATAAAATGCACCAATCCAACCAGAACCAGAAGGGGGGGAGGGTAATATAACCCCTTTCCCAAACCAGGAAAATAAGTGAGAAAGGCATGTAAAGAAAGTGGCAAGAAAAAAGAGGATAAAAAGGAAATGGCAAGAAGGGAAAAAGGCTAGGCAGTCTCAATCTAGTGTTCTCATCTGATGCATGCCTACAAGGGCCTGTCGCTATAATTATCTTATAACTTAATGCTTGTTGTGGCGAGGAGGGTGCAACACTCCTCCAGATACCAAATGTGACAGTCTATACATGAGGTACCCCCTTGCAGGGTAAGAGGATTGGGTAAAGATCGCCGCAGAACTTCAGTGTGTATGTGATGTATTCATGAAAGCGTGTCATGGTGTATTTCTTGCGCGCATTAGCCTATGTTATGTTGTATTTCTTGTGCATATTGGAATATGTCATGACATAACAATTTCACGGATGACAAAAGCCAAAAGGGCCTATCAAAGGTCATCCACATCCTTCAAAACCCTGAAACAAACTGCATCCATAGGATTGTGTCAGATCATGCATCTCCAATATACAATTCGAACCATCCACAGGAATGTGTCAAAATACAAAAAGCATCATCATCAAGACTCATCAAAATCGAAATCAATCATAATATACAAAAATAAAAAAAATGCATTTATAGGAATGAGTTCAGAATATCCCCCCCCCCCCAACCCCCAGAAGTTAACCCTCTGTTCCCATATAATAATCTAATCGGCGTTTGAAAACATTCAAGTTCGGACTGTTTACTGTCTCAGATGGCAAACTATTCCAGTAATCTACCACTCTATTGGTGAAAAATATTTTTTAACATCCAACCTGCACCTCTGTTTTTTAATTTTTAAGTGGTGACCCCTAGTCCTATTACTACCTTCCCACTCAAATAATTTGCTAAAATCCAACTTATCCAATCCCAGAACAGATTTTAAAAAGCTCAATCATATCTCCTCTCACACATCTTCTCTCAAATGAGAACATATTTAGTACCCTCAGTCTATCTTCATATTCAAGGTGCTTCAGGGAAGGTATTATTTTTGTTGTCCTCCTTTGGACTGACTCTAGCAGGTGGTGACCATGATTGTATACAGTACTCTAAATGTGGCCTAACATACGAATTGTAGAGTTTAAAGATAACCTCTTTACTCTTGTAGCTAACATTCCTCTTAAAATGCATCCTAGCACCCTATTTGCTCTATTTATTGCCTCAATACACTGCTTTGAAAACTTTAGTGACCTATCTACTACTACACCTAAGTCCTCATCCTCAACTGAATTCAGCCTATGCCCATCTATTTAATAGCTAAATTCCCTATTATCCCTTCTCATGTTAATAACTTTGCAATTTCTGGGTTAAAAGTCATCTGCCACTTCTGAGCCCAAGCTAATAACTTATTTAAGTCACTTTGTACTTTAAAGCTGCCCTCCACTTCTTTGACTACAACTGCCAATTTAGTGTCATCAGCAAAAATTGACCTTTTTCTTTGTTATTTACAGCCTCCCCAAGATCGTTTATATAGACTATTTAATAATCATGGGCCTAGAACTGATCTCTGAGGTACACCATTGATCACGTCCCTCCACTGTGACCACCCCATTCAGCACAACTCTCTGCTTCCTGTCTTTTAGCCATTCAGTTATCCAATTTAAAACTTTACCACATATCCCATTCATTATTAATTGGTGAACTATGCTCCAATGTGGAACCTTATCAAAATCTTTGCTAAAATCTAATCAAATTACATTATTCATAAAATCCAGTAAATTTGTTAAACATTATCTACCTCTTCTAAACCCAGGCTGAGCATCATTTATTAACTTAGCGCTATCTAGATGGTCAGAAATTCCCTTACATTCGATAATTTCCAATCATTTGGTATTTCTTCAAACTCTAGTGATCTAGTATATATCTTCTCAAGAGCTACTGCAATACTATCTACACCTTCTTTGAGTAACCTAGAATGATTGTTGTGTGGGCCAGATGACTTACTAGTATTTAACTCAAATATAAGCCCTTTAATTATTTCCATGTTCACATTAACGGTATTCAACACTACTTCCCTTGACCTAGAATTATCATGAATTAATCTAGCTGGATTCTCTTGTGTAAATACTGAAGAAAAATGATCAAGAACCTACTATTTCCTCATCAGATTCTTCCAAAACCTCTTATTTTATCACTGTTAAATTTGTTATTGATTTTATAATAGCTAAAGAATTTTCTTGGATCTTTTTTATTATTTTGAGCTAAATTAATTTCTGCCACCCTTTTGCTCTTCTTAATAATCTTATTTAGCTCATTTCTGGTTGACCTATAATGATTTAAATTGTCAATAGTACTTTCTCCCTGTAATCTTTGGTATGCCCTTTTTTTTCTCAGAAATTTTCTTAGTTATCTGCTGATTCCACCACAATGGCTTCCTACATTTCTTCCTAAAAGGATTCATTGGAATACACTGCTCCTGGACTATGTTTAGTATAGCCTTAAAAGTGTTCCACATCTCCTAAGTATTTTTCCCCCTGAAATCTATATCCCACCTAATCTCATTTAGCAAGTTTCGTATTTTATCATAATCTCCCCTATAAAAATTTGGAGTTTTTGTGGAGTTTGTTGATATTCTACCTTTCACTATTCCCAAGTTAAAATGAACCATCTGATGATCACTATTTCCCAATGCTTCCCCGACAGTCAATTCCTGAACCAAGTGATCATCATTTGAAAGAACCAGATCTAAGATATTGGCACCCCTTGTTGGCTTATTAACAAATTGAGTCAAAAAATTATCCTCAAAGCATTCTATAAACTTACAACATGCTCTATCCCTTCCTGTCATATTTTCCCAGTCCACAGAATTTGAATTAAAGTCACCAAGAATAACTGTATCTACTTCACATCCTTTCCTTATTTCCCTGATCATTAGCTCATCAATACCATCAGTCTGTCCGGGTGGTCTGTAAAAGGCTCCCAAGTGTATTATATTATCCTATTTTTAGTGACCCTAATATCTATCCACAGTGACTCAACTTCTTCTTGCTTTATAGAATTATTTAGATTCAAAGAAATGTTATTTCTGATAGAAATTATCAACCCACCACCTGTCCTATCATAACCCTGTAGTTCAAATTCACTCACGTTGTCATTAAATTGATTTTCATTAACCCATGATTCTATTACGCATATTATATCTATATCTTCATCAATAATATAACTAAATAACTCCCTTCTGATTTCTAAGTGACAGGAGCAGATGGCTCTGTCTGGCAAAGTAGTGTCTTGATTGAGCTGTTAGAGGTTTTCTAAAGGGGTGGTTTCTGTTTTTCATTGAGTGTAGTTGTTCAATGGTAGTGCCTTTAGATGTGTCAGTGTGAAGTTTGGTGAGGTGGTGAGCATTGGAATTGGTCCCTATGAAGAGGTTTTCAGGCTGCGAGAGTGGCACAGGTTGAATGAGAAACCCACCAGATGGTGTTGAGAGAGTGGGTGGTAGATGATGAAAATGTTATATGTGGTTAGGATGATTTTAATGGCTTTAGTATGAGCAAGTTTCATTGGTAGTTTGTTTTAAGGAGATATGAGAGCAAATTTCCAAACAGTTGTATAAGTGCATGGGTAGTATTTTAGGTATATATTTGATATATTGTAATGGCCAAGACCAAATATACACCAAAAACATTTTGTAGCCTAAGGAACCACATATGCATGCATTTCTAATCAGTCTATATCCCAAATTCTAAAATTCACCCACCTAATACCCATCATCAAACTAAATTAACCAGACCTGGACCAATCTCAAATGTACCATACCAAATAGAATTAGGGAGTACTAGAACAAGAGTAACAACCTATTAACATAGTAGAGTTGACAATTATCAGCAGGTGGGCAACTTGATATTTGAGGCGTGTACGATGTACAGTTAAGGCAAAGTAATCGATTCAACCACTTTTCGACAGGGTCATTTGGCTTATAACGGATACTGGTTTCAAGAGTCAATTCAAACAAAGCGCTACCTGAAAAAAGAACATTAGGTTATTAAATCTCAACTAGCGAAGACCATTGGGAGGAATTATAGATAATAAATAGCAAATTATAGAACATTGACATATCAATAACAAAACATTAGTCAAGATATTTAATCCACACCACTGTACAGGAGTTACATAAAAAAATGAACATGGGTAAAGTTTTTAACACAGTATGCAGTCTTCAACAAAATACTCAATACCATTTTTTTTCTAACATGCCCATCTCTGGTGACTGCAATCGGGGGTATAAGTAACCACAATTAAACTTTCAGCCTAGTACTAGGCTACTTTAAAATTCCTGAAAACTAAACCAAACAAAGAAAAGCAAACAACAAAACAGAACAAAGGCAAGGAGAAGGAAGTCAACACAGCATTGGGGAGAGGACTGAATCCCCATGGCACAGGAGCATGTGACCAAAACCAGAGTCCAAATAGAATGTAGGCCAACCTCCTCCAAAATTTTAAAAAAATTCCACAAGTCTGTGTGCATTAACTTGTCTGAGTACAAGGGACCCAGTATTCAATATCAAGTCTTAAAGTGTGCTTCTGTAGAATAACTAGCTCTTCAAATTCCACCAATTGCCATACACCACCATACTGAAACTAAAATTCTGCCCAGCAATGACAAATGCAACATCTGTTCACAATTCTTTAGCAAACTACTGTCTCTCACAAGCCCCACCAGTACCTCTTTATATCCAAAACAACCCAGAAATGCAGTGGTATAACGATCACCTTATTAAATCCACCAATAGTAACTATACAAAACATATAACACACAACTACCCCTATTCTAAAGCCAGCCTTGGCTAAACCTCAATTGCAATATAAAGTGGGAATGGCCTTGTGCCATTATGTCCTTCCTGAATGCTGTAAGATTCAAATGAAAATGACATGGTTCGTGCACTACTGGACCTTTTGGAGGAGGTTGACCTCCTTCATTGGATTCTTTTGGTGTTGAGTGCCAGCTTGGGTACTGGGAAAGGTGAATCTCCCTCCAACGGTAGAGTGTGCCTTATCATACTTCTTTTTGGATGGTTATTTTTGTGCTTGGTTTTGTTTTTAACATATCCTACTAGCAGGCTGGATTGATTATGACTTATGCCCTTGGTGGTGGGCGCCAGATAATAATAAAATTCAAATGAAGCCAACCTGAGCTACAATATAGTTGACAAGACCAATACCACACAAGACCCTCCCCCCAAATAGATAGATGCCACACAGGTGATAAACCACAGCATGACATGAGGAATAAACCACATAACAATGGTGTCTGACAGCGATTGCTACCCTCCCCTAACCCCTTCCTTCATATCCCTCAAATTACAGCGCAATGATCTTTATTCTACATGCATTTTTTATTTGAATCATTGTAGTAAATTTCCTGATGTGGGGCAGGACGAATACACATCCCGGCCTCCAGTGCATGCCATAAAAAGCAACTAAACCCAGATATGGGCCACAGGCCTGGAAAGCCGCACCCCTGAAGACTTTATTAACTGAAAGGGTGTGTGGAATGTGCAGGATATACATGTTGTGAGAGAGGAGTGGTGGACAATGTCCATAAAGTGGAGATTTCAGATACTTGCACTATGCGAGACAAACAAGAAAGGGAATGAAGAGCTTGTGTGGGATGGAGTGGAATGCAATCAGAATAGTAGGAGTAAAGGTGTGGCAGTGTTTCTGGGGGAGCCATCTCCTGATGCAATGATGGGGAATAAATTAAGTGGGTGAAGGTAAGATTTGCAAGAGTGAAACCATGTGTAGTTGTAGTGGATAAACTCTGTAACGATAGAAGTGAAGCTGAGAAAGAGAAGTTCTGGAATGACTTGGAAGAGGTGCTGGATGGTTGTAAGATATATGGGCAAAGGGGTGAAGCGATGAAAGGGGATGACTGGAGCTCTTGGTACACCCGGAGAGAGTGTGGTAGGGTTCTGTGCTGAAACGTGTAGCAAATATTCTTTCAGCACAAGGATGTACATAAATACACATAGGTGGGGCAAATGAAAAAGAGGAGTTAAAATAGTATGATTGATGTATCTAGTAAGAAAGAATATGCTAGAGGATGTATTTGATGTGAAAGTTGTATGAGTTACGAGTGTGTGACTATCTGATCCTATGATTGTACTGTGTAAAGTTAAATTGGTTGGTGCATGGATGAAAAGATGTGAGGGGTGGCGGAAAGAAAGAGAATCAGAAGTGAAATGTTATTAAATAGGAGAGATGGGGCAGAGAATGTTTGAGAGAAGGGTGAGAGTATGTGAGAATGCTTGAGTGAGGGAGAGGAAAAAGGTGCATGCATAGATAAAACATGTGGAAAAAGGTAGTAGGTAGTGTAACGACAGTGTATGAATGTGCCCGAAATAGGAGGGAGTAAAATAAATGGTAGTAATGGTGGTTCGCCAACCTGCCTTTATCCAGGTGGATTCCAAACGGATAATGAAAGACATAAAGGTCTGTATGACAACTGCTGGTACGAGGGCACCAGGGGCCGGTCATCTTTGGGGAGGGGTGTCAGGAATTATTATGTTTTGACACCAAACAGCATTCAGGGGGAACCTTCGTCACCTCGGGGCAGAGGTATGTGGATATAGATACCCAGCGGCAGGATTCCTTGGAACAGTGTGTGTGTGTGTGTGTGTGTGTGTGTGTTGCCAAGATGGGAAAGGAAAGAAAGCAGTGTTGTAATTGGCTATGTGTGTGATGAGAAGTGTAAGATCAACCTACCAGGGCTGAGCACAGGGTGTCCACCAATTGGTAGCCAGATCTCGACATGCGCTGGTTTGTGTCCGTTCATGTTGGGATCGAACCCGGTACCACAATGTTGGCAGACCAACGCTGTAGCTCGGCTAACAAGAGCTCTGATAAATGATGCAAGGCTGATGTGAAGCAGGCAGTGGAAAGTAAAGGTATATTGGCAAATATTTAACATTGTGAATATTAAGGAGATGGGGGTGAGTGCAGACAAGGATGCAAAAAGAAATGTGGAAATGAGTAATTAAAAAAAAGGAATAAGAAAGCAAAGGAAGCAGTCTGACAAAAGATGAAAAAGGATTCTGGATGTGAAAATGGTTAGTGCAAATGAGGATGTCAGGAAGATGAAAGTAAAAGTGAAAGACTAAACAGAATTGAAAAGCAGCAAATGAAGGAGTGTGATGAAAGATGGATGAGGATCCCAATGGTACAGATTGCAAGTGTAGGGTTTTAGATGGTTAGTTCCGATGTGATTAGAGCATTAGTGAATGCACCAGGAAGATGCACGAGTGTATGGTGGTGTCAATGGTGGTAGGGAAAAAGGAAAGATCTCAGGTAAGAGCAGCACAAATGGACAACTTGAGAGATATACTTGGTATGCAAAAGATGTAAAGAGGGTTTTTTTGTTTGTTTTTTAGCCAATCTGGCGACTGCCTGCTTGGGCATAAGTCGACGTACATGACACATCCTACTACTAGCCTATATTAAGAAACAAGTAACAAAAAATGAAAACAAATAACTATGTAAATAACAATGCTGAAAAATAACAAGAAAACAAAGCAAGAAGGAAGCACACTCCAACGTCAAGGGTAGAGCGTCCTCCCCCACAGGAACATGCAACCTACAAAAAACCCAGTCAAATAAAGGAGAGGAGTGGTAAAAGTTCACAAGTCTGTGCACGAAGCCGTCCCGAGTACAAGGGACAAGCGGTAGCGACCCCAGGTAACATGCGCGAAGATCGCCCAGACGGACATTCAACAAGAGTGTGCCGAACAGTCTCTCGAGGACAACGCAGTCTCCACAGTAGGGCGTTCGCGAGTGCTCATCAAATAGGACTGCGTCCCGCGAGTGTGTCCAGAGACGACAGAAAGCAACCTGAAGTCGTGCTCTCCACCATCCTTCTCCCCCTGGGCGACCCCTCTGCTCTGTGCACCCCACCATACTTCTTCCCCTGGGCGACGCCTCTGTGCTCCCCACTATCCTTCTCCCTCTGTGCTCCCCACCATCCTTTTATCCCAGGGCCCAGAAGGTACATTGGGGTGCCATGGAGAGAATTATACATTGGACACCAAGATTGAATCATAAAAAATAAACCTACTCACACGTGGTAGTGAATGTCAAATTTTCTTCTTGTCCGGAGGTTTTAACAATACCAGCTGGAATCATTTGCTGCCGCACATGCTTCAAAAGCTTTAATGACAGTGAACGACCTGTACCTTCATAACTGTATGGATTAGATGGTTAATTTTAAAGTGAGAGAGTTGGGGTACTTTTTCCCTGCATTTGCTACCTCTAGCCTTTTATTTTGGTTGGCTACCCATTGTCTAGATAACTTCGAAGAGTAATTGTCAAATTTCAATAATTACTATGCTACTTTCTTTAAGTAATTTTAATGATTAGGAATTTTTATGGTTTATATTATATCAAAAGCTTAATTGAATCTAACTTTACCATTTTTTGAAGGCTCTTTTTACTTCCAAATACCTTAACCATAATGGGCAATAATTAGGGTTTGGTATGCATTGATACCATACGATCTCCTACCACTATTATTTTTCCAGCATCCATCTTTGGACCATGGGTGAGATCCTGTTGTTGGGAAAATGGGACCAGCATAAAGATCAGCATGACGCTTGCCGGTGAGCTCAATGGCCCAGATATCAGGAAGTGTTTGTTTTTGACACCAACCAGCGAGGGACAAATTTTTTTTTAATTTATTGGCCACCTGATAATTCCCTTCTTGGGCATAAGTTGCCGTAACTCTATCAAAGCCTACTGTTATACCTCACACTATAGACTGCTACTCGACTAGGTTCATAAGAAGATGATAGTGCACCAGGCAGCCAGAACCTTTGCAGATAGGAGAAAAAATGTGGAAAGGGGCAGGAGGGTATGCGATGAAGAGAAGTAGAGAGAGGCGGGTCCACTAATGAGTAGGGTGGGTGATCACCTATTATAATTATACCCTGGTGTTTGGTGATCCCTGGATGGCATGCAGTCCACTGAGGCACCATGGCTACCAGACTGAACTCTATCCAGGTGGAAACACTCCTCCTGAGTGGGGCAGAAAATGTTGAGTGGAGAGCCATAATGATAAAAATAAATAATACTTAAATAATATTAAATATTAATTACTTATACTAATAATAATTAATACTAATCATAATAAAATTTCAATATTACATAATAAATACTAATAACAAATATACTATATAATAAATAATAGGAATGATAATAATAATAATAAAAAGCTAAAGTAGTTCTAAGTGTGGGTGAGGGAAGAGTATTCCAGCAACTTTGCCAAGCCCCATCAGAGTTCAAAACAATCCAGTGACAGGAAGCTCCTACCAGGGTTGGCAAAAACCCCAAAATTTTGAAAAAGCCCAATAAAATCCAGGTTTTATTCTTGGTTTTTTCAAAAAACAAATGATACAAGCATTAGAATAATAGAAAAAGAATATCCATTTCATTTTTATATAATAATAATAATAATTACTTAGTTTAATAATTATATTATAGTAAGAATAGATCACAGTAACAGATCACTGATTGAGAATTATGGGTACCCATGATAGTCATAACCTGTAGAAGGAGAGATGAATTATTATGAGTCAATATCAGAGAAATAACCTTAATTTGATACATATTTGTTGAAATTATAAACATGTCGTAGAATGGACTCTCGACGATATACCATATATAACTATTCGTTGAGAGAACTTATTTAATTATCTTTAGAGTGCGTGGATGTCTGGGTTAACCGATATTATGTATCTTCGATATGCTTAAGAAGTGGAACTGAGCTCAAGGATAATAATATGGCTATCATTAATAAAATAGAGTTTTATTAATAAAAATTATCAACAATACACAAAACGGAAAATATTGACATAAACAGAGAATGGAAAGGGTCGTGGGGAATCTAGCTAATCAGAGGATTAAGAGATTTAAAAAGGTAAAACAAATATAAATTAAAGGGATGAGATGGTTCGCTAAACCATTTAAAGCACAGGATAGAGTTGACAAAAGGGTTAAATACTCAAAGGTAACGTTCAGCTTACGTAAATACACTTGTTGTGCAGAGGAAGGCGACGTGAAGGAATTTTCGGTCCGCTGGCGAGTTCCAGCCGAAGGGAGGGGCAATTAAATGATTCTGACGTGGCATCTTGGGAATGAGAACCGTTTCTTGACGAACGGGCTTGAAGAACAATGGCTGTTCTACGTTGTTCTCTTCTGAACAACAGGGGGGGTGAGAACCGTCTCTTGTCTACGGGCTCAAGAACAATGGCTGTTCTAATGTTGTTCTCTTCTGAACAACAAGGGGGAAGGGTGAGAGCCGTTTCTTGGCAAACGGGCTGGAAGAACAATGGTTGTTCTACGTTGTTCTCTTCTGAACAACAGGGGTGGGTGGGTGAGAACCGTTTCTTGTCAACGGGCTCAAAAGAACAATGGCTGTTCTAACGTTGTTCTCTTTCTGAACAACAGGGAAAGCCTAGTGGACTTGGCGTCACGAAGGCTCGAACCTTGGCACTCAAGGGATATTGTCCTTCTTCTGGGCAAGTGATGGTGGATCTCGAGGTCGAGGGCCCTTTGGTGCACAAGGTGAGACTGGACCGTAGTGATGTCTCGCGAAGAAAATCTGGATCTCTAATCTGATCTTAGTGGTAAAGTTTCCAAATAAATAGTCGGGACATCCCCTTGGCGTGGGGGACAATGGAGTGGGGGCTTCGAGGGAATGCACAGCCGAGCCTGAGAACAACACCTTATCTGCCCATAAGCCTAACTCAATCTGGCGAGGTCAGCGCATGGGGCGAACGGGGGAAGATAAACCTCCTTGTTTAAACATTGACTCAGGTGGCTGCGATAAGGCGCCCGACTTGAAAGCGAAGATGCACGTGGGTAGCATCGTGTTTTTAAATAACATGTGATAGTGGTTGAAATTAAGCGACCTCAACCCGTTCTATCACAAAACATAAATATGAATTTTGAATAAAATAATGATAAGTAGCATTTATTTCTTGAAAAAAAAAAGTAATTTAAAAAAAAAAACAAAACAAAACCCGGGTTTTTTCAATTTCACTTGAAAAAGCCCCCCCCAAAAAACGGGAATAAAACCTGGGTCTTTTAGAGCTAGGTTTTTTTATTTGCCCACCCTGACTCCTACAGATACCAAGTCTAACAGGCTATATGGGGTCCCCCACAGGGTAAAAGGGAAATCCCATGGGGAGTGATGAAAGGGGAGCCCTCTCCACCGATTACACGCCTCTTGTCACTTTACTCACCCAACACCAAGGTTGATTTGTTTTTTCCTAATAGCAATGTAATCCCACATTGCCATTTTTTAATTCATTGCCCCTGCCCACAATGGCCCTACTTTGACCCCTGCAAGTGGTCACCTACTGGGGCCTCTTATGTGCCCTGACCAATAGGACAACCATTATATGTCTTCACAGCCAGTCCTTGGGGATCCTAAAAAAAATCCTTCACATGGCATGGCAGGCAGGTCTGAGTGGCAAATCTAGCTTGTAAGTGTTGTCCGAGAGGTTGTGGTCACCACAACCATCCTCCAGAAGAGAAACCAAAAACCCAGCCCTAAAAGAAGACAATATGAGAGTGACAGTGAAAGGGGTGAAGAAAGCGAGTTGTAGTGGAGAGTAGAGATCCCTCTCTGACCTAGTTCTTCTTTGCAGGTACTTGTGCCAGGAGGATACACAGCAACTCCTAGTACGAGGTGTAATAATCTAGACAGGGTACCCCCCATTGGCAGAGACTAGATAAATATAAGTTGGCATACAGAGGAGGTGTTTAAGTTTTTCATTTTTCTTTATATGGGATGACCTTGGGATCCATATGAAGATAAAATTCAGAAGCAACCAAAGAGATACAGTATCCTGTAAATATTTGTTGATGTTTAACCTAATGCTGAAATAAATGATTCAAATTAAGATATATGAGTAATGTACGTTACCCATCAATTGTAGTGGCCATAAACACATGATGAAGGCCAAACAGAGCTTTCAGGTAAGTCAAGGGAATTGCAGCAGCTTCATCAATGACCACCAATTCCGCTTGGCTCACTCTATGAGTGTCTGAAGGGGACACATACTGTAGAAAAAAAAATATCCCTAAATCACATAGTACTTTGAAATGTGCATGTCAGAATTATACTATTGAAATGATCCTATGGATTAAGATACTAGAACACATCCTCAACAATAAAAAACTAACCACTTGAATCAAATTACAAAAGCAATGAATTACCAATTTCCTCATAGGTCACACTAAACATCCTATAGCCTAAGGGCATAAGTGGCCCTAAGGACATAAGTTGCCCTAATCAGCCTATAGCCTAAGGGGATAAGTGGTCCTAATCAGCGTATAGCCTAAGGGCATGCATAAGTCGTCCTAAACATCCTATAGCCTAAGGGCATAAGTGGCCCTAATCAGCCTATAGCTTAAGGACATAAGTTGACCTAATCAGCGTATAGCCTAAGGGCATGCATTATTCACCCAAAACATCCTATAGCCTAAGGGCATAAGTGGCCCTAATCAGTGTATAGCCTAAGGGGATAAGTGGCCCTAATCAGTCTATAGCCTAAGGGCAAAAGTGGCCCTAATCAGCCTATAGCATAAGGGCATAAGTCGCCCTAAACATCTTATAGCCTAATGCTAGGCTAGATAAAAAACAAATAAACAAGCAAATGAACAAATGACACCCCCCCCCCCCAAAAAAAAAGAAAAGCAAAAACCAAGAAAAGGAAGCATGCTCCAGGATTGGGGAGTGGATCACCTACCCCTGGCGAGTAATACACTGTAGCAAACAATCAGAAACACAGAGTCTGATGTAAATGTACTCTTTCCCACCCTTATAAAACTTTTCCACCATAATATTCATCATCAGAATCTCAACATCATACTTTACTGCTATGAAAATATCATCTATGCTAAACATGGGCTATAGAATAGCTACAAGGAAACTGCACCTCAGAGCAATGTTAAACTACATCAGGGATAGCAAGTTGCCAAAGGAGGTCCTAATTTAGGTTGACCTCGCAGATGTCTATGGTAAAAATCCTATATTAAACTTTAGGTCACCAATGACATAAAATAACGCAAAAAAAGACTATTGCTGATTGATGGTAAAGACCCCTATTAAATTATTTTAGCTCATCCAATACTCAAAGCAAACCCAACCCAAGTATGATCTACAACTTTACATCTCACAACTTTTTTTTAAGCGCCTATAAGGGAATGCACTGTAATTAATTTAAGCCAAATACTAGACTATATTAAAATAAAAATAATTGGAAACACCAACCCCCCCAACATAAAACAATAACAAAACCCAAGACAAAAGCAAAAACAACAATAACGAATAAAACAAAGCAAAAGCAAGAAGAAGGAAGCATGTTCCGGCACCAGGCAGAGGCAGGCCTCCCCGGATGCTGGAACATGATCATCTCACCTGGATACAATCCTGGTATGAAAACAAAAAAAAGAGCCTAAAGTGACCATGTTAGGAAGGGTAAAAAGAGCCTAATTCTATATCTGATTGGAGAAGGGCAGAAAAAACAACTAATTCTGAGCGTGTTTGTTGGAAAAAGGAGTTTATTATGTTTGTGTTTGGAGGAAATATAAGAGCCTAATTCTGAGTGTTTGGCAGAGAAAAAAAAGGAGCCTAATTCTGAGTTTGTTTGGAGTAAAAAAAACAAACTAATTCTGAGTGGAGGAAAAATATTTATCTAGTTATAATTTCTTTACCTGTATCACTTGCCTGTGTCTGGCATATAGACAAATTTGGACTATGGCATTATTGAATTCCGGATTTGTAGACTGAATAATGTTGTAATGACTGGTTTCTTTGTAGTCCAATGCATCAAAACCTGGTTAAAAAAAAAGGAATGTTAATATCTACGAAAAATACTGTGGTAAAACAAAAGATGAAAAGAACCTTAGAAGTACAGAAAATTGAGTCCCATGATTCATCCAATGACAGTAATGCATTTATAAATTACACATGGGTTACTCAACGAGCCATTTTTACCCATTTCATGCAAGTACACAGTAATGTTCTATGACACACAGCTTGCAAAGGTGAACAAACTTCAAAATAAGGCATCTTCACAAAATGGAGTGTACAAGTGTAACCACAAGTAAAATTACCCTTTCTTTCCTGTTCTTTTATGGCCTATTAACCACATCCTATTTTTCCTGCAATAATGATCCTTCATACCAATGGGAAACAATGAGCTCTAAAATTTTTACAGTCAAGATTCATTTTCAGGCAGAAAACCACACCTCTCATACACAAAATCATCTGCTTACCACTGACAGTCTTGTCTACCTTAAACACACACAATCACTTTTATGTAATCTTCAATAAGAATACCCTCAGTTAAAATGTCATTCACATTTTCCCTCCCACCATATATACTTATTACTCAATGGTTCCAGATGAATCTAGCTAGCATTTGCATAACCGAATAATGTTACTATTTCCTTCTCCCAAGAAAACTAGAATTCAAACTATAACTATAATAAAATAAAATCCAAACTATAACTCAAACTATAATTCAAACTAAAATTCAAACACCTTTGCTCAAGAACCATACCACAGACTAAAATCATACCTCGCCTTATCATCACAACCAAACAGACATTCTTTCCTATATCCTTACACACACCTACACCCTGTCAAACACACAATATTTTTAATGATTTCTCACTCTCAGGCACCAACACATCAACATAAACTAACATAGCACCCATCCATCAGCCTTCTTCACAAATTTTACATGTTGCTCTCAGACTTATCTTGGCATTCATTAAAAGATGTATAAAAAGCTCTGGCACCACCTCACACCTTGCATCATACCTCAGGAATAAATATATTTTATATTCAGTTGATGCTAGCAATTGCCCAAATAGGCATAACTAGCAGTAGTGAAGGTAGCCTAATAATGCAGCTATAATAAAATAAAAAGCACAAACTAACCCAACCAAAACTAACAAAAAACAACTTCCCAAAATCAAGTTATGTGGGCTGGTGTATGAGGGAGGCCTACTTCCATCCAATACCAAGCCATGCACCCAACACAAGGTCAAATAAAATGGATCAACATCCTCTAAAAAGTCATACTCCACAAGTCTGTGTACATAAACCAATCACAAATACATGAGACAAGCGGGTGGCAACCCCGTTCATCTCAGGATGAGGATAGGTTGACCCCAGGCTGAGGCACTCAACAAGAATGTGTCAAAGCCTAGAAGAGTGCAGTCATCACAGTAAGGTGCAGGGAAATGCTGCATCAAATAGCGGCATGATAGCACACAGTTCTCCAGGCAGCCTGGAGAACTGATCTTATTACTGCCATGTAATCAGTGTGAGTGAGAGAAAAAAGCAGGTCTGGTTGTACAGGCCTTGCAGACTCTTTGGCACCCTCATTCCCTGCAATCCCTTTATGTCCAGGAACCCAGCCAGCATAAGATAATCTCAAAATCCACCAGCTTATGGCATCACAGATACAGAAAACCAGAGGGTACAGAGATTACAATGCCCCTGAGAGCACTCAGGACACTTTGAGAGTCACTAAAGATCACAATCCAGTCTCCAAACTGGGAACAATGCATTATCTTCCATACTGAACAGTGTATTGTAACAACTCAGCAGTGAAAATAGATGAAGATCTGATAGAACCCCATGATTTCAAACAGAGGGGATATGGAGTGGAAGTCAACCACTTGTTTTGACTTGGAACCATCCAAGTTCAGTGACACAGATCCAACAAGACATTAATGTGTTCCCAAAAGGTTGAATGTAATACTACTGGCACTGTAGAAGCTTTGGGAGCAGCTTATGATGACAAATAGTCAAAGGTGGTACCTCCAGGGTTGAATCCTGGGTAGAATCATAGGTGCCAGCAACCTGAGAGCTAGATTGAGATCTTAAAGTTTCTTAGCCTTATATCCAAAGGGCTAGGGGTATGAATGGCATCACTCAGTGGCATAGGCACCATCAAGATTAGCCCTAGATGCAATGAGAGCCATTTGCAACTGAGGGAGATGCCAGACCTGCTTGTACAATCACATAATGCACTGCATACAAGACAGAGCAAATGTCATCTCTCCAGCATCTACAAGTAAGTTGTAAATAGGGAATATGCAGAAGGCAACAATCATGAGATGATGTTGTGGATTGAGTCCACCTTCCGCAGTACACACTCAGCTGTGGGTGCATATCTTTGTAATTATATCATCCAATCCAGTTGCCTTCCCATTTTTCAGACCTCTCAGTGCTAACAGCCACTCACTTATAGGTTCCATACACTGATACAGCACCCAAATGAATCCCATCATCATATTTGTTTCCTCTTGCATATCAACATTATATAGCTCATTATAGTATTCTTTTATCCTCTCTTATCAGTTAGAATCACCTTGCAAGTCTCATATTTGATGTTCACAAAGTTATGATTTCTCACCATTCTCATCTCTTTCGCGAATAACTTCCTGTTCCAATCTGGATACTCATTCATCTTCCTTCCAAATGTTTCATTTGCTGCTTTCTTACTCTGAATAATCACTCATTTGAGAGTTATTTATACCTGCTTGTATGCATTTAGCAACATTTCCATAACATCTGCACTGAGGCATCTGGAAGTATGCTGCCTACTTCCTCTTCACTGTCTGTTCAACATTATCATTCTACTATTCAGCATCCATTAAATATCTTACAGTTCAAGCACCCATCACTTCTTTAACCATGTTATACATTTGCTTTATCCTCATGTTCACACAGCTCTCTAACAGTCTTGCAAAGTTTTCTTTCTCACCCATCCAAGAAACTTTCACCTTTGATTCTCCCATTTTGGTTACCTTCAGCACATTTCATCAACAGACCAGCCAAATGATTTCACTAAAGAGACCACAGAGCTCTTGCTAGTCGAGTGGATATGGCATTGGTCTGCCGTCGCAGTACTGGGTTCAATCGCGGCAAGAGCGGACACAAACATTGGATCTGGCTACCAATTGGTGGATGCACTGTGCTCAGCCCGGTACTGGGGAGGGTAGCTTTTACACTTATCATCACACACACAGCCAAATACAACACTGCTTTCTTTCCTCTCGTCTCTACAGCACAACACACACAGGCACACTCTGCTCCAAGGATTCCCTGGAACAGAGGATACTGCTGGCACCTCTCCTCAAAGAGGAATGGTCTCTGGTTCCCCCAGGCTCACCAGTGATTGTCACACTAACCTTTATGTATATTTCATTATCCAGTAAAGATGCAGCTGGATAAAGGCAGGTTGGCAAACTACTAGTAACAAAGAGACTACACTCTGTTCAGACTGTCTGATACTCTATCAGAGCTTTCACATCAATCAATCCTCATATACCCTTTACTAAGAGCAGATCAAACTATTCACGCTTTCTTACTTGCCCAAACCACCTGCATGCTGCATGTATTAAAGAAAACCACTGTAAATAGTGATGGTGTGTGGTTAGTATAGAAATGAGTAGCCACCACCACACTACATCAGTGACACCTGCCCCTCCCGCCTCATCAATGCCAAGCCAGTGACTATCCAATAGACCAATCTAATAATCCTAAGAACTACTGTATGAATCAGGTATTTCAACCTTCACTTTTGCCATCAGAAACAGAATTCGTTTTCATCCATCCCTGGTGGAGGATCATATTTACCCCCTCCCCTTTATTTTAGGAGCCCATCTGACGACTGGCTACTAGGGCAAAAGTCGCCGTAATCGCACTACAGCCTAATACTAGGCTAGATTAAAAAACAAATAACAGAAACAGGCTAAAAAAAGACAACAAAAATACAAGATAAGTAAGAGGAGGCCAACCTCCTCCAAAAATTCATATAGTCCGCCTGCCTGTATACACGAACCCTTCCTAAGAATTTTTCACCCACCCTTGGGGGCATGCTATATCTTACAAAAGTAAGGTAAACCACACTGTGCCCAATGATGGTGTGCAGTTAGTACAGCCACCTTCACAACTCTATTGGGTACACTTGGAAGATGCCCCTCATCCACGCAAGGCAAGTGCCTGTATCCAATAGACCAAAGGTTAAAAGACCTAATAGATACAGTTCTTTCAGTGGCTGTATGATTAGTCAATCAGATAGTCGCTTGGCATAGATGAAGAGAGTACCCCAGGCATGCCCGATGGATATTCATTGCTATGCATATCTGCATATATACACATCTTAGGTCTTTTTTAAGTCTCCAACTTCCACCACTTTTGCACAGTGGGGTTGGTATGCATGATTGCTGCTAAAACTACTAGGGTTCTCCCACTTTTTCCATGCCCTATTCGCACATACTCAGCCTTGCCTTATGCGCACAATATGCACTCTTATCTTTGATCACAAAGATAAGATTTGCCACACAATTTCTCCCAATCTCTCCATTCTCCCATTTAATAGATTTGCCATACAAGTTTCTCCCAATCATTCCATTTTCATTCAATGCTTACGGAAACAAGGTCAACAGACCTTCACACATGCTCTCAATTATTCTGACCATATGACCTTAAAAACTTTCAGCAAGTGGGGTAATCCGACCCATAATTAATTTTCTCTTAATAATTCCCAGACTAACCTTGGGAGGACCTTGGCAATTATATCATTTGAAAGAGAATGTAGAACATAAGGGTTTCAAATTTCGTTAGAATAGGGCAAATAGTTACGATGTTATTGCCAAAAGCTCATTGAAAAGTAAAATGGTTACCACCCAATCGACCTACAGGGCGACATAAGACTTATAGCATCGCATGCACAAAACTAAAAATGACAGTGAAAAAACTACTTGGGAAAGATAAGTTCACAGTACCTTTAAGTAAGTACTCGAAGAATGTGCCTAAGTTTTCTGGTGAGGGACTTGTAACATAAATATTACTGATACCAAAGTAAACAGCTGCGGCAGTTCCCAAGCCCATAACTGCTGACTTTCCACGACCTCGACTTGCACATAGAGAAATTGTTGATTTAGTATCCGTCTTCTCTGTGATAACATCCACCATTTTAAGAAAGACATTTACCTTCAAATAGAAAACTATTTTAATGATCATTTATAAAATATAAGCATGTAATAATTTTACATTCACATGATAAATGTCATTGGATGAATAAACGACTGAAAATGGTAAATTCTGGAACTAACTTTAATGTTCATTATATTCCTTTTACAGCCCCTGGTTGTCATAACATAAATTCAAAGGATTTATAAATCAGATATCATTAAGTCAGGAATTGCTCTCTCTGGCAGGAACCTCCAAATAATTCCTGAAATATTGTTAACAGTATCTCTAGCATACAGGGCATCTCTGGTTTAAGATGGAGATCTGTTTCTAAAACACATCAGAAATTTTGTTGTAAGTCAGATATTAACCTTTAAAATTGAAAAAAAATTCCCTTCCATCATGAGGGCTTTCCTTTTCTTTGATTCACTGCCATTAGAAAAATCTATCATACACTTGGGAGCCATAATGAATAAAAAAAAAAGTAACACACTCACATGGTCACCAGAAAAAAAGAACCGTAATGGCACTCTAGCTAGCAAGAACTGACTGACACCATCTTTCCTGCTTACACCTAATCCAACAAAACCAAGAACTAGTCCTACGCAGGGGTTTATATTTACGATGCTGGCTGTGTATGTCAAAAGCCGAAAAGGGGCTGTGGAAGCTTGTAAAGCAAAGGTATGGTGACAAATAGTCAAAAGTACCACCTAAGGACTACACAAGCTCTTGAATGAGTTTCCTTGCCCTAAATCCAGACTTCAAGTATGACTGGAGTCTTTGGCATAGGCACTGTCAAGATAGTTTGCAGAAGCAATGACAGCCATTAAGACCTGTGTGTACAAGCACATAATGCAATGTGAATTGTGCAGGAGTAGTGGCATCCCACAACATTGACAAGACTCAGTGGTTTCAGCCAAGAATCTAGCCATGCACCAATTTTAATCAAAATCTGAGAAGTTTTTGCCTGATTTGTCAGAGAATCAGCCAGTAAAGTCTCCTTGTGGGCAACAAACAGTACAGCCTTATGCACCTGAGAATGGCCACAGGGAGGTCGTCAGCCCATTACATGCAGGAAAGTGGTTATTGGGGCAAAGCTGATCTTCCCATTAATTGCACCCCAAAAGCCCAGTATCCCTCAAGTCCTGGTCTCTTGCAACCTGTATGTGTTGTTTATCGAGGTTCCATAGCCTCTCTTCAGACATGGCATGAGGTAGCTGCTTAGGTCCTTAAACCTAGGCAAATGGTTGAGGGTATAGTCGTATATAATAGTGAGAGGCAGTGAGGAGGAAGCACACCAACTTCTCCAGGTCCCATCAGAGTTGAAGTCAACCCAGTAAAGGAAAAAAGAACTGAGTGGAGACGAGGATAATTTTGTGAATTCATGCATCCAGGGGTTTTGTGAGTGTGCTTTGACTCTTCTGCACAGGGAAGAGTGAATGGGCAAGATAATGAGGCACATTAGCACCTATGAAGACCCAGTGGTACAGAAAAAAAGGATGGGTAGCTTTATGCTGAAACGCAACAGAGAGAGGTAAATAGGGAGGCTTTTTAAAAAAAATTTAAGAGCTCATCTGGCAACTGCCTACTTGGGCATTAGTCATCGTAGTCAACACTGCCTAGTACTAGGCATCTTGGGGGAGGTTCCCCGGCACAGGAACGTGCGACCTACTTAAATAACAAAAAACAACAAAAACAACTAGTTGAAAAAAGGAAAGAAGGCCAGCCTCCCCCCCCCAAAGTCTATAAGTCCACCAGTCAATGTGCACGAATCCGTCCCGAGTACAAGGGACAGGCGGTAGTGACCTCGCCCATCCCGGTAATATGCGCGGAGATCACCCAGACAGGGACATTCAACAAGAATGTGCCGAACAGTCTGGGGGACAATTCAGTCTTCACAGTAGTGCGCTGGTGAGCACTCAAATAGAGAGGCTAATTTTAGTGACATGTATGTATGGAAAAAGTGAGAATTGGTGGCAAAAGTTCCTGATTCCTTAACTCAACGAGATGTTTTAATTACCAACCTGATCTTCTGTGCAGCATATATTAGCTAATTGGGGCAATGGCTTTTCTGCATCAGACAAATCTTCTAAAAGCTTTTGGAGCTTTTTCTCAGAACTATCTTCCTGACTTGATCTTATAGAAGGTTGCGAAGGAGTAAATTCTGGATGAATCAGTAAATCTTCAGTTAAAACCAAGCAGTTCTTGCACCATTCAAGAGATTGAACAAATCTGCCAAATGTTATTTCAATGAGAATGATATATAATATTTTTATTAGTGGATGTTAATGATGCATGGAAACCGGTACTACCATAAAGCTATTATCAATTAATTTTTACTAAATACATTGCATATGCTAATCAATAAAAGCTTGTTGAAATCCCTGAACAACAGAGGTGGTAGATCATCTTGAACTTTGACATTAAAATATCTTAAAATTAAATTTTGGTAATATCGTCCAGAAGAAAATATTGTTAGATATAAGGTTGTTAATAAATAAATTAAAGAAAGGGGTATAAAAAGACTGATAACATAAAACAAGATGACTACCAAAAAAGGGAGTGACATAAACAGTGTTGAAGATAAGTTAGTCAATGTGAAGGCAGGCATGATTGTGTATAGACATGCCAATATTAGTGGGGAAGTCCTGGCCAGGCAATATATGTAGAACATAGTATCAAGAATCAATTAAGGTGCAATAAGTGAACTTATAGAGAAGAAACATTATTCAGAAGAATTGAATTCCAATGCAAGGGTCTCAACATTGCTTTGATTATATCACATTACCAAGTGAGTGGATGTTATTTGTTTTGAAACAAATATTACACATCATTTTATACCCTGAAACATAACTATAGAACAATTATGATATAGAGCAAGTTTGAAAATTGAAAAATACCTTACCTCTTATTGAATCGATAATCTACATTAGAATTAGATAAAGTCTTCAGTTTTGAATGAATATCCATCTTTAAATTGGAGATATCATTTAAGGTAGATATTTTTTCTGGTAGAAGAAATACAATTGCACCACCACTTAAGACGGTCTCTGTTATGCGGCACAAAACATTTGGTGTAAGACCCTCAAAATCCTTTAGAAAATATGGTGTATTAGATTCATGGGTCAATAAGTAACACTAATTTTTTTTAAATTCTTGCATGAAATGCACTAATTTAGGTAAAGATATAAATAAAATAATAAAAAATTTATTAACACTACTTTTTTTGCAAAATATATCTGCTTTAACAGGATAATTTCCAGAAAATTTCCTTTTCAATGACTTCTCTTTTTATACATACAATATAATTCTGCTAAATATTCCGGCATCTTCGTTTGTATTTTGAGTGACATATTTTCTTATTTTTTTGTCTTTCTCTTTGATAACATAGGTAAACTAGTGACTAGATTAGTACTAGCATATTTACATAATGTAATTATGCAAATATTTTAATTATTATTATTTGAGATAATGAACACAAAATTCTTGTGGGAAAAGCCTAGCGGCCATGAACATGAAAACAAGCTCCCACAGAACACAGTGTCCATATGTCAAGTAAGAAAGAATGAATAAAGAAGAAAGAAATTGAAATGTGTAAATAAATAAATAAATAAGTTTAAAATTATTAAAATCAAATCAATATTAAAATTATGATGCAGTAGCAGCCACCCTTAATCTAGTATTGCAACCTCGTTTGAAGATATTAAGATCTTCCTGCAATAACTTCTGCAGGAAGATCATTCCACTGCTTTACCGTACTTGGGGAATGCATAGTGCATGTGGATGTTGTCCATCTGCAAACCTTGTTGCTCTAGCAAGAGGCAGGGGCTCAGGAATTAAAAATGATAGTGGCAATTCCCTACTGAAGTAGGATTTATGGAATATAGACAAACATGAAATCATCCATCGATGATCCAAGTCATAGCTAGCCCCATCAAGAAAAAGGAACCTGCCTCCACGAGCAACCCTATCTAAGAGAGACAGATCTCTGGCAGATACAGATATCCAAACTGGAGAACAATACTCAAGAAGAGGGAGAACAAGGGACCTGAAACAAGTGGCATTAATATCTTCATTATCATAGATATATGAGGCCTTACGTACAATACCAAGTTTTCGGGCAGCATTAGCAGATGCTTCTCAAAAGTCAGGTGAGAATCATAGGTAATACCAAGGATCATTAGGGATTCCGACTTAGAAAGAAGTGTATCTCCAACACAGAATGGAGGATGAGGCTGCTCATTGGTACGAGATCTACAAACCAAGAGGGTCTTAGTTTTACTTGAATTAAGCTTCATACCCCAATGATCACAACATTTCCTAATTTTTTCTAAATCACGATTTAGAATCATGGCAACTTGGTTTCTCATTGCTGGAGACCTGACTACTCCAACAAGTGTAGTATCATCTGCATACTGAACAACCTTGTACCAAATCACTTGTGTATACTAAAAACAACAAAGGCCCAAGAACAATGCCTTGTGAAACTCGCGACACAACATGTCTAGGTTCACTAAAAACCCCATCTATGATAACACATTGCTGCCAATCTATTAAAAAGTCATTAAGTAGATCAAGAATGTAGCCACCTATTCCAAGGTTTTGTAGTTTAAAAACAAGTGCTTTATGGTTAATACAATCAAAAGCAGCATTAAAATCAATCTGAACTAATCTAGATTCAAAACCCTTGTCAAGATTATCTTGCATACTACAAGTCAAATCTAAAAGGACATCATAAGTACACAATTGCCTCCTATATGCATACTAACTTCTAGCCAATAAGCCATTCAACTTCAGGTATCTATACAATGGCCTAGATATCAGCTTCTCAGCAACTTTAGAGAGCACAGGAAGTATTGAAATAGACCTGTATTGACTACATTCTGCAGATAACATGCTCCCCAGGTGTCAAGACTGTCAAGTATCTTTTTAACATCCCTTGCACGAAAGCAAACCCAGTCAAATGAGGCTCAGGATGGCAAGTGTCAGGGAGAGGAAGTTCTTCAACTGACTGCTTGGCTTCAAAAGCAGTCAGTATTAAAATAATTACAAAGACCATATGAGGCAATAAAACTAAAAATATGGTACATTAGATTCATCTGTCAATAACAATCAGATTCTTTGAACATTAGGGTCTTTCAACACAACTAAAGCCTATCTTCCTCTTTATTTTCTTTGCAGTGGAATGTAAATATGCCTAAGTTGATGAAACAGGCTTTTATTTAAGTAGCACTTATTAGCATAATAATAGTGAAAAAAACCTGAGAATGTTCAATACTCAGCAATCAGCTATGCTAAAGATGAAAAAATAATATAAAAATTCCTAAAATGAAGTTTGTATTCTTTACTTTCTAAGCTAAAACATCCCTAAAAGGAATAATTTGGAGTTAACAAATCTCATTATATGTACAAGAAAAGTGAAGCATTTACATAGAAAATTCTTAATTTTTTATGAACCTTTGATTTCTTAAAATATGACAATCTATAACAATAATAATAATAATAATAAGTCTTTTGTAATGCGCTCTTCAAGGCCTGAGGCCTTCCCAGAGCGCATGTTGTGCTGAGATGAGAATGGAAATTAAATGGAAATTCAAGAGGGGCAGAAGGCAATACTGAAAAGATGCATTTTCAGGAGACGCTTAAATGTGGTAAGAGGGGGAGAAGACCTGATTTCAGCAGGAAGAGCATTCCACAACTTAGGGGTGCAGATTGAGAAGGAACAGTCCCCCATTGAGCAGAGGGATGAACGAGGAATATTCAAAAGAGGTGCATGTGATGACTGAAGGGCCCGAGGGACATGGCATGGCGAGAGGGCAGGAGAGGTAAGACGGGGCCTTGTTGTTTAGGGCCTTAAATGTGAAGAGAAGTATCTTGAAGTGAGTACCGGATCTGACAGGGAGCCAGTGCAGTTCATGCAGCAAGGGTTTTGAGGGAGAGAAGCGAGGGTGACGGAGGAGAATCCGGGCGGCATAGTTCTGTACAAGTTGAAGGGGGCGGAGAGAGGAGGATGGCAGATTCACAAGCAGAGTGTTACAGTAGTCAAGCGCGAGGTGATGAAGGCATGAACAGCAGTCTCAAGACTTTGGCGATCAAAGTGAGAGCGAATGCGAGAGAAGTTACGAAGGAAACATAGAGAGGATTTGCTGACATTGCGGATATGAGGCTTAAAGGAGAGATGCTCATCAAAAGCAACACCCAGATTCCTAATGCAGTCAGAGAAAATGATAGTATTACTGTCCAGAATTAGCGAGGGAAAGAGAGATTTAGATTTTTTGACAAGAGCAGGGGTGCCGACAAGGACCTCAGTTTTGGAGTGATTAAGCCTGAGGAAGTTGGTAGAGAGCCAGTCAGAAATGGAGGAGTAGGCAGCCAGGAGGTCAGTGATAGAGTAGGCAAGAGACGTGGGGGGATGAGGAAACGAAAATTTGAGTGTCATCAGCATAGAGGTGGAAGGATAGACCGAGATTACGGAGAAGGGAAGTAAGAGGAAGAAGGTAGATACAAAATAGTAGAGGACCAAGGACAGAGCCTTGTGGCACTCCAAAGCGAATGGGGGTAGAGTCGGATGAAATGTCGTCAATCACAACGGATTGGGTACAAGACGAGAGGTAAGAGCAGAACCAGTCAAGCATGGTGCCTGATATGCTGAGGAAAGAGTGGAAACGATCAAGTAGGACGGTATGTTCAATAGTATCGGAGGCAGAGGAGAGGTCGAGTAGAACGAGGATGGAGGCACAACCCCTATCCGCGGCTCTTCGTAAGCCATCGGACACATTGAGAAGGGCAGTTTCTGTGGAGTGACCTGACTGGAAACCAGATTGATAGGTTTCATCAATGTTACAGGCCACCATATGACTGTTGATGCGTGAAGCAACCACTCTCTCCAGAACCTTAGATAGAAAAGGAAGTTGCGAAATCGGGCGATAATTGGAAGGGTCAGTGGGGTTCAGTTGAGTCTTTTTAAGAATCGGATGGATGTGGGCACGTTTGAAGGAAGAGGGAACAAGACCAGTTGCAAGTGAAGTGTTGAACAGGTGAAGAAGCGTTGGGAGGACAGCAGGCAGAATTTTACATAACAGTTTAGGCGGAAAAATATCCTTTGGGAAGCCTGATCTCTTAGAACGCAAGAGCAGGGCTGTAAGCTCCAACGCGGTCACAGCGGGAAAAACGATAAGCGGCTGAGGTGGGAAGTCAGGGAGAATGGCAGGAGCCGGGACAGAAGGCTGAGGGAGGGAGGGAGGGAGGCACGGAGGTTAGTGACTTTATCTGCGAAGAAATTTGAGAGAGTAGCAGGGCTAATGGGCGGGAAGACCTGGGCTGGGGAAGTAAGATGGGAGAGCAGGCGGAAGATGGTACGGGGATCATTCTGTGGTGGAGCGAATGTGAGTGTGTGTAAAAGGGCCATTCTCCCACCCCTTTTCTAAGTACCCTCTCCCTCCTTCTGTAAGAATGTGTGTGTGAGTGGGAATGGGTTTTTTTTATTATATTTTCTTTTGTACATATGTATTTGATTTCATGTTGTATGTATAAGGTTATAAAAAAAGAAAAGAACAAAAACAAAAACATTGCCTGCATTTTGCAAGAGCGACTGTAAGAAAATATTTCGAAGATATTCAAAGAAGATATAAGAAGTCTTCTAATGGTACTTGACTAGATCTTAAAGACATCTGAGCTCCGGGGTGGCAGGCACCATAAGCCCACCACACCCAATTTTGTCACAAGAGTGACTACCAACAAGATTTTCCCCCGGGGAAGCCGGCAAATAATAAACCGTGGTACCACGTAAGAAAACTCCTCTTTTGTTGTCCCCTTTTGTATATGCACTCTTAGTATTAATATATATTTTTTGATTGATTTGGTTCCAAGATAGGATTGATTTAGTATATATATATATATATATATATATATATATATATATATATATATATATATATATATATAGGCTCATTGGGTGCATATTTACCCATATTTTTGTAAATATTGTATTTTTTTTCGTGTTAGTAAAGGACTGTACATACAATCCGTTTCATTCTCCTTCGATTTCTCACGTCCGGATTAGTGTAGGAAGCGGGTTGGATCGATTGGGGTTAGTCTAAATTTTTCGGCCCGCTACATTTGGCGTCCGAATAGGGACGTGAGACTTCGAAACCGGGAGCGTGACGGGATTGGATTGCAGTCCATACCCAATTAGCGTGGCAGGTAGTTTGGTTGTTTTTCACCTTTGTCTATCGCTGTTACTAACCTGGGAGGATGGCTTCTGTGGAACAGGGCCTCCATGATGAGATTGTGAGACTGAGGCTGGAATTGAGGCAGAAAGAGGAGGAATGTATGATGTTGAGGAACGTGATTGATGGATTGAAGAGTGATGTGATGAGTATGGATGAGAAGACAGACAAGATGAGGAAAGAAATGGACGAGAGACAGAAGCAGGTCGACCAACGGATGAAGGACTTGTATGACATGATGAAGGGGTCAGGACCGGCCCTAGGACCCTCGACCTTGACCCATGCTCCGACTGAAGGGGATAAGACTAATGGGATCAATGGGAGTGTGTGCGAGTCTAGAGAGGATAGGGTGATTATGAGTGATAGGAAGGACGGAGAATGGAAGAGAGTTGAATGCAAGAGAAGAAGGAAGAGTGGTGCAAAGGGGAAGGATAGGAAGGTAAGAGGCAAGAGTGTGGACTCATTGTACTCGGATGAAGGAGAGAGTGATAGTATGATTGATATGAGTGAGAGTGAAGGCAGCTCAAGTGAGAGTGAAGTGAATGTGGGAAAGGGTATTTTGATAAGGGAAGTGCCAAAGATAAGATAGATTTAGGTTACATGGTGGGAAAAGTGTGGAAGAATTCTTCGAGGAATTTGAGCGATATTGTAAGCTCAAGTACCCGGAGAATAAGGGATACTGGATGAATGTTTTGGGGGAATGTTTGGAGGGAAAAGTATTGGAGTTTTTCCGCGTGATTACAAGTGTGGGGGAACCAAGGTACGATGTGGTGAAGATGCGGATGATTGGACAGGTGAAACGAATGAAAGAGTGTGAAGTATAAAAGGGTAAATGAATTTGAGAAGGCTCGAATGGGGAAAAGTGAAAGTGTGAACATGTATGCACATAGGCTTGAGAGTATGGCAAGAAAGAGGTATGGTGATGATGATGTAAATGAATGTAAACCACTGATGAGGAAGTTTTTGGACACAATCCCGCGAAAGGTGAATGGCTGAGTGGAAAGAGAAAGGAGAGAATGAGACTGACAGGTGAACAGTTGATGTGGGAGGATGTATTGGAGCTGTTGGAAGATGGACGATTTGATGATGAAAGCGATCTAGAAGAGGATGGATGGTACAGTGTGAACGCTGGGGGTAAGAAGCCCAGGAGCTTTCATCCACCCCAGCAGTATGTCAGCTACAGGGATGCCCTGAAGGCTGCACCAGCTGGAGTGATGTCGAACTTCCTGGGCCGGCAGAATGGATGGGTAAATGGAGGGTGGTCGAATGGAAGGGGACAGATGAATTTCAAGCGTGGGAACGGATATATGAGAGAGAAACCGAGGTATGTCCCAGCAAACGAGAGATCAAATGGTGGGAGAAAGATTGTGGAATGTCATCGGTGTGGAAGGAAAGGTCATATGTTGGCAGAATGTAGGTGGACGTCTGGTGCATGTTTTGGTTGTGGTAAGAAAGGGCATATGATAAAGGATTGCCAGGAAAGTGTGAAAGAGTGCTTTGAGTGTAAAGAAATAGGCCATTTGAAGAAAGATTGTCCGAGGTTGAATGGTGGAGCAACTGCTGGGGGAAGTGTGAAGTATGCTTGTGGTAATTGTGGAAAGGCTGGTCATTATGCGAGGATGTGTCGTGACCAGAGGAATGTATGTAGCTATTGTGCGATGGAAGGACATTCAAGTGAAAAGTGTTGGATTAGACTGAGAGCGCAAGGTGTGAATGGAAAGTCTGAAGCGGGAAACTGAATTGTAAGAGGGTACCTGCTGAAGTATCCTCTGGGTGCATGAGTGTGAGTAATGTGTTGGTAAGTCTGTCGAGTGTGAAAGTGCTGTCTGGTAGGAAGTATGAGTGTCTGAGTGTGAAGGTGGAATTGAATGGAATTGAGTGTTTGGCTTTAATAGATTCTGGATGCAAGGCGAGCTTGGTGTATAAAGATGTGTATGACAAGGTTAGCGAGAAAGCCCTCCTGTCTGAGTGCAAGGGAAGTTTAGTAGGTATTGGTAATAGGAGAGTGCCTGTGATTGGAATGATAAGGTCAGCTGTTAGAATGCATGGTATGATGATGAATGAATGTGAATTTTCTGTGATTGATAAGGTGAGTAGTGAGTATGGTGTGATTTTGGGGTATGATTTTATGAAAATGAATCGTATGGTTGTGCATCCTGCGAGTGATCAGATTGAGAGAAAGATTGGTAAAAATGGGGTGTATAAGTTATATGTAGGGAGAGATGGTAGTGTTTTGAGGAATGTGTTTACTGGTATTGAGGTGACTGCTATGGAGAATGTAAGGCTTGTGAAGGGTGAAAGGGTGTCTGTTAGAGTGAGTTGGAGTAAGGATGTTAGTTTGAATGTGAGTGAGAACACTGTGATATTGGATGGAAAGGATGTGTGTTATAAGGTAAGGCGTGTTGCTTGTGTGTTTGATGGCTTGATGAGAATGAATGATCCTTTTGTATGTGTGCAGGCGGACCCCAGTGTGAAAGGGCAGGTGAGGGGAATCCAAGTCGGAGATGTACTGGGCCACCTCTCCACTGTCAATGAGGTAGGTATGGATGATAGTACGGATATCAGGGTAAATGTTGCGAATGAAAAGACATGTGAATGGATGTATAATGAGGTGAAGGACATGGTGAAATTGGATGGATGTTTGACTGAGTATGAAAGGGAGGATGTGTATCGAATGATATTTGAGCGAAAGGGAGCCCTCAGTAAGGGTGATCTGGATTTCAGGGTTGCAAAGCTCCCGGAATTCAAGATTGTCCTGAAGGAGGACTCCCCAATCTATCAGCGGCCGAGGCATTTCCCACGTCCGGTTGCTGATGAGATTGAGGAGCAGTGTTTGGAATTGGAGCAATTGGGGGTGATTGAAGAGAGCGAGAGTGCATGGAATAGTCCAATTGTACCTGTACGTAAGCCGGATGGAAGATTGCGTCTGTGTGTGGATTATCGAAAGGTGAATGAAAGGACTGTGAAAGAAAGGTTTCCGATGTGTGTGTTATCTGAGTGTGTGTATAGTATGCATGGGATGGAGTGGTTTACGAAGCTGGATCTGGTACGGGGGTATTACCAGATGCCCATTGCTGAGGAGAGCCGGCCAGTAACTGCCTTCTCTTCCTCAAAGAGGCATTACCAGTTCCGGAACCTCAGCTTTGGGTTGGCTAATGCTCCCGGAGCCTTCCAGCGGGCAATGAATGTTGTGTTGAGTAAGTTTGCGAGTAAGAATGTGATTGCGTTTATAGATGATATTTTGATTATGACTGAGACTTTTGAGGAGCATATGAGATTGGTGAATGATGTGTTGAGAACGTTGGAGAGTGTTGGTGTGAAGGTGAAAGTGGCGAAGTGTGAATGGTTTGCGGAAGAAGTGGAATTCCTTGGGCATATGGTGAGTGAGAATGGGTTGCGAAAATCACCGAAGTATGTTGAGAAGGTGCGAATGTTTCCTAAACCGGTGACTGTGAAGCAACTGAAGTCGTTTTTGGGTTTGATTGAGTTCCAGCGAAAGTTTATACGTGATTGTTCTGGTGTGAGTAAGCCTCTGACTGAGTGGATGGGCAAGAAAGGTAGTACGGTTGTCAAGTGGAATGATAAGATGAATGAGGCGTATGAGAGACTGAAAGAGGCAGCGGCTGAAGATGTTGAATTGGCTTACCCAGATTATAGTGTAAATGCAAAAATGCTTGAACTGTATACAGATGCGAGTGGGTATTGTATGGGAGGTTTTCTGATGCAAGAGCAGCGTTTGAATGGAGAGAATGTCAGGCGAATAATTGGGTATGTATCCAAGGCTATGAATGTTGCAGAACGAAAGTATTCGACTGTGGAACGAGAGCTGGCTGCGATAAGATATTGTTTGAAAGTGTTGCGTCCATTTTTGTATGGTGTGAGGTTTGTGATAAAAACCGATCATCAACCTCTTGTGTATCTGCAGCGTATGAAGTGGGCTGATAGTAGGATTGGAAGGACTTTGGAAGATTTGAGTGACTTTGACTATGTGATTGAATATGTGCCTGGTGAACGGAATGGAGTGGCTGATTTGATGTCAAGGTATCCTGGTACGAATGATGAAAATGTGTGTGGAGTGAGTGATCCTGAGTATTTGCCGAAAGGGATTATGAATGGAAAAGAGAGTAAGGGTGGTGGTGATTCCTTGTTTGAGAGTGTATGGAATGGTTTGCAAGATTTAAAGAGTGATGGAGTAGACGTAAGAGTGCCCGATAGTGTAGATGATTTAAGGAAGGAGGTAATGAATGAAGTGTGTAGGAAGCCTGAAAGCATTGGTATGGCAAAGGTGCGGAACTTCATGAAAGAATTGAGAGCGATGTGTATGCAAGGGGTCCCGCCATTTCAGGAAGTGTTGATTGTAGTGAGTCGTTTGTATGGAGTGATTGTTTATGTGCACTTTGGTGGTGAGAGGCCGATTGTGTACAAGGATGAGAAGATGAAGGGTTTGAATCCTAATGTGGTACATCTGCAATGTTTGAGCGGTGTGCACTACAATTGGGTGATTGAAAAGTGTTCATATATAAGAGAGAAGAATGATTGTCTGGATGAAGATGAGTGTGTGGTGAGTGATGATATGGGAGTTAATGACAGTGTGGATATAAGTGCTGATGTTGGTGTGCTTGTTCCTTCAGTGTATTGCGAACATGGTGGACCTGATATGATGGAAGTGAGAGTGAAAGTTGGTGAAAGGTTGTTCTGTGGTTTGATTGATACTGGAGCGCAGGTGTCTTTAGTGAATGAGAGGATTCTGAGTAAGTATGATGAGTTTAAATGTTGCGAGCATAAACCTGTGAAGTTACGGATAAGTGGATTAGGGAATGGCTTGATAGTGGCATGGGAACAGGTTAGTCTGAAAGTGAGTTTGGGTAATGGTGTGAATGTGAAGCATGACTTTGTGATTCTGAAAGGTGAGCAAATGCCTTGTTGTTTCTTGCTTGGTGTAGACTTTATGAGATTGAATGATTTGTCTTTGGATGCTGATAAGGATTGTCTTATGAAAGGTGAATGTGAGGTGATGAGGTTGAATGAGTGTGCAAAGAATGTTGTCAAGTTTTGCGGTATGATTGAGTTGGTCATGGATGATGAGAATGAGATTTTAAGTGATGATGATATTGTAGAGATGCAAGAGATGTGTCCTTTTGTTAGTGAGTTGAAGAGGTGTGTAATGATGCGTGTTGATTTGAATGAATGGCCAGAGTGTTTAAGTGATTTTAAAAGGTATGCTAAGGATTTTGTTGTTTGTATGGATGTTGTATATTTTGTGAGGCATGGGAAAGGTGGTGATGATATGTATGTACCTGTGATGTCCTTAGTTGGTATGATTGGTCTGGTGAAGGTTGTGCATGATAATTATGGGCATATGGGTAAGTTTAAGCTGTGGGAGTGTATGAAGGAGCGTGTGTTCCATCCGTTTCTGAGAACTGTTGTGAATGATGTTGCAACTACGTGTGAAAGGTGTCAGAAGCGAAAGGTGCAAGGTGTGCAAGTGAAACCACCGATGTTGAAAGTTGATGCGAAAGAACCGTTTGAATTGGTAGTGATTGATTGTGTGTCTTTGCCGCGTACGAGTGCTGGGAATGTTGGTATGGTTGTTATGGTTGATCATAAAAGTAAGTTTGTGTATGCAGCGCCTGTGAGAGATAAAAGGAGTGTGACTGTTGTGCGTGTGGTTGAGCAGTTGTTTTTTCCTATGTGTGTATGGAAGCCTAGAAGATGTCTGAGTGATAATGGGCCTGAATTTGTAGGGGAAGTGTTTGAGCAAATGTTGAGAGAGAATGGTGTGGAGCATGTGAGAACAACTCCGTATGTACCGTCTTCAAATGGATTGGCTGAACGGACTATAAGAACCTTGTGTGAGATGTTGAGAATGATGAGTACGACAGTGAATGACTGGGATGTGTGTCTGGGGAGAGTGTTGTGGGCGTATAATTCAACTGTGCATAGTGCAACTGGAATGTCCCCATGTCAGTTTGTGATGAATTTTGAAAGGCGAGTGAAAGATAGGTTTCGTTTGAGTGAAAGTGAGCAGAGTGTATGGCGTGAAGCACATCAAAGGTTCCGTTCATTTGAATTAGGTACAAAAGTATTGAAGGTGAAAGAAGTGAAGGGTAGGTTGAATGTATCAAAGATGAGTGAGAAGTTTGATGGACCTTATAGAGTTGTGAGAGTTTGGGAAAATGGGGTAACGTATGTTTTGGAGAGTTTGAATGACGGCATGACTGAGAGAGTGCGGGCTCATCAGAGTCAGTTAAGGAGATGGAGAGAACCTCCTGACTACCTGGTGAGCCATCCAGTGTATGGACTGTGTAGAGAGAGAGGTAAAGTACATGATGATGAGAATGAATGTGATAGTATGGATCTGTCTGGGAAAGAGCTAGTCTTAGTCTCGAGGAGTAGAAAGCGTACAAAGAAGGGTGAAAGGAAGAATGCAAGTACAAATGAAAGTAAGTCTGAGCAGAGTGTTTCTGGTATGGGGGATCTTGAAAGGGAGATTGAGTTTTTGCGTAAACAGGTGAGTGATTTGGCTGGTATAAGTAGACGAGTGAGTGAGCTGCCTGTGCCTGATTTTTCTGGTTTTGGGAACAGTATGAATGATAGTGTGTTTGGGCAGAATGAACCTAGTGTGGCTGATTTTTCGGGTTTTATGAATGGTAATAGTAGGGGTGAGTTTGATGTAGTGAATGATGAAGTGGCTGATTTTTCAGGTTTCTGGTGGGAACCAGTCGAAGGGGTTTCTGGTATGCCTGTTGAGAATACAGGGGATGTGAGTGACCTGTCTGTATCGCAAGAATGTACCTTGAGTTGGATGAGAGCTGTGAGTGAGGAGCTGATGAATGGGGGTATGAAGAGTGAGGGTTCTGAACGGAAGAGTATGAAAGAATTCTGTCGTGAGATGGGAGAACTGGTAATGAGGGCTAAGAGTATGGTTGATGAGATGATAAATAGTGACGATGAGACTGACAGGACGACTGACGAACAACCCCGACTAATTGCTACGCGTAGCCAGGGACCAGTAGAAGAGTGTGAATGGGTGCAGAAGGGTGCGATTGAGCACAAGTGGTACCGTGAAGAGTGATTGAAAGGGTTTAGTGAGTGGCTGGTCGAATGGCTTAAGGAAGGAGGGGTGTGGTGGAGCGAATGTGAGTGTGTGTAAAAGGGCCATTCTCCCACCCCTTTTCTAAGTACCCTCTCCCTCCTTCTGTAAGAATGTGTGTGTGAGTGGGAATGGGTTTTTTTTATTATATTTTCTTTTGTACATATGTATTTGATTTCATGTTGTATGTATAAGGTTATTTAACATCTCATGTTTTTTTTATTAGCTACTAAATGTTAAAGATTTTATGAGACAGTGTTAAAGTACCAGAATAGAAGAAAAAAAAAAGAACAAAAACAAAAACATTGCCTGCATTTTGCAAGAGCGACTGTAAGAAAATATTTCGAAGATATTCAAAGAAGATATAAGAAGTCTTCTAATGGTACTTGACTAGATCTTAAAGACATCTGAGCTCCGGGGTGGCAGGCACCATAAGCCCACCACACCCAATTTTGTCACAAGAGTGACTACCAACAAGATTTTCCCCCGGGGAAGCCGGCAAATAATAAACCGTGGTACCACGTAAGAAAACTCCTCTTTTGTTGTCTCTTGTTTTGGTTGTCCCCTTTTGTATATGCACTCTTAGTATTAATATATATTTTTTGATTGATTTGGTTCCAAGATAGGATTGATTTAGTATATATATATATATATATATATATATATATATAGGCTCATTGGGTGCATATTTACCCATATTTTTGTAAATATTGTATTTTTTTTCGTGTTAGTAAAGGACTGTACATACAATCCGTTTCATTCTCCTTCGATTTCTCACGTCCGGATTAGTGTAGGAAGCGGGTTGGATCGATTGGGGTTAGTCTAAATTTTTCGGCCCGCTACAATTCCTATTATCAGTAAGCAGATTACGTGAGTAGGCTTCACAAGCAGATTTTAATTTTGCCATGTAGGAAGCTGTCGCAAGTCGGAACGCCAGCGAGAGAGGGGTCTTGTCTTGCCCACGGGTACGAGCTTTTCTAAGGACTCTTTCATGGGCACGCATGGACTGCTTAGCACGGAGGAGTTCCATAGAGTACCAAGGGGCACGGTGACAACGGGAGTTCAAAGGGGGTGACAAGAAGAGAGTGGTGGGCATCAAGACAAGTGAGAAGGGGTTGCTCCAAAGAAGAGAGAATCTGGTCAGGAGAGGCAGAAGCATCAATGGGAGGAAGTTTGGAGGCCACATCATTAGATAGGGAGGGAATATCAATGGAGGCTAGTCGACGGAAAGGCTTAAAATTATGAGACAGCTGGGAAGGAAAAAGGAATGGGATAGAGAAGTTGAAGTTGATAAGGAAGTGATCAGATATAGCATTGGACAAATTTGCAGTCGTCAGGTTGGAAATTACAAGGTCTAAAATGTTACCATGAGAGTGGGTAGGGGAAGAAACGTGTTGATTGAGGGAGAAGAGATCAAGGATTTCAGAAAAGGCTTTAAAATTAAGATTGTGGCCAGGAAGGTTGAAATCACCAAGGATTAGCAGAGAACCAGTGGGGGAGAGGCCAGCGAGGTTACTAAATTCATCAAGAAAAAGCTTGAGGGAGGAGCTGGGGGGGCGGTAGAGGACTAAGATAGTTAGAGAGGGGGTGGAATCAGAGACATTGATGAGTGCCTCAAAAGAAAGAAGAGGGGAAAAGGGCAAATTATTCAGAGGGAAGGAGGCACTGTGAATGAGAGCAACTCCACCACTGCGAGTTATGGGAGGTATGGGAGTGGACGTAAAAAAAAAACAATGCCATTTTCACACAATGCATACCATGCAAGACCTTATTTTTCTCAAATTCTCCTGGTGTTTCAGAACTCCATTATAAAATGACATTTTTTTTAAACATACTAAAGGTCCCTAGGAAAAGCATTCTTAATACCTTTCAAAATGAATCAATATATAGAGATAAAAATTTAAGACTGCTAAAGGCATTTACAAGTCTACAGAAACCACAACCACTTATGCAGACAATACAAAACACACTCACTGGATCAACTAAAGCACTACAAAAGAACAATGGCGCTTAATTTTAAGGAAGGGTACATCTGGCCAGACTGAGATGTTGGCACCAACCAGCTCTCCTGAGTTACCATGGCTGGATGACTCTATCATGGATGTCTGTCCAAGTTGTAGCAGATCCACAATAAAAGACTGCATAAACCACAACCATCAGCGCACACAACACAATATATACTCACTGGAAAGTTTGTGTGAACACCCGAGCTGACCATGGCCTTCCTCAGACCTCAGGAGCTCGGGGGCATTTGACCAGACAGCCTAGGGCTAAACAACAATATTCTACATATAAGTAAGTAACAATGGTAATTCATTATGGTTTTACTCTCAGTCTTACCTGAATAACACACATGCCAAAGGTTGTTCCCAAAATTTTCTGTGTATCATTGAAACTACAAAAAGTAATTTTGGTCGAAAAGAGGAAAATTTGAAATGCAATTTCTGGTGAGATGCTACTTCCATTTTTTAGATCCATTTCCACTTTCTTCATGATATGTTTATTGACCCTAAAAAGTAAGGATATAATGCAAACAGCAAAATTCATATTGCCTAGAAGAAAATATTAACCTAATACAGTGTTGGTACCATTTTGGATATGTTGGCATGACAACAGATTATAATAAGTTGTGAGGGGCTATTTTTTAAGAGACATTCAGGTTAGGTGAGGAAGAATTCTCTTAGTAATAATGTTTGTTCTAGTCTTTGGAGTATGAAAAAGGTGGTGATGTGTTTGAGCAAAAAAACTAGGGAAAAGACAAAATAAATGGATTTGGACTATACTGATGATGTATTGCTTACCAAGGTATCAAGGAAGATGGTGCAAAATTAAGTAAGTGAAGGCACAATCTATTTTTTTTTTAATGAGCGTTAAAAATTAAAATAACAGTAGTAGAAATGTATATGCTTAAACATTTAAGCAAAAAATCAACAAGGGTTCCTCTAACTCTAAGTTAAGGAACATCAACTATATGGAAGCTACATAACTTAAGCAAACAATTTGTGGTGGCAGGGGCCAAAATGTTACTAATGACAAAATCTGCAATAGTAAAATTTGTGAAATTTTAGCACTAGTGAGATGGAGGAAGGGTTTTTCTTAAGGAACCCATCAGGCGACTGCTTACTAGGGAAAAAGTTGCTGTAATCAAACTACAGCCTAATACATACTAGGTTAGATTAAAAAAAAACCAAAAAAACATGCAAAAAACAAACAACAAAGATACAAAAACATAAGAAAGCAAAGCCAAGAAACAAAGGGGAAGGGATATATACAAATTGTAATGAGTTAATTAAATCTTTTTCAAAATTCAAGTGGAAATAACAAGAAGTTATGGAAGTAAAGATGTGCAGAATATGCATAGCACAAATAGGCTGATTGGGGCATTATAAAACAGTGCATACTTTCTCTAAAAACAAGTTTGAATCTCCGTGGACAAAATGGGGGGAAAAAATGAGACTGGGAGCAAAACCAAAAGCACTATAATAAATAGGACTTGTGGGAAACCTAGAAATATTGTACAATTGACAATAAAAATGAGTAGAAAATTGAAAATATTAAAAGAAAATTAAAAATAAATCATAAAATATGAAATACTCGGACCAATGAAAAACAAGGTTTTTAATATGCTAACCCCCCCCCCCAACATTTTACGATATATAGCAATGAATCATATAACGATTGCAATGGATAAGAGGAGGCTGGCATCAGATTTTGTTTTAAAAAATATATAATTGGCATAACTAATATGACTATTTTCGCTTAATATAAGAATGAGGGAAGAAAGTAATGTAGTAACACCAGATGTTTCTTAGCCAGGATGACCCTCCCCACCCCAATTGGATAATGAAACCAACACAAAGATCAACATGACCATTACGGGTGAGCCTGATGGCAACATGGTTCAGTTGTGAATTCATGTTGAACTGCTTAAGCCTAGACCAACTTCAGTTATGAATGTGTGTTGAACCGCTTGCTTCTAGACCCACTGCAGTTGTGAATGCATGTTGAAATGCTTGCTACTAGACCAACTTCAGTTTTTGAATGCGTGTTGAGTAAGTAATAGACTCGTGTGACATCATCCTTGTGTAGGTTAGGAGGTTGATAATTGTTTTTTGAATTGCTAATTATCAAGGAGTTGGCAGGTGTGGTTAAGAAGTTAAGTTGTGCTGTAAAATAAGAGGGAGGCCGTAGGTTGAGCTCTGCTGTTGATTGGTGTTGGATATGGATTGCTCACTTGGAGATTTAACAATTCAAATTCATAAGTGGACTGAGTGAAAATTGTCATAGTTCTACTTGTTCCTATAAGTGGCCTTGTTTATAGATGTAATGGCCCATTATTGCACTAATGATTATATTTCAATATTTGTTGGTCTTTGGTAATGACTACAAATAAAAGTGGATTAATAGACCAAATTAATATTTGTCCAGGTGAAATTAAAAGAAAGTTGCAGTAGCTAAAAGGGTTGTTGTCAAAATAAAAAACATTCTTACTAACAGAAGACTATCCATAGAGTAGATGATGAGTGGTGGCATCATGGAAGAAAAATTAATCAAGTCTTGGAGATAATGGGAACAATAAAGGTGCTAATGAGAATATGAAGAATACTGCTTGAGTTCTTGCATCACATGATGAGGAAGGAGGAAATATAAAATATTAGCCTGACAGAATAGAAGGCATAAGAGGAAGGAGACAAAGAGAAAAATTTATGTAGTAAGAAAGTGCTGTGGTCTGTCAGCCGGAACACTACAAACCAAGAGCAAAAAAATTGTATTCCATGGTACCTAAGCATCTTTGCAAGCACAGCCCATCAATCAGGTAAATATTTAGAATTTTGGTTTTTTACTATACTTATGTAGTGTATTAGATGTACATTTGATAGTAAAGTAATAGTTTTGACAGATGGGACTCCAATTCAAGTTACCATGGGGAGGGGGGGGGATACCAGTGATCTGTTATTTGGATCCAAAATTAAGATAGTGTAATTTAGTGGCAAAAATGCACCAAAACAACTTAAAACCTACCTGGGAATGTCAGCATTTTTCTTGTGACACCATAAAATGCTTGGCCTTTTTTCTAAAAACTTGGTTAAAAGGTGATGAAGAACCATAACCTAAAAAAAAAGTATTGGCAATACTTCTAACAATTTTAGTAAAATGTTAACCTGTGTGGCTGGAGCTATGTATAAAAGACCTCTAGCCATTAATTTAACAGTTTAAGTTGCATTTACTTTTAGTTCATTGTGGCTTAATGGTAACTTACACCTGTAAGGTTGCTGGTTTGAATCCCAGGAGGATGATTTTTCCTTTACTACTATATATTTACCTTCTTACCACAGAGCTGGTATCTTAGTAAACCCTCATCTCCCTCAAGAATAAACATTACAATGGGCTGAACCCAACAAGGTGTCTGAATGATGAAACATGAAAAGTGTTTTCAGTCTCACGGTTGTATCTTGACCAATTTGCTAGGTTTATATGTCATGTAAAAAATGACTATTTTGGACTGAATTTCTAATTGATGGGCAACAGAGAATACAAAAATATCATAAACTTAATAAAATGCTTAAAATCCTCTAGTGATATCCAAATAAAACAAAACATGCTATGGTGCCGAAAGGTAGTTTGCAGTTGAGGATTTGCATTGCTTGCCTCTGCTAATTATTCATATTAAAGTCATATTAATCCATTTATGTCCAGCGTTGCAGTCATGCAATATATACAGTAAACCCTCGATATAACGAACCCAATTTCCTGGCCGAACTCCATCGGGTTTAACAGGCAAGCGTTACGACCAACCTGAGTGAGTGTTGGTGTGTCACATGTCTCCTACAGTGCAAAGTTCGTATCAACACTATGTTGTGTAGTCCACTTAACTTTATTAGTAATTACATACGTATTTACTTGGTTTATTATTTCCATTGCTTTTAACGCCCATCGGGTTTAACAAACTTTCTGCTTTAATGAACAACCCCCCCACCCCATATAGTTCATTATATCAAGGGTTTACTGTATACTCAACAATATAGATCATTTTAACAAAATATGCTTGAGTCATTTCACAACATTCGTCACAATGTGTCCTTACCCTTCCCCTACTGCATCATGAAGTAAATATGAATGAATTGAAAGATGAACCATTTCACAACATTCGTCACAATGTGTCCTTACCCTTCCCCTACTGCATCATGAAGTAAATATGAATGAATTGAAAGATGAACCATTTCTACAAATATCATGGCTACACCGAAAACAGGGTCTGTAACATTTATGAACTAGAAATCTGAACATGTTATATGAAATTCATAAAATTTACATTCATCATTAGATGTTAAAGTTGTATGACAATTTTTAGTTTAATATAATATTTTATCAATGATTGAATAATAAAATTTGGGGAGGGTTGTATCTATGCAACACTGAGCACATCGTGCATTACATTTGTTATATTCTGGCAATACTGGACATGCCATTATATATAGGGTGTTCCATAAGGGCACCAATTTTGAAAGGTGAATAATGAAAACAAATTTTTATAAACATGGTTATATTCTGCATATTTCTAATGAGTTAGGTATATCTCCCATTTAAATATGAAACCCAATGTTGGCCATATGTCTACCTGCACTGAGTCTGCATACATTTATGTGCTCCTCAAAATTTCTAATCACACACCTGATTTCAGCCTTGAGTTCAAAAATTGTGCATAGTTTGTTGTGATTTCACATACCCCTATAAGAAGAAATCACAAGGGGTAGGATTGCAGGAGCTTAGTGGCCATTCCTGGTCACCATGCAAGGATATCACTCGTTATGGAAAATTTTCAGAAGAAATGCAAGCGTTTGGCATGAAGTGTGGCAGGTTGGTCCATTCTGCTGAAAGCAGAGGTTGTCAATCTTTCTATCTTCCAAGTTTGGCCATAACTGAGTGGAAATCATGTCTCGGTAACATTCTCCATTAATGGTAGCTGCATTCCTCTCATCATCTTCAGAGATAAATGGTCCAAGCACTCCACCTGCCCCAAAACCACACTACAAAGTCGCTTTCAGTGGATGCATTTCACGCTGTTGCAATATTCAAGGTTTGTCATTTCCCCAAATCTAGCAGTTTTGTTTATTGACAAATCATCCACCTTTATATACTGGAGTCACAAAGCATATCTTTTATTATACAGTTGATAATGGTGAACAGAAAAACTAGTTCTGTTTGTGAATAAATAAGATTCATAAATTGTGGTTTATTATCATTCTTTGCACTTAATATCTATCTAATCAATGTGATACCTTATATATATATATATATATATATATATATATATATATATATATATATATATATATATATATATATATATATATATATAGTAAACCCTCGATATAATGAACTATATGGGGCAGGGGGTCATTTGTTAAAGCCAAAAGTTTGTTAAACCTGATGGGCATTAAAAGCAATAAACCAAGTTCGTTATGGATATGTAATACGTGTAAGAGAAAGGGACATTAGAAGAACACAGGAATCAGAGAGCACAGGGCGGCACAATGAAGGCAATCCTTTACTGAGAAGACGGAAATAACACCCGGGGAAAAAAGTTTGAAATTCCTGGCCGGGACTTGAACTCGGGTCTGCTGATTGCCAGTCAGATGCAGACCCGGGTTCGAGTCCTGCCCAGGAATTTCAAACTTTTTTTCCTGGGCGTTAATTCTGTCTTCTCAGTAAAGGATTGCCTTCATTGTTCCGCCCTCTGCTCTATTTGATTCTAGTGTTCTTCTAATGTCCCTTTCTCTTACCTTTAACCCCCCCCCCAAACTCCGGTTTCTTGTCTCATTGCTCATTTGCGTCAAATTTCTCTGTCTCTTGTACTATATTGCTATATAGTCTGCAATACAAGGCTTCTGCATCTTTCTTTCTGTCTTCAAAATTGTTTTGAAAGGCAGAAAATAAATATGGTGAAAGCCCTGTGGTGGTTGTTATCACCGGCAGAACTTGTATTTGTTTTCTTTATATATACATATATATATATATATATAAATATATATATATATATATATATATATATATATATAAGCTGGACCTATAACTTAACATAGAACCTGAGCCATCGCAGGTATTTGGATGGATAGGAAAGAGAATTAGATATATATAGCTGCCCTGGCATGTTCATAACTCTTAGTAAATTACTGGAATACACGGGCATTTTATGCCAAGTGTTTCGTCGATGCAATGAACAATGGTTATGGTATTCCTAGTGATATGCCAGTGCAACATTACATTTCTATTCATTAATCGAAAAATAAAGCATAAAATCATTATTAGGGATATCAGAAAGTAATGTTTTTTGATTAGGTGTTGGCACTGGGGTTTCATGAAAAAGAAAGTGATTGTTTCTTTCATTTATTGGTGTTAAAGACAATCCAATTTTTCCTCAGCAGTGACAATTTAATTGTGGAAAGGGTTTTTTCATTCCTTAAAAGCAAACATTTGCAAATTGTTGAACGCAATACTTTATTGTTTGATGACAGTTCATGAGGCACCCAAATACCCTCTGTATACATCTTTCCAAGTGATGTTCCTGAACATTGGACCAAGGTGTATTAAGTCTGGGATAATTCTTTGATGGATTGATGAGGATCTTTACCTACAGCTTTCAAAAGTTTGTTATCCAGAAAAGGGGGTTTTCCTGATCGATCCCCATCAGAAAGGTCAAAATGGCCTCTAAATTTTGAAAACCATCTCAGGCATTTTCGAAGGCTTACTCCTTCAGGATAAACATTGCAAATGTTTTTCATTCCACTTGTTGCATTGCTGCCTCTGCGAAATTCAAACAGCATGCAATGGTGAATATGACTCTCTTTAAAATTTTTGTCTTGTATGGGCTATTGATGTGCACACACCATAAACACAATTAGAATCAACTAAATGAGGAGTTCAACTAACTCTCAGGTACATGGAAAGTGTAACTTTTAGTTGGTTTGCCTTTTTAACATTTGGTCCCAGAAATGCGACACTACTTTCTGATACTCCTAATATGAACTCTTAGGTGAGTCTAATTCCACCCCTACTTAGCATATATGAGTTCCGAAGAATTTGTAGCAATAAGTTTGACATACAATTTCTAGAGCCAATTTGCAGAAAAAAAACATTTTATGAGCTGAAAATTTTAAATTTAAAGGAAAAACAAAATAATATAATAGGCCTTAATGTTCAAGATAAATGCATATAAATAATGGATAAAGATGTATATTACTTTACCTGTTCATCTGCATCTTTTTTTTTCTTTTTATTACGATGAACAAAAAGCAGTGACCTATGTCCTGACTGAGAACAATTCTCAAAAAGGGAATTTAAATGAACATCTGCAATATATTTCATTCTAAAATTAATAGCCCACCTGAAATTTAAAAATGTAATCAACTTTTAGACAAATAAATTGAGATATACTGCAAAAGGCTAATCAATAGCCTGCACGAGACAGCTCCTGTTCACTCCAACCTAGCAGCTTCATTGATAAATCTATCCAGTCTATTCTTAAAACTCCACAGTGAGCCTATTCTACTCATCTACCACTTGATTTGTATACCATTTCTACATATCTTTTTCCTAAACTTGTCCAACTTAAGCCATTGCTGTGTGTCCTGTCCTATTTTTCTAACAATAAGAACTTTACCTATTTCTTTTCTATTATAACCTTTTACCAACTTAAAGACCCAAAGTCCCAAACTCTTATCCTTTCTAATGTAAGTAGATTTAGTCTCATAAGCCTTTCACCATAAGTTAAGCTCCTCAACCCATCCATAATATAGACAATTAGCATGGGTGCGAAAGTGTTAGGAGATTGTCTTGAGGGAAGTATAGGTATAGGCTGTCAAGGCATTAAAGAGATTGGAGGAAATTTAGGAAATAGCGACCATTGCAAAATTAGATTTAAGTTAAAATGGAACGGGGTTATCAGTAGGATAAATAAGGTAAAAATCCCAGACTTTAGAAAAGCTTTTTATAGTGATCTGAGGAGGTACCCGGAGACGATTGTTTGGGGACTAGCGAGTGAGGTCAGGTCGGGAACTGAGATATCAATGAAAGCAGTTGAGGGGGAAGATAACCCCCAGCTAGAGAGGAATGGTGTCAATGAGGAATTCAAGACAATGATTAAACAGTTAGTTGCTGGACAGAAATGGATGTCAGATAAAATTAAGCACTATATTGGCATTAAAAGGGGTATTTATAGGAAAATATGAGATATGAGTTAACTAGGGTCATTAAATAGTTAATTAGGGTAGCAAGGCAGAATTATGAAATTAAAGTGGCAAATAAGGCTAAAAAAGATCTCAAAGGTTTCTTTCAATTATACATAACTAAATCTAGAGATAAAATAGGCCCATTTAAAATTACAGCCATAGCATCCTAGCCATGGCTAGGATGCTAAATATATATTTTCTTTCAGTATTTACACTTGAGGATACTTTAATTGTAACTAAAGAGACCTAGATCTTGAGGCATGATGATGCAAAATTACAGGATATTTAAATTACAAAGAAGATAGTGTCAAAAGAAATAGACAAAATCAAATTTAGTAAAGCATCGGGCCCTGATGAGGTTTTTCCTAGGATTTTGAAGGAATGTAGAGATGTGTTAAGTGAGCAGGCCTATTTAGAAAATCATTAGATACTAGCACTGTACCAACAACATGGAAGAAAGCTAATGTGATACCTATATTTAAGAAGAGGGATAAAACAACCAGTGAATTTTACATCAGTGGTGGGGAAAATGATGGACTCTATAATAGCAAAATCTATTAAGGATCACTTAAACATAAGTTGATTAATGAATCTTAAAACAGCTTTACTAGGGGTAAATCATATTTGACTAATTTACTGTTTTTTTATAGAAAGGTGTATGATGCTTTTGATAGAGAAAGGTGTGTGATGCTTTTAATAAAGATAAGAATTATGATAGTTTACTTAGATTTTAGTAAGGCTTTCGACAGGGTGCCACAGTTACAACTTTTTAATAAAGTTAAAGCACATGGGATTGATGGAAGTATTTTTAGGTGGATTCAGTCCTGGCTTAGTGACAGACAGAAAAGAATTAGGATAGACAGGATTAAATCTAAGTGGGGGAATGTACCATTACCAGTGGGGTTCCTCAGGTGTCGTTATTGGGGCCATTGTTATTCTTGATTTATATTAATGATCTTGACTTAGGTATAAGTAGTGACTTGAGCAAGTTTGCAGATGATATTAAGTTAGGTAGGAGTATAAGGTCTGACTCTGATGCTGAGGTATTACAAGATGAATTGACCATGTTATCTCAATGGGAAGAGAAATAGCAAATGGAATTTAACATAAGTAAGTGTAGCGTACTTAGTATAGGTAGGTGTAATCCACTTAATAATTATAAACTGAATGGGAGAGTTTTAGCAAGGTCAGAATGTGAGAGAGTTATACTGGTAAGTTCTGACCACCGGCCTAGAAAGCAGTGCGTAAGTGCGAGGAATAAAGCTAATAAGGTATTTGAGTTTATTAGGAGTGTAAATAATAGGAGTGCTGATATCATTGCAATTTTGGTCACCTTATTATGTAGCGGGCCGAAAATCTAAACTAACCCCCAATCGATCCAACCCGCTTCCTACACTATCCGAACGTGAGAAATCGAAGGAGAATGAAACGGATTGTATATACAGTCCCTTTACTTACAAAAAAATTTACAAAATATCTACAATAGAGAGGGGGCGATTATATTGGAGATCTTACTTTTTGGCCAAAAATACAAAAAGAAAATCCTATATATATGAATACTATTTAATCTATCCTAATAAACATAAAAAATCAAACAACCAAAAAAAAAAATCCTGAATACAACAGTCAATATATAAACAACAATCAAGGCCTCACTTTATACAAAGAGGATGGAGAGATGTCCAGCCACCTGCCACTCGAGCGAGCAAAATGCCTAGGACTTACAAGTGTGGCGCCTCTGCGCTTGATGGAAGATAATGACTTTAAAAAGCTTACGTGGCTATTATAAGCCCTCCTTCATTAAGCTATACTAATGGCCTTTATTTATTAATGATAATATAGCTTTCCAGGATATAACGCTTTGTTTGTAATATAAGGATATACGAAACTAGGTCCTATCTTTCCAGAATATGAGGCCTGGAAAGAAAAAAAACAAAACATGGTAATCATTTTTTATACATAAAAAGAAAATCCTATATATATGAATACTATTTAATCTATCCTAATAAACATAAAAAATCAAACAACCAAAAAAAAAAATCCTGAATACAACAGTCAATATATAAACAACAATCAAGGCCTCACTTTATACAAAGAGGATGGAGAGATGTCCAGCCACCTGCCACTCGAGCGAGCAAAATGCCTAGGACTTACAAGTGTGGCGCCTCTGCGCTTGATGGAAGATAATGACTTTAAAAAGCTTATGTGGCTATTATAAGCCCTCCTTCATTAAGCTATACTAATGGCCTTTATTTATTAATGATAATATAGCTTTCCAGGATATAACGCTTTGTTTGTAATATAAGGATATACGAAACTAGGTCCTATCTTTCCAGAATATGAGGCCTGGAAAGAAAAAAAACAAAACATGGTAATCATTTTTTATACATAAAAAGAAAATCCTATATATATGAATACTATTTAATCTATCCTAATAAACATAAAAAATCAAACAACCAAAAAAAAAAATCCTGAATACAACAGTCAATATATAAACAACAATCAAGGCCTCACTTTATACAAAGAGGATGGAGAGATGTCCAGCCACCTGCCACTCGAGCGAGCAAAATGCCTAGGACTTACAAGTGTGGCGCCTCTGCGCTTGATGGAAGATAATGACTTTAAAAAGCTTACGTGGCTATTATAAGCCCTCCTTCATTAAGCTATACTAATGGCCTTTATTTATTAATGATAATATAGCTTTCCAGGATATAACGCTTTGTTTGTAATATAAGGATATACGAAACTAGGTCCTATCTTTCCAGAATATGAGGCCTGGAAAGAAAAAAAACAAAACATGGTAATCATTTTTTATACATAAAATAAACAAAAAAAACAAACCCATTCCCATTCACACACATTCTTACAGAGGGAGGGAGAGGGTACTGAGAAAAGGGGTGGGAGAATGGCCCTTTTACACACACTCACATTCGCCCCACCACACCCCTCCTTCCTTAAGCCATTCGACCAGCCACTCACTAAACCCTTTCAATCACTCTTCACGGTACCACTTGTGCTCAATCGCACCCTTCTGCACCCATTCACACTCGTCTACTGGTCACTGGCTACGCGTAGCAATTAGTCGGGGTTGTTCGTCAGTCGTCCTGTCAGTCTCATCGTCACTATTTATCATCTCATCAACCATACTCTTAGCCCTCATTACCAGTTCTCCCATCTCACGACAGAATTCTTTCATACTCTTCCGTTCAGAACCCTCACTCTTCATACCCCCATTCATCAGCTCCTCACTCACAGCTCTCATCCAACTCAAGGTACATTCTTGCGAAACAGACAGGTCATTCACATCCCCTGTATTCTCAACAGGCATACCAGAAACCCCTTCGACTGGTTCCCACCAGAAACCTGAAAAATCAGCCACTTCATCATTCACTACATCAAACTCACCCCTACTATTACCATTCATAAAACCCGAAAAATCAGCCACACTAGGTTCATTCTGCCCAAACACACTATCATTCATACTGTTCCCAAAACCAGAAAAATCAGGCACAGGCAGCTCACTCACTCGTCTACTTATACCAGCCAAATCACTCACCTGTTTACGCAAAAACTCAATCTCCCTTTCAAGATCCCCCATACCAGAAACACTCTGCTCAGACTTACTTTCATTTGTACTTGCATTCTTCCTTTCACCCTTCTTTGTACGCTTTCTACTCCTCGAGACTAAGACTAGCTCTTTCCCAGACAGATCCATTCTATCACATTCAATCTCATCATCATGCACTTTACCTCTTTCTCTACACAGTCCATACACCGGATGGCTCACCAGGTAGTCAGGAGGTTCTCTCCATCTCCTTAACTGACTCTGATGAGCCCGCACTCTCTCAGTCATGCCGTCATTCAAACTCTCCAAAACATACGTTACCCCATTTTCCCAAACTCTCACAACTCTATAAGGTCCATCAAACTTCTCACTCATCTTTGATACATTCAACCTACCCTTCACTTCTTTCACCTTCAATACTTTTGTACCTAATTCAAATGAACGGAACCTTTCATGTGCTTCGCGCCATACACTCTGCTCACTTTCACTCAAACGAAACCTATCTTTCACTCGCCTTTCAAAATTCATCACAAACTGACATGGGGACATTCCAGTTGCACTATGCACAGTTGAATTATATGCCCACAACACTCTCCCCAGACACACATCCCAGTCATTCACTGTCGTACTCATCATTCTCAACATCTCACACAAGGTTCTTATAGTCCGTTCAGCCAATCCATTTGAAGACGGTACATACGGAGTTGTTCTCACATGCTCCACACCATTCTCTCTCAACATTTGCTCAAACACTTCCCCTACAAATTCAGGCCCATTATCACTCAGACATCTTCTAGGCTTCCATACACACATAGGAAAAAACAACTGCTCAACCACACGTGCAACAGTCACACTCCTTTTATCTCTCACAGGCGCTGCATACACAAACTTACTTTTATGATCAACCATAACAACCATACCAACATTCCCAGCACTCATACGCGGCAAAGACACACAATCAATCACTACCAATTCAAACGGTTCTTTCGCATCAACTTTCAACATCGGTGGTTTCACTTGCACACCTTGCACCTTTCGCTTCTGACACCTTTAACACGTAGTTGCAACATCATTCACAACAGTTCTCAGAAATGGGTGGAACACATGCTCCTTCATACACTCCCACAGCTTAAACTTACCCATATGCCCATAATTATCATGCACAACCTTCACCAGACCAATCATACCAACTAAGGACATCACAGGTACATACATATCATCACCACCCTTCACATGCCTCACAAAATATACAACATCCATACAAACAACAAAATCCTTAGCATACCTTTTAAAATCACTTAAACACTCTGGCCATTCATTCAAATCAACACGCATCATTACACACCTCTTCAACTCACTAACAAAAGGACACATCTCTTGCATCTCTACAATATCATCATCACTTAAAATCTCATTCTCATCATCCATGACCAACTCAATCATACCGCAAAACTTGACAACATTCTTTGCACACTCATTCAACCTCATCACCTCACATTCACCTTTCATAAGACGATCCTTATCAGCATCCAAAGACAAATCATTCAATCTCATAAAGTCTACACCAAGCAAGAAACAACAAGGCATTTGCTCACCTTTCAGAATCACAAAGTCATGCTTCACATTCACACCATCACCCAAACTCACTTTCAGACTAACCTGTTCCCATGCCACTATCATGCCATTCCCTAATCCACTTATCCGTAACTTCACAGGTTTATGCTTGCAACATCTAAACTCTTCATACTTACTCAGAATATTCTCATTCACTAAAGACACTTGCGCTCCAGTATCAATCAAACCACAGAACAACCTTTCACTAACTTTCACTCTCGCTTCCATCATATCAGGTCCACCATGTTCGCAATACACAGAAGGAACAAGCACACCAACATCAGCACTGATATCCACACTGTCATCAACTCCCATATCATCACTCAACACACACTCATCTTCATCCAGACAATCATTCTTCTCTCTTATATATGAACACTTTTCAATTACCCAATTGTAGTGCACACCGCTCAAACATTGCAGATGTACCACATTAGGATTCAAACCCTTCATCTTCTCATCCTTGTACACAATCGGCCTCTCACCACCAAAGTGCACATATACAATCACTCCATACAAACGACTCACTACAATCAACACTTCCTGAAATGGCGGGACCCCTTGCATACACATCGCTCTCAATTCTTTCATGAAGTTCTGCACCTTTGCCATACCAATGCTTTCAGGCTTCCTACACACTTCATTCATTACCTCCTTCCTTAAATCATCTACACTATCGGGCACTCTCACATCTACTCCATCACTCTTTAAATCTTGCAAACCATTCCATACACTCTCAAACAAGGAATCACCCCCACCCTTACTCTCTTTTCCATTCATAATTCCTTTCGGCAAATACTCAGGATCACTCACTCCACACACATTTTCATCATTCGTACCAGGATACCTTGACATCAAATCAGCCACTCCATTCCGTTCACCAGGCACATACTCAATCACATAGTCAAAGTCACTCAAATCTTCCAAAGTCCTTGCAATCCTACTATCAGCCCACTTCATACGCTGCAGATACAAAAGAGGTTGATGATCGGTTTTTATCACAAACCTCACACCATACAAAAATGGACACAACACTTTCAAACAATATCTTATCGCAGCCAGCTCTCGTTCCACAGTCGAATACTTTCGTTCTGCAACATTCATAGCCTTGGATACATACCCAATTATTCGCCTGACATTCTCTCCATTCAAACGCTGCTCTTGCATCAGAAAACCTCCCATACAATACCCACTCGCATCTGTATACAATTCAAGCATTTTAGCATTTACACTATAATCTGGGTAAGCTAATTCAACATCTTCAGCCGCTGCCTCCTTCAGTCTCTCATACGCCTCATTCATCTTATCATTCCACTTGACAACCGTACTACCTTTCTTGCCCATCCACTCAGTCAGAGGCTTACTCACACCAGAACAATCACGTATAAACTTTCGCTGGAACTCAATCAAACCCAAAAATGACTTCAGTTGCTTCACAGTCACCGGTTTAGGAAACATTCGCACCTTCTCAACATACTTCGATGATTTACGCAATCCATTCTCACTCACCATATGCCCAAGGAATTCCACTTCTTTCGGAAACCATTCACACTTCGCCACTTTCACCTTCACACCAACACTCTCCAACGTTCTCAACACATCATTCGCCAATCTCATATGCTCCTCAAAAGTCTCAGTCATAATCAAAATATCATCTCTAAACGCAATCACATTCTTACTCGCAAACTTACTCAACACAACATTCATTGCCCGCTGGAAGGCTCCGGGAGCATTAGCCAACCCAAAGCTGAGGTTCCGGAACTGGTAATGCCTCTTTGAGGAAGAGAAGGCAGTTACTGGCCGGCTCTCCTCAGCAATGGGCATCTGGTAATACCCCCGTACCAGATCCAGCTTCGTAAACCACTCCATCCCATGCATACTATATACACACTCAGATACCACACACATCGGAAACCTTTCTTTCACAGTCCTTTCATTCACCTTTCGATAATCCACACACAGACGCAATCTTCCATCCGGCTTACGTACAGGTACAATTGGACTATTCCATGCACTCTCACTCTCCTCAATCACCCCCAATTGCTCCAATTCCAAACACTGCTCCTCAATCTCTTCAGCAACCGGACGTGGGAAATGCCTCGGCCGCTGATAGATTGGGGAGTCCTCCTTCAGGACAATCTTGAATTCCGGGAGCTTTGCAACCCCGAAATCCAGATCACCCTTACTGAGGGCTCCCTTTCGCTCAAATATCATTTGATACACATCCTCCCTTTCATACTCAGTCAAACATCCATCCAATTTCACCATGTCCTTCACCTCATTATACATCCATTCACATGTCTTTTCATTCGCAACATTCACCCTGATATCCGTACTATCATCCATACCTACCTCATTGACAGTGGAGAGGTGGCCCAGTACATCTCCGACTTGGATTCCCCTCACCTGCCCTTTCACACTGGGGTCTGCCTGCACACATACAAAAGGATCATTCATTCTCATCAAGCCATCAAACACACAAGCAACACGCCTTACCTTATAACACGCATCCTTTCCATCCAATATCACAGTGTTCTCACTCACATTCAAACTAACATCCTTACTCCAACTCACTCTAACAGACACCCTTTCACCCTTCACAAGCCTTACACTCTCCATAGCAGTCACCTCAATACCAGTAAACACACTCCTCAAAACGCTACCATCTTTCCCTACATACAACTTATAGACCCCATTTTTACCAATCTTTCTCTCAATCTGATCACTCGCAGGATGCACAACAATACGATTCATTTTCATAAAATCATAGCCCAAAATCACACCATACTCACTACTCACCTTATCAATCACAGAAAATTCACATTCATTCATCAACATACCATGCATTCGAACAGGTGACCTTATCATTCCAATCACAGGCACTCTCCTATTACCAATACCTACTAAACTACCCTTGCACTCAGACAGGAGGGCTTTCTCGCTAAACTTGTCATACACATCTTTATACACCAAGCTCGCCTTGCATCCAGAATCTATTAAAGCCAAACACTCAATTCCATTCAACTCCACCTTCACACTCAGACACTCATACTTCCTACCAGACAGCACTTTCACACTAGACAGACTTACCAACACATTACTCACACTCATGCACCCAGAGGATACTTCAGCAGGTACCCTCTTACCATTCAGTTTCCCGCTTCAGACTTTCCATTCACACCTTGCGCTCTCAGTCTAATCCAACACTTTTCACTTGAATGTCCTTCCATCGCACAATAGCTACATACATTCCTCTGGTCACGACACATCCTCGCATAATGACCAGCCTTTCCACAATTACCACATGCATATTTCATACTTTCCCCAGCAGTTGCTTCACCATTCAACCTCGGACAATCTTTCTTCAAATGGCCTATTTCTTTACACTCGAAGCAGTCTTTCACACTTTCCTGGCAATCCTTTATCATATGCCCTTTCTTACCACACCCAAAACACGCACCAGATGTCCACCTACATTCTGCCAACATATGACCTTTCCTTCCACACCGACGACATTCCACAATCTTTCTCACACCATTCGGTCTCTCATTTGCTGGGACATACCTCGGTTTCTCTCTCATATATCCATTCCCACGCTTGAAATTCATCTGCCCCCTTCCATTCGACCACCCTCCATTTGCCCATCCATTCTGCCGGCCCAGGAAGTTTGACATCACTCCAGCTGGTGCAGCCTTCAGGGCATCCCTGTAGCTGACAAACTGCCGGGGTGGATGAAAGCTCCTGGGCTTCTTACCCCCAACATTCACACTGTACCATCCATCCTCTTCTAGATCGCTTTCATCATCAAATTGTCCATCTTCTAACAGTTCCAACACATCCTCCCACATCAACCGTTCACCTGTCAGTCTCACTCTCTCCTTTCTCTTTCCACCCAGCCATTCACTCACCTTTCGTGGGATCGTGTCCAAAAACTTCCTCATGAGTGGTTTACATTCATTTACATCATCATCACCATACCTCGTTCTTGCCATACTCTCAAGCCTATGTGCATACATATTCACACTTTCACTCTTCCCCATTCGAGCCTTCTCAAATTCATTTACCCTTTTATACTTCACACTCTCTTTCATTCGTTTCACCTGTCCAATCATCCGCTTCTTCACCACATCGTACCTTGGTTCCCCCACACTTGTAATCACGCGGAAAAACTCCAATACTTTTCCCTCCAAACATTCCCCCAAAACATTCATCCAGTATCCCTTATTCTCCAGGTACTTGAGCTTACAATATCGCTCAAATTCCCTGAAGAATTCTTCCACACTTTTCCCACCATGTAACCTAAATCTATCTATCTTTGGCACTTCCCTTATCAAAATACCCTTTCCCACATTCACTTCACTCTCACTTGAGCTGCCTTCACTCTCACTCATATCAATCATACCATCACTCTCTCCTTCATCCGAGTACAATGAGTCCACACTCTTGCCTCTTACCTTCCTATCCTTCCCCTTTGCACCACTCTTCCTTCTTCTCTTGCATTCAACTCTCTTCCATTCTCCGTCCTTCCTATCACTCATAATCACCCTATCCTCTCTAGACTCGCACACACTCCCATTGATCCCATTAGTCTTATTCCCTTCAGTCGGAGCAGGGGTCAAGGTCGAGGGTCCTAGGGCCGGTCCTGACCCCTTCATCATGTCATACAGGTCCTGCATCCGTCGGTCCGTCTGATCCTGTCGGTCTCCCATTTCCTTCTTCATCCTATCAGTCTTTTCATTCATCCCTTTTATTTTATTCTCCATTCCCTCCATCATTCCCCGTAACATTTCACACTCCTCTTCTTTCTTTCTCAACTCCAGTCTCAATCACACTACTTCTTCATTCAACGTTTCTGCTACAGCCATTGTTCCCAAGTTAGTAAAAAAGATAGGAGAAGGGAAAAATCAATCAAACTACTTGTCACACTAATTGGGTATGGACTGCAATCCAATCCAGTCACGCTCCCAGTTTCGAAGTCTCACGTCCCTATTCGGGCGCCAAATGTAGCGGGCCGAAAATCTAAACTAACCCCCAATTGATCCAACCCGCTTCCTACACTATCCGGACGTGAGAAATCGAAGGAGAATGAAACGGATTGTATATACAGTCCCTTTACTTACAAAAAAATTTACAAAATATCTACAATAGAGAGGGGGCGATTATATTGGAGATCTTACTTTTTGGCCAAAAATACAAAAAGAAAATCCTATATATATGAATACTATTTAATCTATCCTAATAAACATAAAAAATCAAACAACCAAAAAAAAAAATCCTGAATACAACAGTCAATATATAAACAACAATCAAGGCCTCACTTTATACAAAGAGGATGGAGAGATGTCCAGCCACCTGCCACTCGAGCAAGCAAAATGCCTAGGACTTACAAGTGTGGCGCCTCTGCGCTTGATGGAAGATAATGACTTTAAAAAGCTTACGTGGCTATTATAAGCCCTCCTTCATTAAGCTATACTAATGGCCTTTATTTATTAATGATAATATAGCTTTCCAGGATATAACGCTTTGTTTGTAATATAAGGATATACGAAACTAGGTCCTATCTTTCCAGAATATGAGGCCTGGAAAGAAAAAAAACAAAACATGGTAATCATTTTTTATACATAAAATAAACAAAAAAAAACAAACCTATTCCCATTCACACACATTCTTACAGAGGGAGGGAGAGGGTACTGAGAAAAGGGGTGGGAGAATGGCCCTTTTACACACACTCACATTCGCCCCACCACAATTATAGGATAGATATTGTTTTGCATGAGTATGTGCAAAGAAGGATGCCTAAGATGATTCATTAGTTGAGGAGCTTACCTTATGGTGAAAGGCTAAGGAGACTAAATCTACATATGTTAGAAAGGAAGGAAAAGAGTTTGAGGGGATTTGATTGAGGTCTTCAAGTGGGTAAAAGGTTTATAATAGGGAAGACATCAATAAGGTTCTTGCTAATTGTTAAGATTAGGGGTGAACAATTTATTAGCTTTTTTATGGCTATAGTTTTGCTATTTTTTTTAGCATTTTTCAGCTTACTCACTGGCCAATTAGAGATGGGCATCATTCACCAGCATTGACCAATTATAATCTTTTCTGTTTTCCCAGGTTGCCTTTGTGCTTATAAAGATGGGTATAAACTATTTTTTTTTGTTATTTTTGATGTCTCTTAAATCAAATATCCCTGAGACTACCTATTCTTTTGATTTAGAATTTACTTTGGTTCCATCCCACCTTGAAATAACTTTTTAGCCATTTTCAAATGTTTGGGTTCACGGATAGATGCCAAAATTGACATAAAGGCCTTGGGGGGGGGGATGGGGTGAGTTTATATACATTTGTTTTGCTTTTCACGAAACTACTGCATGTTAGTGTTGTGAGACAATCAATTCTGTATAGGCTAGTATATTACAAAAATATGTCAGATAACAAACACTTTCTCATTGTTTTGACTTTTGAAATCTATGCTTCTCTTCCATCTGTGGGGGTCATATAAATAGTTAGTTGATGATAAGGCCTATCGGGCACAGTTTTCATAATGTCAACCACGTGTGACATATACAAATCTCTGTGCATCATTTAGGTTCAGGTTTAGTTGACCAAGAAAAAAACATAGATTTTTAGTTCAATATAAACAAATAAAAGAGTTTTTAAATAAACCAGTAGTTTTCATAAATTGAATGCCTAGCATTAGATTCAAGGGCAGGCATTTTCTGAAATTTAACCAATGAAACATATTGGGAAAGAAGATGAAGCTACTGACAGCACATGGGCAATTACCAATGGCCCCCCCAAAATTCTACATAATTATACATATATGTAGAAAAAAATTTGTTAACATTGGTAATTGCCAACAATGAATTTGTCAATAAAAAATTGGTCTAAAATTACATTTTTTGAGCTGGAGCCCCTTTTTAGAGAGACCTTACTTCTAAATTAAAAATATAGTATATCAGAGCAACATTTTTGTCCCTTGTATGAGTTTGGTTCATCCACATTTGGAATACACTGTGGTAGTATTGTCTGCAAGGATCAAAAGGGATAAGGATGCTCTGGAACAGATACAGCGCTGTGCCACAAGACTTGTCCAGGGCATTTCTCATCTGTCCTATCCAGAGGGACTGAGGGAGCTTGACCTGCCAACAATGGAGTTTACGTGACAGAGGGCTGACTTGCTACAGAGCTACAAGATCATAAACCATCATCACCAAGTGAACTACCAAAGAGAATGTAAGACCTGCAGCAAAAATATGTTTAAGCCATCCTTGAGCTCAACCACTAGAGGTCACAGCCAGAAGCTCACAGTGCAACATAAACAAGGAGCACACAAACTATCCTTTGCCTCTAAAGTGACCCAAGTGAGGAATAAGTAGAGGCAGGAAATAGCCGATGCCGCAATTCTTCAGACAAACTCCATTACACATTCTCCTATTGATGCACCCTAACCTTGGTATAAGTCTAAATACCCTCAAGGGTAACTAATGACCTTACTAAAGATAAATACATCACATTCCACTAGCCAACTCTCTACCAACCAACCACTCATGTTTATATCTTCACCAAGCAGGTCAATGTGGGCATTAAAGTCACTCACCACCAGCCATTTATCACTCTTCATGCAGTCAGTCATCTCTCTCAATTCCTCCAACAGTGCCGCACTCTGTCGTCTATTTCTCCCTTCAATCTTGTTGTATACTACTGATATTACCCCTTTTATCTCTCCTAGCATTATTCTATATGTTGCTAATCTTCCTTCCAAGCCTTTCTTCCTAGCTCTTTCATTCCATTTCTCTTCTTCCAGGAACCCTAGATCTTTGTATACCATAATACCCGTCCTCTTTCTGTGGCCCCTGCTCCCCCATATTCTGTATTCTTCTACCTCTGTGTATTCCTCTATTACTCTCATCTCTGCTATTCCCAAGATTTTTAATCTAGCTTTCCTGCATTCTCTAGCTATCTCTTCTCATTTCCCTAATTTGAGGCCCTGACAATTCACAAACCACTTTAATGCACATACTACCCTTTCCTTCCTGATGGGTATTCCCTATTTGTTGGCCCCTACCTCCCTCTTTCCTTGTCTCCTCTCCCAAATCCGCCTTTTTATCTTCCTAGCTAGGATGTTCAGCCCCTTCCAGTTTCATCTTCACCCATCTCTTATCATATTCCCTCCTTCCTTTCCTCACCCTTGCATTCACCTCCATACGTATCCTTTGAAACTCCTGAGTTTCACATAGCCTTGGTGCGATTGGCATCACTGCAATCTTCACTCCTGGCTCCAATTACTTCACCCTATCTATACAGTTCTTTACACATTTCAGGTATTGTCCCATCCCTATTTCTTTCAATCCATTTCCTCCCCCTTGTAAAAATACCCAACCATTCTCTTTTACCTCCCTGCATATTTCCTCTATTTCCTCTCCTGCTAGTGCTGTTACTTTGTTCTTGAGTCCATACCCCTCAAACTTACTATCCAGATTTCTAATAATACTATCCCCTACCATCATTACATCTATCTCCTTCCTGTCCTCTCTTGGTCACTTGGGATGCCCCCTCATCTTCATCTCTATTATTTTCTTTACTGTACTCCCATGTATATCTCCTTCCTCCTATCATTTATTCGCCTGCCCTCTCCCTGGGTCTTCACCTGTACATCCTCATTTCCTGTTCCTGGCTAGTTCTCACTTTCATTTATATCAAGCTCTATTCTCTGAGAATAGTCATAGACCTCCTCTATCCTAGTCTTTGTTTGTCTATTTTTACAGGCTAAAAAATTCTCTATCTCCTTCCCTAGCCTGATGTTATCCAATTCTACCTTTTCCAGTTGCTCCTTCAAGTCCTTGTTTTCCAGATCCCTTCCTTTCAGTGTATTTTAAGGTTATTATTTTCCTCCTCTGTCCATGTTAGTAGTTTTCACCTGCTAATCTGCAAGATACACCCCCTCAATGGCCATTATTTGGGTCTCCTCCTTCATATACACCCACATCTCAAAACATTCACACATGATCAACACTCCACTTGGTTCATGCTCTATTACTATATTTGCCTCTTTTCTCTTTTTAACCCTTCCCACTGTCAAACCCAACACTACCTATTTCCTCCAAATCTTCCTTATTGTCCCTCCTCTTTGCAAGTTGCTGTTTCGCTCTCAATAGCTTTATACTCCTTTTGATCCTTCAACAACAGGGAAAATTGGAAATTGAACAGAAAAAGTTGTTAGTGCACTCAATGTAGAAAAGTTTGAGAGGGAGCTAGATAGAGTGTGGAGCCATTGAGAGCAGAAGTACCTAACTTGAGGATATTCAGGTCTGAAGACCATGCAAAACACCCTATGAATAGAGAGTGGGGAATTAAGAAGAGGACTTCTTGTATTGTCCCCCACCTCTTGGACTAGTTAGCCAGCATCTTAGTTAATCATACCAAGGTGTCTATCATAACGTGCTTTGAATGTGGCTATTGTTGGGGCAGTTACCACACTCTCTGGAAGTGAATTCCAGGAGTCAATTACTCTAATGGCAAACCAGTTTCCTTTTGAGGTTGTCTCCAATGATCTAGTTTTGCTAGCTTCAGGGTGGCATCTCAAGTTAACATAACATAATATAACAATCTCATGGATGACAAAAGCCACAAGGGCCTATTAAAGGTCATCTGCATTTGTCAAACCCCACCCACAAAATGCATCCATAGGATTGTGTCAGATCATGCATCTATAATATATAATTTAAACAATCCATAGGATTGTGTCAGATCATGCACTACAATATACAATTTGAACCATCCACAGGAATGTGTCAAAAACAAAAAGCATCATCATCATCAAGACTCATCAAAATCTAAATCAATCATAAAATAACAAAAAACTGCATCTACAGGATTGAGTCCAGTATACCCCTCCCACCCTCCCCATATAATTGTCTAATCTGCGTTTGAAAACATTCAAGTTTGGACTGTCTACTGTCTGAGGTGGCAAACTATTCCAGTAACCTATTACTCAATTGGTGAAAAAATATTTTCTAACATCCAAACCGCACCTCTGTTTTTTAATTTTTAAGTGGTGACCCCTAGTCCTATTACTACCTTCCAACTCAAATAACTTTCTAAAATCCAACTTATCCATCCCAGAACAGATTTTAAAAGCTCAATCATATCTCCCCTCACACATCTTCTCTCAAATGAGAACATATTTAGTACCCTCAGTCTATCTTCATATTCAAGGTGCACATACACACTGTAAGCAGTGTGTATGTAGTTTGTGATTTTTGTGGTGTTAAAAGAAGAGCAAATGTATCTGAATACCCAGTGTGTTATGCGACTAGTGTAAATGTGGCTTTGGTAGAGGAGGCGAGTCTGTTGCATGATGAGTGCAAGAGATTAAGTGAGTTGGTGCATGAAGTGAGAATGGATGCGAGTATATGCATGAAGAATGTGGCTGGGACCAAGAGGGTGGAAGATAGGCATAGACTAGGGACTGGAGAGAAAGAAATGAATGATGTAAGTGAAGATGAATGGTGGGTGAATATATATGGATAGAATGGATAGGTTAGGACAGGTTAGGTGTGTGAGTAAGAGGAACATGGAACCTGTTAGGTTGACTAACAGATTCGATGCCCTGGTAGAGGAAGAGGTTGAAAGGGATTTGTCTGATGTGGTTGTGGCAGAAAGTGGACTAAGTGGTAGTTTGAATGAGAACAGAAAGGAGTGTGAAGCTAGGTCTAGGGGGACTAGGAGGATGACTGAGGTGCTTGTGATAGGTGACTCTCAGATTAGATATTTAGATAAGAAGTTGAGTGCCAGCAAATGGAAGGGAGTAGGTTTGTTTGCCAGGTGCTGGTGTAAGTGATGTGTCTAAGAGGTATGATAGTCTGGTATCTGGGTGTGAGAGGGATGTTGTTGTGGGAGTAAATGATGTAAAGAAGGTGGGTTCATGTGAGTTACGAGAGAGGTACAAAAGGTTAGTTGAAAGGATGAGTGAAAGTAGAGTGAAAGGCATTGTTTCAGGTGTGCTTCCAAGATTGGATGTCAAGATGGAATGGTTGTCTCATGCAATTGGACTGAATGAGTATGTGAAAGGCCTGTGTGAGGAGTTGAGATTAGTGTTTGTAGATGTTTGGAATGGGTTTTATGGGAATAAGGCATTGTATGCATTGGATGGACTCCATCTAAGACAGCTAGGGTTGACATGTTGTGGCAGGAGTTAGATAGTGTCATTGGGTCTTTGCAGGCAGGGAAACTAGTTACTGATAGTGGTCAGGGAAATATAACAGTACAAGGTGGGGCAAGGAAATGAAAGAGATGCAGAGGAGATAGAGTGGAAGGTATACATTCTAAAAGAGGTGCTTCAGGGATAGGAGGGCTGAGTTGTCTTTATACAAATGATCGTAGTCTTAGAAATAAGAAAGATAGGTTATTTAGTTATATCATTGATGAAGATATAGATATAATATGTGTAATGAGTGAATTTGAACTACAAGGTTATGATATGTACATTAGTCAAAGGAGATATAGGACTAGTGGTGGGTTGATTATTTATATCAGAAATAGCATTTTTTCAAATCTAAATAATTCTATAAAAAAAGGTGAGGTTGAGTCACTGTGGATAGATATTAAGGTCAGTAAAAATAGGATAATACACTTGGGAGCCTAAGTTTATAGAATGCTTTGAGGATAATTATTTTACTCAATTTTTAAATAAGCCAACAAGGGGTGCCAATTAGATCTGGTTCTTTCAAATAATGATCAATTGGTTCAGGAATTGACTGAATCAATTCTTCCTTTCACTTGAGAATAGTGAAAGGAAGAACATCAACAAACTCTATAAAAACTCCAAATTTTTATAGGGGCGATTACGATAAATTATGCAACTTGTTAAATCAGATCAAATGGGATATAGAATTCAGTGGAAATAATACTCATGAGATGTGGGACACTTTTAAGACTATATTAAACATAGCCCAGGAGCAGTGTATTCCAATGAAGGCTATTAGGAAGAAATGTAGGAAGCCATTGTAGTGCAATCAGAAGATAGCTAGGAAAATTTCTGAGAAGAAAAGGGCATACCAGAGATTACAGAGAGAAAGTACTTTTACCAATTTAAATCATTATAGGTCAACCAGAAATGAGCTAAATAAGATTATTAAGAAGAGCAAAAGGGCAGCAGAAATTACTTTAGCTCAAAATAATAATAAAGATCCAAGAAAATTGTCTAGCTATTATAGAATTAATAACCAATCTAACAGTGATAAAATAGGGCCATTAGATATGAAGGAGTTTTGAACAAATCTGATAAGGAAATAGTAGAGGTTCTTAATGATTATTTTTCTTCAGTATTTACACGAGAATCCAGATAGATTAATTGATGATAATTCTAGGTCAAGGGAAGTAGTGTTTAATACCATTAATGTCAACAGGGAAATAATTAAAGGGCTTATATTGGAATTAAATACTAGTAAGTCATCTCATCTGGCCCAGACAACATTCATTCTAGTTTACTCAAAGAAGGTGTAGATATATACTAGATCACTATAGTTTGGAGAAATACCTAATGATTGGAAATTAGTGAATGTAGAGCCAATTTTTAAAAACGGAAGTAAAGAGGACCCAAATAACTTTAGGTGGGTAAGTTAACTTCTATCATTTATCAAATTCTTGAGAAGATAGTTAATAAAGATTTCTGACCATCTAGTTTGGTAGGTTAATAAATGATACTCAGCATGGGTTTAGAAGAGGTAGATTGTGTTTAACAAATTGACTGGATTTTATGGATTATGTTACTCATCATTTAGATAAGGGAGAGAATTTGCCAACTTACTTCCAATCCTCTTTCACATCTACTTCCTCTTGGCTCCTTTTCTTCATGATTTGGGCCTGTCCTTCCACCTCTATGCTGATGACACTCAGATATACCTTTCCTCATCCTCTGTATCCTTCTCTCAATCAATTACCAAGCTCCCTTCAGCCTACACCTCCATAAATGAATGGCTGTCTGCCAACTTTCTCAAATTTAACCACAATAAAACTGAAGTTCTCCTTGTTGGTACCGCTTCGATGGTGGAGAAATCTAAAGCTCTCTTCCCCTCCCTTGACCTTGGGGAAACCAATGTTGCCTTTTCTGATACCATCAGTAATCTTGGTATTATTTTCAACGAGCAACTATCATTTAAACCACACATCCATCATATCTGTAAGTCTCCCCTTGGTTTCCTCCGCAACCTTTCACGTGTTCGATCCCATTTTGATTGACGAAGCCTTGAGACTGCTATTCATGCCTTCATCATCTCATGCTTAGACTACTGCAATTATCTTCTAGTGAATCTCCCTTCTTTGTCACTTCTCCCCTACAACTCGTTCAAAATTATTCCGCCCCCGGTTCTCTCCTTCAATACCTCTGTTATAGGAGCTACACTGGTTAACTATTCACTTCCGTACCCACTATAAAATTCTTCTTATCATTTACAAGGCCTTAAACCTCGAGGCTCCACCTTATCTCCCATTGTCAAACTCCTCGGGCACTCCAGTCTAACCTCACTCCCATCCTGAACATTCCTTGTTCTATCCTCTGCTTGATGGGTGACCGTTCCTTTTCAGTTTGTGCTCCTTCTTCCCTTGCTACCTTTAAACGTCTCCTGAAGACTCTTCAGAATTGCCTTCTCTTCCCTGTAAACTTTCTCTACACTCGCTACACAACCTGCACTCTGGGAGGGCTAAAAGCCCTGAAGGGCGCATTATAAATACCTATTATTATTATTAATTGGTACTTCACAATATCCAATCGATCTGTTAAATATTAATCTCAAAGGCTAGGGTTTGAGATTACTCTGAAAGAAATGTCATCAGGCCCTGCTGACTTATTTGGCTTCATACAGAATATAACATGCTTTATTTCATCCATCCAAATCTAAACAAATGTCATTGCTACTCAAATCTGTCCTGCTATCAAAGTCATTGGCACCCAGTCGTGAGTCATCTTTGATAAATACTGAAGTGAAGTGATTACTTAATATTTCAACTATATCCTCATCCTTGACAAGTGATCTTCCCTCAGATGCTAATGGACCTATGCCATATTTCTTCATATACTTATAGAAGGCAAAAAACTTCTTTAAATTTCCATTCTCTTCTTACTAGCTCTAATTAATCTATTCAACTTATCTCTAATATTCCTATATCTTTCCAAGTTAATTGCACCACCAGCAATTTTAAGAATTCTAAATAATCTTTTTTCTCTGATTTTCTAGCTAATTTCTTTTACTCCACTACTGTGGTTGCATATGTCCAGAGTTTCTTATCTCTTTAAGTGGAATACATATTCTTTGAATTCTGTCTAATACTTCTTTAAACTTATCCCACATTTCAAAGGCTGTCATATTAGAAAACAGGTCATCCCAGTTAATTTTTGTAGCTCTTCCCTCAGCTTTGTAAAGTTGCCTTCCTTATAATTAAATGTTTTAACCTTATTATCTCGGATTACTACTACCAAGCTTAACTCAAACCTTAAAATATTATGGTTACTTCTACTGAGAGTTTTGCCAACATCTATCCTGATCAGATCACGACACAAAACCAGATCCAATAATGAACCATTTCGGGTTAGTTCTTTAATGCACTGAATGAGGAAATTATCTAGTAAGCAGTTTATATAGAATTTTATGGTCCTATCATTACCTTCCATATCTTCCTAATTGATATTTGGCAAATTAAAGTCTCCAGTGATAATTACTTGCTCAGAATTGCAGGCCTTATTGATTTGCTCACATAGCTATAAATCTAATTCATAAATTTAGTTGGGTGCCCTGTAAATTTTATGGTCCAATCATTACCTTCCATATCTTCCCAATTGATATTTGGCAAATTAAAGTCTCCAGTGATAATTACTTGCTCAGAATTGCAGGCCGTATTGATTTGCTCACATAGCTATAAATCTAGTTCATAAGTTTAGTTGGGTGCCCTGTAAATTACGCCAACTCTCATTCTATTTTCTTTACTATCTCTTATATATAACCAAAGTGACTCAATCTGAGCAGGATTATTAATATTAACCACTTGACAACTATGACATTTCTTAACATAGACCAATATTCCACCCCCTGGCCTATTAAATCTTTAATGAAAAAATATCTCATAATTGTCTGAATTATTGTCATTAAAAATCTGTTGACTTATCCAAGACTCAGTAATACAAACTAGATCTAAACTCTCTTCCCTTATGTAACAAAAAAGCTTATCCTTTTTATTTCTTATACTCTGAGCATTTGTGTAAAAACATTTGAACCCATTATGGGTGTTTTTATATCCTTGCATACTCGGATTCTGAGAGTAGGCAAGACATCTCAATCCACCTATCTCTAAAGCACCCCCTTTAGCCTGTATACCTTAACTCCTCTGTGTTGGCTTTCCTTCTCTGCTCCACCCTGAGCCACGAAATTTCCCTAACACACTATCAGAACCTAGTTTCCCGCCCACAAGCACATAATAACACTTTCCAACTCCTGCCACAAAACCTCAATCCCATCCTGGCTCAGATGGAGTCCATCCATGACATACAATCCCTTATTCCTGTAAAACCCACTCCAAACATCAATCCTGATTCCTTGCACAGACCTTTTACATATTCCTTCAACCCCATCTCACGAGACAACCACTCCATCCCCACATCCAATCTCGGAAGCACACCTGAAACAACACCTTTCACTCTACTTTCCCTCATCCTTTTAATCAACCTTTTGTAACTCTGTCATAACTCACATAAACCCACCTTCTTTACATCGTTTACTCCCACATGCGTAATCACAACATCTCTCTCACACCCAGATACCAGACTATCATACCTCTCATTTACATCATTTACACCAGCACCCAGCAAACAAACTCTCACTCCCTTCCATCTGCTTGCACTCAACTTCCTATCTAATTACCTAATCTGAGAGTCACCCATCACAAGCACCTCAGTCCTCCTCCTAGCCCCCCTAGGCCTAGCTATACCTTCCTGCCTACTCTCATTTAAACTACCACTTATTCCTCTCTCTGACACAATCACATCAGACAAATCCCTTTCAAATCAGTTAGTCAACCTAACAGGTTCCGTGTCCCTCTTACTCATACACCTAACCTGGCTAAGCTTATCTATTCTATCCATTTTCACCCACCATTCATCATCACTTGCTTCACTCACTACTTCCTCTCCAGTCCCTATTCTAGGCCTAACTTCCTCCCTCCTAGTCCCGATCTCACTCTTCACTAGCATCTCTTCTTACTTCAAACACCAAATCACTTAACCTCTTACATTTATGATGCAAACAACTCACCTCCTCTACCAAAGCACATACATGGCATTCAGACACGTTCACCTTTCTCTATCCCTGTCCCACTCTTAAAAAAAAACCCACAAAAAAACAAACAAACAAACCAGTAGAAATCCTAACTTAAAAACTTAACATGAATTTGATTAGAATGTATGCCGACAATGTAAACAAACCTCATACTTCTCAAATAACAAAAAACCTACCACAATTAATACAGAAGTGTCCAACCTATTTAAACAGTATTCGTTAATAATTATAATCTGTTTTAAAATACACCTTTATCACAACTGACCAAACAAAGAAAAAGTGAGAAAAATATGAAAAACTTATCTCAAAAATGTTACTGAATTGAGAGCTCGCCATTAGCACGCCCGATCGCTGTTATTGTTATAAGTCATTGGCACCCAATCTCGAGTCATCTTTGACAAATACTCAACTCTATCTCCTCTGCATCTCCTTCCTTTCCCTGCCCCACCCTGTACTCTTAGCTTTTCTCCAGTGACCTTTAACTAAGAGGGGACTCACTCGATGTATATTTCCCTGACCACTATCAGTAACTAGTTTCCTGCCTGCAAAGACAAACTCCCTCCAGTCTTAATACCAGAAGTCAAGGGGAGCAGAGCAGTGGAGGTCCACCTTAGCTGCGTCCATAGATAAGATAAGAGCTACCGCCTTTCCATCGGCACCTCCACAATATATACACAGGCCTATATATAAAATAGCCCTGGAAGCTCATTCTATATGTAGCTTCCAGGCTTGCAACCATCTTGTCTATAATATTAGCGTTGATATACAGTTCAGGATTATACCATTGTTAATGAGTAGCTAGCCACATACAGTAGGCTAGATGTCTAGCACTTTTTAGATATATATATATATATATATATATATATATATATATATATATATATATATATATATGAAACTGTAGAAAATGCACACTTTCAAAGATTTGTAGGCCATCTTTCAAAAAAGTTCCATCTGAAAAAATAATAAGGACTGAACTTGTGCCAGAACTAAATGAAAAAGTTCAGTATGCTGTCAAGCAGTCATTAAAAACTAACTCCAGTGAAAATGGAACTTACAGCATTACAACTGACACTTTGTCATCCTTAAGCAAGGACTCATTCATGTCCATAACTGCCCACTGGATTACAAGGGATTTCAAGAGGAAACTTGCAGTATTGCGATGCATTCGCTATAATACAGTGTATGGCGTGAGGCACATGAAAGGTTCCATTCATTTGAATTAGGTGCGAAAGTATTGAAGATGAAAGAAGTGAAGGGTAGGTTGAATGTGTCAAAGATGAGTGAGAAGTTTGATGGACCTTATAGAGTTGTGAGAGTTTGGGAAAATGGGGTGACGTATGTTTTGGAAAGTTTGAATGATGGTATGACTGAGAGAGTGCGGGCTCATCAGAGTCAGTTAAGGAAATGGAGAGAACCTCCTGATTACCTGGTGAGCCATCCGGTGTATGAATTATGCAAAGAGAAGGGTAAAGTGCATGATGATGAGATTGAATGTGATAGTATGGATCTGTCTGGGAAAGAGCTAGTCTTAGTCTCGAGGAGTAGAAAGCATACAAAGAAGAGTGAAAGGAAGAATGCAAGTATGAATGAAAGTAAGTCCGAGCAGAGTCTTTCTGGTATGGGGGATCTTGAAAGGGAGATTGAGTTTTTGCGTAAACAGGTGAGTGATTTGGCTGGTATAAGTAGACGAGTGAGTGAGCTGCCTGTGCCTGATTTTCCTGGTTTTGGGAACAGTATGAATGATAGTGTGTTTGGGCTGAATGAACCTAGTGTGGCTGATTTTTCGAGTTTTATGAATGGTAAGGCTAAGGGCGAGTTTGATTAGTGAATGATGAAGTGGCTGATTTTTCAGGTTTCTGGTGGGAACCAGTCAAAGGATTTCTGGTATGCCTGTTGAGAATACAAGGAATGTGAGTGACCTCTCTGTTTCGCAAGAGTGTACCTTGAGTTGGATGAGAGCTGTGAGTGAGGAGCTGATGAATGGAGGTATGAAGAGTGAAGGTTCTGAACGGAAGAGTATGAAAGAATTCTGTCGTGAGATGGGAGAACTGGTAATAGGGCTAAGAGTATGGTTGACGAGATGATTAATAGTGACGATTAGACTGACAGGAAGACTGATGAACAACCCCGACTGATTGTTACGCGTAGCCAGGGACCAGTAGACGAGTGTGAGTGGGTGCAGAAGGGTGCGATTGAGTATAAAAGGTACTGTGAGTAAGGATTGAGAGTGTATTGTGAGTGACTGTGGTTGAATGGCTTAAAGGAAGGAGATGTGTGGTGGAGCGAATGTGAGTGTGTGTAAAAAGAGCCATTCTACCACCCCTTTTCTCAATACCCTCTTCCTCCCTCTGTAAGAATGTGTGAGTGAATGGGAATGGGTTTGTTTTTTTTTATTTGTTTTTTATTGATTAGCATGTTTTATAAGATGTTTTTTTTTTTTCCAGGCGCCATATTCTGGAAAGGACTTAGTGTCATATATCTTTATATAGCAAACAAAATATTACTAGAGTTGTTAAGGAAAGAGGGCTTAAAATAGCCACGCAAGAGTGATAAGATCACTTCTCTTCCATCAAGCGCAGAGGTGCCAATTGTTAGGAAGTCATAGGCATTTTTCTCACTCGAGTGGCAGGTGGCTGGACGTCCCCCACCCTCTTTGTACCACGCGAGGCCTTCTCTTTTTTTGTTTGTTAACTATATATTGACTGTAGTAGTCCAGATTTTTTGGGGTTGCTTGTTTGATTTTTTTAATTGTTCTTAGGATGGATTAATAATATAAATAAGTGGGACTAATTATTTTTTATTTCATATATATATATATATAGGAAACTTTAGCTGTATTTTTTGTGAATAGTAACAAGATCTCCAATATAATCGCCCCCTCTCTATTGTGTGAATATTTACCCCATATTTATGTAAATATTGTATTTTTTTGTAAGTAAAGGGACTGTATATACAATCCGTTTCATTCTCCTTCGATTTCTCACATCCGGATCAGCGTAGGAAGCGGGTTGTATCGATTGGGGGTTAGTTTAGATTTTCCGCCCGCTACAGTGTGCCTATGAGCAGTATGCTGTTGGACTGCGAAACTCGATGGGGAAGTGTCTACACAATGCTAGAGCGTGCCCTAAAACAAAAACAGGCAATAAAACATGCTGAAGATGACCCAGATCTCAACATTGTTGCTGAGTCAAAGGTAACAATTTTACTAGATATTCATTATTAGCAATCATATATAATTAATTCTGGGAAGTGTGAATTTATCACCCTACTACTTATATATACTATATATATATATATATATATATATATATATATATATATATAGTTGTGTGAAGTAGGAGGAGGGGCAAAACATCCCACAGATGCTAGCAGGTTTAGATATAATCTGTTATAAAAAATTACTGTAATGCTAAAAAGTACTTTTTATACCCGATATTCCTTCAGATAACTCTAAACGATTGGGACCTCATCCATAAAGCTATAGCCCTGCTTGGACCAATCAATGCAGCAACAAAGAGAGTGACACAGCATCAGTGTCAGACATTATCCCCCTCATGAAGAGGATCAAGTTTACATAACATAACATAATTTCACTGATGACAAAAGCCACAAGGGCCTATCAAAGGTCATCTGCATCTATCAAAACACATCCACAAATGCATCCATAGGATAGCGTTAGATCATGCATCTACAATATACAATTTAAACAATCCATAGGATTGTGTCAGATCATGCATCTACAATATACAATTAAACCATCCACAGGAATGTGTCAAAAACAAAAAGCATCATCATCAAAACTCATCAAAATCAATCATAATATACAATAATAAAAAAATTGCATCTAGAGGAATGAGGCCAGAATACCCTCCCTCCCCATATAATTGTCTAATCTGCTTTGAAAACATTCAAGTTTGGACTGTCTACTGTCTTAGATGGCAAACTATTCCAGTAATCTATCACTCTATTGGTGAAAAATATTTTCTAACATCCAAATTGAACCTCTGTTTTTTAATTTTTAAGTGGTGACCCCTAGTCCTATTACTACCTTCCAACTCAAATAACTTTCTAAATTACAACTTATCCATCACAGAACAGATTTTAAAAAGCTCAATCATGTCTCCCCTCACACATCTTCTCTCAAATGAGAACATATTTAGTACCTTTAGTCTATCTTCATATTCAAGGTGCTTCAGGGAAGGTATTATTTTTGTTGCCTTCCTTTGTACTGACTCTAGCAGGTTGATGTCATGTCTAAAATGTGGTGACCATGCTTGTATACAGTACACCATATGTGGCCTAACATACGAGTTGTAGAGTTTAAGGATAACCTTTATGTCATAGCTAACATTCCTCTTAATGTATCCTAGCACCCAATTTGCTCTATTTTTTGCCCCAATACACTGCTTTGAAAACTTCAGTGACCTATCTACTACGACACCTAAGTCCTTTTCATCCTCAACTGAATTCAGCCTAAGCCCATCCATTTCATAGCTAAATTCCCTAAAACCCCTTCCCATGTTGAGACTTTGCATTTTTTAAGGTTAAAAGTCATTTGCGACTTCTGAGCCCAAGCTAATAACTTATTTAAGTCACTCTGCACTTTAAAGCTGCCCTCAACTTCTTTGACTACAGCTGCCAATTTAGTGTCATCAGCAAAAATGGACACTTTGCTATTTATAGCCTCCCAAGATCATTTATATAAACTATGAATAATAAAGGGCCTAGGACGGATCCCTGAGATAAGCCACTGATAACATCCCTCCACTGTGACCTCACCCCATTCACCACAACTCTCTGTTTCGTCTTTCAGCCACTCAGTTATCCAATTCCAAACTTTACCACATTTCCCATGCATTTTTAATTTGTGAACTAGTCTCCTATGTGGAACCTTATCAAAAGCTTTGCTAAAATCTAAGTAAATTACATCAACATTCTCTCCCTTATCTAATTATTTAGTAACATACCCATAAAATCCAGTAAATTTGTTAAACACAATCTATCTCTTCTAAACCCATGCTGAGCATCATTTATTAACCTACCATACTCTAGATGGTCAGAAATCCCCTTCTTAACTAACTTCTTAAGGATTTTACACAAAGTGTTGCTCCTGCGCACTACTGGTTTTATGCATTCTTTGGTGATTTTTTCCCTATGTTCCTGTGCTTCTTCCGTTCTAATTTTTTGTGCATGTGTATATGAATGCACATACTATTCTTTAATATCCATTTATTAATGTTTTGAACACTTAAGAAGTTACGCCCTTAATCTAAACTGATCCTATTTTTATTGTAATTTAGTAGTGCAATGCTTGGCTATTTTATATTATTGAATTATTGATGGTGTTACAAGACACTGTGCCCGCATCAAGCCAAAGAGACTCAGCGGAGTCTATTGACTCTGAGCTCACTGAGGCTGAGCCTCAGTCACCCTGGCCATTCCTTGGCAAGTGGGTGAAGTACAAGAAGATGGTTGGTGACAGCTACGTCTTCCACTGCTTGTCCTGCTTTTCTAAGGTCGCTGAGGTGAAGGTGAACAAGGGCACCAAGGCCAACCTGAAGAGACACTTCAACAGGATTCGTCCTGACAAGGCAAAACAAGTTGATGAAGCTTGCAAGGTCAACGTTGGGACGGGTGGCTGCAGCAGGAACCGGTCCGGTCAGTCAGACCGGACCGGAAGCAGTGTCAGATGTCCATTGCCAAGACCTTTGGTATCATGGCCCAGGGCAGCGCTGTACTGCAGTCCACCGTCGATCGACAAGACAATTGTCAGGTTTGTGGCGGACATGCTGCTGCTGCAGATTGTGGACAGTCAGAGCTTCAGGGACATGGTCCACACCCTCAACCCTAGGAAAGAGGTACCCTCCAGGAGGATGCTGGGGAGAAGGATCCTCAAAACCTATGAGGAGATGAAGGAGAACCTCACCAGGTGAGAAACTAAGAAACAGTATTCAAATATTCTTACTATTGTATTATAAAATAATGCTATATATAGTCAATAATCAATATTGTATTGAAAAATAACTCCCAATACATAATGATTAATGAAGTCAATTACCGTTATACTAACATTTTAGAAAACTGGAGCAAGTCAAGGGGGTGGGCACTATAGTTGACTGCTGGTGAGCTAACAAGAAGGGGTACCTGGCTATGACTGTGCACTGGCTGGACGCAAACACCATGGACAGGAAGATGGCTATCCTGGCCTGCGAGAGGATCATGTGGAGCCACACTCATGATATACTCACCCAGGTCATGGAGAATATCCACAGCCAGTTTGGGATAGAGGACAAGGTCACTATGTAAGTTATATTTGGTAATTGTGTAGAGTACGGCTGGATCCAAGGCCTAGCTTATTTTTGGCTACTTTTCATAGCTACTTTTTCTGAGATGAAATCGATGAAGTTTATGGCAATTTCGCTTCTATACTGGGGGGATGTGCCCCCCAGCCCTCCCCCAATGATTGAATCTCAGGGTCATTGTAGGCACATCCCCACGACAAGCCATCCCCGACAATGAGCTGACGCTCAAAATAATCGGTAATACTTACATCAAACGAGTGGGTAGAGTTTACCTGCAGAGAGCCAGAACTCGTGGAATCTCTTTTTAAAAAATTAAGGAAGAGAAATCAATATTTTTGGCTACTTTTTCTGAGATGAAATCAATGAAGTTTATAGCAATTTTTGCTTCTATACTGGGGAAGCTGTGCCCCCCCCAGACGCCCCTAAATGATTGAAACTCAGGGTCATCGTAGGCACATCCCTGCAATGAGCCGTCCCCAACAATGAGCCGACGCTCAAAATAATCAGTAACATTTACATCAGACAGGTGGGTAGAGTTTACCAACAGCAAGGCAGAACTCATGGGATCTCTTTTTAAAAAATCAAAGAAGAGAAATCAATACGGGAGCAAACAAATGAAAGTCATTTTTTACCAAAATTGAGAATTTGTTTCTTGAACTACACATATTTAGTAATAAATACTGAATGCATCCTTTTGGAACAATAATCAAAATGTAGGTCGTAAAAAAAACTTTGTAAAAAATCAAAAAAATCAATACGGAACCAAAAAAATGAAAAAGTCATTTTTTCATCAGAATTAAGACGTGAGACTTCATTAACAACAACGAAATATGGTTTAATCAAGCATTAAACAATGGGAAATTAAGTAATGTTCTGACGTTTACAGAGGTGAATGCTTTAACTACATCATATCAGCCCCTTTAATCGTTTTACGAATTATAATAGGGGTGGGGGGGGGTATGATGTCAGAAATGACACAGGTGAACGATAATATTTACACAAAATAATTTTGGGGGGGCCGGGCCGCTCATCTACATGTTTACCAAACCAAGTTTTGATCAATATAAAAAGCACAAAAAGCCTTGAAACAAATACAGCTTTCTGATTGGTCATTTATGAAACTGAATCCAGATCTGTGATTGGCCAGTGCGATAGCAGAAAAACACTGAAAAGTAGCCCAAAAAATAAACGGTAATTGTGTAGACGATGGCCGGATCCTATGCCTAGCTTTTTGGGGGCTATTTTGGGCTACTTTTCATTGTTACTTTTTTAGAGATGAAATCAAAGAATTTTATGGCGATTTTCATTTTCATACTGGGTGGCTGTGCCCCCCAGACCCCCCCCCCAAGGATTGAAACTCAGGGTCATCGCAGTGTTATCCCTGCAGCGAGCTGTACCCAACAACGAGCCGATGCTCAAAATTATTGGAATAGTTTGCCACCTGAGACTGTAGACGGCCCAAACTTGAATGTTTTCAAGCGCAGATTGGATGATTATATGGGGATGGAGGGTTAATTTCTTACTTTTTGGTATGGGATATGTTTCTTGACTCATTCCGTGGATGCAGTTTCTTTTTATTGTATATTTTGGGGGACTTTGATTTTGTTTTTGACAGACTCCTATAAGGGCTTTAAATTATATATTGTAGATGCATGGTTGGACATTCCTATCGATTGTTAAATTGTATATTGTAGATGCATGATCTGACAAAATCCTATGGATGCATTATGTGGGTGGGATTTGGGGATACGGATGACCTTTGATAGGCCCTTGTGGCTTTTGTCATCCGTGAAATTATGTTATCTCTTACTATCATATTTTCCCAGTCTACAGAAGTTAAGGTAAATATGTAGATTAGCGGCCCGGCCGGAAAAAAATTTTGGGGTAAATATTATCATTCACTCGTGTCGGAATATTCATGCGCGTTTGAGTCCTTTTTGAATTATTATTCGGTAAATATGTAGATTAGCGGCCCGGCCTGAAAAAAATTTGTGTGTAAATATTATCATTCACTCGTGTCGGAATATTCATGCGCGTTTGAGTCCTTTTCGAATTATTATTCTATAAATAATTAGGGGTAACACTTCAGATTCGTGGCGCACGGTAGATGGCGCTGTTAGTCGGCTACAATTTTGGGCTACAGCATATCTCTTATGACGTCAGCGTCAGATGTGAACAATATTGGCGTAATATTTTTTGGTATATGAGTATATACTGGGGGGCTGCGCCCCCCAGACCCCCCCCCAATTGATTGAAACTCAAGGTCATCGTAGGGTGGACTCCCTGCAGTGCTTACTCCCCCACGAGCAGCTTTTTACTGGCAGAAAAAACGTAACCTAAAGACAAACAATACTAACTTTAAGCGGGTGGGTATAATTCTGCTATGGCTAGCAGAAATTTGTGGAATCGCTCTTTGATACTGGAAAATTTCTTTAAGAAAAGAGCGGTTGCGAGATAGCCAGCAAAATGTTTACCGTTTTCGTTTAAATAGAACTTATCACAACGAAACAGTAAATTTTCCGAAAAATTTAAATTTGCACTGTATTTTTGGCATTTTATAGTTTTCTTAATTAATTTATGAGCCTCTAGATAATCTAAAAGTTTTTCGCGGTTATGCAAAATAAAGCCAAATTTGAATAATGACGAAGCACAAGTAGAGCACGCAGACGACAACTAAAATTTTTTTTTTCAAAAACGGGTCATAGTTATAAGCTACGATGTTGCCAGTAAGAAGCTGTTATCGTTCGTAACAATACAAAATATACAAAAACAAAAAACAAAACAATAAAAGACATCAAGAAACCTTACCTAACTTAGAAAAAACTATAAACAAGCAGAGGCACAGATATTTAGTAAATAATACAAACTAAAAGTTACAAATCCCCAAAACAACAAAACAATATAACGCCGTGATTGGTCATATCTGAGGCTACCGTCTGACGTTATAAGAGATATGCTGTAGCCCAAAATTGTAGCCTACTAACAGCGCCATCTACCGTGCACCACGAATCTGAAGTATTACCTAATTAGGATTATATACTAGGGATCATCATAGTGTAGTCCCCCCATTGTGTTTACCCCCACACAAGCCGTCAACTTAAATGGGTAAATATGTAGATTATCGGCGTGAACGATGGGACGTACTATTTCATCCGTGTTCCAAAATGTTTCACGTTTTTGGAGTACATTTAAGTTGACGGCTCATGTGGGGGGTAAACACAATGAGGTGACTACACTACGATGATCCTGAGTTTCATTAAATAGAATAATAATTCAAAAAGGACTCAAACGCGCATGAATATTCCGACACGAGTGAACGCTAATATTTACACACAAATTTTTTTTCCGGCTGGGCCGCTAATCTACATATTTACCCTTAAATGTACTCCAAAAATGTGAAACATTTTGGAACACGGACGAAATAGTACGTCCCATCGTTCGCGCCGATAATCTACATATTTACCTATTATTCTATAAACAATTAGAATTATATACTGGGGGGCTGTGCCCCCCAGACTCCCCCAATATAATGAAACTCAAGATCATCGTAGTGTAATCTCCCCATTGTGTTTACCCCCACACGAGCCGTCAACTTAAATGTACTCCAAAAACGTGAAACATTTTGGAACACGGACGAAATAGTACGTCCCATCGTTCGCACCGATAATCTACATATTTCCCGAAGTTAAATTAAAGTCACCAAGAATAAATGTATCTTCTTTGCATCCTTTACTTATTTACCTAATCATTAACTCATCGATAGGGCCTTGTGGCTTTTGTCATCCGTGAAATTATGAAATAAACTTATTTGTTTGTTCGAACTACCTAGGCCTAGAATGCGTGTATTGTTTTCATCATTTATTTAGAGTTATGTTATTACCAACGATACATTCAAACCAACCCCCCCTTAAAATAATATTCAACCATATAAGATCCCCCCCACCCCACCCATGAATTTAATATGGAGTTTAATTACTGCTTAATCTCTAAGTGAAGATAAACTTAAAAGTAATATGTAATTATAATGCTGTTTAACTCCCATAATTTACTATCGGAAACATGTTCATATTTTAGCTTGATTTTATTAGATAGAGATACGGGAAAAATACTGGCCCCGAACATTTTTCAAACGCTCGAAGATAGCCATTGCCCATATTTTTTTCAAAATATGAAATTAATAGTACATAGCCAAAAGACTGAACAAGACCCACACTATTTTATAAAGAAAATCGAGAATTAAAAAAAGAAGCAGTATATATGATGAGGAAAATTCGACAAAGGCAAATAGGGGCAAAAATTGCCAGTAACGTAACATATTTTAATTACAAATAACGAATCTCATTAAAGGGGCTGAAAACTGAATGCCAATGGTTTCAGGATTGGAAGCCACGATGAAGAGGGGTGGCTTCTAATAATTTTAAAATTTGTTCATAATTAAATAAAAAGTGACAAAAATTTTAAGAGAAGGAATGAAGAAAATTAAAATAGTGCAAAGAAAAGACAAAAGAAGTGCTGATTCAAAGGCAATACTTCTTAAACTGGACTGAACTGGATTGAAAGTTTGTTACTGAGATTGATGGTCTAAGAAAATAGGTATGGACATTTACCATGAGTTTCACATGTGACCATAAAGACGGCCACATATTTCAGCTCTTTTGTATTTTGAAACTGCCTTCGCTATATATATATATATATATATATATATATATATATATATATATATATATATGTGTGTGTGTGTGTGTGTGTGTGTAATTAGGTAAAAAGCCATGCTGTATGCAGGTTCTATTTAAGTCCGCAGCGTTATTAATTTTAATTTGTATTTTCTTAATATTTCTTACAAGTTTTTTTTAACGGTGTAGATAGAGAAGAGTAGGAAAGGAGGCAAAGAAAAAAATAATAACGTAGGCGAGTTGCGAACGGCGTCGCTGGACTACTGTTAGCAAGTGGCGAATCCACTCTGCCATCCTGAGTCTCAAAAAAGACTCCTTCAAACGAAGCTTTGAGGCCGCTCGCCTGCACTTCTCGTACGCTATACAACCCCTCTCCTAGAGGCGGAGTGTATTTTAAAAAAAATGAAGAAAGCAAGTTTGGAAATGTTATCCAAGGGCTAACGCTTCCCCTCCCGGATCTGGGCACCATTGTAGATAGAGGGGAGTAGGAAAAGGGGCAAAGAAAAAATAATAGCGTAGGCGAGTTGCGAACAGCTTCCCACGTCGCTGGACCACTGTTAGCCAGCGGCGAATCCACTCCGCCATCCTGAGTCTCAAAAAAGACTCATTTTAAACGAAGCTTTTAAGCCGCTCGCCTGCACTTCTCGTACGCTTTACAACCCCTCTCCAAGAGGTGGAGAGTATTTTGAAGAAATAAGGAGAGCCCGTTTGGAAATATTATCTAACGGCTAACGCTCCCCCTCTCGGATCTGGGCACCATTGTAGATAGAGGTGAGTAGGAAAAAGGGCAAATAAAAAATAATAGCTTATGCGAGTTGCGAACAGCTTCCCGCGTCGCTGGACCACTGTTAGCCAGCGGCGAATCCACTCCCCTATCCCGAGTTTCAAAAAACACTCATTCAAACGAAGCTTTTACGCAGCTCGCCTGCACTTCTCGTACGTTATATAACCCCCCTCCTAGAAGCGGAGAGTATTTTGAAGAAATGAAGAGAGCCCGTTTGGGAATGTTATCCAAGGGCTAACGCGCCCCCTCCCGGATCCTGGCAACATTGTAGATAGAGGGGAGTAGGAAAAGGGGCAAAGAAAAAATAATAGCGTAGGCGAGTTGCGAACAGCTTCCCACGTCGCTGTACCACTGTTAGCCAGCGGCGAATCCACTCCCTTATCCCGAGTTTCAAAAAACACTCATTCAAACGAAGCTTTTACGCAGCTCGCCTGCACTTCTCGTACGTTATATAACCCCCCTCCTAGAAGCGGAGAGTATTTTGAAGAAATGAAGAGAGCCCGTTTGGGAATGTTATCCAAGGGCTAACGCTCCCCCTCCCGGATCCTGGCAACATTGTAGATAGAGGGGAGTAGGAAAAGGGGCAAAGAAAAAATAATAGCGTAGGCGAGTTGTGGACAGCTTCCCGTGTCGCTGGACCGCTGTTAGCCAGTGGCGAATCTACTCCGCTATCCTGAGTCTCAAAAACGACTCATTTTAAACGAAGCTTTTACGCAGCTCGCGTGCACTTCTCGCACGCTATACAACCCCTCCCCTAGAAGCGGAGCGTATTTTGAAGAAATGAAGAGAGCCCGTTTGGGAATGTTATCCAAGGGCTAACGCTCCCCCTCCCGGATCCTGGCAACATTGTAGATAGAGGGGAGTAGGAAAAGGGGCAAAGAAAAAATAATAGCATAGGCGAGTTGCGAACAGCTTCCCACGTCGCTGGACCACTGTTACCAGCGGCGAATCCACTCCGCCATCCTGAGTCTCAAAAAAGACTCATTTTAAACGAAGCTTTTACGCAGCTCGCCTGCACTTCTCGTACGCTATACAACCCCTCTCCTAGAGGCGGAGAGTATTTTGAAGAAATGAAGAGAGCCCGTTTGGGAATGTTATCCAAGGGCTAACGCTCCCCCTCCCGGATCCTGGCAACATTGTAGATATAGGGGAGTAGGAAAAGGGGCAAAGAAAAAATAATAGCGTAGGCGAGTTGCGAACAGCTTCCCACGTCGCTGGACCACTGTTAGCCAGCGGCGAATCCACTCCGCCATCCTGAGTCTCAAAAACGTCTAATTCAGACGAAGCTTTTAAGCCCCTTGCCTGCACTTCTCGTACGCTATAACGGGGTCTTCGAGGCGAGAAAAAAAAATCCGCGAATGACATTTTATATTCATAAACGTCTTTCGACCATGTTAAATTATCTTCAGGGAATTAACAGGAATGGAATTATTGATATATTTATTGGAAGAAGCACAAGTATTTCATACATCAAATAAATAAATTCACATAAATTTACACAATGTAAAAAATATATATAGACAAAAGTGGTGAAAAAATGGAAAAAATATATAGTTGAGGAGGGGAAGAAATAATAGTCGAAGGCAAAGTTACACAAAGGGGGTTCTCCTGGAGAATACACGCAGGAGCTCAGCTTTTTGACACTTTTTTGGATTTAGGTTGTACCCACTTACAGGGTTTTAAAAATAAATTAATCCTACCCACTAATTGGGTTATAGTTTTAAATTATCATTGATCTTTGAACATTCATTTATGCGTCATTTGAGTTTAAGATTTAGATATTGCTATACTTAACGAAAATGATTTTAATTCACTGTATTTACATATATACTGAACTTAGTTTTAATTAGCTGTATCACACATTGGTTATTAGTTTTTAATTTTATAGTCTTCTATTAATACTATTCGCTAAATTGAACTGTATTTAAGTTTAAGATACTGTTTTATTATGCACTTAACTTTATTTTATTGTATTTACATATATGCTGTACATAATTTTAATTAACTGTATTTACACATTGGTTATTATTTTAATTTTATAGACTTTTATTTATATTATTCACCAAATTGAATATTTGTCTGTTAATCGTCACATTTCAATTATTCACTTATTTCACTATTCAATTTGTTTGTTTAATTAATTCTATGTTTAACTATTATTACTTAATTTTAATTAACTGTATTTACACATTGGTTATTATTTTAATTTAGTAGACTTCTATTTATATTATTCACTAAATTGACTATTTGTCTGTTAATTGTCACATTTCAATTATTCACTTATTTTACTATTCCACTTGTTTGTTTAATTAATTATTTGTTTAACTATTAGCACTTTATCGTTTTACACTATTATTTAGTTGTTTCGCGCTTATCACTTTATTTAACTTTTTTATTTTTAGTTTATCGCCGAGGTCTTCATGCCGCACTTTATTTTCTCGAAGGTTGATGCGTTCACCGTGTGACAATTTGATCCCGGGATGAACATGGTGCCGCTGCATAGGAGGCTCTCCATTTCCTTTGGAGACCAGGGTCCCTCAAAAGTCCACTTGAAGTCGCCACTCCTAATGCCCTTTACCAGTTGCGTTTGATTGTTCTTTTCGGGTCTACATCCAGTAGTCCCGAAAACTTTTAATTTTAGTTCTTCCCCGTCGAAAAAGCGTCCCTTTTCCAGGACGTTGACTTTTTCTGTCAGGGGAACTGCGGGATAAGAATCGTCATCCTCAGATTCTCCGTCCATACTTTCTTCTTCCATTTGTTCAGGGGGTTTGCTGATCTTTTTCTTTTTTGTTCTCTTTTCCTTCGGGGCGCTTTTCTCTTGCGTGGCTGCTTGTTTTGCTCCTTCTTGGTTTTCTTCTTCTTCAGGGTAGAGCGTTGGTTCATCATTAATTTTTGACTCTTCGGGGGCTTTCTGCTGCTTTACATCTATGAATTCGATGTTCAGCACATCCTTGGAAGGTGGGTTCGGGGGGAACCACAGCTTTTTCTTAACGCCGTTGTTCTTCAGCATAGCGTTTAGTTCCTCCGAAAAACTGCCAGGGCGAGCAAGATTTGCCAGGTGGGCGACTATGACCATCGTCATAATCTCTTTGCTCTCAGCCGGCAGGATTAATTTCGGGGCCGCTTTGTCTGTCGAATTAGTGGCGTTTCCAGGCGTCGAAGTCGCGGTGGCATATGTTGCCTTTGACTTTTCCTCCTTTTGCAGTCTGAGTTTCAGCCTTTTGTTTTTTAGTGCTTCCTTGCGTAGAGGGCATTTCATGGCCAAAGCCCTATGCTCCCCTCCGCAATTTGCACATTTCGGCTTTTCTTCCCGGCAATCTCTCCATCCGTGACCGGTTCTGGAGCATGTCGCACAGACTTGGATGTTGGTGGGGCAGTTTCTTGTCGGGTGGCTCTCGATGGCCAGGCAGATTTGGCAGTTTTCGATGAAGATATAATCTTCTGCCTCTATCTGCTCTGGCGCGACGCGAAGGTAGAAGCCTAGAAGGCCTTCCCTTAGCGCTCTCTGAGCCATCCCTATTGTCGCGAAGGTTACCTTGATGATGGATTTGCCGATTTTATCCACCCTCTCCACATTTGCCCATGATTGTTTATCATTTAACTCGGCTTGGATTTCTTCGGTCGTATTCTCAAAGAAGTAGGGGTCCATTCTTTTGAGGATGACGGCCCTCTTCACGAGTAGCTCGTAGGGAACTACCACTTCGAGCCCTATCTCGCGAAGGGGTTGCCTGGCCTGGTCTGAAACAAGGGTTTCCACATCCTTGTTTTTCCAGCAGACAGCCGCCCATCCATTTGGGGTTTCAATGAGACGAGTGAGCTCGATGTTAATTTCACCGATCACAGTCTGGAATACCGTTTCCCGAGATGGTTTTGTTTTCCCCGCAATTAGACGGAGGGGGATCCGTTTAGTGTCCTGGGGGGCGGGGGGACTCATGTCCCCCTTCGGGCAATGTTGCCCTTCCCCCTAGTTAGTCTCTCACTTTCTTCTTGGGGGGGGGGAGAGCACCACTCCGTGGCCGTCGAGATTGAGCGGTCTTTGGCGTTTTGCCGAGTCTTGCCTCAACGGTTTCCTCCTGATGGAGGGCAAAGCTCCCCATTTCAAAAGTAGGTACCTAATAATGTTAATTTTTTATCGGAAATAGTCTAAAGTATTTGGTACTATTGTTGTCTTCTGGGGTATTTTTTGAAATAGGGTGCAAAGCCCCCCATACCCCAGCAACTTTTAAAAAACTCATAATATTACTAAGTTGAAACCAAACATCAGATTTGAATGCACAAGGCAATTGCTAGATTGGCCAGTGGGATATAGATGACAAACACACACAAATAGCAAAACAGCCCAATAAATCGCAGCAAAATCATAACATAACATAATTACACGGATGACAAAAGCCACAAGGGCCTATCAAAGGTCATCCGACTCCGTCAAAACCCACCCACAAAAAGCACCATCAACAGGGGAAGACAAAATCAAAGTCCCCCACAATATAATATAACGGATGACAAAAGCCACAAGGGCTCATCATAGGTCATCCGAGTCAAGCGGCCTCTTTTTCAAGGCACCCAAACTCCCAGGAAAACTATATCCAGAGGATTGCATCCAGAAACAAGGGTATCACCAATCAAGGCTTGTCAAGAACTAAATCATGCAGCTATAGATATATACAAACAATATTAATATATACAAAACTTAGGAACCATCACAACCTTCCCTTCCCATAAACTCATCCAACCTACTCTTAAATACATTTAGATTTGGACTACCTACTACCCTCTGCGGCAATTTGTTCCAGAAGTCTACCACTCTATTGGTGAAAAAATATTTTCTTAAATCCAACCTACACCCTTGCTTTTTAATTTTCAAGTGGTGACCTCTAGTCAGGGAGAGTAAGGTCGCTAGCACGCGAAGAGCAAGCAAAGGTCCAGAACACACAAGACGAATAACATGGCTGATAACAATGTTTATTAGCAAAATTAAGATCTTTTCGCCTAATGTCAATGGTTGGGAGAACAAAAAATTCGCATATAACAACATCATCCGTGAAGTAGACCCGGACATCGTCCTAATTTCGGAACATGGCCTTAGCACAGATAAGAATCCCTGGAAAATATACAACTACAATGTTATTACGGCCAACCATTAAAATGAGAGATACGATGTGTCGAAATAGCTGTACGAAAGGGCATCAAGTACAGGGAAATAACCGACCTGGAAGAATCGTATCTGGCCATTAAAATCAGAACAACCATTGATGACCTTGTCATAGCTGTGGGCTACCAACCCCCAAGACGATCATATCTCCCCATCCCCAACTTCATCCGACTATTCAGAAGGAACACCTCAACCATCCTGATCGGAAACCCCAATGCCCGCTGCAGAGAAGCAGGTCACACAACTGGGTTCAACGGATCGGGAACCTCCCTGAGCCTGCTTATTGATCGAGATCTGGTGCGAAGAGTCGGTCCAGAATTTCTAACATACCTGACAAAAGATCCTCAACGACTCCCGACATCATCCTCGTAAACACCAACTTTGCCCTGAACCAAGCGACAGTTCATAGCCCATACACCCCATCGGATCATGTAAGTATAGTCACTACTGTTTCAACGTCCCCTATACAGGTGAAGACCCCATTCAGCAGGTGCTTGCCTAAAGCGAACTGGGAAGAGTATAGAAGATTGCTACAGGACTACCGACTGAACCAACTGGACGGCCACGACCGGAGCAGATGGAGCATATCTTCAGGTCTTTGTTTTCAGGGCAGTTGGAAGTGGTATGTTTTTTGTACTTGTAGCACCGAAAGCACATTTGCAAGTCAACAAACTCCTCACGTTCCATCTGTTCTGGGCAGACTCTCACGTTAAAGAGCAGGAATCCATTATCCTTAGCCTTTTGAGCCATAGCCGTGTCTTCAAAAACAACATTGAACACGTGCGTGTATGTTTTTAATTTTATGACCTCAGCTACCTTTGCCCATTCGTGGTTCCTCTCGATTTCCTCTTTGATTGTGTCCGACGAGTGGCTCCCAACCCAGGGGTCGAGGCGCCTGCATATTAAACTGCGGTGAGTCCTAATTTGTGGCGGTGTGGTCGGTTTTAGGTTAATTGTCTTAAGGCATTCAACAGCTTTTCCCGAGGTCAAGGCTTCGCAATCGGCCTCTTTCACGCAAATAGCTGAGTATCCATTGTTTAACTCAATTAGTCTTACCAAGGCAATGCGTAGGGTTCCGTATACTTTTTCAAACACTTTTCACGATCCGGTTTCGGGCCCTCCGGGAGGACCCGAAGAGATATACGGAGAGTTTCCCTCATCTCTCCTGCATCATATGCTGCGTTAGGGGATGTATGTATAAGTGTATGTATGCACTTAAGGTGTATATAGAAGGGAAGGGGTGAAAGAGAAAAAGGGGCCAATGTCCAAGTACTTTTACTTTACCTTAAAAACTTCCTTCAGGCTAGCGTATGGGCCAGGTAAGGCCTCGGTCTCCGTCTCCACGAAGGAGTGAAGATTCTTCCTTAACCTTCTAAAATCTCAAACCAGTGGTCCACTTTTCGAAGCGTATCCCGCTTTATCACTTTCCCGAAATTTACTATTGAAGCGAGTATCATAATTCACTTATGCAAAATTTGTTTACAATTTTCGTTCCGAAGTTGTCACAGCGGTACACAGACTAACTCAGGGAACCAGAGCACCGAATAACAGACCTTAGAGTTAACAAATTGACCAATCAGCTTTTAGACATAAGCACTGCAATAATTGTCCAATCAGCACCACGATAGATTTAAAAAGTCACTCATCTTGCGACCTGGAAAAGGAGGAAAAGTTCGGGTGAATTTTTGCCTACGCCTCTGAAAATCTGGTTTCTAATTTTAGAAGCAGATTTCACAAAAGAGAGTACTATACTGGTGTCGCACTCATCTTCATCATAATTCACCACTAATTCATCTTTCCTTTAGGCAGATGACTGCTTAAGTCTCGGACCTACCCTCCTGCGTAAACCGCCGTAAGATGTGAAAGGGGATTGCCATTCATGTTTCGTCCCAACTATGCCAGGCAGTTGCTTGGCCATAATTAGTGGCATTGGAGGAAGCTGGTTTGAGGAGTAGCCCGCAGCTGATAACAATGTCAGAAACTTGCGGATAAGGGATGGACTGCTACCTCCGCTGCTCATTCCAGGACCATAGAGGGACACACAACCATCTATATGGTATGTTGGGATGCGGTTGCGATTAAAACACCCTCGGGGAGGGGGGCGTTGTCAATAAGTACGCCATACAATCACACCCCTGAGAGGATCACACTCGGATTCATCTCATCCATCGTTACCATCCATCTAAAAGGCAATTCCCATTTCCATCTAGGCGGCTGGCAGGCGCAGGAGGGGGAAGGGGGGGTCTCTCCATCCCCAAGGAAAACCAAATGTCATAAAACGTAAAAAATATATACACTCATACGTAAAATTGAAGCCGTGCAACCAACCAAGAAAAACAGAGCTTTGAAAAAAACGATTTGCACCCCCAGTCAGAAGGGCTGCAAACGCACCAAAATGGCGTCCCAGCCAGCCACAAGAGTCCCATTGAGGACAATAGGTGGACAACCTAAGCCGGACCGAGGTACGATGTTCCAGACGATCTTCGGTAAGCTCAACGTGGCTATCCCCAGTCTGATAGACACCCCAGTCGGTTACTCCGCAATCTGCGAGAAAGAGGTAGATGTGGAGACGCTATTGTTATTGTTATTGTTATTGTTGTTGTTATTTAACAGGTCCCACTCCGCCGAAATGGCGCTCTGCAGGACCATTGACATATAGTTTTCTTTTTCAAAGAGCAAATGATTCACAAATGGTCTTATCACTTAAATCATAACACTCGGAGAACAAATGTGCTTTCAATTTTCTTTTAAAGTTCTTAATGTCTTCAATTTGTCTAATGTTCAGGGGAAGATGGTTGTAAAATCTTGGAGCAGCACATTTGAAGGTGCGAAAGCCAGCACCTGTTAAAAATCTTGGCTCAAAAAGGGTTACTCCGGTAGCAGCTCTACGGGTGTTGATGGTGTCCTCCGTTGGTTGAATTACATGTATTAAGCTTCTCAGATATAATGGTGAACCAGTGTGCAATACTTGATGTGTTAAGACACAAATTTTGAAAATAATTCTAGCCTTGATAGGCAGCCAGTGTAAATCAATTAATACAGGGGTAATCCTGTCTCTTCGTAGTATACCCTTAATAAGCCTTGCACTTCTATTCAGAATTAGTTGTAATTTTTTTAGTTGTGACCTAGGTAAATGACAATAAATTGAATTACAATAATCAACTCTACTAATTACACAATTGATTACAAGTTTTAAAACAGAACACTCATTTAAATATTTTTTAACAAATGCAATGTTCTTCAAGTGGTAGCCAGCAATTTTTACAACATTATTGATTTGAGCATTGAGAGACATATGACAGTCAAGTATGACACCTAAATCACGAACCTTATCAACAAAATTAACAGGATTGTTATTTAAATTCAATACAATGTTGCCCAGAATTCTTAGCTTATCTTTGCTGCCAACTAACATATATTCAGTTTTATCAGAATTAAGCTTTAATTGTTTGAAATCCATCCAATTTTCAATACTTAGTAAAATGTCATTAAGATCCTGAACAGTACTTTCAATGTCAGAGATTGAGAAATAAAACTGGGTGTCATCAGCATATAATTTAAATTTAACTCCATGTCTTTCTAAAACTGCTGATAAACCAATGGTATAAATACAAAAGAGAATGGGGCCCAATACACTTCCCTGAGGGACACCTCGTGTCAAGGCTTGCGTTGATGAAAATGAATTACCAATTTGTACACTGTATGTCCTATCTTTGATGTAGCTATCTAAATATTGAAGTGCCCTGTCTTCAATACGCTGACGAAGGAAGGAAGAAAGCGGGTGCTAAAGGAGATAAACCTCCAGCCCAGCACTCCCCCTCAGATCCAGGCACATCCCAGCGTGGTATGCAGACAGCTCGACCCCTGGATCGGTCAACATAATAAGGAGGAGATAAACAGAAACCAATCGTGGGCCAACGTGGTGGAAGTCGTGCAGTTCCGTAATAAATGGGACAACAATGAACACCAACACGTTTTCAAGGTAATATTTAGTGATACACAGATGACAAAGAAGACCAAAGAAAGGGGATTACTACTCTTTAACGCTAAGATCCGAGCTACCCAGATGGAGAGGGAAGAGTTCACTCTCATCCAGATATGCTTTCGGTGCTTCAAGATGGAGCATCATACAACTGAAGATTGTAAGGAGCAAAGTATCACGTGCTCTAAGTGCAGCAGAAAAGTCCACGGATGGCGAGAGTGCACGGCAGCAATGGAGAGATGCCCAAACTGCGGACTGAACCACGGTGCGATGGCCATGCCATGTCCCCACAAGAAAGAAATTATAAGAAAAAAGAAAACGGAGGAAACGAGGAGGAATACTACCTCCTACGCCCAAGCAACAAGAACAGCCCCAAACAGAGTGACGGAAATGCAACAGCTGAAGACTTATCTCAAACTAGAGAATGGGAATTCGACTAAGATACTATTATTTGCGCACGTAAATAATCTTACAAACTCAGGAACGTTCGAGAAAACACTGAATCTCATGCTGAAAAAGAACAGCATGTCTGAGATGTGGTTTCCGGACGACCCACCATCGGAAGACGTGCTGCAGCTTCAATTTCTGTCAAAAAGTGCACTACAGGGAGCCGCGACTCCATTTCCCCTGGAGGAGAGACCATCAGAGTCTGCAAAAGAAGTAAAAACCACGACTGGAAAAATAAACTCAACTAGGCCAGACCCAAGATTGGAGGCACAATGGCTCCGTGAAAAGAAGGAAAGTAAAGCGGCAAGAAGGATTAAAAAAGCAGAGGGCAACCTCGCGAGTCAATCGCCCTCGGAATCTGATGCTGAGGAGGCCGAAAACAGGGTGACCAAGAGCCCCATATGCTCAAGAATTAGGTCGAAGACCTTGAAACGTACTTACAAGTACGATGGAGATGAGATCGACCTCAAAATAATTACAAACAAGCAGACCCCATACCCTGAGAAGCTTTCCCCCAAGGAGATATTTCAGCGTATCCAACAAAAGATAATTAAATGGACCTACTCAGCACCAGAACGAGAATCAGACATTGAGCAAGCGATGCAGGAAGGAACAGTAAAACTACACAAAGACTCCTCCATCACCCTAAGTGATGTAGAATACATGAAGATACAAAACGGCAAAAACCACAACACATAAGACACATCCAAAAAACAAAAACACAGGAACAAGAAAACATGGAGAACATAAACAACGCTCTAAAAATACTCACACTGAATGTGAATGGATGGAAGGGAAAGTCCATTTCCTACGGTAACATGTTCCGTAAGGTGGACCCGGACATCGTTCTCATATCAGAACACGGCGTCAACACAAATACGGACACTATAAAAATACACAATTACACAGTAATACAAAAGAACCACACACAAGAAAGGTACGATGGCGCAGCCATCGCTATCAGAAAAAAAACATAAAGTTCACAACACTACCCGACTTAGATGAATCATTCGTGGCTGTCGAGATCCCGACCCTGGTTGGAGGCCTTACTGTGGCGGCAACCTATCAGCCGCCCAGGTGACAATACCTACCAATTAACAACTTCTTCATCCTCTTCGGGCACAAAAGGCTAGCGTTGCTAGGTGGGGACCTAAACGCCAGTTGCCGTCCATCTGGCTACAGGCTCGTCGATCAAAGGGGACGAAACCTGGAGCTACTATTCGAAAGAAATAGGCTCCGGAGAGTTGGACCAGACTTCCAAACTTATCTAACAGGATGCTCGGCAACAACACCGGACATTGTGTTAGCAAGTCCAGAATTCCCCTTCAACATCGCCAACGCCCCAGGCCCAGTTGTCCCGAGCGATCATATCCCAATTATCACCACCATTTCGCTTGAGCCAATGCTCAAGCCCGTCACACTTAGGAAAAGTTATTCGAAAGCTAAATGGAAAAGTACAGAGAAATGATCAGCACCTACTAGCCAGCTGACCTGACCTGGATGACGCAAATCTTCAGGAAATTGATGAGGAGATTAACAAGATCACTAATCTCCTCATTCAAACTGACGAAAGACGCGTCCCCAGAATCTCGTACAAAATGCTCTCACAACCTAGGTGGACGGACGAAATAAGGGATATCGCTAGGAAACACAGTAAAATCTACGAGGAAGTCAACGCGAGAAAGGGCAGCCCGAATGAGACAGCTCAGTGGGGAACTAAAAAACATAATCCTCGAGAACCAGAAGTAAATCTGGGACGATATCATAGCCAAACTAGACAGGGAGATAAATCCTGTAAGTCTTTGGAATAGCATCCGAAGACTTAGAGGATTGCCTCTCAGGCCTGGGATAAAAATAAAGGAAGGCGACATCATCATAGAGGATCCGGATTCTCTCGAAAGGAGATTCAGGATACATTGGAAAGAGGTCTTTGCAATATCACCTGAGGAGAACGACGATTTTGCCCAGGACTTCGAAGACCAACTGTTCGAGGACCTCGGAGCGATGATACATAGGACCCACTCACTACCACAAGTATCTAGAGAAAGAGAGATGGTTAACCACAGGCGCCCTATTACCATTGGAGAGACCATTAACACCATAAGGTCCTTCAAACAAAGGGCCCCCGGTTGGTCTGGGCTCACTAAGAACAACCTAGTGAATGCCCCACGGCAAATTATTCAGGGCATGGTGAGCACCATGAACGCATCCCTGAATACAGGGATGCGTTGGGAATAGATGGGGGGTTCCCCTACTTAAATTTTAGAAACACTAAATTACACTAAGCAAATTTACTGTTAAGAGATTGAAACCAACCCCTTTGAGCGTAGGCCTTTTCTTTAGCGTCCATATGGGTTCTGGTGGCTACATACTAAAGCATAAAATACTGTAATCCTCATACAACCTAATGCTAGGATAAATTAAGAAAGCTAACGTGAAAAAATCAACAAACAAAAACAAAACAGCAAAAAATGAAAGCAGCCTTCGGCATTGGGGCAAGGCCCGCGTCCCCCCGGTGCGGGATCATGCGACAGACACCAAAGAATGTCAAATAAAATGGAGGAGGCCAGCCTCCTCCAAAATGTTAGATAGTCTAAATATGAACCCGTCTTGAGTACGAGGGACAAGAGGTATCGATGCTACTCGTCCCGATACCGGGACAGGTAACGTGCGCGAAGCTTACCCAGACCAGGACATTCAACAAGAATGTGCCGAACAGTCCGGGGGGACAATGCAAGAGTCTCAGTAGGGTGAAGGGGGCGCTACATCAAATTGCAGTGCTTCCCCCGAGCGTGCCCAATTCGAAGACGACAGTAAGGGACCAGAATCTGTCGGGGGAATTTGAGGATGGGTCCCTAAGAATAGTCGTGGCGAAATGGCTGGTTTGGTTGCCCAATCTCACCGACTATTTGACGCCCTCGTCGACGCGCTCATTCCCCGCATTTCCACATGTCCAGGGACCCATTAGAAGAAAATCTGGACATCCATCCGGCTCGCGGCAACCGTGGCGTCACGGATACTGCAAACCAGTGTGTGTTGAGATTCCAATGCCCCGAGAGCGCTCAAGGTGCTTTGTTTTGTGCTAAAGATCACAATCCGATCTCCCAACAGGACAGGACGCGTTATCTCCAGTACCAAGCGGTGTATTGCACCCAGCTTGGCCATGGAGACAGACACAGCACCTGGTAGAGCCTCGCTGACTTCCAAACAGACGGAGTACGGCGTGGAAACCGACCCCCTTCTGGGACTTGGAGCCATCCGTATACACTGGCACAGATCTAGTGTTACAGGAAGTGTGCTTCCCAAAAGCCGAACGCAATACTTCCGGCGCTGTAAAAGCTTTGAGAGCAGAGGCGAGGCGACAAATAGTCAAAGGTGGTACCCTCCAGGGTGGTGTCCTGGGCAGAATCAGAGGTGCCACCGGCTCGAGAGCTACACCGAGCTCTTAAAGGAGTTCCCTAGCCCTAAACCTGATTAGCTTAGGGTATGACTCGCTTATCTCCTCTACATGGGCACCATTGAGATCGGCTGTGGATGTAGTGGGAACAGGTGACGAGTGAGGAAAACATTGGGCTCGTAAGTATAGGCGCCTTTTTTTTAATTCACCCATCTCGCGATTGTCTTTAGGGACATAAGTCGCAGTAATTAAATTTTTAGCTTAGGACTAGGCTATTCTAAAATTCGCAAAAAAACACCAAAAGAAACGAGAGAACAAAAATAAACAAAAAACAAACAAACCCCCAAACAAGAACGAAGCGCGTTCCAGCGTCAGAGGGAAGTGTGCGCTTCTCTCTGGCACAGCAACATGCGACCCACCACAAAGAGAGCATATAAAATGGAGGATGCCAGCCCTCTGCAAAAATTCAAATAGTCCACGAGTCTTAGTGTACTAACCGTTTTAAGTATATGGGACTGTGACATTCAACAAAAAAGTGTTTAACATTCTAGGGGACAACGAAGTTGTCGCAATAAAGAACGAGCGATCGCTCTTTACCAAATGGCAGTGCGTTCCGCGAGTGTCCACAATTTAAAGATGACAGAAAACGAGCTGAAGCCGTCGCGGCATTGTGAGTGTGAGGTAGTTCCATGGGAACAGTCGAGGTGGAATGGTACGCAATTTTATGTTCCCCAACGGCCTTCTCTCATCTTGTTTTCGAAGTAGCCCGGAAGGCTGTCCTGATACCTGTTATGTAGTCGGTGTGAGGAAGTGCAAAGCGCTGGCTTGGCTGATTCTTTTGCGCCCTCGTTGACGCGCTCATTCCCCGCAATTCACACATGTCCAAAAACCCATCGGAAGATAATTTCGACATCCACCCGGCTCGCAGCAACCTTGGCGTCACGGATCTCACAAACCAGTGTGTGTGGAGATTCGAATCGTCTGAGAGAACTCAATGCGCTCTGTGAGTCGCTAAAGATCACAATCCGATCTCCAAACCGGGCACGGCGCGCTATCTCCAGTACATGAGGGTTTATTGCAACCAGCTCAGCTGTGAAGCCGCCAACGTCAAACAGAGTGTATACGGCATGTAAGCCGGCCCCATTCTTGACTTGGAGCCATCTGTGTACACAAACACGAATCCAGCGTGATACGAAGTGTGCTCCAAAAAGGCCGAACGCAATACTAACGGTGCTGTATAAGCTTTGCGAGCAGAGGCGTGGCAACAAATAGTCAAAAGTGGTACCTTTCAGGGTGGCATCATAGACAGAACCAGGTGCGCCAACGGCCAGAGAGCTATACCTAACTCTCGAAGGAGTTTCCTGGCCCTAAACCCAAATGGCTTAGGGTATGAATGGTGCCATAGGCACCGATGAGATCGGCTACGGATGAAGTGAGAGCCATTGGTGACTGAGGTAGGCACCAGACTCGGATGTACGCATATATATTTTTTAAAATTTCTTTCATCTAGCGACTACCTTCAAGGACATAATTCGCCGGAAATAAAATTCTAGCCGAATATTAGGCTATTTAAAAAATCGCAAAAAAGAAAACAAAAACAACAAAAATGGAACACACCAAAAAAATGAAAGAAGTACGTTCCGGCTTCGGGGAGAGGCCCACCACCTTCCGGCTCAGGAACATGTGAACTACCACAAAGAGAGTCAAATAAAATAAAGGAGGTCATCCTCCTCACAAAACTCAGTTGACAAATCTGTGACATGAACCCATCCATAGTACAAAAGACAAGCTGTAGTGATCCTGCTCATCCCGATTCCTGGAAAAGAAATTTGCACGAAGACCACCCAGACTGAGTGGGATGTTGAACAATAATGTGTCGAACAGTCTTGAGGCCAACGCAGTCGTCTCAATATAGTGGGGGGGGAGAGCTATAAAATAGCGGTGAATCCCGCGAGTGTGCCCAATTTGAAGACGACAGAAAGCTACCTGATGCCGTCCCTGAATTATGGGGTAGGTTTATGGGAACAGTGGCGCGTAACTTTTAACTTCCTTTAGGCAATCTCCCACCTTATTTGCCAGGCATCCCTAATGGCTGCTCTGATACCTACTATGTAGTCGGTGTGAGAAAATGCTAAACGCTAGTTTTGTCGCCCAGTCCTCCCGGGCTCTTTGACGTCCTCTTCTACGCGCTCATTCCCTGCAATTCACACATGTCCACGAACCCACCAGAAGATAATCTCGAGAGCTACCTGACTCGTGGCAACCCTAGTGCCACAGATATCGCGAACAAGGGGGTAAGGAGACCTTAATGCCACGAAAGCACTCGAGGCGTTATGTGATATCCTAAAGGTCTCAATCGGTCACCAAACCGGGCACAACGCGTTATCTCCCGCACTAAGCGGTGAATTGCAACCAGTTCGGCTATGGAGACAGATGCAGCGCTTGGTAGACCCCCACTGACTTTAAAAAGAGGGACTACGGCATGAAATCCGACCCACTTCTGGGACTTGGAGCCTTTTCCTAGAAACTGGCGCGGATCCAGCGTGACACGAAGTAATGTGGTCCAAAAAGGACGAACGCAGAACTCCCGCCTCTGTGGAAGCTTTGGGAATAAAGGCGTAGCGACAAATTGTCAAGGTGCTGTCCTGGGCAGAACCAGATGTGTCACCAAATGGAGAGGAATACCGAACTCTCGGAGTTTCCTCGCCCTAAACCCAAAGAGTATAGGGTATTACTTTCGCCTCTCATGGGTATAGACACCGTCGAGATCGGTTGAGGATCCAGTAAGAACCGTTGGCGATTGAGGTAGGTGCCGGGCTCGCGAGTACAATGCCATAATTAACGTCACTCGGCGCAGAGAGAGTGGCATATCCCAGCATCGACAAGTAGGCTCTCAATGGGGGTGGGGGTGCGGAAGGCATCGGTCACCAGGCTGAGACTGGTGTAGTGGAACGAGTCCACCTTCCGCAATACATGCTCGCCTGTGGAAGCATAAGACTCGAAGCCGTAGTCAAGCTTCAAACGAACAAGGGGTCAATAGAAAAGCAAGACAGTAGCCCTATCAGCACCCCAGGTGCTGAAAGTCACAGAACAAAGAATGTCAATAGTACAGATACAAGAGACCCTAAGGCTGCATATATGAGTCACCCAAGTGAGGTATCTGTTGAAAACAAGACTAAGCAAACGGTCGAATCCACCACTTCCAGGCGAACCCATTTAGGAAAAAGACCGGGTCAGAGTGGACCCTTGGTTGGAAGCAGAATTGCAGCACCTTAGGCTTGGCAAAGGAAAACTGAAACCTGTGCGCTTCGGCAAAACGTGAGATGTGGTTCAATTCTCCAGGAATCTGGGAGGATACGTTCTGTCCGGATCCTGCTGAACAAATTTAAAAGAGAGGCTAAGCCTCGCTTACCTAGGTGTCGAAGAATAGCATACCCAACATCATCCGGACCAGGTTCGCTGTTCGCGCACGAAGCGAGAGCTGAACGCAACTCACTCAATGATATATGTTGTTAGGTGATTATTGCGCCAATACACTAGATAGCTCAGGTCACAATAAACCCCCAAACCTATATTTTTGTTACACAAGGGAAATGAAGTTAATTGCTAACGGGAAATCTGAATTTGCAGACGAAATTTTCTTAGGCCTAAATTGGCAACGTCGTGGGCATACGTGTATTAAAACAAAGAGATACGAAAAATATATTTTATGGAATGAACAGTTATAATTAAAAAGTGAAATTATACAGTTTATAAATGGATTGGGTCAATATTAAATAGATGGGGTAAATTTTTTAATAGATTGATATGTATAAATATTGGTATAAATAGATTATATAAATAGATTAAATAAATAGATAATATTAATAGATTACAACGGAGTTGGGAGGGTCTGTAAATGAGAGAAGAACCACGCATTAATTCGCGATTCTTTTGGGACTATTTAACTAAAATTTACTATTCAAGTATAACAGACCTGATTCCGATGAGCCGAGCATCAAAGTGAATGAATCTAATGTTTGATTTTAAAACGCATTGGAAATCGGGCGTACCAATCAAACGATTTAAGTTATGGTTACCAACCCTTCTTGCCTGAAGACATCCCCCCCCCAGATTAGCCACAAGTAGGGGATTGGGGGGGAAAAGAGGGGATCTTGTGTTATGCTTTTCTCTTATATTTTCTGCCCAGTGTCAGTTGAAAAAGGGTGTGAAATACACCGAAACTGTTCTGAATTAAATTGTCTTCGGAGAATGTGGTTTAATTCCTCATATATATATATATATATATATATATATATATATATATATATATATATATATATATAGTTATGATTAAATATTTCCACTTGTAGGGGTATAGACCGCTACAATACTGCCCCACAGAGGGAAAAGCTCGCACAAGGTGTTTACAAAAAATCTTAGACTATATAGTAGCGAGGCTTCCTTACAACGCGTCCAGAACGGGTTATAGTGCCTGTTGAGCGACTCGGATTGCGGGTCAGGTGGCGATTAGAAGTGCCACTCGATTGATGCGGGAGATTGTCGCGAGTGAGGACCGGAGCTTCGGTTGACGATTGTTCTGGACCTCCCGAAAAGGTGACATTCGGGAGTTGCGCGTTGGTCGCTTGATGTTCTCCAGCTGCTGCCGAGTGGCCCCACGACAAAAAGTAAGGCGGCAATGGTTGGGAAGAAGAATTGGAGGGTGTAGAAATGGTTGGTGGAGGGTTTGTGGGGAAAGAGGTGGGATGAAAAGTTGCAATTTAATTTGAAAGAGCCGAAGAAGGGTTCGGAAGTGGAGTTAGTTGGTTGGGAAGTGTTGAATGAATAGTTGGGTGCGGAAGGTAGGCTGGGATAACCACTGGACCTATATTAGTGAAAGAGAAAGGTAGTGACTGTTCCAGGTGAACGGCCTCTATAAAAGCTTGTTTCAGGCGATCAATGGAAACCGTATCCTGCTTGGTGCCAAGCTGAAGAACAAAGAATTTCGGCTTCCTGGAGACGACGAGAAAGGGTCCGTCATGGACGGTTGCAAGTATGTGCGAGTGGAATCGCGGTGGACAAACACATGAGAGCAAGTTTCCATCTCCTTTGGCATGAAAGGTTTCTGATTAGCAGGCACTCTTGTGGCAGTCGGCTTTACCTGACATCGCCAGTACTAAATTGTGTACGTATTCAGCAGGATGTATGTCGGAAGGAAGAGGACAGTCAGCGGAAGAAAAGAATTGACCTGGAAGACGAAGTTGCGTACCATAGACGAGTTTCGCAGCAGAGCAATTCAAATCCTCTTTCAAGGAGGAATGAGAGGACGAGGACGGTCAGGAATTGAATAGTCAACCAGGATGCACCTGAAAGGACTGTCCGGCAAGTCAATCTCGCGAACGACGAGTTGAGAAGAGTGACGCAGCGTTTGCGTGTCTTCATCTTGTTCCTGGGCAAGCGCTATTGCCGCGTGATCGATGGGCGCAATTTGGGAGAGTTGCGTGCCCGAAATCGATGAAATGCGAGAGAGCGCATCTGGTACGACGTTTGAAAAACCAGGAACGTAGCGAATATCATTTGTCATCTGCGGGATGAAATCAAGGTGACGAGTATCAACTGCCGAGTGCACAGAGGAGGTGCTACTAGAGGTGAGCGCACCAATCAATGGCTTGTGGTCGGTACAGACAGTGAATTCACTCCCTTTCAAGTATTGTTGGAAGTGACGGAGGGCGAGGTATATGCTCAGTAATTCGCGGGAAAACGTACTGTACCTCTGTTGGGAAGGAAGAAGAGCCTTAGGGAAGAAGGCGAGGGGGTTGGCAAAAGTCACCAACCTTCTGTTGTAGCGTCGCACTAACATGAGTAGCGGACGCGTCCGAAGCAACACTTATGGGAGCTCCTGGGCAAGGATGGGCCAGGGCGACAGCGGAAGTCATAGCCTTTTTGGTACAAGAGAAAGCCTCGCAAGCTTCGGGGGACCCGAGAAGAGGAAGGTTTTTCTTGGACTTGGAAAGCAATTCGTAGAGAGGTTGCATAATGTGGGAGATGTTGGAAATGAACCTGGGGTAAAAGTTTACCATCCCACAGAATCTACGAAGCTGCTTTAGCGAAGAAAGTCGGGGAAAAGCCCGGATAACTTCAACTTTGTCCTCGAGAGGACGAATTCCCCCAGGGGAAATATGGTATCCCAAAAAGGAGAGCTGTGTGACACCAAAGATACATTAGAAATGTTGAGTACGATACCATATTCATCTAAACGTGCAAAAATCTGGCGAAGGTGAGAAAAATGCTCCTCTAAAGACGAAGATACTATCAGGAGATCGTCTATATAACAAAATACGAAGGGAAGACCTCTCAGAACCTGATCCATGAAGCGTTGGAAGGTTTGACCACAGTTACGAAGTCCGTAAGTCATTCGGTTCATGACGAAAGAGCCGAATGGAGTGGCGATAGCTGTCTTAGGGATATCATCAAGGTGAATCGGGATTTGGTTGCAAGCGCGAACCAAATCGAGCCATGAAAAAATGGAGCAATCGAAGAGAGCGGAGTTAAAATCTGATAAGAAAGGCAGATGATATCTATCCGGAACTGTACAGGCATTGAGTCGCCTGTAGTTACCTACAGCTCTGAATTCCCCCGGAGTATACTCAGGTACTACATGAAGCGGTGAAGCCCATGGGGCGGTGGATGGGGAAGCGATCCCGGCCTTCATCATGTAATTAAATTCTTGCTTCATTAGAGCAAGTCTACCCGCGGCCAGTCGACGGGGGCGTGAGAATACTGGCCCTCCTGTCGTTTCTACCCTATGCACTACATTGTGCTTGATGGACCTGTCCTTAGAAGGAGGTAGACTGAGGCTGGGGAACTCCCGCAAAACTTGCTGGAAGCGGGGAGTAGTTGTAGGGAGACGAACGGAGAGAAGAGAGCTGGTGAAAAGAAAGAATGAACCATCAACAGTTAGTGTCGTGGTTCTGTCGACGAGCTTGCGGTGACGAGAATCCCTTCTGATCTGGTCCTTAAAGCTGCCAATTCCTCGGACATAAGAACTTATGAGCGGAAAGAAAGTCGAGGCCCAAAATTGGCATGTCAACGTCGGCAACGATGAAGGTCTATGAGAAAACACGACGTAATCCAAGAGAGAGAGCTCGAGGATACACCTCCCATAAGTCCTTATGTCCGAGGAATTGGCAGCTTTAAGGACCAGATCAGAAGGGATGCAAGCTTTCTCGACTGAAGAGGCTGGAATGACATTGCATTGAGCGCCAGTGTCAACCAGGAAGGATAAACCAGAGAGTGGGTCATGAATGCTAAAGGGAGGATCGACCTGATGAAGGGATGAGGTTGCAGAGGTGACAGACCCACGTATCACTTGCGAATTCAGTTTAAATTTCCTGTGCTGAAGGTGAAATTTGGGTAAGAGAACTTGTAGAGTTTTGTAAGATTTGAGGTGGTGAAGTTAGGGTAGGTGGAGATTATGGATTTTGATGATACGAGCATGGCTTTGAACATTTTTATGCCCTCGCACTAAACTTGAGGTGGTACCAGAAAAAGCCTGAAGGGTGAAATATAGTAGTATGAGCAGCACAACCAGAATGAGGGTTAAAGTTGTGGGCATGAGATGGTGCATGGTAAAAATTGCAAGGCTGAAGACAGCGGACAGCGTTGCTCCCATAATTAGAGTGGTACCAGCAGCTACCCTGAGAGTTGTCAGGATAGGGGGAATTAGACGAAGGTTGAAAATAAACCTGCCTTGCCCCATCTCTTGTGCTGGAGGTCCCTCGTTGGTTTTGCCTTTTTCGGGAGGACGAACGACGTCTGACTCCTCCGTCCTACTCACGATGTTGCTCTCGGTGAAGACCCGTTCGCACCTTTAGGGCACGAATATCCATTTCAATCCTCTCTAGAACGGATAAAAGACCCGAAACCTGGGAGGATTCATCCTGAGGGAGTCCTGGCCGGTTGTAAGGAGCTCCGGCCGGTGACTTAACCTGAGAAATGGATACATGTGAGTGTTTATTTACATCGCTAAACGACCTATTGTCTGCATTTCCCCAGTTGATGAAAGGATTATTATACAGGGTGTCAGCCGTCCATACCATTTTCTCCAGGTTCGATGGGGAGGACATTAAAAGAAGGGGTTTAATTTGATCTGGCATCCCACGCATGAATATCTCAGTTATGAGTGGCTCGAGTTGGTCGAGATGTGCTCCTTTGGCATATACAAGAGCTTTGAGATCGTTAAAAAAATGCGTGGGACGCCTGTCCCCCATTTCCTACGTATCGAGAAGGATCCGCAGGTCCTCTATTTGCGATCTCCCAAATTGCTCCTTGAACGCCCTCTTGAACCTAATCCAAGAATCCGCAATTACCCCATCCAGCAAAATATTGTTAAAAATGGAAAAGATACTTGGAGCTAATTTCTGGGCTACGGCGATCGTTCTATGATCCTTAGGAACTGCCTGGTGTTGAAGGATGAGCTCCACCATTTCTCACCAGCCAATGGGATTTTGTGAGTCGAATGGTGGCAGCTGAACCCGTCGTTTAAAGGGTTCACCGCCTCTGGTGGTAAAGTCCAAGCGCAGAACGCGTGCCATCTTCCCGGAATCGACAAGTATGGTCTCAATGGAGGACATGCGAAAGGTACCGGTTGCCTAGCGAAGGTAGAAAGCCACGCTCTAAAGAAACCCGCTTCAACCAAGTGGCTACCATGTTTTTTAGGAACTCGATGTGCTCGATAAGCATTATGAAAGAAATTGCTACTATAATGTTTAATATATATATATATATATATATATATATATATATATATATATATATATATATATATATATATATATATATATATATATATATATATATATATATATATATATATACAAGCCATACTTCGTATTCTTTCTTACAGAAAGAACTTGGTTCCACAGGCTTTCCTTCAGCTTGTAGCCTACGGCCTATTTGCTATTCTAAACCGCTTTTTTAAATCCCCTTTATAGACTCTTTATTTTAACACCCTGAACAACTTTTTGAACATAGATACCTTGAAACATTTTTTTAAAGTTATTTCACCTTTTATTATATTGTCTTTATCCCTTGAAGATTTATATATATAGTCGAGAATTTTCCAAACACTTTTTTCAATATATACACCCTGAAACCTTTTTTCAAGTTACTTCACCCGGTTTGATCTCCTTTTTCATCTAAATTTGTTTTATATACGAAATGATAGTAAAAAAGCGCCAAAGCCCTAATTTTAATACATTTTTTTAACTTCACGATTTGTATGTTTTTTCATTCCAAATCATTCGATAATTATATTTATTTTTTCTGAAATCTTAGAAAGAACTTTGACAAAAGCTCGAAACATACAAAAAACAGCCCTGCGAATAAAAGTTTCAAATAAACCTAAACTCAAAAACATGAAAGGTTACTTGTCCACTAAGAAAAAAAAACATTTTCAAAAATTTCAAAAGTTCACCAAGTTAAATTATAGAGTTAAGGATATATATATATATATATATATATATATATATATATATATATATATATATATATATATATATATATATATATATATATATATATATATATATATATATATATATATATATATATATATATATATATATATATATATATATATATATATATATATATATATATATATATATATATATATATATATATATATATATATATATAGTTAGTTAGTTAGTTAGTTATGGAGGAGACTGGAATTTAGCGTTAATTATTTTCTTTTCGAGTCTCTCAATTTGTTTTATACTTCGCTTTTGGTCGAAAGTTAACCTGTGATAAGGTCGACAAAATTCACTAGAGAAGTAGTAACGAACGAAGGCAGGAAACTAGTTCAGTGAGCAAAACAAAATATTGGGGGCCTGACGCATTTCGATACACACCTGTACGAGGGGCGGTCAATAAGTTTTGCGAATCGGTCGGGCAAAACAGAGGAAGGGGGATGGCTGTTTGTGGGGGTGTTAGGACAAGTTATGACAATTCAGTACCTGCAGCTGCACGCTCCTGCCTCGTCTATTTAAGAAGCAGTAGCTGATCGCAGATCGTGTCACATTTTTTTAAACAATGGAGAAGGTTGAGCACCGCGCAGTGATCAAATTTTTGACCAAGGAAGGCAAAAATGCAACAGAAATCCATGAACGCATGGTAGCAGTGTACACCTACACCGCCCCTTCCTATGCAACCCTTGCTCGCTGTAATAGGGAGTTCCGCCATGGTTGTGAGTCCCTTGAAGATGACCCCCGTCCAGGATGCCTGTCAGACGTGACCATCTAGGACAATGTGGCCCGTGTGGAGAGGATGATCGTCGAAAATCGACGGGTGAAGGTCGAAGAAATCGAGCAAGAACTTGGAATATCACATGGAAGTGTTATCAAATCATCCACGACAATTTGGCCATGACCAAGGTCTCTGCCCGTTGGGTCCCTAGAAACCTCACGCCCCATGATCGACTTCAACGCCATCAAAGTCCACAAGGCCAGAGTTGCACAAGCTGCCCTGCGCGAGTGCGGATTCGAGGAGTTCAACCATCCCCCCTACAGTCCAGATCTGGCCCCTAGCGACTACTTTTTATTCGGCCAGCTCAAGGCTGCACTGCGTGGACGCCGGTTTGGGAAAGATGAAGATGTCCAGCTCGCCGTCCAGGAGTGGATTGAACAGCAGTCGGGAATTCGAAGCCTCAGGGACAAGTGGCACAAGTGCATTGAAGTCGAGGGTAGTTATATTGAAAAATAATAAAACACTTTTCCTCATATCTCGTTTCCTTATATCCGAATTGCAAAACTTATTGACCGCCCCTCGTATCATTATTAAAGGTTGATATTTGGAACTTAAGTAATTGAAGAAAAAAATATGAACATACCTATAGGGAATGGAAATTCTTAAACACAGAAATGTACATTGAAATGATGGTTGTGACTGCTTAAAATGGTTCATCTATAATGAACACAAGATTAAGATGGGCAGGGATTATTATTCGGGTGTGGAGACGCGAGGAAGGCAGAGTGAATTATATGTTTGTTTGCGTATTTAATTTGGACTGCGTTTCTTTTATAAATAAGGCTTCAAATGTAAGTAGCTGTCTGCTGTTTGGAGGATGTGCTAGGATTTCGGTATTATCTTTGAGTGACTTCCAGTCCAGTTGTCTTCCATGTTTTTACAACGTGTGTGTTTTGTGTCCATCTGAATTATAGAGGAATTACAACATAAAGCCTCCCGGAGGGCCAGGCGGAAGTATATGTCAAAGTTCCCCCTCTCCCCGTGGAGAAAGCAAGATAATCGAGCCACATGAGGAGAGTCGTGGGAACGTTAGCCAGCGGAATAACAGTCAAAAGGCCTACCCTTTTTGATCTCCCTGCCGCTTATGTAGCCTTGAGCGAGCCGGTGTGCCAAAGTGACCACCAAAGGCCATTATGAGATCCGGAGGCTCGCGATTAAATCGCCACAATAAGCGGAGCCAGTCAAACAGAACACCAAGGATGGTGACGGTTTGCGGTGTCTCTAATTAAGAAGCCGACTTGGGCACCGCGGTGCCACCCTTCTCCCACCCCTTGCTCTTCCCCACGCGGCATCGCCCCTTCCCCCTTAGATGGGGCGGTCGCCAGCCTATAAATAAGCCCCATAAGGAAAGAGAAGGGATTATTCGGTGAGAGACGATAGAGGACCAGTTCGAGAAGATCAGTCCTTCGCACAATTTCGAACTAACTTATAAACGTCACGTTTTGTACTGGTGCCATACCGAAGAATCCTTTACAGACTTAGAAGAAGTCTGACTGGAGAAAAGAAAACCCGCTCATCCTCGACTGACTCTCACAGCGCAAGCTCCGTGAGAGTGAGAGGAGAAGAACTAATCCCCAACGAGGTTCCATTTGTTAAATACGGTAGAAATCACCTCGTATACCCCAAAACCAGTTGGGCACCCAGCGTTAAAGACTAGGATACAAATAGGCTTTAAGAGCATCCAGAAGAGCACTCTTTGAGCTAGAGAGCACAACACCTCTCTCCATCTTTTAAACGTAACAGGAGGCAAAGTTGCAATACGAAGTTGACATCGCCCCCCCTCTCCTCTCTCCACCTTATCTCCTGAAAGAAAAAAAATCTCCAGCCGCTCGCCGTAGAAAAAGAAGCGAGGAAAAAAGCCATCTAGTGACCCCCGGCAGCCCCTGATCCTTTCTTTCATGTAAGTCCGAAAGACCATTTATATTTGTATTACTTTAGTATGAGTTTATTACGGTACTCAAATAAACTGAAGTAGAGACAATCGTTAGTGAACCCCGTCATCTTTACCGTTAGACGAGTGAAGCTTAAATTGGAGTTTAATGCTAATCTAAAAGGGTCACTATAAAATAACTAATCGGCAATTGGTTTATTTACTAGGAGCCTATTTAGATTTGGACATGAATAGATTCTGTAATAGGCCCGGTTTCAAGTATGGTTATCCTCGTTAAACTTATTAGGTGATTATAAATATTTTTCTTTTTGTAGTTAATTGATAAATTTAAAATATATATTTATTTTTGGATAATTCTGGTGTTTCAATGGATCCTTTACGTGTTTAACGGGCTCTCTCCTTAAAACGGATTAAACGCTGTGACACCCACTCAGCCAATATTGAAGTATTGTTGTCTTTCATAATTAATAGGATCAGACTAGCACTCTAAAGCAACAACAACAATACCACGGCATGAATAGACACAAAATTTATTACGGCGTATGATTAAAGTTATATCAGTTTACCCTGAAAGTCGGTATGTCCACTGCAGTTGAATTCTTAATACATCGTTTTAACAAAGTATGACGTATTCTCTTAAGTATGTAAGGAGGCATCGCCATTTTGGAAAATATGAGCGCTAGTTGTAGACAACACTCAAGTGAGGCTGTTTTTATTTTTTTTATTATAGGTCTTGTTTTCTTTATATTGCTCTATTTTTAACCGAAATTAGTCTGTTATAATATGCTCTACAGACCTATATATTCAAATTAGTCCGTGGTAACTAGTATCAGCTGTGACAAGCACTAACATGAGAGCAAACAAATCATCGCATATAAAAACCAAGCAATGGCTTCGCTACTAAGATCAAAATTTAAAATCTAAAAAAAAGCAGCCATGGTTAAATTTTTATAAATTTTCTGAACTTCGCCAATTATAATAATTTTAAAAAAGGAAATCTAAACTAAATTTTTCCCCTTTCAAAATATCACGTTGCTAAAATATCACTAATTCTATAATTTAAGAAGTATATTTTAGAGTATTTGAATAATAATTTCATTTTAGTTTGGTTATTATTTATGTTTTTTTATCAAATTTATTTCTAATAATTCTTTTATAATATATAAAAAAATGGTGAAGTTCAGAAATAAATATAAGTATCGAAATTTTGTGTAATTTTTAAAACCCAAAGAATTACAAATGGCGAAGTTCAGAAAATTTCTAAAAAAATTAAATTTTAATCTTAGTAGCGAAGCGTAAGCTCGGGGGAGAGTGGCGAAGCCATTACCTGGTAGTTATATAAGAAGATATATAATAATAAAATTTTCTGAACTTCACCATTTGTAATTCTTTGGGTTTTAAAAAAAAAATCCCCCAATTTCCATACATATATTTATTTGTGAATTTCACCATTTTGTTTTTTTTTGATATTATAAAAGAATTATTAGAAATAACTTTGATAAAAAACATAAGTCATAACCAAACTAAGATGAAATTATTATTCAAATATTAAAAAAAATCCCCTTTTTAAATTATAGAGTTAGTGATGATGATAATGATGATGATGACGACAAGGTCTGCTGACCAAAGTCGCGTGCTCTCACTTATTCTGATTTATGACCGTACGACCTTCAAAACTTTCAATAATTTCCGAAATAACCTTGGGGGATCTTGGAAATTATTATATCATTCGAAAGAGAATGTAAAACAAGATAAGGGTTTCATATTTCGCTAGAATCAACTGACTAGTTACAATGTTATTACAAAACTAAAAGAGCAAATCGGGGACCGATTGGCCGACCGAGATAGTGAGATATAGAGTGACAGCGACTATAAATCTTAGGTTTAACTTTATATATATATATATATATATATATATATATATATATATATATATATATATATATATATATATATATATATATATATATATATATATATATATATATATATATATATATATATATATATATATATATATATATATATATATATATATATATATATATATATATATATATATATATATATATATATATTAAATTTGGGCATTATGTTTTCATTATGGTAGGTTTTATTGAAAGCGACCGCTATTTTCGTGTTAATATATTTTTTTTTAAATCTTCTCGATTTAATCTAATGTTCGCCTTTTCTTCATTGTTCAACCCATGAATGAATAAGCCTACCGAAGTTCATTAGAGACTGATATTTATTATTTGCAAAAAGATGGAAGGAAATTAATGCACCTTAGCACTTTTTTTTTATTATACTGACGCGTTTCATTACAACAAATTCATTTTCGGAGTGGGAATGGGAAATTAATACGTGTATTCCAGGTTATATATTATATGAGTTGTGCTAACAAACTGACGAACGTAATTTAGACACGTGTAGAAAACTGGCAGGCTGAGGAGGTAGAAGTAGGGACTGGTCGAGGAAGTGAAAGTGGGTGGCCGGAGAGGGGGTAAGTAAGCTGCTTGCCAGAGGTGATTAGCGGCTAGAGGCAGCTGTCCTAAATAAACCTGGCCCTCGATTTCCTCTTCTTGCAGTTGGCAGGATTTCATGGCAGTTGGATTGTATATTTAGGCTTGGTTGGTTTTCTTGAATGTATATTGCTTCAGGGAGGAGTAATTGGCGTCTGTTGGGAGCATAGTCTAAACTTTTGGTGTTTTCTTCCATCATATTTCTGTTAAGGCAAGTTCCATGTATTTCTTTTGTATGTATTTAAGGTGCACCATTGTTGAGGTGTTATGAGGTGGGACTGGTTCCATATACATATTGTATGGAAAGTCGTTGGTTGCCAATACTTACTATGTCTGGTCGGGTTGATGCTCTCCCCGTGACGCATGTCGGGAAATCTGGCCCAATGTACTCTTTTGAGTATGTTCCTGTCTATTAATAGTTCCAGATTGCGTCCAGCATTGTTCTTCGTTCGGTAACCCGACTCCTGAAACCGTGCACTCAGGTCTTCCAGTAGAATGGTAGGTTTATTCTTGTTGAATATCTCCCTCACTGAGTAGACCGAAATGTAAGAGCCTCGAGGAGGCTGGTAGGCTGCTGGAGCCGTGAGTAGGGTAAACTCCATTTCAACTGTCACAACGATGTAGGCCTCGTCTACTTCACGCTCCTGGGAGTACCGGATATTCTTCTTTATTGCGATGGCTGTGCCAGCGTACCTTTTCCAGTCGGATTCTTTTTTACTATGTCGTAGGCGGTTATCTTCATCATGTCTTCGTCTTTGAGCCCATGCTCAGAGATAAAGATTATGTCGGCGTCCAGACGCCGAGAGATGTTGCCGTATTGAATAGCTTTGTTTTTTTCCATCTCTCCGTATTAATGTGCAATATATTTAGCTTATTTGTGTAATCCATTTTGATGGTTTAGTTCTGGTTCTTTGTTTTGCCCTTTGATCCTTTCCATTTGCCGTTTGCTTGCTTATCAAAAATCCCTTTCTTTATTAAATGAATGTCATTGGGATAGAATCTGATGCAGTTTTCCTTTATTAGTTTTTCAATCGATTTCTCGTGTTCCGTTACATATGTCCATTTACATGTTCCTTGGTCTAGACCAGGGGTGGGCAACCTTTTTAAGTGGGTGTGCCAAAATTGGCTAAATCTTTGCTACAAATTTTTTTCATGTGCCAATACTTGACTAAAACACAATGAAAGGCTATAAAATTAAAGATGTTCTTTTTATTCATTCCCAACCCTTTATGATGCATAAAAATTACAAGGCAAAGATAGTTATTTTACCTAAAAATATACATATTATCATATTATATTAAACATAAATGAATCTTTATCATTTCAAGAGGAAAACAACAAATCCAAACTAGAGAAAGAAAAAATTGTGGACCTTTTCATTTATTTACCATCAATGAGACTTCTGCTGCTGCCTCACTGATAACATAATTTATAACAGGTTGTACACAATGCGGTTGATATATAAAATAAATTGGAGATACATTTATTTGGTTTTCTTAAGTTAAGCATTTGGCTTCGCGTGCCGGTAGAAGTCGTTGGCGTGCCACGTTTGGCACGCGTGCCAAAGGTTGCACAGGTCTGGTCTAGCTAGACCTCTTTTGATGTCGGTTGGCTTGGCTCCTTTAGGTAGGGGGTAAAGTTCGTGTGCGAAGATTTTAAGTTTGAAGTCCTTAGCCTCCTACCGGCAGCCTTCTTCGTTTTCGTATTTTTTTCGTTTCTGTCGAGGAATCTTTATCTTTGTTTTCCTCTTTATTTTGCCTTTTCTTAGCCTTTTTGTCAGTCTTTTTTTTCTACTTTCAGTTTCTTTGTTGGAATTTTCTGTTTCCTTTTTTTCCTTCTGTTTCGTCGGTCTCTTCTGTTTCTTCTTTGTCTGCTAATGTGCCGCCCATTTCTAGCATGACCTTCACGTGAAGGGGTTTTCCAGTCGTGACCCCGTATATTAGAGCCGGCAGATGGTTGGGCGGGAACCACATTTCCCTTATCACGTTCTTTTCCAGCAGCAGGTTTAATGTGTCCGCGAATGTTTGCGGTTGCGCAATATTGTGTACATGTGCAAATATAATGCACGTCAGTATATCTATACCGGTTCCCACGTTAACGTTTATGTTTATTTTTTGTTCTTCTGTTTGATTTCTTTTACAGCAGCTCTCCCTTGTTCTTTCCTGGTAATTAATTATTTCCTTTCTTTTAAGCACTTTTTGGTTGTTTCGTGCATTCGCGGAATTTGTGACCATTTTTCCCGCATTCAGAACAAGTATGTCCTTATTGGTGCAGTTTTTGGTCACGTATTGGTAAATTTCTCTATTGATATGTTTTCCGGCAGAATTCTCATTTCGAATGCCAGAAGACCGCTTTGCGTCACCCTGTTGGCCATTTCTGCTGTTGCATACACTATATTAATGACGTGAGTGGTGGCCAAATTTGATTAGTTCTGTTATTTTCAAATTTTTTTTATTTAATTTCTCTAGTTTGGTTTTGAGTTCGTCCTTGGTGTGTGACCCCACGTAGAGGCCTATTTTTTACATACAAATGAACGGTTGCCCCAAAGTTGTGGCGGTAGTTTTGGTGATAGGCCGATATTACTCAGCGATCTTATCCCATCCGGTGCTACTAGCCGTTCCACGTCTTCCTGTTTGTGGCATAGTGCTATATACCCATTCAGTATATCTATTATTATGTAATTAATTAGTGTGTTATTTAGAGTAGATAGCAACAAGAATTAATCACATAATAATTTTTGAGATGAAAATTAAACAATGAATTTAGGCCTAACGACGGAGGATCGACTGTTAACGCGTTTGAGAACGATAGTGAAAATATAATGTATTAAGAATTAACAAATGAAAACAGGATTGATTCAATATAACCTATACAATTTGGTATACACGAGTTTTGGTCTAATGGATATTAAGAGGACGTTGAATAGGAATTTATACATGATGTTAAATTAAATAGGATCACAATACGATATTAATTTAGATGTTAGCGAATGTTAAATAGGATGATAAATATAGTGGGTTCACAATGATATTAGATAGGTTGTACGATAATAGTATGTTAGCGAATCACAATAAGATATTAAATAGTTTGTTAGCTATCACAATGAAATATTAATAGGATGTGTCATAAATTTTTTACTCCCCGAAACGAAAGTGGGAATTGTAATTAGACATTCCTTAATTTAGTTTCCTTTACTTGTTATATTAAAGTAAGTTGGGAGTAGTAATAACAATGATTTGGGTTAATTAACCTTTAATAGGTGATCGTCGTTGCGTTTTGCGAAAGTGCATTGTTTCGAGTTGCCACTTAGCCCAGCTCCTTGTGTCCCGAGAAGCAACTTTTCTACTACTACGACTCAAAGTGACAAGCCATAAATACATACAGATCCCCTTAAATGTCCACAAAAAATTCCGCAAGTTGTCAAGATTTGGTTCACACTGCGTGCAAAGCCGCATGATAATAAATTAGCTATTTTGGTTTAAGTCTCGTAAATATTAATGGATAAATAAGCCATTATCTCGCTCCAAGACCAAGAATAATCACCATTTCACAGGCAAGTATATATTTAGCTATCATTTATTAACAATAGCTACCTATTAGGATCATTTAGGCTTATTATACTTAGACACTGTGAATAGGATATTTCATAACCACCTTATATTAGAGCAACTAAGTGGAGATTATTATTTTTGTACTAAGTATATATTACAGCCATTATTTCTCATTTAATATTTAATTTAATTATTTTTCTCGTAGTTTCTTGTTCAAATTGTTCCCAGTGACCAAATTCCTAATTGAAAATTAAACAGGAAATTCGCGATAGGATGTAAATTAATAGTTTGTTAGCGATCACAATGGTAATAGTTAATTAAAGTCTTTTTAGAGGGCGACGCGTGCGAGAGTTGAAGATTTTCGATTACACATTTTCTGAGTCTTTGTAGTTACATTATTGGAAGGTATTTCGAAAGTTTAATATATATATATATATATATATATATATATATATATATATATATATATATATATATATATATATATATATATATATATATATTGTTTTGACTTCACACTCCGCTTAAGTTCGATTTACATTCAGATGAAAGTTACTTCGAATAATAAATTGATTTCAATTATTTTGAGTAATACAGAATCATTGTATACACGTACATTATTCTGTTTATTTTGGGAGTACTGCAGATTAATAAGAATCAGGCAGTGCTACAAATACTCCCCACTAAAGACAATTACCCCCCCCCCTTATTCTTAAATATGGTCTTGCTACTCCTGATAACGGCGAGGTCTCCTTATGACGCGACCGGATTGTGTCATAGTGCCAGTGGTTTGGCTGCGAGCACGGGAACTCGTATTCGGTGTGGCAGTACCAGTTGCGTTGAGATTGACGGAGCGAAGGTGATCCGCTTCTTTGTTCCTTCCGAGATGGCGTCAAGCAGGACGTGGCAGTCTTGCAGCGTGACACTTTTGTCAGCTGAAAACTAGTCAGAATTGCACAAAATTATATCTAGAAATATCTAGGATCTAGATAAAATAATCTAAAGAATATCTAACTTAAAATTCTTTGCGTGTAAAGTGTTGTATCATATTTACCTTATTTAATAAAAAATGTAGGTGTATGTCTGCATCTTCATCACTGTCATATATTTCCACTGATGAAACACTAGTACTAGTACATGGTGTAGCACAACATTTTCCAAGTCTAAGCAGGCCAAATTTGATAGTGATTATTGAATGAAGTAAATTTAATTTCCTTTTGTTCCTCAGTTTTTATTAAATATAATTCATAGTACTGAAAACTCTCTTAATGTCAGCATTTGAATGAGACAAGGTTAATGCTAATACAGCACATTTAAAGAGTTTTGAAAAAGGATTTTCACCTGAAGCATCCTTGTAATCCTTCACTTCGCTCCAAAATGCTTCAGTATTAGTTTTGTTGTTCCAATCTACCAAGTTAATTTTTCCTAATTAGTATTCTGCTTCTGTTAAGACTTCATCAGATGCACACAAATATTTCACAGCATTTTGTTATATCTTTCACAAATATGGTTTTGGGTCTAGATAACCTTTTATGTTACAAGTGAACAAATCAACTATGCAAGTTGGCAGTAGTAATCTTTTGCCAATTGGTTTAATAAGCATAACAAGCTCATCAAGTAATTTAACTTTGTCAATATTCTTGGACTTAAATAATTTGTTCGTTTTTTGTAATTCATTTAATATAGGTTGTAGAAATAGTAAAATACACTCCAAACAATAATTCAGTCGTATAACATTTTTCGCTCAATCTCGTAATTTCAAAATGTGTTCGTAATTCCAACCATTTTTTCACAATTAGTTCAACGGCTGGTTGAATAGATATCCATCTTGTCTTGCAGTCTGAGAGTATTTTCAGGGGGTGTTAATCCATCATTTATTGTTTTGTACAGCTCACTATACTGGTGTTGCCTCATGGATGATTTGGAAAACCAATTATAAGTTTCTGCGATAATAAACTCTAAATTTCTTGGTAAATACTCAGAAGAAGCACGAGAAGTTGCTAATTGTAGCGAAGGGCATATGTATCTTACCAATATTAAGGAAGGATTCTCTTGTTTTAACTTAGCAAAAACTGCATTATTAACACCAACCATAAATTGGCATTGCCAGTGCCAATTCCTTTAAGTTTCTTTATATTGTGGGGGTCGAACCAAGTAAGCATTTGTTTGAAAAATTTAAACGGTTCACACATTGAACCTTATAAATGGGAAGACAAACTTCCCGCTTTGTATTAATCTCTTTCGTAAATAAGAAGATAGACTTCCCGCTTAGTATTCTCTCTTTTGTAAATGGAAAGTTAAACATCCCCAAGTATTATATCTTGTAAATAAGGAAAGAAAATCGCTGTGTACTCGGTCGGTGAAGGAGCTTTTCGAAACCGTTGCCTCCTGTGGCGGGTAGTGAGGTAAAGGGAAATGTGATGGACCTTTGAGGAGAAAAAATCGTGCGGGTCACAGAGAGCGACATTGTTGAGGCGATGCTACTTGGGAGCTTCTGTTATTCTCCTCGTAAGACCTCGTCGGGAAAAGTTCACGCTATTGAATTCGCATCCCCAAAACTTTACCTCCTTTGCTGAGAATACACACTCAGTATCATGTGCTGGATCCGAGCTCTGATTGAGTACTTTAAAATTCGGAAACTTGAACTTGAACTGGATGTAATAAGAAAGAAATGTGTGGTAGGCATATAAAGATAAATAAAAGTTGAGTTTTACCTGGTGTAGAGGGCATCTCTCAGGTTTTTTCTTTTGTCTTGTCTTCTCTTCCCATTTGTTATTTTTGGTTAGTTTAGGGTTTTGTCTTTTGTTATATATATATATATATATATATATATATATATATATATATATATATATATATATATATATATATATATATATATATATATATATATATATATATGTATGAATCCATTAAACCACATTGAAAGAGAAAACGGAATAATTTTTCCTTGCAGTAATATTTTGATTACCTTTTTTTCGAAAAAATCGGTGCAGGGAATTTTTTCGAAAAAAGGTAATAAAAATATTACTGCAAGGAAAAATGATTCCGTTTTCTCTTTCAATGTGGTTTAATGGATTCATATATATATATATATATATATATATATATATATATATATATATATATATATATATATATATATATATATATAATTCTCACAGATATACACATATATACACTTTTTCTTTTTTTTTAAATAAAATAAATAAAATTTTATCTTTCCTCCGTCGCGGCATTCAAGCCTTTCAAGTTTTTTGATTGCTATATATAATTTTCTTTGTTTTTGAAATAACAATCTATAATTCTTATTTTGCCGGTGTTTAGGTTATTATTTCCTTTTTATTTTGTTTGTTTAAGTTTTGGGCACTTCGCCTCTTTTTCTTCAATTCTAATCAGATGGTTCTGTTATTCTTGTTTATGTATATATTCCAATTTGGTTTTCTCGGGAGCAGTATCTTTAGCTCCGGAATAGGGCTTGCCTGCCGGCGCGTCCTCTAACTACTCTCGGAATGTCTAACTCGAGGTTCAAGTTCGGGAGTATCTCATTTTCAATCTTGTCCCAGGTCTTTCTCCCTAGTCTTTGGAGTTCCATATTCAGTGGATTCAGACCTGCTCGTGCGTGCAGTTCTGTTTGCTGAATATGGTCCATCCTTTGTGCTCCAGCTATAAGCAGGGATGCTTTGTTCTGCACTCTCTGCATTTGTCTGAGAGAGGTGGAAATCGCAGCCTGCATAACCACTGCCGGATACACTAAGGTCGAGCGTACCAGATCAGTGTATAGCTTTTTAAGATTTTTGGAGCTGATGTTTTTAAATCTATACAGTTTTCCTAGATGTATTTTGGTTAAGGAGATTCTGCTGTTAATGTGCACTTTGTATTTTTTTAATGTTAAATGCAGACCTAGGACTTTGCCTTCATTTCCGTACGAGCATACTTCACCGTCCACTAAGATATCAACACGTTTTTGGCGGTTTATTGGAAGGATCTAGAACTTTCGGCGGTTGGTCTTTATTTTCCACTTTCGTTCGAATTGACTGATGTTATCGATTTCCATGGCTGTCTGCCTTGCTTGAAATCCAGCATGTTTGTAGTAGCTGGGAAATTGTGTGATGTCATCTGCAAACTGCAGGTACACCACGTCCTTCCCTACTGGATCAGGTAAGTCCAGTGTGTACAAAAGGTACAGCAGCGGACTCAGACAGCCACCTTGTGGAACACCTGCCTCGAGTTCAAACTCGGGTCATCTGTAGCCCTGGATCGAAATTTGGGTTTTTCTGTGCATGATGTAGTCACAGAGGACCCTTTTCAGGATTGGATTCAGCTGGAGGCCTAAGATCTTATATTGAAAACCTCTTAGCCAAACCTTATCGAAGGCCTTTTGTACATCTCGCATCTCCACGTCTACGTATTTCCTCTCAGCTTTACAGCGGGCAAGCTTATCGGTGAGAGGGGCAAGGGCTGTGTCAGTCCTCAGTCTCTTGCGGAACCCGTGTTGCTGAGGGCTGTGAGCTTCAAGCTCGGTCAGTTAGTCTTTTAACCTGTTGGCTAGACGCTTTTCGTAGACTTTGCCTATAATCTCCAGGAAGGATATTAGCCTGTAGTCCACCAGTGGATCGTGCTTCCTCCCTTTAGGTATAAAGATGATTTTAGCCAGAGAGCGACATTGTTGAGTCGATGCTACTTGGGAGCTTCTGTTATTCTCCTCGTAAGACCTCGTCGGGAAAAGTTCACGCCATCGATGTCGCTTCCCCTAAACTTTGCCTCATTTGCCGAAAATACACATTCAGTATCGTGTGCTGGATCCGAGCTCTCATTAAGTGCTTAAAGATTCGGAAATGAAATGAAATAAAATGAAAAGAGAGGTGGGAGACAAAGAACAGCTCTTCCACCCCCGGCCCCCTTGACCCTCATGGAGCGGCCAAGGAGGGAGGGGAAGGCCCGGTACTCCTTTATAGACCCCCATAGTCACACTGTCTATAGCAAAGTGGGCTCCAAGCACTGTGAGTACGGCGGATACGAATGAGGGGGAGAGGAAGAAGAAAGTTTTAGGATAGGACAGCGAAGAAAATAATGGAGACAAAAGTGGACTTAATTAGTCATGGGACCTACAGCTTAACGTGGAATCCGCACCATGATGTGTCGCTTGACTCTAACTATTACTTTGCAGTTTATCATGCCCCCTGTCCCAAGTATCTACTGTGAGTCCCGTGTGCGAATGTGATAATAAAAACGAATAGATGGTGAAGGCTGAAGGAAGTAAGAGGTTTGCAAAAAGATGCTAGTTGCCTGGAGGTCAGGCTTATATCTGTCCATTATAGGTAGTTATAGCTAGCGTGATAAAGTTAGAAAATTCGTTATTGCATTTTATTTATTTTCAATTTTTATATGTATCAATTTTTAATATGTCTAAGTAGTGTTGGTATTTATGTAGCGTTCAAACCGCTATAAGTAAATATTCTTACTAAAAACTGGTGTAAGTTTCTATCTCTCTATCTATTCTTTCGTGTTCTTATCCTAGTTATAATTGACTATATGATATTCTCTGGTGATGCTTCGGTTATTTAATTACTCTTAGTCGTCGTCGAGTATTATTCTCTTTTTCTAGGTGTAGATTTCTTGTTCGTCCTCTTCTCCTTCTTCTACTATCCTTGGGAAACTTAGGAATAATCTGTGTGATATCCATCCTTCTCTGTGGGCAATTTGGTTGGTTAATTCAACTCCTACTTCATTCTGTGTCTTTTCTAAGACTTTCCTTGCTCTTTTTGCAATTATTCTGTTAAGTGGCTTTATCTTTGCCTCCCTGTGCAGGTCTCGTAGTCTTCTTATACTTCTTCAAATACTCAAAAAAATCCCCACCTTAAATTATAGAGTTAGTGAATAACTATAACTGTAACTGCCATACATATTCACACAATTTAAACACTATAATTAGCATCAACACTTTTTTCGATTTATCAATCATTAGTTTTTTCCCAGTTATACATTTGTATGACTAAAACACAGTAAAAAGGTTATTACAGATAATCTTTTCCTTATTTTAAATCCCTTGCAATTGATGTATAAAAAAATATATATATTTATTTACCTTCATAACTACATCTAAACAACCACTTTCAAAAGAAAACATTAGATAAAACTAGAGACAGAAAACTTGTTGACTCTTTTTATATATTATCAGTGGGATTTCTGCATCTGCATCACTGATGCAGATATGCATGCACTACTAGTTTCAAGCTACTCCTGTTACGAGACTTTTAACAAAATTCATTACCAAGAACAAAGATTCACAACCCTATGTAGACGAAACATGGATAGTAATGCTGTTACAAGTTTTTTTAAACAGACATAAATTTCTGGAATAGTATTGCAAATCTTTAATACTTCGTTTTCCGCATTTCTCTGTTACTCCCGTCTCTAATCGCTCCTTTTCAATATTTTGGAAGTCAACTCTAAGGTAAATTTTTTTTTTTTTAAATTGAATTTCTCTGAAATTCAATCAACTGCATTTCAAAATCATCCATGTCTATCCATGAAAATATTTGCAAGTTTAGTTCATCCAGTTTGGTACTGTCTGGAAACTTAATGAATTTTACCGTTTCTTCCAGTTCTGAACTTAGCAAATCTTTTAAAGAACTGCCCAACAGTTGCCTCAATAATGTTTACAAACAGCTTTTGAAGACAGTGGCGGTCTGTTCTGCAATCTTTTGGGAGATGATTGATGTACCTCTTTAGGTGTGGAAAGTATCTAAGTCTCTCATTATCTTATCCCTCTTAAAAAGTTCTAGTTTCATTTCCTAAAGCTTTTATGTAACCAAACAAAACAGCACGTGTCTTACCAGAGCCTTATAACTTGATATTCAATTCATTTAAATGTTCAATAAATCTGAAAAGAAACATGAGTTTACAAACACATGAGGTCAGACAATTCTTGGTAAGACACTTGTTGGTCATTCAAAAAGAGCTTTATCTCATCTAAACATTCAACAAATCGTTTCAGAACCAAACCTCGGCTAAGCCAACGAACATTGTTGTACATTTCCAGTCCTTTATACACAGAATATACCTCATTCATTAAAGTTTGAAACTCTCGTTTGTAATTAACAACCTTGGTAACTTTTTGCATCACTTCCTGAAGTTCCTTTAGCGCAGCCTTTGCACAAAAAGCCTCCTCATGTATGATGCAATAAAAACCTATCACTATCAGTAGATGACCAACATCTTTGCAAACAGATTGGTCGGCCGAGTGTGAGACGGCCCTCAAACAAAAGCGTTATGCCTACATGCGCTATAAGCGCCGCCCGAACGATTTCACTGTCGCTGAATTTCGTCGGGGTAGGGCTAGGTTCCGGTATATTTTGAAGCACGCCCGCCGCTCTTCTTGGCGGGCATACGTCTTCACTTAACGGGAAGACCCCTCTAGCAGAGGTGTGGAAGCGAGTCGAAAGGATTCGGGGCAAGTTGTTGCAGGACCCCCCTCCCATTCTCCAGAAGAATGGAACCACAATTTTGGACCCCGCATCCGTGGCGGAATCCTTCGCGACCGCTTTCTCTGCATTCTTTAGCCGGGATGCTGCTCCGCCAGCATTCAATGCTGGTCATGATGTCGCGGAAAGCCGCCGGCTGGACTTTACCCCCAGAGGCGGAGAACCCTTCAACGACAGGCTTACTGTAAGTGAATTGCGTTCCGCTCTTGCTTCGTGCGCGGACACCGCCCATGGTCCGGACGATGTCCCGTACGCCATGCTTCAACACCTGGGTGAGCGAGGCATGGCCTTTCTCTTAGATTTGTTCAACAGGATCTTGGTAGAGGGTCTTCTCTCAGACTCCTGGCGAAACGCTACTGTGCTAGCTTTTCCCAAACCGGGGAGAATTCATTCTACACCGGCCGTTTCCCGCCCAATTTCTCTAACCTCCTACATGTGCGAGTTGATGGATAAATTGGTAAATGTTAGATTAGCCTTTTTCCTGGACGCGGAGGCCATTTGTGTTCTACGCAGTGCGACTTCCGCAAGTTCCATTCCACGTCGGATGCTCTGCTTCGACTGGAAAATGCTGTCTGCGAGGCCTTCCTTCGTAGGCAGCACTTCGCGACGGTGTTTTTCGATCTGAAAAAGGCTTATGGAACCGCATGGCGATACGGTATCATGGAGACTCTCCACACGATGGGGGCGAGGGGACGCCTCCCAGGCTTTATATCTGAATTTTTGCGAGATCACCGATTCCGCGTACGGGTGGGGGGAAACCCTCTCCGGCCTACTGGAGCAGGAAGAGGGTGTCCCGCAGGGAAGTGTCATCAGCGTTACACTCTTTGCCTTGAGCATCAACGGCATTACCTCGGTGCTGCCAGAAAATGTTCTTGCTACGCTCTACGTGGACGACCTTTCTATCTCTTTTGGCCCGGCGCAGATGCCAACTCTAGAGCGTCGACTACAACAGGCATTGAACCGCGTCTCTCGCTATGTCAAAGCACACAGGTTTCGGTTTTATTTGGCCAAGACTAAGGTAGTGCACTTCTGCCGATATCCACGGCTCCATCTCGAGCCAGACTTGTTTCTTAATGGGGTGCGCCTAGAAATGGTTGAATCGAACCGTTTCCTTGGTCTTGTATTTGACCGACGCCTCACATAGGATGCTCATATTCGCAGCCTTAGAATCTATTGTACCCGCGCCATGGATATTCTTTGTTCTGTGATGTTCAGCGCTTGGGGCGCTGATTGGGCTACTGCCTTACTTTTTTCATCGATCCTCGACTACGGCTGAGTTTTATACATTCGCAGCTGAACGTCTATTGCGAAAGCTGGACTCGATCCACCACACCAGCCTTCGCTTGGCGACCGGTGCCTTCCGCACTTCCCCTATGGAGAGCCTGCTTGTCGATGTTGGATAGATGCCATTATATATGTGCCGTGCACAATGCATTACTCGCCTGTACGCACGAGCGCAGCGTCTACCTTTGTCGCCAACAGCTCTCAAAGCATCTGCAGCTGATCTCGACGGTGCCTATGCCGCCGAGGGACGCCAGTCATACCCTAAGCCCTTTGGGTTTAGGGCTAGGAAGCTCCTTCCAGAGCTAGATATAGCTCTCGGGCCGGTGGCGTCCATGGTCCTGCCCAGAACGCCAACCTGGAGGGTACCACCACTGGCTATTTGTCGCCACGCCTCTGCTCCCTAAGCTTATACAGCGTCGGGATTATTGCGTTCGGCCTTTATGGAGCACATCTCGTGTCACGCTGGAACCGCGCCAGTGTATACGGATAGCTCCAAGTCCAAAGAGGGGGTCGGTTTCCACGCCGTATCACCTCTTTGGAAGTCAGCAGGGATCTGCCAGGCGTTGCGTCTGTCTTCACGGCTGAGTTGGTGGCAAGACACCACTCGTTACGGGAGATTACGCGACGTGCCCGGTTTGGAAACCGCATTGTGATCTATAGCGACTCAAAAAGCGCCCTGAGTGCTCTCGGGGCATTAGAATCTCCGTACCCTCTGGTTCGCGATATCCATGATACCACGTTTTTAGTGAGCCAGGTGGATATCGAGATTATCTTCTGCTACAAGGGGCGGTCAATAAGTTTTGAAATTCGAAAATAAGGAAATGAGATATGAGGAAAAGTGTTTTATTATTTTTCAATATAACTACCCTCGACTTTAATGCACTTGCGCCCCTTGTCCCTGAGGCTTCGAATTCCCAACAACCAGAAATCTCCCGACTGCTGTTCAATCCACTCCTGGACGACAAGTTGCACATCTTCATCGTCCCCAAACCGGCGTCCACGCAGTGCAGCCTTGAGCTGGCCGAATAAAAAGTAGTCGCTAGGGGCCAGATCTGGACTGTAGAAATTGCGGGGAATGAGCTCACCGACCAGGGCGCCAAAAAGGATCGGGCGACCGGACCAGCGTTTCGCTCTTCCACACACAGACTACATGGCAGGAATACGGGCAGCTCTTCGGACTGCTTGGCAAAGAAGATGGGAGACGGTCCAGGGGAACTTAAAGTTGTGTGCCATTGCGCCGCGACTGTTCCCATGGACCTATCCCCTAATGCCGCGACGGCTTCAGGTCACTTTTTGTCGTCTCCGAATCGGGCACACTCGTGTGACGCATCGCCATTTGATGGAGTGCTCGTATGCGCCCTATTTTGACGACTGCGTCGTCTCCCAGACTGTTTGGCACATTCTTTTCGCATGTCCCAGTCTGGGTGATCTTCGCGCACGTTACCTGTCTCGGTACCGGGATAGGCGGAGTCGCTACCGCCTGCCCCTTGTACTCGGGACTGATTTGTGTACACCGCCCTGTGGACTTTTAGATTTTTTGGAAGAGGCCGGCCTTCTCCCCTTTATTTAACTAGTTCTCGTTTTTTTTTTGTTATTTTACTAGGTCGCACGTTCCTGCGCTGGGGGGAGGCGGACCTCCCCTGACGCCGGAGGTTGCTTCCTGCTCGTTTTGTCTTTCCATGTTGGGCAATAACTTTTGAAACTTCAAAACTAGCATTAACTAAGTTGCAACTGGACATACCTGAAATAAAGTTCATAAAAGTAACAACCTGTTTTGTTTTCTTTTTCTTACTCAGTTCACAAGAAATTAATTCTCTTTGTTAAGTCAAAAAATGTCATCAACTTTCAACCAAATATAGCGCTTTTCCTCTACCAGACAGCCTCGCAATGAACAAAAAAACCCGGCGAAATTATCGAGAAAAAATCACAGGACACTTACGAGCTGATTGCAGACACGAGGTTAAAAAACAACAACAACGTTTTTGTGCAGCGAACCCGGTTTGTCTCCGCATGGCGACAGTGGAATCTCACGGAGGTTTCTGTAACGGCGCCTTCCGGCGAAAGTAGTCGCTAAATAGGGTTTCAGGTGGTCAATTCCCACCACAAATCAAGGCAAAAGTAGTCCAAAATAAACATGTATTCTTATGGCAAAAATTGTTTTAGAATACAATTTTTTGAGAAACGAGTAGCGTCTTGGAATGAATTAAACTCGTTTGTCAAGGCACCATTGCATGCACAAAAGAAAAAAAACGCATGTAAAAAAACCCCCCAGTAACCTGTGCTTTCGCGTGCCAAGGGTTGCTCACCCCAGTTCCAGAGATAAAAACAAACATATCTTTTAGGTTATTTATATTTAAATAAATACCTATTTGTTAATTTAATAAGTAATATAATAGCAGTCAATATATGAACATAAATTTGGTCTCTAGCATGCCATAAAGGAATTGAAGCAATCCTGAAGAACAAGAAACGTCATTATAAATATTGACTGCGTGCATCAATTGACTTTTTTATCAATAAAATGGGTTCAGGATCTAAGATTTTGTATATTTCACCTTCAAATTATGATACAAATATACTAAAATAAAATGGAACTTTTGATTAGTTCTATTAATGTTCTTATATGAAAAAATATAGTAATCTCGAAATTTATGGCCATACAAAGGAACTGCACCTCCTCACGACCCAAGTGAAAATAAGGAAGGTCCCAGTCACTGGGTTGAATTGAACTCCTTGGAAGACTGGGCAAGGGGGGTAGAAACCCCCAAATTTCAGACCTATTTATGTTTAAGGTTTAAGGTAAGGAACTAGTTGGTTGCTGCCCAATCCAAGTGGATTCTATATGGCAGCTCGGATGAAACGAGGCGAATCATCTATGAAAGGCGGAGAAGACCACTTTGTGATAAATAAAAACTTTAAAAACGACGGGTTAAAAGATTCCTCTGCCAATGTGAATCGAAGACGGGTGTGTTAAGGAATAGTTAAAAGGGTCGGGAAACAGGACAACCGGAGCGTGGCGAAATGGGTGCAATCTAATAAAAGGTGGGCAACCGATTGGTCCCCACCACAAAAATGACAGCAAGGGCTGATTTGAACATCATCCGAAACAAGATGGCCGTGATTAAGTCTCGTGTGGCCAATGCGAACTCGGCAAAAGGCCACCTCCAACGACCACAATCTATGACAGCTCGAGGGCCAAGAGTGAACAAAATTTTTAATTTTGTACAGTTTGGATGATGAACAGTCATCCCATTCATTCTGCCACAGTTGAAAAATATATTTTATTTTTGAAGGAAAGTAGTGCCTAAAAGGCAGAGCCGAGTTCTCAGGGGACACGGAATGTGCTGAGCGGGCCAGCCGATCAGCCCTCTCGTTGTCCAGGACTCCGACATGCCCAGGGACCCAGCAAAAAATGATTCTATATCGAGACGCATTTTGGACCAGCCAGTTGCAAATTTCTGTGACTAAGGGATTGGACGCATTGAAAGATCTAATTGACTGTAAAACACTCCTTGAGTCAGAAAAAATGACAAAATCATTAAAAGGTAAAATTTGGATGAGTCTAAAGGCTAAAAGGATTGCTGAAAGTTCAGCGGTAAAATTGGATACTGCTGGCGGCAAAGATAAAGTTAGGAATTCTCCTCCTGGGTAGATGGCTGCGGCGCCCACGCCACTGTCCAACTTAGAGCCATCCGTGTATAGTGGGAAGCATTGTTTGTGGGAGATCGAATGCTCCAAGAACAGGCTTTTAATGATTCGAGGGTCCATGGAGGACTTCTCCAGGCTCCACATGTTGGTACATACTGTGGGGAGAGGAGCACGCCACCTAGGGGTCAGTAAGGATGGAAGGGTAAGGACCCTTGGAGCACCCAGGTTAGAGAGATGATCTCCTATGCGAAGGTTCAGGGGGCGGGGTAAAGATGGCAACTTATCATATGCCGCCGTTGATTCGGCATCATACAGTCATCTGTAGACCTCTGATACAGGGGCTTGCTGTACTCAGCAGAGGTATCGCATGCAGATTTGAAGTCTATGGTAGGGCAGTAAAGGCTGTTGACAGGGAAAGTATGGAAGGTTCCACTAGAAAGGCGAACTCCGAGGTTTCGAATTGGGTTCAGCTGAATTAAAAGCCGATGAGTAAATTTGACAGCCATAATCCAATTTGGATTGGACGAGGGATGTGTATAATGTCCACAATGTTTGTCGGTCACTGCCCCACGAAGTGTGTGAGAGGACTTTCAAAATGTCTAGAACCAGCAGACAGCCCGTTCGAAGTTGGCGTAGGTGTGGTAACCAGGATAACTTTGGATCGAGAGTTACGCCAAGAAACCGAAACTCGGAGACAAATTCTATCATTTATGTTTATATTTGTTATTTTAAGCCATACTCATATTCTGCTGTTTCAGGAGTTATGTAATAATATCGAATATATATAGAACAGTTTTTTAAACCGTTGCGATCGAATGTATCTTATATGATTCATCTAAAAAATAATTATTAAATTCAGTATCATACATTAGCTGACGTCCCAAAACTACAATTCATAATTTTCTGATGTGTGAAAAAACCCCGGAGCTGAGAGGGTTTGTTCTCACTCCTTTATGGGATGTTGTTATTTATTATCAATACTGTCTATGATAACCCTTATTAAGGCCCTTTTCTCAGACTACTCAGAGGCAGGAATTCGGGTTAGCCCCCCCCCCCTCAAATTTTTATTCTGGATCTGCCATTGTAAACACCCACTTTTTTTGATGACTTTCTCCTCCCTATTGGCTTAAGAACTTGACCAGCTACATCATGCCGTATTACAAAAGATGCTTTGGAATCTCCATAAACAATGGCTCTTTACTGCCCGCTGGTTGTAATATACCACAACTTGAGTGGTTCTGGGTGTTGGGGAGAGATTGAGGTTTTGCCTAAATAACACTTTTCCTGGACTGGTCACCTCCTTGCGACCATTTTTGGGTGCATAAGGTTGTACTGCTTATGGCGGGCGTGATTTATTGTCTTATTAGGTGCCAGACCAACTAGCATCGGGTCTCGTCTCTGGTATTCCCACCTCCTAGTGTTAAACCATGCTAACCCTCGGATACCCTACGTCCCGCAATCTCCCTCCCACTGTAAACCCTGCCGGAGCAGATTACCAATGTCCCACATACTCAATGAGTGGCTTCAGTATTGCATCTCCCTTAGCTACTTCTTTCCTACCTCAACTCAGAGCACTTGCGTCTAATCTTAGCAAAAGACCCAGGTTCCCTGTAAAGTTCTTTCACCTTCCTCTCTACCACTTGTCTTTTGTCTTCTCCTACTCCCATCTTTATAATTAACTTGGTTGAGTGGGAGGTAAGCGCGTCAATCGACGGTCACCTTACTCTTCCACTATATTAGAGAGAAGACATAAAATCTATATACCCCAGTCATGGTAATCTTTTCCCGTTCAAAGTATGTACGTTTGATTCTGATCCAAGTCTTTCACTTCTCCATGGATACTCTTTCCAGTCTGAACTCGCCACGACCCTTTGATATAACCGATGTGTTCTTTTCCTCTCCACACATAATATTTTTGCTGTTGTGATCCACTCTGGTCAACCAGTGGTAATCAATTTCACCTTAAAAAAAAAATAAAAAAATATATATATATATATATATATATATATATATATATATATATATATATATATATATACCATTTCAAACACCAACTCGATTCCTAAGATAACACGGATGCTTTGCGAGGCAGCCACAGCAATTCGCAAACCTGTTTAATGCATTCGCATTATCGATAATAATAAATTACCACCTACCTCTGAAGGGTTAGCAAACTCCCTTAAGATGGGAGACATCCCAGCTTGACAAACTGCTATGCCCAAATACAGGAAGATTTCCTTAAAACAAAAAGTGTAGTATCGAATAGTTAATATATTGTATTCCCTTAATTAAGCATTTATTTAATCCTGATTAACCACATTTTATTGCCTTATATGACGGACTAAATCTGTGGGAATCACTTGCGGACTTAGAAGCAGTCCGGAAAGGATCGAAATGAAGAGCCATTTTAACAAATTAATATCAATCAAAAGGTTAAATCAAAGTTAAAGCAAATGGAACATATCTATTTATTAACTGTAACTTCATAACACGATAAATATTTATGAAACTAACAACAGACTCAAACAAGCATGTATATAAAATAAGCTATTTATATTAACAGGGTTAGGCAGAATACTCAAATAGAATTTTAAAGTACATAGAAAAAGGAGTGGGAACGTCTCAACTCATTGATAAAATAATAGGTGACTGTAACAAGGTAATTTCTATGTAAGAAAAGTCAATAACATGAACCAATGCACACTAAGGTCAACAATCATTTTGACTTAAACCAGTGCTTTTAGAAATGATGAAAAGTTTTACAAAATACGCTGCTGTTTTAACACACAAATCAATCCCAATTACTCATTATAGCTATGTGTCGCTTCTTTTTAACTAATCAAGGCTACAATCTTGTACACAATAGGTTTATGCTTTCCTAACACTAGCAACAATAAATTATCAACCTTAATAGTAAGGTTCATACCGCAACAACACTAGGAAATCACTTCGGTACACTTGAATAAATCCCAGAAGAAAAAAAGGACAAAACGACTCGAAACTGTCGGGTGGAGCGAATTTTGTCAAACAAAAAGAGGGAAATTTGAGAGCCTCCAAGGAATAATTAACAGAAATCAACGGAAACTAAAATCTCGAGTTTGGTTAAAGTTGGAATTACATCCAATAGTTTCGTGTTACCTTCCTCTTTCGTCCTCACACAGCACAAACCAAGGGAGGTCCATCCTACCCTTCAATTACATCAATAGCTTCGTGTTACCTTCCTCTTTCGTCATCACAGCACGAACCAGGGCAGGTCCATCCTACCCTTCAATTACACCAATAGCTTCTTCGTGTTACCTTCCTCTTTCGTCATCACACAGCACAAACTAAGGAAGGTCCATCCTACCTTTTGTATATCACCCATATACTACTGACATTTTTGCATCCAGATTACTTATGATTACCCAAATATAAGTATCAGCCAAGGCTCTGAACCGCCTCCTGCTACTTCTTTGAACCAATCTGCCCCCCTGGGGTAGCCCCAGTGACAACCATTAATTGATGTCACGAGTCAATCTATAATTTCAGGTTATGCCACCGGCCACTTTCAAGAGTGAACAAAGTTCCCAAACCTAAATTGACATAAAAATAATAATGACGAGTTGTCAAACCCGTGGGCACCCGCGACCGGTCCTTATTGAGGAGGTGTAGACAGAGCAGAGTTTTTTTGTCTACTCTCCCAAGGCGTCGAAATCCAAAGCCTCATTCCCTATGCTAGTGAGAGCGCCTCTCTCTTTCACATAAACATTATTTAAGAGAAGTGGATGAATGAAATGAAGAACCACCATCAATGACAACCAGAGCGTGTGTGAATAAGTTGGCATGAATCGCAAAAAAGGCACTCCGAAGTACCAAATTGAACGCTGTCGGGGTGGGAGGGTGTAAAAGAAAAATAAGGTATCGCCACCAGCCAGGTGGTAAGCATATACCAGACTATCACATTCAGTCGAATGCGAATGAAGCAAATTTTCACGTTCAAAAGGAACCTAAAAATCAAAATTGACTAAGGGCATTTGGTAAACATCCGAAACCCGAATGGGAACAAGTTTTCAAGTTTTAATGTACACACAAATTGACTGGGGCGTTTAGTACACATCGTAACCCGAATGAGAACACAAGGTTTCAAGTTTTATGTACACAAATTAATCTCCCATCGAATACAAGGCAAACTTCGTTTCTTGTTCGCCTGTGAATAACATTTCGTACACTTAAAAGAATAAACAAAGTTAAATTGTTAATTTTGCATCAAGGTACAAAATTACGATGCCTAATAAAAATATAAATATTTAAATCTCGTTTTAAATATAGAAAAACATCTTTATATAAAGTGACTGATTGGTATGATGGTAGTGGAATCAGATTTCAAAGTGTAGGTGCATTGCGAAAGGTATCGATTTGTTTCAGTGGCCTCCAGCCCCTCCCCACCCCCTATCAAAACATATCTACTTATCAACCTTTGAACTAAAGAATGGTGAAATAAGCTGTAATTGAGGTTCGAAATGAAGTCGTTAGATCGGAAGTAAACGACACTAACCCCTTCGACAAGAGAGAAAAAGCAATCACGATCAGTGAAAATGGATGAAAATATAAAATATCCAACCTAAAGAAAACTTACAGAACTTTAAACACCGAAAATATCTATTAGTCCTTACGGTGACTTTCTGTATACAATCCCTACCGCACATAAACAATTCTGTCTCAGCGTTCCTCTTCAAACTCCAACTTTAATAAAACAAATTAGCACCAGCAAAATGAAAATGGCAGATGTGAAACAAGGACCGAAAAAAAACAAAAATAAATGTGCAAAAGTGTAAAACCGCTCCCGTAAATTTGTGGGATCGCAATGGCATTTACAGGATGATAAAATTGACTGGATCTAAGATGGAGGCTACAAGAATGTAAAGGAAAGGAACTTTTCAACAGATTACGGAACATTGACAGGCAACACCGGCTCAAGAAGATATGATTTATATTGCAATATTACATCTGTTAAGCCTTCGCGTACATCCTTGTGTAATATACGCATTCTTGTATAACATTACATTAACATTAGGCACAAAACAGTGAATTCTTTTATTTTATATATCGCCCTGATTATCTTTGCTTGATAATAAAACTTGTATCTCCCCTAAATACATTAAATCAACTGCTCAGGTCTTGTTTTCTTTGTTTTATTATTGCCAATAATTATTGAAATCAACTTTAACTAATTCGATCGTTACCGTGATTAACGCTACTTAGTAAACGTCCATCTACAGGGAAAGGCATTCGTTCACTCTCTTCTTTCTAACTAAATAGGAAGCCAACATTTATCGTGGCTGCTCGAATTGGCATCTTACATTGGTGGATTGGCTGGTTGGTTGAGCATTCACGTCCGCCGGAGGCAATTCATCTTCAAGAGGAGGCTGGGCGGTAGTATCGGATCCCATTGATCTGGAAAGAACAGATAGGGGTCCGTTAGGGGGATTTGGACCGAGGATAGATTCTCGATTTTGTGGAAAACGGCGGCGATGGTTTTTAGGAAGTAGGCATGTGGCATGCGTGAAGAATTCAAGCATGTTACCTCTAACGACAACAAATATCAAATTCTCAGCATGAAACACCAAACCAAAGCAGCTGTCAAACTAAAATCGATACATGTTAGTACTTTTTCGAGAACTGCAGCGCGTCAAGTGTGGTTGGTCATCCCTCTTCGTTTCCTCCGTCATCTTTACTATGATTAACCTACGTTTGTTGAACCAAGGTCTAAGCGAAAAAACCCCACTGCTTTTCAGTTAAGCCACATGTATATTGTTGGCCGGTGGATGGATTATCTGATTCGGGTGGGGATTTTAGACAGCTGTTATAGGCTGACACGATCGGTGGTTCGGATGAGACAATAAAATATAAGTACAAACTAAGAAAGACCTCAAATAAACAAGAGTAATTTGGTGGTACGGCCCTTCCCTATCAAAACCAAGTGCGTCACATCCGTCTAAAGAAGGCCTGTTTGATCTATTCCAAATTCTACCCTACTTTTTTTTCGTCCTTACCCAAAACGTTAAGAATTTGAAATTGAATCAATTCTATAGCGGTGACCTGGTCCCACTTCCCAAGGACGAATATTCTGGTGCATTTTATCATCTTCATCTCAATTCACAAACTTCCCAATGACTAGATGCTGACATACCCTAATGTCATGAGATGAAAAATTATGATAGAATTTGTTTTAAGGTACGTCTGGGCCCGTTACTTCCCTGGCCCGACGCAACGACTCATGTAACACCTTGATTAAAGTAATATACGAGAGCTCACAACTCAGTATATACTGAAAGAGAAGCTGACCGGGGTAGAGTGATCTCTTCCGGGTTTAGGAAACGCAAGCATAGTAGCCAATCGCAAGCTGACTGGGAGGATAAACCTCTGTCTAGATCCTGTAAAACAGATCTAGCAGAAAGGCTATGGCCTCGCTCACCTACGCAAGATCGCCCGGACACGAAATTACACTATACCTCGTATCCAGGTGTAGCTGAACTGTCACTGCCTGGGAGGTATTTATAGCAAATAGAAGAACGGAACCTGCTGCCCGGCCACTATCCCGTAGTGGTGGGGTTCGCAAAACCTTTATACCTTGGGAGGGTGGGCAAGAGTAAAGCGCCGGGAATGGTCTCATGTAGAAAAGTAGCTAAGGGAGAACGGGAGGAGACAAGCCTCTATAGCTGCTCCCAGTTAGCCCGCTATGGGTGTCATTTCCTCCCTCCGCCTCAAAACCTTTGGGCTTCGGAGACGGGGATCCTTCGTCTCAGTCACCCAATCCAGCCTTGCGAAGGGGGCGTAGAAGCCGAAGCTCCCTTGTTGTCCTTTTGGGGGACAACTTTACGATTTCCCTAAGACTGATTCATGACCACCTTTAGGGGTGTTGCCTCCGGTGAGTCTAACGACTCGCTAGAGGCGCGCAGCCGTTTCGCCTTACGGAAAACGGTCATGCTGGGGGAGGGTGCCCTGATTTTAACTGAGGGCCTGGACGTAAACGAGGCTCTGCTCAACGAACTTGCGACTTTGGTCTTGTTCTGTGCCTTCCAGCCGGACGTGCCGGTCTTGGTATGATCGTTTACTAAAAAGGCAACAGACCCGTCCGTCCCCGGAGGGAGAGGAATCCCTTGTCCTTTTTGATGGCGGGGAGTGAATCCGCTTCTCTACTCTCCTCTCCGGAAGGCGCCCCTAGGCCGGATGGACCAGCCTCAGCCAGATATTTCTCCGAAATTGAGATCTTGGCCTTCAGGGAGCACCTCTCCTTGTGAGTCATCGGGGGCCTGTGTCGCCTGAGGAGGGCTTCGCAGAGGGGCGGAATCAGGTTCATTGTCTGGCACTGAACCAAGGTTGGCCCTCTTGGAAGACCCTGCCATTTGGGGCGCAGTCACCTTCAGGACCATCTCAACCTCAGAGGGACCTCTAACTGCCCCCCTCCCCCCAAGGTGTTGGGTATCATCAATGGGGCAGGCAAGCTGCCCCGCATTGGGTCAGATAGAGGAAGCAGGCGCATGCCGGCGACCATCAGCGTCCAAACTTCGGATCGACGAAGTGCGTCAGTAAGGCTCAAGGGACGATGACGCCCATTGCTTCCCTAAGGTGGTTGTAGTGTGACAACCTCAACGGGAGGTGCACATACCGATGCGGTGCATCCCGTCTTGCGTTCTTGGCGGGCACCTGAGAAAGCAAAGTCGCCCGGAGGCAAACCCCAAAACCCGTCAAAAAAGGAGAGGAAACAGCGCCCTCTCCGAGAGAAGATTCTTGGAGGGGCTCCTGAGAAAGCAAATGGGAGGTGGAGCCCTTCCACCTGTCAAAATGGGGTCGCCTTTTAGTTCCTCGTCCGCCTCAACACCAACAAGGTGGGGCTAGGATTGAGAGAGAGAGACGTCGTCCGAAATGCTAACAACTGTTGTAAACTTTGGAAAACCTGCCAACACACGGTAATTTCTGATACATGTGGCCACTAAAAAGGAAAAGGGTGTTTGTGGTCTCTATCCCACTTCCACCTAGCCTGTCTTGGGTTTTCGGTCCGCCCTGGGTGTATTAAAGAATGGTTTTAGCAGGCTAGGGCAGTGACTCACACCGACCAAAAGTTACTCGGTGGTCGGTCGCTCCCCAAAGGTTGCACCTCCCAACTGGGCAGCCAGAGAGGCAAAGCGACAAGTTGGATATCCTTAATAGGACATAATAATCCTGGACAGGACGGCCAGGATCTGAAGATATGTTGTTGTAGACCCAAAGACAGGACCTGAGACCTAAATTGGTCTGTCAACCAACAAAGCAGTAAAGCCCACCAGCCACAAACAGTAAAGCTTTATACACCCAGGAACGGCCACAGGGAGGTGGTAAGCCCTGTGAAGGGGTTATTGGGTCAAAACTGCTATTCCCATTATTCACGCCCCAACACCCAGGTCCCCTCAAGGCCTGGTCTTTTGCAACATGCGGGTGTTATAAAGGACGTTGCTTAAAGATGTCCAAAGCCTCTCTTGTGACACAGCATGAGGTAGTTGGTCATGTACTTAAGCCTCAACAGAGGGTTTTGGGGATATTCGTAGAGTAAAGAGAATGCTGAGAGAGAGCGAGGAGGAAGCGCACCAACAACTTTCCCAGGCCCGTTTAAAGAGTTCAATTCAACCCAGTGACGGGGTGTCCCTAATTTTCACTCTGTACGGGTGAGAAAAGTTCCTCTTTGTACCAACTGCAGGTAGACAAAAGGATGAGGGATAATCGTAGTTAAAAAAAAAGTAGCGCTGAGAGGGAATTGCGCCAACTTTCGCAGGTCCCCATCAGACTTCACATGAACCCAGTGACAGGGCTTCTCTAATTCGCATAGGCCGGGATGACCTGCAGCTCCTTCAGGTATCAAGTGTAATAGGCTAATCAGAGTACCCCCCCAGCAATGGCTGTGAGATTGAGGAAAGAGGGCGACAGAGTGATGAGGAATGAGTTATCTCTAGATTGGTATATGTGATGCCCTGGTATGAATGAGTGAGATGGAATTAGAAATATTGATCGAAGCTTTTGACTGGGTGTATGTGCGAGGAGGCTCAAAAGTGAATGCAGAAAAGAGTAAGAATGATATTTGGGGATGGGGCGGAGATTCCCGATTCTATGGTGTTATTCTTGAACAAATGTGAAATTTTAAGTATCTATGATGCATTGTAAGTAACTGTGGTACAGATGAAGTACACTGCGACCACCAGGTTTCAAATGGTAGGAAAGTCTTTGGGGAGATTAGTGAATTCGTATGGGAAGGGTACGAGTGTGGAAGGAATGCACCAGGAAGGTGCATGCGAGTATGGTGGTACCAATACTGGACTGGTGTATGGGAGTGAGAGTATCGTATGGTTTGGAATAAGAAGGAATTATCTTGAGTGAGAGTGGATAACTTGATAGGGATGTTTGGGTGTGTGAAAGGGGGAGGAGGAATGATGGGGTATGAGGAGGATGTTTGGGTGTGTGAAAGGGGGCGAGAGGAACGAGAGGGTATGAGAGGGATATTTGGTTGTGCGAAAGGATGGGGTATGATATGGGGTTGTGACTGGAAGTATGTGTGACATGTAAGAAAAATGGATGAATGGAAATAGACTTGAGAAAATAATATACGTGCAAAAGGTGGGTTGGTTACACGAGTATGTGAGAGGCCAGAGTGGAGAGGGAGTGGATGATATTGTGTAGGGAAGGGGGGTTTATGAAGGGGTGTGGGCTACTCCCTATCTGGACGGCATGCTAAGGCACTGTGCACCCCATTACTCTGATGGGTCAATTGGGCATTGAACAAAGGTTACCTTGTGCTAAGTAGGGTACAAATGGGGGTGGGAAGAGTGGGTAGTTTTAGTGGCATTGATATGCCACTAAAGAAGAGAAATTATCTTCTTATCTTCCCACCAATGTTTTAATTCATCCTTTCAGGATTTTTCACTTTAAACCCATCTCACATCAGCCGAACAATGACTCCTCCCCACCTCAACCAACACCTGACAGTAAAGCCCACAGCACCCAGACACAAGAAAAAGCCCCAGCACACTACTTCCAACACCTCTACAATAACCCCCCCACCCCCACAAACACATCCACATTACCCCCCCCCCCCCTTCCCCGAAAGATACTTGAACCAATCAGAGAAATCACTACACGGAACACACTCAGTAATCCTATCTCAACTCAGCTCCAGCCACTCCACTGGCCACTCTACTATACTACATCAATACAAACACGATAAACCTTGGCCCTACACCAACATGGACCAGATACATGAGACTCATACTCATGGTCTGCACAAACCTCACTAGACACAACATTCCCTCTCTTAGAGCTCTATGGCCCCACTAAGTGAGCAAGGAGTCCACTAAATATGGTACCCAAAATCAAATTCAATAAGTTGTAAACATTTAACATTATATGGAATATATCATTAGAACACACCGAGTAATCCTCAACTCAGGTACAGCCAATCCACTATACTCCAACAATACCAACACAGAATAAACCTAGCCTCGACAACATCGATGACCTACTCAAACACTGCATAAACCTCACACAACATCTCTTCTCTTAGGGCAGGGGCGGGCAACCTCAGACGCAAGAGGTTGCTCGGCATTAATATTGCAATTCGGCCCGCAGTAGACTCGTAGAGGGAGAAGGGAATAAGTCTTACATGTGACGGTGAAAACAAGTAAAAAATGAAACAAAAATGCATTTCCCACACAGATAAGAAAAATTTCATAGATATCAAAGTTGTAGAGGAGGCAATTCTAAACAAAAAATGCTTATGTTTTCCGCTGCGATGAATCCTTACTGAAATATGGTGCGATATCATTCTGTGCGGCTACACCAGCAGATACTGTTTGGACCCTCTGCGATCCTGACAGTCTCCGAATCGGACACACTCGTGTGACGCATCGCTATTTGATGGAGCGCTCGCCTGCGCCCTATTGCAACGACTGCGTCGTCCCTCAGACTGTTCGGCACATTCTTGTCGAATGTCCCAGTCTGGGTGATCTTCGCGCACGATACCTGTCCCGGTACCGGGATGGGCGGGGTCGCTACCGCCTGTCCCTTGTACTCGGGACAGATTCGTGCACATTGACTTGTGGACTTGTTGACTTTTTGGGGGAGGCCAGGCTTCTTTTTTTTTGTTATTGTTTTGTTTGTAGGTTGCACTCTCCTGCTCAGGGGTGAGGGGGACCTCCCCCGCTGCCGGAGATTGCTTCCTGATTGTTAAGTTTTCCAATTTATATCATTGTTAAGTTTTCATATTTTTATTTTAAAGTAGCCTAGTTCTAGGCTGTCGTGTTTTTCGGCGACTTATGCCCACGTGGGTAGTTGCCAGATGGGCTTTATAAAATTAAAAAAAAAAAAATGCGATCCTGACAGACGTCAACTGCCAGTGTCCGTTGGACTTTCACATTGAGACTAGATACGCTTTGTGGTCAGTACAGTTTTGAAAATAAACTGACACTAAACTGTGTATCACGCTTTATTGCAGGTCAAATTTTTGGCTGATATTTTAAATATAAAATCGTACAAACGTGAAACTTTGTCCACTGAAATATCATAGGTAGGTACGTACGCAGTTAACATTTCAATCGTATTGATAAGATACATACAAAGTTATGTATTTTGATGTGCTTTCAACTGTATCACGCTTTATTGCAGGTGTACGAAAATGCCAATTCAAGGTAATGAAACAAAGGATTATCGTTATATTACCATTTTATTGTAGTACAGAAACACGCTACCGAAGAATAGTAGCGAAATATATGAAACAAACACAATTAAATTGTTGGTGCTGTATTTTGTTTACGTAACTTCCTCGTTTAGAAATGACATCAAACATTCTTTTGTCCACAGAAGCTGGTAGCCAACTAATCTGGGAAGATGTTATGGTACCAGCAACTGTTTTGATCTTTTCCCACAGGGCAAACTTCGATGAAAACTGGATACCTCCTTCATACACTTTCCTCTTCATGATCGACCAGAACTGTTCGATAGGGTTTAGGTCAAGAGAACAGGGAGGCCAAGTCATAAGTGATTGGCCGGTGATTCCAAAGTTGCGAGGTACGAAATTATAGCCTTTGCTGAATGCAAAGGAGCATTATCATGCATAAAAATCAATCGCCGTCGACGTGAGAGTGGCAGATCATATAACCATGCTGCAAAATGCTCCTCCAGAAACGCAGTGTAGGAGTTGCTGGTGAATTTGACACCTTTTAGAAGTCAAAAAGGCCCAACAAGTTCATGTCCTATGATTCCTACCCAAAACATGACACCACCACTTCCTTGTTGGCGCCGAATGCGATGCAGGCGAGAGGCTCCAAGAAGTACCCAAACTTTGACCCATCCGTCGGGGCCTCATCCGTGAAGAGGACTCTTGAAAATTGATCTTCATGTACTTCCGTGCCCAATCAATACGCTTCTCTTTGTGATTCTTGCTCATGATGGGTCTAGCGATGCACTTAACACTTCTGACCGTCTCCTTAAAGATTCTACACCGGGTGCTTCTGGACAAAGGAGCAACTCCAGCACTTTCAAATATGGCAGCACTTGTGCTACCTAGGTCTTTTCTTACTTGTCTACCTATTTTTCGTATGTCACGCTGAGATACACTTCTTCTCGTACCATTATCTTGCCTTAGTTTGGTGATGGGGTTTTCCATATACACCTCCAATGTTCTTGTATCCCGACCAAGCTCTTGGGCTAATTATCCAACAGATAAGCCTTCTGCGAGACCTGCAACTATCCGCGGCCTACTCCCAAAAGTCTCATCTGGCCCTCACTCTGAAAAAGTTGCCCACCCTTGTCTTAGGGGCATGTAGACCCACCCATGGAGTATGGTGGTATAGAGAGAGGGGTTTAGGAAAAGGGACAGTAAAAAAATGAAGAATGAAAGTAGCATGAAGCGAGTTGTGAATGGCTTCCTGCCTTGCTGGGTCACCATAGGTGAGCGAAAAAAACAACAAAAAACAAACCCCATCCCTCATTCAAGCAAAGCTTTTAACCCTTCCCTCTTGCACTTCTCGGCATGCTACAGTGGCCTTTCTTGGTGCAGCCCATCCCGCAAAAGATGTAGGGGCTGACAAGTAAGTATAACCATCTACTAATCCCATATATGATATAAGTACTTTTACTTTTCCCGATTCCTCACATCATCTCCTCCCTGTATTCTGTCGGAGAATTAGACCCAGCACTGCCCCCATTGATCCAGCACTACCTTATTGATCAAGTACTCTCCACACAGCCCCTGAGACGTTGACAAACATTGATTCTCTTAAATAGGCCTTATTTGTCGTCCACTTTCTTCCACTCTCCTTTTGGGGCCTCATTGCATCTTAATTTCTCCACACTCCATACATATTTCTACTCTATTTATTTCCCTTTCCATTCACTTTTAATCTTGCCCCCCCCCCTTCTTTTTTTTAATGGCCCTGGCTAGATTTGGGGATCTTGGGTGGTCCGTATTTATATAGGTTTCTTCTACCGGGATACCAATCGACAATGAGATTTACATGCAACTCTGTAACATGGGTCCTCTTGCGGAACAAAGCCCCCTCCCCCTTGTTTTGTAACCATGTTGCATAATGAATTCCCCAAACAATAACTGGCTTATGGAATATTTTCTATTTATCTCATGTTTATAAATATATTAAAGGTTAATTTGTGGGGAGGGGGGTATTTATATTTTAATGAGTGGATCAGTCCCTAAAGCTACCAGAGATCCAATGGGAAAATGGGATGGTAAATCAAAAACAAACATAAAATAAAAATCAATTAGAGAAAAATATGAGAATACTTGAACTTCATAAGTTTACCTTCCATGGGTTTGATAATCTTAGTGAGCAAAATAATTCCATTTATAGTGAGATTAATCGTTAAATAGTTAGTTTAGTAGGCCCCTTTTTCAGTAGGTCTCTCTTGATTGGATATACATTTTCAGTTGATGCTTCAAGATAAACTTTTTCTCTCTTTTACTTCTTGTTCATATGACTTGAACTCTCAAACTAGGTTGGTTAGAAAGATTTCCTCCAGACAGGTTTCTGCCACCTGGCACACTGAGTGACTGACAGCCATTTTGTGAAGCTGGCCATTGCTTGGCAACAGACCAAGTTATTATTCTTTTAAAAAAGTATCTATCTTTAGCCCATCTTTGGAAGATTTGTAGAGATACAGACATAAACACCCAGCAGGCGAAGCTGTGTTTTTTTTTATCTCTAACCACCCTGTAGGTCAAGAGCAAAAGAGTTTAGAGTGGTCTGGTCATTCCAAAATGGATGTGACACTGGAGTAGGATCACCCACTTGGATGTAAACCCTGTGAAGTTGTTACAATTGAACTCCCACTTTCTAGCTCTTGCATGTGCCTGCTATAAAATTCCCATAGCATGCAACACCCTCACTACACTCTAACCTAGCCCCTCATGACAGTCTCACAAAAGTCGTGGCCCCATTTAATTGTCATCACGTTCACAGGGCCTACACCATAGCCTTACTCCCTTAATCTCCCAACACCTTGTGGAGCAATTAACGACATACATGTGTGTGATAGAATTGCCTAAGGCAGCCGCGCCTTGCTTCTATCACATATTGAAACTCATGCTTCCCACATGAATCCTGCGAAAGAGAAGAATGGCGTTCTTATCGCCCACCATTCCCGAGTATTATCTTTACCCGCTTCAAGTTTAATTAAGGAGGTTCAATCCCCCGTTTGCCTCCAGGCGTCGATCTGGCCAGATTGAATTAGGCTTATGGGGAGATAAGATTTTTCCAAGTGCTACCGAGACATTCCATGGAAGTCCCCCATTGTCAGATCCCGATTATCTTCGCGAGGCATCACGCCGATCCGGTCTCCCTTGTGCACCTAGGAACTCTACCCAAGAACCCCCTTATTGTCCAGAAGAGGACAATATTCTTGAGTGCCAAGGTTCATGGCCCTCGAGACGCCAAGTCAACAGGGCCCCCCTGTTGTTCAGAAAGAGAACAACTTTAGAACAGTCATTGTTCTTCGAGTCCGTTCGACAAGAAACGGTTCTCGCTCCCCTGATATCACGTCAGTGGTAATTTAATTCCCCCCTTTTAACGTTCTTCAAGAGAACGCTTGGTTACACCAATAACCTCAATTGTTCATCCAGAACATGTCCGGTATCCTGTCTCAAGGATGGCTCGTACTTCCGAAGCCCCACTTCGCTCTTACTCCTCGAAGTCAGTCCTTCCCCCCCTCGTTAAGGACAACCCCCCTAAAAACCCCTCCTTCTGGGAAAGAAATCGCCAGTCGGACCGAAGCCATTCCTTCAAATCGCCTTCCTCTGCACGACGACCTTATAAATACGTAAGCTACGAATTGCATTTAACTATTTAACTTTATGCCAACGTAACTCCGTGCTTTAACACGGATTTAGCCACCCCTTTCCCTTCTTGTTTGTTTTGTCATTTTAAATCCCTTTAAATCTTAATCCTCCGCTTAGTCAAATTTATGCCATGACCTTTTTCATTTTATGTGTATCTCCCATTTTAATCCCCGGTCATGTAAATATTTTCCATGTGTTGTTTTGATTAGATTAATTAATAAAATTCTATTTTATTAATGCTTGCAATATTATTTATCCTTTGGCTCCGTTCCACTTCTTAAGTATATTGAAGATAAATAAGCCCTCTCCAGGCCTATTTATTAAAGTAGAGTCATTCTCGGCCATCTGATTAAACCCTGTACTTGAATATAGAATAATCCCCACAAAGAATAGATATATAGTATGTCATCAGGAGCCTTTTCTACGACAATGTGAATTTACATGCACATGTATGCAGTTTTTATTGTAATATCTAAATTATATTAAAAATTTTAATTATAGAAAAATTAAAGTTGTTAGTTATTGATGACCTTTTTTTGAGTTAAAATTAGTAATTTTTAATACTTACTGTCATGTCGTGTTCTATGATGTAAGCGGGGATCTCCAGTTGATCTGGCTCAATGATGTCGTAAAGATACTCAACACCGGATAGGGAGTGTACCTAAGAAATGTGCGAAAGAAATCATCATCAGCACCCAATTTCCAACAAAATGGGGTCAGCACAACAATGACACTAACCATTTTCCCCAAACTAACTTGGCCAAACATAGCGATGCAGTTTTTTTTTTTTAGCACCTATCTGGTGACTGACTACAAGGGCATAAGTCGCCGTAATCATCTTATAGGATAGATTAAAAACTGCTCAGCAAAAGACAAGAAACATCTCAAAAACAAACAAGAAAGAAAGAACCATGTTCTAGCTTCAGGGGAGGCCAGCCTCCTCATAACATAACATAACATAATTACACGGATGACAAAAGCCACAAGGGCCTATCAAAGGTCATCCGCCTCCGTCAAAACCCACCCACAAAAAGCACCATCACCAGGGGAAGACAAAATCAAAGTCCCCCACAATATAATATAACGGATGACAAAAGCCAAAGGGCTCATCATAGGTCATCCGAGTCAAGCGGCCTCTTTTTCAAGGCACCCAAACTCCCAGGAAAACTACATCCAGAGGATTGCATCCAGAAACAAGGGTATCACCAATCAAGGCTTGTCAAGAACTAAATCATGCAGCTATAGATATATACAAACAATATTAATATATACAAAACTTAGGAACCATCACAACCTTCCCTTCCCATAAACTCATCCAACCTACTCTTAAATACATTTAGATTTGGACTACCTACTACCCTCTGCGGCAATTTGTTCCAGAAGTCTACCACTCTATTGGTGAAAAAATACTTTCTTAAATCCAACCTACACCCTTGCTTTTTAATTTTCAAGTGGTGACCCCTAGTCCGATTTCCATCATCTAACTCAAAAAACTTGCTAACATCCAATTTATCTATCCCGGAAAAAATTTTAAAGAGCTCAATCATATCCCCTCTCACACACCTCCTTTCGAACGAGAACATATTTAATACCCTCAGTCTATCTTCATATTCAAGGTGCCTCAGGGAAGGAATAATCTTTGTTGCCCTCCGTTGCACTGACTCAAGAAGGTTAATATCGTGTCTAAAATGTGGGGACCATGCCTGTATACAGTACTCTAGATGTGGCCTAACATAAGAGTTATAGAGTTTAAGAATAACCTCCTTACTTTTGTAACTGACATTTCTCTTAATAAAACCCAGCACTCTATTTGCCCTATTTCTTGCTTCAATACACTGCTTAGAAAACCTTAATGACTTATCTATTACTACTCCTAGATCTTTCTCATCCTCTACTGAGCTCAGCCAATGCCCATCCATTTCATAGTTAAATTCTCTATTATCTTTTCCCATGTTAATAACTTTGCACTTATCAAGGTTGAAAGTCATTTGCCACTTATGTGCCCAGGATAACAATTTATTTAAGTCCCCCTGCACTTTAAAATTATCATCAATATCTTTAACTACAGCTGCTAATTTGGTATCATCCGCAAAAATTGACACTTTATTATTAACTGCCTCCCCAAGATCGTTTATATAGATGACAAATAATAATGGACCGAGAACTGATCCCTGAGGAACCCCACTGATAACATCCCTCCACTCTGACTTTACACCATTTAGCACTACCCTTTGCTTCCTGTCTTTCAGCCACTCAGCTATCCAATTTGAAACACCCCCACATATCCCAATCATTTTTAATTTATGAACTAGTCTCCTGTGTGGTACCTTATCAAATGCTTTACTAAAATCTAAGTAAATTATATCTACATTCTCTCCCTTATCTACTTGATCTGTTACAAACTCCAGAAAGTCTAGTAAGTTAGTCAAACATGATCTACCTGATCTAAACCCATGCTGAGCATCGCTGATTAACCCCTCCCTCTCTAGATGTTGGCAAATCCCTTTTTTAACTATTTTCTCAAGAATTTTACAGACTACAGGAGTTAGGCTAACCGGTCTAAAGTTATTTGGATCCTCTTTACTACCCTTCTTGAAAATGGGGACTACATTCGCTCTCTTCCAATCATCGGGTATTTCTCCATATTCCAATGACCTAGTATATAACTTGTCCAGAGCTATTGAGATACTTTCTACCCCTTCCTTAAGTATCCTAGAATGAATATTATCAGGGCCGGAGGCCTTGGTAGTATCTAAATCACCTATTAGTCCTTTTATCATCCTCCGATCCACACAAATGTTAGTAAACACCTCTTTTCCTGACCTATGAGTACTATACATAGGACTATTTAGTTTCTCTTTTGTAAATACTGATGCAAAATGACCATTTAGTACCTCAACTATTTCCTCATCAGTTTCTCTCACAAACCCTTCATATTTGATAGGTCCTATTTTAACTCTGCCACACTTGTTATTAGTTTTATAGTAACTAAAGAACTTTCTAGGATCTTTGTTGCTATCCTGAGCTAATTTAATTTCTGACACCCTTTTGTTCTTCTTTATAATCTTATTTAACTCATTCCTAGCCATTCTATAATCACTTAAATTTTGAATATTATTTTCTACCTGTAATTTTTTATATGCCCTTTTCTTCTCTGAAATTTTTCTAGCTATCTCCTGATTCCACCATAATGGTTTCCTACTTTTGTTCCTAATGGCCTTCATTGGGATACATTGTTCTTGGACTACATTTATTATATGCTTGAAAGTATCCCACATCCCATAAGCATTTTTACCTCTGAATTCTATATCCCAGTCTACCAAATTTAGCAAGCTTCGAAGTTTTACATAATCTCCCTTATGAAAATTTGGAACTTTTTCAGCATTCTCAGTTATTTTACCCTTCTCAATTCCCAAGTTAAAACGAACTATCTGATGGTCACTATTTCCCAATGCTTCCCCAACAGTCAATTCTTGAACTAAATGATCACTGTTAGAAAGTACTAAATCTAATATATTGTCCCCCCTCGTTGGCTCATTAACAAATTGATTCAAAAAATTATCCTCAAAGCATTCTATGAACCTGCCACTTGTTCTATCCCTACCTATCATATTTTCCCAGTCCACAGAGTTTAAGTTGAAGTCCCCAATAATAACTGCATCTGTTTCACATCCCTTACTTATTTCCCTTATCATTAGTTCATCTATATCATCAGTCTGCCCAGGTGGCCTGTAAAAAGCTCCCAAATGCACCATTCTATTTTTACTGAACCTAATATCTATCCAAAGTGACTCAACTCCATCCTGCTTTATTGAAGTATTTAAACTTGAAACAATCTTGTTTTTTATATAGATAATTATTCCTCCACCAATCCTACCTGTCCTTTGACTAATGTACATATTATAGCCCTGAAAATCAAATTCACTTATAGTGTCACTAAATTCTATTTCATTAACCCATGATTCAGTAACGCATAATATATCTATATCCTCATTGCTAATATAACTAAATAGCTCATCCTTCTTGTTTCTAAGACTACGAGCATTTGTATAGAAACAATTTAACCCCCCTATCCCTGAAGCACCTCTTGAAACTTGAATGACCTCACCTCTATCGCCTTGGAACCTATTTCTGTTATGTGCCAAGTCCATTCTACTTTCAGTACTATAATGTCCTCTCATAATTCCCTGACCACTATTAGTATCTAGTTTCCCGCCCGCAAAGACCTAATAACACGATCATACTCCTCCCACAACACATCTACCCCCCTCCTACTCAAATGCAGTCCATCCATCGCATACATTTCTTTCATTCCAACAAACCTATCCCACACATCCACAAACATGACACCTTCCATCTCACACATCCTCCTCACATAATCATTCAGACCAATTGCACGAGACATCCATTCTACCCCAACATCCATTCTTGGAAGCACACCTGTCACAACACCTTTCATTCTACTTTCTTTCACCTTTTCAATCAACCTCTTGTACCTCTCACGTAACTCACATGCACCCACTTTCTTCACATCATTCACTCCTACATGTGTAATCACAACCGCATCCCTTGCACAGCCAGACACCAGTTCCTCATACCTATCAGACAGATCTCTCACTCCAGCACCCGGCAAACCTGTGAACAAACCTGTCAGAAATACAGATTTTGATATTTAATACAACCAAGTAACAACTTTAACATGAAATCGCTTTGGCCATGGACAGAAAAGACACCTGTTTCCTCATAATTAGCGATTTTTTAAATCTATACATACAGGTAAATTTTTCTTGTATTCATTTAAAAATTATAAGCCACAAACTCACTCCAACTCCATGAACCCAGCACACTTTACACATCTCTTTTCATTGTATATACAAATACTCATGTAATCCTTTACTATACACCTAATCAGAATTTTTCCATACTTTACTTACAACACTCAGACTTGTCCTCCTACAGTTCTTGCATTTACCTTCCACCTTTTACCCTTGTACAACAGCACAATTACTGCATTCTTCCACTTTTAAATTATTATTATTATTATTTGAGATAATGAACACAAAATTCTTGTGGGAAAAGCCTAGCGGCCATGAACATGAAAACAAGCTCCCACAGAACAAAGTGTCCATATGTCAAGTAAGAAAGAATGAATAAAGAAGAAAGAAATTGAAATGTGTAAATAAATAAATAAATAAGTTTAAAATTATTAAAATCAAATCAATATTAAAATTATTAAAATCAAATCAATATTAAAATTATGAGGCAGTAGCACCCACCGTTAATCTAGCATTGCAACCTTGTTTGAAGATATTAAGATCTTCCTGCATAACTTCTGCAGGAAAATCATTCCACTGCTTTACGCTGAAACTGAGAAGTGTGGCCGTGGGAAATGCATAGTGCACATGGATGTCTTACAACAGCCAAAAGACCCATCCCATTACAATTGCCAACACTTTTTAGCATCTCACCAACACTATCATTTACTCCAACCACCTTTCCATATTTAGAGCTCTCAGAGCACTAACAGCCTCTTGCATACTTAGATAAGAACATAAGAAAAGAAGGAGACTGCAAAAGACCATTCATGGCCTACACTTGGCAGCTCCTGTAACTACACTTGGCAGCTCCTAAACTAGATGAGTTACTTGTGCCTTATAAAACTGAGAGAACTTAAACAGAAGCTGTAAAATGATTTCAACTATATTACTTCAAGTAGGCTCTGGCACCAGCTTCCTAGACAGAGCATCTTGCAATTACTAATTGTTTAAAAGTTCTTTTTCAGGAACCAGCACATTTCCTCAACCTTCAGGGTTATTTTTACGAACGCTAAGACCTGTTTATGCCAGAGAGATTACATCTAAAAAAATCTAGGATCTGAAAGATTCTGCAGGCTTTTACATAATTTCCTACCCTTTTTTTTGTCTTAACAATGTGACAGAGAGAGAGAGAGAAGATAATTCATCGGAAGATGGTAGTGCCTGTCTTCTGCATTATGCAGTATTTAAAAAATTATACTACAATGAGTACCAAATCATAGTTCTAAAAATAAAATTGTCCTGTTTTTACATAAATATGTACAATATAAGGAGCAAAATTGATGAACTGAAAGTGTTACAGTGAAAGAATTTCATATTATTGGAGTTAGAGGGGCATGGATCGAAAGTAGTAAAAGAGATCTTATTGGGGAATTTAACTAGCAAGGTACAAAATGTTTAACAGAAATAGTTTGAGAGGAAAATGCAGAGGTGTTATTTTATACATTGTTAACAAGCAAGTAACAATAAGGAAAATATCAATATAGATATGCCTAAGATTTTAGCTATCAATTTCTTAATAAGTAGTAACGATGGATTTTTCCTTTGTCTATAGACCCCAAGGCAAATTGAAGAGCATATTAATCCTTTTGAACTTAATTAGACAAAAAGCAACAATGATATGAGGTGCTTTCAATTATCCCAACAGATTTTTTAAATGAAACAACTAACAATGCAGTCAATTGACTTCTCAAATTTATAAATGACAACTACTTGCATCAAATAGTGGATGAATCATAAAGCAAACAGAATATCTTATACTTAATTTTGACAAATAAAGAGAAGTTAGTTAATAATATACAAGTGGGGAAATGCTTTGAACTAGTGATCACAAAATAATTTGAGTCAATCTAGATATTCCAAGAAATAAATGCAGGAGTTAAGTAATGCTGGACTTTAAATCTTACAATTTTAGTCTTTGTCGCCCAGAGAAACTCTAAATCTGGCTGAAATTTTAAAATTTGAAGATCTCCTAAAAATGTATATTGAATTTCAGTCCTCATTTTTTTTTTTACTATAAATAAATAAATAGTGCACTATAAATGTAGAGATCCTAGTAGATCAAATAAAGTGCTGTGGATAATGTGAAATTAAAATGTTTAGAATGGAACGTAATAGATTGTATAAGATTTCAAAAGCAGCAATACTGTTGAGAATCAAAACAATACATTTATTATCATCACCTTGTCAAGTGAAAAATAAAAACCGAAAGGAATTATTGAAAGGAGCTAGGGATTATATCACTGTAAAATTAAAATTTTTGTTAATATTACAGAACTCTACACTAGAGAAAAATGCCACAGTGAGTAGATAGACTGAGGGTATTAAATATGTTCTCGTTTGAAAGGAGGTGTGTGAAAGGGGATATGATTGAGCTCTTTAAAATTTTTTCTGGGATAGATAAATTGGATGTTAACAAGTTTTTTGAGTTAGATGATGGAAATCGGACTAGAGGTCACCACTTGAAAATTAAAAAGCAAGGGTGTAGCTTGGATTTAAGAAAATATTTTTTCACCAATAGAGTGGTAGACTTCTGGAACAAATTGCCGCCGAGGGTAGTAGGTAGTCCAAATTTAAATGTATTTAAGAGTAGGTTGGATGAGTTTATGGGGAGGGAAGGTTGTGATGGTTCCTAAGTTTTGTATATATCTATAGCTGCATGATTTAGTTCTTGACAAGCCTTGATTGGTGATACCCTTGTTTGTGGACGCAATCTTCTGGATGTAGTTTTCCTGGGAGTTTGGGTGTCTTAAAAAAGAGGCTGTTTGACTTGGATGACCTATGATGAGCCCTTGTTGCTTTTGTCATCTGTTATATTATATTGTGGGGGACTTTGATTTTGTCTTCCCCTGGTGATGGTGCTTTTTGTGGGTGGGTTTTGACGGATACGGATGACCTTTGACAGGCCCTTGTGGCTTTTGTCATCCATGAAATTATGTTATGTTATGTTATGTTATGTTAAAACTTGCAAAAAAGATTTGGATAGTCATTCGAATATTTGGAAAACATGGCAGATGCAGTTCAATGTGGAGAAGTATGAGGAAATGGATATAGGCCATGATAATCTACAAAGAGAGTATTACAATATGGAGAAAAATTTAAACATGGTCAACATGGAAAAGGACTAGTTGACATAATTTCAACTGATCTTAAATTTTAAAAACAATGTATGGTAGGGTCATGCTAGTTTGCAATTCTGTAAAAAAGATTATTCAGGTGGGTGACTCCCCATGCCAGCCGCCCCAATCCAGGCTTAATTGCCGATTATGCAACAGGCAAGGGAAAACTGTATTCCAGCCCATCATACAGGCAGATTAATTTCTCTAAATGGGGCTACAGATTCCCAAAATAGAATTTTATATCATAATATTTTGAGGATACACTTAGTCAGCTCTCATTAAAAATGGAATGGCAATAATTGGACTAAAAAAATGCTTAGCCTCGGAAATGTGCTAGATCCCATACCGGTCAGTCAGTACTTTTATCTCAACTAGTGGCCAGCTATGGGGCTATGGTCCAAATAAAGGATTCAAAAGAATCTGAGCAAAGAAATTTAGATTGAAGAAGTGAATTTATGAGAAGTAATCTACCAACCCAAGCTCTTGGAATTAAAGGGTGTCCCCAGAGTCTGGACACAGGTAAAATGCCTATTTTCCCCCAAAAATAATTGAACTAATTTTTATTTAATTGAATTAATAAATAAAATCTTCAATGTAATGTAAAGTTTGAAAGGCTTTGCAAGAGTCACCCGATGCATCAACTCCAAATTTGTCAATTTTAGCACATTCATTTATGAGGCGCTGTTCTCTCGGGTGTTTGGTACCATTGAGTACACCTTCTCCTTTAGTATAACAGGTAAGGTCTGGTGAACGAGGAGAACAGTGTGATATTTCCTGTGTCCAGACAGGACTCTAAAGTCATTTTACTGAATGAATAAAAAAAATGACTCATTCCCTCCTCCAAATGGACTACTAACAGAAAACAATTAATATATTTGAAAGGTTCTCCAAATGGTATTATTATACTCATGAGCGGGCACACATACAAAAAGCAAATAGACCAATAATTAAGAATGAAATTTTGACCTACCTTGTGCTTGATTTGAGGAGCCATGAATGTAGTAAACCACCAGGTCATAATTTTAGTCCAAAATGTTGGATGAATGATGTAAAATGATTTCAAGTTTTTCTTATGTCTGTAAATAAAAAAATATACCATTATTATCACACTTTGCTCTTACCATGCCACAGAAGAGCGTAAGCAGACATTGATATTACATAGTATGTTGTTAATGGGTTACAACCTCTCCAGCTGAAAAGTTTCTCACCATGAGGAGAGTTAGGCCACATTGGAAATGACTAATTTCAAAATGATACTCCCTGTTCGGGTCAACTTTGCACAAGCTACTATATTTTTGTAGCAACATTAGGTTCAGAACCCACATTAAACAGTAGTCTCTGAAATAAATATCCAGTTAGGTTAGAAAATCGATAGTAAAAATCGTGCCACCACCACTAGGTAATGTGTACATCTGTTTTTAAGAAGCAACATCTCAACCATCGCAGCAAAGAACATGAAACAAAAGAAACAAAAGAAACAAATGAAAGATGAATCCTGTATCTATAAATACTTATTCTTTGTAAAAAATAAAAAATAATATAAAAAAAATATGTTTTATTTACTAAATCGTAACCTTTAAAAAAGTTCAAAATTTTAAACTAAATTTAAATTTTAAGGAATGATTCAATATGCCCTCCTTTATGGTCAACCGCGGCCTGTAATCTTGACTTCCAATTTGAAATTGCCTTTTCAATTTCTACTTGTGAATAATCCTCCCAAGCAGCCTGAATTCATTTATGCAGATGGTCCACATCACAGATTTGCTGACAGTGGTTGACTTTTTTTCCTCCAAGGCAGACCACACGAAGTAGTCAATCGGATTTAGATCTGGACTGCATAGAGGCCAATTATTTGGTTCAATAAAAGCTTGACAATTAGTATTGAGAAAAGCTGTCATTTCTTTAGATGACTGAGAAGGAGCTCCATTTTGCATAAACACAAAATCAGATGTTTTTTTCTTCATTTCTGATAACATTGGAGATGGAGCTTCATTACAATAGTAAACAGAATTAATTTTAACACTTTGCTGAATACAAAAGATGGATGTCTTGTTTTGAGATGATGCAGTAAGAAAAATCATAAAGGAGGGCATATTAAACCATTCATTAAAATTTAATATTAGTTTAAAATTTTTTAAGGTTGTGATTTAGAAAATACCCCCACCCCCATGTTTTTACATTATTTGTTTTAAAATTTAATTGACTCCATTAAATGACTGAAACAATTTTTACAGAGAATAAGTATTTATAGATAAAGGATTCATCTTTCATTTGTCTTTATTTCATGTCCTTAGTTAAAATGGTTATTGAGATATTGTTTCTCAAAAACAGTCCAATTATTTTTTTTTGGGGGGGGGGGTGATGGCACCCTATATATCTGTAATTGGGATGGTAGGAGTAACAAAGACCTATAACATACAAACACATCTGCATATACATAAGTTGTAATATAATTGTATTAGAATGAAAAGATGAAACAGGTTAGCAAAGAGCTGAACTTCCTTTAAAATCAAAGCATCGAGGAGACACGCCTGTGAATTGTGGGGTTGAGACAGACCAAACAGTTTTGATCTATTAAGGAACAGAATACCGCTTAACTTATTACAGTAATGGGTGTCCCCAGCAGGCAAAGGCTGTTTTTTTTTTTAACTCCAGCCATCCTGTAGGGCAAGAGAAAAAAGAAGTGTAGAGTGGTCAGTCATTCTTAAGTGGATATGACAAGACCACCACACATAGATGCAACCTTGGAGTAGGATAAAAAAAAGAAGTGTTCCCCTAAATGAAAGAGCCGGATAAGAATGAGGATGGCTCACAACAGGAGGCAGAAAGTGGCCCACTCTCACACATTCGGATGGGGTTTGGCTAGAAAAAGTTAGGTCAAAAGACCTTTAATGATTAGAAAGGATAGAAAGGCATGTAGCTCTCGTGAGAGGTGTAAATTCAACAGAACTTCTACTGCATTCCGAGCTGTTGCATGGGCTGCTATAAAATGACCGCAGCATGCAACTGCTTCCACTCTAACCTGGTTTCCTCAGGACAGCCTCATAAAAAGCATGGCCTCAATCCGGGTAGCATTGGCGGGGATCTACAACACAGGCTGTAGGCTCAAAGGATTTCTCCCTACAGCACAAGTTGCAGGAACAGATGCTTTCTCCCTAGAGCATAAGTTGCAGGAACAGATGCTTTCATGCTACAGCACAGTCTTTAGGCTCAAAGGATTTCTCCCTACAGCAAATACTGTAGAATCAAAGGCTTTCTCCTTACAGCACAGTCTTTAGGCTCAAAGATTTCTCCCTACAGCACAAGTTGTAGAATCAGAGGCCTTCTCCCTACAGCACAAGTTGCAGGATCAGAGGCTTTCTTCCTACAGCACAGTCTTTAGGCTCAAATGATTCCTCCCTACAGTACAAGCTGTAGAATCAGGGGCATCTCCCTACAACACAGGCTTTAGAATTTAAAGGAATTCTCCTTACAGCACAAGCTGTAGAATAAGAGGCTTTCTCCCTACGGCACAGTCTTTAGGCTCAAAGGATTTCTCCCTACAGCACAAGCTGTAGAATCAGAGGCTTTCTCCCTACAGCAGTTTGTAGAATCAGGGTCTTTCACCCTATGTCACAGGGTTTAGGATTAAAGGATTTCTCCCTACAGCACAGCCTTTAGGATCAAAGGATTTCTCCCTACAGCACAGCCTTTAGGATCAAAGGATTTCTCCCTACAGCAGTCTGTAGGATCAGGGGGCCTTCTCCCTACAGCACAGGCTTTAGGATAAAAGGATTTCTCCCTACAGCACAAGCTGTAGAATCAGAGGCCTTCTCCCTACAGCACAAGTTGCAGGATCAGAGGCTTTCTTCCTACAACACAGTCTTTAGGCTCAAAGGATTCCCCCCTACAGTACAAGCTGTAGAATCAGGGGTTTATCCTTACAGGATCAAAGGCTTTGTCCTTTAATCGCTCAACTGGTCAAAAGGAGAAAAGATCCCATCTTCTTCCAGGAAGCTACAAACAAGTAATGTCTGTTAAGCTGCAATGTACGAGTGGTGGTAATGCAGTCACTGTAGCTATTGTTAGTTACCTTCACTCTACGTCAAGGATGCTTGGGGATACTCTTCATCCACGGTAAGCAAGTGACTGTATCCATTAGGGTAAAAAAAAAGAAAAGAAGTTAAAATACCACTTGATACACTTCTTTTTATAATTGTTAGATCGGTCTATCGGGCACCGAATCATTTGCTTGCCGTGGAGGAGTAGAGCCCTCCTAGAGTACTTAATGCAGTGTGAAAGTTGTCAACCATTACTCTAGTACTCCGCTTATCTAAGTAAATTCATTTGCAGGAAGAAATGGATAGCCTAAATTTAGGGATAAATGCGAACAAAAATGAGGGCATAACCGCCATAAAGTTAACCTGCTCCTGGGTTTTTTTTGTTTTTTTTTAATTTTAAGAATTCATCTGGCGACCGCCTGCTTGGGCATTAGTCGCCGTATTCAACACTGCCTAATACTACGCATCTTTAAAATAAGATGCAAAAAAAACCAACAAAAAAAAAAAAAAAGGAAAAAGGCAATAAGCAGGAGGCAAGCTCCGGCGTCGGAGGGAGGTCCGTCTCTCCCCGGCGCAGGAACGTGCGACCTACTAAAATAACAACCGCCCCCTCCAACTAGTTAAATAAAGGGGAAAAGGCTGGCCTCCCCCCAAAAGTCGTCTATACGTCCACCAGTCAATGTGCAAGAATTCGTCCCGAGTAGAATACAAGGGACAGGCGGTAGCAACACCGTCCATATCGGTACCGGGACAGGTAACGTGCGTGGAGATCGCCCGGACTGGGACATTCAACAAGAATGTGCCGAACAGTCTGGGGGACAATGCAGTCTTCACAGTAGGGCGCTGGCCAGCGCTTACTCCCGGGGAACTATAAACAACATTGGTAATGAACCTGGAAGGAAACATGAGAAATATTCGAGAACCAAGACCTACAAAATAGCACTAGGACAAAGAATTATAATCCTGTGACCTTTCAAGGAGGGAGGAAAATGCTACCTCTGTTCAAGAGTCGCAAAATAATACAAAGCATTTTATTGGTTTTCAGTTTTATATCAAAATAACATAAAAAAAGGAGGGGTTTCTTAAGCCTCATTAATGAGTACAGAAAGTTAAAATATCGACTTGGGAGCTGTCACCTTTTCTCTCTGATGTTAAAGAAGAATCTATTTGGACGATACTTTCAAAGTTTCCGAAGAACAAAGTTAACCGACTTAAGTCGCATGCTCTGAATTATTCTGACTTATCACCTTCAAAATTCAAATAATTCCTGGAATAACTTTGGTAATCATATCATTCGAAAGAGAATGAAAAACATAATTGTATCAAATATCGTTAGCATCGGCTGAATAGTTACAATGTTATTACCAATTAATGCCGGGGCTAATTAATCTTGGGAGGACCTTGGCAATTATATCATTCGAAAAAGAATGAAAAACAACAAAATTGTTTCAAATTTCGTTAGAATCGGCTGAACAATTAAGATGTTATTGTAAATTAATTAATTGGGCTAACCTTGGGAGGACTTTGGTAATTATATAATTCGATAGAGAATGTAAAAAACATAAGGGTTTAAAATTTCGTTAGAACCGGCTGAGTAGTTACGATGTTATTGCCAATTAATTCCTGGGCTAACCTTGGGAGGCACTTGACAATTATATCAATCGAAATAGAATGTAAAAAAACAAAAAAACATAAGGGTTTCAAATTTCGTTAGAATCGGCTCGATAGTTAGGATGTTATTGCCAACTAATTCCCGGGATAACCTTGGGAGGACTTTGGCAATTATATCATTCGAAAGATAATGAAAAACAACATAATTGTATCAAATTTCGTTAAAATCGGCTGAATAGTTACAATGTTATTGCCAACTAATTCCCGGGCTAACATTGGGAGGACCTTGGCAATTATATCATTCGAAAGAGAATGAAAAACAACATAATTGTAACAAATTTCGTTAGAATCGGCTGAATAGTTACGATGCTATTGCCAATTAATTCCGGGGCTAACCTTGGGAGGACCTTGACAATTATATCATTCGAAAAAGAATGAAAAACAACATAATTGTTTCAAATTTCGTTAGAATCGGCTGAATAGTTACGATGTTATTACCAAAAAAATCATTGGAAAGTAAAATAGTTACCATCCGACGGACTGATGATCTAGTGACTTATAAGAGTCGCCTGCACGCGACGAAAAAGAAATGTCCTTTTTTACTTACTTGTACTGAAGAACGTCGTACACTTGTCGAATCCAAGTCATTGACGGATGATTTTCAGTTGAGGTGATCGTGTGAAAATATATGATTACATAATCGTTCTCCACCAGAGGATCCAGCAGATAGATCAGGTACAACAGGGCCTGAAACACAATATCGTGGTCACAATCATTCTCCCATTCAAAAATCACAAAAGCTCAAGTGGAAGGGTGAACAATTTTAAAACAATTACGTTTAACAGAAATTTGAAATACAGCATAAAACTGATGTAAGGAAGGAGCGAACAAAAATATCGTATCAAGGCCCTCGACATCAAACAACACTAGATTGTTCTAGATGACACCTTGTACTGAAATCAAGGCATCAGGTGTCTAGTATCATTAATCTTAGTGGTACAATACACCTCCAATTATCATCAGACAAGACCTCCTAATTCTCTTTTACCGTCCCTGAAACCGCAACCTAAATGCACATGTGCGTTTCCACCAATTAATCCATGTGTCACGGTCATAGGGAAGCTCGTTTTCACAGTAATTGGCCGTTTGTTGTCTACGAGGGCGGAGACTCTTTAAGAGAGCAGTTATAGAAATTTAAAGGGAAGGGAAAGTTTGTTTTGTCAAGGGCGAAGACCCTTTCCCCATTGAACACACCCTTTGAGGTCGATGGCAGACACGAGAAATGTAAAATCAACAAGATAGCCGATGAAGGCACTTGACCATGGAGAAAAGGCACCAGAATCGCGCATGAACCAACAAGCCACAAATTACAATCGAAAACTTGTGGTATCCCTGGTTTTGAAAACTCCTCATCTAATCCCCTGCTGGTTTTACGACTTCCTCACCATATCCCCTGGTGGTTTTGTGACGGCCTCACCTTATCCCATGAATGGTTTTGCGACTGCCTCAACTTATCCCCTGCTGGTTTTGCAAATTCCTCACCTTATCTAAGTTAATTTCGTTGAATTTGAACCACTTGCCAATGAACACTACCACCGGCCTCCCGAACTTGTCGACGCCGCATTGGTAAAGGCAGCCGATGCCAGAGATCTCGCTCAGGTCTTCCGTCTTGGCTCGACGAAGGAGGCGTTCGTATCTGAAGGAAGTAGCGAGTCATGAGGTGCCGCGAGGGATTATTTACGGCGTTCGCAGGTGAAAGAGATTTGGTAACCCGGCTTGCCCGACTATGAACCCATAACAGGCCTTAGTCCCCTTTCATAACACGCCCGAACATGAGCCCCCAGATACAGTCATGTGCTTAATATAACCATAAAATGGGAGTATTTCTTTTAGTCATTGATGCACATCAACCTTGTTGGAAAGTGGGGGGTCTGCATAGAAGTTTTTAACCGAGGGCTCAACATAGGTCCGAAAGCTCAGATCGACCACATCGGTATTTAATTTTTCCGTCGTCTCAGTCCATTCGGGGGTTTTCATTTTTGTTAGGTCTTCCCTGGCGACCATCAAGGGCTTGTCCCCCCAAATATTAAGTTGTTTTTGTTTTTTTATTTTAGGAGTCCATCTGGTGACTTCCAACGAGGGTAAAAGTCGCTGTAATCACGCTAAAGAAAATAATAAGCTAGATAAAAAAAACAAGTAAATAACAAAGACAAAAAAAAACAAGAACAAAGGATAAGAAGCAAACTAAAACCCCCCAATATAAGATAAAAACAAAAAAAAAAAGTGAAAAAGCAACCCCAAGGAAGCGCACTCCGGTGTCGGGGTAGACCTTTAGGAAAGACGGGGAAAATGATCCTATCTAGTTTATGTACCCGAGGTGGAATTCTGACTGCTGTGATTTTTTTTTTTTTTTTATAGAGCCTATCTGGCAACTGCCCACTTGGGCATAAGTCGCCGAAAAACACGACAGCCTAGAACTAGGCAACTTTTAAAAAAAATATATGAAAACATAACGATATAAATTGGAAAACTTAACAATCAGGAAGCAATCTCCGGCAGAGGGGGGGAGGTTCCCGTCACCCCGGTGCAGGAGAGTGCAACCTACAAAACAACAATAACAAACAAAAAACAAAAACAACCTTAAATAAAGGGAAGAAGCCCGGCATCCCCCCCAAAAGTCAACAAGTCCACAAATCAATGTGCACGAACTCGTCCCGAGCACAAGGGACAGGCGGTAGCGACACCGCCCATCGCGGTACCGGGATAAGTATCATGCGCGAAGATCACACAGACTGGGACGTTCGACAAGAATGTGCCGAACAGTCTGGGGGACAAGGCAGTCGTTGCAATAGGGTGCAGGCGAGCGCTCCATCAAATAGCGATGCGTCACACGAGTGTGCCCGATTCGGAGACGACAGAAAGCAACCTGAAGTCGCCGCGGCATTGGGGGATAGGTCCATGGGAACAGTCGCGGCGCAATGGCATGCAACTTTAAGTTCCCTTCGACCGTCTCCCATCTTCTTTGCCAAGCAGTCCGAAGAGCTGCCCGTATTCCTGCCATGTAGTCGATGTGAGGAAGAGCGAAACGCTGGTCCGGTCGCAGAGTTCGCGGACTCTTTGGCGCCCTCATTCCCCGCAATTCCTACATGTCCAGGAACCCAGCAGAAGATAATCTCGACATCTGCACGGCTCGCCAAAACCGTGGCGTCACGAATATCGCGAACCAGGGGATGCGGAGATTGCAATGCCCCGAGAGCACTCAGGGCGCTTTGTGAGTCGCTATAGATCACAATCTGGTCTCCGAACCGGGCACGTCGCGTAATCTCCCGTACCAAGTGGTGTATTGCCACCAACTCGGCCGTGAAGACAGTCCTGGGCAGAACCAGGGGCGCCACCGGCCCGAGAGCTATATCTACCTCTCGAAGGAGTTTCCTGGCCCTAAACCCAAAGGGTGGGGGAAGTGCGGAAGGCACCGGTCGCAAGGCGAAGGCCGGTGTGGTGGATCGAATCCACCTTCCGCAATAAAAGCTCGGCTGCGGATGCATAAAACTCGCATCCGTAGTCGAGCTTCGAGCGAACAAAGGATCGATAAAAAAGTAAGGCAGTAGCCCTATCAGCGCCCCAAGCGCTGAACGTCACGGAACGGAGAATGTCCATGGCGCGGGTACAAGAGACCCTAAGGCTGCGAATATGAGCCTCCCAGGTGAGGCGTCGGTCGAATACAAGACCAAGGAAACGGTGCGACTCAACCACATCCAGGCGCACCCCATTAAGAAACAAATCTGGGTCGGGGTGAAGCCGTGGATGGCGGCATAAGTGCACCACCTTAGTCTTGGCCAAAGAAAACCGAAACCTGTGCGCTTCGGCATAGCGAGAGACGCGGTTCAATGCCTGTTGGAGTCGACGCTCCAGAGTTGGCATCTGGGCCGCGCCAAAAGAGATCGAAAGGTCGTCCACGTAGAGCGTAGCGAGAACATCTTCTGGCAGCACCGAGGTGATGCCGTTGATGCTCAGGGCAAAGAGTGTGACACTGAGGACACTTCCCTGCGGGACACCCTCTTCCTGCTCCTTTGGGGCAGAGAGGGCTCCCCCCACCCGTACGCGGAATCGACGATCTCGCAAAAATTCAGATATAAACATTGTGAGGCGTCCCCTCGCCCCCATCGTGTGGAGAGTCTCCATGATACCGTATCGCCATGCGGTATCATAGGCCTTCTCCAGATCAAAAAACACCGTGGCGTAGTGCTGTCTACGAAGGAAAGCCTCGCAGACGGCATTTTCCAGTCGGAGCAGAGCATCCGACGTGGAGTGGAACTTGCGGAAGCCGCACTGTGCGGAAGACAGATGGCCTCCACTGTCCAGGAAAAAGGCTAGTCTAACATTTACCAATTTCTCCATAAACTTGCACACGCAAGAGGTTAGAGAGATTGGGCGGAAACCGGTCGGAGTAGAGTGATCTCTCCCCGGTTTGCGAAAGGCAAGCACAGTAGCGATTCGCCAAGAGTCTGGGAGAAGACCTTCCACCCAGATCCTGTTGAACAAATCTAACAAAAAGGCCATGCCTCGCTCACCCAGGTGTCGAAGCATGGCGTACGGGACATCGTCCGGACCATGGGCGGTGTCCGCGAACGAAGCGAGAGCGGAACGCAACTCACTCACAGTAAACTTGTCGTTGAAGTGTTCTCCGCCTCTGGAGGTAAAGTCCAGCCGGCGGCCTTCCGCGACATCACGACGTGCATTGAATGCTGGCGGAGCAGCATCCCGGCTAGAGAATGCGGTCGCGAAGGATTCCGCCACGGACGTGGGGTCCGAGATTGCGGTCCCATTCTCCTGGAGAAAGGGAGGGGGGTCCTGCGAGAACTTGCCCCGAATCCTTTTGACTCGCTTCCACACCTTAGATAAAGGGGTCTTCCCGTTAAGTGAAGACACGTATGCCCGCCAAGAAGAGCGGCGGGCGTGCTTCCAAATATACACAGCCCGACGAAATTCAGCGACAGTGAAATCGTTCGGGCGGCGCTTATAGCGCATGTAGGCATAACGCTTCTGTTTGAGGGCCGTTCACACTCGGCCGACCACCATGGGAGTGGTCGGCGTGCAAAACGGCCAGACGTCCTAGGAATAGTAGTCAGGCCCACGGCGATGAGGTTGCCGGAGAAGAACTCAACGGCCTCATCTACCGACCTAAACTCCTCGACTGAGATAGAGAATTCAGTCATTTCCTGAAATGCAGGCCACCGCGCCCGCGCCAAGCACCACCGAGGTGGTCTCTCAGGCGGCAGTTGCCCTGAAAATGATATTTGAATGGGAAAGTGATCACTACCATGGAGGTCATCGACCACCCCCCAATCAAAATCAGGCTGTGCATCCGAAGAGCACAAAGATAGGTCAAGGCAAGAAAATGAAGCGGTTCTCGGACAGTGATGCGTAAACTCATCCACGTTTAGGACACCCATCTCAAGCTCTTCAATCAGATCGGCAAGGACTTGTCCCCTGGGATTTATGGAGTAATCTCCCCAGAGAGGTTTGCCTGCCATTCAGATCTCCAAGCAAGAGATAAGGCCTCGGCAACCGTGCCACGAAGCGGCGGAAGTCTCCCGCGTCGAAGTCAGCTGACGGTGGAATGTACGCAGAAATGATAGTATACCTCCTATCCAGGTGCAGCTGCACAGCCACTGCCTGAAAGGAGGTATCTAAAGAGAAAGGAAGAACGGAGACATCATGCCAGGTGTAAACCGCTCATCCCCCAGCCCGGCCATCCCGTGGTGGTGGGATCGCAAGACCCTTATACACCGGAAGGGCGGGCAGGGGGTACGCGCCTAGCATTGTCTCCTGCAAAACGATAGCTAACGGGGAACGGGACGCGACGAGCCTCCGCAGCTCCTCCCAGTTGGCCCGGAGTCCACGGAAATTCCATTGAAGGAATATGCCCTCCAGGCCTAGCTCATGGGAGACGCGGGGGCCCGCCTCGAACTGAAGACCCTCACGGGAATGGCCGTACGCTTCCCGGGGGCAGAACCACGGGCGCTGTTGGCCGGACAAAGCGCTGAAGGCGCTGTCACCTTCGAGGACTTATTTGGGGAGGTTGGGCTCGCCATGCGAGTCTTTTCCTCCCTCCGCCTCGAAACCTTAGGCGGGCGTTGCGGCTTCGGAGGCGGGGGGCCCTCTTTTCGAGGAACCACCGTCTCCGAGCCACTCTCTCCACCTCGGGGCGTCGGCGAAGGAGCCGAAGCTCCTTTGTTGCTGTCCTCCTTTCGGGGAACAGCTTTAGGAACCCCGGAAGATGGCCTAGCGACCATCTTCAGGGGTGTTGCCTCCTGTGAGTCTAACGACTCGGTGGAGGCGCGTGGCCGTTTCGCCTTACGGGAAACGGTCACGCTGGGGAAAGTGGGGGAACCCTGGTTTTAGCCGGCGCTGGGTATGAACCCTTTTTGCCGCCAGCTTTACCAGGGGAGCGCCCGGGTTGAGTAGAGCCCGAAGAAGGGCTCCGAATGGGCGCGGAAACAACCGTGCTCGTTGGCCTGGATGGGCCAGGAGCAGAGGGTGCCTTTCTAACTATTGGGGCATATGACGTCCCAGGCAGAGCCAGGCGCGCCAGGACCAAGTCCTTAGCCTCGCGGAATGAGAGTCGTTCCTGGGCCTAAACGGCCAGGATTTCTTTCTCAAGGAGATATTCACCACATTACTTCGAAGATGCAGGGTGCGGCTCTCCGCAATTGACACACTTGGCCACACACGATTTGGACTTATCGTATGCGACCTTGGAGCAATTTACACAGACTTCGGGTGACCCCGACTTTGCACGTCTACATGAGCGATTCGTATGGCCGAAGCGGTGACAGTAATAGCACCGCCGCGGCAGTGGCACGAATGCCTTCACGCGGTAGCGGTACCAACCGGCACGCACCGACTCAGGAAGCTTGTCACAGTCGAACGTGACAAAGAGTGTAGGGGTGGGTCTCGAGGCCCCTTCCTGTTTTCTCATCACACGTTCGACCTTGACCGCCCCATGGTCGGCCAGCTCTAGGGTGATGTCCTCAATGGAGTAGTCAACGAGTTCCCTCGCATAAACTACTCCTTTCACAAAGTTCATGGTAGAGTGCGGCGTCACACTCACCGGGGTGCCATGAAGTGTCCGAAGAGCACTTATCTTGGCCGCCTCGGCGGGATTCGCCGCATTCGCCAGAAGGCTCCCGTTCGAGAAACGACCCACCTTCGGCTCTCTACCAATTGCACTAGCTAATCCTCTCCTCTGATGGATCATGTTGCCCTTGGATAACATGGTGCCATCAGTGGAGCGAATAACGAGGAAGCGTTTGAAGCCAGCGGGCTCGAAAACGCCAGGTAACCTCTGAATCAGGGGCCCCAATGTCATCGAGGCTCCGCCCTGTGCACTCTTGGTCTTAGTCTTAGTCAGGGGCTCCGCACACGAGGGGGTAGAGGGGCCGGATGTGCCGATCTTGGCTTGGTCACCTATCAAAGTGTCAGCAGACCCATCCGTCCCCGCAAGCCCCGCGGATGGAGAGGAGCCCCGAGTCTTTTTGGTCTTTCTTGTCTTTTTATTCTTCTTTTTAGGAGAGGAGGGCGGGGAATGAACCCGCTTCTCACCTCCGCCGGCAGAAGCCACCATGCTAGATGGACCGGCCTCAGCCAGGTCCCTCTCCGAAATGGAGAAGGTCCCGGTAGTCGTAGGGGCACCTTTCGGAGGAGATCCCTCCCCTCCTTGTACTGCCTCGGATCCCTCAGCCGTTTGAGAAGGACCTTGCATAGGAGCGGATTCGGTGCTTGGCGCCGAGCCCGGATTCCCCCCCCATGGAATGCCCTACCGTCTGAGACTGGGGTTTCTCAAGCACCATGTGTGTCATAGGAGGGGCCTCCAGTTGGCCATCCCCTCCCAAGACATCGCAGGTCCCGTTGGCTGTATTGTCACTAGTCTTGTGTGGGGAGGCACAGGCCTTGACCCCGCCAAGGTTCAATATTCTTGCCAGCAGGTCTTTTGAGGGAAGCGACCGAAGGGGCCTGGCTTCCCTCTCCCCCCTAAGGGGGTTTGCCCTACCGAGCCGCTTACACGAAGGGCGGTCGGCAGTGGGCTGCCTGCTGGCTTTCTTGGCAGTTCCCTTGGAAAGAAAAGAGGGGACTGCCGCTGGAAAAGGGGAGGTGCCCGAAAGCACCTCCAGAGAAGGGGGTGATGGGGAAGTCCCCTGCACCCGTAAGCGAAGGAGAGGAGTAAGCCTCCTCTCCGGTTAGAGAAATATGGAGGGTCCCCTGCGCAAGCAAAAGGGGGGAGGGACCTCCATCTTTACTGTGGAGCTGCACGAGGGCGGCTCCGTTGTTGTTATAGGAGGAATTAAGGGAAGATGTTTTTTTTTTGCATCATTGGGCATGGTGACCCTCTTTGTTTGACGGGACGCAATCACTCACCACCTCTTGCAGTAGTCCGCACTGCAAGAGGTGCTTACAGGCCCGGCACCGTCATTTGGGACCACCCCTCCCGCCTCGTGGCCTGGCAGTCCTTCGGCATGGCGGCTCCACCTTGAACACGGCGTAAAAAAGATAGATTTTGAAAACGAGAGGAAAAGGGATGTGAGGAAGGTATGGGTGGGGATGAAGCAGGTTGTTAAAAGCCAACCACCCCAGACCGGAGCTCAGGGGTTAAGGGACATTGTTCCCTCCCCCCTCAGCCCCGATCCGGGACGATTGGCTGAGAAGAAGGTCAGCTTCTACCCTGTGAAATTAGAGGCTGACCAGAGAAAGTTGTGGGAGAGGTTGTATGAAAAGCGACGAGGTAGGATAGGAATACAGGCTATCTGAAGGAAGGAAGAGAGGCTAAGCTGGGGCCGGATGGGGCGCTGGATCCCGTCAGCACGGCGGCCAGGATGGCAAATCGCGGCGCCCCTTACAGGGCTGACTGTTGTGAGGGGGTAGAATTCTGACTGCTGTGAGGGGGGTAGAATTCTGACTGCTGCGACGGGTCAGAATTCACATATTATCCCAAGAGGGAATTTAAGATTTGTGCAGATGTGGCGCTGGGAGAGAGATAGAGCCTTTAGATTGGCTAGGAGGGTTTGGTGAGGCTTCATATTGGCTAGTGGGCTTTTATTAGCTTTCAAATAGGTAAGGAGGCTTTCCTGAGCCTTCAGATTTGGTAGAAAGCTTTTGTGAGCCTTCAGATTAGCCTGAAGGATTTTATGAACATTCAGTTCGGTTAGGAGGCTTTTGTGAGCCTTCAGATTGTTTGGGAGGTTTTTGTGATTTTTTTCTTTATAGCCCATCTGGCGACTGCCTACTAGGGCAAAAGTCGCCGTAATCAGATCACAGCCTACTACGAGGGTAGATAAAAAAAAACAAAAAAACAAATAAGAGAAAAAAAGAAAGGCTAAGCACGAAAAAAAAACCCAAAAGACAAAGCAAAATGGAAAGGAGAAGAAAGCTCGCTCCGGCCCGCCTCCTCACGGCGCAGGAACAAACGGAGGACAGCCTCCTCCATCTGGTACCGCCACGGTACCGTGTCAGGTAACGTGCGCGAAGATCACCCAGACTGGGACATTCTACAAGAATGTGCTGAACGGTCTGGGAGACAAAGCATTCATCACAATATGGTACAGGCGAGCGCTGCATCAAATGTGGGTGCGTATCGCGTGTGCCCAATTCGGAGACGACAGAAAGAAGTCTGTAGCCTTCGCGGCATTAGGAGGTAGGTCCACGGGAACAGTCGCGGCGCAATGGCACGCAACTCTAAGAAGTTCCCCTCGACTGTCTCTCATCTTCTTTGCCAAGCAGCCCGAATTCCTGCCATGTAATCGGTGTGAAGAAGAGGGAAACGATGGTCTGGTCAAACAGTCCTCACAGACTCTTTGGCGCCCTCATTCCCCGCAATTCGCTCATATCCAGGAACCCAGCAGAAGATAATCTCGACATCTGCACGGCTCGCCAAAACCGTGGTGTCACAGATATCGCAAATCAGAGGATGCGGAGATTCCAATGTCCCCAGAGCACTCAGGGCGCGTTGTGAGTCGCTATAAATCACAATCCGGTCTCCGAACCGGGCACATCACATTATCTCCCGTACCAAGCAGTGTATTGCAATCAGATGCACGCCTGAAAGAGCCCTGCTGACTTCAAACAGAGGGGATACGGCATGGACACCGACCACATTTGGAACTTGGAGCCAACCGTATACACTGGTACGGTTCCAGCATGACACAGAGTGTGCTCCAAGAATGCAGAACGCAATACTCTCGGCGCTGTACAAGCTTTAGAAGAGGCGTGGCGTCCTGGGCAGAACCAAGGGCGTCATAGGCCAGAGAGCTATACCGAGCTATCGAAGGAGTTTCCTGGCCCAAAACACGAAGGGCTTAGGGTATGACTGACGTCTCTCGGCGGCAAAGGCACCGTCGAGATCAGCTGCGGATGCAGTGGGAGCTGTTAGCGACTGGGGGAGGGGCCGGGCTCGCGTGTACATGCAAATAATGCACTATGCACGGCGCAAAGCGAGTGGGATCTCCCAAGCATCGACAAGTAGGCTCTCAATTGGGAAAGTGCGGAAGGCACCGGTCGCCAAGGGAAGACCAGTGTGGTGGATCGAGTCCACCTTCCGCAATACACGCTCGCCTGCGGATGCATAAAACTCGCATCCGTAGTCGAACAACGAACGAACAAAGGATAGATAAATTAGTAAGGCAGTAGCCCTATCAGCGCCCAAGGCGCTGAACGTCAAGGAGCGAAGAATATCCATGGCGCGGGTATAAGAGGCCCTGAGGCTGCGAATATGAGCCTGTCAGGTGAGGCGTCGGTCAAAAACAAGACCAAGGAAACGGTGCGAGTCCACCACTTCCAGGCGAACCCCATTTGGAAACAGGTCTGGTTCAGGGTGGAGCCGTGGAAGGCGGCAGAAGTGCACCACCTTAGTCTTGGTCAAGGAAAACATATGCATGTGCGCTTCGGCATAGCGAAAGACGCGGTTCAATGCCTGTTGGAGTAAACGATCCAGAGTTGGTTAATCTAACATTTACCAATTTCTCCATCACCTTGCACATGCAAGAGGTTAGAGAGATTTGGGCGGAAACAGATCATGGTAGAGTGATCTCTCCCCGGTTTGCGAAAAGCGAGCGAAATAGCGATTCGCCAGGAGTCTGGGAGGATACCCTCTACCCAGATCCTGTTGAACAAATCTACAGAAAGGTCATGCCTTGCTCACCCAGGTGTCGTAGCATGGCATACGGGACATCCTCTGAACCAGGGGCGGTGTCCGCGGACGAAGCAAGAGCGGAACTCAACTTACACAGAGTAAACCTGTTGTTGAAGGGTTCTCCGCCTCTCGAGATAAAGTCCAGTCGACGGCCTACCGCGACATCACGACCAGCAGTGAATGCTGGCGAAGCAGAATCCCAGCTAGAGAATGCGGAGAAAGTGGCCGCGGGGTCCTGCGAAAACTTGCCCCGAATCCTTTTGACTCGCTTTCACACTTCTGCTTGAGGGGACTTCCCGTTAAGTGAAGACACGTATGCCGGGTAGGAAGAGCGGCATGCGAGTTTCGAAACATACAGTAACCTAGCCCTATCTCGACGAAATTTACCGACGGTGAAGTCATTTGGGCGGCCCTTATAGCGCATTTAAGCATAACGCTTCTGTTTGAGGGGCGCCTCACACTCAGCTAACCACCACGGAATCGATCGGCGTGCAAATGGGCAAGATGTTCTAGGAATAATAGTAGGCCCATGGCGATGACGTTGCCGGAGAAGAATTCAACGGCCTCATCTAACGACCTAAATTCCTCGACTGAGAACTAAAAATAGGTTTTTTCCAGAAATGCGGAACACCGCGCCAAGCACCACCGGGGCGGGCTCTCAGGCGGCAGCGGCCCAGAAAATGACATTTGAATGGGAAAGTGATCACTACCCACCACTAAAAATCAGGCTGTGCATCCGGAGAGCACAAGGATAGAACGAGACAGGAATATGAAGCGGTTTTCGGGCAGTGATGCGTAAACTCATCAACATTTAGGACACCTATCTCCAGCTCGTCAATCAGGTCGGCAAGAACCTGACCCCTGTGATTGATCGAGTAGTCTCCCCAGAGAGGGCGTCTCCCGTTAGGCTCCCTGAGCAAGAGAAAGGTCCTCAGCAACCGTGCCACGACGGGGCGGAAGTGCCCTGCGTCGAATTCAGCTGACAGTGAAATGGACGCAGAAATAACGGTATACCTCCTATCCAGCTACTGCCTTAAAGAACGGAGACATCATGACGAGTGTAAATGTCGGATCCTCCTGCTCGGCCACCATCCCTTGGTTGTCGGTCGAAAAGCACTTATACCCTGGGAGTGGGCAGGGGGCACGCACCCAGCATGGTCTCCTGCAAAAAAATAATTATGGGATAACGGGACGAGACGAGCCTCCGCAGCTCCTCCTAGTGGGCTCGGATTCCGAGGCAATTTTGTTGAAGGAATATCAATATGTCCTCCAGGCCTAGCTCGGAAGAGATGCGGGGGTCCATCACGGGAATGGCCGTACGCTTCCCGGAGGCAGAACTCTGGGCGCTGCCTTCAAGTACTTAGAGGGAGAGGTTGGGCTCGCCATGCGAGTCGTTTCCTCCCTCCGCCTCGAAACCTGAGGCAGGGCGGGGCAGTTCGTGGGCTGGGGTCCCTCCTTTGGAGGATCCGCCGCCTTCAAGACCCCTAGTCTAGCACTCAGTGTGGGCGTAGAAGGTGAAGCTCCTTTAGTGTTATCCTACTTTCGGGAGGCAGCTTTATAAACACAGGAAAATGGCCTCACGACCAACTTCAGGCATGTTGCCTCCTGAGAGAGTAACGACTTGTGGAGGCGTGCGGCCGTTTCACTTTACGGGAAACAGTTACGCTGGGGTAAAGAGGGGGAGCCGTGGTTTTAACTGGGGCTTGGTGTGAACCCTTTATGCGGGAAGCTCTACCAGGGAAGCGCCGGGGGTGGGTAGAACCCGCAGAAAGGTTCCGAATGGGTGCGGAAACGACCGTGCTCGTAGGCCTGGATGGCCGTAGTACAACTCCACGGCAGTGGCACGAATGCCTTCACGCAGTCACGATACCAGCCGGCATGCACCGACTCAGGGAGCTTTTCACAGTCGAACGTGACGAAGAGTATACGGGCGGGACTCAAGGCGCATTCCCAAATTTTTCATCACACGCTCGACTTTGGCCGCCGCTCCATTTTCAGCCAGCTCTAAGGTGATGTCATCTATGGAGTAGTCCCGGAGTTCCCTCGCATAAACTACTACTTTCACGAAATTCATGGTAGAGTGCGCCGTCACACTCACAGATGTGCCATCTAGTGTCCTAAGGGCACTAATCATGGCAGCCTCGGAGGGATTTGACGCATTCGCCAAAAGGCTCCCGGCCGAGAAATGAGTCATCTTCGGCTCTCTACCAATCACAATAGCTAAAGCTCTCCTCTGATTGATCATGTTGCCTAAGCATGCTGCCATCAGTGGAGCGAAAAAATAAGAAGCGTTTGAAGCCTGCGGGCTCGAAAACGCCAGGTAAAGTCTAAATGAAGGGCCCCAATGTAATCAAGGCTCCGGTCTGCGACTTGAAATTTTAGTCTTAGTCAGAGACTCCCCTCCCCACCTGGGGCAGATGTGCCAATCTTGGCTTGGTCGCTTACTAAAACGGCAGCGGAACCGTCCGTCCCTGTGGCTCCCGCGGAGGGAGAGGAGCCCTTATTTTTTTTTGTCTTACGATTTTTATTCTTTTTAGGAGAGGAGGGCGGGAAATGAACCCGCTTTTCTTCTCCGCCGGAAGGAGGCCCCGAGGCCAGATGGACCGGCCTCAGCAAGATCCTTCTCTGAAATGGAAGTCTTGGCTGTCACACTGACACCAGCCGGTGGAGGAGATCCCTCCTCTCCTTGTGAGGCTTCGGGGACCCGAGCCGTCTCTGGAGCAGCTTGCACAGTGGCGGAAACGGCTTCCGTGATTGGCACAGATCCAGGTTCGACCCCATGTAAGATCCTACCGTAGTGGGGCATGGACGGATGGGCGCTGCCATCCCTTGTCCCCCCTAAGAGGGTTGGCCCTATCGAGCTGGGAGCTGTCAATATTCGGCCGCTTGTGTGCTTTCTTGGCAGTTCTCGGTGAAAGAAAAGGAGGGACTGCCACTGGAAAGAGGGAGGCGCCTCCAGAGATGGGGGTAAGGGGGAGTCCCCTGCATCCGTAGGCCTAGGAGAGGAGTAAGCTTCCTCTCCTATAGAAGAAATGTGGGTCCCCTGAGAAAGCAAGGGGCGGGGGAAACACCCATTTTTTTCCGTGGAGCTGCGCGAAGGTGGCTCTGACGATGTAGTGGGGAAGGTTGAAGGGAAGTATTTTTACAGAACGCATCATTGGGCATGGTGACCCTACTCATCATTGGGCATGGTGACCCTACTCATCATTGGCACGGTGACCCTACTCATCATTGGCATGGTGACCCTACTCATCATTGGGCATGGTGAGCCTATTTGTTTCGCGGGACGCATACGTTAATCACCCCACGCAGTAGCCCGCTCTGCGAGGGCTGAACTGAACACGGGGACGGCAGAGCCAGCTACCACCATTTAGGACCACACCTCTTGCCCAGTGACGAGGCAGCCCTTCGGCATGGCGGCTCCACCTTGGGTTGGGCGAAAAATTGATACAGTGGAAAGAGAGAGAAAGGGTATATGAGGAGGATGAGGGTTGGGGTGAAGCAGGTTGTTAAAAACCCACCAGCCCAAAATGCAGCTCAGGGGTGAGAGAGCGTTGTCCCCTTCCCCCTCAGCCCCGATCCGGGATGGTTGGGTGATGGAAGCTGGTCAGTGTCTACCCTGTGAAATTAGAGGCCAACCAGAGAAAGTTGTGGGAGAGGTTGTAGGAAAAGTGAGGAAGTAGGGTAAGAAGACTGGGTGTCAGAAAAAAGGAGAAGAGGCCAACTGGGGTCAGACAGGGTGCTGAGTCCCGTCAGCCCGGAGGCAAATTGCTGTGCACTTACGGGGGATGGGTTTTGTGAGCCTTGATTGGCTAGGACGCCTTTGTGAGCCTTCAGATTGGCTAGGAAGCTTTTGTGAGCTTCCAGATTGTCTAGGAGGCTTTTGTGAGCCTTCATATTAGCTAGGACGCTTTTGTGAGCTTTCATATTGGTTAGGAGGCCTTTGTGAGCCTTCGGTGGCTACGAGGCTTTTATGAGCATTCAGATTGGCTACGAGGCTTTTATGAGCCTTAAGATTAGCTACGAGGCTTTTGTTAGCCTTCAGATTGGCTACGAGGCTTTTGCTAGCCTTCAGATTAGCTACGAGGCTTTGATGAGCCTTAAGATTGGCTAAGAGGCTTTTGTTAACCTTCAGATTGGCTAGAATCCTTTTGCAAAAATTTAAAACAATTGTTTTGTCTTTTACTCGACGTTAAAAGGGAGGGGGGTATTCCAGTATAAATAGAAAATTAAATAAATATTTTCTTCTACCTCTCTTTCTTTTGAAGGTCAGAAGTCATAGAGGCAGTCTCAGGGTCCGCTCGGGTGTAAGATGGCTGTCCCCCCAATAACCGCTGGCGGTCGATGTCTTCTTCCATGTGTGCGAAGGCATGATCTCCGATATTCACGGAGGTCTGGAACTGCGCCGAGAGTTCACCATGGTCCTCCAGATCTGAGGACATGATAAAAAAAACAACAAGTAAACACATTGATTTTCATTTATGCTCAGAGATAATCATTAGTATAGGGTGTCCAGCAAAGTTACTATGCACTGGAAATAGTATCGTCAGGAGTAGTTGTCGGATTCACTGTTGCCATAGCACCCGTCGCAGGTGGTAAAATAGTCCGGATACCTCTTTCGGGCCGGGGGGGGATCAATATATGCAGGAAGAACCGTTACGCGATACTTTACTACATTCATTTTCTGCCCCTCCCCAGCTCCCGTGCGACCTACTAAAATACCCTCCCAACTCAACTAGTTAAATAAACGGGAGAAGGCCGGCCTCCCCCCAAAAGTCTATAAGTCCACCAGTCAATGTGCACGAACTCGTCCCAAGTACAAGGGACAGGCGGTAGCAACCATGATTCGTTTATGGCAAATACCATATGTTAAGGAGAATGCGTCAGTATATTGCACGAGAAATGGCACCAGCACGGACAAGAAATCATACCAGCACTGAACCTATATCTTGGGTGAAACTCGACCACCAGCCAAGTGGTCTACAAGATGAGACGACTCATCCAACTAAGGGTTCAAATGTCTTCGTTCCAACTTTCTTAGGGAGATTTTTCTTTTCTGAGCCCTATTTTTAGCGTGGCAAAGCTCTCGGTCCTTTTCTGGGGGGGTGGCCACGTCGATATGAAGCGCCTCTGATAAACGTAGCCACGCATTCATCCCCGCTGTATTGATTTTACTTCTCGGTTCACCCATCATCTTTCTGCTGCTCATATCTAGGAGTGCGTGCCCTCCACGCCTCAATGCCCGCTAAAAGACCTGCTTTAAATAGAGGGTGAGCAATTTCTGGAGATTTGCGCTCCCTAAGGTTCAAAGCGACGCAAGGTTCGGATTAATCGGGCTATAAACTTTCAACACTTTAACTTCTCTCTACTTCAACTTCTGTACGAATTACTCATTACTAACTTTTTTTAGCGGATATACCCTGCTTAGTTAAGAAAACAAACGAGGAGAAATCAAATGATGTATCTCGAAAAGTAACCGTCAGCGCGCCGGCCGTTTCCCAATACTGTCATCGAAAACAATGAACAAACGATGCCGTCCACGCGGTGCTGCCCCGACCTAGCCAATTTTATTTTATTAAGTGCTCGCAAGGTCAAGATCAGCAGAATCTTCTGACGGGCCCGAAAATGCGTCGATTGGTCTCTAGCAGGGGGATGTCTTGCTGCCGTGGCTGATGGGACTAAGGCACCCCCTCCCCCCTGGACTCCAGCATCTAGCTACCATGCTTTAATTAAGATCCTACAATAATCTAGACAGTTTCCTCGAATGCCCACTGCCCAGACTAATCCTTCCCCATGTGTTCCCCATATAACGCTTATACACCGACCTAAATTACCCCCTGCCCCAAGGAGGATAAGACGAGAAACCTAAGGTAAGCGCCACCCTTGGCGATTGATGACAGTGCCATCGATTAAATCCAAGCCTCCGGCAGCCCATCGGCCTCGGAAGTTTGAATGCACGCTGACGCAAATACATCGCACGAATTGGCGCTCCATCTCCTCGTAAGGAGCCATGGGCGAGTCACGTACTATCTCCACTTAGCCCGTACACGTAATCAACTGGGTGGGAGACGGGGCAGACACCTTTAGGAAGTACCCAGGGTGCTTTTAACTTCACGCCCACGTGGCACACATCGGCTCTTTTGATCTTCAGCCCATGGTATTATTCTAACCGGTGGAGTGTATGAAAAACATACACGCGAGGTGAACGGGGTATAAATCTATAAACCTTTCATTCGAACGCCAAACTTCAAATGTAGGAACCATTATCATGACGACCATCGTCCCCGAGATACGCATTATTAGACCAGTGTCATCCAATTACGTGGAAAAGGGAGGCCTTGTCCCCAAACCGGAAAATGAAGGCTGTGTGTAAGGCGTATGGCTTCACACCGAGCACCAGCACAAGGCTATTGGGCCTCCACAGCGGGGAAGAAGCACCTCCGCCACCTTCGTCCACCACTCGTAAACGAGAAGGAAACGACCGGAATAAATAGGGATTGGAAAGAAAACCCTGCAAGACAAAGCCTTCCCCTTTCTCTTGCACGTTTGAGAATGGGAAAATGAAAGAGCGCAGACAAGGAATATTGAGCGGGGCCCAGAAGTATTGAGCATTGAACCGGATTATGTCTTATTTATTTGCAAAGAGCTCCAAACTGGAAATTAACAGTTAGGGGCAAGTAATAATAATAATAATAAAAGATCCCACGAAGGTCTAGACCCCAGAGAGCGGTTGTTTCGCGTAGGATAAGAAACACGAATATCGGGGCTCTGTATGACGTCATGCAGGACACGAGGGAGATTCCGAGCAAAACAGAAAATGCGGTCGCTTTTGGACGAGTGACGAGGAAGGGTCACGGTGGAGATAGTTCAAGTTATTGTTATTAAAATAAAGGAGAGAGAGAAAGAGATTAACAAAGATAGGGAAAGTAAAGCGTATTATATAAAGAGTCGAAGTAGTAAAGATATGGTAAGTGAAACTGTGTTGAAAGTATGTAGCCTGAGTACACCTATTTCTTTTTAATGAGTCTATCTGGCGAATGCCTACTAGGGCAAAAGTCGACGTAATCACTTTATGGCCTAATAATAGGCTATTTAAAAACAACATGCCAAAACCAAATAACAAAAACAAAACAAAAGAAGCAAAAAAAGGAAGCACGTTCCGCGTCGGGGAGAGGTCCACCTCCGCCTGGCGCAGGAGCATGCGACCTACAACAAAGTCAAATATAATAAAGGTCAGATAGTCTACAAGTCTGTGTACACGAACCCGTCCCGAGTACCGGGGACAAGCGGTAGCTACCCCGCTCGTTTCGGTACCGGGTCAGGTAACGTGCGCGAAGATCATCTAGCCTGGGAGATCCAACAAGAATGTGCCGAACAGCCTGCGAGAATACAGTCTTCACAGTAGGGCGCAGGCAAGCGCTCCATCAAATGAGGGTGCGTCCCGCGAGTGTGTCCAATTTGGAGGCGACATATACACTGGCACGGATCCAGAGTGACACGATGTGTGCTCCAAAAAGGCTGAACGCAATACTCCGGCGCTATAGAAGCTTTGGGAGCAGAGAAGTGTGGCGACAAATAGTTAAAGGTGGTAACCCTCTAGGCTGGCGTGCTTGGCAAAACCAGAGGCACCACCAGCCCGGGAGCTACACCGAAGTCTCGGAGTTTCCTAGCCCTAAGCCAGGGCATGACTGTCGTCTCTTGGCGGCAGAGGCACCGTCGAAAGTGGTTGCGGATGCACTGAGAGCCGTTGGCGACTGAGGGAGGCGCCGGGTTCACGCGTACAGGCGAATAGTGCATTTTGGACGGCACAGAGCGAGTGGCATCTCCCCAGTATCGATAAGTAGGCTCCAAATGTGGGACGTTGTGGGACGTGGGGAAGGCACCGATCGCCACGAGCAGACCGGTATGGTGGATCGAGTCCACCTTCCGCAATACAAGCTCGGCTGCGGATGCATAAAACTCGTAACCGTAGTCGAGCTTCGAACGAACAAAGGATCGATAGAAAAGTAAGGCAGTAGCTCTATCAGCACCCCAGGTGCTGAACGTCACGGGACGATGAATGTCCATGGCGCGGGTACAAGAGACACTAAGGCTGCGAAAATGAGCCTCCAGATGAGGCGTCAGTCGAAAAAAAGACCAAGGAAATGGTATGAATCCACCACTTGACGCAAAACCCGTTTATAAACAAGTCGGGGTAGAGGTGAAGCCCTGGATTGCAGTAGAAGTACCACAGCTTAGTCTTGACCAAGGACAACCGAAACCTGTGCACTTCGGCATATCGAGAGACGCGGTTCAATGCTTATTGGAGTCGATGCTCCAGAGTTGGCATCCGGGCCACACCAAGAGAGATTGAAAGGTCGTCCACGTAGAGCGTTGCGAGAAAACTTTCCGGCAGCACCGAAGTGATGCCGTTGATACTCACGGCTCAGGGCAAAGAGTGCAACAGTGAGGACACCTGCCTGCGGGACACCCCCTTGACCTCTCCTTTATCAGCCAGCTCCTCTGTGATGCCTTCAAACGATTAGTCCATAGTGCGGCGTCACACTCACCGGCGAGCCATCGACTATCCGAATGTCACCTTCGGGTCTCTACCAGTCAATCCAGGTAAAGGCCTCTTTTGATGGAGTATGTGGCCTTTAGCCAACCTGGTGCCATCAGTGGAGCGAATACTAAAAAGTGTTTGAAGCCGGTATGCTTAAAAACACCAGGTATTATTTATTTTTGTTATTAGTTTTTTTTATGCACAGTCCTTATTTTGGCTCAGTGTGCTCCTTTTCTTTTGTTCAATCATAATCCTTTCCGGATCCTTCTATATTTCAGCCTCTTCCACAAATTTTTGTATCTTTCCTGTTACATTGGAGTCATCACCTAGCATACTTTTTAGGCTCAGAGATGTAATGACACCATCAGTTCTGTAATGCCTTATTCGGCTCTGCCTATAATTAGGGCATTCACTCAAAATATGATGGACATTCAAAGGTATGTAGCAATCTTCACAGAAAGGTTGTTCTTCTCCTGTCAGTAGGTTAACATGAGTGATTCTAGTGTGTCCTATGCATAGTCTTGTTAGTAGGGTTTCATTTCTGTGTAGTTTGGAGTGAGAGGTGTTAAATGGTGTTAAATATGACCCTCTTGATTTCAGGGTAAAGATCTTTTGCAGGTATTTTTACTCTAGTGTCTAAGTTTCTATTCCTTGTTGCGTCTTTAGCCTTTCCATCTGCTCTTTCCTTTCTGGGAATGCCTAAATGTCCAGGAGACCAACAAAAGTTTATGTTTATGCCTCTTGCTGATAAAATTCCCATCCAGTTATGAATTTCTTGAACTAGAAGGTGGGTGGAGTACTTATTTGTTATAGCAGTAATAGCACTCTGGGAGTCTGAGAATATTACAAAGTTTAAGGATCCAGTATGTAAGGTATATGGAAGTGCCATATATATTGCTCGCAATTCTACAGTTAGCACGCTGGTGGCTCCCAGCAGCTATCTTGAGTACGATTAGTTTGGAAAGATAGCTGAGCATCCAACACCCTCCGCCTGCCTGGATCAATCAGTGTAGATAGGAGTTTGTCCTCTATGTTTGGTGAATCTATGGGCTTCATGTTCCATCCGTAAAATAGAGTCAGGAGTACCTGCTCTGCTTTCAATATATTTCTCACATGGGGGTTGCAAAGATAGACACCAAGGCTCTCTATGGTGATGGACAGAGGCTATAATTAATGTTGGAATATTTGGTAAGTTGAGCTGGGAATTTAATTGTCTCATTCTATATCCAAGAGTTGTGTGTGTTCTTGGGTTAGCAAACAGGTGGTCATTACCAGTATCTGAAATGATACCATGGGCTGGTGTTCCTGGCATTTCACAGAGTCTAGTATATAGTTGTAGGCTTAATTTGTTTCTCCTATCATAAAGGGAGGGTCCTCCTGACTCACAATATAAGCTAGGAATTGACGATGTTCTGAAGGCTCCTGTACATAGACGAATTCCGAGATGGTGTACTGGGTCCAATAGTTGTAGGGTTGTTTTTGGAGCAGATGAATATATAGGACATCCATAGTCTAGTTTATTCTGTATGATCATTCTATAGATGTGGAGCAAAGATGCTCTGTCAGCACCCCAGCTCTTTATGACAATGCTTTCAGTATATTCATGTTCCTGAGGCATTGATTCCGTAGATTTAATATATGTGGCTTCCATAAGAGTTTCCTGTCTATAGTCATTCCAAGGAATTTAATTTGGTCAACCATTTCTAACTGATTTCCACCTAGATATAGGTCAGGTTCAGGATACATTCCTTTTAGTTTTGTTAGGTGCATTGCTTTAGTTTTGGTAAGATTAACTAGAAAGCCATGATTTATTAGCCAGCTATACGCTCTATTTAGTGCTAGTTGGACTCTGTGGACTAAGGATGGCAAATAAGGACCATGAGCATAAACAGCAAAATCATCTATGTATAGGGTGCAGTTAGTATGCTGTGGTAAAATTGTGGAGACTTCACTGATTGCTAATGAAAATAAAGTACAGCTTAGGACGCTTTCCTGTGGGACACCCTGATGTTGAATATGCTGTTCTGAGTAGTTTTTATTGATCTTTACTTTAAATGTCCTGTTGGATAGGAAGTTATTGATAAATTTAGGCATGTTGCCTCTCAGTCCTGCTTTATGGAGATTTTGTAGTATTCCTTCTCACCAAGTAGTGGCAAATGCCTTTTGCAAGTCAAAGAACACAGCGATTGTATGTTGTTTATTTGCAAATGACATTTTGATAGCACTGTCTAATCTAACTAAGACATCTGTTGTGCTTCTACCTTGGCGGAATCCATATTGCTTCTCTGATATTACTCTCTTTTTCTCCAGAGTCCATACAAGTCTTTTATTGACCATCTTTTCCATCAACCCTCACATACAGCTCGTTAGTGAAATTGGTCTATAGTTTCCAGCAATGAAGGGGTTCATGGTACTTAGTGCATATTTTAATTCTTCCAATGTAAATTCTTTATTATATTTCTCATCATCACCTCCATCAAAATTGAGTGGCACAGCCATCGCCCTACTCATAAACTGTGGATGTTGAGATCCACAAGAGATATCTGAGAGTGTAATCCCAAACATCTCTGCGGCCATTCCTGGGTCAGCAACTATATTACCATTCTCTCTTTTCAACATAGGTGGGGGTGTTGTTTTGTATTTACCATTGAGTCTATGGATCTTCTGCCAGATTTTATTGATGTTTGTGTCACTATTGATACTTCAAACATAATTTGACCAGGATTCTTTTCTCTTAAGCTTGATAAGTAATCTAAAAGTTGCTCTTGCTCTATTGTATTCCATTTTTCTCCTTAGCCGCATTAGCTAGTTCGGGGCACCACCATGGTACCACTTTGGGTTTCATCTTTCCACTCAACATGGGTATTGATTGCTGAGCTGCACTTTTGATGTGTTCATTGATATGAGCAACAGCAGCATCAACAGAGTCAAATTCATCTACAGTACGTAGTGGTACTGCTTGCTCTGCAAATAGTGGCCAATTTGCTTTATCTATAATAAATTTCTGTGTGATATTTACATTATCCCCTCCCAATAGCTGTAATAAAATCGGAAAATGATCACTGTCATATAGATCCTTACTGATTTTCCATTCAAAATGCGTCTTACATCAGATCAGCAGATAGACAGATCAATGTGAGATGTTGTACCAGTTTGAAAATGAAGGTGAATTGGCTGGCATTCATTTAGTATATTGAAGGGGTTATTCTCTAGGAATGACGCTACTATCTCTCCCTTATGGGTGGTAATTGAATCTCCCCAGAGAGTATATCTGGCATTGTAGTCTCCAAGTATTAGGAATGGTTCTTCTGGGAGCTGATTTGCCAGTGTTTCTAGTTGTCTGCGGTCTATTTGACTATCTGGGGTGATATATATGTTGCATACACTGTAAAGTTGATCAAGTTTGATGCAAATTGCCATGGCTTGCAAATTTGTGTCCAGAGTTATTCTGTCATAGGGTGTTCCATCTTTTATCAAATTGAAATACCCTAGGCATGTCTTTCTCCTGGGCCATGTTGGTTCAAAAGACTAAATCCGGCAGGAGGTCTCAATTCATGTAAGCCTTCCATGGTTTCCTGGATACACGCACAACTGCAATTTGTGTCCTTGAGTAGTAACCTTAACTGATGGTAGTTAGCACAGTATCCACGTATATTCCATTGAATAATAGACATCTTAGAGAAAAAGGAAAAGTCTATTTTACTTCCACCTGCTCTTCTTCTCTTCCTTCTTTGGTCTTTGTTGAGTTTTGTTGGAATCTATCTTAGTAATATCTTTATCTTTTCTCATTTTATCATATTTCAGTTCTGTTTTTTGTTTTTTTATGTAATGGGGTAGCAGGCTCTGGGGATCAAAGGAAGAGTCCTGTGTCCTGAAACTTGTACTCTTAATTTCTGTATGGTGTTTACATTTCACTGTCTCGTGGTCATTATTTAACTCTTGCCTTGAGTCTTTTGTTTTCATTGCTTGTTTTCTATTTATGGGGTTTTCTTCATTTTCTTTTGTCATTTTGGGGTTTTCTGGTGTTTTTTCTGATGTTGGTTGGACCAAGTCAGCCTGAGACGTGTGTGCAGGTGGTGGCAGCTTAAGATCATCCTCAGGACAGTCCATGTCTCCCCCATCTACAGAGTGCCCATGGCCAGCAGAGTAATCCATCCAATTTTGCTTTAAGTTTTTCTCTGCATATTTTCCTTTTTTTTTTTTTCTTCAGGAGAATTTTCAGGGGATTGCAAAATTCTCCTTTTTGTTCGCTCTGGAGTTTTGCGTTTGGTTGATAGGTGAGAGTCTTTTGTCTTAAAAAATTCACCATCCGTCACTCGAGGAGGGGTCAGGGGCCGAGAACCCCCACCCATAGATGACTCAGATGCTGTTACACAGTTATCAGTAGTCATCCCAGAAGTCACAATCGCCGATGCTCGGTTATCGCCATCTCCATTATGTGATGCAGGGCTAACCCTACATCCACTCGCATCCTCTTCTGCAGATGATGGTGTTATCTCTTCATCATCTGTATTTCCCTGAAATGGTATAGGTACAATTGTGACAACATCGGCCCTCTCTCTGCAAGGAGTCGGTGCTTCTCTTCCATTTGCACTTTCCTTAGCAGATGGGGGTGCTGCCCATCCCCCAGCTGTCTTCCGTGGAGGTATAGCCACTGTGGGGAAATCCCACGTGGAATTTCTTGTCCAGCACGGAACGTCCATGCCCTGTAGAAGGTTCTGTTAGGCTTAAATTGGTAAGCTTGGTAAGCCTCCCCCCCCTTCCACAAGCTGTAGCCTCGAACCACATCCACCTTTACACGGGTTAGAATATCCTCGGCAAGAAGATTCGAGGCCATTCGAGAGTAGAGCTGTTTCCCACTACCCCCCCCCCCCCGCGCGTGGAGGTGGAGAGCCTCAGACATATATAGTGCTCGTTTCCCATGAGGAAGAGACAGAGTTGATAAGTTTCGCCCGGACCCAAGAAGATTCCCCTAGTTCCAAGTCAGGTGCTAACAACAAAGCAAAGTGACGGCTGAACTATTTGTGTATTGAAATTAGCACCAGCCAGTGAGGTAATTCCATTTAACGATCGCTACCGAGCGATTTATCCGATTTCACTCATCAACTGTCGAAGCCCTCCTCGGTTTCGGGTGGCTGAAATACTCTCCCCTGGACCAGACGTCACCGCCCCTCCCCCCTTTTTGAAGAACCGTCATCACTTTAACATCCCGCTCAGAAGTTCCAAGCGGCCTCACCTCACATGCAGAAGATATCCGAACCAGGGGATGCGGAGATTCCAATGCCCCGAGAGCACTCAGGGCGCTTTGTGAGTCGCTATAGATCACAATCCGGTCTCCGAACCGGGCACGTCGCGTAATCTCCCGTACCGAGTGGTGTATTGCCACCAGCTCGGCCGTGAAGACAGACGCAGCGCCTGGTAGAGCCCCGCTGACTTCAAACAGAGCGGATACGGCTTGGAAGCCGACCCCCTCTTGGGACTTGGAGCCATCCGTATACACTGGAACGGTTCCAGCGTGACATGAGGTGTGCTCCAAAAAGGTCGAACGCAATACTCCCGGCGCCGTACACGCTTTGGGAGCAGAGGCGTGGCGACAAATAGCTAAATATGGTACCCTCCAGGGTAGCGTCGAAAGGACCCGACATAATCCAGGCGACTCTGTTCTTGGACTGAGCTTTCCCACCCGAGAACGCCTCGGGGCCCGACATGCCGGTCTTGGCCTGGTGGATTGCCCAAGCTGAAGCTGACCAGTCTTTCCCCAGAGTCCTCGTGTAGGGAGAGGAAAGCTTTGTTTTCTTGGCTGTCGAGGGATGCGCAGGCAAGGAAGAGGGTCTCTTCTCCTTGGAGTCCTCGAGGGGTGCGGCGGTGCCGCCTGAGGAGGGCCTTCAAACGGACTGATTCTGATTCGGTGTTTGGCACAGAACCAAGGTTCACACACCTTGGAAACCATGGGACGGAGTCACCGCCGGGATTATCTCCTCCTCAGGAAGGGCCTCGGACTGTTCCCCCCCCCTAAGGTGTCACTTATCCCGTCCGGGGAATCAAAGAGCCTATGGCCTGTCAATGGGGCCGGGGTGACAAGATAGGGTAAGCGTCTCCCATTACCTCGACACATCTCGGATCAACGAGGTGTATGGCAAGACAGGTGACGAAGCCGTCTCTTACCCCCTCTAAGCATGTTGTGGTGGTTCACCCAACCCCAGCGGGAGGGGCGGGTACCCAGGCGGCGCTTCCTGTCTTGCCGTGATCTTAGCGGGCCCTTGAAAAAGCAAAGGGGGTAAGGCGGAACCCCCCCCCCACCTCACTCATCAAAAAAAGAGAGAAGCGCCCTCTCCGCTAGTCGTGTAGGGGCCCCTTGATAAAGCAGAGGAGGGGGGTACCTCCGTCTAAGAGGTAGAGCTGCCATCTACCTGTCAGAGCGGTATTGGATTTTAGCTTCTCATCCATCCACTAAAACCAAGGTCGGGTGAGGATTGAGAGAGAGGGGGAAGTCGTCGGAAATGCTGACGAAGCTGTTGTAAACTTTTGAAATTCTGCCAACACACGAAATTCTCCTACGTTTGCGACCACTCAAGAAAAGAAAGGGGTTGGTGGGTTATACCTCGCGTCCAACCTGTCCCATCTCGAATTTCGGACTTTTCAGGGGTCCACCCTGCGTACTTTAACAAGGGTGTTCGATAAACTAGGACAACGATCAGAAGTTACCCAGCGGCCGGTCCTTCCCCAAAGGTCGCAGCTTCCAACTGGGCTGCCAGAGAGGAAGGGCGACAAGTTGGATATCCTTAATAGGACGTAATGATCTTAGAGAGAACTGCCAAGATCTGAAGATCTGTTGTTGCAGACCCAGAGAGGGGACGCGAGAATTTTAGTTAGCTTGACAGGCAACAAGGCAGTATAAACCCCACCCGCCATCCAAGAATGGTCGCAGGGAGGTGGTTCAGCCCATTACACAGAGGAAAGTGGATATTGGGGCAAAATCAATATTCCCATTATTCAAGCCCCAACACTCAGGTCCCTTTAAGGCCTGGTCTCTTGCAACCTGCAGGAGATATAGAGGTTTCAAAGTCTATCTTATGACCTGGCATGAGGTAGCTGGTCCGGTCCTGAGTACTACATAGAACAGTGAAATGACAGTTGGTGCTTTTTAAAAGGTGAATTTGAGGACACACGAGATAGCACCATCTTCTCTTGGCAGACTAGTTGTGGAAGTTACAACCACACACCTAATCCTTCCTTACGGGTGATGGGGGTTCGGCGGGGATGGGGGGAGCATCGAAAGGCCACACCATCAAGAAATTCATTTACAAAAGGCAAACAGAAAAGACCCCGAGAATCGTTCGCTGAGAGGAGGCGGGGAGTAAAAAACCAACAGGGAATCGAGGCCAGGAATTGGAGCGATATCGAACCCATGTATCGGAATCGGCGAAGTGAGTAGTTGCGGGTATTTCGCAAGTTCACCCCCAAGCCCCAATACCATGGATGCCAATCAAGATAGAACCGGGACGCTATTTCGGTCGCACACAGAAATGAGCACCGGATCGATACTCGGGATGGAACTCGGACGGCGCTTTCACCAGAAAGTTGGGGGTGGTCTATTAGGAGTCTCCAGGAAGTGGGGAGGTCGCCGGTATACCTATTAGGAGCCACCATGTAGTGAAGAGGGCGCCGAGGGCCTTATTAGGAGCCACCAGGTGGTGAGGGGGGCGCGTGGGCCCTATTATGAGCCACTAAGTGGTGAGGGGGGCGCCGAGGGCCCTATTAGGAGCCACCAGGTGGTGAGGGGGGGGGGTGCGTGTGGGCCCTATTAGGAGCCACCAGGTGGGAGGGGAAGGGAGAAACCGACGGGGGCTCACGAACTAAAGGTATTAGAAAATATTAACGAAGACGAAAATGCAAAAAACAACATAAAAATCGGTTTTTGGGGGGGATAAAGTTTTTTAATTGTGACACGAAGCGGAGCGCAACCTCCTACACCTGGGGAGGGGATCCCAAAGGTAGGATTTTCGTAGAGAGGTAAATAGGAACGGGACCTGTAGAAAGCAGGGTGGGTTTCGTATGGTCCACCCCAACCTTTCCTCCTACCAGAGCCACAGTTTGGTTATTCAATGACTAATTTTATTTGTGCCCCCCCCCCTTGCAATACGTGCAGCCGCGACCATAAGGTTTCGGACACCGATAATCCTATGAAGGATCTTAATATTTTCATTCACATCTCAAGAGGAGTGAAATAAGGAGAGAAAAATAGTATTAAGTTATATAGGCTCTAAACAATCAACAAAAATAACAAAATTTGCTAAAACATATATTATTTTTTTTCTTAAATGCCAATCTAGAGACTGTCCTCAAGGGCATACGTTACCGTCATTAAAATTCTACCTTAGTACTCGGCTATTCTAAAGTTTGCCCCCCCCTCGAAAAAACAACAAGTATGAAGCACGTTCTGGCGTCGGTTGGAGGCCAATAAAATGGGGGAGACCAGCCTCCTCAAAAAACTCATAGTTCATAAATCTGTAAACACGAACCCGTCCCAAGTGCAAAGGACAGGCGGTAGGCGGTGCGTTTCGCGAGTGTGTCCAATTCAGAGAGGGCAGAAAGCTACATGAAGATATCGTGGCATTTGGGGGTAGGTCCATGGGAACAGTCGCGGCGCAATGGCACACAACTTTAGGTTCCCCTCGACAGTCTCCCATCTTCTTTGCCAAGCAGCATGAAGGGTTTCCCTGATTTCAGAAATTTACTTGGTGTGAAGACCGAAATGCTGGTCTGGTAGCCCAGTCCTCCTTGAGTCTTTGGAACCTTCATCGGTGGTGCCCATTCCTAGCAATTCCAACATGTCAAGAAACCCAGCAGAAGATAATGTCGACATCCACCCGACTTGCGGAAACCGTGGCGTCACAGATACGGCGAACCATGGGTGTGTGGAGACTCCAATGCCTAGAGAGCACTCAATGCGCTTTGTGAGTCGCTTAAGATCACAATCCGATCTCCGAGCAGGGCACGACGCGTTATCTCCCGTACCGAGCCATCCATATACACTGCCACAGATCCAGCGTGACACGGTGTGCTCCAAGAAGGCCGAACGCAATGTTCCAGTCGCTGTACAAGCATTGTGAGCAGAGGGGTGGTGACAGTCAAAGGTGGCGTCATGATCAGAACCAGAGGCACCACCGGCTCGACAGCTACACCGAGCTCTCAAGGGAGTTTAGAGATTGTAGTCTCTCAGCAGCATAATCACTATGGAGATCGTCTGCGGATGCAGTGAGAGCCGTTGGCGGCTGACGGAGGAGCCAGGCATCTCCCCAGCATCGACAAGTAGGCTCTCAATGGGGGATGTGCGGAAGGCACCAGTCGCAAGGCAAATGCCGGCGTGGTGGATCAAATCCACATTCCGCAATATACGATCGGCTGCTGATACATAGTCAAGCTTCGATCGAACAAAGGATGGATAGAAAAGCAAGGCAGTAGCCCTATCAACACCCCAGGTGCTGAATGTCACAGAACGAAAAATATTCATGGCAAGGGTAGAAGAGACCCTAAGGCTGCGGGGTGGAGCCGTGGATGGCGCCATAAGTGCACCACCTTAGTTTTAGCAGGGAAAACTGAAACCTGTGTTCTTCGGCATAAAGATAAATACTGTTCAATGCCTGTTGGAGTCGACGCTCTAGAGTTGTGATATGGGGCGCACCAAAAGTGAGGGAAATGTCGCCAACGTAGAGCGAAACGAGAATATCGTCCGGCAGACCAGAGATAATACCGTTACTACTCTGGGCAAAGTGTGTAACACTGAGCATACTTAACTGCGGCACACCCTCTCCCTGCTCAAATGAAAAAGAGAGGGGTCTCTCCACCAGTACGAGGAATCGATCTCGCCAAACCTCAGAAATAAAGATTGGGAGGCGTCCCTTAAATCCACACCGCGTGAAAAATCTACATTATAGTGTATCAACATGGGTATCATAGGCTTTCTCCAGATCGAAAAACACCGTGGCATTTTCCAGTCGAAGCATGCAGAGGCTGCACTGTAAGGAAGACAGGTGGCCTCTGCTATCCAGGAAAAAGGCTAGTCTTACATTTATCGACTATTCCATCAACTTGCACACGCAGGAGGTTAGAGAAATTGGACGGAAACTGGCCGGGTTAGAGTGATCTCTCCCGGGCTTGCGAAAGGCGAGCACAGTAGACATTCACCAGGAGTCGGGGAGGATATCCTCTGTCCAGATCCTTTTGAAGAAATCTAAAGAGAAAGCCATGCCTCGCTCACCTAAGCGTCGAAACCTGGCATACGGGACGTCAAACGGACCAGAGGCGGTTTCCGCGCACGAAGCAAGACCGGATCGCAACTCACTCAATGTAAACCTGTAGTTGAAGGGTTCTCCGTCTCTGGAAGTAAAGTCGGCGGTCTCAGCGACATCACGAGGTGCATTGAACGCTGATGGAGCAGCATCCAGGCCAGAGAATGCAGAGAAAGCGGTCGCAAAATCAGTCATTTCCTCAAATGCATACCACCGCACTCCGGCTAAGCACCAGCGAGGGAGGTTGGGGAGATCTCAGGGGGAGTGCCGTCCAGAAAATGACATTTGAATGGGAAAGTGATTAATATCATGGAGGTCATCGATCACCTCCCACACAAAATCAGGCTGTGCATCCGGGGAGCAGAGTGATAGTTTAAGAAAGGAAAACGAAGCGGTTCTCGGGCAATGATTCGTAAACTCGTCCATATTTAGGACAGCTATCTGCGGCTCGTCAATCAGCTCGGCAAGGACATAACCCCTGGGATTGAACGAGTAGACTTCCCAGAAGTGTCTACCGTTCAAATTCACGACCAGTAGAAAGGACCCCTGCAACCGTGGCGTGATATGGCAGTAAGTCCCACGCGTCGAAGTCGACTGACGGTTGAATGTACGCAGAAATAACAGTATACCTCCTATCCAGGTGCAGCTGCTCTGCTACTGCCTGAAATAAGGAATTTAGAGCCAAGAGAAGAACGGAGACATTATGTCGGATGTAAATGGTACATCCTCCTGCCCGACCCCTATCCCGTTGTGGTGGGGGAACAGGAAGAAACGAGCCTAGCAACTTCTCCCAGTTGGCCGGGAATCGGCGGCAATAACATTGAAGAAATATGCCCTGCAGGCCTAGCTCGTAGGGATGCGGGACCTTGTTTGAAGAGAAGACCATCACGGAAATGGCCGTACGCTTCCCGGAGGCAAACCTCCGGGCGCTGGTCAGCGAACAAAGCGGTCTCGGCTTCGATGACTTATCGGGGCAGGTTGGGTTTGCGATGAGAGTCTTTTCCTCCCTCGGTCTCGAAACTTTCGGCGGGCGAGGTGAATTCGGAGGATCTAGCGTCTCCGAGTCACCTAGTAAGGCCGTGGGGGTGTGTACGAATTTGAAGCTCATTTGGTGCTGTCCGCCTTTCGGGCATTAGTTTTAGTATCCCAGAAGAGGACCTCACGACCACCTTCAGGGGTGTTGCCTACTGTGAGTCTAGCGACTCCGTGGAGGCACGCAGTCGTTTCGCCTTACCGTTAACGGTCACGCTAGCGGAAGATGGGGAAACCATGGTTTTACCTGCAGCTGGGTGTTAACCCTTTGTGCTGCCAGCTCTACCAGGGAAGCGCCCGGGAGGGTATAACCCGCAGAAGGGTTCCGAATGGACGCGGAAACGACCGTACTAGTAGGCCTGGAAGCAGAAGGTGCCTTTTTTTAAATATAGGCATATTATTTCCCCGGTAGCGCCTGGCGCGCCAGGACCTAGCCCTTAGCTTCGCGAAATGAGAGACGATCCGTAGTCTGAACAGCCAGGATTTCCTTCTCCAGAAGATACTTACCACTTGCTTCAAAGAAGCGTGGTGTGGCTTTCTGCAATTGACATACTTGGCCTTACACGATAGGGACTTATCGTCTACTGCCTTGGACATACACAGACTTCGGGTAAACCCCGACTTCGTCTACAGGAGTGATTGGATTGGCCGAAGCGGTGGCATTAGTAGCATATCCGCGGCAGTGGCACGGATGCCTTCACGCGGTAGCGATACTAACCGAAACGCACCGATTCAGTGAGGCTGTCACGCTTGACCATGACTTACAGTGTAGGGTGGGTTGTAGCCTCCTACCTGTTTTCTAATCACATGTTCGACCAGCTCTAAGGTGATGTTTTCTATGGAGTAATCCATGAGTTCCCTCGCATAAATCACTGCTTTCGCGAAGTTCATGGTAGAGTGCGGAGTCACGCTCACCAACGAAGGGCACTAATCATGGCCGACTTTGAAGGGTCGGACGCATTCGCTAGAAGGCTCTCGTCCGAGAAACGGGTCACCTTCGGCTCTCTACCAAACAAGGTAGCAAATCCTCTCCTCTGATGAATCATGTTGCCCTTGGCCAACATGATGTCATATGGAACGAATAACTAGAAAACCTTTGTAGCCAGCGGGCTCGAAAACGCCAGGAAGTCTCAATGAGAAGCCCCTACCTAATTGAAGCAGCGCATTTGCGACTTTTGTCTGTCTGCTCCCCCCATCCGAGGGCGTCTCGGGGCGGACGTGCCGATCTTATCATGATCACTTGCCGAAATGGCAGCATACCCACCCATCCCCGTAGTCCTAGGGAAGGGAGAGGAACCCATAGTCATCTTTGTCTTGAGGGAGAAGAGGGTAGGGAATGACCCTGCTTCTATCCACCCCAAGAAGGAGCCCCTAGGCCGGACGGACTGGCCTCAGCAAGATCCTTTTCTTAAATGGAGGTCTGTTAAAAGGGCATCAGCCGGGGGATGAGGTTCTTCCGCTCCATGATTCCTCGAGGAGGGGGGGAGCCACGAGAGAAGTTTACACAGGGGGTAGATTAAGGTTTGGTCTTTAGCACCGAACCCAGTTTCGTCACCATGGAAGATCGTACTGTCCGTGGCTGTGTCACTTCCTGGATGATGTCCAGCTCAGGAGGGTTCCATGTAGTCCCCATTCCCTCAAGGCATTACGAACCCCATTCAAGGTATCTTCCGTCGGAGTCAAGTCTCTGGTCGGCGAACCTACCTCCATCGAGGAAGGGAGGGGGGTAGGCACGCCGACCTCCTGCTATCCATTACCTCATTAAGCAGATTGGCCACATTAAGAAGCGGTATATCCGCTGGAAGTTTGAGGGAGCCCCTGGGGAGGCAAAGGGAAGGCCACCTCCCTTCGAAAGGAGGAGCCGCCCGAGGGGAAGTCCCTTTCCCGGAAGGGGATAGTGAGAGGGGAGCCTCCTCCGGTACCTTGGTGGGACGAGACCTCGCTTGGAGGAGGATCTGCGGTCGCCAACTATTACTTTTGTTCTTCTGGCCATAATCCCAGTAAAAAAGACAAATAAGTTCAAGGCAATTAGATACTATGACCTCTCAATGACTTGGGAGGTTTAGAGTTAAGTCTCAAGACGATCAGAATATTTCAAAATGTTATCCTTTGACAACCCGGCCAGCTCAGCCATTCAGGCGAAATTGTCTTCGAGGTTTAACCTCGAGGACACCCCATCGTACCTAATACTTGCCCTAGCCAGGGGGCTGACACTCGACGAAAGTGCGCCGTGCAGCCAGAACCTCGGTGGATAGGAGAACAAGTGTACAAAGGGGTAGGAGGGTATGTAATAAAGAGAAGTAGAGAGAGGCGGGTCCACTAACGAGTAGGGTGGGTGGTCACTTATTATTATCATACCCTGGTGTTTGGTGATCCCCGGATGGCATGCGTCCACCACAGCACCTGGACTAAAGGACCGAAATCTGTACAGGAGAGAAAAGTTCCCCTGGTACGATGTGCGGGTAAGTAAAAGGTTGAAGGGGGAATCCATAATAATAATACTAAAAATAAACTATTAAAGAATAATAAACAAATATAAAGTAGCGCTGAAAGGGAGCGAGGGCAAAGCGCAACAACAACTTACCGAAACCCTATCAGAGTTCAAATCATCCCAGTAACAGGACCTCCCTAGTTTGGGGGGGGGGAAATAGCGGCATTGGGAGACGAGAGGGGGCGCCAAAAGGAACCCCTAGAAAGGAAGGGTCCACTAAATATGAGAACGAAAAGTTAATTAATTTAATTAAAGATCCGAAAAAATATTCCATTTTTTGTTAGTAAAATGCCATCTTTTAAGTGGCCCCGCTCACGCTTAGACTTTCCCCATAGCCTCGAATTTCCTCGAGCGCAAGAGACGCTCCTTGAAGAGGGCGGACAATTCATCTACGCCAAGCTTGGTACATCTCACCGTGTAGTGGAAACAGACCTGCAACAGAACCTCCACACAATTATTTATATTTCTGCGCAGTTAGTAAACAGACTCCACATAATTTAGGTTTCTGAGCGGTTAATTAAATTTCAACATAATTTGTTTATATTTCTGGAAAGTTTTAATTAAATTTATCCAAAATGTTTTGTCTCTTTCTCGCGGCTCTACCGAGGCAGAGCAGCCCCAAAAACGAGAGGAAGGGACACTTGCCTTAAATGCCGAGGTCATATTCGTGTCCTCTTTTGAATATTCATGCATCTTTCGCCTCCCTTAATTTTACCAGTTTCTTTAAAGAACCTGCCCCCTCAAAAGGTATCCGAGATTGTCTCGTTTTTTTTACAATCTCGACTCTCTAGGGCAGAGCCGCTATAATCATTAAGATCGCATCGTGACAGGCGTTACACCGTTAGCGTGAGGCATTTTTGGTCGTCTGCACGCGACTCTATAAGTTACTAATGTCGGTCCGTAGGTGAGTCGGTCAGTTGGTTTTACTTTTAAATGAGTTACTTTGGCAATAACATCCTAACTATTCGGCCGATTCTAACGAAACTTGAAACCCTTATGTTGTTTTACATTCTCTTCCGAATGGTAAAAACGCCAAGATCCTCTCAAAGTTAGTATGGGAACTATTTGCCAATAACATCGTAACTATTCGGCCGATTATCACGAAAATTGAAACCCTTATGTTGTTTTCCATTCTCTTTCGAATAATATAATTGCCAAGGTCCTCCCAAGTTATTCCCAGAATTATTTGGCAATAACATCGTAACTTTTCGGCCGATTCTCACGGAATTTGAAACCCCTATGTTGTTTTCCATTCTCTTTCGAATGAATGATTGCCAAGGTTAGTCCGGGAATTATTGAAAGTTTTGAAGATCCTAAGGTCACGAGTCAGAATAATTGAGAGCGCGCAACTTAGGTCTGTTGACTTTGTTCATAAAGGCGTAATACTTGGGTGGGGGGGACCCCGAGGGGAAAGGGAAGACACCGAAATTCACGATTTAGCAGAGCCTCGTCCTCCAGCCGAAAACACTCGAGAAATTTCGACACTAGGAAAGCATCAACCAGTGTCGAACCACACCGTGGACGATACCCCAAAGAACAATGACAGCAAACTGGTCCTATTCCGCACCTTTTCCGGCCTCAAATGGGAACTGGGGTAAAGCCGCCAAACCGTACATCCCACCACCACAAACTCTGATCCGACACTGAATGAAAACGCGGACGGACCGACGGCTGAACCCATCCATCTACCTGTCCCAAATATAGTTAAAGGGATCAAGTGTGACGTCACCCACGCCCATTTTCACGCAACCACTTACCTCTCAAACAACGCCCATTACCCATACATCACAACAAACGAAATCCATCCGCCGGGGGCAGGGGAAGGGGGTGTTCTTAGGGCCCAAACAAAACTCCAAGCTGATCAATACGCGACGGGCGAAGTGAACCAGCCTCCAGGCCCTTTCTCTTCAGATTCCGGGGAACCCACGAGACGGGGGACTCAACTGGGAAAAGAGGGGGGGGGGGATAAAAGACCTCCTGGGAAACAGGTGGCAATTTCGAACCCTAAACCGAAAAACGCAGAAATTTATTTGGGAAGGGGGGCGAAACGCGAAATTGAGGGAAAAAATGACGGCTAGCGTATCAAAAAGTTGTGACCAATAAGGGTATTTTCGCCATGGCCCAATGAAAGGGGGAGAGGTAGAAATATTTTCTTCTTAAAACAGAAAACCAAAAAGGAGGGGGGGAGTTCTCTCCCCAAAAGGAGACACCGGTCCCATGTAGGGCACGCAATCCTATAGATCCCAAGGAAGCATGATGTAAACAAAGGACGCTGGGGTGGGGGAACTAAAATGCCACAGGAACACTTTTTTTGAGGGCCTATACTGCAACGTGGATCCACAATTTCAAGCCACTTTGACTCTTAATATATATTGATTTAAAGATTATATTTTATATAGTCAAATTCAATCATCTAAGAATTTGAATCAACTGTGAAAGGACATGTTGGGAATAAAGTCCTAAACAGACCAACACAAACCCTATAATAAGCGTCAAGGACAGACAAATTCCATTAGGAATTATAGTCCAGTCAAAACTTTGGTCAGTGACATCTCTTTCGATACTTTATATCTAGTACAGGGTGGTCAAAGATCTTGTCCCCCCCCTGTACCGAAAGGTAATAAGGAACAATATAATATCAAACACATCTACCTGTTTTTAGTGTATTCCTTTTCAATACTATAATAATATCAGTTACACTTTCCATGCCTTTGCCAGAATGCGCACGATCCTGCGTCCAGAAACTTGCAATAGCCTCTTCCAAACTGTATAGAAAACAAGGTCAACAGACCTAAGTCGCGCGCTGTCAATTATTTTGACTTGTGACCATATGACATTACGACCTTCAACACCTTAAACAAGTGGGGCAATCCGACCCATAGTGTTTTCTTTTAATAATAACCGGGCTAAACTTGGGAGGACCTTGGCAATTATACCATTCGAAACAGAATGTAAAACAACATAAGGGTTTCAAATTCGTTCGAATCGGCCGAATAGTTACGATGTTATTGCCAAATAATTCCCCGGCTAACTTTGGGAGGACCTTGGCAATTATATCATCCGAAACAGAATGTAAAACAACATAAGGGTTTCAAATTTCATTAGAATCGGCCGAAGAGTTACGATGTTATTGCCAAATAATCTCCGTGCTAACCTTGGGAGGACCTTGGCAATTATATCATTCGAAAGATAATGTAAAACAACATAAGGTTTCAAATTCCGTTAGAATCGACCGAATAGTTACGATGTTATTGCCCCCAAAACTCATTGGAAAGTAAAATGGTTACCATCCGATCTACGGACTGACATAGGTAGTAACTTATAGTCTCTGCACGCGACTAAAAAATAAAAACAATATTTGAAATAGAAATTTAAAACAATATGCATTTACAGGGGGTGACGAGACTTTTGGACCACCCTGTATATCTACATTATGTATCTATTATTAGTCTTCTTGTCAAGGTATCTACGACAAGTTGAAGTTATCTCCGAATTCTATTTAACTACCTAATTGTTGTCGCCGTGGTGATAGCCGTGTGGAGTAGACGACCGACACACAACCATTCTCAGAGAAACCATCGCCTGAAGCAGGGGCGGATTTGGAGGGGGGAGGGGCAGCCGCCTAGGCTGTCATGGATTCCCGATTTGGGTTTTGTTGTTGTTGTTTTTTTTTTACATTTTAAGAGCCCATCTGGACTACCTACTAGGGCAAAAGTCGCCGTACTCATATCGCAGCCTACTACGAAAAAAAAAAGGAAGCGAGAAGGACGCGCGCTCCGGCGTCGGGGGAAGGCCCGCCTCCCCCCCGGGGCAGGAACATGAGACCTACAAAAAACAGTCATATAAAGTGGAGGAGGCCAGCCTCCTCCAAAAAGTCGTATAGTCTACAAGTCTATGTGCACCAACCAGTCCCCAGTACAAGGGAGAAGCGGCAGCGACCCCGCGAAAATCACCCAGACCGGGACATTCCGGATTCCCGGTGAAGGAAAATGCGAGTATCCAAGACGGGACGCGATCGGTTCTTGTGTGCTTTATTCTATTCCTATAATAAAGTTGTGTAATTAAGCACAATTACTATTTTATTTATATTTACATACTTTTTTTATCTTTGTTACTTTATTTTTGTTATTTATGGTTGTTACTGTATATAGTTTGTGTACGTATTTAATTAACATTAATAAATATATTTCTGCGTTACAAGTATAAGCAATGCTAATTCATGTTACTTGTTCCAAATAGATGAATAATAGTAACAGAAATAATAGTTGTTCCGGACTGGGAGGGGGGGGAATGGAATTGTTATAGGGGGGTCGCCAAAGAGGTGGTTCGCCCAGGGAGCCATACCCGACAAAATCGCAAATGCTCTGAAGGCTATGGAACGAAAATTTGGACCATTATCTCTTTAGTTAACAATGGCTAATCCCAAGAAAACTAGTGTAGGCATCAGTATTTTTGCACCAAAGTGGTCTCTCGTGTGCAGAAATTGCTACTAGAACTAATACACCTGTAGGAGCAGTCTTCCGGACCACCGAGATTTACAAAGAGAGAAGGGCCAAGTGCTTCAAAGGCACTTGCGGAATCAGCTTCGGAGCTCGAGAGTGACAACCAGCTGAGCTGCATCTGCATCCACGGTGAGATGAAGAATTCTGGACAAATGTCTCGTGACAAGGAGGGGAAAAAATGAAACTACTACTCACCAAGAAAAAAACATCAATGACAGGTTGTCGTTCAGCAGAAGGTACAAGGATTGGAGGGTGGAAGAATAGGACAAGGTTCTCTGAAGAAGCACCTTTTTCACTGTTTCGGACATCTGTAAGATCGACTGTCCAGAAGAAAAGGAGAACACTGCAATGACTGCGGCATCGTTCTAACAGTGAAACTTCCTCAGACCATTCGTGTATGGGGATGCTTCTCCAAGGAAACTGCCCCTTCTAATATTTATTCCAAAAAGATACCGCAATGAGCAAAAAATGATGCTCAAATGTGCTCCCAAGAACACCTCTTAACAACGATCTAAAATCAATTTGGTTAAGATCCAAGCCTATTTTAACATGGAACACCGTGGCATAGAACTGGACTGGTAACAAAGTGGCTTGGACAACAGCGCATTTAAATATGGTGTCCTTGATCTGAAAACTCCCTCGATCTTAGTTCGAATGAGAACCTGTGGGTGATTCTTAAAGCAAATTGACAAGCAGAAGTCGAGAAACCGTGACAACCTCCATCTTTAAAACAATTGAAATGCGCACAAAGGGTGGTCATCGTGAAAGAGAAAGGATCGGGTTGTTGTGCTCTAAGGCTTTTGAAATTAGAAGAGTACCTAAGGAAGGCAAGAATATTGTGATAATACCGTTGGATAGAAATGGGATAAAGTTGAATGTATGAATTACAAGGGATGTCTTTCGATTGTTGTTGGCAATGTGAATCGGAAGACCCTGATTGATCGTGGACTCGTAACATGTACTCTATTTTGTGCCCTTGCAAAGATGACGGGGAATGATAAGGAATGAACAACGTGAGCTTAAGAGTGAAAAAAGGTGTAGATCAAGGGTTTGCATCGAGGCCGCTGGATGAGCAAGCACGGGATGAAAAATGCAAGGTGTAGCTAAAGAAATAACGCGACTCTGAGTAAAAGGGAAGAGCTATGGCGGTTCTAAGAATATATGGGATGTAAATGGATAATGTAACAATTTTTAGGAGAGAAATAAAGCGAGTTAGGGTGAAAGATAACCGAACTGAATGGTTTATGGTCAAATATACGTGGGGGTCGTAAAAGGTTATATCACGACGCCGTTTAATAACATTTATGGGTGCCAAAAGAAGTACGAGCGGGAATGAGAAGTGGAGGTTGATGAGTAAAGAAGGATCGGTGCTGTCAATGCTGACCTGTATGTTTATGACTTAATGCTAGTGGCTGAGTGATTTAGGATTGAAGCGTTTGGCACGGTATGCGTGAAGAGGCTAAAATAGAGGAAGATAGAAACATCTAGCGTATGATGTTAGAGTCCGTGTTGTGTGCGTAAGAAAGTGTGGTTTTAAGTGCATGTGGGGTGTATTATAAATAACATAGGTGGGGATAAAAGACTGCGAAAACAAGGGTATGAATATTATGGTAGTAAAGTTTAAGAGGGGCGATCAGTGTTACTGTGAAGGTGAGTGTGAAGTGCGCAAGAAAAGTGCCTAAGAGTATCCTGGTCCCAACCATAACAGAGACTAGGGTATGAAAAGAGAGAAAAAGGATCGGGAGGTTAAAGACAGAGGGGTGGTGGGGCATGAGAAATGATGAGCGACGGGTACACCTTCCCCCCTACCCCCTCCTCATCCATGTCAATCCAACAGACCTAATATGAACTGTATGAATCGGGTCTTTTCAACCTTCACTTTTGCCATTATATAATTCGTTTCCGCCCACCGGTGGAGACACGTTATATCACGTAGTGATAGTATGCCGTTAGTGTAGCAACAAGTACCCACCTGAACACTTCATCGGGTACAGCTAGAGTACACTCTTCATCCACCGCTAACCGAGTGACTTTGCGGTGTAGGCAAAGATGTGAAAGTGTGAGCGAGAATTTCCGCGGTGTTACGGCCATGAAAAAAGGGATGATAAAAAACGACCTTACGAGGTGAGAAAGAGGCCTTACGGACCAAGTGGAGTATACTGGATATGGTAGGTGTTCACGGATTTTGAGGGGGTACGGTTGGGTACTTCTACCCAAGGATGAACCCCTTGATGGATGAGATGCTACCCCGTCGAAATGAAAGGCCGAATGGAAGGGGGGTGTATGTGTAGCTTTGTGTTTGAGAGAATATACAGGGGGAGGGGAAGGATACTTTCCATGGCAAACATATTTCTTTCAACATCAATGGAATGGTAAATAAATTTAGCTAAATTCTAATTAAGTGATCGCTTTCAGAAATAAGGACAAGGAGAGCACTATAAAATTTCCCTCATCATTATCATCTTCGTTTTTAATCCTCTTAGTCCCACTTCTAAAGGGTTGGATAGTGGTATGACTCTTCTCCACCGACTTCGGTCCTGAGCATCTTCCTCCGTAAGTCCCAGTCCCCATATATCTTTCACAACACAGTCACAGTCCCAGTCCCTGCAAGTTTTCCTGGGTCTTCCTGGTGGCCTTGTGCCTTCCACTTGCATATGCATAGACTGGTGATGACTTTTTTACAATCTCATATCCCTGTGTCATAATTTGATGAGCTTTAATTAAAGATGATATCAAATCTTACTTTCAAGGTGATTTGATAAAACAACCTCACGCACAAAATGATTTTGAAAATTTTATTTGTCAGCTTTTTTGTCCAGTTTTTGAAGTCATTGGCAGCATATACAAGATTGAAAAAAACTTATGAGTCACATATATATATATAACATTATATAGGGTCATTAAACACACAAGGAAGTAAATTAGTTACAATAATGTCATTGGGCAGGATGAATCTCAGTGATAGGTTGTCCTTGTTGCGGCAGGACCCGTGCAAGTCTCGCCTAACTTTGACCGCACGCTCACAGCACTGGTTGCTTCGGGCGATATTAATTGGAGATTCATCTGTTTTCCAGTGGGTTTTCAAGCATTTGAGACCTGTTGGGTATTCATTCAGAGCTGCAGATAGTTCATAAAAATCGTCAGCGCGGAACAAGTGGGTGCTGAACCAATGGTCAGCCCATGAGTAAGAAATGAATGAACAGATTTTATTTAGCCTGCTCCGGGTTTTAGGCATCAGAATTAACGCAAGAAGGGCTAGAATGGCACGAGAGTTCCAACGTGCATTGCTGACGTTTGGGATCTTTTGATACTTTACAAAGGGGACCTCATTCATCTCAGTGAAGTGACGGAAGACACGCGTGAGGTGATAGAGAAACTTCATGTCGTCTCTCCAGCCGCCTGTTTCCTTAATTTCAGATTTACCGTTGCTGAAGGCTGTTTTCAATTTATCATAATTGCTCATCAAAATCCTGCACAAAGAAGTACTCAATGTTTGGTGATTTAGTCGACCCATGGTGCTCATCGTCCATGACAACGCGAAGAATCCGATCCAGGACATGGTGCTGGCAACTGATGAACTTGGGTTTGGGGTGACCTTTATCCTCGAACATTTGCTGCAGTCGAACAACAACGCCTGTCTTTTTGCCGGTATTCACGCGTGTTGTGTCGGCGACAAGAATAGCAATTGATCCCCACAGGTTGAACTCCTCTAACACACCCTGGAGCCCTTTTGCAATTGTTACAGCTTTCCCATCCTTCAATTTGAGCGCAGCCAACTTTATTTCTTTCGCTTCATTCTTGAGGACCACGACCTGATATTCAAAGTCCTCAATGCGTTTGCCGCCAAAGTGTAAGCTCCACTTTTCCAGATGAAGCGTGCTAACCAAGTGCTTCTTCACCTGAGAAGCTCTCGTGTAGATAGCCTTGTGGATTGCTGACTGACATGGGGTTGGGATTTTAATACCGTCACCAGAAAGCTGGCGACATACCTTTGCTGCTCTGTGGGACGACAGCATTGAGCTTGTAGCAAGGAGTCTTGCTAAGCCTGTTGGGTTATGCTTCCTTTTCCTCGTTGATGCTGCATTCTCATCTTCCCAAGAACTGTCTTCGCTGTTATTGGATGAGTCCGTGCTAGTTTCGGAACAATCAGGTGGTGCTGAGCTGGAAAGTGGGGACACAGTCGCTTCCATTGCCTTCTTTCGCTTGGATGGGTGGATGGTCTTGGTACTAGCAGGTTTATCAGTGGAATAAACAACCTGGCCTTTGGTCAAAATTTGCTGTTTATAGAGGTTCTCATCTTCTTTGCCCAACCAGTTGCCTTTAACCTTGGTCACGTCAAACAGTTCATTCAAAGAATTAAAGTTTTGTTTCTTTCTGCAGTACTCATAGTCTTTCAGAAGGTTTCTAGTTTTGCACAAATGGCTTGATCAGATACATGCGGGAAGTTCAATGTTTTGCTCCATAGGGCTTTTAGCTCCACAATCATTAGGCCGATCCTCTCCCTCCATTCTTTGGCGATGGATTCAAGAAATTTGAAGCGTCCAACGACGTGGATTTTTTTTTTAGTATTTGAATAATAATAAATCTTAGTTTGGTTATTATTTATGTTTCTTTATAAAAGTTATTTCTAATGATGATAAAACACTTTTACTGATTATAAAAACTCATAATTGAAAAGGATCTCATTAAAAAGTTCTATATATATGTATTTTTTTTCTAATAGTTAATTTAACTAGAAATTTATCGGGAATTTACCGGTAATCAGAAAATTCCTTCAGAATTTATCGATAAAAAATAGTGTCGGTAAATTGCGAGCCCTTAGTTATCACACACTAATTTTATAAACCTTGGGTTTACTTTTGCAATAGAAATACAGGCGTTATGATCCTTTTTGGCCGTTCCTCCACATTTTTATTGGTATTATGAACCAGTATTTTATGCATAGTATATACACACACATAGGATCTCAGGAGGAAAACTTTATTGATCGGTTTGTCTACATGAGCAATGAACGGATCGATTGATCAGGGAGAAATGGAGGGGAGGGATAATGGCGGGTCGACCTCGGCTTCCATCTTGAAGGAATGACGTCAGCGCCTCTATTTTAAGGCGGCGGCCCGTCAATAGAATAAAAAAAAAAAATTTAGATAAAAGGAAATTGATTTAACCAACGCACGTATTTTTTTATCCTTGGGAATGCGGAGAATAACAGACAGATTAAGAATGAAGAAGGGGAATATAACAAGAAGAGGAACCACGAAGGTGTCTAACTCGAGATGTCAAATCGACACGAACACTCAAAAGGGTTGATTAACTCTCAGGAGGTTTTGGGTTTTTTTTTTTGTTTTTTTTTTTAAGAACCCATCAGGCGACTGCTTACTAGGGCAAAAGCCGCTGTACTCACACCCCAGCCTAATGTTAAGCTAGATTAAAAAAAATGAACAAATAATATATAACAAACAAAGCTAAAATGAAAAGAATGAAGACTCGGACAGGCTAAAAAAAAAAGGGAACAGCAACAAACCATAAAAAAGCAAGATTAGTCAACAGGAAGGAATGCGTTCATGGGACGGAGCAGGTCCACCTCCCCTGGCGCAGGAACTTGCGCCCTACAAAAACAATCAAATTTTGGAGGAGGCCAGCCTCCTCCAAAAAGTCGTAAAGTCCACAAGTAAGTGTGTACGAACCCGCCCCGAGTACAAGGGACAAGCGGTAGCTGTCCCGCTCGTCCCGGTACAGGTAACGTAGGGGGATTACCCAGACACCTCTCAGGGTAAGCGACATAGACCCCTACCCAGGGGCGACCTAGGAATCCTTGCTTGACCAAGCTAACGGAGGCAAGTCGACTTCCAAAGATGAGTTCACTCGATAGAAGGGGTATTAGGGTAGGTAGGGGCGAGAGGGCGCAGCTCTTTCGTTTTCCTCACCGTTCGGAGGACACCAAACTTCCCTCGAGAGAGGCCGAGATAAAGAGATAGAGAGGCCGTTACGCAAGAAGGAGACAAAGCCGGGGAAAACAAGAGGACCCGGAGAGGGGAGCTGCTCCCCCACCTCGAAAGCAGCGCGCCTGCAAAATAATGTCCATCTTGGCATTTATCGAAGTTTCTTAACAATCGAGATGACCGTAGCAATGCCTCCCACCCCCCACCTTCCCCCGAGCCAACGCGACCTGTCATAATCGGGTGGTCGGCGGTACCCCGAGTCGCACCACGGCAGCTTTAATTCGACAGAGAAGGTAGGGGTGTGCGGGGGGATAATGGGGAAACGGGGCTCGTAACCCTTCAACCCACGTGTACCCAAAAATGGAAATGGGAAACCGACCGAAGATAAGGAGGAGGGGGGGATCCCAATCGACCTCTAAATTTGATGATGTTCAGAGGTTTTTAGAAATAGAGTGGTGAAAACACACCGTTGTTATTTTGCCCTGGCGATTGGGGCAACTCTTGCATTTTCGTTATATTTTCTTCTTCTCAATCTTTTTGTATCTTTATGCTTTAACACTTCTTGCTTTTTGATAAACTTTGTTTATGTATATTCTATTGTTTATTTATATTATTTATCTTATCTTCTTTTTTATTATTTATATATATTTTTTTACTTGGTAGCTTTTTTTCTTAAACATATATATTTATTCAAACTTTCCAACTTGCACATAAGAGGGGCAGTCAATAAGTTTTGCGAATCGGTAGGGCAAAACAGAGGAAGGGGAATGGCTGTTTGTGGGGGTGTTAGGACCAGTTATGACAAGTTAGGACCTGCAGCCGCACGATCCTGCCTCGTCTATTTAAGAAGCAGTAGCTGATCGCAGATCGCCAGTCACAAATTTTTCAACAATGGAGAAGGTTGAGCACCGCGCAGTGATCAAATTTTTGACCAAGGAAAGCAAGAATGCAAAAGAGATCCATGAACGCATGGTTGCAGTGTACACCGACACCGCCCCTTCCTATGCAAACATTGCTCGCTGGAATAGGAAGTTCCGCCATGGTCGTGAGTCCCTTGAAGATGACCCCCGTCCAGGACGCCCGTCAGACGTGACCAACGAGGACAATGTGGCCCGTGTGTAGAGGATGATCCTCGAAAATAGACGGGTGAAGTTCGAAGAAATCGAGCGAGAACTTGGAATATCACATGGAAGTGTTATCAACATCATCCACGACAATTTGGCCATGACCAAGGTCTCTGCCCGTTGGGTCCCTAGAAACCTCACGCCCCATGATCGACTTCAACGTCGTCAAAGTTCGGAGGAGCTGCTGCTCCTGTACAACCAAGACCCGGCGGGATTCGAGTCACGCATAGTGACAGGTGATGAAACATGGGTCCATCACTGGGATTCTGAGACCAAGCTCGAAAGCATGGCCTCGAAGCACAGAGGCTCTCCGACACCCATCAAGTTCCGGACCCAACCCTCAGACGGGAAAATCATGGTCACCATCTTCTGGGATTCTAAGGGAGTGTTGATGGTGGACTATGCGCCTCGTGGAAGGACGATCACAGCCCAATATTACGCCTAGGAACTGGCTGGGTTGAAGAAGTGCATCCGTCAGAAGCGGCGCGGCAAGTTGACACGCGCTGTCCTGCTCCTCCAAGACAATGCTCCTGTCCAAAAGGCCAGAGTTGCACAAGTTGCCCTGCGCGAGTGCGGATTCGAGGAGCTCACCTTCCCCCCCCTACAGTCCAGAACTGGCCCCCAGCGACTACTTTTTATTCCGCCAGCTCAAGGCTGCACTGCGTGGATGCCGGTTTGGGGACGATGAAGATGTCCAGCTCGCCGTTCAGGAGTGGATTGAACAGCAGTCGGGAGATTTCTGGTTGTCGAGAATTCGAAGCCTCAGGGACAAGTGGCGCAAGAGCATTGAAGTCGAGGGTAGTTATATTGAAAAATAATAAAATACTTTTCCTCATATCTCGTTTGCTTATATCCGAATTGCAAAATTTATTGACCGTCCCTCGTATGTATAACTTTCTAAATGATGAAATCTTAATTCTTTTTTACAATAAAATGCAATCAGTAATGGAGTTAGATAAACACACAAAAGAAAGTTCCTTTATTGAAAACAATTAAATTCTCTAAAAATATTTCCAAATAATAGCAAATATATAATAATTGAATTGCTTGGGAACATAATTATAAAAATAAATATAACCACAAAACTAAAAATTTAGCAATTAAGTAGATACTTTATACGAAAATTAAAGCAGATTTCCTTCAATAATTTTCTTTTAATTCAAATCCTAAAAATAAAATTCTTTTAAGTATAATACATTTAGAGACTATGGTATTTTAGGTCTAGAACTGTTTAACAGAGACTCATAATACTGATCCATTTTACCTAATTATTAAACCCTTTTTTAGCTCAAAATGCCAGAAGTCTTTAAGTTAAATTCAACACTTGAAAATTTTAATATCAATTGTTATAATTTAAGACCATGATACGTAGATTATAATGTAAAAACATCAGCATTTCTCCTGTTTCTGATTTTATTCTGTTTCTTTTTGGGGAAGAAATCATACCTCGAATACTAAATAATCTTCCACTATCAACAGAAGAAAGAGGAGCTGACAAATATTTTGGGGCCAGAATAGACAGATTAGTAAAACTGTCTTTGTTGGTGGCCCACCATTGCAATGAGCTCTAACTTTTCATATTTTTTCATTTCTTCTTTTAGAGCATCTTTGATTCTTTGGGTTGTGGAGTCTTCGTATGAATCTAAATTTGTTTCTTTGTTAGTTTTTACCTTCTCTTTTTGTTTCTTTTTAAACTCTGTAAAGCAACTGTCAAAACTAAAGTTGAATACATTCTCATTTTCTCCATCACTCTTATTGTCAGCTGACTCTGGAGAATCTGAACTATCAAATAACGCTGAAGCAGATTGATTTTCACTTATATCCTCAAGAAACCAGTCTTTTAACGCTTGCTCTACGTCCTTGCCATTGTATTCGCCTTCCAAAAATGGTGATTTGAATCGTGGATCAAGATATGTTGCTAAGATTTTTATCATTAAAATAAGAATTAAATCTGCTTTTCACTGAGGCCTTCCAAGCAGACAAGGTTGAACCTAACCCACCAAATAATCCTTGGGTCTCTCCTTTTTCAAAAAATTGGCAAATTACCTTCATGATTGGAATTAATGTTGAGGCCATTGCATTGTGAGCACTTAAAAAATTAGTAAAGTCAATAAAATGCTTTAGAATTTGTAGCAATTTTTCCAAGATTGGTTTCTAGGCAAGATGGTTTTGAATGGTCACTGCAATAGGCAATAAGAGCAGTTTTCTGTTCTAAAATTCTTGAGAGCATATAATACTGACTGTTCCATCTTGTCAGTATATTCTGAATAAATGTGTGCCTAGGTAAATTAAATTTATCTTGATATTCATTGTATCTTGCAAAAGCTGATGTTGAGTGATTGAAATGACCGACAATTTGTTTGCATGTTGATATGATGTTTTTAATTGTAGGCTATGCATTAAACAAGCTATGGGCTGGTATCCAGCTTGCGCGACCCCTGCTGCCATATTAGCAGCATTATGCCTCACTATTACATGTGCTTTGCTATTAGGGAATTGATAATACCTCAAGGTGTTCTGAAGGCATTCACTTATGTTCGCGGCAGTATGCGATACATCAAAGGGTGTGACCCCTAGAATAGCACTTTTTTGTTCATAATGCTCATTAATCCAATGAGCGGTCAAACTTAAAAAAATGAATTATGACCTGTGCTTGCTGACCACCCATCACTTATGAAAGATATATAAGCTGTCATATTTATTTCCTTTTGAAGTTTGTCTTTAACGCAAGCATACAGTCTTAAATAACAATTTCTTTTATAAATTGTCGAGATGGTATCTGATAATTGGGACATATATGATTAAGAAGTCTCTGAAAACCAATGTCTTCTAAGATTGAAAAAGGCTGCAAATCTAATGCTATCACCTCTCCGATTAGTTGATGAATCTTTTTAGCTCCTATGTCATTTATGTCCCATATTTTTGTTTTTAAAGAACTTCTTTAAGAGTTGGCTGGTTAGTTGTTTGTTTTTTTTTTATATCTTCTTTGTTACTGAAACATAAGCAGGAATTTTTCTTTTCTTCTCTTGTTCTTTCTTTTGTATTTCTTGTTCTTTTAACTCTTTATTATGTTTAGTTGTCACGCGTTTAACTATTTCTCATTTATTCTTTGAATTCCCAATTAATTTTCTATTTCTCTCATAGTCTCTGTTCGAGCTTGCCAAAGTGTTCCTTAAAAGCTATTCTATTCATAGAGTTTTTGGTTCTCTGCGTAGCATAGTGTACTAACGGCATACTTTTAACTATGATCAAAGCGGTGCTCGCTGCCTCAGTGTGCCTGGTTCGAATCCCTTCCCTGCACGGATTTTTCGAAAAAAGGTAGTCAAAATATTACTGAAAGTAAAAATTATTCCGTTTTCTCTTTCAATGTGGTTTAATGGATTCATTTCCATCATTCTCTCGCGCTACTTTGAGAGATATATACATTTGTATATCTGCAACGCGTTTAACTATTGCTTTTATTCTTTGAATTCCCAATTAAATTTCTATTTCTTTCATAGTCTCCGTTCGAGCTTGCCAAAGTGTTCCTTAAAAGCTATTCTATTCATAGTTTTTTGGTTCTCTGCCTAGCATAGTGTACTAACGGCATACTTTTAACTGTGATCAAAACCGTGAAAGCTAGCTCAGTGTGCCTGGTTCGAATCGATTTCCTGCACAGATTTTTCGAAAAAAGGTAATCAAAATATTACTGCAAGGAAAAATTATTCCGTTTTCTCTTTCAATGTGGTTTAATGGATTCATTTTCATCATTCTCTCGCGCTACTTTGAGAGATATATACATTTGTATATCAGCCACGCGTTTAACTATTGCTTTTATTCTTTGAATTCCCAATTAATTTTCTATTTCTTTCATAGTCTCCGTTCGAGCTTGCCAAAGTGTTCCTTAAATGCCATTCTATTCATAGAGTTTTTTGGTTCTCTGCGTAGCATAGTGTACTAACGGCATACTTTTAACTGTGATCAAAGCGGTGTTCGCTGCCTCAGTGTGCTTGGTTCGAATCGCCTCCCTGCACGGATTTTTCGAAAAAAGGTAATCAAAATATTACTGCAAAGAAAAATTATTCCGTTTTCTCTTTCAATGTGGTTTAATGGATTCATTTTCATCATTCTATCGCGCTACTGTGAGAGAGATATACATTAGTGGTTATAAAATAACCAACTTTGTCTCCAAGATATATTTGGATATTACATAATTCACATATTGCTTTGTTCTCATCTTTCTCATTAATTTTGAATAATTTCCACACTATGCTCTTTGGTTTGAGGACCTTCATATGAGCAGATATTTCTTTGCTTACCATGGCTGGTGGCGGATTGCAAAGTGGGGGAGGAGTGACTGCCAAGTGTCGCTGGATGAAAGTGGCGACGCACTTTCCTAATCGTGAATTAAGATGATCGCTTGATCTCACGTTGCGATTCCTTTATCCTGGAGGGTATTTATGGTGGTTGATCAGTTTTAATGAATGCTTCCTTCAGAGGTATTATTTTCAGGTACCGGGGTGGGTGGTTTGGTTACCAGTCGGCTTTCTTCTTGGGAGTTAAGATTTTGTCTTCTGTTTGTAGAAATGCGAGCACCAGTGCAAGGTGACTTTCGGGTTACGAATTTGCAATAACGAAAATGGGTCGTGAGCACAGCAACCTTGTTCTCGATTCAGATTCGGAGATGCTGAATCTCGCCCTGTCTGTTCACTATATAGGCTCATTAACCCTACCGGTGAGAGGGGGGGGGGGGTGACAGCCAAAACAACTGACTGGCTTTTCATTTCATTTCGCTCAATGGTTCCTTTCCCATGGCTATGTGTGGGAATTATTGATTCAAAAAAACTTAGAATCTTCATCTGGATCTTATTTAGGTCACCTTTTGGGGGGCATTGCACGGAGGACCTTTAGTGAAATTTGATTCTTCTCGTGGCCTGGCTCCCGCTCATTATTTGCAGCGAAGGGCCGTATTTCCACTTAGCGTTCACCACAATGTAATGTCTTTTGGGGTTTGGGCGATAGGCGTAAATGAACTTAGCGAACTTTAGAGGGTTTGTCTCTAAGTAGGTCTTTAAAGCTTAAACAAACAACAATATACACTTTTCCCAATGTCTTCCATTTGGTTTTATTTCGATTTCGTCTTTCTTACCGACTTACTCGGCCGTTATGTTCTTATGTTCAGCCAAGTAGGGGAGTGGGGGAAAGGGGCAGTGGTTTCAGTTATCGTACAGAGAGTGAGGCTTCGCGAATTGGGTGCGTTATGTGTATATAATTATATAGGGTAATTTCGCTAATTAAGACGCACCTTCCCCAATTAAGACGCGCTTGTGACAATAAACTGCTCTGCAAAAACTTAATGACCACAATAAAAATCTTTTATGTTCAAAATGATCAAAACCATCTACCTAAAAGATTTTGATTGTGGTCATTAAGTTTTTGCAGAGCATTTTCTCAGAAGTGCGCCTTAATTGGCGAATTTACCCTATGTGTATACATATATAAAATGGTTCCCCTACATGAAAAAATGTAATTTTAGTAAAAAATAAACATTTAAAACTTTAATCATATGACAAGATTCACTTATCCAATTATTTACAGAAATTTACTTGGCATTGGAATGGTCTTTTCGAGTGGGCGTATGTTTGAGCATACGTTTTCCTAAAATTGCAAGCAGTTCATCTGATATTTGCAAGTGGTTAATAATGCCACTTAGTTGCCAATTTTAGATAAAAAATTACAAGATTTCTGGACACCTTGTTATCTTCTTTACCCAATGCTGGACGTTAACATTGTTCAGCATTGGGTAGTATTTTTTGCTGGACAAAAGTTCTAAAAATAGTAAAATGCTCGACGTCTGGGCAGCCCACATGTACATACCTTTATACGTGTATCAACAACTTACCTATTTGAAATAAGATGGGATATCACATCAGCAGCAATTATATATTTTATAATTTCAATCTTTAAATTATATTTCAAAAACTGATAAAAGTAATTTATAAAACAAAACAAATTTTATTTTCAAATTTAACACCAAAGTACAAAATATCATTTTAAACCAAAATCTTTAGGTTTTCAATTTTTAAGAAGAATCGTTTTTGGAATCGGAAATTGTAGACAAATTCTTCCGATTCCGATTCCCCCAAAAGCTCGATTCTTCCGATTCCGATTAATCATCCCATCACTAGTTAATTGGTTCTAGTTCAGCTCTTCCGTGTAGTGTTATCTGTGGTATGCGTTCCAGTCTTCTTGTGTTGTTAATAATCAAGGAGGCTTTATTTTGTACCCTCTGCATTGATCTCAGCATCTTGATCTCTAAGGTCTGGGTGACTATCGCTGGGTATATCAGCTTGGGTCTAACGTAGCAAAGGTAGAGTTTCCTTAAAGTACTCCTGCTCAGTTTGCGGAAGCGGAACAGTTTCACCAATTCCACCTTCGCTAAGTTGATCCCATTTACAACGTGATGCTTGAGCCCGGGTACTGTGCCCTCCAGAGTAGTGGTTGTTTCGATTGCCAACATAAATGTCGTCGTGCATCGTGCGGTTCATGGGGATAATTACGAACTTTTGGGCGTTCGTCTTTATCTTCGATTTACGCTCGTACGAGTCTATGTTTTCGATCTCCGCCGCCGTCTTTGCAGCTTGCACTAGGTCGTTGTTGTAAGTGCTCGGTACAATCTGCGTATTGCAGATACATCGCATCATCCTTGATTGGTGATGGAAGGTCTATCATGACAGTAGAGGGCTAAGGCAGCTACCTTGTGGCACACCAGCCTCGAGGCTAAATTCCGGGCCCTTGTGTCCCTCGATCTGTATCTGCGCTCTTCTTTCCATCACATAATCACAGAGGATCTTTTCAATGACTGGGTTTAGCTGAAGGCTTACGATCTTAAATTGCAGTCCCCTCAGCCAAACCTTGTAAAATGCCTTCTGTACGCCTCTGAGGACTACGTCTACGTACTTTCCTTCCACCCTGGATTTTACTAGCTTTTCTGAGATAAGTGCGAGCGCGGTGTCAGTTCCTCTTCCTCTACGGAATCCGTGCTGCTGGTGGTTAGGCGCTTCGTTCTCAGCTAGCTGGCTCTGTAGCCTGTTGGCAACGATCTTTTCGAAGATCTTGCCTATGAATTCCAGCGAGATTGGCCTGTAGTTTAGGAGCTGATCGGGAGATCGGTTCCCCTTCGGGATGAATATAACCTTTGCAAGTTTAAATGCATCGGGAAAGTAGCCGGTGTTCATGGCTGCGTTCATTATGTTCAACATTCCCTGATGCATTTGCGGTGGAGCGTTGGTCACGTGTGCTTTTGTTATTCTTGACCAGCCTGGAGCCTTTTGTTTGAGGGTTTTGATGGCATCAGCGAGTTCCTCCATAGTAATTGCCCTTCCGTCATGACCCATCATCTCCCTATCTTCGGAGACGTGCGGGTACGGGTAGGTCCGCTCAATAACTTCATTCAGCTCGTCAATGATCTCACCCTCAAACTCTAAGTCGAAGGCTTTCTTGTCCTCTGGTGTTATTGAGAAGACTTCTTTCCAGTGCTCCATGAACCGTATCTCGAGTTCTTCTGGTTCTTCGATGTACGATTTGTCCTGTTTGATTCTTGTTTTTCCCCCCCCGAGTCTCTTTATCTGTCCCCAGAATTTATTGGGATTGTCTTCGTCCTCAATATTGTCTATAAGTTGTTCCTATATCTTAGTCTGTTTTTTCCTGATTATTCGTGTTAGTTCAGCTTCGAGGCGACGCATCCAGGCCACTAATTCCCTGCACGTTCCCGAACGTCTCAACCGATCATAGAGTTCCCTATGTTCCCTAGCTATATTTCTCATCTCGTTTGTCCATCTTGGCTGGGAGAGCGTTCTATATGATGTTGTCAGGACGCTCTCCCTGTCAGCCCTGATGATAGAATCTGGCAATAGCTCTAGCTCTTCGTCTATATCTTCGAGGATTGCCTCCTTCAGATCTCCTGGCTGGTACTCTCTCAGCATTTCCCGGTATCTCTCCCAGTTGGCTCGGGCGAAGGACTTCCTTGCCTCTACCAGGATCTGAATGAGCGCGAGGGAAATGGTTGTGAGTATAGGGATGTGGTTGCTCGGGATAGGCGGTCCCGGAGTGCTATGAGGGTTGAATGGGAAGTTGCAGCTGGTCAGGATTATGTCTGGCCTCGTCAGATACAAATGTCGGGAAGTCAGGTGCGATTATCTCTAGTCTGTCTCGGTCAAATAAGAGTTGCAGATTCCTGCCTCTTTCGTTAGTCTTTTTGAATCCTGCTGCTCCCAAGTTAGCGTTTAGGTCTCCTCCGATAAAGACTTTCTCTGGTGACCAAATAGTGTGTTGAAATTGTGTAGGGGTAAGTATTTTCTCTCCCCCTCTAAACCCTAGGGAAATAAGGACTACCTTATCTCGAAACACTAGAAACTTTATAATGCCACAATGGGGTGGGCACAAACTGACAGAGCAAAAGAGACAGCCTGTACCGACCCCGAAGAACCCCAGACTGGTAGCCAGGCAACCAAAATATATAACCACACCTAAAGAAGACAAACCGAAATTGACTATCTACTAGACAATCAAATGAGAAACTCGATGTAGAATATAAGAAAAATATATTAATAGAAAAAAAAACCCTGCAAACAAGCGAAATAAGCTTAAAAAAAGAATAAAAACAAATAAAAAAAAGAGAGAGATGCTCAATTGAGCAAATAAAAACAAAGGCTCGAATGCTAATAAATCATAACACACATAGCATCCGAAAGCAAAATAAATTAACAAAAAGGAAAGGGTTAGCCAGGCAATCTGGCACGAATCATTATCCTCCTCACATCACCTTATGTATCATCCTACATTCACTACCATCCCATCAACACACACGTTTTACACAGTTTTCTATCTATCCTATCCTTCTCTACACATTCTAACTTTATGCTATCTTGTATCTTGTGGGTGACCGAGCAGTCGTCAACATAAGGTTCAGGGAAACGCTCCCATCAGATGGAACTGCCTCTCGCGTGTGTTTGTTCGATTTGAGGCGACAAAAATGACCTGATAATGATGAGGGAATTGTTCTGGTGATATTCGCTCATGTAGCGTCTCCTAAAATGGCATTAGTCACCGTTATTAAAATTCGAGCCCAGTAATAGGCTATTCTAAAATTCTCAAAAAAAAAAACAAGAAGAAGGAAGCGCAATCCCTTTCTCCACGTGGTTACGAGCTTGCCCTGGTTTGGTATTAAGGTTGGGCTGGGGGTCAGGCAGAGCGGCGAAATGAGCTCGTTAAAGTACGGGAGACCCCTGGAATCACGTTAGAAACCACTTACCCGTTCCCTAAGGATGGAGGGGAAGAAAGAGGCGTGTAGAAACAAGGGGAAAATGCCACGGTTACTAATTTTGCCTCCTCCGAGGCCTACTTCACTGTCGGAATATCGATCAGCCACAATTTTGAATGGAATTTAACCAACCAAATCGACTTCCCAAAACGCCATCTTGAAAATCCCCTTACCCTTTAGAAAGTAGGGGTTATTTACCCGGACTGGAATGATTGATTATTGAGAAGGAAACGTAAAATCCGATGAGGATGGAATGCAAATAAGTTGAGTAATCAGTTATGGAAATAATGGAAGATTAAAGGGACAGCAAAAGAGAATTTCGGTACACCGAATGGATGGGTAGAAGTGGGGTGGGGGACGGCACATCATAAGGAACAAATTCCAACTGACTGGAGCTTGTCTGTGTTGTTTTGGTATAGTGATGATTGTCAGGTTAGGGAGCATGAATGTTTTTTGTTTTTTACAATAGCACCTATCTGGATTTCGCCAGATAGGCTTGTACTTGATTACAAGCCTAATACTAGGTGACATTAAAATAGAAATAAGCCAGCGGGACTAAACCCCCAAACAAACAAAAACAAGAAGGAAGCGCGTTCCGGCGTCCCCCGAAACAGGACCATTGGACTCTGCAGCAGTCAAATAAAATGGAGTAGGCAGCCTCCTACCTAAAGTCGTATAGTCCAAAAATCAGTGTGCACGAACTCCTCCAGAGTACAAGGGACAAGCAGTAACGACCCAGGTAGAGTGTGCGAAGATCACCCACAAGAATGTGCCGAACAGTTTGGAGGACAAGGCAGTTGTCGCAATAAGGCGCAGGCGAGCGCTCCATTGAAACGCGGGGCGTCCGGCGAGTGCATTCAATTCGAAGGCGGTAGAAAGCGACCGCAAGCCGCACGGCCTTGCACGTCTACAAGAGCGATTCCTATGGCCGAAGCGGTGACAGTAGTAGCACCTCCGCGGCAGTAGCACAAATGCCTTCACGCGGTAACGATAATAATCGGCACGCACCGACTCAGTGAGCTTGTCACGGTTGAACGTGATGAAGAGTGTAGGGTGGGTCTCGAGTCCCCCTCCCCCCTGTTTTCTCATCACACGTTCGATCTTGATCACCCCATGGTGGACCAGCTCTTTGGGGATGTCATCTCTGGAGTAGTCCGAGAGTTCCCTCGCATAAACTACTCCTTTCACGAAGTTCATGGTAGAGTGCGGCGTCACATTCACAGGCGTGCCATCAAGTGTCCGAAGGGCAATAATCATGGCCGCCTCAGAGGGATTCGACGCATTAGCCTTTAGTTTCCCGTCCAGGAAACGTGTCCCCTTCGGCTTTCCACTGATCAAACTAGCTAATGCTCTCCTCTAATGGATAATAATAATAATAATGATGCTATTAATAACTAATAATAAAAAGGTAAAATATTGCTGAGAGAGGGCGAGAAGAAAGTGTACCAACAACTTTCGTAGGCCCCATCAGAGTTCATGTCAACCCAGAGACGGACCTTCCCTAATTTGCACTTACGCCGGGATGCAGCTCTTCCGGGTACCAAATGTAGCAGGTTACACAGGGTACCTCCTTGTGGAGTAGGTTTCTTCCAGAACATTTAGCAGTCACCAGATGGGCTGCTAAAATAAAAAATAAATAAATCCAGAAGGGTTATGCTCGACGAGGAGGGTGTGACGCAGAGCTATCGTAGGGCACGGAGCCAACGACGTCTCACCGTGCTCAAAAGATGACCACGAATGGCGCCTGAGCGGTCCTACCCTCACCCGATGCATCTTCGTCATAACGGTCTGCTGGAGAACTATGAATACTTCCCTCTTGCCATTTCGGGTCTTCACGATCAATAGTGAAGATTTTTTTTTTTAAATACCAAAAATTACTATGTAAGTTCTGAACATCTGGTTCTCTAACCCCGACCGGGACTTAAGTTAGTGGTGAGCTCCATACAAACCCTTCTCTCGGGAAGCCCATTTTGAGGAAATTTCATCTGGTCACGCACGGCAAGACCGTTCAAGAGCCACTCACGGCCAGCTCTTGCGCCCATTGACCAAAGTGTCCCCCACTTTTGACTTGGCCCTAATATGAAGCACGACACAAAAAAGTGAGAAAATTAGAAGGTACGAAACGAAAAATATGGAAGATATACAGGCCGCTGGTCCTCTCGCAAACATTGGAGTCGGGAGTACGCAACTACACGTATTGGGGGCGGTGGTGTCCCGTTCCTCGCAGGCATGGCAAAAATTTACCCAGTGACCGATGGGGCTCCAACCCCCTCAAGCTTGTAAGAGCTAGCAAGCAGTTAATTTGCGACAAAGGGTTCGACATCATCTTTAGTGTACGCCCAAACACCTCCTCAGGTGTAATGTTGAAGGTACCGAGAAACAAAAAATTAAGACCTAATTCTTTTTTTGTTCAAAAATAAATAATTTTACCTTTTAATTTTCTATTATTTTGGCTTTATTATTTTTAAATTATTGCATGCATATACCTTCTATTTTAATCTTATTTTCTTATGTTCTCTTTTTTCAGAAAGAGTGTTTTGCCTCCTGGTGTCTTCGGGGGCATTTGTATTAAGACTTGTCCATAGGTTGACAACTTTCCAGTCGATAATAATAACAACATAAAATATCGGTTCGTAGAGGCCCGAATTTCGGAGATGCTCCGCTTATTTCAATAGGTCCGGATTTCGAAGATGTACGTTTTTCAATAAACAGAAATTTGGGAGGTGCTCGTTTTTCAATAGGCCGGGATTTCCGATATGGTCGTTATTCAATAAGCCCGAATTTCGGAAATGCTCATTTTGTAATAGGTCCGAATTCCCGAGAATGGTCGTTTTTCGTGGATGCCCTTTTTTTCAATTGGTCAGAATTTCGGAGATGCTGTTTTTTTATCAATAGGCCCGAATTTGGGAGATGCTCATCTTTTATATAGGCCAGAATTTGGGAGATATTCGTTTTTTTTCTCAATATGCCAGAATTTCGGAGATGCTTTTTTTTAATCAATAAGGCCCGAATTTGGGAGATGCTCATCTTTTCTATAGGCCAGAATTTGGGAGATATTCGTTTTTTCAATAGGTCAGAATTTCGGAGATGCGTTATTTTTTAATAGGTCCGAATTTCGAGATACTCATTTTGTAATGGGCCGAAATTTCGGAAAAGTTCGATTTGAAATAGGCTCGAATTTCGAGGGTGCACGATTTTCAATAAGGAGAAATTGGATACTCATTTTTTAATAGGCCCGGATTTCGGAAATGCTCGTGTTTTTCAATAGTCGCGAATTTCAGAGATGCTCGTTTTCTCAATAGGCCCGAATTTCAAAGATGCTCGTTTTTCAATAGGCCTGAATTGCCCGAGAATTTATTTTTTCAATAGGTCAGAATTTCAGGGATACTAGTTTTTCAAGAAGCCATTTTATCGGAGATGTTTGTTTTTAATAGGCCCTATTTTCGGAGATGCTCCTTTTTTAATAGCCACGAATTCATAGGATGTACTTTTTTTTTAATAGGACCGAATTTTTTAGAATTTAGTTTCTTTAATTGGTCAGAATTTCAGGATTGCTCGATTATCAATAGGCTCAATTTCGGAGATGCTCGTTATTCAATATGCTCTAATATCGAAGATGCTCGTTTATCAATAGGCCCGAATTTCGGAGATGCTAGTTTGTCAATAGGCTATAATTTCGGAGGTACTCGTTTTTCAGTAGGTCATAATCCCCGAGAGTCCGTTTTCAATAGGCCATAATTTCAAGGATGCACATTTTTCAATAGGCCTCAATTAAGAAATTCTCATTTTATAATAGGCCCGAATTTTCGGAGATTCTCGTTTTTCCATAGGTCCGAATTTCAGCGTCCTTCTTCTTCTTCTCGGTTTTTCCTACGCGGGGTCGCCGTTCTTGAGGAGTCGTTTCCAACGATTTCTGTTTAGTGCAATTCTTCTATTTTGTCCTTTCTCTTTCATGTCACTCGGAATACAGTCTTTCCATCTCATTTTCGGTCTTCTTCTTCTTCGGGTTTCCTCTACCTCCTTGCCGCTCTTCATCTTCTCTTCCTGTGATGTGCCCAAACCATCTCAATCTTGCTTCTTGTACTTCACTCGATAGTTCGGTTACTTTCACCGATCCTCGAATGTGCTCGTTCATAACTTTGTCTCTCAGGGTCACTCCTGACATCCACCTCAGCATCTTCCTCTCCGCCACATCGAGCCTTCTTTCTTCCGTTTTCTTCAATGGCGCTGTTTCCAGTGCAAAAGTCATTGCGGGCCTTTTAGTTTTACGGGGACTCTTCTGGCACACATTACTCCTGAGACCTTTCTCCAGTCATACCAGCCACATTGGATACCTTGCTATATTTCTTCTCTTTTCAACCTTGTTCCACCCAGTGGAGGCGAAGCCTGCCGATCTCCATCCACATCAGTTGTTATGTATTCACTCTCCTTTCTACTTATCTTCATCCCTCCATTCTCTAAGTTTATTTGCAAAACTTCTCTGCTCTCCGCTACCAAGATTATGTCGTCCGCATAGAAAACCCACCAGGGTGGTTCCTCTCTCACGGCCTCTGTCAGAACATCGATAACGATGTTAAAAAGGAATAGGCTGAGGGCGGATCCTTGGTGAAGCCCAACCTTCACCTGGAGGCAATCTGTTGTTCCGACAATAGATCTCACTCTAGTTGTTACATTTTTATAAGTCTCATTTATCATTGACATATTTTTCTGGCACGCCTCTCTCTCTCTCCCAATGATCTCCACACGTCTTACCTTGGCACTCAGTCGTATCCTTTCTCTAAATCTATGAAAACCATATGTAGGGCCTTCTGCTTTTCTCCATTGTTTGTCGCAGCGTAAATATTCCATCAATCGTGCCTAAACCTTCCAAACTGTCGTCTTACTATGCGAACTTAACTCCTTAATCTCCCATCTATAATCCGTTCAAGTAGTTTGAGTGTGTGTTACATGAGTTTGATGCCCCTATAATTTTCGAAACTCTGTACATCCCAATTTTCTTTAAATATTGGCATCAGCACACTTTCTCTCCATTCATCAAGTACTTCTTCACAATTCATGATCTTTCTCATCAAGTTCCAAAATATATCGATATCCTACTCTCCCAATGTTTTCCATGCATTAATAGTTACTTCGTGTGGTCACGTTGCTCTTCCACACTTCATCCTCTTCAGAGCATTCACCACCCCCTCTTTTATCACTCCAGTCACAGCTCCATAGTTATGATCTCCATCTCGTCTTAAGAACCATCTTTCATTCTCCTCGTTTAGTAGCCTTTCAAAATACTGTTTCAATCTCTTGATGATGTCCGCTTCCTTCCTCATGTTACCATTCTCATCTTTTATCTGTCTGATTTGAATTATATCGTTTGAACTATTATTTAGGATTTTTGCTAAGCGAAATGTCTTGCTCTGACCTTCTTTAGTGTGGTAAAATGGTCTCTTCGTACCATTTATTTCTAAGTCAGGAATACACTTTGCCACTCGTCACTGGAGGCGTTCCAATATTGCTTTGCATGTATGGAGACCAGAATTGCACCGAATACTCCAAATGAGGTCCTACAACTTACAAGCAAGCGCCCTTGATAAGGGAAAAAAATACTTTCTGATTTAAACGTAGTGTCTGGCTATGTAGCCTAGAACCCAATTTAACCTTTGTTAAGCGAGTGTGAAAAAAAATTCAAATCGCTCGAAATTAAAACACTATCTTTTTCCATGTTAACTTTAAACTCCCGCGTGGAATTGCAACGGCCATTATTCCAACCATTCGACTAATCAAGTCTTTTTACAGGTTTTCGCAGTCAGTGCGGTATTTTACCCTGCACAACGTTTCGTATCATCACCGTGGCTGAGACTTCAATAATACAGGAAAAACATTTGACCACAAATTTAATTTAGAGTCAAAATATAAACAAACCAAACAATCAAGTGCCGTTTTGGCACTCAATCAGCGATAATAACACTTGCGCATTATTAGAATCATATTTGGGAACAAGTGTTATGCATCTGGGTGGCAGTTATTTTAGTATGTTATAGTGAAACATATGTAGGTGATCCGATGAAGGGATGTTTAAGTGGAAAATGGATAAGAGGGATAAACAAAGTCAACAGACCTAAGTCGCGGGCTCTCAATTATTCTGACATGAACTCACAACCTTCACTAACCTTGGGAGGACCTTGGGAATTATATCATTCGAAAAAGAATGTAAAACAACATACGGGTTTCAAAGTTCGTTAAAATTGGCCCAATAGTTATGATGTTATTACCAAATAATTCCCGGACTAACATTGGGAGGACCTTGGCAATTATATTATTCGAAAGAGAATGCAAAACAAAATAAGGGTTTCAAATTTCGTTAGAATCGACCGAATAGTTACGATGTTATTGCAAATAAACTCATTGAAAAGTAAAATGGTTACCATCTGACCGACCTAACTTATAGACGCAACTAAAAAGCATAAACGCGAAAAGACTCAAAACCTAACCCAAAAGGATAATACCTTGTAGCAAGATAGCGCGCATGTATTCAACGAGGGGGAAGGGGGTAGATAATAAAAGATTATTCAAATTTTGAAACCTTACAAGAAGAGAATATGGAACAAACCTCATTTTAGTAACATAAAATACACACACACACTATATATATATATATATATATATATATATATATATATATATATATATATATATATATATATATATATATATATATATAAACTGTGTATCACGCTTTATTACAGGTCAAATATTTGGTTGATATTTTGAATACTAAAGATTGTACAAACTTGAAACTTGGTCCACTGAAATATCCTAGGTAGGTCCGTACGCAGTTAACATTTCAATAGTATTGATAAGATACATACAAAGTTATGCATTTTGATGTGCTTTCAAATGTGTCACAAGGCTAAAATTGTGACAAAATGGCTTACTGACAATTTAATATTTTGGATTGGCCTGGTAATAGCCCAGATCTCAATCACAGAAATTTATGGCTAATATCAGTGGAAGTTTGTCGAAACTTGATCAAATTAATGCCGAAGCATCTACAACAAGTCATCAAATCCAAAGGAAAAATGACAAAATACTAATATAACGTTAGTCAATATTAAGCATGTTTTTATGTTAAAAATACAAATTTTTAGGGTGATCGGATACTTTTCGCGGGCACTGTAGAGACAAGTTCCGATCAACACACGGGCAGCACAGCAAAAGGGCGCAACCTGTCTGTGGTGGAGAGTTACACGCCGGATTTGAACACCCTTGAAGGAGGTCAGGTTGAGCAAAATGTGTACCTCAAATTGGGGACGAGGCGAGCTCAGAAAAAAAAGACCACTAATAAGATGAGACTTGCCTTCGGTATTAATTGCCCTTATCCTTCTTAAGTCTCTAGCGCCCAAATCTCTTTTAGCCGTTCAGGCTCTCTTTCTCCCCCATCCATTTTAATTTTCAAACCCACGGGTGAAGTGCAGATCCGTTACAGAGAAACTGCACATTAAGGCAAGTTTCCACATAAACATTGGCTGCTAATAGAGTACAATTATATTGCACCAAATAAATTCATAAACTCGCCCGGAAAAGCGTCCAGAAAAACCCAAATATCACCTTACCATCTGACGTCATCTTTGCAACGGTGCCAAATCTATTTGTGAACGCTTCACTTCAAATTAGCACTCGAGATAAAGGAACGGTAAAACTTGAAAATGTGCAACTATTGTTTTTTTCAAAATTAAATCTCTGAAAATAAATGAAAAAGGTGAAATAAATAAAATTAAAAATAATAATTTTAAATATAAAAACAAATAATTCATCCAACCTCAATCACATGGCCATTAAAAAAAAACAGACCAATGGAAGAGGAAGAAAATTTAAGTATTCGGATTAATATACAAAATAATAAAGCGAAAATTATTAGTATCAACAATATTTAAACAAAGTAAATGAATATCAAGGCTATCTCCGCCATATTCTCTCTATATAGTGATAGCTCAATTCGAGCTATCACAAGGATAAGAATATTGAAGAAACGATTATTAACAATATATAGATAATACTGAATAGTTTCTGCAAAAACCTTAACACTCCCCCCTCCCTCCCACAAAATAATCGAATAAAATAACAATTTCACAGAATTCTAAAATAAATTAAATTGGAAAACCTAAGAAATAAAATGGAACCAGCAAAGACTTTTATGTATCAAGCCATTCCATTAGTAATGTCCGAATTTATGAGAAAAGGGTAACTTAATTTCATGTTTTATTTGAATTTATTCAAAAACGTAATCCCCTCATTATCAGACTTCCTTCCAATGATTCCAAAGGCTCTCAATATCATCTGTACACAACACGTTTAGTTAGGGAGGAAAAGAATGTGTAGAGGATATTTTCCATCTCCTCATGTGTTGTAAAATTCAGTCCATCAAGCGGGAGCAAGGCTTTGGAAGTTTTGCCAGACGGGTTTAATTTTCATATTGCCAGTTTTTTTTAAACTATACAAACCTTTTGTACCTACTAAACAAACGGGGGAGCTTCAGCCCCATACACACCCGAACTTTTCAATCAACTCGTAGTTTGAATTATCTGGACAAGCATTTTGTTGATTCCTTTTTAAGCAGGTTCTGCATGATTTAGCAATTCAGACATAATCTTGAAGATGCAGTTTATGAGGTGTGCGTTCACTCGGATGAGTTCTGATGGGCCCTTGTGGCTTTTGTCATCCGGTGAATTATGTTATGTTATGTTAGGTCTTCCATCAACACAGAATCTTTGCTGGATCGGGCCATGCAGTATCCTGATGAATAAGAAGCCTTTGGTGAGTAATCAGACAAGTCCTATTTTCTCCAGTCTAAAAACAGGTAATAGATGTCTTATTATTGGTTGTTTAACTGGTAGCAACTTAAAGCAGATTATACCAACAGAATGCTGCCAAAACATCAAAGGCTTCCTGGATTGGAGGTCCCTTCTGGCTTGTGTTTAGCAAGTTCGTTACCACTAAATCCAAAAGTGCATCCTTTTCTCATTCGTGTAGATAACAGAGGGAAAATCGGCATTTTTTCTTAAAATTAGGCTATTTTGTTAAAAGGAAACAAAAACAAAAGAAATAAGAAAATAAAGGGACCTCGCTCGGCCCGGTAGAGAGTAACAAGGAAAATAAGTACCCTAAAAAACCTTACGGTCCATTCAATGAGGGTACCTTTGGACTAGCTGTCGAGCGGGCACATCCCCGCTCAATTGCCTTACGTCCTCCCTAAACGGCCACTTTTCAAGACTTTGCCTAGTCCTTTCTTGAACTGGTCAACAGAATTGCTGTTGACAACCTCCATCGGAAGTGCGTTCCAGCTACCGCAGATGGTGTACATGAAAATTTTCCCACCCAGATCGCGGTTGTAACGCTTCAGCTCAAGTTTGAAGACGTGATTTCTTGTTCTGCTCTCATTAAGGCTGAAAGTATCCACGTAGTCAACATTGTCGAACCCTCGAAGTATTTTGAAAACTTTGATGAGCTGACCACGCAGTCTACGGGTTTCCAACGAGAACAGATCTAATTCCCTTAATCTATCTTCATAACTTTTATGTCTGATAGAGGGAAGCAATTTGGTTGCCCTGGCTTGCACACGTTCCAATCTCGCGATGCCCTTTCGAAATGAAGGACTCAAAAATTGTACGGCATACTCCAGTTGCAGTCGGACAAGTAAATTATACAAACAGAGTACTATTTCCTTGTTCCGATATCCAAACTGTCGCTTTATATAACCTAACATCCTTTGGGCTTTCTTCTCCGCCTCAATACACTGCCTCGAGAACTTGAGATCACTAGTTATAGTTAGACTCAAGTCCTTCTCAGTGTCGGTAGATTCAAGAGCAGTGCCCTTAAGGATATAATGAGATGGGGGTTTCGGTGGCCAATATGCATCGCTTTGCATTTGTTCACGTTTAAAAGGCATTTGCAACGTGTCCGATCACTCCCCAATCTTCCCAAGATTTTCCTGCAGGCGGGCACTATTTCCATACTTTGCAACGTTCATACCAAGCTTGGTATCGTCGGCAAATTTAGAAATCTTGGCAACCATGTCGTTGACGTAGATGATGAATAGTAGTGGTCCCAGGACAGAACCTTGAGGCACCCACTCAGAAGCCTGTCCATTCACCACCACCCGTTGCCGTCTGCCACTTAGCCAGTTCTCTATCCAGCCTGCTACTTTTCCGTCTATGCCCAGCACTCGCACTTTCCGGAGAAGGCGGCGGTGTGGCACCTTATCAAAGGCTTTCTGAAAGTCTTAATTAAGTACACCACATCCACCGCCTTGTCCCGATCGTGCTCACTGAAGATGAAGTGGAAGAATTCCACAAGGTTCGTCAGGCATGACCGTTGCCTTCGGAAGCCGTGCTGGGAACTCCTCAGTAGCAGCTCTGATTCTAAATGCGACGTCATTTTGTCCACCATTATGCTTTCCATGAGTTTACCGACTATCGAAGTCAGACTGATAGGTCGGTAGTTCGACGGTTGGCTACGTTCTACTTTCTTGAAGATAGGAGTCACCTCCGCTTCACGCCACTCTCTAGGAACGCATTCGGTCTGGATTGACATGTTGATGATTGCGCTCAGGTGTCGTGACACTTGATCGCGCACTTCTTTCAACATTTTAGGTAGAAACCTATCCGGGCCAGGTGACTTATTCGTCATTAGGTCAGTGATCTTCTTTTCTATTTCTCCTTCGGTGAAGTCCATATCCGCCAGCTTTTCCCCCGAGTAGGAATCCGTTGGCTGGAGGATGGGACCACATTCTTCAGTAAAGACTGAAGAGTAGTCGTTGAGGAGGTTAGAATTTTATGCAGTTGAGTGCTTCAATGTCCCCTCCGCATTCCTCAAAGGGCCAATCGTTCGACGGATGGTTTACATATCCAAATAACTCCTTGCGATTCTCTTTACAAAGTCTCGTCACTCGGAGTTCCTCAGACCGCTTATCCGCCCTTATGATGGACTTCACTCTCCTGGCTAGCCTCCGGTATTCGTCAAAGTCACCCGAGATCTTCGATTGCCCGTACACATTTCTCTTCTCCCTAAGCAGTTGACCAATTTCTCGATTAAACCACTTTGGTTGAACAGAAGACCGACGGGGGCATTTAAGAGGGATGAGACGCGATTGAAGACTCATGAATGTGGTTTTGAAACTGTTCCAAGAGTCTTCAACAGCCTCGCACACTTCTAGCCTCGCGTCAGTCAGTCCAGCACGAAGACCTGAAAGTCTGCTCTTCTCAAATCAAGTTTCCTCGGTTTACTAGTTGCAGGCCCTGCCTTGTCTTGTGGACTTTGACTGCAAATCTAATTAGTCGGTGGTCACTGCCACCGAGCTCTTCGCCAACAGAGACGTCCTCAACGATGTCATCCTCAGAGGTGAAAACAAAGTCGACGATATTGTTTCCTCTCGTTGGCTCTCTCACCCATTGAGTCAGGAACTCGTTGTTCGCGAACTCCAGGAGTAGTGCGTTCTCGCCACATGGTTGTCTGGTTTCCCAGTCAACCTGTGTGTTGAAATCCCCCATGACGATACACACACTGTCTTTTACAAGTTCGCCCAACAGCTGGTACAGACTCATGCCCTGTTCCAAGAGTTGGGTAGGGGGTTTGTAAAGCACCAGGGTCCTGTATCTGGCAGGACCTATCTCTAGGTCAACACCTAGTAGTTCATGGACGGATACGATGTTGCAATCCGTCGAGTTGAGAGTATCCTTGATATACAACATCACACCGCCACCCTCTCTGTCTGGCCGATCTTTCAGGAAGAGCTGGTAACCGGGAATCGTGAATTTACCTTCAAAATCTCGACTTGAGGTTTTTATCCACGACTCCGTTATGGCCACCATCTCAGGTTCTTCTGTTGCTACGAGGCCACGAAGTTCAAGAAACTTGTTTCTGATAGACCTCGGATTAAACAGAAGAACCTTTAGGGAGTCCCCGACTGTAGGACTCCCTACGCTCTTCCGTTTCCCGCTGTTTCTCTGTTGCGGGGTCACTCCCCTCTTTGTGACCCCAGAAAAGGTAGTTCCTGGAGTAAAACGGGTGTACTGACGTACGTACTCCTTTACTCGGGGCCTGACACTTCTTTGGGTTCGCTCCACAACATCCTGGATCATGTTTGCGAGTACAGCTTTCTCTTTAAAGGAAAGATGCACTCCGCCCCTTTTGTACCTGGGTCATTTCTCCCGTAAAAGGTGCGCGTATGGGTAGCGAACGCGAAGATACTGGTCAACGCTGTGAAAAGCACTCTGGTGCAGTGGAATGTTCCATCAAATGGCGGTGAGTCTTGGGAGTTATACCAGATTCGGAGACGAGAGAAAGCGACCTGAAGCCGTCGCGGGGATTGGGGGGTAGGACCATGCGAACAGTCATGGCGCCATAACACGCAACTTTAAGGTCCCCTCGACCGTCTCCCATCTTCTTTGCCAAGCTGCGTGTATTCCTGCCATGTAATCGGTGTGAGGAAGAGCGAAACGCTGGTTTGGTCGCCCAGTCCTCGCAGACTCTTTGGCGCCCTCACTCCCCGCAATTCACACATAGCCAAGAACCCAGCAGAAGATAATCTCGACATCCGCCCGGCTCGACTAAACCGTGACGTCACGGATATCGCGAACCAGGGGATGCGGAGATTCCAATGCCCCGAACCGGACACGTCGCTTATCTTCCGTACCGAGCGGTGTATTGCCACCAAGACAGACGCAGGGCCTGGTAGAGCCCAGCGGACTTCAAACAGAGGGATACGGCATTGAACCCGACCCCCTCATTTGCAAATATCCGAATACACTGGCCCAGATCAAGCCTGAAACGAAGTGTGCTCCAAAAAGGCCGAATTTCGCAGTCCTCCCGGCGCTGTAGAAGCTTTGGGAGCAGAGGCTTGGCGACAAAAAGTCAAAGCTGATATCCTTCAGGGTAGCGGCCTCGACAGAACCAGAGGCACCAACAGCCCGAGAGCTACACTGAGCTCTCGAAGGAGTTTCCTAGCACTAAACCAAAATAGCTTAAGGTATGACCATCTCTCGGGGGCATAGGCACCGTCGAGATGGGCTGAGGATGAAGAGAACCGGTTGCGACTGAGGGGGGCACCAGGTTCGCGCGTACAGGCCCATAATAAAGTGTGCATGGCGCAGAGCGACTGGCATCTCTCCAGTATCGACAAGTAGGCTCTCAATGGTGACATACGGAAGGCACCGGTCGCCGGGCGGAGACCGGTGTGGTGGATCGAGTCCAACTTCCGCAATGCATGATCGGATGCGGATGCATAAAACTCGCATCCGTAGTTATAGGCCATCTCCAGTGGGAGCAGAGTATCTCGATTGGGAACCCCGTTCCCTTACCTCCCCCTCGTTTGCCATGGATGGAGACGAGCGAAGGTTACTCAAATGACCTTGACCGCCGCTCCGTCTAAATATAATATACATCTATATATATACACTCGTCATTCTAAGAAACTTATCCAATAGGAACAAAGCCACAAGGAGATAATACATAAAGTCTCGCTGGCGCCGGTTAATAATGTTTTAATTTTGAGCCACGAAAATGATGCGTGTTCCTCCCGACCTCGTCGATCAATGAAAGGGAAATACACCAAAACCAGTAGGTACATGTGTTCGATATTATATTGTTCCTTTATTCTTCTTATTCCTTTTCAGTACGGGGTGACAAGACTTTCAGTCCACCCTGTATATCATTCATACAAAAGACGACCGCAAGATTATATAAACAATTAGGGAGAATATACCAACCCTCAGGAAGGATCAACCAAACTGACATGAACTGATTGAACTACGATTTAAACTTTCAGAGTTATTCCTCACTTCTCTCTCATTGGATAAAAAAACCTTTACTAAGGAAAAGTTATTAGTAATATTTTAACCTTCTAAAGCGCTTCTTCATCCAATTCTTCCCAGGGCTTCCTTTTAATCCAGTCACGTGACAACTCAGAGAATTCTAACCAAGTGTTCAGATCAGATTAGGGGAAGAGCCTTAAATCATGAATCATATCTGCTCAAAGCTCTCGAAGCCTACTTTGCAAAGATATAGATAGGCCACGTCTATTTCCTCCCCGTTTACCAGTACTACTCATGATTTAGCTTGAGTCACGATGTAGCATGATTCACGATTTAGCTGGTCATGATATAGCTTGAGTCACGATTTAGCACGAGTCATGATATAACATGAGTCACGATTTAGCTGGAGTCACGATATAAGTTGAGTCACAATATAGCTTGAGTCACGATTTAGCATGAGTCTATAAACTCTGCGCAAATTATAGGAAACTTTAGTCATAATTTAATCATTGCGTAAAAAAAATTCATTTTGTTGCCCCCCCCGTCGAATTTAAAGCGAAAACCAACGAGGGCGTCTCCCGCAGTATTCTCTAAAGAAAGTGGTGCCGTTAGCGGAAGTGAAATTATGCGGGAGCCATTTAGCCGCAAATCCTCAGGCACGCATTGGGATCGGGGGAGGGGTGGGTGAAAAAAACGGGGGAGGGGGGAGGCAGGTTAAAAATGAAAACAACCACCACATGACGATAGCTAAGTGGGAGGGGAGACTAACTAGCCCCCCTCCCAACTTCCAGTTCCGACCAATGATAAATGGACGGATGCTGGTCGGCAATTAGTTTGGTGAAAAAGGGTAACATGAAAAAGTAAAAATGAATAAAGCCTAGGTAGTATCAATCTAGTTCGACACCTCCATGTTTATATTAAGTGTACGGACTTCAACAGGACATAAGCTAGGTTCTACGAGATGTTTACGTACACAACCGTGAATGTTGTTGTTGTAGAATGCACACACACACTATGAATAATGCATCTATGATCTAAGTAGATTCAGTAAAGAATAACATTAGCTTAATTAAAAACCTTTCATTAAATCATTCGATCGTGTCGCATTCAAAAAGGGAGGCGTCAAAGAAAGAAGCGGAAGAATATCTCCGAATCCGCGTCCGAAAAGGGCCTCATCACTAAATAGGTGTATAAACAAAGGCCAAGGATCCATCAGAATTTATGAGAGAAGATGAAAAAGTGAAAATAAGTGAAAGATATACAGTACCACCCCCAAACATCAGGAAGATTGTATTTCTATCAAACATCTTCCATAATTGTAAAAGAAATTTCAAAGTTTCCAAAATTGGCGGGAGCGGAAAAATTGGCGACGCGCAGCGCCACCTGGCGACTTGATGGCAAAAAAAGAGCCGCCGAGCGCTTTGGGAGATCTGTTGCTATGAGCAGCTTTCCCAAGCATGGCAGTTGGCCAATTAATATACACTATAATTACGCACATATTAACTTTTCATATCTGCATATTTATAATATAGTTTGCTCATTAAGCTTGTAGCTATCTGTACAATAAACACTGATTACTCTAAATTTCAGGGTCATGGGAGGACCGTGCATAAAGAGTACTTTCTATAAGAAAGAGAAACGGCCGTGGGAGGAACCCAAGCATTTAAAAGCAGCGTTCGGTGGAGGCAGAAGCCCCTTTCACGGATTATAACGATATCTCGTTTTTAGATTAGAAATTTATATGCAACTCTACGAGATGTTTACCGTTTATTTGCCGATTTTTTTGTTCTAGGTTTGTCCCAAGAATTCTCGACTTTCTTACGCCTGGCAGCCAACGAATCTTACATTTTGATGATCGTACAGTATGAAATAAAAAAAAAGTCTATCCTTTAGAGAATATTGGGGAGAAGGGGATGATGTCGATTTTTTTCGTTCTATACCAACATCAGTAACAACATAGCCCCGTGCAATGCCCTAGACACAGTCAGGCACTAGGTCACTTGAGGGGGCCTATTTTTTTTTCTTTGGGAGGGGGGGGGGAGATCTAGGTTTGTGTTTGTTTTATTTAGGTGGTAGCTTTAGGTTTGTTTTCTTTATGTTTCATTTGTATCAATTTAAACATAAACTAATGGTGGGTTAATCTGGAATTTCAGCAGCCCTTGATGGGGCAGTCTCTGGGTCGAGGTCCTTTAAAATAGCAGCCTAGCAAACCCTTTCCATGCCATTCAAAAGCTTGTTGTCGCAATTCGCATCATCCTTATCGCCATTTCCCCGTTATTACTTTATGGCTAAGTGGTTAAGATCGGTGAATATCAACTACCACATCGCTCCCTTACAGCTAACAGGAAGACAACCAAACTATTCTTTAACAAGGTCAACAGACCTAAGTCGCGTGCTCTCAATTATTCTGACGTATGACCTTCAAAACTTTCAATGAGTGGGGCAATCCGAACCAGTTTCCTTTTAATAATTCCTGGACTAACTTTGGGAGGACATTGGCAATTATATCATTCGAAAGAGAATGTAAAACAAGATGAGGGTTCCAAAGTTCGTTAGAATCGACCAGACAGTTACGATGTTATTGCCAAATAATCCCCGGGATAACTTTGGGAGGACCTTGGTAATTATATCATTCGAAAGAGAATGTAAAACATCATAAGGGTTTCAAATTTCGTTAGAATCGGCCGAATCGTTATGATGTTATTTGGTCAAAAAATTCATTGCAAAGTAAAATGGTTGCCATTCGACAGACCTAAGAAGGACCGACATACTAACTTATTTTTGAGATTTACCTGAATTTTATACATGTATCATATAAGATACATCGAACTCAACGGTTTAAAACTGTATTTATATATATATATATATATATATATATATATATATATATTCTATATTATTACATAACTCTCTCTGAATAGCAGAATACAAGTATCGCTTAGAAAAGAATATATATAAACATAAACGGGCCGGAAACTTGGGTGGGGCTTCAGCCCCCTTGCCACCCCGCCTGGGAGTAACATAAGTCGATATAAATGACGGAAATAATGATACGAGGCAACGAGGATGGCCACAGCGAGGTAATAAGCTAGAGCTCAATGTGAAAAAAGGGCGGGAAACGTTCTGACAAGCGCCTTGGAATATCGATTTTCCTAAGGGAGGTCGAACGTTCTATTTTTACGAGTCCTTTGGGGTTCTCCCGCGAACTGCGTGTGCGCACAAACCTGCGAAGAAATGACGCCGCCTTTTTTTTTAACTCTCACATGGCCGTAAAACTTCCCCATGTGTGTTTTGGGGTAGAGGATATTACATTCACAATGGCTGAGTTTTAAACTATTTTTTCTAGGGATTTTGCCAACCAGCTGCACTATTTTGAAGCGTTTAAAAGGGATGGTTGTTAAAATTGACCAATTGTCAATCGTTTGACATAGGTGAAGAGCGTGCCTCAAGTATACCCGATCCAGTGCGGTGCCCACTCATTGCTATACTAACTCTTTACTTAGATTAGGTGAGGTTAGGTAAATTTGTGTACTCAGTGAAGTTAAAATATTTAAATTCAATTCCGGGGGATAGGGGGGGGTAGGCCTGACCATACAGGGTCCATGACAACCCTGGTCATTAGCCCCATTTTGAAAAGCGCTCAAAGGAAACTCGTGGACGCGGAACCCATGACAGGGCATAGCGCTCCTTCGCTACGAAGCGACAATTTGAAATGAAAAAAATGGTGGGTGGTTTGGGGCTCTAAGGGTATAGAAGGGGTAGGAGGGATGGGTATTTTTAAGGGGTATAGCCCCCCATCTAAAAGGGGGAGGGGGGTTGAACCAACCACTTTAAGAAATGACACCAAAAAAATTCTTGCCCTGAAAGATGCTGAAAAGGTCACTTGAGGGCAAAGTGGAAATATGGGCAAGATACTGAGCTTGAGGAGACTACTCGGAGCACCTGGGACGCCCAACTCTCCCAAAACTTACCTTGTGTATTCAGTAAAATGAGGTTGTCTACTTCGCAACCTAAAATGAACCCGCAGTCACGCTGCAGCTGTCATCTGACAGATTCCCCCCCACACACACCCGGCCGTGACGCCTGCAAGTGGTTCAAAGACAATATATTTCGACAAATTTGTCACTTACCCCAACTTGACCACTTTCTTTATAGATCCCTTACAAACTTCAAGGCGCAGCCCTGGTGGGTTTTTACTTTAGTTTAAAATAATAATAATAACCAGGCAATGGCTTCGCCACTCCCCCTACGGGGGGAGCTTGCGCTTCACTACTAATATTAAATTTAATATCTAAAAAAAAGCAGCCATGGTTAAATTTTTATAAATTTTCTGAACTTCGCTAATTATAATCATCATCATCACTTCACTAACTCTATAATTTAAGAAGGGGATTTTTTTGAGTATTTGAATAATAATTTCATCTTAGTTTGGTTATGACTTATGTTTTTTTATCAAAGTTATTTCTAATAATTCTTTTATAATATCAAAAAACAAAATGGTAAAGTTCAGGAATAAATATAAGTATCGAAATTTTGTGAATTTTTTAAAATATATTTTTATATATCTTCTTCTATTTTAGAGTTCTTTTTAAAATTATTAGAATTGGCGTAGTTCAGAAAATTTAGAAAAATTTAACCATGGCTGCTTTTTTTAGATTTTAAATTTTAATCTTATTAGCGAAGCGCAAGCTCCCCCACCCCCCTGTAGGGATAGTGGCGAAGCCATTGCCTGGTATATATATAATTAAATTTTGATATAATTTTTTTTCATTATGGTAACCAATCTGGCGACTGCCTACTTGGGGATAAGTCGCCGTAAATAACACAGCCAACTTACTAAGCTATATTAAAAAACAAATAACAGAACAAATAATAATATGTAACTAACAAATAACAACGATAAAAAATAACGAGAAGAGGCAAAAAGACAAGAAGGAAGCATGCTCCGGCGTAGAGAATAAGCCCGCCTCCCCATAGGCGCAGGAACGTACGACCTACAAAAAGAAACAACAAAAAAGGTCAAATAAAGTGAAGGAGGCCAGCTACCTCCAAAAAGTCGTGAAGTCCACAGATGAGTGTGTACGAACCCGGCCCGAGTACAAGGGACAAGTGGTAGCGACCCCGCTCATCCGGTACCGGGACAGGTAACGTGGGCGAAGGTCACCCAGACTGAGACATTCTACAAGAATGTGCTGAACAGTAGGGCGCAGGCGAGCGCTCCATCAAATGGCGGTGCATCCCGCGATTGTTTCCAATTCGGAGACGACAGAAAGCAACCTAAAGCCTTCGCGGCATTGGGGGATAAGTCCATGGGAACAGTCGCAGCGCAATGGCACGCAACTTTACGTTCCCTTCGACCGTCTCCCATCTTCTTTGCCAAGCAGTCCGAAGAGCTGCCCGTATTCCTGCCATGTAGTCGGTGTGAGGGAGAGAAACGCTGGTCCGGTCGCAGAGTCCTCGCGGACTCTTTGGCGCACTCGTTCCCCGCAATTCCTACATGTCCAGGAACCCAGCAAAAGATAATCTCGACATCCGCTCGGCTTGCCAAAACCGTGGCGTCACGGCATAGGACGGCCCAGGCAGCGCCGGGCGCGCCAAGACCAAGTCCTTAGACTCGCAAATTGAGAGACGATCTTGAACCTGAACGGCTAGGATTTCATTCTCAAGGAGATACGCATCACATTGCTTAGAAGAAGCGAGGTGCGCTCTCCGCAATTGACACACTTGGCCACACACGATTTGGATTTATCGTATGCGGCCTTGGAGCAACTTACACAGACTTCGGGCAACCCCGAGTTTGGAAGTCGACAGGATTGATTAGTATGGTCGAAGCGGTGACAGCAATAGCACCTCCGCGGCAGTGACACCGATACCTTCACGATGTAGCGATACCATCCGGCACGCACCGACTCAGGGAGCTTGTCACACTCGAACGTGACGATTTTGTTGGTTCTTTTTGTATATATAAAGAGCTCATCTGGCGACTGCCTACTTGGGCATTAGTCGCCGTATTAAAAACTGGCCTAGTACTAAGCTACTTTAAAATAAAATTCAAGATAAAAAACGACCACCCCCCCTCAGAAAAAGGAAACGGATGGGGAAGCTAAGTGTGTAAGGGTGGGTCTCTAAGCCCCTCCCTGTTTTCTCATCACACGCTCGACCTTGACCGCCCCATGGTCGGCCAGCTCGAAAGTGACGTGATCTATGGAGTAGTCCACGAGTTCTCTCGTATAAACTACTCCTTTCACGAAGTTCATGGTAGAATTAATCTAAAAATGCGCCCCTGCCCTGGCAAAGGGACGCAAGAGTAAGGCACTAAAATTACATAGCGGACTTCGGGCTAGTCGAAAGCAGACACTTAACACCGGGCTAAGTTACATCGGGTATGTTCATTAGCCGGACGGGGTCTCGATTTGGGATAAATTTGACGAACCGGATTTTTTTATTTACTTTATATGTATGTGTGTGTGTGTGTGTGTTTACATCCTTGAGGGGTATTGTTTGGTATTTCTGATACGTTAAATGACTTCTTCCTTTGGGTGATTTGGTCAGGTTGGGGTGTTAAAAAAAAATCCATGTGATATACTACAACAGGCCCTAGTGGCCTTTAGTGAGCCTGGTTATTATGTTCTAAGACCTGGTACTGCAACTGGGGGTGAGCCCCAACGGCTTCCATGAGTCTCGCACTAGACCTTGAAGGCAAAAAGGGAAGAGAAATAAAGATAAAGATTCTGATTTTTTTATATTAAAAACTGAAATCAGAAACTATCGTATTTAAGTGACTCAAAGAAATTGAGAAATAAAAACGGAACGATCGTACGTATGGCTGTATACACCACCCTAGCCTAGGCCAAAGAATAACTGCTTCCAAGACGCTATTCCTAAATACCAAAAAAGGGCGATTTAATAATTAATCACTACAAAAAAATCACTTAAATCCAGCACCACATCTTTCATGCACTCATGAGCTCCAATGCGGTGATACACACTGCTATAAGTCACCTTTTACTCAATCAACATAGGCTACAAACGTGTTTACCGTCGTTAATATCATCATTTCCCCCAAAGGACGAAATCTTCGGAAAAGTTTCGTTCAGGCAAAACATTAGTCACACATTTCGCGCAAAACACCACCACTGTGCGAAGATAACACGATATCAGGAATACCAACATAACACAAACTTCACTCTCTTTCTAACTGAATGCCATAAAAGAAAAATCCCTCGCAGTAAACTTATATAATCATTGGCGATGGAGGAAAAGGCAAATCAAAAATAGCTGGAACTAACGAAAACCAGAGAGAAAAAAAAGATGCGTGCGCTGGGAAATACCGAGAGAGTGCTCTGTTTTCCCAACGCCCCGGGAACCAGCACGGGTGAATCATTTTCCTGTTCATGATTATTTACGTGACTTACAGGAAAGGAAGAATCTGTGCCAATCTCGTAAAGCCTTCCCGCACTTTCGTCTCTCGATACTCTGGCTCTAATCACGTACTCGTTAAACTCCATATATTTTCGTCTTGTTTACTATTCGAAGAACCCCCTTAAGGGGCGCGGCGATTTGCCTTCCTGGCCACCGTGCTGACGGGACTCAGCACCCCGTCCGGCCCCAGCTTAGCTTCTTCTCCTTCTTTCTTTCAGCACACTGAGCTAAATAAGGACTGTGCGTAAAAACTTAAAAAAAAAATAAATACTTATTCGAAGTAGCGCTTCGCCTCGGCGTTCGCTAGTACCAAATCTATGCTAGCATAGACATGGGTGATGAGAATGAGGGAGGGGGTCAGATATTTACAACGGTTAAATCAGTAGGAAACGGCAAATGACAAGACACCAATCGGTGACAATATAACTAGAGCCCCAATTATCCCAGTAAGGGCCCCCCCCCCCGAAAAAGAGACGACAGCATCTGTTATAAAGTTCGGGAAAATAGTGAAGAAGAAATGGGAAAAGAGCTGGACGGCACATAAGTAACCAAATGAGACTACCATGGTGGCAAAGAGCATTGGAAGGTATCTAACTCTTTTCCACTTACTCTACTCCCTCTTGGGAGGTAGTGGGACACGAGTGGGTACTGAAAGATGGAGAGACGAAGCTTGAAGCTTTGTTTAATGTGAGGCAGATGTAGAACAAAGTAAAAAAAGAAGTTATGAGAGTAGTTCATCAGTGCAAGAATGATGCAAACGAGTTTTTTTTAAATGAGCCCATCTAGCGACTGCCTACTAGGGCATAGGTTGCCGTAATCACGCTACAACATAATACTAGGCTAGATCAACAAACAAAACCATACAAAGAAACAAACAAACATGCCAAAAAACAAAGAAACAAAAAAAGAAAAGAAAAAACAAGCTCCGGCGTCGGAAAATGAGACCTACAAGAGTCAAATAAAGTGGGAGGCCAGCCTCCTCCAAAAAGTCATATACTCCGCAAGTCTGTGTGCACAAACCTATCCCCAATACGAGGGACAAATGGTGCTAGGTGAGCCAGAGATGACATTCAGTCCATCAAGGTACCATGGCTCCCGGACCAAACACAGTCCAGGTGGGAACAGTCCTCCTGGTACAAAGTGCAGGTAGAAAAGGATGAATGGAGAGCAGTAATAATAATATAAATAATAATCACATCCTAATAATTAATACTAATAATAATAGACAGTAATAGTAGCACACAATTATAATACATAATAAATAATAATATCTAATCATAGTAAATCCTAATAATAATACTATATAAGAATGATAATAATAATACTAAATAATAAAGTAGTGCTGAGAGGGGACGAGGGGAAAGCGCACCAAATTTCCAGTCAACCCAGTGCCAGGGGCTCCCTAATTTACACTCAGGCCAAGAGGATTTGCAACTCCTCCAAGTACCAAGTGTAACAGGCTAATCAGGGTACCCTCCTCTGTGGGACAGTGTGAAATCGAAACGCAACACACCAGTGAGAACAGAGGCGCGATGACAGGTGGTGCCATCGGCTCAAGTCTCGTCGAACTCTCGGAGTTTCCAAACACCGTCGCGATCGGCTGAGGACGAAATGGAGCCTGATGTGGACTGGGGAAGAAGCTGAACCCTTAGCATTGGGCAGTATGGCGTAAACTGAGTGGCATCTTCGACGCCTTACCAAAGAACCTCTCTAGAGTGGGCGTGGGATTTTTAAGCACCCATCTGGCGAATGTCAGATGGGTGATTAAAATGGTCAACAACCATTGTTGGTGGATCGACTCCACCTTTCGCGATAAATTAAGTCTAGCGAAGAGCGAACAAAGGAGAGGGAGAACAGTAAGCAGGTACGTATATCAGCACCCGATGTGCTGTAGCCAGAGAGCGAACTTTTGCTCGTCCCGGCACCGGGACAGATAACGTGCGCGAAGATCACCTAGACTGGGACATTCAACAAGAATGTGCCAGACAATCTGAAAGAACAAGCAACCGCCGCATTAAAATTCAACAGAGTGCTCCATTATATGGCACTGCCTCCGGAGAGTTTGACAGATTCGGAGGCAACACAGAAGCTGACCCAAAGATGACGAGGAATTGTGGGTGGGTAGAGGGGATGGAGGGCTGACCTCATTCCTAACATGAAGTCAGTGCGAAGAAAAGAAAAACGCTGGCCCGGTCGACCAGTCTTGTCGGATTGTTTGGAACTCTCATCAAAGCGCTCGTTTCTCGCAATCCCAACACATCCAACAGAAGAGAATTTCGATGTCTTCCTGGGTCGCAACAGCCGTGGCGTCACAAATACCAGCAAACCAGGGAGTATGCAGATTCCAATGCCTCGAGGGCACCCAGAGCGCTCTATGAGTTGCTATAAATCACAATTCTGGTTCGGAACCGGCCATATCGCGTTATTTCCAGTACCGAGCGCTGTGTTGCGTGGAACTCGGCCAAGAAGAGAGACGCAGCGGCCAATAGAGCTCCGCCGGCTTCAAACAAGACGCGGGGAAAGCCATAAAGCCGAATATATCATCGTGATAGGGCGTGTGTTCAAAATAATTCGAAGGCAGTACTCCTTCAGGTGCTACCTTCCGGGTAGCTTCTCGATGAAAGGCCCTGGTGTCTTTGAGGTTCCGCACATTTTAGTTGCAACTCTCATGTTCACTCTCCGGCTCTATTCCTCCCCACCCGAGGGTGCAGAGGGACTAGAAGTGCCAGTACTGGCGGAGAATAAACACTTTTCTTCCCGATCGTAAAGGACCCCAAGGACGGACGAGCCAGTCTCTGCCTTAACAGCCGACATGGCGAAGGATTTGGCTGTCAAGGGGACTCCGCCTGAGGGAAGAGGTCTCGTCCCTCCTCCCCTCGGGAGGATCTTGCACAGAGGCGAACTTTGGTTCTGGGGTGTCTCCCACTGAAACATTGTTCGCCCCCAGGCAAGTCCCTGCCATCTGAGGCAAGGTCACCTCCAGATCCATTTCCCTCATTAGGGGCATCCAAATGGCCAGTCCCCTAAGTTTTCGGGGATCCTGACCGGGGACTAAATAGACCTTTGCCCCTTAGGGGTCCAGCATGTTGACCTGATCTCCATCGGTAAAAGTGAGTCAGGCATGCCGAGCCCCAGCAAGGTTACGAATCGTGGGTCAATCAGATGCGGAGGCAGGGCTTAGGGGACCACACCCTCACTTATTCCCGAGGCGACTCTGGACAAGGGGAGAAAACCCTGAAACCGAAGGGGGCCCTGTGAAAACACAGAGGGTGGGTGCATCTCCATTGCAGAGATGAGCGGATTTGAAGATGGCGCAGAAAAGCCCATTTGTGGTAGGAAAATGGTTGGAGGGGGCTCCTCCTCCGGTCAAGAGGGTTCCTCTGGTTTTCTCGCCCTCCCCACCACCTAATAGGGGCGGGTCTCTATGCACCAACGAACACCCACTATTTATTTAAAAGAAAAACAAAAAGGACATGGAAAATAGATACTATGACCTCTCAATGCCTTGGGAGGATAAGGGAAAAGTCCCCATTGGCTCAGAAACATCCAAAATATGAGCATGCCTGCAGAATCGAGCCAAGATGGGCCTTGACAACCCCAAATGTGAGCATTTACCCACTGGGCCTGCAGAATCGAGCCAAGATGGGCCTTGACAACCCCAAATGTGAGCATTTACCCACTGGGCCTGCAGAATCGAGCCAAGATGGGCCTTGACAACCTAAATGTGAGCTGGGCCTGCAAAATCACGCCAAGATGGGCCTTGACAACCCCAAATGTGAGCATTTACTCACTGGGCCTGCAGAATCGAGCCAAGATGGGCCTTGACAACCCCAAATGTGAGCATTTACCCACTGGGCCTGCAGAATCGAGCCAAGATGGGCCTTGACAACCCCAAATGTGAGCATTTACCCACTGGGCCTGCAGAATCGAGCCAAGATGGGCCTTGACAACCTAAATGTGAGCTGGGCCTGCAAAATCACGCCAAGATGGGCCTTGACAACCCCAAATGTGAGCATTTACTCACTGGGCCTGCAGAATCGAGCCAAGATGGGCCTTGACAACCCAAAATGTGAGCATTTACCCACTGGGCCTGCAGAATCGAGCCAAGATGGGCCTTGACAACCCCAAATGTGAGCATTTACCCACTGGGCCTGCAGAATCGAGCCAAGATGGGCCTTGACAACCTAAATGTGAGCTGGGCCTGCAAAATCACGCCAAGATGGGCCTTGACAACCCCAAATGTGAGCATTTACTCACTGGGCCTGCAGAATCGAGCCAAGATGGGCCTTGACAACCCAAAATGTGAGCATTTACCCACTGGGCCTGCAGAATCGAGCCAAGATGGGCCTTGACAACCCAAAATGTGAGCATTTACACACTGGGACTGCAGAATCGAGCTAAGATGGGCCTTAACAATCCCAATCGCGGTATTGGCGACTTTGGACCAGAGAGGATGGTGCCAGCGTAGCCACCTTAAATGTGTACTGGAGGAAGGTGAGAAGAGTCGAAGGCCCAGCACACCCCGTACCTAATACTTGCCTTAGTCAGCGGGCTTTCAGCCCTCGCGGTATAAGCTACCACTCCGCCAGGTAAGAGGATGAAAGTGCGCCAAGCCACCAGAACCTCTTTGGACCATACGAGCGAAAAAGTTGGAAGGGGATAGATAAGAGTATGTAATAAAGAAAAATAGATTAGGGTGGGTGATCACTTATTATTATCATAGCCAAGGAATGGAGAAGCAGTAGGATGTGCCAGTCCAGGTTTGAGTTACAGGGAAGGGGGGGACTCGTAGGAAAAAATGAGTGTATCAGTGAAATAGGGAACGCATCGAATTCCCCAGGCTCCTTCAGGTAGTCACCCCTATGAGCCAGGCCTTCCCTATTTTCCCTCAGGTCCCCAGGACATGCCGTTTCTCTGAATACCAGGTTTATCTCTGCATAGGGTACCCACCTGCGTGGCTCTTACTTCCGGTTGAGAGTTTGTTTTTAGAAACGAAGGGTGAGGGGGGGGGGGGGAATTGGTGAGGAAGTGAAACCTGCTTAGGCAATCGAGGCGACACAACAATTGGGGAGGCATTCCCAGCAGCACTCGGACAAACGACCAGCCTCAACCAAGGGAGTGGATCTTGGGGGCCAACTTAAACAATTGAGAGCCTAAACTCGAGTCTGGCTGCTCTAAGTGTGTCAACAGTGAGGCACATTAGCCAGGACAAAGGCGTCTTATAAGGCTTCCTCGCAACCAGAAGACGCAATTCCCCCCCCCCCCCCTAACTTAGCATAGATTTACACCCATTTTCTAATTCGTCTGCGCACCACAATTCCCATGAGCCTGTGCTGTGGGACCCCCGTCAACGTTACCACAATTAAGTGGGGTCGCGTCAGACTGTCCTAACGGACCAGGTTAGTGAAGGGAAGCTGTTGCATGCTGGGGGAATTTTATAGCACGCTTTCTGTGCTAGCGGTTCATGCAACATGAAGTGGGGAGTTTGATTGCAACTTATCCACACATGGAATGCATCCAAATAGGGTGGTTCCACTACAGGAACACCCAGGAGAAGAATACTTAAAAAACATGAAATCGACAAAACAATTACTACTATAAAATTCAACTAACGAAAAAGAATGCAATAATATAAGTACAAAAAGACAATCATGGCATCCAATCCAAAGCATTTCGCTGAAAAAATCAAGATTTTAGGGAGGGGTTTTCATAATGGCCACAACACTATAATCGACCTTTAAGCATCGATCAAACGGAGTATGCGTCTCTCACCCCGAATTTGGGTGGATTGGTGTCTTCTATCGGCTGAGAAGCGAAACAAAGTTGTCTTCTTGGGCATCCTCTTCTTGCTCGAAGATCGGCACAAGACCGCGTCTTGACGCTTCGAGTGCTCGCTCCATGCCAACGCTTTGATGGGGTAGACGGACGTGTCTCGTGCGGGCACGTTAAGAAGCGGAGGGTTCAGTGGAATCATGGGCACTGGGATCGAGGACCGGGATTCGACCGAAGGCTGGGGCATGGTCGAGGTAAAAGAGTGGAGGAAGGGAGAACGAGGGGCGAGGGGAGTGTAGTGACAAGGAGAGTTTGGAGGTTGAATACACGACTTGACCACATCCATGCTCGGTCTTACACGCTCGGAGGTCTTCCCACCGGACTAGATTCGACCCTACCTTCGTAACTTAGCGAAGCAACTTCTTGGCAGCAGAAGCATGACGTTACGGACGTTCAAAGGAGTCTCGCTACGCTAAATTAACCATTTATCAAGCAAAACTCAATCTCACAAGTAGAGATCGGTGAAACTAGTTTGGACCGACAGCGATTCAGTGACAGGAGAGACGGAGCAACGCGCACACACTACAGCACAGCCAACAGAGATCGCAGGTATCCGTCCAGTTCGGAGGGAAACGCGATAATCAGAAACCTTACAAGGCCTCACCAGTATGTATGTACATATGAGGGGCTCAGTGTGCACTGTCATGTCATGTGTTGTTTTAGCACGTGTTTTAACACCATCTGATCTCTATTTCCAGTGGGGAGCTTCATATGAACGTGGGATCCGAACCCGAGGTGACTATAACATATGGCAGCAGCGGCAATACTGACCCGAACTCAAATGTCGCCATATGACGATTATACACACCTAATGAGATTTGACTTGGCTTAGGAAGGAAAACGGTGTTTTCACTATCGGCTAAGTTGTAATCCCTAACGCCGTTTGGTTGTTGGGAAAGGCTAGGTAACTTTGTTTATGAGGCTCTGCGCGACGCAGCAAACGACTCTTTGCATCTTTATCAAGCACCAAGTGGTAAATCTGTATCTATAAGACGCTCGATATAACGTTTACTCATTGTAAGTATATTATATGAGGGAGAGTGCGCAATTCTTCTGAATCTGCTTCCCCCCCACAAATAATAATAATCGGCAAGATATTTTTGTTCCACAATATAAGAATTTCAAATATGCATCTGTATTTATTTGCGACGGGACTTCTGATCCCGGACAAAGCCGGGTGGGTTCCTATGCTAGTAAATACTAAATTCTTAGGAATTTGGAGTCAGTAAATGTCTTCAGGGCAGACATGAAACCGAACCAAACTAGTTGGTTGGACAGAGCCTGAAATAAAATTGCCACCTAAGCGAAGAACCGAAATTTGGTGATCGCCAGAAGAACATGAAAATTCTTCCAACTAGATGCAATAAGGTAATTTTAAATACTTGAATCTCGGTTAATTTTATTTACATTGGCATTTTTTTTTTTTTTAGATTTGTCCAATAAGCAATCTGGAAGAATCGTGTATGATAGGAGCACCAAGCCTTCCAGCTGGCGGGATGATCTGATACGAGGAGTCGCCCGGCTGCCAAAACCAAGCAAGCCATCGGGTGGACAACGTCACAGCCAAATTGGGGTATGTAAGCGGAGTATAAGAGTGGTTTCTTGGTTTTCCCCATGATTCATTTTCAATTCAACTGCATTAATACACACCTAAATACACTTAAACATGTGTACTTAAGTAATAATGATGATAATTTCATATAAACGTATAAAAAATCGAGTTTATTTGAGGGGCACATCCACATCGATAACCCAATGAGATAGCCAATTTTGCAAGGAGGCCAAAGTGGGGGGACAGAGAGGTCTGAATTTACTAAGGGGGAATTTCACTCTTCCTTGTAGGGCATAGAAATCTATGGGTGAAGAGAAAATGGATGTGAAGGATAATTCAAAAAGGATCAAGGGATGCAAGAATAAAAGTACCAGTGCTTGAGTACTTGTGACAACCTGGGAAGAATCGAATGCCCGTCGCTGCAGTTAATTTAAAGTTACCTCTCTGCGCCTGCGCTGACATGGGGGTTGATCGGGCTGACCCATAACGAAAGTTTAAACATTATCCACATACCCTTCAAATAAATGGGCATTAACATGCCTCAATACATTCGAATATGGGAGGGGGGGGGGATAAAGGGAGAAGATAGAATCGGGAACACAACTCTGGCTGTCCCTTATATTCATGAAAAAGGCCCGGCATGATCGGGAAATTTATCCGCACGAAAGCTTCCTTGACCATGACAATCGGGGTATAGACATATCATATTAGGGGGTTCAGCCCCCTAGCTACAGGGAATACGATACACCTCTTTCTGACAGACTCTTAAAATCGATCTTTCGCTGTCGACTCACATAACCGAGACTGTTTCAATCCCACTCCGTGAAGCTAAATCCTGATTCATTTTACCCTCTAGCAACTTCTAGTACTTTGGCTAGTCACACACTCGTGCTAAGCCGAAGGCCTGTTTTAGGCCTATTAGGGCAAGCGAGTCTCCTAACCTGATCCCAGGTTGAAGCATTCATTGAATATGATACAGAGTTGGTCCCCAGCTCCACTTCTTTGTCCATTTTTCAAATCGCCATCGCCACATTTAGTCGGCTTCTAAAACGCACGCTTGCCACCATATTAATACTCTTCTTACCCCACTACCACAGAAGAATACATAAGGACTTAGGGTACCATTAGAAATTCTTAACTATGCCAGTAATATTATTACACAAACTAGCAAAAATCCGCCCTACGGCGTTTTTTGCTAGGCTTGCCGCGCTTATTCGCTTCGCTCACAAAATTAAGTGTGCGAGGATTTTTTTTTATTTCACAACATTCAAAATTGATGTGCAAGAAAAAAAATCATTCATTTTTTTTAAATGCACAGACGGACACACACACACACGGATCATTATAATAAGATACCTTGAAAAGTATTTTCTTAGATATCACAAGGAATTACGTGAAACCATATAATACTTTCGTGTTTTAAATTTGAACACGGGTACAAACGCTCATAAATTTCTAATGGTATTGTTAAAAGTGGTACACAAGAGAGCAAATACACACGCGGGATGGATCGGACCAGGAAAATGATCAAGCTAGGAACTTTATAATTAACAGGACGGCGTTCATAAACCTTCACAAACAATGCCTACATTCGCCCATAAGGAAGGAGCTCGCTAGTAGGCCATCTGAAATAGTTTACTATTAATAACTACCAGGCAACGACCAATCATTTATGAAAGGCTTTCTCATTATGTGCGTGACGTCACACGGCACATGTAGGGTCAAAGTTTTCTCCCAAGCGAGCGGAGGGAGCTGAGGTCCTGGGGAGCTATAAACAGCATCGTGCTCGTCCTATGCTCATATAAAACTCACCTATCAATTCCCATTTTGATTTAAATCTAAACGAGTTGAAAACAAATGCAATAAAGGGGCCACTTACCCGTTTCCATCCCTCCCCGACTTGGCGGATCATCTACAATGACGACCTTCAAACTCACATTCGTAATCCCTTTAAGAGGGGCCGCTCAACTTTTTTTTTTTGCCCACCGCCCACATTTACTATTTGTATGAAGCAAATGAAATTAGTCAACCACCCACAGAATTAACAATCCTACAAAAAATATAAAAATATGTATGTTAAAATACATATATTATAATTATAGCTATCATAAAACATGTGTATTAACAACACCGCCAAAATATAGGAATTTACCTTATAAAATTAAAAATGTGTTTAATTTTACTTAATTTCATAATTTTTCGTACCACCCACCCAGAAGCTCAAAACGGCCAGGTTGAAGGGCACTGCTTTAGAGGAACGGCGACAAGACGTCATTATGGCTGGCCCCCTCCCCCAGCTCAGGTTCGAACCCTCCCGATATAAACACCTCAGATTAACGTGGCAGGCAGTCATCAACTTCCGAAAACAATGTTGTACCATTTCGCTTATAGCTTCTTCTAATACGAATGCGAGCCTAGACACAGGTCATTAACGGCACGAATCGCCTTTACTCGCGGACAAGCGGGAATTAACTTTGCACCCAAACCGGAACGGAGTCGAGCCCTTGAGAATGCACGTAAATTTAACCTTGACCCAGAAACGAATTCCTTGCTTACCTTCATGGTCTTCTCTTGGGTTCTTGATAATTCGGATACTTCTGTCGGGTATATAACTGGGTTCTGCCTTTGAGTTTTCGCTCACCTATGATGCAAGAGTGGGAAATGAATAACAGCAAACAGTGATATAATAAAAAAGAAGATAGAACATATGCGAATTTGATAGCCTTCTGGGCGGCCTTCAAGGCATGGCCTCCGAAAGAACAAAAAATATTCGACAGTGGACAAATTTAAACTAATTGATAATAATAAAACAACAAAAATAATAAAATCACAGTAATCAACATAAAAATAAGGCATGGCTTCCTTCCCAAGTGACACAAGATTACAATTAAAGATTAAATAAATAGCATGCAGGATGACCGCCTCCTCTAAAAATCCAGATCCCACAAGCGGACGCGCAAAGGCCAGAAAAACAAAGAAGCCTACCTTTAGGCGGGTTCGTCAAAACAAACAAAAGAGCAAAATAACGGCAAAAATCAACAATGATGATTTTAAGGTTGTATGTTGTAGTATAGAAGAATAGGTTTATTTTAGTTTGGCTAAAATTACTGTGTTAGCTTTGTAGGTACGATGAGCGGTCAATAAGTTTTGCAATTCGGATATAAGAAAAGGGTCTTATTATTTTTCAATATAACTACCCTCGACTTCAATGCACTTGCGCCACTTGTCCCTGAGGCTTCGAATTCCCGACAACCAGAAATCTCCCGACTGCTGTTCAATCCACTCCTGAACGGCGAGCTGGACATCTTCATCGTCCCCAAACCGGCGTCCACGCAGTGCAGCCTTGAGCTGGCGGAATAAAAAGTAGTGGCTAGGGGCCAGATCTGGACTGTAGGGGGGATGGTTGAGCTCCTCTAATCCGCACTCGCGCAGGGCAACTTGTGCAACTCTGGCCTTGTGGACAGGGGCATTGTCTTGGAGGAGCAGGACAGCGCGTGTCAACTTGCCGCACCGCTTCTGAAGGATGCACTTCTTCAACCCAACCAGTTCCTCGGCGCAATATTGACCTATGATGGTCCTTCCACGAGGCGCGTAGTCCACCATCAACACTACCTCAGAATCCCAGAAGATGGTGACCATGATCTTCCCGGCTGAGGATTGGGTCCGGAACTTGATGGGGGTCGGAGAGCCCCTGTGCTTCCAGGCCATGCTTTCGAGCTTGGTCTCGGGATCCCAGTGATGGACCCAAGTTTCATCACCTGTCACTATGCGTGACTCGAATCCCGCCGGGTCTTGGTTGTACAGGACAGCAGCTCCTCCGAACTTTGACGACGTTGAAGTCGATCATGGGGCGTGAGGTTTGTAGGGACCCAACGGGCAGAGACCTTGGTCGTGGCCAAATTGTCGTGGATGATGTTGATAACACTTCCATGTGATATTCCAAGTTTTCGCTCGATTTCTTCGACCTTCACCCGTCGATTTTCGAGGATGATCCCCTCCACACGGGTCACACTGTCCTCGTTGGTCACATCTGACGGGGGTCATCTTCAAGGGACTCACGACCATGGCGGAACTCCCTATTCCAGCGAGCAATGGTTGCATAGGAATGGGCGGTGTCGGTCTACACTGCAACCATGCGTTCATCGATCTCTTTTGCATTCTTGCCTTCCTTGGTCAAAATTTGATCACTGCGCGGTGCTCAACCTTCTCCATTGTTGAAAAAATTGTGACAAACGATCTGCGATCAGCTACTGCTTCTTAAATAGACGAGGCAGGAGCTTGCGTCTGCAGGTCCTGACTTGTCATAACTTGTCCTAACACCCCCACAAACAGCCATCTCCCTTCCTCAATTTTGCCCTACCGATTCGCAAAACTTATTGACCGCCCCTCGTATTTCTCTGATTTGTCTATTTGGAGAGGTTATCGGCAGAAGATATTTTGGGGTGTGTGGGTTAGGTGGTGTGGATGTATTTTATTATGGCTTGATTTGAGGAAGGAAGGAGAATGTTATTGTAGAGTTAGAAGCAGTGTGCTGGGCAGGTAAACTCGCTCATGAAGCTGAACATGAAGCCAGCCATTTTTTAACGATTTTAAAGGCGGTCATCTGGCGACTGCAACAAGGCAATAAGTCGTAATTTATAACCTATTACTAAACCTCATTAAAAAAAAAAAAAAAAATTGACAAAAAAAAAGAAGCAAAACCAAACAAAAACAAGAACGATACAAGAGTAAGAAGAAGGAAGCCGCTCAGGCGTGGGAGGTAGGGCTACTTTCCTCAGTAGAGAATTTTTGTACACGCGGATTTGGCCTAATTAAAATTTCACACTAGTACTAGGCTACTTAAGATTCCTGAAAAACCAACAAAATTAAAACTAACGATCATAAAAACTTAAAATTAAGAAAAAGAACAAAAGCAAGAATAAGAAGCACGCCCCAGAGTGCTGGGGTGCGACCGTCTTCCCCGGCGATGGGTCATGCAACCAACACCAAAGAGTCAAATAAAATGGAGGTCAACCTACTCCAAAATGTCAGTGTCCACGAACCCCATCCCAGGTTAATCCGGGTACCGGGACAGGTAACGTGGAAGAAGATCACGGAGACTGGGACATTCAACAAGAATGTGCCGAACAGTCTGGGGGACAATACAGTTGTCGAAATAAGGCGCAGGCGCGCGTTCCATCGAGTGTGGCAGTGCGTCCATTTCGAAGAAGCCAGAAAGCGACCTGAAGTTGTTGCGGCATTAGGGTTAGGCAAATGTAAAGAACAGTCGCAGTGCAATGACACGCAATTTGTTCCCATCGACCGTCTCCCATCTTCTTTGCCATTCAGTCAGATGGGCGGCCCTGATATCTACTATGTACTTGGTGTGAAGAAGAGCGAAACGCTGGTCTGGTAGCCCAGTCCTCGCGGATTCTTTGGTACCATCATCGGCACACTCGTTCCCCGCAATTCCTACATGTCTAGGAACCTAGCAGAAGATAATCTCGACATCCGCCAGGGTCGCCGAAATCATGGCATCACGGATAGCGCGAACCAGGGGATGCGGAGATTCCAATGCCCCGAGAGCACCGTGCGCTTCGGTATAGCGATAGACGCGGTTCGATGCCTGTTGAAGTCGACGCTCCAGGGTTGTCATCTGGGCCGCGCCAAAAGAGATCGAAATATCGTGCATGTAGAGCGTAGCGAGAACATCTTCCGGTAGCACCAAGGTGATGCCATTAATGCTTGGGGCAAAGAGTGTGACACTGAGGACACTTCCATGCGGGAAACCCTCTTCCTGCTCCATTAGGCTGGAAAGCCCTCCACCCAGTACGAGGAATCGGCGATCTCGCAAAAATTCAGAGATAAAGATTGGGAGGCGACCCCTCGCCTCCATGATACCGTATCACCATGCGGTATAATAGGACTTCTCCAGATCGAAAAACAGCGTGGCGTAGTGCTGTCTAAGAAGGAAGGCCTCGCAGACGGCATTTTCCAGTCGGAGCAGAGCATCCGACGTGGAGTGAACTTACGGAAGCCGCACTGTGCAGAAGACATCACCCCCCCCATTACCTTTTACCCATTTTTCCATGTTTTCCCCCCATGTGTTGCCATTAATGGGAAAACTGAACATGGCAACCCTGACTGTTGTGCAGGAGAAGGTAGCAATATCTTTGGGTAGCATCATCTCATAGTTGTGCTACTGTCCACAGACAGTGTTGGGATGAACCATATTGCCCACCCCCTCCAAATAAACCCATAGCCCACAGCCTCCAAAAACCCCATTGCCTGTACCTTCCAAATATACCTATTGCCTACCCCCTCCAAATAAATCCATTGCCCAGACTTTCCAAATAAACCCATTGTTCACATCCTCCAAATAAACAGATTGTCCACAACCTCCAAATAAACACATTGACCACATGCTCCAAATAAACACATTGCCCACACCCTCCAAATAAACCTATTTCCCACATTTTCCAAATAAACTCATTTCCCACATCCTCCAAAAAACCCCATTGCCTGCACCCTCCAAATAAACACATTTGCCCCACCCAGCAAATAAACCCATTGCCCACAACATCCAAATAAACCCATTTTCTATATCCTCCAAATAATGCGGCGACTTATGCCCAAGTGGGCAGTCGCCAGATAGCTCCTTGAAAAAAAAAATCCTCCAAATAAACCCATTGCCCATATCCTTGAAATAAACTGATTTCCACACCCTCAAAATAAACCCATTTCCCACACCCTCCAAATAAACCCATAGGCCACATCCTTCAAATAAACCCATTGCCAATAACCTCCAAAGAAACTGATTAGAATGACAGTTCCCCAGTTATAAGTAAAAAAGGAGTCGGCAAAAGGCTAATCAATAGTCCGTACTAGGCAGCCCCCAAGTTCCCATAATCATCCCTAAATCTAGCCAATCTCCTCTTACACAATTCCGCAGGGAGGACGCTTCTATCACTGAGCCTCTACCATTCAGCTACCACTGGATTTGTAAACCAATTTCTACTTGAAACTTTTGAAAAAAAAGCCAAGGTAAAAATGTATATAGAAAACCAGGCAATGGCTTCACCACTCCCCCCGGAGCTTGCGCTTTGCTATTAAGATTGAAATTTAAAATCTAAAAAAAAGCAGCCATGGTTAAATTTTTATAAATTTTCTGAATTTCGCCAATCATAATAATTTTAAAAAGGAACTCTAAATTAAATTTCCCCCTTTCAAAATATCACATTGCTTAAATATACAGTGCACAACAAAAGTTTAGGCTGGGTGCGTGTCAGACAAGTTGCATCATAATAAAAGTGTCATAAAAAATATTAATCTTCCCTTAATACTTTGTTGGGCATACTTTGTGTTTCTTGACATCCCTCAGGCATCATGTCATGGGCATAACAAGATCATGTAGCTTCTGGATAGGTATAGCATCCCAACAAGCCATAATTTCCTTCTCCAGCTTGGAGAGAGTGCTGACGTCCTTCCCTTGTAACCCGTGTTTAACCACCTGCCAAAGGTTCTCAATCGGGTTTAAATCTGGACTGTTGCCAGGCCAATCCTCAATGAACTTAATCTCACAGTCTTTAAGCCAGGTTATAACAAATTTGGCAGTGTGGCAGGGATCACCATCCTGTTGGAACACATTGCACCTGTTAACTCAAAGCACTCCTCCAGATGTTCATTTAGCAGCTCATAATAAATGTACTAGTTGAGTTTAATGTTGGGAGGCAACACAACAAGCTTGCCCAAGCCACTGCCTGTTTCATAGTTCCACAAAGGTAGCGTGGGTCAAGGGGGTCACTGCCACCCATCCCCTCAGTCCCTGTGAATGTTGTTTCATCAGACCAAAGCACATCAAGACAGTCAGCATCATCCCACTGAAGATATTTCTGAGCATAAGGGACCCTATGAGCTTCTGCACACAGGTGAGAATCGGTTTCTAGACAGGGTGGTGGCTTGTGTAACCAAGCTCATGAACACACCGACTAACAGTGCATACAGACACTTCACTGAACAGACCACTATTATTTTCCTTAATTTTACAGTCTGAAATACGAGGACACTTCTCTAGGTCTCTCTTAACGTTATCAACATGCCTAGAGGTCTTACAAGGCATACCAGACCATTCTTTCTGGGTTGGTTTGGCATCACACCCTCCCTCCTTCCACTTAGCAACATAACGCCTCACAACACGATCACTTATTTTAAGTTGGTCAGCTATTTCCTTAGTTTGCTTACCAGCCTCCTTGAGAATGATAATCTGGGCAATAGTTTCAGACGATAACTGCCTTGCTTTTCCCATAATAAGGCCACAAACACTCCCAAACTACAAAAAACCCAAACACAAAATGGTGTCAGCCAGGAGAACACAACAGCACAGTCCTCTCACTACTGCAGCCAAGCCAATACTGAGCATGTGCTGGCGGGAAACTAAGGGATGTAGTGACATAATACAGCCGGCCCTAACTTCTGACTAAATTAAATCATCCTCATCTATAGCATTCTTTTTTAGACATAAGTTTAGTCTGCCCCTGCTCACCCAGCCTAAACTTTTGTCAAGCACTGTAGTTATAGAAGAAGATATATAAAAATATATTTTATGAACTTCACCATTTGTAATTCTTTAGATTTAAAAAAATTCACAAAATCTCGATACTTATAATTATTTCTGAACTTTACCATTTTGTTTTTTGATATTATAAAAGAATTATTAGAAATAACTTAAACTAAGGGGAAACCAAGGAGGGAATCTATACCCTAAACTCCATGGAAGGTACGTAGACCAAATTGGCAAAAGAGGCAACTAGTTGACCTTAAGACTGGAAGGGGCATTACTCTCCATCACCTGTCCATTGGCAAAGAAAGTAGCTACCCCTATGTATGTCAGGGCAAGGAGGGTGTGAAATACTCCAGGCATACAGTGTAGTAGTAGTGGTGGTTTACCAACCTGCCTTTATCCAGGCAAAAATCCTGACCAGATAATGAAATAAGACATAAAGGTCAATATGACAATCGCTGGTGAGCCCAAGGGCACCAGGGACAGGGTCCTCTTTGGGGAGAGGTGCCACGAAGTATTATGTTTTGATACCAAACAGCATTCACAGGGAACCTTCATCGCCCCGGGGCAGATGGACCTGTAATATGTCAGAGGTATGTGGATATAGATATCCACCGGCAGGATTCCTTAGGACAGAAAGAGTGTGTAGTGTTGTGCTGCAAAGACGGGAGAGGAACAAAAGCAATGTTGTAATTGACAATGTGTGTGATGAGAAGTGTAAAATCTACCCACCTGAATACACAGATCAAACGCCAGTACCACGACATTGGCAGACCAATGCCATATCAACTCAGCTACCAAGAGTTCTAGAGATCCATTGTTTTATTTAATTAAAAAAGCAAAATCCAATGAGGGCATCAAGTTTGAAAGTAAAAATATGTAAAGAAAGAGGGGGGAGATAGAAGATGAGACATTGCTGCAGATCCTCTGACGGCATTGGGCCTGGAAGGGAACATAATCTTCCAAATGTCAGCTGCAGCATGCTGGACCATGCTACACCTAATGCGACTTTGCAAGGTACATATTGGGGTAAGGAAGGCATGCCATTTCTGCCGATTTCAGGTATAGTGGAACTTTACTACCTCTGGTAGCCACTCATTATCTAGGATATCTGCTGCAGCATGATTATTCATACTACACCCACACCCTTTGCAAGAAGTTGGGTGGGAGGGGGCAGTTCCCCTAAACTTGCCTCATTCAACAATGTAAGGTAATTTCCCTTGTAGGGGACTTAAAACAATACAAAATATTTCTAAATAATAAACTCGAGTTTATTTTATTATTAAGGGAAGTAATATCCTTATGTCATAAGCAAATTTTATTAAGGGAAGAAATACCTTTATTTCATAAGCTTATTTTATTATTAAGTAATAATACCTTTTTCCAAATTCCCACATTTCAGAACTGGTTTGTAAGTATATATCTTGTTTACTATAACTCAAATCATAATTCCATCATAAAGCATTAAAAAACAATGTTAGGTTTTTTAATAATGAAGTACAGTAATATATCCACTATATAATTATATAAGAATATAATTTTAAGAACTGAGAATTAATAGATTAAGTTTCATTAAACATATTTCTTAAGTTGATTACTTACTGGTAAAAGATGGCAACTGAGTTGTTCTTCTGAAGAGTTTCTTGCTAAGTATTGTTTTAAAAGCATTTCCTGTAAATCAAGTTTACAAACATTCACAAACACAATCTATAACATTAATATAACTCCCAATAATCTGAAAAATAAGAAACTTTATCTTCATTGAGTCTGGGGGATTATCGGTCAATTGGTAATAGTATGTATTATATCACACTTGCATAGTGACAGTATAGTAACCAATGAGGCTATGCTGAGTTGCAACATTTGGCCAGTTAAAAAGGAATCAGTGTTGTGAGTGGGTTATCATTGAGTTATTCTCAAGTTGAAGCTGGTTGTTTGTATTCTTGTGAAAATGTATGTTTCTCAGGGTGATCATAGGGCTGTGGGAGGTTATGGTTGATTTTTTTTATCATAATCTACAACAATTTTACAGCACTATGATAACTTAAGGTAAGAACATGTACAACCAAGAGAGAAATGGTGGTCATTTTCAATATATATATATATAATCAAAAATCACATGACATTGTGTTATATAACACTGGTCTGGATCAAAAATGTTCCTGAGGGTTTCATAGGTGATTCTTAATGAAATTTGTCTCCTAAATCCAAATCAAGCATTCATATTGCTCAATCAGGTCTAGTTTTTAAGATACAGACCAAGCTCCCTAGATGGCGTTAGAGAGCTCAGTCTCTAGCTGACCGCGAGCGCGAGTGGTTGTGTGTTGCTTGCTCACTCTCCAATTAAGTGTTGGTTTTTTAATCCATGACTTTTCTCATCTATGAACAGTGTTTAAAGTGTATTTCTAAAACTTTATTTATCTTTGTGAATTTTTTTGCAGGCAAATACATTAGCAAAACTCCTTATATTTCATAAAAATGAATAGAAAGTGTAAAAACAGTCCTGATAGATTTTGTTTTGTTTGTGGAAAGGTAACTTTTAGTGACCAGCAATGCACTATAACGCCGTTAGTAAAGTTCCTTTACAATGCATATTTTGGAATAAAGCTAGGTGATCAAGACAAAAACTTTGCTCCACATATGTGCTGCAAAGCCTGTCATAGCCTTAAGACGCTGGAGTGAGAGCAAAACGAACTGTTTGTCATTTGGTGTACCTATGGTGTGGAGAGAAGGCAAGGACCACATTACAGACTGCTATTTTTGCATGACAAATCTTAAAGGTGAGATAATTACTTTAACAATATAGTCCTTGACAAATCTAGAAATGTTTATACAAATCTTTAGGTAGCCTATTAAAATTGTAATTGTGTATAAAAATAGTGTATTATGCTGGTAGAAAAATTGTGGTTAAATTATATATAAAAATTGATTGTATTTAAAAATTGTAAATTTACCTGGTATGAAAAATGTGTATAAAAATGTGGAAACGAGGGTCGAGTGAATTAAAAGTATGTAAATTAAGTATGCAAAACTTTTTTTCAGGTGTCAATAAGAACAAACACACTGTAGTCTATCCTGATGTTCCTTCTGCCATTAAACCACAACCACATGGTCCAGGAGTTCCAGTTCCTTCTCCACCTAAAAATACTGAGCTACAAGACAATATAGAAGATATAGAAGTGGATGACACTGACACTTCAGTGACATATCAACCTACGTCTACAATGACTTTGCCAAGACCACTCACTCAAGGTCAATTAAATGACTTGACTAGAGATCTTGGTCTTTCTAAAGAGAGCGCACAACTTCTTGCATCCCGTCTTAGTGAGAGCACCCTCCTCTCTCAAGAAACTACATACTTTTGGTTCAGAAATAGAGACAAAGAGTTTTGAAAGTTCTTTGCAGTTGATTCTTGCAGCTCTTTGGTGTATTGCAATGATGTAAAAGGTTTAATTGAGGCACTTGGCGTTCCTTACCAACCAAGTGAATGGAGGCTCTTTATTGATTCTTCTAGCAGAAGTTTGAAGGCAGTAATCTTAAATATTGGCAATAAAATGGCATCTGTACCTATTGGCCATTCAGTTCAGTTAACAGAAAGCTACGAAAATATGAAAGTATTGATTAATACAATCAAGTACTCTAACCAGAACTGGTTAATATGTGGTGATCTCAAGGTAAGATATATTTTACTTTATTGAACTTGTTAAATATTTCAAGGAATGTTTGTTTCTAAATACCAATGACAGAAGGATATTATACACATATTAGTTTCTCCCTACCCCTAATAAACTTAGTGAAAATTGCCTATGCAAAAAATAGAAGTTCTTAGAAACCATGTACATCAATATGTTTTCTTTCAGGTTGTGTGCCTTCTTCTTGGGATGCAAGGAGGCTACACAAAATATCCATGCTTCATGTGCTTATGGGATAGCCGGGCGGCTAGTCTTCCCTATAAGCAAAAAGACTGGCCATCTCGAGAGGCATTCCAAATTGGCTGCCACAATGTGGTAGCTCAACCTCTAGTCCCTCCCAAAAATGTTTTACTGCCTCCTCTTCATATAAAGCTTGGCCTGATGAAGAACTTTGTCAAAGCACTGAATAAAGAAGGCCAAGCTTTTAAGTATCTACTGCAAAAATTCCCACAGATCAGTGATGCCAAGCTCCATGCAGGCATATTTGATGGTCCCCAAATTAGAACTCTGTTAAAGGACAAGCATTTTTACACCAATATGGAAACCAGTGAACAAGAAGCATGGCGAGCGTTTAGTACACAAGCACTTCAGTCAGACTCCTATTCCTAACCCCCAAAGACCTAACTCCATCCCCACTCCTATTCTCATTCAAACTACCAGTCACTCTACCTCCACCCCCATCAGTCATATCACTTCCAGTTACTTCCTCTCTTAAGGCACTGAATCTGAAATGAAGGATAGGCATCCTGTCTCCTCCCTTATATACTAACAGGCCTATTTCTTTTTAGATTGCTGAGCCGGCCCTAGGGCATAGAAACTAAACAAGCATTGACCATTTCCAGGGCCCATAGTGCTTACCCTGGCACTCTCTGACCCTCACTTTACCAAATTACCAAGGATAGGCACCCTGGAGTAATGGTAGCTGTGGTCCCAGTAATGCCAAGGTGGTACAAAGGATATAGCTATGAAAAGAGGAGGAGAGATTTAAACAGAAGAATAAGGATGATGGTAATTAAAGAAGGAGGAAATACTATTGAATTGGGAGAAGATATGAAGAAATGAGAGTACTGGTTAAGGAGAGATGGAGTCCAGCTCCAAGGTACCGAGACCAGTGAACTAGTGAGAGAGAGGTGGACTTGGGCACTGAGGCAAGTGGAGCAGGTCAAGTATAAAGATAGATAGGCTAGAGGGCCAGGTAAATATGTAGATTTGCAGGGCGAATGATGGGATGTTAACTATTTTGTCTATGTTCCAATATGTTTCACATTTTTGGAGTAAATTTAAGGGGACTGCTTGTGTGGGAGTAAATACTGCAGGGGAACCCCCCTACGATGATCCTGAGTTTCAATAATTGGGGGAGGGTCTGGGGGCCCAGCCCCCAGTATATAATCATAATTGTTTATAGAATAATGTTCTAACGTTTATAGAACTATGACTTAAATGCGCATGAATATTCAGGCACGGGTGAACGAAATATAAACAGACAAAAATCCCCTTTTGGGGGCATACTGCCAATCTACGTGATCTGACACAATCCTATGGATTGTTTAAATTGTATACTATAGATGCAGGATCTGACACAAGAGCTGTCCACTGTTGGTGATGAATTTTGCCGTCTCATTGAGGATTTGTTAACACATGGGGGGGGTCAAAACCTGCTCCATCTATCAGGATTACCAAGGTTAGCTGACGGATTCCCAGGCTTGATAGGAGGGCCCTCAGTGTGATGCGGAGGCTGTAGAAGTGATGGCAGTGTAGCAGGAAGTGTTCCACTGTCTCCTCCTGATTCTGGCATCACCTGCAGTATGGGGAATCCGTCAAGTGAAGTTTGTACCTGTGCCTGTTCAGGCCACAGTGTCCAGTCTTCAGGCGGAATAGGGCCACATCCATGCGATGGTGCTTGTGGCAGCTCCACAGGGCAGGGAAGGTGTTGCTGCGGATTTGTCCAGGGCTGGTTTCTTGTAGCATAAGTCTAAGTGCTTGTGGATGCAATCCTCTGGATGTAGTTTTCCTGGGAGTTTGGGTGCCTTAAAAAAGAAGCTGTTTGACTCGGATGACCTATGATGAGCCCTTGTGGCTTTTGTCATCTGTTATATTATATTGTGGGGGACTTTGATTTTGTCTTCCCCCGGTGATGGTGCTTTTTGTGGGTGGGTTTTGACGGATGCGGATGATCTTTGATAAGCCCTTGTGGCTTTTGTCATCTGTGAAATTATGTTATATTATGTTATGTTAAAGTAATCAACGGTTTTCTGGGAAATAAAAGAAGCTCAGAATATATCTCACATGTAAATGAGCTTATGAAAAGCTTCAAAAAAATGGGAGCTCGCATGTCAATAAAAATGCATTTTATCCAGTCACATCTTCACTATTTTCCGGCAAACTGTGGAGATTATAGCAAGGAACAAGGAGAAAGATTTCACCAAGACATAAGGACGATGGAGACAAGATATCAAGGACACTGGGACATCAACATGTTAGCCTACTATTGCTGGTGTCTTAAACGCGACGAACCAACATCGCTTCACAAGCGGAAGTCATCAAGGACTTCTTTTCTTGGAAAATAGTTTCTTTGCACTCCTGGGTAAGCTCATAAGTAGTCCTTAAGTTTAAAATTAATTAAAAGAAAGTTGAATTGAGTCGGTATTTTTTTTATTACAAGTAATTGTAATTTATTAAATAAATTTTATATAAATAAGGGATTTTTTCAAAAATGGCCCTTTTCTAAAAACAGTAGTGCGCTGTATCTCAAAAACCAGACCTGATTGAGCAAAATGAATGTCATATTTCAATTTACGAGAACAATTTCATTAGGAATCACTAAAAAAAACCCGCAGGAACAGAATTTTTTTTTTTCAAATGCAGGCCTGTGTAATAGATGTATTTAACATAATTTCACGGATGACAAAAGCCACAAGGGCCTATGAAAGGTCATCCGCATCTGTCAAAACCCACCCACAAAATGCATCTACAATATACAATTCAAACCATACACAGGAATGTGTCCAAAACAAAAAGCATCATCATCAAGACTCGTCAAAAATCTAAATCAATGTTAATATAAATAATAAAAAAATGCATCCACAAGAATGCGTCCAGAATACCCCCTAAAGTTAACCCTCCCTCCTCATATAATCATCATCTAATCTGTATATGAATACATTCAGGTTTGGACTGTCTACCGTCTCAGATGGCAAACTATTCCAGTAATCTAACACTCTATTGGTGAAAAAATATTTTCTAACATCCAACCTGTACCTCAGTTTTTATAATTTTTAAGTGGTGACCCCTAGTCCTATTACTACCTTCCAACTCAAATAACTTACTAAAATCCAACTTATTCATACGAGAGCAGATTTTAAAAATCTCAATCATATCTCCCCTCACACATCCTTCCCTCAAATGAGAAAATATTTAGTACCCTCAGTCTATCTTCATATTCAAGGTCCTTCAGGGAAGGTATTATTTTTGTTGCCCTCCTTTGTACTGACTCTAGAAAGTTGATGTCATGTCTAAAATATGGTGACCATGCTTGTATACAGTGCTTTAAATGTGGCTTAACATACGAGTTGTAGAGTTTAAGGATAACCTCTTCACTCTTGTAGCTAGCATTCCTGTTAATGTATCCTAGTACCCTATTTGCTCTATTTTTTGCCTCATAACATAAACATAACATAATTTCACGGATGACAAAAGCCACAAGGTCCTATCAATGGTCATCCGCATCCGTCAAAACCAACCCACAAAAAGCACCATCGCCAGGGAAAGACAAAATCAAAGTCCCCACAATATAATATAACAGATGACAAGAGCCACAAGGGCCCATCATAGGTCATCCAACTCAAACGGCCTCTTTTTTAAGACACCCAAACTCCCAGGAAAACTACATCCAGAGGATTGCGTCCAGAAACAAGGGTATCACCAATCAAGGCTTGTCAAGAACTAAATCATACAGCTATAGATATATACAAACAATATTAATATATACAAAACTTAGGAACCATCACAACCTTCCCTCCCCATAAACTCATCCAACCTACTCTTAAATACATTTAAAATTGGACTATCTACTGCCCTCCATGGCAATTTGTTCCAGAAGTCTACCACTCTATTGGTGGAAAAATATTTTCTTAAATCCAACCTACATCCTTGCTTTTTAATTTTCAAGTGGTGACCCTCTAGTCCGATTTTCATCATCTGACTCAAAAAACTTGCTAACATCCAATTTATCTATCCCAGAAATTTTTTTAAAGATGGTTCGTTTTAACTTGGAAATAGTGAAAGGTAGAACATCAATAAACTCCAAATTTTTATAGGGGAGATTACGATAAATTACGAAACTTGCTAAATCAGATTAGGTGAGATATAGAATTCAGGGAGAAGAATACTTATGAGATGTGGGCCCCTTTTAAGACTATACTAAACATAGTCCAGGAGCAGTGTATTCCAATGAAGGCTATTAGGAAGAAATGTAGGAATCCGTTGTGGTGGAATCATAAGATAGCTAGGAAAATTTCTGAGAAGAAAAGGGCATACCAAAGATTACAGAGAAAATATACTCTTGAGAATTTAAATCATTATAGGTCAACCAGAAATGAGCTAAATAAGAGGTAAATATGTAGATTGGCGGCTCGGCCCCAAAAGTGGATTTTTGTGTGTTTATATTTCATTCACCCCTGCCTGAATATTCATGCACGTTTGAGTCCTATTCAAAATATAGCCAGTGCCATTTTTTTTGTTAAAAAAATGCCTGAAACTAAACAAACTAAAAATGCTGTTTACTTACTTTATTGCAGTGGGTATACTTCTGAAATAGTGATGAGGAAATTGTGGAATCTTTCTTTAATTCCCGTTTTGATAAATGGGAATCGCTTGCAGAAAATGGCAGTTGCGAGATAGGCATCGAACTGGTCATTTTTTCTTCTGTATTTGGGGATTGAACTTAGCGCATCCCGCCACATGCGTTCAATATTTGGGGGCGATATCTAATGCCCGACCACAAACCTTGCAATCGATTTTAATATTTAATAAATTATGAAAGTCCCAAAAGTTTTAAAATTTATCTTGATCCGGAAAGAGTTAATAATTCAGCAATAAATGACGGACAATCTTCACAAATGGATTCCATTTTCAAACTTGGTAAAATGCATCTGTTAGTTAGTTAGCGCCAATCCTTCCATGATACTGGGAGGATCCCCAACCGGATAATGAAATTTTTATTTAAGTCCAGTATGACAATCGCTGCTCGGCCCGAGGGCCCCAGGGGCCGATCCTCTTTGGGAAGAGATGCCAGGAAGTATTATGTTTTGACACCAAACAGCGTTCAGGTTGAAGCCTTTGTCACCTCGGGGGAGAGGGACCTGTTCCGCATCAAAGGTACGTGAATATAGATACCCATCAGCAGGTTTCCTTGGAACAGAGAGAGTGTTTGTTGTGCTGTAAAGGCGGGAGAGGAAAGAAAGCAGTGTTGTGATTGGCTTTGTGTGAGGTGAGAGGTGTAAGATCTACTCACCCGATAACAGGGTGAGCACAGCGTGTCCACCAATCGGTAGCCAGATCTCTACGTGCGCTGACGTAGAAGCAAAGGGTAGTGCTAAATGGTGTAAAGTCAGAGTGGAGGGATGTTATCAGTGGGGTTCCTCAAGGATCAGTTCTCGGTCCATTATTATTTGTCATCTATATAAACGATCTTGGGGAGGCAGTTAATAATAAAGTGTCAATTTTTGCAGATAATACCAAATTAGCAGCTGTAGTTAAAGATATTGATGATAATTTTAAAGTGCAGGGGGATTTAAATAAATTGTTATCCTGGGCACATAAGTGGCAAATGACTTTCAACCTTGATAAGTGCAAAGTTATTAACATGGGAAAAAATAATAGAGAATTTAACTATGAAATGGATAAGTCATTAAGGTTTTCTAAACAGTGTATTGAAGCAAGAAATAGGGCAAATAGAGTGCTGGGTTTCATTAAGAGAAATGTCAGTTACAAAAGTAAGGAGATTATTCTTAAACTCTATAACTCTTATGTTAGGCCACATCTAGAGTACTGTATACAGGCATGGTCCCCACATTTTAGACACGATATTAACCTTCTCGAGTCAGTGCAACGGAGGGCAACAAAGATTATTCCTTCCCTGAGGCACCTTGAATATATAGATAAACTGAGGGTATTAAATATGTTCTTGTTCAAAAGGAGGTGTGTGAGAGAGGATATGATTGAGCTGTTTAAAATTTTTTCTGAGCTAGATAAATTGGATGTTAGCAAGTTTTTTGAGTTAGATGATGGAAATCAGACTACAGGTCGCCACTTGAAAATTAAAAAGCAAGGGTGTAAATTTTTTCTGGGATAGATAAATTGGATGTTAGCAAGTTTTTTGAGTTAGATGATGGAAATCGGACTAGAGGTCACCACTTGAAAATTAAAAAGCAAGGGTGTAGGTTGGATTTAAGAAAATATTTTTTCACCAATAGAGTGGTGGACTTTGGGAAAAAATTGCCACGGAGGGTAATAGGTAGTCCAAATTTAAATGTATTTAAGAGTAGGTTGGATGAGTTTATGGGAAGGGAAGGTTGTGATGGTTCCTAAGTTTTGTATATATTAATATTTTTTGTATATATCTATAGCTGCATGATTTAGTTCTTGACAAGCCTTGATTGGTGATACCTTTGTTTCTGGACGTAATCCTCTGGATCTAGTTTTCCTGGGAGTTTGGGTGCCTTAAAAAAGAGGCCGTTTGACTTGGATGACCAATGATGGCCCATTGTGGCCTTTGTCAGGTTATATTATATTGTGGGGGACTTTGATTTTGTCTTCCCCTAGCAATGGTGCTTTTTGTGGGTGGGTTTTGACGGATGCGGATGACTTTTGATTGGCCCTTGTGGCTTTTGTCATCCATGAAATTATGTTATGTTATGTCCGCTTATGCTGGGATTCAGAATCGAACCCTGTACCGCGATGTTGGGAGGCCAAAGCCATATCCACTTGGCTAGCATGAGCTACACCCAAATGGCTAAAAAAAAGTAGTTCCTTTAAACGATCTAGTTAAGTAGATTTAAATCTATAAAAAAAGGTAATAAAAATAGTAAAATAGGGAAAAATATATTGAAAAATAAAAATGACTCCAAATGAGGATAATAAAAAGATATTAAGTGAAAAACAAAATAAAAATTCAAATCAGTCATTTCTGACATCAGACCCCACCTCCACCCCCATTATAATTTGCAAAACAATTAAAGGCGCTGAAATAACATATAACATAATTTGTCGGATGACAAAAGCCACAAGGGCCTATCAAAGGTCATCCAAATCTGTCAAAAACCCCCACAAAATGCATCCATAGGATTGTGTCAGATCATGCATCTACAATATACAATATAAACAATGCATAGGATTATGTCTGATCATAACATAACATAACATAACATAATTACACGGATGACAAAAGCCACAAGGGCCTATCAAAGGTCATCTGCCTCCGTCAAAACCCACCCACAAAAAGCACCATCACCCGGGGAAGACAAAATCAAAGTCCCCAACAATATAATATAACGGATGACAAAAGCCACAAGGGCTCATCATAGGTCATCTGAGTCAAGCGGCCTCTTTTTCAAGGCACCCAAACTCCCAGGAAAACTACATCCAGAGGATTGCATCCAGAAACAAGGATATCACCAATCAAGGCTTGTCAAGAACTAAATCATGCAGCTATAGATATATACAAACAATATTAATATATACAAAACTTAGGAACCATCACAACCTTCCCTTCCCATAAACTCATCCAACCTACTCTTAAATACATTTAGATTTGGACTACCTACTACCCTCTGCGGCAATTTGTTCCAGAAGTCTACCACTCTATTGGTGAAAAAATATTTTCTTAAATCCAACCTACACCCTTGCTTTTTAATTTTCAAGTGGTGACCTCTAGTCCGATTTCCATCATCTAACTCAAAAAACTTGCTAACATCCAATTTATCTATCCCGGAAAAATTTTTAAAGAGCTCAATCATATCCCCTCTCACACACCTCCTTTCGAACGAGAACATATTTAATGCCCTCAGTCTATCTATATATTCAAGGTGCCTCAGGGAAGGAATAATCTTTGTTGCCCTCCGTTGCACTGACTCAAGAAGGTTAATATCGTGTCTAAAATGTGGGGACCATGCCTGTATACAGTACTCTAGATGTGGCCTAACATAAGAGTTATAGAGTTTAAGAATAACCTCCTTACTTTTGTAACTGACATTTCTCTTAATAAAACCCAGCACTCTATTTGCCCTATTTCTTGCTTCAATACACTGCTTAGAAAAGCTTAATGACTTATCTATTACTACTCCTAGATCTTTCTCATCCTCTACTGAGCTCAGCCAATGCCCATCCATTTCATAGTTAAATTCTCTATTATCTTTTCCCATGAAAAGATATACAATATACAATTCGAACCATACACAAGAATGTGTCAAAAACAAAGAGCATCATCATCAAGACTCATCAAAATCAATCATAATATACAATAATAAAAAACTGCATCCACAGGAATGAGACCAGAATACCCCTCAAAGTTAACCCTCCCTCCCCATAAAATCATCTAATCTGTGTTTGAAAACATTTAAGTTTGGACTGTCTGCTGTCTCAAATGACAAACTATTCCAATAATCTACCACTCTATTGGTGAAAAAAAATATTTTCTAACATCCAACCTGTACCTTTGTTTAAATATTTTTTAAGTGGTACCCCTAGTCTTATTACTACGTTCCAACTCAAATAACTTGCTAAAATCCAACTTATCCATTCCAGAGCAGATTTTAAAAAGCTCAATCATATCTCCCCTCACACATCTTCTCTCAAATGAGAAAATATTTAGTACCCTCAGTCTATCTTCATATTCAAGGTGCTTCAGGAAAGGTATTATTTTGTTTGCCCTCCTTTGTACTGACTCTAACTGGTTGATGTCATGTCTAAAAGGTAGAGGGCCGGTGGAGGAGGTAGGATATGATAGTTTTAGGGATAGTGAAGTTAGCCCCCTTAGATTAGTTAGAAATAGGCCTAGTGAGGATGGGGGACAGTGGAGAGTGGTTAGGAAACGTGAAGCTTGGGAGGCTTCTCCTGTTGTTTGTGAGAATAGGGTTGCCTCTGTTGAGGTTGTTAGCCAGGGGGAGAATAGGTGTGTGAGTCAGAGGGACACAGAACCTATTAGCTTGACTAATAGATTCAGTGCCCTAAGAGAGGAAGTAACTGGAAGTGATATGACTGATGGGGATAGAGGTAGAGTGACTGGTAGTTTGAATGAGAATAGGAGTGGGGATAGAGTTAGGTCTGTGGGGGTTAGGAATAGGAGTCTGACTGAAGTGCTTGTGATGAGTGATTCGCGAGTTAGATATTTAGATAGGAAGTTGAATGCAAGTAGATTGAATGGTTTGAGGGTGTGTTTGCCGGGTGCTGGAGTGAGAGATCTGTCTGATAGTTATGAGGAGCTGATGTCTGGCTGTGCAAGGGATGCGGTTGTGATTACACATGTAGAAGTGAATGATGTGAAGAAAGTGGGTGCATGTGAGTTACGTGAGAGGTACAAGAGGTTGATTGAAAAGGTGAAAGAAAGTAGAATGAAAGGTGTTGTGACAGGTGTGCTTCCAAGAATGGATGTTGGGGTAGAATGGATGTCTCGTGCGATTGGGCTGAATGATTATTTGAGGAGGATGTGTGAGATGGAAGGTGTCATGTTTGTGGATGTGTGGGATAGGTTTGTTGGAATGAAAGAAATGTATGCGATGGATGGACTGCATTTGAGTAGGAGGGGGGGTAGATGTGTTGTGGGAGGAGTATGATCGTGTTATTAGGTCTTTGCAGGTGGGAAACTAGATACTAATAGTGGTCAGGGAATTATGAGAGGACATTATAGTACTGAAAGTAGAATGGACTTGGCAGATAACAGAAATAGGTTCCAAGGCGATAGAGGTGAGGTCATTCAGGTTTCAAGAGGTGCTTCAGGGATAGGGGGGTTAAATTGTTTCTATACAAATGCTCTTAGTCTTAGAAACAAGAAGGATGAGCTATTTAGTTATATTAGCAATGTAGATATAGATATATTATGTGTTACTGAATCATGGGTTAATGAAATAGAATTTAGTGACACTATACGTGAATTTGATTTACAGGGCTATAATATGTACATTAGTCAAAGGACAGATAGGATTGGTGGAGGAATAATTATTTATATAAAAAACAACATTGTTTCAAGTTTAAATACTTCAATAAAGCAGGATGGAGTTGAGTCACTTTGGATAGATATTAGGTTCAGTAAAAATAGAATGGTGCATTTGGGAGCTTTTTACAGGCCACCTGGTCAGACTGATGATATGGATGAACTAATGATAAAGGAAATAAGTAAGGGATGTGAAACATATGCAGTTATTGTTGGGGACTTCAACTTAAACTCTGTGGATTGGGAAAATATGATACGTAGGGATAGAACAAGTGGCAGGTTCATAGAATGATTTGAGGATAATTTTTTTAATCAATTTGTTAATGAGCCAACGAGGGGGGACAATATATTAGATTTAGTACTTTCTAACAGTGATCATTTAGTTCAAGAATTGACTGTTGGGAAAGCATTGGGAAATAGTGACCATCAGATAGTTCGTTTTAACTTGGGAATTGAGAAGGGTAAAATAACCGAGAATGCTGTAAAAGTTCCAAATTTTCATAAGGAAGATTATGTAAAACTTCGAAGCTTGCAAAATTATGGTGGAATCAGGAGATAGCTAGAAAAATTTCAGAGAAGAAAAGGGCATATAAAAAATTACAGGTAGAAAATAATATTCAAAATTTAAGTGATTATAGAATGGCTAGGAATGAGTTAAATAAGATTATAAAGAAGAACAAAAGGGTGTCAGAAATTAAATTAGCTCAGTATAGCAACAAAGATCCTAGAAAGTTCTTTAGTTACTATAAAATTAATAACAAGTCTGGCAGAGTTAAAATAGGACCTATCAAATATGAAGGGGTTGTGAGAGAAACTGATGAGGAAATAGTTGAGGTACTAAATAGTCATTTTGCATCAGTATTTACATGGGAGAAACTAAATAGTCTTATATATAGTACTCATGGGTCAGGGAAGAGGTGTTTACTACCATTAGTGTGGATGGGAGGATGATAAAAGGACTACCAAGACCTCCGGCCTTGATAATATTCATTCTAGGATACTTAAAGAAGGGGTAGAAAGTATCTCAATAGCTCTGGACAAGTTATATACTAGGTCACTGGAAAATGGAGAAATACCCGATGATTGGAAAAGAGCAAATGTAGGCCCCATTTTCAAGAAGAGTAGTAAAGAGGATCCAAATAACTTTAGACTAGTTAGCCTAACTCCTGTAGTCTGTAAAATTCTTGAGAAAATAGTTAAAAAAGGGATTTGCCAAAATCTAGAGAGAGAGGGGTTAATCAGCGATGCTCAGCATGGGTTTAGATCAGGTAGATCATGTTTGACTAATTTACTAGACTTTCTGGAGTTTGTAACAGATCAAGTAGATAAGGAAGAGAATGTAGATATAATTTACTTAAATTTTAGTAAAGCATTTGATAAGGTACCACATAGGAGACTAGTTCATAAATTAAAAATGATTGGGATATGTGGGGGTGTTTCAAATTGGATAGCTGAGTGGCTGAAAGACAGGAAGCAAAGGGTAGTGCTAAATGGTGTAAAGTCAGAGTGGAGGGATGTTATCAGTGGGGTTCCTCAGGGATCAGTTCTCGGTCCATTATTATTTGTCATCTATATAAACAATCTTGGGGAGGCAGTTAATAATAAAGTGTCAATTTTTGCGGGTGATACCAAATTAGCAGCTGTAGTTAAAGATATTGATGATAATTTTAAAGTGCAGGGGGATTTAAATAAATTGTTATCCTGGGCACATAAGTGGCAAATGACTTTCAACCTTGATAAGTGCAAAGTTATTAACATGGGAAAAGATAATAAGAGAATTTAACTATGAAATGGATGGGCATTGGCTGAGCTCAGTAGAGGATGAGAAAGATCTAGGAGTAGTAATAGATAAGTCATTAAGCTTTTCTAAGCAGTGTATTGAAGCAAGAAATAGGGCAAATAGAGTGCTGGGTTTCATTAAGAGAAATGTCAGTTACAAAAGTAAGGAGGTTATTCTTAAACTCTATAACTCTTATGTTAGGCCACATCTAGAGAACTGTATACAGGCATGGTCCCCACATTTTAGACACGATATTAACCTTCTCGAGTCAGTGCAACGGAGGGCAACAAAGATTATACCTTCCCTGAGGCCCCTTGAATATATAGATAGACTGAGGGTATTAAATATGTTCTCGTTCGAAAGGAGGTGTGTGAGAGGGGATATGATTGAGCTCTTTAAAAAAAATTCTGGGATAGATAAATTGGATGTTAGCAAGTTTTTTGAGTTAGATGATGGAAATCGGACTAGAGGTCACCACTTGAAAATTAAAAAGCAAGGGTGTAGGTTGGATTTAAGAAAATATTTTTTCACCAATATAGTGGTAGACTTCTGGAACAAATTGCCGCAGAGGGTAGTAGGTAGTCCAAATTTAAATGTATTTAAGAGTAGGTTGGATGAGTTTATGGGGAGGAAAGGTTGTGATAGTTCCTAAGTTTTGTATATATTAATATTGCTGGTATATATCTATAGCTGCATGATTTAGTTCTTGACAAGCCTTGATTGGTGATACCCTTGTTTCTGTACGCACTCCTCTGGATGTAGTTTTCCTGGGAGTTTGGGTGCCTTAAAAAAGAGGCCGTTTGACTCGGATGACCTATGATGAGCCCTTGTGGCTTTTGTCATGTTATATTATATTGTGGGGGACTTTGATTTTGTCTTCCCCTGGTGATGGTGCTTTTTTGTGGGTGGGTTTTGACGGATGTGGATGACCTTTGATAGGCCCTTGTGGCTTTTGTCATCCGTGAAATTATGTTATGTTATGTTATACTAACACTGATGGAGTTTTCAATAAATCAAGTGAACTGCAGGTGCTGATTGATGAAATTAAACCAGATATTGTATGTCTAACAGAAACTAAATTGAGTGATCATAATAATTCAGAAATTTTTGATGTTGATAATCATACTGTATTCAGAAAAGACAGTAAATCAAGCAGCGCCTGGTGGTGGTGTGGTAGTGTTAGTGAATAAAAAGTTAGTATCTTCAAGTAGCAATGTGAATTTTTTGAATAACCATGCTTATGCTGAAGCGGTTTGGTGTGAAGTTAAATGTCAGAATAAGGGCGTGTTAGTTGGGACAATATAGACCCCCAGCTTCAGTAAGAGAGAAGAAGGTTGTGATGGTTCCTAAGTTTTGTATATATTAATATTGTTTGTATATATCTATAGCTGCATGATTTAGTTCTTGACAAGCCTTGATTGATGATACCCTTGTTTCTGGACGCAATCCTCTGGATGTAGTTTTCCTGGGAGTTTGGGTGCCTTAAAAAAGAGGCTGTTTGACTTGGATGACCTATGATGAGCCCTTGTGGCTTTTGTCATCTGTTATATTATATTGTGGGGGACTTTGATTTTGTCTTTCCCTGGTGATGGTGCTTTTAGTGGGTGGGTTTTGACGGAGGCAGATGACCTTTGATAGGCCCTTGTGGCTTTTGTCATCTGTGAAATTATGTTATGTTATGTTATGTTCTGTTCTCTGTGACCTTATAAGGCTAAGTGGTGATTATAACAATGAATCTCAGGTGTTTATTTGTGGTGATTTTAATTTTAAGGAGATAAACTGGGAAAACTATGAAATATCTAGTGTTGGCCAGATTCTGGATGCAAGAAATTTTATTGATAGTGTTAATGATGTGTTCTTACAACAACATGTTTTGGAAGTCACTCACAATTTAGAATAAAACAATCCATCAAAGCTTGATCTCATTTTTACCAGGGATTCTCATGACATTACAGGTTTAGAATTGCTTCCTCCCTTAGGAAAAAGTCATCATGCTGTGATTGCATGTGATCTCTTACTGGACACGGGTAATGAAGAGGTAGATAGTAGGCAGCATCCTAGATATAATTTTCATAAAGCTAACTATGTTGGAATGAAAAGAGAATTAGCAGAAATTAACTGGATTGAACTCTTTAGAGAAAAGGAAGTTGAAAAAATGTATAAATTATTAGTCAGGATATTATGTGATCTTATAGATAAGTATGTGCCAAAGATATTATGTAAGGTTGGAAAAAGAAAAGCTAAGTGGATGACAAAAGAAGTGTTAAACCAAATTAGGGAGAAAGAAAGCGCATGGAAACGGCTTAAAGCTAGGAAGAAACCAAGGAGAGATGAAGAATACAGAAGGGTCAGAAACCTAACTACAAGTGTGATTAGACAGGCAAAAAAAGCTTTTATAAAGAAATTATGTGAGGACATAAAAGTAAACCCTAAGCATTTCTGGAGTTTTGTGAGGAGTCAAACCACCATAAAAGAAAAGGTACTTAAAGTGAGGAATCAAAATGGTGAAATAACAGAAACAGACTTAGAAACTGCTAATGAAATGAATATAGCATTTCAAGGTGTGTTCATACAGGAGGATGTATTGAATATACCAGCATTTGATGTTGGATATTATGGGCCAGTAATTGAAGACATTGATGAGGATATGTATTAGATTATGGAACTACTGAAAAAAGCTAATGGTAATAAAACAAAGGGTCCGGATGGAATTCATCCGAAGCTCTTGAGCGAATGTCACAATGAACTGGCCTTACCAGTTTTAATTATTATCAAGAAATCACTTGATTCAGGGATAGTACCGGCTCTTTGGATTCTTGGATCTTTGTGTCCAATCTATAAAAAAGGTGATATTCTTGACCCTCTAAATTACAGACCAGTAACCCTGACCTGTGTACTTTGTAAAATGTATGAAAAACTAATAAGAAAAGTTGTAGTTAAGCATCTAGAAGATAATGAATTGATTTATGATGGTCATCATGGGTTTAGAGCAAAGAGAAGCACACTTACAAAATTATTGACATATATGGAGACCTTGACATTAGCACTGGATAATCAAATACCAGTTGATGTAAACTATCTTGACTGTAGGAAAGCATTTGATACAGTGCCACATGAGAGACTATTAAGTAAGTTGGAGGCATATGGGATAAGAGGTAAAATTTTACATTGGATTAAGGCATTTTTAACTGGAAGGGAGCATTATGTGGAGATAAGAGGGACCAAGTCTGATAAACTGAGGGTAACTTCAGGAGTACCACAGGGTTCCGTTTTGGGTCCTGTACTATTTCTTATTTACATTAATGACCTAGTGAATGAATTGGAATGTTCAGTATTGCTTTTTGCTGATGATGCAAAAATTTTTAAGGAAATTAGATCACAAGAAGACATTGAATCAATGCAGAGGGACTTGAAAAAACTTGAAAATTGGAGTGTTAAATGGTTGCTGGACTTTAATGCCGATAAATGTGTCACCATGCACATTGGTCACAGAAATCCACATAAAAACTATGATTTCAATAGAAAGCAATTCAAGGAATCAAATGTAGAAAAGGACTTAGGAGTTTATGTGTCAGCAGACCTAAAGCCTTCACATCATGTTAATGTGGTAGCAGAGAAAGCCAACTGGATGGTGGGGCTAATTAAGACATTTTCCTGAAATTGATTTAGATACTTGTCATAGTTTATATTGTGCGCTTGTTAGGTCACACCTTGAATATGCTATCCAGAACTGGTCACCGTACTACAAAAAGGACATACTTGAACTTGAAAAAATCCAAAGGCATATAACTAAGCTTGTTCCAGAATTGAGGGATCTTGAATACGAGGAAAGATGTGAGTGAATGAGTCTCACTACACTTGAGAAGAGGAGATGAAGGTGATTTAATTAGAAACTTATAAAATCCTAAATGGATTAGAGGATATTGACTATAAGCTCTTCTTCGAGTACTCTGAGACCAACACACATTCAAATACTTATAAACTAAAGAAAAGAGGTCATTGGAGAACTTTAGCTAGTGCTAACTCCTTTAGTGTCAGAGTAGTTAATAGTTGGAATGCACTGCCAGAAGAAGTAGTAAATGCAGCAACTATTGGCTTGTTCAAGTCAAGGTTGGACAATTTTGATATATTTTTACATATTGATATGGAACTATATTTTAGTATTAAAAGGAGATTATATTCTAATAAATTTATTTTTGAGTGAACAATTTAAATTTTGTATTAAGTGTTTTATGCGTCTACTCATAACATAACATAACATCGTTGGAGTAAGATGGGAGAAATAGAAGACAGTCTCTTAACCTCCCATGTTATTGAAATAGGTAAGCATTGAGTAGTTTGCCATCTGAGACGGTAGACAGTCCAAACTTGAATGTATTCAAAAGCAGATTAGATGATTATATGGGAAGGGAGGGTTAACTTTGGGGGGTATTCTGGACTCATTCCTGTGGATGCAGTTTTTTATTATTTATATTACGATTGATTTGGATTTTGACGAGTCTTGATAATGATGCCTTTTGTTTTTGACACATTTCTGTGGATGGTTTGAATTGTATATTCTAGATGCATGACCCGACACAATCCTATGGATTGTTTAAATTCTATATTGTAGATGCATGATCTGACACAATCCTATAGATGCATTTTATGGGTGAGTTTTGACAGATGTGGATGACCTTTGATAGACCCTTGTGGCTTTTGTCATTCATGAAATTATGTTATGTTATGATTAGCAATTAATGATTCGCCAGATACAGATACAGATGTAGGGTGTGCTAAGGCCTTTCCAACGGCAGCACAATAACTTTAATTCCTATTCAGGTTTAGGTTTAAGGCAGATTTTGGTTTTGGGCTATTTCGATCTTTCTTTTTCTAGCTTTCCATAGTTCTTCAATATATAATGTGTATTTTTCTACTTCTTCACTTGTTGGGTTGAACAAGAGCACTTTTTCCAATGTGGTGTCTCTTATACTAGTATACTTCCTACGTATGTCTATTAATCCCTCACAGTCTAGTAGGAAGTGTCGTAGTGTCTCTTGCTCCCCTCAGTTGCAGAGGTCAAATTTTCCTCCTCTCCTGTAAACCTCTTCCTCAATTCAGTTGCAGTGAGTTGCTTCTGCATCTAAACATTAGCTTGGACTTAAATGAGTTGTCATATATATTTTCCTCCTTGATTGCCTTCTTATTCATAAAATATGCACTCAAGTGTTGATTTCCTCTCCATACCTAGCCTCCATCTCTCTTCTCCCCATTTCATTACTCTCTCCTTTATATTTTCTTCCTTCAACTGATTCAGTTCTTCTATACTACTTATGCTAAGTTCTTTCATATATCCTCTTACCATATACTAAAATTTCTTTTAGTAACTGTTTCCTTTCATTACATGTTTGTTGATGTTTAGGCCACACTCTGCAGATTCCTCCATGACTAAGCTTATCATCTGTGCCATCTCTTTCATCATCATCATCATCATCATCATCATGGTACGGGCTCATGAGGTAATCCTGTAGTTGCCCGATCATTGTTATGAAAATTTCTATGATGCTGGCTATGTATAGCTATACCAGTTGGCTTCCCAGTGTTTATCCAACTTGTTCTTAAAGGACTGGAGACTTGTGGCTGTGATCACTTGATCTGGCAGAGAATTCCAGTCATTGACAATCCTCTGGCCAAATACATTTTTCCTCACCATCTTCTGGCAATGGCATTTAAATAGTTTATTGGAATGACCTCGCGTTGCTGAATATTCCTGAGGTATGAAGAAAAGGTCAGGGTCAATTCTCTCCAATCCATTTAGAAGCTTGTAAACTTGAATTATATCACCTCTACAGCATCTAGAGTTCATAGAAAAGAGTCCAAGCTGACGCAGTCTTTTGCTATATTCTTGATCACTGAATTCCGGAACCAATTTTGAAGCTCTTCTTTGTACGGATTCCACCTTCATATCATCGGCGATGAATCGTGGGTACCAAATGATGTTGCCATATTCCAGATGGGGACGAACTAATGCATTTATTAACAGTGGCAAGGTATCTCTGGTAAATGTTACAAATGTGCTTTTCATAATTCCCAACATCTGGTTTGCCCTTTTAACTGCAGCGGACACTTGTGCATGGAATTTCAATTCAGAGTCAATGATTACCCCTAGATCTTTCTCTTCTTTAACTTGATCCAGTATTTCACCATTCATGGTATATACATAGTCTTGATTGTGGAAACCAAAATGCATCACTTTACATTTTTTTGCATTAAACCTCAACTGCCACAGATTAGACCATTCACCTAGCTTCCTTAAATCTCCCTCCAAGTCCCGATGATCTTGTGATGTGTTTACTTCCTTGTAAATCTTTGTGTCGTTGGCAAATATTTTAACTGTACTTGATACAGCATCAGGTAGATCATTGATAAACAACACAAACAAAATTGGTCCCAGAACACTTCCCTGTGGTATACCGCTTTTCACTGCTTTCCAGTCAGATCTGTCTTCATTCATGACTACCCGTTGTCTTCAGCCTATCCCATAAGCTTTCAGTTTACTTAGAAGTCTTTTATGAGGCACTGAGTCAAAAGCCTTCTGGAAGTCCAAATACACAACATCAAAGCTCTTTCCATGCTCCACAAACAGTGACCATTCCTCCAAACATAAGAGTAGCTGAGTCGTAAATGATCTATCCGGGATAAAACCATGTTGCTGATCAGCAAAAAGACCATTATCAATCATGTGTTTGACAATATCATCTCTTACTATTGTCTCCATAATCTTACACACAACTGCTGTTAGACTTATTGGCCTATAATTTCCAGGCTGCCGTCGACTTCCTTTTTTATAGATTGGGGTGATATTGGCATCTTTCCAGCCTTGTGGAATTTCACCAGTTTCTTGAGATTTATTGTAAATAATATTTAATGGTAGGCTAATACTAGGTGCTATTTCACTAAGAATTTTTGGGTGAAAACCATCTGGTTCAGCTGATTTGTTTTTTCTCAGTTTTATTAGTTTCTTTCTCACTTTTTCTTCACTAATTACCACATGATCTAATGGATTACTGCCAACATATTTGTTTTCTAACTGTGGTATATTTCTTTGATCCTCCTCAGTGAAAACACTACAAAAGAAGTCATTTAATGTTGCTGCTTTATCAATATCATTTCTTGCTGTGTTACCATTGCCACAGTCCAAGTCACTAATCCTAGATCTTGTCCGGAGTTTACTATTAGCATATTTCCAAAATGCTTTGGGGTTATGCTTAATCTCACTAGCCAGTTTCTTTTCAAAGTCTTTTCTTAAATTTCTTGTTAAGTTTCTGAGTGCATTCACTTCAGCCTTATATAACCTTTCATCTTCACTATCATATGTGAGTCTAAAACGCTTCCATTTAGTAAACTTACGTTTTCTTATTTTCTCCACCCTGTGATTTATGTAAGATCTACCATGTTTCTTGGCCTTCACTACAGGAATGTTCTCATCCATCTGCTCCCTCAAGTGATTGCTGAAAAAGCTCCATGCCTCATGCACATCCATGTTCATAAGAACATAAGAAAAGAAAGAGACTGCAAAAGACCATTAACATAACATAACATAACATAATTACACGGATGACAAAAGCCACAAGGGCCTATCAAAGGTCATCCGCCTCCGTCAAAACCCACCCACAAAAAGCACCATCACCAGGGGAAGACAAAATCAAAGTCCCCCACAATATAATATAACGGATGACAAAAGCCACAAGGGCTCATCATAGGTCATCCGAGTCAAGCGGCCTCTTTTTCAAGGCACCCAAACTCCCAGGAAAGCTACATCCAGAGGATTGCATCCAGAAACAAGGGTATCACCAATCAAGGCTTGTCAAGAACTAAATCATGCAGCTATAGATATATACAAACAATATTAATATATACAAAACTTAGGAACCATCACAACCTTCCCTCCCCATAAACTCATCCAACCTACTCTTAAATACATTTAGATTTGGACTACCTACTACCCTCTGCGGCAATTTGTTCCAGAAGTCTACCACTCTATTGGTGAAAAAATATTTTCTTAAATCCAACCTACACCCTTGCTTTTTAATTTTCAAGTGGTGACCTCTAGTCCGATTTCCATCATCTAACTCAAAAAACTTGCTAACATCCAATTTATCTATCCCGGAAAAAATTTTAAACAGCTCAATCATATCCCCTCTCACACACCTCCTTTCGAACGAGAACATATTTAATACCCTCAGTCTATCTTCATATTCAAGGTGCCTCAGGGAAGGAATAATCTTTGTTGCCCTCCGTTGCACTGACTCAAGAAGGTTAATATCGTGTCTAAAATGTGGGGACCATGCCTGTATACAGTACTCTAGATGTGGCCTAACATAAGAGTTATAGAGTTTAAGAATAACCTCCTTACTTTTGTAACTGACATTTCTCTTAATAAAACCCAGCACTCTATTTGCCCTATTTCTTGCTTCAATACACTGCTTAGAAAACCTTAATGACTTATCTATTACTACTCCTAGATCTTTCTCATCCTCTACTGAGCTCAGCCAATGCCCATCCATTTCATAGTTAAATTCTCTATTATCTTTTCCCATGTTAATAACTTTGCACTTATCAAGGTTGAAAGTCATTTGCCACTTATGTGCCCAGGATAACAATTTATTTAAGTCCCCCTGCACTTTAAAATTATCATCAATATCTTTAACTACAGCTGCTAATTTGGTATCATCCGCAAAAATTGACACTTTATTATTAACTGCCTCCCCAAGATCGTTTATATAGATGACAAATAATAATGGACCGAGAACTGATCCCTGAGGAACCCCACTGATAACATCCCTCCACTCTGACTTTACACCATTTAGCACTACCCTTTGCTTCCTGTCTTTCAGCCACTCAGCTATCCAATTTGAAACACCCCCACATATCCCAATCATTTTTAATTTATGAACTAGTCTCCTATGTGGTACCTTATCAAATGCTTTACTAAAATCTAAGTAAATTATATCTACATTCTCTCCCTTATCTACTTGATCTGTTACAAACTCCAGAAAGTCTAGTAAGTTAGTCAAACATGATCTACCTGATCTAAACCCATGCTGAGCATCGCTGATTAACCCCTCCCTCTCTAGATGTTGGCAAATCCCTTTTTTAACTATTTTCTCAAGAATTTTACAGACTACAGGAGTTAGGCTAACCGGTCTAAAGTTATTTGGATCCTCTTTACTACCCTTCTTGAAAATGGGGACTACATTCGCTCTCTTCCAATCATCGGGTATTTCTCCATATTCCAATGACCTAGTATATAACTTGTCCAGAGCTATTGAGATACTTTCTACCCCTTCTTTAAGTATCCTAGAATGAATATTATCAGGGCCGGAGGCCTTGGTAGTATCTAAATCACCTATTAGTCCTTTTATCATCCTCCGATCCACACAAATGTTAGTAAACACCTCTTTTCCTGACCTATGAGTACTATACATAGGACTATTTAGTTTCTCTTTTGTAAATACTGATGCAAAATGACCATTTAGTACCTCAACTATTTCCTCATCAGTTTCTCTCACAAACCCTTCATATTTGATAGGTCCTATTTTAACTCTGCCACACTTGTTATTAATTTTATAGTAACTAAAGAACTTTCTAGGATCTTTGTTGCTATCCTGAGCTAATTTAATTTCTGACACCCTTTTGTTCTTCTTTATAATCTTATTTAACTCATTCCTAGCCATTCTATAATCACTTAAATTTTGAATATTATTTTGTACCTGTAATTTTTTATATGCCCTTTTCTTCTCTGAAATTTTTCTAGCTATCTCCTGATTCCACCATAATGGTTTCCTACTTTTGTTCCTAATGGCCTTCATTGGGATACATTGTTCTTGGACTACATTTATTATATGCTTGAAAGTATCCCACATCCCATAAGCATTTTTACCTCTGAATTCTATATCCCAGTCTACCAAATTTAGCAAGCTTCGAAGTTTTACATAATCTCCCTTATGAAAATTTGGAACTTTTTCAGCATTCTCAGTTATTTTACCCTTCTCAATTCCCAAGTTAAAACGAACTATCTGATGGTCACTATTTCCCAATGCTTCCCCAACAGTCAATTCTTGAACTAAATGATCACTGTTAGAAAGTACTAAATCTAATATATTGTCCCCCCTCGTTGAATCGTTAACAAATTGATTCAAAAAATTATCCTCAAAGCATTCTATGAACCTGCCACTTGTTCTATCCCTACCTATCATATTTTCCCAGTCCACAGAGTTTAAGTTGAAGTCCCCAATAATAACTGCATCTGTTTCACATCCCTTACATAACATAACATAACATAATTTAACGGATGACAAAAGCCACAAGGGCCTATCAAAGGTCATCCGTATCCATCAAATCCCACCCATATAATGCATCCATAGGATTTTGTCAGATCATGCAGCTACAATATACAATTTAACAATCCATAGGAATGTCCAACCATGCATCTACAATATATAATTTAAAGCCTCCATAGGAGTCTGTCAAAAACAAAATCAAAATCCCCCAAAATATACAATAAAAAGAAACTGCATCCACAGGAATGAGTCAAGAAACATATCCACATACCAAAAAGTAAGAAATTAACCCTCCATCCCCATATAATCATCCAATCTGCGCTTGAAAACATTCAAGTTTGGGCTGTCTACAGTCTCAGGTGGCAAACTATTCCAATAATCCACCACTCTGTTAGTGAAAAAATATTTTCTAACATCCAGTCTGCACCTCTGTTTTTTAATCTTTAAGTGGTGGCCTCTAGTTCTATTACTACCTTCTAACTCAAATAACTTGCTGAAATCTAATTTATCCATCCCAGAAAAGATTTTAAAAAGCTCAATCATATCTCCCCTCACACACCTTCTTTCAAATGAAAACATATTTAATACCCTCAGTCTATCTTCATATTGAAGGTGCTTCAGGGATGGTATTATTTTTGTTGCCCTCCTTTGTACTGACTCTAATAAGTTTATATCATGTCTAAAATGTGGTGACCATGCCTGTATACAGTACTCTAAATGTGGCCTGACATAAGAGTTGTATAGTTTAAGGATGACCTCCTTACTCTTGTAGCTAACGTTTCTTTTAATGTAACCTAGCACCCTATTTGCTCTATTTTTTGCCTCAATACACTGCTTTGAAAATTTCAGTGACCTATCTACTACCACTCCTAAGTCTTTCTCATCTTCAACTGAATTAAGCCAATATCCATCCATCTCATTAGTTCATCTATATCATCAGTCTGCCCAGGTGGCCTGTAAAAAGCTCCCAAATGCACCATTCTATTTTTACTGAACCTAATATCTATCCAAAGTGACTCAACTCCATCCTGCTTTATTGAAGTATTTAAACTTGAAACAATCTTGTTTTTTATATAGATAATTATTCCTCCACCAATCCTACCTGTCATAACATAACATACATAACATAATTACACGGATGACAAAAGCCACAAGGGCCCATCAAAGGTCATCCGACTCCATCAAAACCCACCCACAAAAAGCACCATCACCAGGGGAAGACAAAATCAAAGTCCCCCACAATATAATATAACGGATGACAAAAGCCACAAGGGCTCATCATAGGTCATCCGAGTCAAGCGGCCTCTTTTTCAAGGCACCCAAACTCCCAGGAAAACTACATCCAGAGGATTGCATCCAGAAACAAGGGTATCACCAATCAAGGCTTGTCAAGAACTAAATCATGCAGCTATAGATATATACAAACAATATTAATATATACAAAACTTAGGAACCATTACAACCTTCCCTTCCCATAAACTCATCCAACCTACTCTTAAATACATTTAGATTTGGACTACCTACTACCCTCTGCGGCAATTTGTTCCAAAAGTCTACCACTCTATTGGTGAAAAAATATTTTCTTAAATCCAACCTACACCCTTGCTTTTTAATTTTCAAGTGGTGACCTCTAGTCCGATTTCCATCATCTAACTCAAAAAACTTGCTAACATCCAATTTATCTATCCCGGAAAAAATTTTAAACAGCTCAATCATATCCCCTCTCACACACCTCCTTTCGAACGAGAACATATTTAATACCCTCAGTCTATCTTCATATTCAAGGTGCCTCAGGGAAGGAATAATCTTTGTTGCCCTCCGTTGCACTGACTCAAGAAGGTTAATATCGTGTCTAAAATGTGGGGACCATGCCTGTATACAGTACTCTAGATGTGGCCTAACATAAGAGTTATAGAGTTTAAGAATAACCTCCTTACTTTTGTAACTGACATTTCTCTTAATAAAACCCAGCACTCTATTTGCCCTATTTCTTGCTTCAATACACTGCTTAGAAAACCTTAATGACTTATCTATTACTACTCCTAGATCTTTCTCATCCTCTACTGAGCTCAGCCAATGCCCATCCATTTCATAGTTAAATTCTCTATTATCTTTTCCCATGTTAATAACTTTGCACTTATCAAGGTTGAAAGTCATTTGCCACTTATGTGCCCAGGATAACAATTTATTTAAGTCCCCCTGCACTTTAAAATTATCATCAATATCTTTAACTACAGCTGCTAATTTGGTATCATCCGCAAAAATTGACACTTTATTATTAACTGCCTCCCCAAGATCGTTTATATAGATGACAAATAATAATGGACCGAGAACTGATCCCTGAGGAACCCCACTGATAACATCCCTCCACTCTGACTTTACACCATTTAGCACTACCCTTTGCTTCCTGTCTTTCAGCCACTCAGCTATCCAATTTGAAACACCCCCACATATCCCAATCATTTTTAATTTATGAACTAGTCTCCTATGTGGTACCTTATCAAATGCTTTACTAAAATCTAAGTAAATTATATCTACATTCTCTCCCTTATCTACTTGATCTGTTACAAACTCCAGAAAGTCTAGTAAGTTAGTCAAACATGATCTACCTGATCTAAACCCATGCTGAGCATCGCTGATTAACCCCTCCCTCTCTAGATGTTGGCAAATCCCTTTTTTAACTATTTTCTCAAGAATTTTACAGACTACAGGAGTTAGGCTAACTGGTCTAAAGTTATTTGGATCCTCTTTACTACCCTTCTTGAAAATGGGGACTACATTCGGTCTCTTCCAATCATCGGGTATTTCTCCATATTCCAATGACCTAGTATATAACTTGTCCAGAGCTATTGAGATACTTTCTACCCCTTCTTTAAGTATCCTAGAATGAATATTATCAGGGCCGGAGGCCTTGGTAGTATCTAAATCACCTATTAGTCCTTTTATCATCCTCCGATCCACACAAATGTTAGTAAACACCTCTTTTCCTGACCTATGAGTACTATACATAGGACTATTTAGTTTCTCTTTTGTAAATACTGATGCAAAATGACCATTTAGTACCTCAACTATTTCCTCATCAGTTTCTCTCACAAACCCTTCATATTTGATAGGTCCTATTTTAACTCTGCCACACTTGTTATTAATTTTATAGTAACTAAAGAACTTTCTAGGATCTTTGTTGCTATCCTGAGCTAATTTAATTTCTGACACCCTTTTGTTCTTCTTTATAATCTTATTTAACTCATTCCTAGCCATTCTATAATCACTTAAATTTTGAATATTATTTTGTACCTGTAATTTTTTATATGCCCTTTTCTTCTCTGAAATTTTTCTAGCTATCTCCTGATTCCACCATAATGGTTTCCTACTTTTGTTCCTAATGGCCTTCATTGGGATACATTGTTCTTGGACTACATTTATTATATGCTTGAAAGTATCCCACATCCCATAAGCATTTTTACCTCTGAATTCTATATCCCAGTCTACCAAATTTAGCAAGCTTCGAAGTTTTACATAATCTCCCTTATGAAAATTTGGAACTTTTTCAGCATTCTCAGTTATTTTACCCTTCTCAATTCCCAAGTTAAAACGAACTATCTGATGGTCACTATTTCCCAATGCTTCCCCAACAGTCAATTCTTGAACTAAATGATCACTGTTAGAAAGTACTAAATCTAATATATTGTCCCCCCTCGTTGAATCGTTAACAAATTGATTCAAAAAATTATCCTCAAAGCATTCTATGAACCTGCCACTTGTTCTATCCCTACCTATCATATTTTCCCAGTCCACAGAGTTTAAGTTGAAGTCCCCAATAATAACTGCATCTGTTTCACATCCCTTACTTATTTCCCTTATCATTAGTTCATCTATATCATCAGTCTGCCCAGGTGGCCTGTAAAAAGCTCCCAAATGCACCATTCTATTTTTACTGAACCTAATATCTATCCAAAGTGACTCAACTCCATCCTGCTTTATTGAAGTATTTAAACTTGAAACAATCTTGTTTTTTATATAGATAATTATTCCTCCACCAATCCTACCTGTCATAACATAACATACATAACATAATTACACGGATGACAAAAGCCACAAGGGCCCATCAAAGGTCATCCGACTCCATCAAAACCCACCCACAAAAAGCACCATCACCAGGGGAAGACAAAATCAAAGTCCCCCACAATATAATATAACGGATGACAAAAGCCACAAGGGCTCATCATAGGTCATCCGAGTCAAGCGGCCTCTTTTTCAAGGCACCCAAACTCCCAGGAAAACTACATCCAGAGGATTGCATCCAGAAACAAGGGTATCACCAATCAAGGCTTGTCAAGAACTAAATCATGCAGCTATAGATATATACAAACAATATTAATATATACAAAACTTAGGAACCATTACAACCTTCCCTTCCCATAAACTCATCCAACCTACTCTTAAATACATTTAGATTTGGACTACCTACTACCCTCTGCGGCAATTTGTTCCAAAAGTCTACCACTCTATTGGTGAAAAAATATTTTCTTAAATCCAACCTACACCCTTGCTTTTTAATTTTCAAGTGGTGACCTCTAGTCCGATTTCCATCATCTAACTCAAAAAACTTGCTAACATCCAATTTATCTATCCCGGAAAAAATTTTAAACAGCTCAATCATATCCCCTCTCACACACCTCCTTTCGAACGAGAACATATTTAATACCCTCAGTCTATCTTCATATTCAAGGTGCCTCAGGGAAGGAATAATCTTTGTTGCCCTCCGTTGCACTGACTCAAGAAGGTTAATATCGTGTCTAAAATGTGGGGACCATGCCTGTATACAGTACTCTAGATGTGGCCTAACATAAGAGTTATAGAGTTTAAGAATAACCTCCTTACTTTTGTAACTGACATTTCTCTTAATAAAACCCAGCACTCTATTTGCCCTATTTCTTGCTTCAATACACTGCTTAGAAAACCTTAATGACTTATCTATTACTACTCCTAGATCTTTCTCATCCTCTACTGAGCTCAGCCAATGCCCATCCATTTCATAGTTAAATTCTCTATTATCTTTTCCCATGTTAATAACTTTGCACTTATCAAGGTTGAAAGTCATTTGCCACTTATGTGCCCAGGATAACAATTTATTTAAGTCCCCCTGCACTTTAAAATTATCATCAATATCTTTAACTACAGCTGCTAATTTGGTATCATCCGCAAAAATTGACACTTTATTATTAACTGCCTCCCCAAGATCGTTTATATAGATGACAAATAATAATGGACCGAGAACTGATCCCTGAGGAACCCCACTGATAACATCCCTCCACTCTGACTTTACACCATTTAGCACTACCCTTTGCTTCCTGTCTTTCAGCCACTCAGCTATCCAATTTGAAACACCCCCACATATCCCAATCATTTTTAATTTATGAACTAGTCTCCTATGTGGTACCTTATCAAATGCTTTACTAAAATCTAAGTAAATTATATCTACATTCTCTCCCTTATCTACTTGATCTGTTACAAACTCCAGAAAGTCTAGTAAGTTAGTCAAACATGATCTACCTGATCTAAACCCATGCTGAGCATCGCTGATTAACCCCTCCCTCTCTAGATGTTGGCAAATCCCTTTTTTAACTATTTTCTCAAGAATTTTACAGACTACAGGAGTTAGGCTAACTGGTCTAAAGTTATTTGGATCCTCTTTACTACCCTTCTTGAAAATGAGGACTACATTCGGTCTCTTCCAATCATCGGGTATTTCTCCATATTCCAATGACCTAGTATATAACTTGTCCAGAGCTATTGAGATACTTTCTACCCCTTCTTTAAGTATCCTAGAATGAATATTATCAGGGCCGGAGGCCTTGGTAGTATCTAAATCACCTATTAGTCCTTTTATCATCCTCCGATCCACACAAATGTTAGTAAACACCTCTTTTCCTGACCTATGAGTACTATACATACGACTATTTAGTTTCTCTTTTGTAAATACTGATGCAAAATGACCATTTAGTACCTTTGACTAATGTACATATTATAGCCCTGAAAATCAAATTCACTTATAGTGTCACTAAATTCTATTTCATTAACCCATGATTCAGTAACGCATAATATATCTATATCCTCATTGCTAATATAACTAAATAGCTCATCCTTCTTGTTTCTAAGACTACGAGCATTTGTATAGAAACAATTTAACCCCCCTATCCCTGAAGCACCTCTTGAAACTTGAATGACCTCACCTCTATCGCCTTGGAACCTATTTCTGTTATCTGCCAAGTCCATTCTACTTTCAGTACTATAATGTCCTCTCATAATTCCCTGACCACTATTAGTATCTAGTTTCCCGCCCGCAAAGACCTAATAACACGATCATACTCCTCCCACAACACATCTACCCCCCTCCTACTCATTCATGGCCTACACTTGGCAGCTCCTGTTCCATTCAACACACAAAAGATTTCTTACCAGAGAAAAGTCATCAACATTGTCACCCTTAACAGGAGTTCGTCAGATCTAATCTACAATATACATAAAATGCATCCAGAGGATTATGTCCATTCATGCAACCGCAAAATATAATCTTCCCACTCCTTAGAAAAATATATACATATGTACATAAAAAAAAGTCAGTCCCATCTAGCAGCTTCATCCATATATTTATCTAATCTATTCTTAAAACTACCCAGAGAGGAGGCTTCTATCACATGCCTAGTGAGCCTATTCCATTCATCTACCACACGATTTGTAAACCAATTCCTCCCAATCTCCTTCCTAAACCTATACTTATCAAGCTTAAACCCATTGCTACGTGTCCTGTCATGTTCACTAAGTATAAGAACCTTACCCAGATCCCCTTTATTATATCCTTTTACCCATTTGAAGACTTCAATCAATTCCCCTCTGACTCTTCTCCTTTCCAATGTATGTAGATTTAGTTTTCTGAGCCTTTCACCATAAGGTAAGTTCCTTAGCCCACCAATCATCTTTGTCATCCTTCTCTGCACAGACTCAAGCAAATCAATATCCTTCCTATAATATGGTGACCAAAATTGTACTGCATAGTCTAGATGAGGCCTAACTAGCGCCAGATACAGTTTTAGAATGACTTCAGCACTCTTATTGCTTACACTCCTCCTAATGAATCCCAATATCCTATTAGCTTTATTCTTAGCATTTAGACATTGCTTTCTAGGACGAAGGTCTGAACTTACCAAAATACCCAAGTCTCTCTCACAATCAGTCCTCCCTAAAATTCTCCCATTTAATTTATAACTATTCAATGGATTATTTCTACCTATACTAAGTACACTACATTTGTCTATGTTAAACTTCATTTGCCATTTCTCGGCCCAATTGGACAGAATGGTCAATTCCTCCTGCATATTAGTTCATCATACAATTTGTCCAGTCTATTTCCCCAAGCTTCCATGCCATTTGTTCGTAGTTACCTTTAAAATAGTTGTATCTTTTCATTTCACTTTCCTGCATATTAGTATAAAGATTCATATCATATATTAAACACACATGATCACTCATACCCAATGGTGAATCATAATCTATGTTAGTGACCATACCTTCTTTGTTTGTAATTATTAAATCCAATAGACTTGGTTGCTCATGTATTCTATACCTTGTAAACTGAGTGACATGCTGGAATAAGAATGAGTCGTGCATTGCCAAAATAAATCTGTTTGCTCTATGATTGGGATGTTCTGATGAGTGCCAATTTGTCCAATCTATTTCAGGGTAATTGAAGTCACCTATTATCATAATGTGGGTATATTCCCTTGACTCTGCCACTTGTCTTAATACTGTACATAAGGCTGAATTATTTTCCTCACTGCTATTGGGACTTCTATAAATACATCCCAGTAGCAGACAATCATTACCTGTAAGTTTTAAGCAGCACCATATACTCTCTTCAAAATCAGTGTTAATTTCCATATCACTTGCATCGATATCATTATCGATATACAAAGCAACACCCCTTCCATTTTCTTTTTCCAAGTTTGTAAATAAATAATTACCATCAATTTCTAGTTCAGATTTTAACATTGTTCTCCCAGGATTTTTAGGTTTAACTTCCGTCACTGCTATTACTTTTGGCTTGTGTAACTGGATTTTAATCTTCAACTCATGCATTTTATTAGGTAATGAATCTGCATTGGTGTATAATACATTGAGTTTGTGCATCAACTTTTTAATTCTAACTGCTCTATTTACATGACTTTTTACAGTAGAGGTTAATCCACTAGATGCTACATATTTATTTTGATTTTTACTATTTTCTTTTGTCCTGGGGGGGCCTCTTACTCTTTATTGGGAATTTCCCGACTGGTCATTCTGTTCCATTTCATTGGCTTGATCCTTCAGCTGTTTTATCTGGGCCCTCTGGTCAGGAGTGTAATCAATATCAATGCTCACTCTCCTAAATTTCTCTTCTGCATGTTTTAGCCCTGTTACATTATTGAGGATCTTATTTTTGGTTAAGACTGAATCCAGTGAGACAAGCAGAGGTTGTACTCTTCCTTCCTCCCTTTTGCCAAGTCGGAAACATCTAGTGATATTGTCTGCACTGATATCATCCATTTCCAGTGGACCCTGATATAATTCTTGAATAAAGCTTTATTATGGACTCTAAATTCTTTCAAGTTGGTTGAGACACTTTCCTTTGCTCTATAAACAATAATATTGAGCTTTCTCTGCTCATCCTCCCTTAAGTCACTCATAACTCTCTCTCATGTTATTCATTTCTGAGGTTATGTCAGTATGACTGTCAACACTTACAGTAGAAGTAGTGCCTTTGCCTTGTTGTTGGTCTCTACTATAAGTGTTCTCTAAATCCATGCATTTAGCCTCTAAGCTACCCAATCTTATTTCCATATCTTTTCTTTCTTTCTTTTCCCGATCTGCATTTTCCCTTAACTCTGTTATCTCAACTTCCATCGCTTTCTGTTTCGATTCCAGCTCCAATTGTTGCTCTCCTAGTTGCTGGATGGTTTTAAACATTTTGTTGTACCCATTTTGCATGAGTTGCATAGCCAAAGAAATTGCTTTCCTACTTTTTCATCATTTATAAAGTTGTATACTGCTTCTGGTATGCCCTCACATTCTATATGGAACCATAGCTCACATACCTCACATCCGACGGACTTGCTGTTATCTTTTACCATTTCTCCACACCCTGAACATAAGTCACTATGTTTCCTCTTCTTTTCTTGTACTACAGGTAGGTTATTTGTCTCTTTATCCTTTTGCCTGGTCCCCCCAACACCTCTTCTATTGTAGTTGTTTCCTTTACCATCCGCCATGTTTGTTGACTTCACAATCTCCAAAATTATTCCTACTATTTGATAGTATGAGTTCATCATCTGCAAAAAACAGCACTGGGTGGTAGAGTTTTCTGTTTCTAAAACCCATATGGCTCTCATCTATCTTTGCAATAATGCTATTTATAAGTAGCACAAACAGCAGTGGGGAACCTGTGCAACCTTGGCATATTCCACTGCTTACCTCTACTTCTCCAACTTTTCTTGGTCCAACATACAGCTCAGTCTTGTCTTCTGTATACATTGATACTATGATGTCTATAATCATGGGGTTGCATTCATATTTTTTCAATATTTTTATCAATGTTTTCCTATCTACCGAGTCAAAGGCTTTCTCGAAGTCTATGGCTGTCACAATAAGCTCCTGTTTTCTCATTTTACTATCCTTTATACAGTATTTTAAGATAAATAGATTATCCTCCAATCTTCTGCCTTGTGTAAACCCTGCCTGTAGAACATTTACTTCTAATAATAATTTGATGAATTCCCCCAATTTTTCTTTTATCAGATTCATTGTCAATTTGTAGTTGGTGTTAGTTAATGCTATGGGTCTATGCTCTTTTGCCTTAGAATTTTTTGTCTTGGGAATAATAACCGTGTTAGAAACCTTTGAGTGAGTTGATACATTTGTTGTTATGACCTTATTTAAACTTTTTGTTAGTGCTTGTAGGCATATCCAATTTTCATTAAACCATATTATTATTTCTCCTTTTATCTTATCTGGGCCTGGTTTCCTATTTTTTATTTTACATAAAGCACTTTCCACTTCCTCTTCTTTCCATCCTTCCCACCCCCATTGCTTCTCTTTGTTGGCATATTATTGTACCCTCTAAGCTATCCATATGCTCAATTAGTGATCTTGGGAAGTAGTGTATACGGTCATCTGCCTTGTACTTTATTCTTAGTTTACCTTTTCCATCCGGTTCCAAATTTCCTTTTAATGCATCATAGTGTTCTCTTAGGATTTCTGGTATAATTGTTGTTTCATTGTTCTTTCCATACACTATTCTAGGACCTCTTTATACGCCTCCTTATGCTTGTTTATTCTTATCATTCCATCTTTCTTGATCTCATTTTTGAGTGCTTCGTGTATACTGTGTTCCGATTCGATTATCCGATTCGGGTGCCAAAAATCTAAGTCCGCTTAGCGATTATCCGATTCGATTAAACTTTTTAAATGAGCTTCGATATTTTTAAAAGCGATTCAATGTTTTTAAAGCGATTTTTAATGTTTCTAAAGGGAACTTAATGCTTTCTTACCCTAAAACCATTTCTAACTAATACAAAGAGAAACCAAGCTTTTAAGATCAAAAATAAACATTTTATTTTAATTAAAATATAATATAACAAAAAATTAAACTATACAGTACATATTACACAAAATACACACAGTAATACTAATATATATTCTCTCCAAAAAAAATACGGTCAACTTACAACTTTGTTCCATATATACTTCATAATATTTAAAGTTTTCCACTCTACTCTACTCTAAGCCCGCGAGCTTAGTCCTCGTCTTCCTCCTCCATCTCGTGGGTCTTCTTGAGGAGGTGGAGGTTGCCCTTCATGAAGACGAGGGCCTCGAAGTTCGGTGCAGCGAGGGCCTCCCTCTTAGGCCTGAGGATGTCCGACCCATAGCTGAACATGCGCTCGACCGAGGCGGAGCTCGGGATCAACGTGTTATATTTGAGGAAGAGTGTTACCCAAGCATCACGGAACTCGAGCAGGAAGAGAGTAGGCGAGAGCACCGGGTCCTCCCTCAGCGGCTTCCTCGACCAGTTGTTGACCTCTTCCCTGACCTTCTCCTCGATGCTCTCCTCTTGCTGCCCATCCCCCATGGCGAATAGGTAGTCCGTACTGCTGGAGCCTGGCTGGGGTCCCTGCTGGGGGGTAGGGTCCAGGTGCTCGTCAGGCTGGACGAGGGCGAGAAAGTCCCTGATCAGATTGTCCCTCACCAGGTTGCAGTAGACTTCATTGTCCTGTCTCCTGCAGATGGCCCTGACTGTGGCGAGTTTGTGGTCGGGGTGCAGTGCCGTAGCCATCAACAGGTCCATGTCCAGAAAGAGGTGGCTGAACCTGCAGTAGAAGAAAAGTTTTAATAATATATCAGATTTTTCAATTGAAAAATTAAATTTCATTACACTGATTTTAGTTTAGGGGGGGGGGGACATATTCTTATTATCCTCATTTTATTTATTTATCAATATTATTCTTCATGTTGATTTTCTCGATGCATTTTCTCGATGCATTTTCTTCTTCTTGACTGAAATTTCTTATTTTTTTTTTAAGTTGGCCCTTCAAACATTTGTCTTTCCTTACAAACAAGTCCGAGATTCTTCTTGGCTGGGTTGGTCCTTAATCTTCATTTTCTTTTCTTCATGCATCTTCCTTTTCTTCCTTTTATCTTGTGGTGCCGATTTCTTTGTACTTCTTGATGAGTTAGTCCTTCAAGCCGTTTTCTTTCTTGGGCGATCTTCATAAAAGTTTTTGGAGTCTTGAGTTTCGAACGTGGTACTGTTGGATTTGAACGCCAATATTCTAGCCTCACGACCGGCTTTAGTCCGCTCTTGGTTGGTAAATTTATCGGCCATTTATATTATCGAGTTGGAAGGAATTTCTCTGATACATTTTCGCACCCCTACAAGTTCAGTTAAAATGAATCATTTAACTAGCAAGGATTATAATAATTTAATAATAATATAATATATGAAGAAAAAAAAGCACTTATTATGTTTTAACTTTCTGCGATAAAATATAATAATAAAAAATAATAATTTATAAAAATATCATAATATGACTAACCTGCCATCAAAGCCCTTTGTTCCAGGCTGTTGGATGAGGTGGGGCACCAGGTTCTGGGCATGGACAATGCTGCCGTCGTGCGACAGCACCTTCAGGGCATGGGCAATGCTGCCGTCGCGCAACAGCGCCTTCAGGGAGTCTTTGAGCACCTGGAGGTGGGTGGGGGAGAAGGCACCCCATGTATGCCTTCTCCTCACCCTGAAGTACGTCTAGGCAGGCGGCGAGGGGGGCGGTCACTTTGACGTAATCCGACCAGATCTGCACGTCATCCTGCGTGATGCGCGGCAGGAGGTGGGGGGAGGGGTGCTGCCGCTGACAGATCTGGTTGAGCTTGTTCCTATTGTCCAAGTCAAGCACCTCGGTCAGCAGGCACTTGTAGACGTCGTGGCTAGAATTCCACCTAGTGACGCCAGGGGTAACAAGCTTCTTGCCCAGAGCGGATTTAATGTCATTGGCGGTCACTGTCCTTCTGTTCTGGCAGCCGGCTTGTTGAATGCCGGCCTGGGCTGGGTAGTCCAGCCGGGCACGTTCTCCACATCCCTGGGGGACAGCAGGTTCACTGTGTGTGCCGCACAGCGGCGATGCTTGGGGAGCTGCACCGCCTCTCCCTGCTGGTTCACCTCCTCCAGGGTGTCTGCCACCAGAGTGGTGCTGGTGTGCACCACCTTTGGGTCCACCACATATTGTCCTTGCTGCTCGGGATCCCGCTCGATGTTGTGGTTAAAGGCTCTGATGTAGTTCTCGCTATTGTTAGTAGTGGTGCTGACAACGTGAAAAACAAAATTATGTTTTAAAACAAAGTTTAATTTCATTTATCAATAGGAACTTCAGTATAATTCCAAAGTCAATACGATAATAGTCATCACTTCGTTATTTTTACAGACTCCATCAGTTCTCTTTAAAGTATTAACGACAAACATACATAACATATTTCATGCAGACTACAGCATCAAATTCATACAGTATTACAAAGTAAAAATGTAGAATTTTGCTGGATACCTGGGCAAATACAAAGACAAATATGCGAAAATTCTTAGAATTTACACACCTTTCTTTTGGTGCCGAATTCGTCGTGCAGCTCGGAGATCGCCTCTGCCAGGTAGGTCCCCGTCTGGCTCACGGGGATCTCCTTAATCTCGAGGACGGCGGAGTGCCCCTTGAAGGTGACCTTGTCCAGCCATGTCACCGTCATCCCCAGGCAGGGCCTGTTGATGTCGACTAGCTGTCGGCCGTGAGGGCGACGAACTTCTGTTTGGCGAGGAGTTCCGTCAGATTGGCCTTGGCCTGGTCCCCTATCGCCCTGATGTCGCGAGTAAGCTTCCGCCTGGAACGGACCTTGAACTATGGGCAGGCGTACGCCCACAGGACCTTATTGCGTTCATTGTCTGCCTCTGAGTCAGGCTTCATGCAGCCAATGAAGGACCTGAAAGTAAAATTAGAAGTTTAAAAAAAAAAAAAAAATTACAAGATTTTTTTTATTCATCATATCATTTTTTATATGAGTGTATGGGACATATAAATTGTTAAAACATGTTCAAGAAGTAAAAACAGAAAACTGTTAACAGTTTAAACCATCTATATTCAAATTAATGAATTTATTAATATTATTCAATCATTCAGTGTCTAAACTGAGTTTCACAGTTTTAAAATTAAAACACTTAAAAATAAAAAAATATATTGATACTTTAACTTGAAAAATGAAAATTACTCACCTATAGTGCAGGTCGAAGCACTTCTTCTGGGAGAAATTCTCCTTGAAGCTCTCCTCAATGCTGGTCTGCCTCTTGGTCGCGGCTGCGTCCTGGGAGGACCTGTGGCGGCCGCGTTTGCTAGCGCCCTCGAGAGCTGCCTTGAGGTCGTGGACTTGACCAGGGTGGTACCTCTGGTTGTGTATCTAAAAAGTAAAGACAAAAATAAATTAAAATTCATATAGTAAAAACTAAAAATAAATGCCTAACTTTTAGCCTTTTAGTCTTTGTCAAATAATTATGAATCCTGGTAAAAAAAGTGTTCTTTCTAACATATATATTGAAATTTTTTAGATTACCTTCCTCCCCACATTATCGATTTTCTCCTTGTTTGGTTCCGATATATAGATGATATTATTTATTTGTGACCTTCTTCTAAGGATGTTAATAGTTTTCTTACTGAACTTTATTCTCTGGTTCCTTCTATTAAATTTACCCTTGAACTCGAACAAAATGGTGTCCTCCCGTTCTTAGATCTACTTATTCATAGGACTCCATCTAGATTTAAATTTTCAGTCTATCGTAAGCCTACCAACGCCTGTTATTATATTCATTTTTACTCAGGTCATAATGATAAAGACAAACGGTATGTATTTATTTCAATTTTTTTCCGTGGGTTGCGGGTCACTAGCCCGGAATTCTTTGATCGTGAGATTTCTAAGATCTTTGAAATTAGTACCAATCTTTGCTACCCTCATAAATTTCTTGCAGGATGCCTAGATTTGGCAAAAAAAATCCTTTTATAGAACGAAAATCCCTCCCGCATACAACTTTATGAACTCCCTTGTTTTACCGTTTTCTGGGTCCTTTTCCTTGCTTCCTCGCCTTTTGAATAAGTTAAATATTTCTGTTATATTCAAATATCAGTCTACTATGTATAAAATGTTGATTCATAATAATAACAATAGTATAGGGGGTGGGGAGTATTCTGTTGATTTTCAGTTTGCCCTGAGCAATCCTTTGGGCAAACCGGTAAATCATTAAGTGTACGCTTGACGCAACTTAAATACAATATTAGGAGGGGGGAATGCAGCAACGCTTTCTTTGACTACTTATCGGAAAACAGTCACTCTATCAATTGGAATTCGGCTAAATTTATTTACAAATCTAATAATGACTTCATTCAAAGAAATATTGTTGAATTTTCATTCATTAATTCCTCGCCTAATTTTAATATTTCCCCTGGTCTTTTTAAACTCGCCCCTGTTATTAAAAGGCTTATTTATAACGAAATTGTTCATTTAAAATCTTAGCCCTTTGATTTATTAATTTAGTTATGTCTCTCTTGTCTATTTTTATTTATTCACAATCGGGTATGTATGTACTTAGTTTAGTCATATAAATGTCTACATTATTTGCGCACAGGTTCGAATTTTCCGGAAGTAGACATTATCTATTTGGTTTTATAATTCACATCTGTCTTTGATATTATTTTTCTATTTTGGGTCCTGTCGTTGTACATGGGCGGGGCATTGCTCTTCTGTTTCACACACACACACACACACACACATATATATATATATATATATATATATATATATATATATATATATATATATATATATATATATATATATATATATATATATATATATATATATATATATATATATATATATATATATATATATATATATATATATATATATATATATATATATATATATATATATATATATATATATATAAAGGGTGTTCCATTAAGACGGATCGAAGTTACCAGTAAATAAAAGAGTGTTATTGGTGAAAATTTATTGATTTCACTATTGGATGATATTATTTGAGTCATGGAATTTATGTCGAAAAAATAATATCGCCTAAATGTCCGCCAAGGCTTCGGCGGCACACCTCCACTCGATGGTCAAAATTTTTTATGACGTTTCTGCATAGTTGCTCCTCGATCTCACCAATATGCCTTAATATCTCATCCTTCAGCTGTTGAATTGTTGTTGGCTTATTGGCATAGACCTTACTTTTGAGATGACCCCACAGGAAGAAATCTAAAGGCGTCAAGTCACACGATCGTGGTGGCCAATTGACCTCGCTGTTTCGAGAGATGATGCATCCTGGGAACGTCTTATTCAATAAAGCTATTGTTGCATTGGCCGTGTGACATGTGGCGCCGTCCTGTTGAAACTACAAATCTTCGACATCCATAGAATTCAATTCAAGCTATAAAAAGTTGGTTATCATGGCACGGTATCGCTCGCCTGTCACCGTAACAGAATTCCCGGCATCATTTCGAAGAAATACGGCCCAATGATTCCACTAGCAAAAAATGCACACCAAACAGTGACCTTTTGTGGATGCAGGGGCTTTTCAACAATCTTCTTGGGATTTTAATCAGCCCAAATGCAACAATTCTGCTTATTAACGAATTCACCAAGATGAAAATGGGCTTCATCACTAGAGGTGATTTTTTTGCGAAAAATCATCATCTGCTTGTCTATGTTCGTGCACCCAGTTGACGAATGTACGGCGCTTCAAATGGTCAGCAGTCTTCAGTTCTTGTGTCAATTGAATTTTGTAAGGGTGTAGAGACAAATCTTTGGTCAAAATTCGATGTAACGTTGTTGTAGAGAGGTTTAATTCCTGCGCGCGATGACGAATAGAGGCGTCTGGATCTTCGGTCACATTCTCACGCACTGCAGCAATGTTTTCAGCTGAAAGGGGTAAACGAACACGCAATAGCGTTTTCATATCTGCCACCGACCCCGTTTGTTTGTATTTACTCTCTGTTGGTCGATTCTGTTGACCCCCCAAATCGCGAAGTGCCCGAAATGCGTTTCTGTTTGAACGTCCATTTTCGTAATAGGCTTCGATAACTTTAAACACGTTGTTCGATTGTTAATCTTCGCATGGTTGAAATTGCTAAAGACTGAAGTTGTTAAATCTGAAAGAAAAAGAAAAACCATTAGACACTTAAACTTAACTCACATTTAAAATCAGTCCAAGTTATTGTAACACCCTTTATATATATATATATATATATATATATATATATATATATATATATATATATATATATATATATATATATATGGCGACATCCAGCAGTTAAACCGCATGAATCCGAGTTGGAAGCCCTTCCACCATCAGTGCGTGTGGGAGAGCAAGTTTTAGTGAAGCGACCAAAGGCGAGATGTACCTCAAGGTGGGAACTGAGTATAGTCACTGGCGTAAGAACCGCGAAAAAACATAGAAATTGGTGGTATTTCTCGGCATTTTTTTGACATACGAAAGTTATTTGACTGTAGCTACGAATGAATTGTAAGTGATGATAGGGAAGTTTTCGAGAGGAATCAGCCTGTGGCTATAAAGGATAAGGATAAACGGAGGGAAGTTGATTAACCTTTGCCTAGGAGGCAGGTTTGTCAGCATCGTTAGCCGGTCTGGATGCGAGAGTACCTGCGTTATTAATGCTGAGATAACGGAGGGTGTGCTTATAGATTGATTGGTAACACTTTGTGTTACGAGACGCTTGCCCAGTAGTGGTATCGTAAGCAACAGCGCTGTCGCGTGACTTTTAGAGGCCCCCTGCAATTTTTTGTTTTGAGCCTCATCCCTTCAATCAAAATTCATACCTTTTATTCATAGCTACATTTTAATTTATTTTATATAAAGTTCAATATTTCACTTTATCCTAAAATGCATCTTTAAGAGTACAAGTTAAATTTATTTAGGTCTATTACAAATTGAAATAAGTAAAACTTCAAGATATGAATAAAAGAGCACTTTTATAATTCAGGCAACTTTCAAAGACAAACACAGCGCACTTTTCTCTTGGCGAAATCAATCAGTTTAGAATACTCAAGCTGAGAGCTAAGTTCGTGTTCAATTGATATAATAATCCACAGAGTCATTCCTGTGCCGTAGTGGACGCAGATATGATTTAATCAACTTTAATTTGGGAAACTGCACTCTCAGCTTGCAACACTCACAGGCATTGAAACGATACTTCGTAAAGTCACTAACACATTGTATCGTGAGAAGTGCAAGCGAGCGGCTTTAAAGCTTCGCTTGAATGAGTCTTTTTGGCACTCATAGTGGCGGAGTGGATTCGCTCCTCGCTAGCAGTGGCCAGCGACGCAGGAAACTGCTCGCAACTCGCCTACGCTACTTTCCTTCTTTATCTTTTTGTTGCTGCCTCTCTCTCTCTCTTTCTCTCAGAAGAGGGGAGGGAGAGGTGACGCCCCCGTGTCGCTGGAAGAGAGCTTGTGTGTACCTTTGACCTTTCGACCAATGACGGCGGCGGTACCTCTTCTGGGTACCCCTGGTAAGGCTTCCCTTGTCGATTTGGTCGGAAACGAGGTTCCAAACTAAGTGCGTCGTTCTTTTTTCTACTCTATCCTTCTTACTTTTCACTTTTATCCTATTTCTTTGACTTATACAAAAATAAAAAAAACCCTACTAAAAAACAAAAAAAACCCTACTACTATCATGTCACTCTTACCCCTTTTCCATCTTTCTACATATAAGGATCTGGCAGCTACCTCATGCGTCAGAAGAGACGCTTTGGAACCTCTATAAACAACGCCAATCGACGTTCTCTGGTTGCGAGAGACTAGGACTAGAGGTGTCCTAGGCGTTAGGGCACGATGAATGGGATGAGGGTAGTGTCCCGTTAACCCCTTCCCCGGCGCGTAATTATTGACCATTCCCAGAGACAGTTGTCGGGTGCCTCTGGTAGCATTGGTCCGAGGTGACGGCCCTATGTTCCCAGGTTGGTTTCCAGGCCAATAAAAAGCCTTGGGCATAGTCTCTTGGTGTGGCGGGATATCCAGTGAACGCTGCTCCGAGATCTTGGCCGTCGCAAAGGGAACTAGTAGTAGTTTAGTACGGGGCGTGCTTCGTTGTTCACCTGGTGAGAAATCGATGGCCCCTTCGGGGACCGTCCGTGCTGCTTGGTTGGGAGCCACGGCACGCCAAGGTTTGACGACTCAGTCGGACGAACAGCAGCACATGGAGCGTACCTTCTGAAAGATCCGAAACGTCTCCGATTGATAGGCGGGGGCGACTCACGCGGGGAGAACTCACCAACCCCCCTTTTTTCTTATTGATTGGTCGTAAAGTGATTAAGTATAAAGTTTTCAGAATGACAGGAAAGAGAGGACCAGGTGCTCTAAAATATACATGCGCAACGTGCCAGAAGGATAAGTGGTTTGTGGATTTCCCGGAGGGGTGTTTTTTGAAATGCCACCCGGGCAGTGTCTGCCCCGCTTGCATCCTGAAGGGTGAGATCCAAGAAGCAGAGGCCTATTGTAGGAAAATACAAGATCTCTATAGGGCTTCAGAGGAGAGAGCTCGAGCACTCGAGATGAAAATAGAGACTATGGAGTCCGAGCACGCGCTCAAGCTTAGCCGTCTCGAGGATAGGGTCGCAGAATTGGCCGTAAGATTAGCGACCCTGTCAACTCCAACTGCCGGTACTTCTGCCGGAGAGCCACTCAATCAAAATTGCACCACTGCATCGGCAGTGCCCGGAGAGACGAGTGGCCAAGTGAAGAAGAATAATAAAAAGAAGAAAAAGAAAAACAAATGTAATCGTTCACTTCCCCCGAATAATGATGGTTCCGGCGTAGCCGTTGCTGAAGGAGTAAGTCATGATGGCTTCACTCCTGTCACAAGGGGAGCCCATAGACCGAAAGAGGTTTCGATACCGACACCAGTCTCAACATCAAATAGATTTGCTTCCCTGGACTTCCAATCGTTATCGGAGACTCTCAAGTGAGGGGCCTGACGAATAGGCCAAACAGGATGCGCAAGGAAATGTGGCGCTTACTTAGCTTACCAGGTAAGAAGACGCGATAGATCATAAAAGAATTTAAAAAGATTAGACTAGGACAGCAAGATATGCCGGTAGTGGCCCAAGCCAGTGGAAACGACCTGTTCCTACGGGGAGGTTCTGCAGGCTTTACTGAGCGCATCATCGAAGATGTCAGAAGTTTAGCAGCCTCGTTGAAAGAAATAACATCAAAGCCAATCGTCGTTGGGATCATACCGAGACGCTCCGGGGATGCCTTAGCCAACCAAAAAGCTCTGAGCGTAAATTGGAGGCTAGGCGAAATCCTATCAGGAATGGGCGTATGTTTCGTCAACCCTTTGGACGAATTCTACGGTCAGTCAGGGCTGTTTAGTGAGGATAGCATTCACCTGTCTGTCTGTGGAAGAGGTGTGCTGCATGAGCTCATCCACCGCGGTTTATATTGGGTAAAGGAGTCCGATGTAGGCAGAAGGATAACTGAGACCCCAGTGGGAGAATCACACGAAGTAGCGCCCTCGGCAGCCGAGGTCGAGCATCCAGCACCCAATCCTTCCGTCGATACAGATGAGGGGGCGGAAGTGGGTGATGGTCAGGCTCCGAATCCAGCTTTGGATGGAAGGACGCACGACGAACCGTCGGGAAACGGAGAAGTGGAAGGGGCAGTAGGGCTAGCGGACGCCCCCTAAGAGTTCTTCTATTAAATACCCGCTCAATAAGGAACAAGTTCTGCGAGCTTAGAGCACTGATGTCATCAGAGAAGCTTGACATAGTGGCTGTCACGGAGTCTTGGATTCGTGCAGAAACCAGGGACTTCATAGGAAAGTTTGGAGTACCCGGTTACGCGACCTTCCATAAGGATCGCGCTGACCGGGAAGGTGGTGGAGTTCTGGTGTATGTACGGGTCCATCTATCTCCCATCGAATGCAGAACTGTCCCACAGCATGAGGTGTTAGAAGTCGACATCAAGGTCGACAATACAATGTGCAGGTTCATAGTGGCCTATCGACCTCCTCATCGGACGGTAGAGGTTGATATAGACCTGTACCAAAAACTGTCCAGTCTCTTAGACGGCCCTCCCTCGCTGCTGGTAGGGGACTTCAATTGCCGAGTCGACTGGAGTGACCGAAGGGGTGACGGAGAGGCATTTCGGCTTGTTGACTTTGCTGACAGCAACTTTCTGACTCAGTGGGTCGGCGAGCCTACCCGAAGGGGGAACGTTCTAGGTCTAGTATTTACCACTGAAGATGACCTCGTCTCTGACCTGTCAGTGGATGAATGCCTAGGTCGTAGTGACCATAACATGGTAAGGTTTGGAGTACGTGCTTCCTGTACGAAAGGTACTAATGAACGAGCACGTAAATTGGATCTCAGACGTGCAGATTTCAATGGGCTTCGGGGGCACTTGCCCATATGCAACAAAGGAGTGCGGTGTGACCACCGAGTAACGAGTTCGAGGAGGAGCTTTTCTCCTTCGTTACTTATTTCCTTATGGACGAGGACTGAACTCGGGGAGGGTCTTCTTCAAGGGCGAGGATAACCGAGGGGGGTTTCTCTGGCGAGAATAAGTTACTTAAAGTTCGGTTTGATAACCGGGAACTAGCTCGAGGATGAGCTTCTTCTTAGTTCCAGTCTTCTTCAAGGGCGAGTATAACGGAGGGGGATTTCTCTGGCGAGAATAATTTGAACTTGGTTCCTTACCAAGTTAACTTAGGAGTTCGGTGGGGCCACCGAATAACGGGCTCAATGGGGGGGGGGGGGCCTTTTCCTTCTTCTTTTCTTGATTCCTCAAGGACGAGGAATACCTCTGCTGTTTAAGGTGCACCAGGATGTGAGGAGTCTCTCTGGCGAGAGTAAGTTGAACTTAACAAAGTTAACTTATCGTTTGGTTTGATAACCAGGGACTTTGCTCGAAGATGAGCTGCCTCTCAGCCCCTTAAGGTAGGTAGCCCTGCCTCTCTTGCAGGGTACTTCTTGGTCTGGCGACCCAAGTACTTTACCTCTCCAGTCTCGGTAGTTCGGTTTGATCCGAAGACTTCGTCACCTAGAGACTGACGTATACTACCTCGATTTTCCTCAGAGTTCCTCATTTATACCTCGTCACCCCACTGGGGGAGTGGTAAGGGGGGGAGGGGCTTGAGGACGGCCCCAGGAGAGTTCTTTTTCTAAACGGTTTTTCCCACAAAGTCTGACATCAGCTCCTTGTTAGTCTTCGAGCTTGGGAGAAACACGTCTCCAATTTCTTATTTAACGTGAAACTGGATCTCACTCTCCTGGGGGAGATCTTACATTTTGACCTTTAGGGTCTTTCATGGCCCGAGTTGTGCCACGCTGCGGTTACGCTTTTGACTCGCCGATGTCTGGGCTGGATGTCTTTGCGGTAACCGCGTTGGGGCTGCACCAAGAGTGAACGGGGGGGGGGGGAGGGAAATGCTCTAATACCAATACCTTACCGCGCCTGAGTCGGCCGTTCGGGTTATTGATTCTACCCAAGTATGTTACTAAATTGTAGCGGTATTTCAACCTACTCGAATTACCCTTTTTATAGTACTTGACTACCTTTAAATTGAACATTATGGCTAGAGCGGCCTGTTGCAGCGGGGCATAATTGATGGGAGCGTAGGTCCCATAGCTCTCCTTTAACCCGGTACACGGGAAGATCGTGTCTGGGTTCGATCTTTGGGGATCGAGAAAACTTTTCTCTGCGAGGTCGTTAATGGGCGTGGCGCTCACTACGACTTGGCGATTTAGCGGTAACTCCGTGGACGTTCCGTTCGGGCAGGAGACTACTAGGAGTAGGGGATACTCATCCGTGTCTACCATTTGACTAGTCTTACCTGGGTGTATCGCAATAGCACCTCTTTCCTCCTTCTTTGTCAATTCATTTGACTCACTTCTCTTAGTAGGTAGTTCCTCAGGTACACCTGCTCGTACCTCTACTCTACCTTCTTCTTCTTCCCTGATAACCCCATTTGGCTGGGTTCTCCCCGTCGGTTCTTCCTTAGGTACACATGCTGGTACCTCATCCCTACATTCTACTTCTTCCATCGTTACCCCATTTGGCTGGGTTTCCCTCGATGGTCCTTCCTTAGGTCCAGGCCGAGCTCCAACTTCCTCGACCTCTATCAGATTCTCAATAGGTGCTCTTTCGAGTGCGAACAATCTTTTCTTTTCTTCTCTCTCTTCTCTTTCAGCTTGAGCACGTTCTTTTTCCCTCTTCATTCTCCTTTCCTCCGCCTCTATCTCTGCTTTCGCTATTTCATTTTCCGGTTGGGTTCTTCTTTCTTGATCTTACAGGTTTATCTTTATTTTTCTTTCCTCATCTTCTCGTTTTATCTTTATTCTCCTTGTCTCACCTTTCCTTTCTATCCTTATTCCGACTTCTTGTGCTTCTCTTTTCAACTGTCTTATTCTTTCGTTTGTCTTACTTCCTCTTGAGAATCTTCTTTCCTCTATTTCTATTTTCCGCTGTGTTCGGGCTTCTTCCCTTTTTCGGTTCATCCATATTTCCATTGCTTCCTGTTTTCTTTTATCCTCTCTTTTTATATTTTCCCTCTTTCTATCAAACTCTATTATTTCTTCTTCTTCTTCTCTTTGTATTCACAATTCTTCAAGGATGTAAGCATCCATATCCTCGCCTTCAAATCCCAGAATTTGGGCTTGTAGGTAAAATCTTTTGACCGGATCCATTTTGTGTTGGTCCGTCGATTTTTCCTTTCTATATACTCAGGTAATTATGCCACCACTCACCAGGTAACGCTCAGCATAACTTAACCTTAACCCCACTACTATGCTGATTGAAATACCACTCCCGACAACAAATTTACCACTTGGCCTACCAATTACCTTTAGATTGTTACCACCCCTAACTCTACCAATTTTCCTCTCGTTAATTATTCTCTTATTCCTGATATTCCTTTAGGTGTTGGCTCTTTCTTAATTTGACACTGCTGGGTTCTTTCTAATAACAACCTACAAACCTGACACCACTTTTATTTATGTCGTAGAATTCCCCCCCCATTTTGTTCTATTCTAAAAGTGCTAAGAGTGTCTAATATATATTTTGATATCAGAATATCTTAACGAACAGAGCCGTTCCGAAACACGTAAGGATATCGAGAAAAACGCAAAATAATCCCGAAATAAACTTATATTTTAACTTTAACCATTGAATACACAACATCTAAACATTAATTACAGCAATACTTTGAATATTATCCTAAACAAGAATTAATTAAATTAGTTTACCCACAAAAATTGATTAATTTCTCTACACACAACAATAATATAAGAATTAGGCTTACGGACTTATGTGGAGTTTAAAGGCCTCAGAAATGTTATTGACTCACGACGCGTGCCGTCCGTCCAGATGTAGATGGGCGGAATCACACGGTCGTTTTGCCGAGGGTAGCAGCTAGGGGTCAACACGGCATTCCGGGGAGGGGGGGGGGGTTCTTCAAGGATGAGAACATTACGGTGCTTTATGCAACACCTAGGCAGTCGTGGTCTCTCTGGCGAGAGTGAGTCGAACTTGGTTCTTAAATCAAGTTAACTTGGAGTGCGGTGTGACCACCGAGTAACGAGCTCGAGGGGAAGCTTTTCGCCTTCGTTACTTATTTCCTTATGGACGAGGACTGAACTCGGGGAGGGTCTTCTTCAAGGGCGAGGATAACCGAGGGGGGTTTTTCTGGCAAGAATAAGTTACTTAAAGTTCGGTTTGATAACCGGGAACTAGCTCGAGGATGAGCTTCTTCTTAGTTCCAGTCTTCTTCAAGGGCGAGTATAACGGAGGGGGATTTCTCTGGCGAGAATAATTTGAACTTGGTTCCTTACCAAGTTACCCTTAGGAGTTCGGTGGGGCCACCGAATAACGGGCTCGAGGGGGGAGCCTTTTCCTTCTTCTTTTCTTGATTCCTCAAGGACGAGGAATACCCCTGGTGTTTAAGGTGCTCCAGGATGTGAGGAGTCTCTCTGGCGAGAGTAAGTTGAACTTAACAAAGTTAACTTATCGTTTGGTTTGATAACCAGGGACTTAGCTCGAGGATGAGCTGCTTCTCAGCCCCTTAAGGTAGGTAGCCCTGCCTCTCTTGCAGGGTACTTCTTGGTCTGGCGACCCAAGTACTTTACCTCTCCAGTCTCGGTAGTTCGGTTTGATCCGAAGACTTCGTCACCTAGAGACTGACGTATACTACCTCGATTTTCCTCAGAGTTCCTCATTTATACCTCGTCACCCCACTGGGGGAGTGGTAAGGGGGGGAGGGGCTTGAGGACGGCCCCAGGAGAGTTATTTTTCTAAACGGTTTTTCCCACAAAGTCTGACATCGGCTCCTCGTTAGCCTTCGAGCTTGGGAGAAACACGTCTCCAATTTCTTATTTGACGTGAAACTGGATCTCACTCTCCTGGGGGAGATCTTACATTTTGACCTTTAGGGTCTTTCATGGCACCGAGTTGTGCCACGCTGTGGTTACACTTTTGACTCGCCGATACCTGGGTCGGATGTCTTTGCGGTAACCGCCTTGGGACTTCACCAAGAGTGAACGGGGAAAGGAGGGGGGGGGGAGTGACGATTCCCCTACATACAGCATTAGGAAAAATCTCCACAAGATTAGTTTTCTGAATATAATCGACTATATCACGGACTTTCTTGCACTCAGGTGAACGAAGCTCTTCCTCTATCTCTGTCGCTGAGTTATTCTCGAGTTAAGGCCTGTTGTTTGTGTTCTGGTGTGTTATAATTGTTACACTCTCTCTCTCGTTCTCTCTCTCTCTCTCTCTCTCTCTCTCTCTCTCTCTCTCTCTCTCTCTCTCTCTCTCTCTCTCTCTTATTCCAGAAACTATATAAATTGTACATTAAGCTACTTGTATAATTTCGATGTGTACAGTCCCTGCTCTCCTTGAAGGCAAAATGCATATTATTATTATTTTATCTAATCTCTTCTTTGCAGGGTGCATTCTTCATATTGCCTTATTGTAATATTGTTTATTTATTTCTTTGTAGTCAATTAAAGCAAAATGTTGCATCCAGTCTTATTAACCTCCCAACGGTCGTGGCATGGTGAAAATTTGTACGTTTTATTGTGGTGATTATAGGGTTGTGGGTTATCGTTGTCTTTTCTATCATAATCTAAAACATAAGTTTACAGCACTCCGATAACTTAAGGTAAGAAAAAATATGTTTCTAAAACGTAATTTGACCGAAAGTAAGTTGTTAGAAGCAGGGCCAGCTCTGCGCCTGCCTAGGCCACACAAGCGGCTGACTAGGGCGCCAAATTACTGATAAAAAAATAAGTAAACATTAATAAAAATAAATAAATAAAAAATATATGTATAATAAACTTGAAGTACACCCTTTGCACTTAGGCTACTTGACACGTTTTCTCTTTAATACGTTTTCTTGATCCTTGACACGTTTTTTTCTTAAAGTGGAGAGGGGTAGCACATCAGGAAATCACTGGTTCTCAAATTGATACAGGAGGACGTCGTCGTATTGTAATTTTTGTCAACGAGTCAATTGCTTATCTTTTGTAATGAAAAGGTCAATAAGCGGGGCGGGGGGGGGGGGGGGGGCTGCAAAGTACACTCTCGCCTAGGGCACCAAATGACCTAGATCCGATCCTGGTTATCAGTATAAAACGTGATTTTAAGCCAACTTTATCTGTAGATAGCTATTTTGTTTGTGCTGTTTTATTCTCTTTTCTCTCCTATAAATTGCTATGATTATACCGTGTCGTGGTATACGGCCTAGTATATATGTACGTTTGTTCCGTACATGAATAACTCCATTTCTTTTTTCTCTAAGAGTGCTATACTTCCTTTTACTTTTGCTTTGATTCTTTAACCAGGGGGGGATTCATAATATTATATATCTATTGCCATATGCAGCGTTTCGAGGATTAAATTAAACAACTAGGAAAAAATATACTTTTAATTACATAAAAAAATGAAATATTAAAAATTAAATATACTAAGGCCATAATAAGAGGATTTAAATAAAATTTAATACTAACAATGAGTACTACGCGATGGTTGACGCAAAAATTCACTTTACTACGGAATGGTAACTAAAGAACATACATATGTTGGATTCCTTTTACCTTTAACTAAGATGGAGTCTGGCGTGGGATGACCTTGAACGAGAACCTCGTTGATACGATGATTCGAAGCGTGAGGCTGAATCGGACACACAGCTGTCCGTCTCGCTGCGCGAAGGATAACGTTGGTGGAAGTTATTCGAGAATAACAGCTCACCCTGAAGTCAGTGTGGAGCGCGAGGCGATGCTTCTTGACTTGACGACGTAAGCGAGGGGATTGTGGATGTACTATTATGCCAATCCTTGGATTACACTTGCGGGCTTCTCGATGATGAGACTTGACAATATAAGCGAGGGGATTGTAGATGTACGCTTATTCCAATCCTTAGGTTACACTTGCAGACTTCTCGATGATTAGACTTGACCAAGAGATGAATCTTTTCTCGACTGGAACTTCACATTGGTATTCCGCAATGAAGAGGGATATCTCTGTTTTTATTTGGAAAATTGAGATATTGGGTTTCTCTGAACAAGATTGGTATGAGAGTGATTCTCTATACCCATGGTCTACTCTTCGATGTGACCACCCTGAACAGCCTCGGGAAGAAAAATTCCTGTTCGGTTCCACTTCTTCTTGATTCCCTGTTTTACTCAGGGACTGGTCTTCTTCTCTCGATTGCTACCTCGATTCTCCTTTTCATTTCTCCAGATCGAACTATATATACGTCGATTATCCCCTGGGGGGGAGGGGAGGGGAGATGAGTGCCTAACTTTAAGCCTCTCTCGCAGGGCATCACTTTTCAAGGTTGTGACCATTCGCTCTTCTGGCTTACGGTGAGAAAGGGAAATTTCGTCTATTTGGCGGAAATAGACCCAAACAATAGAAGGGGACAGTGAGTCTGTTCATAGATTTTTATTCTAAAGGTTATCCCACCCTCTTTTGTTTATATTAACGGACTACGAAATCTGCTCATGGTAATCCTTTTTTGCGAGCGATCTCGAGGATTGTTGGCACAACGGGACAAAGGGGAGGGAGGGGGGAGGGGTGAAGTATCGGACCATATGGAACGTAACTGTTGACGCTGTGTAACGAAACTAGCGTCTGTTTGTCCTCGCGATATTGATTTTCCCACACACCATGTAACACATTTTTTGTTTCCCCGGTTCTAAGTGTCATTTGCTGGTTTGTTATATCCCATTATTATAAAAAAAACTATCATTTAATCAGAAGTTTGGGTTTGTGATCAGGAATATGATATTTCGGAATTTTCATATTTTACAAGAAAAAACACATTTTTTAAAATTTATCCGTTCATATAATCAAATCAACAGAGCATACATATATTTATTTTATGGCACAAGCTTATCAAAAACAAAGAAATAAAAACAAATAACAGTTATAAACCAATTTAAACACATCATAAATGACTGGATTTCCTGGATTTGCGATTGTATTCCAGGTGGCACTCTCGCACTAGCCCCCAGATATAGTCCCTCATCATTTTCTCATTGTTGTGGCCCTGGTACCTCCGCTCTATCTCCTTCACATCTTGGTGGAATCTCTTGCCTTGTTCTTCTGAGTAGGCGCCCATATTGTCCTTGAATTTGTCCAGGTGAGCGTCCAGCATATGAAGTTTAAGGGACATCCTGCATCCCATGGCGCCAAAAGTCTTTACTAGATCCTGCACCAGCTGCTGGTAGTTTTCAGCCCTGTGTATGCCCAGGAAGTCCCTTTCAACTGCTACGAAACAGTTTCATGCAGGCACCTTCTTTATCTGAGGTCCAACAAAAATGCCACCTTTGATTTTGGCCTCAAATAACTTGGGGAAGAACTCAAGAAGGTACTTAAAAGCGGCTGATTACTGGTTGAGAGCCTCCACGAACTGCTTCATCAACCCCAGCTTAATGTGCAGTGGCGGCATGAACACAATCCTGGGGTCAACCAGTGGCTCCCGCATGACGTTCCGGGTCCCAACTACAAATTATGTTCGTTGCTCCCAGTTCTTCCTGTTGTAGTGGTCAGGGGGGGGGGGAGGCGCTGCTGTCCCAAAGGCAGAAGAAGCATTGGAATTTGATAAAACCTCCCTGGAGACCAATCAGGAAAGCCACCATCTTGAAGTCTCCAATGATTTCCCAATTGTACTGGTTGTATTGCAGAGCTTCCAGGAGGACTTTCACACTGTAGTAGTCTTCCTTCAGACAGGCTGAATTGGATAGGGGCAGCGTCAGGAACATGTTTCCATTGTGGAGGAGGACAGTCTTCTAACTTGTGGTAGAACTGTCTATGAAGAGCCGCCACTCCTTGGGCACAAACGGCACCCCAATAACATCAAACAGCCCAGGCACATCATGCAGAAGCAGAGGCCATCCCTGAGAGTGTAAAAGCCTGAGAAAGGTTCGTGCCGCCTTCTATGACTTGTCACCTGCACTTCCTCCTTGACAAAGTTCCACTGCTTCATCCTGGAGATGAATAGCTCTGCATTGGACTTGGTCAGACCCATATCCCTGGCAAAGTAATTTAATTCTTTTTTGATTTGGGAAGTGAGCAACTTTCTCTGGTACCTCGAGTAGGTAATCCAAGTCCTCAGCATCCATCTCCTCCTTTTCATCAGAAAACTTGTCTTGGACTTTACCTGGAGCAGGTGGTACTGACACGGGATATTTGGAGCAGTGAGGAATTGGAGCAATTGATGATGGGAGATCTGGGTAATGCACAGCAGCAGCATTCTTTCCTGCCCGTCGCTTGCTAACATCCACCAAGCAAAAAAAGCAGTTTGTGGAGTGGTCTGTTGGCTCTAGCCAGACCCTTGGGTTGGAGAATTTCACGAACCTCTTCTCACCTCGCAATCAACCTTCTAGTGTCTTCTTACTGTGCTCACAACAGTAGTGAGGGGCCCAGGGCTTGCCTTAGGCCCTGTAAGGGCGACAAAGTTTGGCGCCCATTCGAAGTTATTTTCTCGTCTCTAGGCCTGCCCCGTTAGTCGACACCTGCGCGCGCGCTCGATAATTATTCCAGAAAAATGGCGCGCGCAAGAGGCTATTACGTCACAGCACCCGTATAAAAGAACGCTTCCTTCTTTCGAGAAGGGAAAGAACCCATTCAAGTCCGTACGGCGAGGACCCTTGCTTTTTCTCCCGCCAGTTTGACGCTGACCTGCTGTACGAGTGCTACTAATCTTGTTAGTTTACTAAAGTTATAAAGAGCCGCGTGAACTGAGTTCCGCGTTTGCCTTTACAGTTCCCAACTGGTATCCCGAAGTACTTCTGGTAGTATGCGCAAACCTTCACCGACGTTTCCAAGGAGAATTGTTTGCCTCTCTTGTTTATATACTACCAGCATATATAACCGAAGGAGTCAGGGTGGTACCGGCAGCCCCATGAAGCTATCTGAAAAGATAGAAATATATACAATCTGAAATCATAGATCTTCTAGATCTGAAAATATAAATTATAGACATGTTAAATGAACATACATGTATAAAATAAGTAGGGTAATTCAGGCTAAAATCATCAAGAAGGGCATTTTTTTTTTAGTATTTAAACAAAAATTTCATCTTAGGTATGCTATGACTTATGTTTTTTTTATCAAAGTTATTTCTAATAATTCTTTTATAATATAAAAAAACAAAATGGTGAAATTCAGAAAATTTATTTTTATATATCTTCTATAACTATATTTTAGCAACGTAATATTTTGACAGGAGGGAAATTTAGTTTAGAGTTCCTTTTAAAATTATTAAAATTTGCGAAGTTCAGAAAATTTATAAAAAATTAACCATGGCTGCTTTTTTTTTAGATTTTAAATTTTAATCTTAGTAGCGAAGCGCAAGCTCCGGGGGGAGTGGCGAAGCCTTTGCCTGGTCTGAATATAAAAAAATAAAGGAAAGTGCATTGACCAGTCATTTAAACACAAGAAGCATACAAAATAAGAAATAAATGCACTTGCAATAATGCAGCACCAATTGCATTCGAAAATATGACATAAATTGCTTTCACTGAAATTATAAAATTTTCTTAGGTTGAATGCTAGTGGTTAGCCTAGAATTTTTACAAACCAAAACTTATAACTGTTTAATAGTATTTTTTTTATTTGGGGGGATCTAAGTAACATAAAAAAGTGATTACAGGCCAGGAACAAAGTAAATTTTATATTTGTTACAGGGTGTTATCTTATACTTAAGGTATGAATATTTTACGACCAGGCATGGCTTCGCTACTAAGATCAAAATTTAAAATCTAAAAAAAAGTAACCATGGTTAAAATTTATAAATTTTCTGAACTTCGCCAATTATAATAATTTAAAAAAAGAACTCTAAACTAAATTTCCCCCCTTTCAAAATATCACGTTGCTAAAATATAGTTATATAAGATATATAAAAATAAATTTTCTGAAATTTACTATTTGTAATTCTTTGGGTTTTAAAAAAATCACAAAATTTCGATACTTATTATTTCTGAATTTCACCACTTGGTTTTTTGATATTATAAAAGAATTATTAGAAATAACTTTGATAAAAAACATGAGTCATAACCAAATTAAGATGAAATTATTATTCAAATACTCAAAAAGATCCCCTTCTTAAATTATAGAGTTAGTGGTGGTGATGATTAATCTTACTATACTGGCTTCTCGGATAGTATAGTGGTTCGCTGGCTTGCCGGGCAATCGCAGGATCGGGGGTTTGAATCCCCATCCGGATTCTTTTAAGCTGAGACTATTTTCTAGTGAGGTTACCCCCATGACTAGGCCTCACGATGGAAAGTCGGGGCTTGCCCTGGCTGACCTCCGCCTGAGAGGCAACATAGTATAGCAATGCCCTCTGGGCATTCCTATAATAAAATCCTCCTGGGAAACTTATATATATATATATATATATATATATATATATATATATATATATATATATATATATATATATATATATATATATATATATATATATATATATATATATATATATATATATATATATATATCATGTATACAATTCAAATGATTCAATTATTTTATACATAACTTTTTGCAATTTATATATTTTATGTAACCTTTAATAATTCAAATATCCGGTGACAAGAAACTGATTTCATTTTAACGCACTGGTTTAAACAACATCTCTTAGAATTTCACGCACATACAAACACACGCATTTCATACTTGTGAAATAACACGAATTGACTCTCTCTCATTTTGTGTTCGCATCACCATCCAAACGTGCTCGACTTTACTTCCAATCAAGGTCAGTTCTAAATCCTCTCACACTTATTCTCTGCAAACTGCCATGCGAGAGTAGGTCTTAATTCTCGTTACTTCTCTCATTGCAGATCCCAATTCACATACCATCATAGTCACTTTACAACATAGTCACTTCATATCTTAGTCACTTCATATCTTAGTCACTTCATATCTTAGTCACTTCATATCTTATTGATTTCCTATCTTAGTTATTTAAGTCATAGTTACTTTACCACATCTTATTTTATCATATTTACTTTACCACATCTTTCGTTGTATTCCTAATTCAATTCTCTCATTGTGCATTCGTTGATTTTGTAAATATATTTATTTTGTTTATTTCTGTTTTCTTACAAACCTAGTTAAGAAGTTTTCTAAATTCATTTCACGTCAGTCATTAGGTCTAAATATCAGCAGACGACTATTTAACATAACATAACATAACATAATTTCACGGATGACAAAAGCCACAAGGGTCTATCAAAGGTCATCCGCCTCCGTCAAAACCCACCCACAAAAAGCACCATCACCAGGGGAAGACAAAATCAAAGTCCCCCACAATTTCCATCCAAACTCAACAAATTTATGGTAATGGTTTTCAAATAGCTATTTAGGCTGATTTATTAACTAAAATAAATTCGATTAATAACCAAAAACTATAAAGTGGTGCCCAGAATTTAATAATCTCCCGCCTTCAATAAATAACTTTAAACGATAAAATAATTTCTCGAACTCCGCGCGTCATTTCTCTGAAATCCTCGCTAGAAGAGCATTTTTGATTCACGTGTTCATTTTTAATATCGCATGTTATCTTTAGCATCCTTCTTCCAATTGTCATAATTCATATCATTTTAATTTAATACTATCCCATATATACAACGAGTGGACAATTTCCTTTATTTTTCATTTCTTCACATTCCTGTGCTCGTGAATAATTTCCACACACACACACCTGCACACAGCCACAGCTACTTCACTTATATAAACACATTCATTCAACCAGCACAAGTACACATAAAACATAGTGGCTATGATGGATCAAACACAACAAATAAGGACATCTGTTAGCGGCTAACACGATCATCACAACCAACCGTCTGCCTCGAATCCCCAGTCCACGCACAAGCAGCTACATGCGTACCTCTCGCTTCCCGTATATGATCCTGCAAACCCAATTGCATTGTTGGAAGTCTCTTCCCTCCTCCTTAAACCTCAGAGCATCACAGAAGAAGAGAAAGTTGCAGCAATAATTCAGCAGTTGCCCATAAGTATCTTTATACAATTCATGGAAGTACTAAATAACGGGGAACAGGCTGGCGTTCGAGACTGCCTGAAAGAGGCTTTCCTCAACAAATACGGTAGGTCCCAAATAGACGACCTGAGAGAGCTCCTGAATACTTAGGAAATGGAGATAAGAGTCCTACTTCTTTCTTAACTCATCTGAAGGACCTTATCAGGGTGAAAGATGCTCAAATCAAACTTTTTAGCCCTCTCCCCACTGAGATTTTCATGAGATTTGTTCAAGAGGGAATCAGGCCACTGCTCCTAAGCTAGAGCCTCACGAGCATTGAGGAGACTGCTGCAACCGCAGGAAAATTATACAAGAGTCCTTATGTGAATTGGGGCAACGGCCAAACTCATGGCCCATTTAACAATCTTTCAATTTCTCAGGTTTGAGGAACGTCGAGCTCCTCTGGCGACCGGAACGAGCGTTCAAGTGTTCCATCTTCTCTATCGAGGGACCTTGAAGTTTCAATACGGAGGATGGAAGCCGATATCCAGCGGATAAAGCTGCAGCGGGAATCACAGAGCGAGCACGGACACGGGTTTGGCGATCGAAGGCGCAGGTCCCGCTCTGGTTCACGATAGAGAAACCAACGAGGGCATTCCGATGCAAGAGGTGAGAGACAGCAAAGTTTTAAACCTCATTCTTCCAACTATTCTCACCATCTTCGATACCATCAGGGCCTATGCTGGTATCATCAAAGGTACGGGCACAACGCTGTACACTGTCCACATCCTTGTAGCCACCGTTATGCTTCTTCACATACTGCGCCAAGTAGTCTCCCGAAGCATAACGGCTCCTTTACCTCTCATTCAACTCAGTGGTGCTGGTGCCACAACAAATATGGTGCACAAGCTCTAAAATGCTTGCAACCGTGCACATATTTGGAACCAGTGGCTTCTTTTAACCTCAACCCTCCAGTTTTCTCACTTCCAACTCAACCACTTTCTCCAAATCCTCAAATTTTAACTTCCCAACCTTCAAATTCTCGCATTCTTCTCACTCCAGCCTCTCAATCACAAACTTTAAACTAGAAAGGCATGGGACAAAAGGGTCTACATCCCCTCCCTACACCTCATTTCCTCAGGTAGGTCCTCCATTTCGTATTTTTTACCCACTTTCTATTTTTTCATTCCTGGTGTACACTGGTGCTGAATGCAGTCTCATACCAATTTCTAAGGCCGACAAAGCTTTTGCCCCTTCAGATTTAGTTGTGAAGGCAGCCAATTCGACCAATATTAGGACCTATGGAAGGCGTAAACTTCAAGTCTCACTCGGTCTCCGTCGAGTTTTTCGATGGACTTTCATCATGGCCGAGGTAGGGTGTCCAATATTGGGCCTCGACTTTCTTTCGGTTCACGACCTCTTGGTTGATTCTCGTCAACGCAAGCTTGTTGACCGCAAAACTCTCCTCACTGTCTCAGATTCGTACTCACCTTCTCAGAGTTCCCTCCTCTCTATTCCGTTCCAATCCACCGAGCCACCGTTTCAGCGCCTTCTTCAGGAGTTTCCTGACCTCACCCTTCCACCTTCGAAGGACAGGCCCATTAAACATAGTGTGGTGCATCGGACCAATACAACAGGATGTCCTGTATTCTCAAGGCCAGGCCGTCTAGCACCTGAAACTGTCTGTTATGCGTGATGAATTCCAATTCATGATTGATTCAGGCATTTGTAGGCCTTCCTCTTCTCCGTGGGACTCTCCACTTCACATGGTGCCCAAATACACGCTGAGGGAATTCAGAGCAGTTGGGGATTACAGAGCTCTTAACGCTGTAACAATGCCTGATCGCTATTCTTTGCCGTACTTAGCAGATTTCACCTCGTCTCTCCATGGCTGTACGATTTTTTGTCGCTTGGATCTGGTTCGTGCTTTCAACCAGATCCCTATTCACCCAGATAATGTCGCAAAGACTAACATCACCACTCCGTTTGGTGCTTTTGAAATGGTCAAAATGTCATATGGTTTGCGTAACTCTGGTCAAACTTTCCAGCGCTTTATGGATCAAGCCCTTAGGGGGTCTTCCTTTCGTACTTTGCTACATCGATGACCTCCTAATATCATCTTCCTCACTGGAGGAACACCTTTCTCACCTCCGCCAAGTTTTTTCTCGTCTTCAGGAGTACGGTATCGTACTAAACGCCATCAAGTGCCTCTTTGGTGTCCCGCAACTCTCATTTTTGGGGCACGATGTCTCGAATGAAGGGATTAACCCACTCGAAGATAAAGTTACCGCGATGCGAAACTTTTCTCGTCCTACATCACACAAGCAACTCAGGAGTTTCTGTGGCATGGTCAATTTCTACCACAGATTCATCCCTAAATGTGCCCAGGTCATGCAACCTATCAACTCTATGCTCACAAAGACCAAAAAGAACTCTCCTCTTGAATGGTCTGATGAGGCGTGCGATTCATTCTCTCGCACCAAAGAGGCGGTGGAATTGGCTCATCCTTCTCCAGGAGCCCCCATCTGCGTCGCCTCCGATGCATCCTCAACCCACGTAGGTGCAAATTTGCAGCAGAAAGTTGGTGACCAATGGCAACCTCTTGTTTTCTTCTCTCGCACTCTTACAGACCAGACTATCAAAAGAGATATTCAACGTTCTCTCGAGAACTTCTCGGATTATATCTCGCTGTCCGCCACTTTCGCCATCATTTGGAGGGGCGTGAATTTACCATTTTTACTGACCATAAGCACTTGGTCGGTGCATGTTCGCCTCGTAGTACTTTGTCAGTACACACTGCAGCTGACACTCGTCAGTCATCTTGACTTCATCCTGCTGATGACGAAAGATATTCGCTACGTTCCTGGTTCTTCAGACGTCGTACCGGACGCGCTCTCTCGCATTTCATCGATTTCGGGCACGCAACTCTCCTACACTGCGCCCATCGATCATGCAACAATAGCACTTGCTCAGGAACAAGATGAAGACACGCAAACACTGCGTCACTCGTCTCAACTCATCGTTCACGAGATCGACTTGTCGGACAGTCCTTCCAGGCGCATCCTGGTTGACTATTCAATTCCTGACTGTCCTCGTCCTCTCATTCCTCTCGCTCACCGTCGGCACATTTTCGACCAAATTCATGGTCTCTCTCATCCTGGCATCAATGCCACACGCAAGCTCGTTGCACAACGCTTCGTTTGGCCAGGTATGAATGCCAACGTGGCCAAATGGACTCGCTCATGCCGGCCATGCCAGCGTGCTAAGGTCCACCGCCACACAAAAGCTCCTATGGTACCGTTTCCTATTTCTTCGTCACGTTTTGACGCCGTTCACATCGATCTAGTAAGTCCTCTTCCTTACTCCTGTGGTTGCAATTATCTTCTCAACATGATCGATCATTTTACTCGCTGGCCAGAAGCGGTTCCTATCTTGGACATCAGAGCTTTCACTGTCACTCGAGCCTTAGTCTCAGCATGGGTTGCTCGTTTTGGTGTTCCTTCAACGATCATGACTGATCGTGGCAGCCAGTTTGAATCCCATCAATGGAATGCACTCATGCCAGTGCTTAGCTCCTTTCGCCTTCGTATTATAAACTATCATCCCCATAGTAACTCTAAGGTAGAACGTCTGCATCGGACCATCAAAGCAAGCTTACGCTCCACTGATCCAAACATAACTTGGGTTAAAAAGCTACCTTTGATTCTACTTGGCATTCGCTCGTCCTTGAAAGGGGATTTGGCTTGCTCTGCAGCAGAATTAGTTTACGGTACTCAACTTGGTCTACCCGGTCAATTCTTTTCTTCCTCGGACCGACCTCTACCTTCTCACCTAGATTCTTATTCATCCGTACATAACCTTGAACGGTTGATGGCTGAAATTAAGCCAACGGCCCCAAGAGTGCCTGCTAATTACAAAACCTTCGTGCCGAAGGATATTTCCACATGCTCCCATGTTTTCGTCCGTCGTGATTCAGCTCGCACTTCTTTGCAACCAGTCTATGACGGGCCCTTGCTCGTCATCTCCAGGAAGCCGAAATTCTTCGTCCTAAAACCTTGGCACCAGGCAAGATACTGTCTCTATCGACCGCCTGAAACCCGCTTATACCGAAAATGTTTATCTAAAACCACTATCACCTCATTCTCCTACAACTATACCCCTTTATGGTACAGTAATCTCCAAAACAACCCCAACCCCATCCTTTTAACCACCCCTGCTACTCCAACTCCACTTTCCGTTTTGCTGCCTCCTCCTCCTCCTTTGTTGCAGGAAGCCTCGTCGGCAGAAGTGGTCAATCAGGAGCAAATCTCGGCCCCACTGGTCACTCCGTCAGCGGACAACGGGATTCAAGACTCCCACATCCCACTTGACGCCATCTTGGAAGGAACCAACAAGCGGATCACCTTCCTTCCATTAACCTTCTCTCGTGCCAGTGCCTCGTCCAACACTACTGGCACTGCCACAGTAAATCTGTGTCCCCGTACCCGCAGCAAAACCATGGTACTGTCATCATACGCTCCGGCCGCGTCGTCAGGAGGCCTCGCCGGTACTCAGACTTGTAATCTCAAAATAGAAAAGGGGGAGGTAAACTTCTTAGGGGGAAGGAGTGTTACAGCAATGCCCTCTGGGCATTCCTATAATAAAATCCTCCTGGAAAACTTAAATATATCTATCTATCTATCTATCTATCTATCTATCTATCTATATATATATATATATATATATATATATATATATATATATATATATATATATATATTATGTATAAAATTCAAATGATTCAATTATTTTATGTAACCTTTAATAATTCAAATATCCCATGACGAGAAACTAATTTCATTTAACGCACAAGTCAAATAACATCTATTAGAATTTCACGCACATACAGACACACGCATTTCACCACTTGTGAAATAACACGAATTGACTCTCTTTCATTTTGAGTTCGCGTCACCATCCAAACTTGCTTGACTTTACTTCCAATCAAGGTCATTTATAAATCCTCTCACACTTATTCTCTGCAAACTGCCATGCGAGAGTCGGTCCTAATTCTCGTTACTTCTCTCATTGCAGATCCCAACTCACATACCATCATAGTCACTTTACAACATAGTCACTTCATATCTTAGTCACTTCATATCTTTGTCACTTCATATCTTAGTCACTTAATATCTTAGTCACTTCATATCTTAGTCACTTCATATCTTAGTCACTTCATATCTTAATTACTTTACATCTTTTTACTTTAAATCATAGTTAATTTACCACATCTTACCTTATCATATTTACTTTACCATATTTACTTTACCACATCTTACGTTGTATTCCTAATTCAATTCTCTTATTGTGCATTCGTTGATTTTGTAAATATATTTATTTTGTTTATTTCTGTTTTCTTACAAACCTGGTTCAGAAGTTTTCTAAATTCATTTCACGTAGTAATGGTTTTCAAATAGCTATTTAGGCTGATTTATTAACTAAAATAAATACCATTAATAACCAAATACCATAATAGCTTGATAGGAGGACTGAAACCTTTAAACTTTTAGTACTAGAGTTTTGCCGGACTTGGTCTTCACCTAAGACAACTTGCTTAGCAGTTGTTCGTGGTAAGGTACATAGACTGTGGTAACGTCCTCGTAGATATATGAGGTGCAGTAGATACAATACTGTAGCCAGTGCGTTACTTAAGTCGAACTGATGTTTCCACCGAGATGCGAAGGCCAACTTTTCGAGAGGACGCCAGCAGCAGATTGATCTGTGTCTAATTTTATCTTCGTAGAAAATCAGGATGTTTCTTTCTTCAATTTTATTTTGGATTCTTTAGTCTTTTTGCTCCTTTTTTATACATTTTTTTACACGTCATATACAACAGAGGCTCGCTCACTCTGCGTTAAATTTGATCAAAACTTAAATTCATATTACAATCAATAAGTAATTATCTTATATTGTTAATGTTATCATAAATATAAAACAAAAATAAATAAATTCTAATAAAAATATCTTACTTCGATTAGATCAGGCCTAATTTAAAATAGAATTTGCTTTTATATTTACAAATCTCAACTCTAACCTGATCGACGTTCGTTTATTTACATGAAACAACATATTTCTGTTACCTTTATATTTTTTTCGGTTAACCATCTGATTATGTATATATTTATTTATTGTCTTTCTTTCTTTACACAATTATTTTTACGCCAACTCCTGACAAACATTCATCTCTCTCTCTCTCTTGAGTCCTGTGGCAAACACTACCTCTACTGAAAGGCTGGCCCCGGATGTGGCAGAAACGCCAAAAGGAAAAAATAAAAACAAAAGAAAGACGAAAAAGGGGAAGAAGAAAGAGGAAGAGAGAGAAATAGAAAAACAAAAGGTAGAAGTTATTTAAAAGGATGACAAGGGGGAAAAGATGATAGAGAAGAAGAAGAAGAAGAAGAAGAAGAAGAAGAAGAAGAAGAAGAAGAAGAAGAAGAAGAAGAAGAAGAAGAAGAAGAAGAAGGAAAAAAAGACTGAAAAGACAATGTCAGAGAAGAGAGAGGAATAGGAGAGCTTGCTTCAGAAAATAAAGAATCCGAGCTCAGCAGGCAAATGTGACAGGGTCAGCCTTGTGGGTGATTCGCAGGCACGGGGCCTGCAGCTCCTGCTAGCGGCCCGCCTCCGCACAAGCGTTAAGGTGAGCTGCCTCACATGCTGTGGGAATAAGCAGATAAGAGCTGAGGCCGAGAAGTCTCAGATTTCTGAGACTTCAGTCGTTGCCCTTATGGTAAGTGGCAACGACCTCTACCTCTAAGGAGGTAGGGTAGGCCCTTCAGGCGTGATTATGAAGACAGTTATGGGCGCTGTCGACTACTGTGGATTGAAAAACCGCAGACGCGTCGCCTACCCTACCTCAGAGGAGGTAGGGTAGGCCCTACAGGCGAGATTATGAAGACGGTTATGGGCGCTGTCGACGACTGTGGATTGAAAACCCACAGACGCGTCGTGGTGGGGATGCTCCCGAGGTGGGGTCCAAGCCGGACTGCCCACGTGAGGAACATGTCGCTAAACCGGCGCCTTGCAAACCTCTGTACGGCGGAGGGTGTCTTATTTGTCGACCCCTACGCCGTATTCTATGGTAAAAAAGACCTCTCTCAAAGGGATGGGGTGCACCTTTCCTTTAAGGGCAAGGCTTTCCTAGCCAACCTCATCCAGGATGTCGTGGAGCGCACCCAAAGGAGTGTCCGGCCATTGGGAAGGCGGACGTACGCCAGTACGCCTGAGTCATTCCCCAAACAAGCTACTCGGAGGTTGTCAAAAAGGGTGCCACCGCGATAACCAAGAAGTCGGGAAACGGAAGAGTATAGGGGGTCCTACATTAGGGGACTCCCTGAAAGTTCTTCTGTTCACTGCGAGTTCCATCAGGAACAATTTTCCTGAGTTCCGTGGCTTCGTAGCGACGGAAGAACCCGAAATGGTAGCCATAACAGAATCGTGGTTAAAAACATCAAACCGAGACTTTGAAGGCGAATTCACGGTTCCTGGCTACCAATTCTTCCACAAAGATAGGCCAGACAGAGAGGGTGGCGGTGTAATGTTGTATGTCAAGGATACAATCAAATCTACGAACTCCAACATTATATCCGATCACGAGCTTCTAGGCGTTGACCTAGAGATAGGTCCTGTCAGATACATGACCCTGGTGCTTTACAGACACCCTTCCCAACCCATTGAGAAGGACAGGGAACTGTACGAGCTGCTGGGTGAGCTTGTTCAAAGCAGAGTGTGCATCGTTATGGGCGACTTCAACAGACAAGTTGACTGGGAAACCAGAGCAGCCTGTGGCGAGAGCGCGCTACTCCTGGAGTTCGCCAACAACGAGTTCCTCACTCAATGGGTCAGAGAACCGACGAGAGGAGACAATATCCTCGACTTGGTCTTCACCTCTGAGGATGATATCGTTGAGGATGTCTCTGTAGGCGAAGAGCTAAGTGGCAGTGATCACCAGCTAATTAGATTTACCGTCAAGATCCCGAAGGTAAGGTCTGTTACCAGTCAATCAAGGAAACTTGACTTGAGATGAGCAGACTTTGCGAGCCTTCGTGCTGGGCTAACTGATGTAAGGCTAGCGGTATGCGAAGATGTTGAGGATTCGTGGAACAATTTCAAAAATAAGTTCATGAGTCTTCAATCAAGTTGCATCCCTCTGAAATGCCTCCGTCTGTCTTCTGTTCAACCAAAGTGGTTTAATCGAGAAAGCGGCCAACTGCTTAGGGAGAAGAGAAATGCGTACCGGCAATCGAAGATCTCGGGTGCCTTTGAAGAGTACCGGAGACTAGCCAGAAGAGTGAAGTCCAGCATAAGGGCGGCTAAGCGGTCTGAGGAACTCCGAGTTGCGAGACTCTGCAAGGAGAATCCCAAGGAGTTCTTCGGCTATGTAAATAGCCGTAAACCAATCCATCGTAGGATTGGGCCCTTAGTGGACGAGGAGGGTGCATTAACTCAGTCAGATGCAGAAAATGCTAACCTGCTCAATGACTACTTCTCTTCAGTGTTTACTAAAGAGTGTGGTCTTATCCCCCAGCCCACGGATTCCTACTCGGGGGAAAAAGCTGGAGGTAATGGACTTCACCGAAGTTGAAATCAAAAAGAAGATCGCTGACCTAAAGACGAATAAGTCCCCCGGACCGGACGGGTTTCTATCCAAGGTGTTGAAAGAAGTGTGCGATGAAGTATCACGACATCTGTGTGCTTTCTTTAACATGTCAATCCGGACCGGATGCGTTCCTAGAGACTGGCGTGAGGCGGAGGTGACTCCGATCTTCAAGAAAGGAGACCCCAGCCATCCGTCAAACTACCGACCCATCAGTTTGACTTCGATAGTCGGTAAACTCATGGAAAGCATGATAGTGGACGAGATAACGTCTTATTTAGGGTCAAACCTGCTACTGAAGAGTTCCCAGCACGGCTTCCGAAGGCAACGGTCATGCCTGACGAACCTTGTGTAATTCTTCCACTTCGTGTTCAGTGAGCATGATCGAGACAAGGCTGTGGATGTTGTGTACCTCGACTTCCAAAAGGCCTTTGACAAGGTACCACACTGCGACCTTCTCCGGAAAGTGCGTGCGCAGGGCATAGGCGGCAAGGTAGCAGGTTGGATAGAGAGCTGGCTAAGTGACAGACGGCAACGCCTAGTGGTGAATGGTCGGGCCTCTGAATGGGCGCCCGTATCTAGCAGTGTCCCTCAAGGTTCCGTCCTGGGACCACTACTGTTTATTATCTATGTCAACGACATGGACCGAGACATGGTTGTCAAAATCTCCAAATTTGCCGACGACACCAAGCTTGGTATCAATGTGGCAGCCTCCAAGAGGACCTTCAAAGGATTGGGGAGTGGTGGGACACGTGGCAAATGCCTTTCAACGTGAACAAATGCAAAGTAATGCATATCGGCCACCAAAACCCCAAATTTCAGTACTTCCTTAAGGAAACTGCCCTTGAATCGAATGACACTGAGAAGGACTTGGGTGTTACTATCACTAGCAACCTCAAGTTCTCGAAACTGTGCATTGAGGCGGAAAAGAAAGCCCAAAGCATGTTAGGCTACATAAAGCGCCAGTTTGGATACCGTAACAAGGAGATAGTTCTTTGTCTGTACAACTCCCTCGTTCGGCCACACCTGGAGTATGCCGTACAATTTTGGAGTCCTTCGTTTCGAAAGGACATCGCAAGGCTGGAACGCGTACAAGCTAGGGCAACCAAACTGATTCCCTCTATCCGACATAAAAGTTATGAGGATAGACTAAGGGAATTAGATCTGTTCTCGCTGGAAACCCGTAGACTGCGTGGTCAGCTCATCGAAGTTTTCAAAATACTTTGAGGGTTCGACAATGTTGACTACCGGGATATTTTCACACTGAGTGAGAACAGAACGCGCAATCACGGCTTCAAACTTGAACTGAAGCGTTACAACCGCAATCTGTGTGGAAATTTTTTCACCTACAGTATTTTTGGTAAGTGGAACGCACTTCCAGTGGAAGTTGTCAACAGTGAATCTGTTGACCAGTTCAAGTCAAGACTAGACAAAGTCTTGAAAAGTGGCCGTTTAGGGACTCAAAACAATTGAACAGCCATGTGCCTACTCGATTGCAAGTCCAAAGGTACCATCTTTGAATGGACCGTAAGGTCTCCTAGGGTACTTTCTTTCCTTGTAACTCCTTGTAACTCTCTCTCTCTCTCTCTCCCTCTATGAATTTCTACTTTTGGAAAAACATTCCACTGTCTACGATTAAAACTTAAAATATACTTCAGGTGCTAAATTAGCGTCAATATATAACTAAATGACTTGGTGTCGTAATTAAGCATGGATCTGTTTATAAATAATTCCATGCAAGTCATTTGATCACATTTGTGGTGAGATTTCAAATTCTATCAAAACAGTTCATTTTAAAAAGTATACAACCGATATTTCCTTCTAATTAGGTTTCGTTAGTTATAAATGCGTACAATAATTTCCCTTCCAAGTGTATTTATTTTAATCATACAAAATTAAATACTTATATGTACATAAATAAATTGATTTTTCTTTTAATAACCTAATCTATCGTGTGAAAATAATACATTCTATTTATTTTAACATATTTAGTAACTCATTAAAATTAGATCATATTAAATCTCTTTCATACATTATGAAAAATTGACTGTTATCAATCTATTCTTTCACAAATGAACGGTGGCCATTACTTTAGTATATATATATATATATATATATATATATATATATATATATATATATATATATATATAAGTAGTTTTTTCAAATTATTCGAGCTGTGACTGTGAACACATTCATGCTGCCATTTCTTTGGGGATGAGATAATGCATGTTTCGGACCATCCAGTATTTTGAATGGTGGTTGGATGATCTGTGTAGAAAGAACTTAAAAATTGCATAAACAGCCATCGACCCATATGAAAACAAGGTCTGCTGACCAAAAGTCGCGTGCTTTCACTTGTTCTGATTTATGACGTTACGACCTTCAAAATTTTCAATAATTCTTGGACTAACTTTCGAATGACCTTAGCGATTATATCACTCGAAAAAGAATGTAAAACAAATTGAAACTTTTGAATTTTGTAAAAAATTGGCCGAATAGTTATGATGTTATTGCTATTATTTAAATTCGGGGCAACCTATTTATGTGTAGTGGTTATTATATTCTTGACCTAGATAGCATATAAATACAACATCCTATACACATAAATTAGATTGATAGGAAATGAAGGTTGAAAGTGAGATTCGGGTTACGTGACGGAATGCGGTAAACACGAGAGGTTTGAATACACGAGGTATGAAAATATATTATATTTAAGAATTAACAATGAAAACAAAGATAATTGATTGAATATAACTTGATACAAATTGGTATACATCGACTTATTACTTAATGGATATATAAAATGATTAAAAAGGCAATTCACAAGATATTAACTAGTAATTAAAGGTATATAATAACAGAATATTTAATAGATGAAAAAAGGCGCATTTGACAGGATAGAGTATTAACAGGATAAAGAATGTTAAACGGGTAGTAAATAAATAATATACATTATTTTATTTATTTTTTAGTACTGTGGATTATTAGAATCTGGCAGTGCTACAAATGCTCCCCACCAAAGAAGTTACCCCCTCATAATATGGTCTTGCAGGTTCTGATAACGGTGAGGTCCCTTTATGACGCGACCGGAGCGTGTCACAGTGCCAGTGGTTTGGCTGCGAGCACGGGGACACATATTCGCTGTGGCCGTACCAGGTGCATTGAGTGAGGCACTGACACGAGTGTAGGTTGACGGAGCGAAGGTGATCTGCTTCTTGGTTCCTTCCGAGATGGCATCAAGCGAAACGTAGGAATCTTGAGTCCATTTTTTCGCTGACGGGGTTACCCGTAGTGGAGAGATTTGCCCCTGACTGACCACCGCTGCTGACGACGGTTCCTGCAACACATGAGGCGGAGGTAGCAGAAAGGAGGTTGAAGTTTGTGTAGCGGGGTTATTGTAAGAGTAGTTTGGAGGGTATTTTGGGGATGATCTGGACCATAAAGAGTTATAATAGGAAAAGAAGTGGGAAGAGGAATGAGAGGACGATGACAGTCAGGCAATGAATATTCGACCAGTATACGCCTGGAAAGACTGTATGGTAATTCGACTTCGCGAACAACGAGTTTGAAAGAGTGACGCAGTCTTTGCGTATCTTCATCCTGTTTCTGGGCCAGCGCTATTGTCGCATGATCGATGGGCGCAGTGTGGGAGAGTTGCGTGTCCGAAATCGCGGAAATCCGACAGAGCGCGTCTGATACGACGTTTGAAGAGCCAGGAACATAGCGAATATCGCTCGTCATCTGCAGGATAAAGTCAAGGTGACGAGTATCAACTGCAGTGTGCACCGAAGACGTGGAACGAGACGAGCAAGTACCAACCAAAGGCTTATGGTCACTAAAAATAGTGAAGCTACCTCCTTCCAATTATGGACGGAAGTGACAGATTGCGAGGTTTATACCAAGCAGCTCACGTGAAGACGTACTATACCTCTTTTGAAAGTAAGAAAGAGAGCAAAAGGTTGACATAGGTCACCAATCTTTTGTTGCAAGGTTGCACTTATGTGAGTTGAGGATGCGTGTGAAGAGACGCTGATGGGGGCTCCTGGAGAAGGATGAGCCAACTCCACAGAGTGTGCAATTGCCTCTTTGGTGCGATAAAATTAATCGCACGACTTAGTAGACCACTCGAGAGGAGAGGTCTTTCTGGTCTTAGACAGCATAGAGTTGAGAGGAAGCATGACCTGGTACAATTTGGAATGAATCTGTCTGTGGTAGAAACTGACCACACCACAGAAAAGTATGTGTTGTTTGCATTATGTGGGGTGAGCAAAGTTGCGCATCAGCTAACTTTTTCTTTGAGTTGGCTAATCCAGACACTCGAAATCTAGTGTCCCAAGAAGGACGGTTGCGAGACACCAAAAGGACACTGAGAAAATTTGAGTACGATACCGTACTCTTGAAGACTAGAAAAGACGACGAAGGTGAGAAAGGTGTTCCTCGAGCGAGGAAGATACTATTAGCAGGTACTCAATGTTGCACAAGACAAAGGGAAGACCTCTCAGAACTGGGCCCATGAAACGCTGGAAGATCTGGCCAGAATTTCGCAAACCATAGGGCCCTCTAACCATTTCAAAAGAGCCAATCGATATGGCGAGGCTAGTCTTTGAAATATCTGGTTGAAAGCACGAATCAGCTCCAAGCGAAAAAAGATTCTACAGTCGGAGAGAGATCAAGTGAAATCGGCTATGTACGGAAATGAATAACGGTCCGGGTTGTTTTCGCGTTTAAGGCTCTCTAATCCCCAACTGCTCTTAATTACACCAGCGTGTATTTGGGAACGATATGGAGTGGGGAGGCCCAAGGTGAAGAAGAAGGCATAAGAATGAAGGCATTCATCACAAATTGGAATTCATCACGCATTGCAGAAAGTATATCTCGAGCTAGAAGACGAGATCGGGAGAATACAAGTCCTCCTGAGGTCTCAATCCGATGCATCACGTTATGTTTAATGGGCCTATCCTTCGAAGGTGGAGGGGTAAGGTCGGGAAACTCCTGCAGAAGGCGCTTGGATGAAGATTCGGTGGTTCGGAGACGAATAGAAAGGAGGGAACTCTGTGAAGGTGAGTACGAATCTGAAACAGTGAATAAAGTTTTGCGATCGACAAGCTTGCAGTGACGAGAATCGACCAAAAAGTTGTAAACCGAAAGAACATTGATGCCCAATATTGGACAATCTACTTCGGCCATGATGAAGGTCCATCGAAAAACTCGACATAGACCGGATGAGACTTGAAGATTATGCCTTCCATAGGTCCTAATATTGGTCGAATCAACTGCCTTCAGAACTAAATCTGAGAGAGCACAAACTTTGTCGCCCTTAGAAATTGATATAACACTGCATTCTGTTATAGTGTCACCAGGAATGAGAAACCAGAAACTGAGTATAAACTGCGAAACGGAGGACTTACCTGAGCAAGTGAAGTGAGGGCAGGGGGTAAAGACCTTTTTGCCCCATGCCTTTCTAGTTTAAAGGAAATTTGAGGTTGAAATTGAAGTTTGAAATTTTGAAGAGTTTGTTTGAGATGAGTGATGTGTGGGGAGTGGATAGTTGAGATTAGATGAAGGAGGTGGTATCGGTTGTGAATATGTGCACGGTTATAAACATTTTACAGCTTGTGCGCCATATTTGTTGTGGTGCCAGCACTATTGAGTTGCTTGGGCGAAAGATACATTATGCTTTGGGAGATTACTAGGCGGTGTGGCTGATGATAGCAGCAGAGACCCTTTTGTTGAGAAAGATTATGGTGAGAAGAAGCGGAATATTGTGACAATTTCTGCATTTCTCCTTTTGTGCTGAGGTTCCCCCTTTTCGTTTCTTTTACGGGAACTCGGACGGGTCGTATCTCTCCGCTCACCATGCACGTGCCGTTACTCGCTCTGTGCCCCTTGCTGCAGTTTTAACCGGCTGAGGTCATTCTCAATCCTCGCTAACGTTGCAGCTAAATCCTTCGTTAGGGAGGTTGGACGAACTTCGCTACGGTTCGGTCGTTCACAAGCAGAACTCGCCGTTACCCGAACCGGTGAAATAGAAGAATTAGGCTCGGAGCTGTGATTGTGTATGCTGTCCCAATTTGCATACGGGTTTTTATACAGCTGGTCGGCTGCTTTTGCTAGCTGATTCACATCTGCCGGCGAAAACATGAGAATGAGGGTCCTAATCTATTGTGGGACTGCCCTCATGAAAGTTTCGGTAAGGGGAGGGTCGAAAAGGTGAGATTGCGGGCCTTTTGCCCTGATTTGGTCTTTCAAGTGATTTAAAAAGCTCATGGGACACTTATCTCCAATCTCCTGAGCGTTAAGGAGCTCCCTCAAGTCTTCAACCTGTGACTTCCCAAATTCCTTTCGCAAAGCCTCCCTCAATTCTTCATAGGCTCCAACTTTCTCCCCAATTAATATAAGATATTCTGAAACTTAATGAAGATACTTATGGGAACTTTTTGGATTATGGAAGATATATTGTCTTCTTCTGTTATGGCTTGAGGGCGTAGAATCAAGTCACAAAGGTCAAGCTAAGCGATTGGTTTTGTTGCATCAAAAACCGGAAGTTAGAGAAATTCATGAGGGGTTTGATTGAATCTTAATGTGTTTCGGTTGAAGATTGCATTGTTGAAGACGTTTGGTCATTCACCGATGATTGGTTAACCATTGTGATCCTTTATGGATTTATGTGAGGTTTGTTAATGATAATTATCGTAATTGGTAGAATGAATGAATTTTAGAATTGATGTGCATGAAAGAATGCGAGTATGTGCCGGTTTGTGTGTATGCGAGCGGAAATTAGTCACACGACAGAAACGTGAAAAAATTAAAAATAAATTGAGTATAAAGATGAAACTACTCACTCGTTGAAATTAAGGGATATTATTTAATTTAAATTAATAAAAATTGGAAAAATTGTGAAAAGGATGCTTTCGATAAAACGATACAAAAATAAAACGTGTGAATGAAAATGGGCGTTCGAAGGAAGGAGAATGTGTATGGCCACGAGGAGTTTCAAAGATTTTTATTTACGCTTGTATTTATTGATTGACAGGATATTATTTAAATTTGGACACCATTTTAATGTGTACTGGTTATTATTTTATTGGCCCAAATAGAATATAAATACAATATCCTGTACATATAGATTAGATTGATAGGAAATGAAGGTTGGAAGTGAGATTCGGGGTACGTGACGGAATGCGGTAAACACGAGAGGTTTGAATACACGAGGTATGAAAATATATTATATTTAAGAATTAACAATGAAAACAAAGATAATTGATTGAATATAACTTGATACAAATTGGCATACAACGAGTTATTACTTAATGGATATGTAAAATGATAAAACAGCAATTCATAAGATATTAACTGGTAATTAAAAGTATATAATAACAGGATACTTAATAGATTAAGAATGTTAACCATGTAGTAACAGGATATTAAATGTTAGCAGAATAGTAACAGTATACTGAATGTTAACAGAACCACAACACTAATAAGTAAATTGGGGTCTATAATAAAGGTAAAAATAATAGAAGTACAGTACTCACATATTGTGAGATGAATTTGTTAACTAGATTGTGGAACACTTTGAACAAACCTTGCGAGTCAGAAGACGAAAGCACAATGAGGAAGAGCAAGGTTGGTTAGACCATATTTTAATCCATGTGGTTCAAGGATAATCTTTTAATATAGGGGAATTCTAAATTGATATATATATATATATATATATATATATATATATATATATATATATATATATATATATATATATATATATATATATGCAAAAATAACCACCAAAAAACACATGATCTAAGAAGCTTGAAATATCCCAAAGGAAAATAATACACAGAATAAGCCCAAACGCTTTCGTGTACTTCTGCCCCTGATGATGTAAACACGAAAGCGCTCGGGCTAATTCTGTGTATTATTTTCCTTTGAGATATTTCAAGCATATACATATATATAATATATATATATATATATATATATATATATATATATATATATATATATATATATATATATATCGGTTGTTTAAAAAAAATTAATATCCTTTTGCAATCTAATAACTTTGCTAGTTCTCGTTCAAATGACTTCAAAATTTAAATGCGTTTGTAGAAACAGGTCAGAATGTTTTGTTTAATATTTGATGTTTTTATCTCTGCAGGTATAGAAATGTCATTCATTGCAAGTGAAAATGCGTTTTGTGTGTTGAAGTATGCTCGGACACAGTCGAACAAGACTGTGCAGCGTGCATTTGTGAAAGAGTTCTCAAAACAGTCACTAACGGCAATGCATATTTGGATATGGCACAAAAAAATACAAAGGGGAAGGCTGTCTGTGCAAAGGAAAATGATCTGGACGACCAATAACATCGGAAGAGACAGTCGAGCGGGTTCGTTAAAAACTTTTGCGAAGCCCCCAAAAGTTCATAAGAAGAACAAGTCTGGAAACCCAGCTTCCTCCATCGACAGTTTGGCTCCTCCCGAGGAAACGCTTGCTAATGAAACACTACAAGCTGCAACTAGTTCAGGCCATAACGGCAGATAACAAGCGAAAGCGCAAACAATTATGTGTTAATATGTGCCGTAGTATTATGAGGGCCCAGTTGATGTGTACGTAGGTTTGTTACGTAATTCAAAAACTCCTTGATTACGTTTTCTCTAAGAGTGCTATATTATATTACGTTATTTAATCTTTGAGGATTTTGGGGGCGATGTGCAGAGTTTCGAAGATTAAATTAAATACTTGTAAAAAATATATATCTTTAATTACAACATTAAAAAGGGAAATCTTAAAAAACAAACTATACAGCTATGAATAAACGAGTCTATGTTAGAATTACTAATTTAAACCAAATAAATATAAAGTAATGGTTGACCCCCAAGCTTACTTTAATATTGGACGCTAATTGACACACAAAAATAACTGAATTTCTTTACCTTTAAAAAACAAACAAACGTAAATCCGGCTGAAGAATGACTTTGGCCTTGGATCTTATGTAGACGGAAATATGGTTTGCAGTTAGACGCGTGGGCGTGTTCTCAGACGCCCAGCCGTTTGACTGGTGAGGAGACGGGCTTGAATGAACAGGTGATTTCGGTGAGTGAGACGGATGGCGTTAAGCACGTTGTCTTAGTCAGATGATTTAGACAACGGGACCGTGAAGGTATGCTTTTTTCCAATCTTCGGGTTAATCTTGGAATGCTTCGCACTGACGAGCGATGAGCAAACAGTGAATCTTTTGAAGAATGGGAGGGGGGGGGGGAGTTCACTTTGGGTATTCTTCAATGGCGAGGACTATCTCTGGTTTTTGTTGCAAACCGAGATAGTGGGTTTCTCTGACGAGAGATGTATGACAGTGATCCTCAATACAAAAGCTAATTTTCGGTGTGACCACCAGGAACTGGCTCAGCATGAGCTTCTTCTCTGTTTCTTTCTTTGATTGCCGGGCACTGCCACCTGACTTCGTCGTGTCGATCTCTAACTCGCCATTCCTCTCTTTTTCTCCAGTTATCCACCTATATACTTCACCAACCCACTGGGGGTAGGGTAAGGGAGGGATGAGGGATTATGTATTACCTCTCTCCTCTAACGAGGCTTCTCCGAGCGTCTTTCTCTTAGCCCTAAAGGCATCTTCGGACTTTTGGTCACAGCTCCTATAATTTCGTCGATGACGCGAAATTAGATCCCAAATCCTAGGGGAAATAGTGCCTGTTTAACCATTGTTATTGCAACTGGTACCCTCCCCTTCGTATTGTTATGCTCGCTAGCACAAAAATCTGTTGATTCGTACTTCTCGTGATTTGAGGAAGCTGCTGGTGGCCAGCGAGTTAAGGAGAGAGAGGTGGGGGTAAGTAATCAGGTTACACCTCCTCGCGTAAGGACGTTGTGGTACCCGAACGAGGCATCTGTTTTTAGGGTGGGATATCGATTTCCCTAAAATATGCAAGAGAAACTTGAAGAAGACGAGATCAAGGAACATCTTGTTTTCAGTGATGAAGCCACATTTCATACGAATGGCAAAGTCAATAAGCATAATGTTCGCATTTGGCGCGAATAAAATCCCAATGCCAGAGTTGAACACGTGAGGGACTCACCGAAAGTGAATGTATTCTGCGCCATCTCCAAGAAACATCTTTATGGCCCGTTTTTCTTTGAGGGAAATGTGACCGGCCATGTTTATCTGCAAATGCTTCAGAACTGTCTAATGGATGAGCTCATTGCAAATGAATAAGAAGACTTCATTTTTCAACAGGGCGGGGATCCACCTCACTGGAAGCTCATTGTGCGGGCTTATTCAATGGCAATCTGTGAGGGAGATGTATCGGGAGTGCTGGTGATGAAGAAAATGTGTTGTTGAAATGGCCGCCACGTTTACCTGCCCTGACACCTTGCGATTTTTTTTCTCTGGGACTATATGAAGGAACTGGTCTATGTCTTCCCTCTTCCTGCAAACCTAGAGAAACTCAAGCACATAATCACTACCACACTAGAGACTGTTACCAAAGACATGCTACAGCGTGTTTGGAATAAGCTAGACTACCGAATTGACGTGTGCCGTATCTTAGGCGGTGCGCATATTGAACATTTGTGAAATCGTTCATGGAGTCCACATATCTTTCATTTTCTCATTTAAATTTGGAGGAATAAATCTTATGTTGCTTAACATTAAAACTGTTTAGTTTCATTTGCCTTGACAATGTAGTTTCTGTGATATTAACATCTCAAATGATATCAAATTTTTCGAAACAACCTGTATATATATAAAGGGTCTTTCAATAAAGTCGCTCGATTTTTAAATGTAAATAAAACAAGTTGTGTGTGATATATGCACTCAATTTATTTTAAATTTGAAATTACATTTTATGGCATTAAGTGTGGAATATGACGTCGTTCAAATGTCCGCCGCGGCTTCGCTTGGTGGAACGTATTCGGGAGGCCCAATTTTCGATGACTTTGTCGCATAAATCTGGCTGAATTTGCTGGATGGTGCTCGTTATGTTGACTTTGAGGACATCAGCTGTTTGCGGATTATTTGCATAGACCTGCGATTTAAGGTAGACCCAAAGAAAGTAGTCTAATGGCGTTAAATCGCATGATCTCGGTGGCCAGTTGACGTCGCCGCCGCGCGAGATGAGCCCGCCTTGAAATCGCTAGTGCAAAATGTCTATCGTGGTGTGTGCAGTGTGGCACGTAGCGCCGTCCTCTTGGAACCACATGTCGTCATTATCCATATCAAGCATATAATCCAGTTGAGGCCACAAAAAGTTACTTATCATCGATATGTAAGTCTCGCCGTTGACGGTTATGGCAATCCCATCTTCGTTCTCAAAAAAAGGACCGATGTAATGGGTGCTGGTGTATCTCATGTGGATTGTTTTCGTCCCAAATCCGACAATTTTGCTTGTTCACAAATCTATTCATCCAAAAATGGACCTCGTCACTGAAGGTGATTTTTGGGGCGAGATTTGGGGTAACTTCCAACTGCTCTAGAGCCCAATCAGCGAACACACGGTGTTGTCTATGGTTGTTTACCTTAAGTTCCTGGGTAAGTTGGATTTTTTACGGGTGCAGACCCAAGTCCCTACGCATAATTCGCCAAACTGAAGTCGCAGAAAGGCCAAGTTCTTGTGAACGACGAGAAAGTGACTGCCTCGGATTTTCCCGTACACTCTTACTTACGGCAGCAATGTTTTAAGCAGATCTTGCGTTTCGGTGACGTATGGGTGTTGACTGATTGTTGATCGACCCTTTTGCCTCGAATTTGACCACCAAGCGTCGAACAGTGGAATCAGCAGGACGATTGTGGCGAGGATAGAAATCACGTAATGCGCGGAACGTTTGTCGAACGGAGCACTTATTTTGATAATAACATTTGATGATTTGCACACGCTGTTCAACGCTTTAACCTTCCATCGTGACTTGCCAAGTACTACTGAATTGTTCACAGTGAGGTTGGCAGATGTCGCTTTAACAACATGGCCACTATCGCTTGACAAAGCCCGAGCGTCCTTGTTGAAAGACCCTTTATATATATATATATATATATATATATATATATATATATATATATATATATATATATATATATAACATCAAAGGATACTATTAGTCACTTGATGTGAAGGCCTGTTTACTAATGTGCCTATCTCTCAGACCATCGACATCATTATACAAAATGTATACCACCATCCTACAATGTCTCCTTACCTTGACCAAAACATCTTAAGAAATATGCCGCGTTCATGCACATCAGAGGCTCCATTCAGGACACTAGGCAGAAATCTCTACACACAAGTCGATGGAGTAGCTATGGGATCGCCCCTGGGGCCGACCTTTTCCAACTACTATATAGGTCAACTTGAAGAGGGCTTATTAGACAACATTGAAAATAAGCCACACACATACTCTCGATACGTATACGACATCTACATCAACGTCCAAAATCAAGAACATCTTAAGAACATTAAACAGCAATTTGAGGAGAACTCCGTGTTAAAATTCACTTATGAATTGGGTATGGACAATAAATGACCTTTTCCGAACGTAGAGGTTCAAAGCATCGACGGTAAATACGTCACAAAAGTGTACAGAAAAGCTATATACATGGGAAGATGCCTCAACGCAGATAGTAAATGTCTTGAAAGGTACAAAAAAAGTATAATCGGTTCATACATCCGCCGAGCAAACAAATGCTGCTCCACGTGGGAACTGTTCCATCAAGAGATCTCCCGCATAAAACAAACCCTCTTGAACCTCGGTTTCCCGAATAGCATGATTGAAAAACGACTTCAATCATTTTTAAGTATGCAATTCAAAGAGACGGATGAAATGGAAAGTAACCAGGAAGCAGTATGTCATCGGCCTAAAAAATAGACGAAAAAAATATCAAGAAAATTGTTAACCGTGACATCAAAGAAGCAAACGAACAAGATTTAGATGGTTATATATTATAAAACGACAAATCTTAACAATCTCGTCATGAAAAACATCTGCCCAAACTCCTCGATCCTGAAGTCTATGAACATAGTTTACGAGTTTACCTGCCCGAATGAAGACTTTAAGCTTCAAAACAACTCAAAATATGTTGGTATGACTACCACTACACTTGAGAGGCGTTTGACAATACACCTGCAACATGGAGCCCTTCAAATTATATGGAGACTGTCCATAATATCAGCTTAACCATGGACATATTGGTTAATAACACAACGATCAAAAGAAAGGAGGAAAATAAAGCTAGACAGAACACCTTAGAAGCCATCTTAATTAACGAAGAAAGGCTAGCTATCAACATCCAGATTACGGGCTGAAATCTAACATTAAAGTTGTTTTAAAATTCCGCTTACACAGAAGTGGCCCTTTTCCCTTGACATAACGTTTAAGCGAGGAGGAATGAATATCCCCTAAAATCTATTTTCTTTTCATTCGACTGATCGGATTTCTTGGGCATAAGTCAGCAACTGGCAGAGGCGGAAAAGTTTTGGGTAGGGTCTTGCCAAAATGTCTCCTTTTTCGCTTCCTCTAGACGACCTGGAAGCTACTAAAAAAAAGAAGAAGAAATAGAAGCCACAAGAGATATAATACCCTATTACTACTACACCATTTCACCCCCCTTTTCACCATCATTTTCATCATCTTTTTTTCAGGCTACGTTTTTAATAAGATGACCGGGTAAAACCATCACCCCCTCCCTCCGCTACACAGAGTCCCCACGGAGGAAAATCGCCGTGAACAGACTCACCCAACTATGTCGCTCACTAGAGAAGACATAATTGGGGGCATTGGAAGATGCTGGTTTGAGGATTAGACCGCAGTGGATGACAATGTCTTGAAGCTCGACTGGATAAGGGACGGACTGCAACCTCCGTTGATAACCACTGCGGAGGCCCATCCCATGACAACAGAGGGATATTTAACCGTTTCTGTGTATGGTGGGAGCAGTCGCGATTCAAACACCCCCGGGGAGCGGCATTGTCAATGAGTCCGTCAGTAGTCATCCTTCAGGAGGGTCCCACCCAGTCTCACACATACTCAATCATCCATCATATCATCATAATGCGTCATTACCACACTCATCCCAACATTCACTAGGACGAATACTTCCGGGGTCTAAGGCTGCTCTAAAACCGGGGGGGGGGAGCCACCCTAAGAAAATAATAATTTCAATACACACATAATACTCATCGAATTACACACCTATAACGGAAGTCTGCTTATCCTACGTGCTTGCCTGACAAGGACCACGAGGAGGTCACCCTCAACAACATGGCAATGGATCTGGCCACACGAATCGCTCTCAGGGTAATCAACGGCTAGGCCAACCGGGAAAAAGGTAAAGTGTTCGAGACCATCTTCGGAAAACTCAGCGTCGAAGTAATTCGCCTTTAGACACCCCAACCGGTTACTTAGCGATCTGCGAAAGGGAAAAGGACATCGAGACAATCAGCAAGGAAGATGGCTTTCGCGCACTCCAAGAAATAAACCTCCAGCCAGCAGTACTACCCCAAATACAGGCCCACTGCAGCGTGATTTGTCGTCGATTCGATCCCTGGATAGGTGATGGCACGAAGGAGGAAATAGCAGAAGAAATTGAGGCCAACCAGAGCTGGGCGAAAGTTTCGGAAATAATCAATTTCCGAAACCGAAGAGAGAACCAAGAATACACCCAAGTATTCAAGGTGATCTTCAAGGAGGCGGAGATGGCCCAGAAGGCCAAAGAGAAGGATATGTTACTCTTTTATGCGAAAATCAGTGGGGACCAGATCGAGCGCGATGAATTGACGCCAGTACAGATGTGTTTCCGCTGCTACAAGATGGAGCAACACTCCACAAAGGATTGCCAAGAAGCAAAGGAGACATGCTCCAGGTGGAGTGAAAGGGGACACGGATGAAAAAACTGCATGAAGACAGAGAAGTGTGTAAACTGCGGGCAGGGCCATAGAACATTAGCCATGGCTTGTCCCATGGAAAGAAATATAATTAAGAGGAAACAGGATGCAAAGAAAGAAGAAGAACAGAGGAGGAGGACTACTTCTTATGCGCAAGCAACAAAAATGTCCCACCCTACACAAGCCCCAACAGAGACATACATCAAATTGGAGAACGAGGAATCGACAAAGATTCTCACCTGCATTCTTTATGCGCACGTAAGAAATCTTACGAATCCTGGCACGTTCTCGAGTAAGCTAAGCCCGATGCTAAAGAAAAACAATCTGAGTGAGATGTGGTTCCCAGAGAACCCTCCGTCAGAAGATGTCCTACAATTACAATTCTCCCCAAAGGTGAATGAAGAGGTAATTGCAGCAGCGTCTACCCACCCACCTGAAACAACGGACTCACAACACAAGGACCTAGAACAAGAAACTCAGGAACCCGCCAGGAGATCCGACCCCGGAATTGTAGCTAGAAAAGCGAGGGAAGAAAAAGCGAGGAAAGCTGCCACAAACGACGACCGACGCAGACTCTGACAGTGACAGCACTCTGGGCGAACCTACAAGAAAGGACAACATTAAAAGGGGAAAAAACAGGAAAAATAAACACAAGTACGACGGTAGGGAACTTGGTCTGAAGGTCTATGCTACTGACAATTCATGGCATCAAAAACCGAAACCAAAATGGACAATTACAGAATCAGAAGACGAAACTGAAGTTGCGGCAGCACTCTACTCAGGTAAAGTGTGACTCAACGACGCCTCCCCTTTTACGATCCCGGCCATGGAATATAACAAGATGAAGAACGGAAAGGTACGCAAGCACAAGGAATAAGTAGCCTACTCTAGAAGTAGACACAAAACATGGAAAACATAAACAATACCTTGAAAATTTTAACACTAAACACAAATCGATGGTTGGGGAAAGCGAAAGAATATGGCAACATATTCAGAAGGGCGGACCCCGACATTATCCTAATATCTGAACATGGTTTCAACACTAATAAAATATAGATGAAAATCCCGAATTACCACGTCCTGGTAAAGAACTCCACACAGGATAGATTCGATGGTGCTGCAATCGCCATAAGAAGGAACATCAGCTTAAACAGGCTCCCAGAACTTGATGAATCCTTCGTAGCGGTCGAAATCCCTACACTCGTTGAGGGACTCACGATTGCAGCAGCATACCAGCGTCCTCGCCGCCGATATTTACCTATCAACAATCTTCTAACTCTAACTGCCCACCGCAGGAATGTGTTCATAGGGGGCAACCTGAATACTAGTCTGGGGCCTTCGGGCTTCACAAGAACAAACGAAAGGGGCAGAAATCTGCAGCTTGTCATTGACCGGGATAGGCTCGAGAGAGCCGGGCCTGAATTTCCGACCTACATCACTGAAAGATCAGCGACAGCCCCGGACATAATATTAACAAGTACCAACCTTCATTTCAATCTAGTCAGCATGCCTGGCTCCACGGTTCCAAGTGACCATATCTCCATCATGACCACCATCTCCCTCGCACCTATCATGCTTCCTATCCCACCCAGAAAGAGCTTTGCAAAAGCAAATTGGGAGCTGTACAAGCGAATACTCAACAGTTTTGAACCAGCTGACCTAAGCGAAGCTATCCTGGAAGAGATTGGCGAGGAAATAAACCGCATAACACTCCTGATCATGGAAGCGGACGAAAAGTGAATTCCATACATCACGCACAAAAGCCTTCCGCAACCCAGGTGGACCGATGATATTGCCTCAGAACATAGAGAGATATATGAGGAAGTCAGGCAATTTGGCCCAAACAGAGATAACACCAGAAGACTCCGACAACTCATAGAGGAACTCAAAGACCAGATCAACGTACAGCAACGGGCCATATGGGGCAGAATTATCGAGAGGATCGACGCAGAGCAGAACCCCCAGAAATTCTGGAAGGAGATAAAAAAGCTGAGGTATGCCCCTGAAGGAGAAAATAATGCTGGAAGATCATAGGGAAATCATAGAAGATCCTGAGAGACTCGAAAGAAGGTTCAAAAGGTACGGGCGAAAAGTATTCTCCATCCCTCCTGAAGAGAACGAGGTTTTCGACCTGGAATTCGAACACCAGGTCATTGACAAACTCAATACCATAATCCACCGCACGTATTCCCACCCGCACGTTTCCGAAGAGAGGAAAATAGTGGGCCACGGACGACTTATCACTGCTAAGGAGTTCCTGAGCACGCTCAAATCCTTCAAGCAGAGAGCTCCTGGCTAGTGATTTTAAGGCCTAGGACGGTGCCTTCGGCAGGGTAGCCGTATCTCCTCCCATCAATGATGATGGGCCATGTCAACTCGCAACTCAGCGGGACGATCTTGAATTTGTCCCTATTGGTCCTGATCTTCAATCGTCTCTCGTACTGGCTGATGTTGTTGATTTCCGCTATTGTGCGAACTGCCTGTGCCCTTGCTTTCCTCTCTGGGCATAGGACAATTTGAGTGATGTCATCTGAGAATTGCAGATACATCGTGTCCCTGTGCACTGGAGTTGGGAGGTCGAATGTGAAGACCAAGTAAAGCAGAGGACTCAGGCAGCTTCCCTGAGGAACGCGCGCCTTCAGTTTGATTTCAGGACCTCTGTACCCCTTTATCATGAGGCAGGCCCTTCTGTCCATGACGAAGTCACAGAGGATCCTTTCCAGGATTGGGTCTAGCGGGAGGTTCAGGATCTTATATTGAAGTCCTTATAGCGAGACTTTATGGAAGGCCTTTTTCACATCCCTCAACACAATGTCTACATAGAACCAGTTCGCTTGGGAGTATGCTACTTTCTCTGTTAGGAGAGCCAGGGCGGTATCTGTGCCACTTTTTTTATGCGGAACTCATGTTGTTGGGGGTTATGCGCTCCTAACTCGCTCAGTTGAGCTTGTAGCCTATCTGCTAAAATCTTCTCAAAGATTTTTCCCTGTATCTCAAGAAGAGAAATTGGGCGATATTTAGCCACCTGGTCTGGGGGCTTGTTTCCCTTCGGAATAAAGAGGATTTTTGCCATCTTGTACCCGTCAGGGAAGTAGCATGTATTCAGGGCAGCGTTCCTTGTGTTCGCCAAACCTTGAATAATTTGCCTTGGGGCGTTTTACGAGGTTATTCTTCGTAATCCCAGACCAGTCTGGAGCCCTCTGCTGGAAGGACCTTATGGTGTTCAAGGTCTCTTCGACAGCTATTGGGCATCACTCTTTCCTGAGATACTTGCGGGTGTGGGTGTGTTCTATGTATCACTGTGCCGAGGTCATCGAGCAATTGGCCTTCGAAGTCCTGGTCGAAGTCGTCGTTCTCTTCAGGTAATATAACGAAAATCTCTTGTCAGTGAGTTCTAAATTTTCTCTCGAGAGACTCCAGGCCCTCAATGATGTCGTCTTCATCTTTGATTTGGATTCTGGGTCTGGGAGGCAATCCCCTAATTCTTCGGATGTTATTCCAAAACCTTACAGGATTGTTGTCCCTGTCCAGCCTCCCAATGATGTCATTCCAGATTGTTTTTTGTTTTTCAATTATTGTGTTTTTTAGTTCCTCTCCTAGATGCCTCATGTTGGCTGTCCTTTCCCGGTTGGTTCCTGTCCTGCCGATTTCTTCATAGATTTCTCTATGATCCCGAGCGATTTCTCTCATCTCGTCCGTCCACCTAGGTTGTGGGAGCAATTTATAAGAGATTCTTGGGACGCATCTCTCGTCGGCTTGTATGAGGAGATTGGTGATCTTGTTTATCTCCTCATCAATCTCATCGAGATAAGCGTCTCCCACGTCAGTTGGATGGTATGTACTGATTATCTCTCTATATAGCTCACAGTTAGCTTTAGCGTAACTTTTACTAAGTGGTAAGGGCTTGAGTAGTGGAGCAAGCGAGATCTTGGTGAGAATCGGGATATGGTCGCTCGGTAACACTGGTCCGGGCTCATTGACGATGTTGGAGGGGAAGTTTTTGCTCGTTAACACAATGTCCGGTTTAGTTGCCGAACGCTGTGTTAAGAAGGTCAGTAAATCTGGCCCGGCCCTCTGGAGTCTGTCTCTTTCGAGTAGCAGCTTCAGGTTTCTTCCCTTTGGTCGGTGCTTCCGTAGCCTGATGCACCGCATCTGGCATTTAGATCACCACCAAGCAATGCTAGTTTCCCGCGCCCAAAGAGGTTGTAAAAGTTAGGGATCGGTAGGTATTTACGTCGTGGAGGTTGATAGGCAGCCGCCACGGTCAGGTTTCCAACCAGAGATGGTATTTCAACAGCCACAAATGACTCATCTAGGTTTGGGAGTGTTCTGAATGTTTCATTTCTGTTACCTCTCTTGTTGAGTTTTACATATTTTTCATATTGTAACTAATATGGAATTGTGTGTGCTATTTTTGCAATTTTGTCATCTAATTCTTAAAATTTCTTGTATTCGTATTAGAGTTCAATCCGTTGAAGATGGTTATTGCTAAAGACCGAATTGACATTCTGAGATAGGCAGTCAGCAACCGCATTGTCCTCACCACGTACATAAGCTATGTCATTGACATACTCCAAGATTGCGGGTCAGTTCTGTTGTTGCCTGTCCGTTTTTGCAAGTAGTGGCGAGGAGAAGGCAGAGACTAGTGGCTTGTGGTCCGTGCATGAAGTAACTTGGAGACCTTCGAGCATATGCCTGAAGTGAAGCACAGCAAGATACGCAGCCAGGAGTTCCCTGTCATAAGTACAGTACGTTTGCTGTGTTTTACTCAACTTCCCAGAGAAGAATGTCACTGGCTGGGGAGACCCCTCCACTATATGATGGAGCTCAGCACCAACTGCGAATTGGGAGCTGTCCGTCACCAATTGGTAGAGAGAGTCATTGGGTAATGGGTGGCTTAACTTAACGGAGTTCGTCAGGGCCTCCTTAGTAGCTTCAAAAGCTTTCTGTGCAGCGTCATTCTAGACAAGTTGGTGAGCCTTAGGTTGAAGCCGTGCGAGTTCAGTCAGAGGGGCAGCGATCGCAGCAAAATTAGGCATCATACGTCTGTAAAATCCTAACATGCCCAAATATCGACGAAGTTCTTTGAAATCAGTTGGTAAGGACATTTCGGTGATCTTGGAGACCCTCCTAGCTGGAGGGTTCAGTCCTGCAACTGAGACATGGTGGCCCAGGAAATCGATTTCTCCCTTCATGAACTCACACTTTTCCATAGAAATTCGAAGGTTGTTTTCTGCCAATATTTTAAAACTTGATCTATATGCTCCACAGGCTCGTCAATATTTTCCGAAAATATTAAAATATCGTCGACATACACAAAAACAAACGCCAAGCCTCTAAATAAATTGTCCATGTGGCGTTGGAAGATGCAACTAGCATTCTTCCGACCAAACGGTAGCCTTAAAAATTCCCACAGCCCCAAAGGAGTTGAGACAACAGTCTTCTCAATGTCCGCTGGATGCATTGAAATCTGGTGGTAGGCTAGGACTAAATCCAGGTGAGAGAAAACTTTCTTGCTATGAAGATGGTCTACTATGCTCTGAACCTTGCCAGTGGATATCTGTCCGGTTTGCATTAAGGGATCTAAATTCATCCACCATCTATACTCGTCTGGGGTCTTCTTCTGCACCATGTGAATATCTAAAGATCATAAAGATTTCGACGGCCGCACCACACCTTCTCTCAACAGACACTCGAAAGTTGCTTTTGCAATTTGTAGTTTCTCCATTGGAAGTGGCCTTGGGCGGGCGAAAGTTGGTGGGGCTCTACCCGTCTTAATGGTGTGAACAACAGAATTAGCCGGTGATGAACTAATGTCAACACACTTTGGGTTATATATAGTCTCATATTTGCGGAGAACTGTCCTGCAATTAGGTGGGATATGCGAGAGGTAATTATTATTAACGAGATCACTGGTTCGCATGACTACTTCACCTTAGAAACTAGGCTACTTAGGACACCACGAGCACAGTCTACTAAGGTTAAAATGACAAGAAAATCGGCTCCTAATAATGGCGACGTAATATCTGCGACTATGAAGGTCCATCTAAAATGAACGTCGCAGGGTAGGGATGCCTATTTCCAGTTGGACTTCTCCATGCACTATTATCTTTCCTCCATTAGCTTTGGCGATATAACACATGATTTGCGCATCACACATAATTGCACTATATTAAATGGAATTAAGGATACGCTCGCGCCAGTGTCTATCACAAATTCGCACTTCCTTTCATTAATACGGGCAGCGACAGTGAGAAGAGTCGGCATGCCGCTCGTCGCATTTACAGCGACCTGTCGATTTCGTTTTCCGAGTGGGTTGGGGAAGACGGTCTTGACGATGGCTGCATTTGAAGGTTCTCACCTCGCTTTAGCCAACTGCACCACGGTTTACAGTACTTTGCACTCGACCCAAAGTATAAGTGTGAACGGCACACCACTGGTTTTGATTACGACGGATGGGACGTAACCCAAATGGTACACCTTTTGAATAATTATTATCACTATCATAATTATTATGCACAAACCTAGATTGATTACTTCTAGGATATACGCCGACGGGCACAGAACGCGAATTTTTAAATTGCATATTATTTACCGGCTGGTTGACACTAAGAGCACTTATATCGAGGAACGCACAATTATTACTAGTTTTACTGTTTATATTATAGCACTGGGCCTTGTAATACGGCATGAGTTCATCAGCCAGTTTCCCCAATTGGGCAAGAGTTAAGTCATTTTGCGTGGCGATGATGGGGTGATGTTTGGAGGTAAAGACTGGATGGAGTTGTGTCTCACCAAGTCTTCTCCCACTCCAACTTGCAGAGCTGTATTCCGTAGCTCTTTAAGATTCACTGAAGGTAGTGCGGTCAGCGGAGAAGACGCGATTAACTTCTCGAAGAGCTCAAGTTTCGTCTTCTCAAAAATTCCCACGATTTCTGTTCGTAGGAGCGAGTAATTCTGCGACGAGAGGAATGCAGCTAGAAGACGATCGACCGTCTCGGGAGACAACGCAGCCAGAATATGGTAAAATTTTGTTTCTTCTCGTTGTATTCTTGAGATATGAAATTGTGCCTCCACAATTTTGAACCATCCTGCTGGTCTGATGAAGATCGCGTTCACGAGTTCCACTTCTTGGTGTGGAGGAAAATGAGCAGCTTGTTGATGTCTTGATGCATCGCTTAGCGAATCCATTTTGTTGTGAGATCACGTTATTCGTTCGACGCAGAGGGGTCACCAGTTATAGGGTCTGGGTAAAGTATTCTCTCATTGTAGTTTTGTAGGCTGGGTTAAGTGATCGTTGCTTCCTTTAAAGGTAAAGGAAATTTGGAGTAGGATTCAACTTTTTTATTATGCGGGAGCGTAGACAACTGGCGAACAGGAAATATAACTTTTCTTCTTGAATAATAATAATTTTTCTGACTATCTCTAACTTTTACACATTGGAAATTGGACATTGGATATATTCAGTTGTGAAAGGAAAATATATACACATATATAAGATTGGATACTTTTCTTTCGTATATATATATACCTCTAATATAATACTATTTCTTGTAGTTATCCTTGATAAGGAACCTAATAAAGTTCGAAAGTACTTGGAAACACCTTTTAAATTTTTCCTGCGGGACATTGCATTCATTTGCCACCCTCATGTGATACTTTGTGAGTTTTTCATTTCATATATATATATAATAGTAGGAGATGGATAGATAGGATAGATTTCCCTGGTGAAAGGGAGATAGAAAGGTAGAAAATCCCCGGTGATAGGGAATCGAAGGCGTTTATCTGAGATTGGTGTTCTTCTCATTGTTTTTGGTTTTATATTCAGGTTATTTTGCGTACTCTTTTTCTGCTTGTTGTTTGGATTGTTCTTGGTTTGTGATGGTTTTGCATGTTTGTTTGTGTTGTTCCTGGTTTGTGATGTTATTGCTTGTGTTTTCATTTTGTTTCATGTAGATTATGGTGGTTTCTTGCGGCGTTCAAGCCTTTGTAGGTGTTTTTCTGTATCTTTCGTTTATGTATTTTTAGTGTTCTTCTTATTGTATATTCTTTGTGTAGTTTATTGTATGTCGTTGTTACATACGCGTGTAGTCTTATGTGTAGATTAGTTCTTCTTGTCTTTCGGTCTGTACTTTACTACTGATGAAGTCTAGTCTTCTTCTGTGTATGTCCTACAAAGTGATGTCAATGTGTCTCTGCCTAATTTCGTCCGTCATGTACCGTGCGACTTTCTCCCAGATTTGTCGGGCTCTTCTTTGCAGCTCCAAGTTAATTAGAGTCATCTGGATCATGTGATATAGGTCCCTATGCCTCCTTCTTTCTCTCCTCCTCGTGTTCGTTAATAAGAGCACTCCTTTATTTTGTACCCTTTGGAGGAGTCGCAATTTCTTTTTGGAACTAGTGTTGATAGATATAGGTGGATACAGCAGCTTTGATCTTATGAGCGCGTTGTATATCTTCTTTTTGTTGGTCATGTTCAGGTTTTGGAACCTGAATAGCTTGGTGAGCTCGACCTTCGCTCGCGCTGCAGTATGAGCAACATGGCTACTGTATCCATTTTTACCTATCTTTAGTCCTGGTACTGTCCCATCAGTGTTGTATGGAATGCGGACGTCATCAGTTTCGATATGGGCCCGTTTCCTACGGAAGGATGGTATCACCTTAAATTTCTGGGTGTTAGTGGCGATTTTCCATATTCTTTCGAATCTGTTGACATGGTCAATTTCTCTGGCGGTGATTTGTGCCATGAATTCGGGACTTTTGAAGGGGGCAGTCATGATCTGAGAAATGTCGTCAGCGAACTGGACGTAAAGCGAGTCTTTCCTGATCAGATTGTGGAGATCGAGGGTGTATATATTGTATAGGGGGGGGGGCTTAGGCACCCTCCTTGCGTTATGCCTGCAGTTAGCTCGAAGTCTGGTCCCATGTCGTCATATATTTGTATATACACTATCCTGTCTGTCACATAAAATTTTTTCTAGTCTTGGGTTTAGTCCGAATCTTAGTATTTTGTACTGAAGCCCAATCCTCCATACTTTATCAAACAGCCTTCTTAACATCTCTGAGCACCAGTCAGCATACCTTTTTTGGATAGCAATCTTCGCCAGTTTTTCTGTGATGATTGCTACCGCCGTATCAGTCCCTCTCCCTCTTCTGAATCCATGCTGGTGTTGGTTATGTAGGTTGTTATCCTCCATAGAATCTTGTACTCTATTAACAAGGACCTTCTCGAAGACCTTGCCTGCCATTTCGAGAAGGCAAATGGGTTTGAAGTTTGCTGATCTGTCCGGCGGTTTTCCGGCTTTTGGAATGGAGATCATCTTAGCGATCTTCCATTATTCCGGAAAATAGCCAACGTTTAGGCACGCATTCATTATATTGACCAGCCCCTCTAAGATGTAATGGGGGGGGGGCGTTCAACAAGTTTGGTTCGGTCAATTCTATTTTTCCTGATGCTCTCTGTTTGAAGGTATGTAGCGTTGTTAGGATTTCTTCTTCCGTTATCTTCCGTCCATAACCAATCATCTCTCTGTCAGCAGTTGTATTGTTGAAGGGGTATGTCCTGTCTAGTTCTTGTCTTAGTTGGTCGTTGGTCGTGAATATGTTCCTCAAAGTCTAGGTCAAAGTATTCATTCTCTTCTGGTGTGATGGCTGCCACAGCTGTGGACTTCAATAGCACATGCAGACAACATGGCCTTTTATCTAATTATATATATATATATATATATATATATATATATATATATATATATATATATATATATATATATATATATATATATATATTAGGCGATGGGGCGATTTGCTGGAATTAGCTTTTTCAGTTCGTGTGGTTTTAAATACAAAATTTCAGCTAAAAACCTTGTTATACTGTGGTTACCATCTCTCCTCCACTTACGACTCTATGCACCATGAATTCATAAAATTAAAAACGTACTTTACTAATGATAGCTATCTGTCGTTATACATTGATAAAATGATACGAATATTTCTAAACAATATTTATTTACCCATAACAAATATATCTACAGTCCCTAAGCAGATCCATTATTTTAAGTTTCCAGAAATGGGAACTATAAATAAATTGTGCAGACGAAAATTCCCATTACTTGTTAAACAATATTTCCCTCAAATTGAATGTAGATTCGTATTTGTAAATGATAAATCAATACAAAATTTGTTCCCTGTCAAGTATCGAACACCTGATTATTTGCGCAGTATTGTTGTCTACAAATTTATTTGTCTAGGTTGTTCATTGGAGGCTCGTTATTCTTCGAATATGGGAATTAGTCATTGAACAGGGTCTGTTCTTTCGACAAAACAACATTCACCTGTAAGAGACCACATAATAAATTGTAAAACGTCAATAACAATAAATAACTTTCCGACAACACTCAGGATCGCAGAATCAATTTATGTCGTAGTATAGGAAGGAAAGAGGGATGGAAGGAAGTTCTTACGTATGGGTTGTTTACGTTCTACACCAAAAAAACCCCTCCGTGATTAATGTTATATCTCTCTAAGAGTGCTATATATGTGATTATTATTATCTTGATTAATACTGATTTAAACTTAAACGGTTCCTTGTGCCATACTTAGCGTTTCGAGGATAGATAAAAAAATTTGTTAAAACAAACTAAAACTTTAATTAAAAAAAACATGAACCAAAGAAATACTACATACTAAATACACAGAAATGACTTCAATAATTTGTAAGTAAGGCTTTCTAAATTGATCTCTCGAAATTATAGTGACGGTTGACCCGCCGCTCATTTCAATATAAAAAAAATGTTAACGGCCATTACCGACCAGATACCGGAGTTTAAATACCTTTGTCCCACTTGCGACGGGTTTGAGTCTGACCTTGAACTCAATGAGCTACGTCACCTTAGGAATCTTGTTTTGTTGACGCGTGCCTCGTCCAAAAGGTTGGTGCAGAAAAAAAATAGTTTTTAAAGCCACAGAGGACTTTGGCGAATGTGGCAGATGGGGGAGCCACTCGCCTTCGGCAGGAAATGATATCACCACCAGATTATGAAAGAATGTTCCTTTCTCCTCTTCAGATTATTCTGGGGAATAATTCGCACTGGCTAACGATGAGACAGGCGGGAATCCTTTGACTTAGGGGAGTGATGGGGGAGGTCACTCGGGGGTCTTCCTCAAGGGTGAGGACTATCTCTATGCTTTAGGCTGCATCAGGATAGAGTAAGTTGAACTTGATTCTTAAATCAAGTTAACTTAAAGTTCGGTGTGACCACCGGGAACTAGCTCGAGGGTGAGCTTCTTCTTCTTAGTTCCAGTATTCCTCAAGGGCGAGGCCTATCTCGGTGCTTTGTGATGCACCAGGATAGAGAAGGGGGAGGACGGGGGGGGGAGGATGTGTTCTCTGACGAGAGTAAGTTGAACTTGATCAAGTTAACTTAAAGTTCGGTGTCGTCACCAGGAACTAGCTCGAGGATGAGCTGCTTCTTAGTCCCTTCTCTTGGTAGCCCGAGCCGTTTTTTGGGAACTTCGTAGCCAGCTGACTCACGTATTCTACCTCGTTTTCCAAAGTATTTGGTATATATACGTCGTCACCCCACTGAGGTAGGGGTAGGAGGGGGAGGGGTGAGGACAGGCTGCATGAAGGTTCCTCCTCCAACGGGTTTTCTCAGCGTCGTACCTCTGGTCCTGAGGGGTCTTCGGCCTTGAGGGAGACACGTCTCCAATTTCGTACTTGAGGTGAAATTGAATACCCACTCTTAGAGGAAATCTTGCAGTTTTAACCTTTTAGCTTCTTTTCGAGACAAGGGGCGAGAGAGAGAGAGAGAGAGAGAGAGAGAGAGAGAGAGAGAGAGAGAGAGAGAGAGAGAGAGAGAGAGAGAGAGAGAGAGAGAGAGAGAGAGAGAGAGAGAGAGAGAGAGAGAGAGAGAGAGAGAGAGAGAGAGAGAGAGAGAGAGAGAGAGAGAGAGAGAGAGAGAGAGAGAGAGAGAGAGAGAGAGAGAGATGGTTACGAGTTTGGGTTGGTCGCTACATTTCTTAGATATTGTGATTAGCGACTAGAGGCTCAACTGAGAAGGGAGGGAGAGTATCGATTCGCTTACAAACCTCCCTTCGAAGAACTTAATGGGGGGGGGGACTCCAGTGAACCACAAAATAACTACTTAAACATAGTTGACACAGGCAACCTTGCATGTCTTTGAACCTCCTCTTGATTATCACGACTAACTGGGGTCGACCCTACTCTTACCTTAAGTTTCTTTAAACGTCGGAGCACATGCGCGCGCGTACAAAGGTATTGGGTCGAAATAGGCCTCGCGTGCCTACTAGGAGTATGATACCCAGCACAATTTAACATACTCGCAACACAATTTAACCTTCAAACAAAATATAAACCTAATTCATCGATTACACACACACACACACACACACAAACCCAACTACTTCCTTACATTTCTAAACTTTTAAGCTTTAAATCCTAACAATAACTACTAACACACACAAAAAAGAAAACATGGTTTCACTATTACTAGGTGCGGAAATAACCCTCGATGGGGTTTCGACTCAGTTATAGAGCGGCTTTACCATATCGGCCCCTTTGATGTAGGTTTTTATTAAAATGGTGCTATATGACCATTACCTTACCGTGCCTGAGTCGGCCGTTCGATTTATTGAGTCTACCCAAGTAAGTTACAAAATGGTAGTGGTATCCAATCTACGCGAACTACCCGTTTTATGGTACTTGGATAATTTTGAACTTACCCTTATGGCTAGAGCAGCCTGTTACAGTGTGGCATAAATAATGTGAGCGTGAGTCCCATAGTCCTCCTTTAACAAGGTACACTGGGAGATTGAGTCTGCGTTCGATCTAATGGGTTTGGAGACAAGTTTCACTACAGGATAGTTATGGTCGTGGTTCTCACGGCGAATTGGGGTTTTAATAGTAACTCCGTGGACGTTACGTTCTGGGGGAAGACTACTGGGGGTAGGGATACTCATAATATGCGTCTACCACCTGACTCGGTTTACCTGGGTGTAACTCATTTACACTTCCATCTTGCTCCATCGTCACCCCCATTTGGCTGGGTTCTCATCGTAGGTACTTTCTCAGGTGCACCTGTTTGTACCTCTTGCCTACTTCTTTCTTCATTCATAGTTGCCCCATTTGGCTTGGTTTTCCTCGTAGATACTTTCTTAGGTACACATGCTTGTATCTCTTCCCTACTCACTACTTCCTCCATCGTTACCCCAATTTGGCTGGGTTTTCATCGATGGTACTTTCCTAGGTCCAAGCCGGGATACAACCGCCTCGACCTCCATCTGTATTCTTCTTTCTTCTTCTTCTATTTTTATCTATACTCTTCTTTCTTCTGATTCTCATTCCCTCTTTATTCTTCTTTCCTCGGCTTCTCTTTCCGCTTTCGCTAGTTCTCTTTCCCGCTGTATTCTTATTTCTTCTGCTTGTCTTTTCAACTGTATTAATCTTTCGTTTGTTTTACTTCCCCTCGGTATTCTTTCTTATTCTTCTTCTATTTTCCACTGTATTCTTCTTTTTTCCATTTTTCTACCAAACTGTATTCTGGCCTCTTCGTCTTCTATTTTTGACTCTCTTCTTTCTTCTTCGTCTTCTATTCTCAGTTCTGCCCGGACGTAGTTAACCATATCTTTGCCTTCTAGTCCCAGAATTTAGCCTTGTTGGAAGAATTTTTTCGAACGAATCCATTTGGTGTTTGTCTGTCAACTTTTCACCGCTGTACGCTCAGGTACTTATGCAACCACTAACCAGGTAGCGCGCTGCCTAACTTCCCTTAATCCCAATACTTGGCTGATTGGGATACCACTCCAACAACAAATTAATTAATAACGTTGACAGGCTAATCACCACAAATTTATACACCGACTTTGTTATGTTTTAATCTTTCATCGAACGCTTAGCACACCTTTACTCTTCCTGAAGTGAATACAAGACAACCAACTATTACTGAGTTCTTCCAATACCCATAAAACCTGACACCAAATATTTATGTCGTAGTATCGGAAGCACCCCACACCTTGACACCAAATATTTATGTCGTGATATAGGAAGGACCGAGTGATGGAGGGAGTTCGTACATATGTGTTGTTTATGTACTACACCAAAAACCCCTCGGTGATTAATGTTATATCTCTCTAAGAGTGCTATATATGTGATTATTATTATCTTGATTATTACTGATTTAAACTTAGACGGTTACTTGTGCCATACTTAGCGTTTCGAGGATAGATTGATAAAAGTGTGAAAACAAACTAAAACTTTAATTAAAACAAAAATAAACATGAAGCAAAGAAATACTACACACTAAATACACAGAAATGACTTCAATAATTTTTAAGTAAGGCTTTCTAAATTGATCTCTCGAAATTATAGTGTCGGTCGACCCACCGCTCACTTTCCCCCCCAAAAAAATTAACGGCCTTTACCGACCGGATACTGGAGTTTAAATACCTTTGTCCCTCACGCGACAGGTCAATGAGCTACGTCACCTCAGGAATCTTGTTGTTTTGTTGACGCGTGCCTCGGCCAGATGGTTGATGCGGACGGAATAGTTTTTAAAGCCACAGAGGACTTTAGCTGTGGTTTGGGCTGAGCCCGGATAGGAGGGGGGGAGGGGTTTCTCTGACGAGAGTAATTTGAACTTGATTCTTAAATCAAGTTAACTTAAAGTTCGGTGTTAAGGTGTGTTCTTCACTATAGTTACCAAAACACCTTTTGTATATCATAACTTTGCAGTATTATTTATTTAAATTACATAGAGTGAATTCAGAATTTACTCTAATTTCCACAGTTATTAAATCAATTCATGTAAGTAATCTGAAGCTATATTTCTGATTATTGTTAAATTGCTAATGAATTGTCATATATTTTTTAGGAACCAGAAGATGAGCGCACAAGCTCGAAACGTTGTTTTGAATAAATGGATTTAGAAAAATGATTGGATAATTTTTCGTCATTGGCTTTATATATATATATATATATATATATATATATATATATATATATATATATATATATATATATATATATATATATATATATATATATATATATATATAAATATATATATATATATATATATATATATATATATATATATATATATATATATATATATATATATATATATATATATATATTCAATATAAAGCCAATGACGAAAAATAATCCAATCATTTTTCTAAATCCATTTATTCAAAACAACGTTTCAAGCTTGTGCGCTTATCTTCTAGTTCGTAGGAATATGTGACAATTTATTAAAAATTTCCTTTGGCAACTTTCTCTTCTTCTAACTTTTTTTTATTTCCTCTTGTAGATGATGGATCACTTGTCCTCTATTTATCTCTTTTAATTGAATGTGTTTGCTAAAATCAAACTAAATTGCTGAGCTTTCGATCTTATTCGATCATCTTCGGAGCGTTTTGATATGTTCTTGTCTCCTTAACCGATGTAATAAGTGGAGTGAGGATCTGACAGAATGAAAGAAAGTTCAAAGTTAAGGAAAGTTATGAAATGTGTGGTAGGTTTTCATAGGTGTTAAAATGTTTACTAGTTAGCCCTGGTGTTGAGGGCATCACTAGCATACTTTCTTCAGCATCAATTGAAACTAACGGAAAGTGAAAAGGCCAATATTACAGAGTGCTCTCTTTTTATTTCTTTGGTTACTCGCGTTTTTGGAATGAAGCCCATTTTGGAATTAATGCTCCTTTAAATGACATTCTGCTTCTTAAAACTTTGCAAAAATACCCAAATCAGACAATATCTAAAGAAGCAACCACAGCCCTTCACAGACACCTTTGGTATCTTTGGAGAACATCTTGTTGGTCTTGCATCTTTCAATCATAGAATTAATGCTGAGACCAAACAGAAGATGGTCTCCAATCTCCAACGTAATGAAAACACCAAAGTTGTTCGCCGATTGAATCTTACAAAAAACATCGAAGATTTGGACTTGAATGAACTGGTGAAGCCGTAAGGGTGTGTGGCTTATAATGTGGATAATAATATTAAGTAAAACGTTTTTAATAGTAATTAGCCTAGACAGTTTCAGGGGGCACCAGCCAAACTAAGAAATTACTTTGGCAATGAATTTGAGGTTGAAAGTGAATGAATGAGTTAAATGCAATTCTTCAGGAGGGATATAAATTATAAGTTTAGCAATAAATTTATTCGAGAAATAATTTTAATAAGTATATATATATATATATATATATATATATATATATATATATATATATATAAGTTAAGGGAATATAATATGAGGAGAGCGTAAGTTATGTCTTTTAAATTACAAAATTAAGAATTGTACATTACGACAATATGGTTTATGTAAACATGCAATGTCTGGTCAATGAAGAGAAAACTTAATAAGAGAGACTAAATAATGGCGATGAATGATTGTGGACAATTATTAAATAGCATTGGGCTATTGATTAATTAGAACTATGTGGTATGTAAATAGTTTGGGGATGAATTAATTCTAGCGTAACGAAGATTATACGATAATTGGTTTGAGAGTGTAGGAAGTTATATGATAATAATTTGGGATTAAGATAAATTTGTGCTAATGATTTGGAGTGAAAGGAAAATCTACACTAATGATTTGGAGTGAAGGAAAAATCTATACTAATGGTTAACGTGATTAATGGTTCTGGAAATGAAAAAAACACGCGATAATGAATTTGGTACAAAGGGGGAAAACAAATTACGTTCACATGGTGTATAGGAAATTTTGCCATTTTATACATTTCCTGATATTGCTCCATATATATATATATATATATATATATATATATATATATATATATATATATATATATATATATATATATATATATATATATATATAAATATAGATATATATATATATATATATATATATATATATATATATATATATATATATATATATATATATATACATATTGTTTGGGGAAATTTATTACATTTTGTAGGGGTTAAACCACTACAATACTCCCCCCCCCAAAAAAAATCGCTCTACACAAAAATTTACAATGAATTTTAGTTCATATATCGGCAGGGTCTACTTCAAGGCGTCCAGAACGTGTCACTGTGCCTTGTGGCTGAAACTGATTGCGGGCTGAATGATTGGTAGTGCCACTCGAGAGAGGCAAGAGACTGTCGCGAGCGAGGGCAGGCGGGGCGTTAGACATCTGTTCAGTACCTACCCGACTGGCATCAGTCCGTGGCTGAGTGTTGATAGGCTTTCCTGCTTGTGACGAGGGCTCCTGCAGCAAAAGGCGAAACGGCGGCAAGCGAGAAGGACAATTGGAGGGTGTAGGATTGGAAGTTGGAGAATTGGGTATTGGAGAGTTAGGTATGTAAGTTGGGGAAACCACTGGATCATTATTAGTCGAAGATAAGGGTAGTGACTGTTCCAGGTGAACAGCCTCTATAAAAGCTGGTTTCAGGCGATCAATGATAACGGTATCTTGCTTGGTGCCAAGCTGAAGAACAAAGAATTTAGGCTTCCTGAAGACGACGAGAAAGGGCCCGTCATAGACAGATTGCAAGTATGTGCGATTGGAATCGCGATGGACAAACACATGAGAGCAAGTTGCTATCTTCTTTGGCACGAAAGGTTTCTTATTAGCAGGCACTCTGGCGGCGGTCGGCTTTACCTCAGACATCGCCCGTAGTAAATAGTGTACGTATGCAGCAGGATGTATGTCGGAAGGAAGATGAGATTCAGCAGCAGAAAAGAATTGTCCTGGGATTAAATGTTTACATTTGTAGGGTTATAGCCCACTACAGTACCTCGAGAAGACAAAAACCAGCGTTTAAATACACGTGCAGCTTCTTGTGCAGTTGGAAGGACATCCACAACACGACCAGGACGAACATCACGGTCCATTCTTCTTAGTGAAATTTATTGAAGTAGCCCAAAGATTAAAGAAGATTTTAGCGTTCGGCTTTATTTTACTGAAATAAACAATTAAAGAACACAAGTATACAAATAAAATAATACATATAAGGCAAACTCTAACATAAGCACACCCAAATATAGGCACACGCACATTTCACCTAGGAGTCCAGTTAGTTGAGGAGCTGCAAGATCTTCATCTTCATACATTATCGTATATTTTCATACATTATCTATTTTACTTTTATTTAATATTTATACCTAACGAAAGAAACACAGGTTAGTTATGAGCTTAATTAATTATAACTTAATAAATTATAATGTACCCTCATTCTAGCTGCATACGTAAGGTACTTCTGGAAATGATACACGCTTCTATTGCAAATCACATAATATAACATAACATAACATAATTTCACGGATGACATAAGCCACAAGGGCCTATCAAAGGTCATCCGCATCCGTCAAATCCCACCCACATAATGCATCCATAGGATTTTGTCAGATCATGCATCTACAATATACAATTTAACAATCGATAGGATTATGTCCAACCATGCATTTACAATATATAATTTAAAGCCTCCATAGGAGTCTGTCAAAAAAAAAATCAAAGTCCCCCAAAATGTACAATAAAAAGAAACTGCATCTACAGGAATGAGTCAAGAAACATATCCACATACCAAAAAGTAAGAAATTAGCCCTTCATCCCCATATTATCATCCAATCTGCGCTTGAAAACATTCAAGTTTGGGCTGTTACAGTCTCAGGTGGCAAACTATTCCAATAATCCACCACTCTGTTAGTGAAAAATATTTTCTAACATCCAGTTTGCACCTCTGTTTTTTAATCTTTAAGGGGTGGCCTCTAGTTCTATTACTACCTTCTAACTCAAACATATACACTATACTATATATACATATATACTAATATATAGTGAATGTAAAGCACAGCTTTACATTTATCTAAGAATGATCAAAATTATAACAGTATTTTTCAATTACAATTCTCTCTTATTTTTTTATCAAACCAACCAAATCCTGTGTCTTAGACAGCATTGTGGCTGAAACATTATTAGCATTCAAGCATTGTTACAAAAAAAACGATAAAACGATAGAGCAATATCTGTGGCCTTCTATCAGAACAATAATGCTTCCACTGTGTGGAATTATATGAAGTGCGATCAATTTTACTTTAGTAAACGAATCTATGTATAAATATTTTGAAATTATGTTTATAGATGAAGAAAAAAAAGGACTTTGATTTGAGGTATTTAAGTCCTATAAGGTCTAATCCCAAATCCCTCACACAAACAAACTGTAAGCACAGGCATACCAAAACTCAAGAACTGGCTGCAACTGTAAAAAAAAAGAATAAAACCAACACAAGCACCCACCAGAATAAAAACAATTTCTAATCCAGCCAAAGTCATAGTGACCCCAAAAGGATATAAAAAGAATGGAGGATGTTCAGAGAAGATCTAAGCTGTTATCAGGATTTGGAGAGACTTGGGTGGACTACCCTTGAGAGAAGAAAGAGGGGGAAATATGATATGACTTTGTGTCTGAGCCCAAGGAGTTTTTTCAGTCTGCACAAGGGATTACTAGAGGTCATAACAGAAAACAGTAAACATGAAGATCGGCGTGTATGTTCATTCACCCGCACATGCATATTCATATGTGTTTCATTAAATAAAAAAGTTAATAAAATGTTAGAACGTTATTCTATAAACAATTATGATTATATAGTGGGTAAATATTATGATTGGTGGTGCGAATGATGGGATATAACTATTTTATCCGTGTTCCAATATGTTTTGGTAAATATCTAGTTTTGTGGCTCGAACGATGGGACATACTATTTTGTCTGTGTTCCAAAATGTGGTAAATATGTAGATTATCGGCGCGAACGATGGGACGTACTATTTCGTCCGTGTTCCAAAATGTTTCACGTTTTTAGAGTACATTTAAGTTGACTGCTTGTGTGGGGGTAAACACAATGGGGGGACTACACTACGATGATCCTGAGTTTCATTAAATTGGGGGGGGGTCTGGGGGGCACAGCCCCCCAGTATATAATCCTAATTGTTTATAGAATAATAATTCGAAAAGGACTCAAACGCGCATGAATATTCCGACACGAGTGAACGATAATATTTACACACAAATTTTTTTTCGGCCGGGCCGCTAATCTACATATTTACCCAAAATGTTTTATATTTTTTGAGTAAATTTATTGGGACTGCTCGTGTGGGGGTAAACATAATGGGGGACCACCCTACGATGATCCTAAGTTTCAATTAATTGGGTGGGGTCTAGGGGGAACAGCCCCCAGTATATAATCCTAATTGTTTATAGAATAATGTTCTAATGTTTACAAAAGTGAATGATTTAACCAAAAATGGTGTAAGTAAACAGCGTTTTTCGTTTGTTTAATTTCGGGCATTTTTTTTTACAAAAACAATGGCATTGGCTATATTTCAAATAGGACTCAAATGCGTATGAATATTCAGGCAGGGATGATCGAAATATAAACACAAAAATAAACACTGTTTTTTGATCTGGAGAAGGCATATGATACCCCATGGTGATACAGTATCATGCAGACTCTCCACATGATCGGGGTGAGGGGACGCCTCTCAGTCTTTATATCTGAATTTTTGTGAGATTGTCGATTCCGCATATGGGTCGGGGGAGCTCTCTCCGGCCCAAAGGAACAGGAAGAAGGTGTCCCGCAGGGAAGTTTCCTCAGTGTCACACTCTTTGCCTTGAGCATCAATGGCATCACCTCCGTACTGCCGGAAGATGTTCTCGCTACTTATCTTTTGGTACTGCCCAGATGCCAACTCTGGAGTATCGACTCCAACAGGCATTGAACCGCGTCTCTATGCTGAAGCGCAGTTTTCTTTCCCCAAGACTAAGATGGTGCACTTCTGCAGCCATCCACGGCTCCACCCCTACCCAGATTTGTTTCTTAATGGGGGTGCGCATGGATGTGGTGGAGTCGCACCGTTTCCTTGGTCTTGTATTCGCCTGACGCCTCACCTGGGAGGCTCATATTCGCAGCCTTAGGGTCTGTTGTACCCGCGCCATGGATATTCTCCGTTCTGTGACATTCAGCGCTTGGGGCGCTGATAGGGCTACTGCCCTACTTTTTTATCAATCCTTTGTTTGTTCGAAGCTCGACTATGGATGCGAGGTTTATGCATCTGCAGCCGAGCGTTTATTGCGGAAGGTAGATTCAATCCACCACACCGGCCTTCGCCTTGCGACCGCTGCCTTCCGCACTTCCCCCATTGAGAGTCTGTTGGTCGATGCTGGGGAGATGCCACTCGCTCTGTGCCCCGTGTAGTGCATCACTCGCCTGTACACGCGAGCCCGGCGCCTCCCTCAGTCGCCGGGCATTCGCAGCTGATCTCGATGGTGCCTATGCTGCAGTGGCTAAGGCTAATGGTGTGGCCACCAACTTACTGAAATCCACAGATTATCAATCAGTTAATGACCAGTGGGTAGAGATTAGCGGCGGCAACCCAGAATGCATGGGATCTCGTCACTTTTGGAAAATTCTTCATAAAAAAGAGCGTTGGCGAGATACCCGTCCATATGTTCCTCTCTCTCCATAGTGGGGAACATTGGCTCTCGTATGGCGCCACACTCTTTCTATATTTTGCGTGTTGGCATCAGTTTCTAGATCTACAAAATTCTGGGAGTGGTGGACGGTTAGATGTTCATATTCTTCAGGTGACAAATTGGACTAGGCTGCCCATCCTTCTGATACATAAGAACATAAGAAAAGAAGGAGACTGCAAAAGACCATTCATGGCCTACACTTGGCAGCTCCTGTTCCATTCAACACACAAAAGATTTCTTACCAGAGAAAAGTCATCAACATTGTCACCCTTAACAGGAGTTCGTCAGATCTAATCTACAATATACATAAAATGCATCCAGAGGATTATGTCCATTCATGCAACCGCAAAATATAATCTTCCCACTCCTTAGAAAAATATATACATATGTACATAAAAAAAAGTCAGTCCCATCTAGCAGCTTCATCCATATATTTATCTAATCTATTCTTAAAACTACCCAGAGAGGAGGCTTCTATCACATGCCTAGTGAGCCTATTCCATTCATCTACCACACGATTTGTAAACCAATTCCTCCCAATCTCCTTCCTAAACCTATACTTATCAAGCTTAAACCCATTGCTACGTGTCCTGTCATGTTCACTAAGTATAAGAACCTTACCCAGATCCCCTTTATTATATCCTTTTACCCATTTGAAGACTTCAATCAATTCCCCTCTGACTCTTCTCCTTTCCAATGTATGTAGATTTAGTTTTCTGAGCCTTTCACCATAAGGTAAGTTCCTTAGCCCACCAATCATCTTTGTCATCCTTCTCTGCACAGACTCAAGCAAATCAATATCCTTCCTATAATATGGTGACCAAAATTGTACTGCATAGTCTAGATGAGGCCTAACTAGCGCCAGATACAGTTTTAGAATGACTTCAGCACTCTTATTGCTTACACTCCTCTTGATGAATCCCAATATCCTATTAGCTTTATTCTTAGCATTTAGACATTGCTTTCTAGGACGAAGGTCTGAACTTACCAAAATACCCAAGTCTCTCTCACAATCAGTCCTCCCTAAAATTCTGCCATTTAATTTATAACTATTCAATGGATTATTTCTACCTATACTAAGTACACTACATTTGTCTATGTTAAACTTCATTTGCCATTTCTCGGCCCAATTGGACAGAATGGTCAATTCCTCCTGCATTACAACAGCATCAGAATCAGCCCTAATGGCCCTACCTAGCTTAGTATCATCAGCAAATTTACTCAGGTCACTACTTATACCTATGTCAAGATCATTAATATAAATTAAGAATAGCAAGGGACCCAAAACAGATCCTTGAGGAACTCCACTGCTAACACACCCCCACTCAGATTTAACTCCATCTATACTAACTCTTTGCTGTCTGTCACTAAGCCATGACTGAATCCACCTAAATATACTGCCATCGATCCCGTGTGCTTTAACTTTGCTCAGAAGTCGTAAGTGTGGCACTCGATCAAAAGCCTTACTAAAGTCCAAGTATAAAATATCATAGTTTTCATCATTATCTGCTGCTTCATACACCTTACTATAAAAAGACAGCAAATTAGTCAGACAGGATTTACCCTTACTAAAGCCATGCTGTGATTCTTTTAATAACTTATGCTTATCCAAGTGATCTCTAATATTCCTTGCTATAATAGATTCCATCATTTTCCCTACCACTGATGTCAAACTTACTGGTCTGTAATTAGACATATTTGTTTTATCCCCTTTCTTAAATATAGGTATCACATTGGCTTTCTTCCATGCCACTGGCACAATGCCACTCTCCAATGATTTTCTAAAGATGCATGCTAGGGGCTCACTTAACACATCCTTACATTCTTTCAAAATTCTAGGAAAGAGCTCATCAGGACCGGGTGCTTTACTACTTTTGATTTTATCAATTTCCTTTGTCACTATCTCCTTTGTGATCAATATATCCTTTAATTTCTCTTCATCATTACCCCGAAAGATCATTGACACCTCAGGTATATTTAGAGTATCCTCCTGTGTAAATACTGAGAGAAAAAAGTCATTTAGCATTCCAGCCATTGAGTCCCTATCACTCACTAATTGTCCATTGGAATCTATAAGTGGGCCTATTTTATCTCTAACCTTAGTTTTGTATAATTGATAAAAACTTTTAGGATCTTCCTTTGCCCTATTTGCCACTTTAATTTCATAATTTCTCCTTGCTACTCTAACTAACTTTTTAACATCTCTTGCTAGTTCATTATATCTCTGCCTTAAGTGATCCTCTCCATTTTTTATTTTCCTATAAATGCCCTTTTTAATGCTAATATAATGCTTAATTTTATCTGTCATCCATTTTGGGTCATTATTTTTAGTCCTAATCTCCTTATATGGAATGTTAATCATCTGACCTGTAATTAATTGCTCAATTATTCTTTCATACTCCTCTTCAATTGTAATCTCTTCCTCCTGGTGATTATTTTCTCCACTAACTGATATCATTGAATCTATTCCTGAATTGATTTCATTGCCTGGTTTCTGTACAACTGCCTCCAGGTAAGTCCTGAGCCCATTATAATTTGCTCTTCTAAAGTCAGGAATTTTAACATTGTTCATGCTACTATCAATACCATTCCATTTCATCTTGAATCTAATTTCACAATGGTCACTATTACCCAAATTTCCTCCAATCTCAGTATCCTTAATAACTTCTTCCCTATTTGTCAGAACTAAATCCAGTATATTATTACCTCTAGTGGGTTCGTTAATAATCTGCCTCAGAAAATTATCTTGGACAACATTCAAAAATTCCTCAGCCTCCTGATCACCCACAAGAGCTTCCCAGTCTATATTTCTGTAATTAAAATCGCCCATTATACACACATGCTTACTTCTACATGCCCGTTCAATCTCCTGCCACAGAAGATTTGAAGCTTCCTTACTAAGATTTGGTGGTCTGTATAATAATCCTAAGACAAGCTTGTTTTTACCTTCCTTTACATTTAGCCATAATGACTCTGTGTTATCATCTAATTTAATTGTACTGTTTACACAACACTGGAGATTATCTTTAATATAAATAATAATCCCTCCTCCTCTCTTCCTATTCCTATCTGTATGGAACATGTTAAAGCCCTCAAGTGATTACCTGCCAAATCAAGCCATGACTCTGTTATCGCAATTATATCAAAATTCTCTTCACTTGCTAACGCTCTTAAGAGATCTATCTTATTCCTTATACTCCGACCATTTGTGTAGTATATTTTTAAGGTTTTTTTATTATTCCCATCTTCATTGCATTGTGCTTTTTTATTCCTAGTTATCTGCTCATTCACTTGTGCATTAGTCCCCCTATAACGCATCAGTATGCCCTCTCCCCTAGCTATTCCTCTATCACTGCATCCCTTCCATTTCCTACACCTGCCCTCTATTCCTGTTATTCCCTTACCTCTAACAGCTTCTAGTTTCCCACCCGTAAGGACCTAATCACACTATCCAGCTCCCCCCATAGAACCTCAACACCTGCCCGACTAAGATGGAGCCCATCCATCGCATACAACCTCCTATTCCCGTAAAACCCTCCCCAGACATCTACAAACACCAATCCTAGCTCCTCACACAGTCCTTTCACAAATTCATTCAAACCAATTGCACGCGACAACCATTCTACCCCCACATCCAATCTCGGAAGCACACCAGAAACAACACCTTTTACCCTGCTTTTACTCATCCTTTCAACTAACCTTTTATACTGCTCACGTAACTCACATGTACCCACCTTCTTTACATCATTCACTCCCACATGCGTAATCACAACTGCATCCCTCTCACACCCAGAAACCAGCCTATCATACCTCTCACAAACATCACTTACACCAGCACCCGGCAGACAAACTCTCATTCCCTTCCACTTGCTATCACTCAACTTCCTATCTAAATACCTAATCTGAGAGTCACCCATCACTAGCACCTCAGTCATTCTCCTATTCTGTCTTGGCCTAACATTACCCTCCCTCCTGCTCTCAGTCACGCTACCACCCATCCTGCTTTCATCCACAATCACACCAGGCAAATCACTTTCACACTCTTCCTCTCTCAGGACATTGAATCTGTTAGTCAACCTAACAGGTTCTATGTCCCTCTCATTCACACACCTAACCTGTCCTAACTTATCTATCCTATCCATTTTCACCCACCATTCATCATCACTCACAACTTCCACACGGTTCCCAGTCCTAGCCCTATCTTCCACCCTCTTAGCACTAATCTCACCCTTCAATCGCACACTTGCATCTCTTCTCACCTCAAACACCAAATCATTCAACCTCTTACATTCCCCACTCAACCTCCTAACCTCCCCTTCCAGAAAACACACACGGCATTCAGTTACATTCACTCTCCTTTCAACTCCACATGCATCACACACCACATACACACTACTTTCAAACGGCATGCTCTCACCATCTATACAAAAAGCCATACTCTCAGAAATTTACTAATGAAAAAGTTAACACTCACCAAAAAAAAAAAATTCTTGCTCAGGATTGCTGCCAGTTATCTTCCCCAAAAGTATTAATCACTAATGTATTTATTATACAGTGATTGATGTATTAAATAAATACAAGAAAAATTACACACCCAAATCAGTATTATATCCCAATCTTACAATGAGAATCAGGAGCTCCTGTAAGACAACCTTCCAGAACAAAGCCAGACAGCCAACTGTTGTTCCAGCAAAATCTACTTTTTTATTGCCACCAGGAGGGTTTCACGATTTCAATTTTTGATCGAAACAATGAAAATTTTCTTTCATTCACATTTGAAACCTCCAAAATCCCACTGCCCTTCTACTACACAAACGCGGTTATATTTGCGTTTGCCAAATTTTGACTTTTTTGACCTCCAAAGAGTGAAGAAAAAGTTTCAAGATAATGTAAAAGAACTTCCCAGCAAGAGCTAAACCAATTGATGAGGGTTTTTTCACAAATGTCCTTATGTTTGGTTATTCCACTAATGCATATCTGATTAATGCTGAACCAAAACACCACCATGACAATGTTCTTGAAAGAGAGGCATGACCCCGCAAAAAAGTTGCTTTTTGAGTGGTTGATTTATATTTCTATCATTAACTTTTACCGTCTGTGCCAATAAAAGATTCGTCACACCTGAAGACCCAATTTTTGTTCATTGTAAGTTCTGCTTTACAAGTGGGACACCCGTTTAGGTTTTAAAAGGCCATGGGTAGTGGCACACCCACCATGGACCAATGTAGGATTAAAGTATAAATCTTGGTGGTATGTTGTCTGAGAGAGTACACATTTTTTACACATCAAAAAGTTCCAGCTAAGCTCCGAAAGGCCAAAACTAGGGCAAATTCAAGTTAGCTTTTGACCAACAAGCAACTCAGTCTCAAAAAAGATATTTTGATCTCCAAGGCTATTTGACATGCTCTTTTCGATGAGACAAAGAAAGAAAGAAAGAAAGAGGATCAAAAACTGGCATGATGGTTAAATAACTGATTTAACATGGGTCATTTTTCGTAATTTTCTGTCTGTGACCAACTTTGATAGGGGCTAATGTAGAGATTATTTGACCTAGAAACTTCCAATTTGGCATACAGACTAAAAAGTTAGATGCTACTCCAGGAAAAAAATTTGGTATCATATAACCCCAATGTTTAGGAAATATAGGTAATTCTTTTGCATTTTAAATCTCAGTTTGTGAGGAAACTAAGCCACCTGGGTTGAAACTGATTTGATTTTTGAAAACCTTGCAAAAAAAGTAGGCCAGACTAGTCATTTTCAGTACCTCAAAGCATATGGCAACTGAGTAAAGGCCCCCTAAAAATGCCTCCATGTAACTGCATCCTGGTTCTGGTGTTTGGGGTCAAAAACAGGGGTACTGTATCTTGGAAACTATAGCAGCTACAGAGCTAAAGTTTTGCACAGGTCTGTTTTGGCCAATACTAACATGTACCAGATTTCATCAAAATCTGAGATGGTGAGGTGGGGAGCATTGGACCACTTGACATGGAATGACCCCAATAAGACTTTCCAGCTGTGGATTCAGCCAAGTATTCCTGAAATCTATGCAATGTTGAATTGCAAATAACTACAGACAGGTGATAGCAAGCCCAGATCTACTCCACATACTCAAATAGTCTGTGCCCTAAATATACATGGATGGCTTTCTTGAACAAATCCAAAGACCCAGAGAAACAACATCATCTAGAAGAGAATTCCAATCATTTATGCATCTCAAACTAAACGACCTGTGGCGAGACTCTAATGTGCTCACAACATGAGCAATTTTAAAAACCTGTGTCCTCTTGTGCCAATTCTAGGAGAGAGGACAAAAATTTCATTAGGAGATATTCCACATGATTAAATATCTTCCAATATTTAATAATGTCAGCTCTCAATAGCCTTCCTTTTACTGAATAAAGATTCAGGGCAAGTAATCTGTTACCATAAGATAAGTCAGAGAGACCATCAATCTGCTTTGCCACCTTCTCTGCACAGATTCAAGTAGCCGCAGATCACCCAAATATCCGGTGTTCCATACACAGGAAGCAAAGTCCAACATAGGTCTAAGATGTGACAGGTAGAGCGCCATCATAAATTCACTAGATTGACACAGAATAGAGTCCAGTATGTTAGCTGACAATCCTGCTGCCTTGTTAACAATCTGGCGCACATGGGTATGGAACTTCAAGTCATTGCTCACAGTTACACCAAGATCCTTAGCTCTTTCAGCATAGTTCATATCCACACCATCAAGTTTATACTACCTCTTCCTCTCGCATGGTGAGCCCAACATCCCTCAATAAGTCCTTGAAGGTGACAGCGCATTGTCCGACCAACAGTGCCCAGTGTTCTGCCTCTGGGAAGCATACAGCCATTCCGTGAGGGTCTTCTCTTCAAGGAGGTCCCCTGCATCTCCTCCAAGCTAGGCCTAGAGGGCACATTTCTTCAATGGAATTGCCAAAGACTCGGGGCCAACTGGGAGGAGCTGTGGAGACTCATCCTGTTTTCCCTTAGCTATCGTTTTGAAGGAGACAATGCTGAGGGTGTCTTCCTGCCCACCCTTGAGGGGTATAAGGGTTTTGCGACCACCACCAGGGAATGGGAACCGGGCAGGAGGATGCACCATTTACACCTGGCATGATGTCTCCATTCTTCTCTTCACTTTAGATACCTCATTTCAGGCAGTGGCTGTAGATATTGATGTGAGGATGATTCCAACATTATCTGCATGCAGCAGGGTCTGTTGTCTGTGAATGACCTGTGGTGACACTGAAGAAATAGCATCACTTAATAGATTGAGATTGGAACAAGCAGTTGATGCTGGGATTCTCTGTCCAACTGCACTGATTTGCACTTTAAGGAGCTGACTGTTCTTCACACTTTATAGCCCTATATGTTCAAGCATCTTCTTTGGGGTCTTCCAGTCAGTCAGATGGCATAGTTGCTGGTACCCTGACATTACAAAGACAGAGCTACAGTGAAACTCGGCGATTGTACAAAATACAGGTCACAATAGACCCTGCACTCCATACCAGGATTGCAAGGAAGATTGATAGTACCTGTGGCATAAGCAATACTGGTCACAAGTCAAATATATATACCTTGCAGTGTTGGTAGGAAAGTAGGTGAAATTTGGAAAACTTTTCACCTGAAGGCTAGTTATTTGCTAGCAAATGCTGTTAATAAGAAATTAGATTCAAAGTGGAATGTGCAGGTGAGAAAGAATGGTGTGGTAGACAATGTCTTTAAAACGGAGGGTGCAGATGTTTATGCGATGTTCAATAAACATGAAAGTGAAGGAAGAGTTTGTTTGGGATGAAGCATGATCTGGTCTATATCAGAGTGGTGAGAATAAAGAGGGCATTGCAGTGATTTTTGACTGATGTAGCATGATGCATTGGCGTGAGTTTGATATTTATGTAGATGAGATTTTCAGGGGGTAAAAGTGAGTGTGGTTGTAGTGTATGGGCCCTGCAATGATGGAAGTGAATCTCAGAAAGAGGTTCCTGAATGATTTGGGTAGAGTAGTACTTTCTTTTCTACTGCTTCATTTTCTTTCTACTGGCTTGTGATTTATTCCCTCGCTTCAAGCTTTTCAGCCTTTCATCCCCTGCAACATAGGGGCCTGCTGCCTTGCAGGGTTTTCCTTTTTAGGAGGAGACTGATTATAAACCTCCTGCTGCCTTGTAGGATTTTCCTTTTTAGAAGAAGGAAACTGATCACAACCCTCCTGCTTCCTTGCAGGATTTTCCTTTTTAGGAGACTGATCATAAAAGCTCCTGCTGCCTTGTAGGATTTTCCTTTTTATGAGAAGGAAACATTGTAAAACCTCCTGCTGCCCTGTAGGCTACAGCCTTCTTAGGCAAAGGCTAGGTCCTCAGCCAAGACCTAGGGTGGGTGTCAGCAAGGGCATGCAGCCCATGAAAGTTTGCCACTGCTACCTATTTGGTGACTTAAGGGGGGTGAATAGTTAGGGCCTGAACCTAGGAGTAGTGCCCTAGGAGGTTGCCCTATCAGTCGGTGAAAAATGGCGAGATAGTTACAGTGCCATGTGCAGGCATGGACAGGTATCCCTGATACGTCCGCAGGTTAAGGCTTATGAGAATTGTACTGAACTAGAAAGGCGTAAACCTAGATAAAAATCACATAATCAACAAGAACAAAAAATGAGGCTGAGAATTGCTAGTTGGAATGTGGGTAGTTTGAAGGGTAGACAGGGGGGAGATGGTTGAGACCTTATCACGGAGAAACTTGGACAAGAACATAGATGGAGGGGTTCAGTGAGAATGATTGTGGGAAAGGAATCAAGATATAAACTGTTTTGTATGGGAAATGCTAACGGTTATGGCAGTGTTAGAGTTCTATTAGCAGAGAAATGGAAAGAGTGTTATTTGTGTGAATAGAATTAATGCCAGGATATTGGTGTTAAAGTTAAATTTCGATAAAGCAATCAGTGCATGTATGGCATATGCTTTAGTGATCTTGGGAGGAGAACTGAATGGACATGTAGGGGCGGAGGCACTGTAGTACGAAGGAGTGCATGGAGGTTTTGGATTTGGCACTAGAAATGTGGAAGGGTAAGCAAATTCTGGAATTTGGGGAAGCAATGGACATTGTGGTTTTTAATACCCTGTCAGAAAAGAGAGAAGCAAACTGGTCACATATACATCTGGAGACAGCAGTAGTCAGATAGCCTATTTTATGGTTAGAAGAAGAAGAGAGAAAATTAGTGAAAGATGTTGAAGTTATACCCAGTGAAGTGTGTGTACAGCAACATAAGTTACTGGTGTGTGACCTTTGGTTAGGGAAATTGCAGGCCAAGAGAAGGGTGTTTTTGCCTGGGAGGAAGTGTGGAAGCTTAAAAATCAGTAAGTGAGGGAGGCTCTTTATTAGGAGTTCGGTACACTAGCAGCAGAAAATAGAGTGACTGACGGAAGTGTGAGTGAGCAGTATGAGAGACAGAGATAACCTTCTAAAAGCCACTGAACAGGTTTGTGCATGGTCAAGAGGTCCACCTAGACACAAGGCATTTTGGTGTCATACTTGGCAGTGAAAAGAAGGGCAAGTCGGGAAGTGTATAGGGCTAAGTCAAAGGCCCAAAAACCTCCTCTTGAGAGTCTCACTGGTGATGAGGGCAGAAAAAAAGTGTTTAAAATGGCTAGGCAGATGAAAAAGGAAAATAGTATTATAGCAGATGAACAGTGCATTAAAAATGATGATGGCAGAGTTGTGGTTGGGCAGGATGATATAAAAAAGGCTTGAAGGTAGCACTATAATCATTTATTAAACATAGAATTTGACTGGGACAGGTGACGTGGATTCCTCAGAACCTGTGGCTGGACCGTGGCCATCAATTGAGGACAAAATGGTGAGCAGAGCCATCAATCACATGCCAGAAGGTAAGGCAGTGGGTGTTTCTGAGATAAATGTTGAGCTGTTGAAAACCTCTGGAGATATTAGTGTGTGGTTGGTCACATACCTTATAAATGCTGTCATATATTAATGTGCTGTGCCAGAAGACTGGCTGAAGATTGTGAATGTGTATAAGGGTAAAGGTGATGTACTAGAAAGGGGTAGCTACAGAGGCATAAAGCTCCTCGATCATGTTATCAAAGTTGAGTGTGTTGTAGAAGAGATGATTAGGGAAAGGATAAACTTTGATGACATGGAGTTTGGGTTCCTGCCTGGAAAAGGAACCATGGATGCTATATTTATAGTTAGACAGCTTCAGGAGAAATACATCGCTAGGAAAAAAGCATTGTATTATATTTTTTTGTTGACCTGGAAAAGGCTTTTGATAGGGTACCAAGACATCTGGTGAGGTGGGCAATGAGAAAATTTGGGATTTTGGATTGGTTGGTTAAGGTGGTCATGGCTATGTACAAAGGTTCGACAACCCAGGTGAGGGTAAATGGAGAATTGAGTGATGACTTCTCTGTCAAGGTTGGTGTGCATCAGGGATGCATTTTGAGTCTCTTGCTCTTTGAGTCTCTTGCTCTTTGTTATGGTTCTGGAAGTGCTGTCACAGGATTGTCATTAGAGTTGTTGTACGCTTATGACCAAGTGCTGATTGCCGAGGATGAGAGGATAGCACTTGAGAAGTTCAGGTTGTGGAGGCAAGGGATGAATTCCATGGGGCTAAAAGTGAATTTGGATAAAACAAAGATGATAATTTCAAGAGTTGGTAGTGGTAATGACATCATTGAAGGTATGTGGCTATGTGCAGTCTGTCATAGAGGGGTAGGGAATAACTTTATCTTGTGTAATAGATGTGGTTTGTGTGTGCATAAAAGTTATAGTGGTATCAGGGGTAGGCTGCAGAATGATGGAGAGTTTCAGTGCCCTGTGTGTAGAGGACAGGAGACAGGAGAGTATTGTATTTGATGGTGTATCGCTTGAATGTGTAGAGGAGTTTTGCTATCTGGGAGATGTGAGGGGGAGGTGCTGGGGTGAGTTCTGTAGCAACGGTTGGAAGTGGTTGGAAACGGTTCAGAGAGCTGCTTCCTCTCTTGGCATCTTTGGAATCAGGAGGTAAAACCACCTTAGAAACCGTAAAAACATTTAAAGAAACAAAACTAGTGTTACCAACTGTTATTAGTTATTACCTGATAATTATATATAGTCCTTATATATTAATAGTTGAGTGATTTATTTGTAGTTTTGTTAGCTTATAGTAATTTTGCTAACCTATCAGTTTTATCCCCTGGATGGAAACTAGTTTCATAATCAATTATAATAGGTTATGTGAAAATACTATAATGATGTACCGATTCCACATTTTGGCTGATGCTGGTGCAGATTTGTTAAAAAAAAGAGGCCAGTGCTGATGCCTAGGTTTGGTAAATTTTCAAATCATTCGGTAAAGCTCAACTATTATAGTCACTTATAATAATTTCCAACCTTGCCTCTGCCTATCAGCATGGAGAATGCATCAACCAAATGATGCTCATTTAGGTTGGTCAAGCAAATTAGCAGAAAATATAAATTATGTTTTTTGCATGCTCTTTGTAATATAAAAAAACCCCTTTTCTACTGCTTGAGGAATGTAAAAGATTATAAAAAGTTATAAATTTTGCAATAATAACCTCAATGTGAAACATAGAACTCATTCAATTTGCGATACAAGTGCCACTGATCACCATTTTTGTATTACAAATTTTTCTAAAATGATTGGTGAAAAAAGTCTGTGACAACTTTTATTTATCATTCACTTTAATCGCTGGAAATTCTTCTAACACTTTATTCAACAACAATTCTAAACATTTTTAATAGAAAAAATATTAAGTGAGAGTTGATGAAACTTTTATAGTAATATGAAAATAAATGTAGGCAAGTGATGATAAAATCTCATAATGGTAGAGTACTACTGTGAAGAAATTAAAATTAAAATTTCAGTAAATATATATAGATTTTTTTTACTACCAAAAATATTAAGAGATAAAATGTTAATTGGTATAAAGACGAGGCAAATCACAAAAAAATATGCCGGTGCCAATCCAGCCTAGAAAATAGACTGGATTTTATATTGCTGCTGGTTTGCATGGTATTAATGTTTGTCATTTTAACATCGCAGGTGCAAATCTATAATACGCTTATGCATATCTATTCTGTTTTAATCAGAAAATTTTGATATTCCTTGATACTTCTCAATTTTTAATATTTGAAGATGGGAGTTCCAGCATTTTTCCGGTGGCTCTCAAGAAGATATCCATCCGTAATAATAGAATGCGTTGAGGAAGAGGTAAGCTTAGCTGTGCTGGTTAAAATTTGTATATGCCTTGATATTTACATGAGAAAATATTGAGGAAAATGTCATTAGGGTTTACCTAGATTATCTTTGTTGTATCCTATCATTCAAAATAGGCATTATCAATTTAGTTGCTCAGCATTTCTTCTCTAAATCGCCCTCTGCAAAATTACAAATGGTACATGTTATTATAAGTAATTAAAATAAAATACTTAAATCCTTTTTTATAAATCAAATAATATATCATTTTAATTGAAAAGAATCATTCTATTGATATAATTAAAAAAATATTAATAACCTTATACCTATTTATAATTGATAATTATAAATGATTGATGACATCACCTTATAGCTGGCTGACCATGGGGCGGTCAAGGGGCCTCAAGACTCAGCCCTACACTCTTCATCACGTTCGACTGTGACAAACTCCCTGAGTCAGTGTGTTCGGTTGGTATCGCTTCCGCGTGAAGGCATTCGTGTCACTGCAGCAGAAGTGCTACTACTGTCACTGCTTCAGCCATACTAATCGCTCTTGTATATGCATAAAGTTGTGATTACCTGAAGTCTGTGCAAGTTGCTCCAAGGCCGCACAGGATAAGTCCACTTCATGTGTGGCCAAGGTGTCAATTGCGGAGAGCGGTGTCCCGCTTCTTCAAGGCAATGTGATGCATATCTCCTTGAGAAATCCTGACTATTCAGGCCCAGGATCATCTCTCATTTCGCAAGGTTAAGGACTTGGTCCTGGCCTGAATGTTAAGAAAGACACCCTCTGCCCCTGGCCCCTCAAGGCCTACAAGCATGGTTGTTTCCGTGCCCATTTGGAATTGTTCTGCGGGTTCTACCCACCCCTAGCACTCCCTTGGTAAAGCTGGCAGCACAAAGTGTTCACACCAAGCCCTGGCTAAAACCAGGGCTTCCCTCCCTTTTCCCAGTGTGACCATTTTGTGTAAGGCAAAACTGCCGCACTCCTCCACCGATTTGTTAGATGGTTGTGAGGCCCTCTTCCAGGATTCCTAAAGCTGCCCCCAGAAAGGAGGACAGCACTAAAGGAGCTTCGGCTCCTTTTCCCACTCCCAGTGGTAGGCTGGGTGCCTCGGAGATGGTGGATCCTCCAAAATAGGGATTCCCGCCTCTGAAGCCGCCCCACTCACTTAAGGTTTTGAGGCTGAGGGAGTAAAGGACTGACATGGCGAGCCCAACCTCACCCGATAAGTCTTCAAAGGCGACTGCCTTCAGCGCATTGGCCGGCTAACAGTGCCTGGAATTAGGCCTCCGGGAAGCGTACAGCTATTCCCATGTTGGTCTTGTCTTTGAAGAGGGCGACTGCATCTCCTCTGAGTCTGGCCCGGAGGGCATATTCCTTCAATGTAATTGCCATGGATTCTGGGCCAACTGGTAGGAGCTGTGGAGGCGCGTGCCCCTGCCCCTGCCCACCCTCCACGGGATGGGTGCTGGGCAGGAGGATGTGCGATTTACACCTGGCATGATGTCTCTGTTCTTCTCCTTACTTTAGATATCTTCTTTCAGGCAGTAGCTGTGCAGCTGCACCTTGATAGGAGGTATACTGTTATTTCCATGTACATTCCACTGTCAGCTGACTTCAATGCGAGGGAATTCAGCCACATTATGGCACAGTTGCCAAGGCCCTCTCTCTTGTTCGGAGATCTGAACGGTAGTGACCTCCTCTGTAGAGACTACTTGATTAATCCTCAGGGTCAAGTCCTTGTTGAGCTGGAGATAGGTGTCCTAAATGTGGATGAGTTTACACATCACTGCTTGAGAACTGCTTAATTTTTCTGTCTTGATCTATCTTTGTGCTCTCATGATGCACAGCTTGATTTGGCGGGGGGTCGATGACCACAGTAGTAATCACTTTCCCAATGCTTAGCGTGGTGCGGTGGTCCGCATTTCTTTATATCAGTCTAGGAGTTTACGTCGGTAATGAGGCTGTTGAGTTCTTCTCCGGCAACCTCATCGCCGTGAGCCTAACTACTTTTCTTAGAATGTCTGGCCATTTGCACACCCAGTGCACCCGTGGTGGTGAGATGGCCCTCAAACAGTAGTGTTAGGCCTACGTGCGCTATAAGTGCTGTAGCGGGTAGAAAATCTATTCTAACCCTAATCGATCCAACCCGCTTCCTACACTAATTCAGATGTGAGAAATCAAAGGAGAATGAAACGGATTGTATGCACAGTCCTTTTACTTACAAAAAACCCCATTAATATTCACAAAATATGGGTAAATATGCACACACAAAAATATATATATAGCTATTTTCTTATAAACACAATATTATCTGATGAATATCAATCAAAATTGATATAAACAACATTTAATTACTATATATGCAAAAGAGATAGCCTAAGTCTAGCAACAACAAAATATCTGCCAGGGTAATATCCACCAACCTATCACACAGTAGACAAGAAGTCACTAACAGGAGGCCCTAAGTAAACAAGCGGCCTAAGCAGACAAGAGGATAAAAAAAAGAAAAGCGCTTACATTTACCCAGGTGGGTATTGGGATCTCCGGGCTTGTAATTGTAGTAATTTGGTCACTTCTTGTAGCTATCAAAGCCCGCTCTGTCCTGGCGGGACTTACAATCTCTCCTTGCGTATCTGAACCCTACAATCTCTGCCACTCCTTACAAATAGTGGCGATTAAGTCTACTGGAGTGTTTTTTTTTTATTTTGACAAACTATCATTTAGTTTGTTAGCTATATAATGATATATGAAACTAAGTCTTATAGTGGCCTGGCAAATTACAATATCAAATTTAAATAGCTGGGGGAGAGAAAAAAAAGATTTGACAAACATGAAAATCAATTTATATTACTGTACAAAAAAACAACCAAAAACAAACCCATTCCCATTCACACCACACATTTTTACAGAGGGAAGGAGAGGGTATTGGGAAAAGGGTGGGAGAATGGCTATTCACACACACACACACACTCACATTCACTCCACCACAGTGCCCCCCACCGAGTTCACTGCCGGTGAATTTTGTTGTTCAGGTATATTTTGAACCAGGCCTGCTGATCTTCTTGGTGGGCATACGTGTCTTCAATTAATGGGAAGACCCCTCTAGCAGAGGTGTGGAAGCGAGTCAAAAGGATTTGGGTAAAGTTCTGCTCCAACTGGAAAATGCGGTCTGCTAGGCCTTCCTTTGTAGACGGCACTACACCACAGTGTTTTTCGATCTCAAGAATGCCTATGATACAGCATGGTGATACAGTATCATGGAGACTCTCCACACAATAGGGGCGAGGGGACGATGCCTCCTAATCCATATATTTGAATTTTTGTGAGATCGTTGATTCCGTGTACGTGTGGAGGGAGTCCTCTCCTGCTCCTGGAGCAGGAAGAGGGTGTTCCGCAGGGAAGTGTCCTCAGTGTCACACTGCCATGAGCATCAATGGCATCACCATTGAGAGCCTACTTGTCGATGCTGGGGAGATGCTGTATGCTTTGTGCCGTACACAGTGCATTCTTCCCCTGTATGCGCGAGCCCAGCGCTTCCCTCAGTCGCCAACTGATCTCACTGCATCCGCATCTGTTTTGACAGTGCCTATGCCTCAGAGGGATGCATTCACCCTAAGCCTTTTGGGTTTAGGGCTAGGAAACTCCTCTGAGAGCTAGGTGGCCCCTCTTGTTTTGCCTAGGATGCCACCCTGGAGGGTACCATCTTTGAATATTTGTTGCCATGTCTCTTATCCCAAAGCTTCTACACTGCCGGGACTATTACATTCAGCCTTTTTGGAGTGCCCTTCATTTTATGCTGGAACTGCGCCAGTGCATATGGATGGCTCCAAGTCCAAAGAGGGTCGGTTTCCATGCTATCTAAATGTCTGCCAAATGCTGAGTGCTCTCAGGGCATTGGAATCTCCACATCCTCTGGTTTGCCATATCTGTGATAACATGGTTTTGGCCAGCCAGCCGGAATGTCAAGATTATCTTGTGCTAGGTTCCTGGACATGTAAGAATTGTGGGGAAAGAACTTGCCGATGAAGGCGGTAAGAATTGTGGGGAAAGAGCATGCCGATGAGGGCACCAAAGAATCTGCGAGGACTGAGTGACCAGATCAGCGTTTCACTCTTCCTCACCCTGACTACATGGCTGGAATACAGGCAGCTTGGCAAAGAAGATGGGAGGCGGTTGAGGGGATTTGAAAGTTAAGTATCATTGCACCACAACTGTTCCATGGACCTACGCCCCCAATGTTGTGATGGTTTTACGTTGGTCTCTGTTGTCTCAAATTGGACGCACCACCATTTGCCGGAGCACTCGCCTGCGCCATACTGTGAAGGCTGTGTTATACCCCAGACTGTTCGGCACATTCTTGTTGAATGTCCCAGTCTGGGTAACCGCGCACATTGCCTCTCCTGGTACCAGGATGAACAAGGCCACTACCGCTTGTCCCTTGTACTTGAGACTTGTTTGTGCATATCGACTTGTGGACTGTATTACCTTTTGGAGGAGGCTGGCCTCCTCCAAAAAGTGCTCCTGCCTCAGGTGGAGATGGGCCTACTCCTAGTGCTGAAGCACCCCGTAAGGGGCGCGGCGATTTGCCATCCTGGCCGCCGTGCTGACGGGATCCAGCGCTCCGTCCGGCCCCAGCTTAGCATCTCTTCCTTCCTTCAGATAGCCTGATTTCTCCCCTACCTCGTCGCTTTTCATACAACCTCTCCCACAACTTTCTCTGGTCAGCCTCTAACTTCACAGGGTAGATGCTGACCTTCTTCTCAAGCCAACCACCCCAGATCGGGGCTGGGGGGAGAGGGGACATTGTTCCCTAACCCCTAAGCTCCGGTTCTGGATGGATTTTTTTTAACAACCTGCTTCATCCCCACCCATACCTTCCTCACATCCCCTTTCCTCTCCTCTTCACATTCTATCAATTTTACGCCATGTCCAAGGTGGAGCTGCCATGCCGATGGACTGCCAGGCCACCAGGCGGGAGGGGTGGTCCCGAATGGCGGCGCCTGGCTCTGCCGGGCTTGTAAGCACCTCTCGCAGTGCGGGCAACTGCGATAGGTGATGAGCTATTGCGTCCCGTATTAAAAAGAGGGTCACCATGCCCATGTATGACAAAAAAAAACAAAAAAACCCAACTCCCAACTTCCCCAACAATATCGACGGAGCCGCCCTCGGGCAGCTCCACCGAGAAAATGGAGGTCCCCCCCCTTGTGCTTGCGCAAGGGACCCTCCATAATTCTTTAACCGGAGAGGAGGCTTACTCCTCTCCTACACCTACGGGTGTAGGGGACTCCCCCTCACCCCCTTCTCTGGAGGTGCTTTCGGGAATCTCCCTATCTCCAGCGGCAGTCCCTCCTTTGCTTTCTAAGGGGACTGCCAAGAAAGCCAGCAGGCAGCCCATTGCCGACCGCCCCTCGTGCAATGGTTGTTTCCGCGCCCATTCGGAGCCCTTCTGCGGGCTCTACTACACCTGGGTGCTCCCCTGGTAAAGCTGGCGGCAAAAAGGGTTCACACCCAGCCCCGGCTAAAACCAGGGCTTCCCCCTCTTCCCCCAGCGTGACCGTTTCCCGTAAGGCGAAACGGCCACGCGCCTCCACAGAGTCGTTAGACTCACAGGAGGCAACACCCTTGAAGATGGTTGCTAGGCCATCTTCCAGGGTTCCTAACGCTGTCCCCCGAAAGGAGGACAGCAACAAAGGAGCTTCGGCTCCTTCGCCCACGCCCCGAGGTGGAGCGAGTGGCTCGGAGACGGTGGTTCCTCGAAAAGAGGGCCCCCCCCCCGCCTCCGAAGCCGCAACGCCCGCCAAAGGTTTCGAGGCGGAGGGAAGAAAAGACTTGCATGGCGAGCCCAACCTCCCCCAATAAGACCTCGAAGGCGACAGCACCTTCAGCGCTTTGTCCGGCCAACAGCGCCCGGGGTTCTGCCCCCGGCCAACTGGGAGGAGCTGCAGAGGCTCGTCTCGTCCCGTTCCTCGTTAGCTATCTTTTTGCAGGAGACCATGCTAGGAGCGTGCCCCCTGCCTGCCCTCCCGGGGTATAAGGGTCTTGCGACCCCACCACCGCGGGATGGCCAGGCTGGGGGATGCGCGGTTTACACCTGGCATGATGTCTCCGTTCTTCCTTTCTCTTTAGATACCTCCTTTCAGGCAGTGGTTGTGCAGCTGCACCTGGATAGGAGGTATACTATCATTTCTGCGTACATTCCACCGTCAGCTGACTTCGACGCGGGGGACTTCCGCCGCGTCGTGGCACGGTTGCCGAGGCCCTATCTCTTGCTTGGAGATCTGAACGGCAGGCATCCACTCTGGGGAGATTACTCCATAAATCCCAGGGGACAAGTCCTTGCTGATCTGATCGAAGAGCTTGAGATGGGTGTCCTAAAGTGGATGAGTTTACGCATCACTGTCCGAGAACTGCTTCATTTTCTTGCCTTGACCTATCTTTGCACTCTTTGGATGCACAGCCTGATTTTGATTGGGGGGTGGTCGATGACCTCCATGGTAGTGATCACTTTCCCATTCAAATATGATTTTCAGGGCAACTGCCGCCTGAGAGACCACCTCGGTGGTGCTTGGCGCGGGCGCGGTGGCCTGCATTTCAGGAAATGACTGAATTCTCTATCTCAGTCGAGGAGTTTAGGTCGGTAGATGAGGCCGTTGAGTTCTTCTCCGGCAACCTCATCGCCGTGGGCCTGACTACTATTCCTAGGACGTCTGGCCGTTTTGCACGCCGACCACTCCCATGGTGGTCGGCCGAGTGTGAGACGGCCCTCAAACAGAAGCGTTATGCCTACATGCGCTATAAGCGCCGCCCGAACGATTTCACTGTCGGTGAATTTCGTTGGGCTAGGGCTAGGTTCCGGTATATTTCGAAGCACGCCCGCCGCTCTTCTTGGCGGGCATACGTGTCTTCACTTAACGGGAAGACCCCTTTACCTGAGGTGTGGAAGCGAGTCAAAAGGATTCGGGGGCAAGTTCTCGCAGGACCCCCCTCCCGTTCTCCAGGAGAATGGGACCGCAATCTCGGACCCCGCGTCCGTGGCGGAATCCTTTGCGACCGCTTTTTCCGCATTCTCTAGCCGTGATGCTGCTCCGCCAGCATTCAATGCACGTCGTGATGTCGCGGAAGGCCGCCGGCTGGACTTTACCTCCAGAGGCGGAGAACCCTTCAACGACAAGTTTACTGTGAGTGAGTTGCGCTCCGCCCTCGCTTCGTGCGCGGACACCGCCCATGGTCCGGACGATGTCCCGTACGCCATGCTTCGACACCTGGGTGAGCGAGGCATAGCCTTTCGGTTAGATTTGTTCAACAGGATCTGGGTGGAGGGTCTTCTCCCAGACTCCTGGCGAATCGCTACTGTGCTCGCCTTTCGCAAACCGGGGAGAGATCACTCTACTCCGACCGGTTTCCGCCCAATCTCTCTTAACCTCTTGCGTGTGCAAGTTGATGGAGAAATTGGTAAATGTTAGATTAGCCTTTTTCCTGGACAGCGGAGGCCATCTGTCTTCCGTACAGTGCAGCTTCCGCAAGTTCCACTCCACGTCGGATGCTCTGCTCCGACTGGAAAATGCCGTCTGCGAGGCTTTCCTTCGTAGACAGCACTACGCCACGGTCTTTTTCGATCTGGAGAAGGCCTATGATACCGCATGGCGATACGGTATCATGGAGACTCTCCACACGATGGGGGCGAGGGGACGCCTCCCAATGTTTATATCTGAATTTTTGCCAGATCGTCGATTCCGCGTACGGGTGGGGGGAGCTCTCTCCGGCCCAAAGGAGCAGGAAGAGGGTGTCCCGCAGGGAAGTGTCCTCGGTGTCACACTCTTTGCCCTGAGCATCAACGGCGTCACCTCGGTGCTGCCGGAAGATGTTCTCGTTACGCTCTACGTGGACGACCTTTCGATCTCTTTTGGCGCGGCCCAGATGCCAATTCTGGAGCGCTGACTCCAACAGGCATTGAACCGCGTCTCTCGCTATGCCGAAGCGCACATATTTCGGTTTTCTTTGGCCAAGACTAAGGTGGTGCACTTCTGCCGCCATCCACGGCTTCACCCCGACCCAGATTTGTTTCTTAATGGGGTGCGCCTGGATGTGGTGGAGTCGCACCGTTTCCTTGGTCTTGTATTCGACCGACGCCTCACCTGGGAGGCTCATATTCGCAGCCTTAGGGTCTCTTGTACCCACGCCATGGACATTCTCTGTTCCGTGACGTTCAGCGCTTTGGCCGCTGATAGGGCTACTGCCCTACCTTTTTATCGATCCTTTGTTCGTTCGAAGCTCGACTACGGATGCGAGTTTTATGCTTCCACAGCCGAGCGTTTATTGCGGAAGGTGGGGTGGATTCGATCCACCACACCGGCCTTCGCCTTGCGACCGGTGCGTTCCGCACTTCCCCCATTGAGAGCCTGTTGGTCGATGCTGGGGAGCTGCCACTCGCTCTGCGCCGCGTGCAGTGCATCGCGAGCCCGGCGCCTCCCTCAGTCGCCAACAGCTCTCACTGCATCCGCAGCTGATCTCGATGGTGCCTATGCCGCCGAGAGACGCCAGTCATATCCTAAGCCCTTTGGGTTTAGGGCCAGGAAACTCCTTCGAGAGGTAGATATAGCTCTCGGGCCAGTGGCGCCCCTGGTTCTGCCCAGGACGCCACCCTGGAGGGTACCACATTTGGCTATTTGTCGCCACGCCTCTGCTCCCAAAGCTTGTACTGCGCCGGGAGTATTGCGTTCGACCTTTTTGGAGCACACATCGTGTCACGCTGGAACCGTGCCAGTGTATACGGATGGCTCCAAGTCCCAAGAGGGGGTCGGCTTCCACGCCGTATCCCCTCTGTTTGAAGTCCTCGGGGCTCTACCAGGCGCTGCGACTGTCTTCACGGCCGAGCTGGTAGCAATACACCACTCGGTACGGGAGATTACGCGACGTGCCCGGTTCGGAGACCGGATTGTGATCTATAGCGACTCACAAAGTGCTCTCGGGGCATTGGAATCTCCGCATCCCCTGGTTCGCGATATCCGTGACGCCACGGTTTTGGTGAGCCGGGCAGATGTCGAGATTATCTTCTGCTGGGTTCCTGGACATGTAGGAATTGCGGGGAATGAGGGCGCCAAAGAGTCCGCGAGGACTCTGCGACCGGACCAGCGTTTCGCTCTTCCTCACACCGACTACATTGCAGGAATACGGGCAGCTCTTCGGACTGCTTGGCAAAGAAGATGGGAGACGGTCGAAGGGAACTTAAAGTTGTGTGCCATTGCGCCGCGACTGTTCCCATGGACCTATCCCCCAATGCCGCGGCGGCTTCAGGTTGCTTTCTGTCGTCTCCGAATCGGACCCACTCGTGTGACGCATCGCTATTTGATGGAGCGCTCGCCTGCGCCCTATTGCAACGACTGCGTCGTCCCCCAGACTGTTCGGCACATTCTTGTCGAATGTCCCAGTCTGGGTGATCTTCGCGCACGATACCTGTCCCAGTACCGGGATGGGCGGGGTCGCTACCGCCTGTCCCTTGTGCTCGGTTCAGATTCGTGCACATTGACTTGTGGACTTGTTGACTTCTTGGGGGAGGCCGGCCTTCTCCCTATTATTTAAGCAAGGTTTTTTTTTTTTTGTTTTTTTGCATTTGTTTTTTTTGTTTGTTTTTGTCCTTTAGTTGCACGCTCCTGCGCCGGGGGGACCTCTTCCCGACGCACCAGCTTGCTTCCTTTCCCCCTTTTGGGTTTTTTTTTTTTTTCTCTTTAATTGTATTTTAAAGTATCCTAGAACTAGGCCAGTTTTAATACAGTGACTAATACCCAAGTAGGCAGTCGCCAGATGAGCTCTTAAAAAAAAAAATAATAAAATAGTGCTGAATCATTGTTTGTTTTTGTTTATAGCCTATGATCTTTTTTATCCTTGTTATTTACCTTTTTGTTTTTTTAATATAGCCTAGTCATAGGCTATAGTGAGTACGGAGACTTATTCCCAAGTAGGCAGTTGCCATATGGGCTCCTAAAATTAAAAAAAAGAAGAAAAAGACATTGACTGAATCTGTTTTGCACTCTCACCCCCTTACTCTGATTGTGTATTGCACTCATTCAAATAAAACTTTGTAGACACCGCTTCTCATGCACCCTATCTGTGCTTAGTTGCTTTTATGAAACACAAGACTAATATAATTTAAAGAAAGAATATTATTAAAAGTTATTGTAGCTTTAATTCAGTCTTTTTTTTATGTAAAAAATGTGCATCTTTTCCAGTTTGGTGTACTTGATTCTGGTGAAAGAATTCCAGTGGATACAACTAAACCAAATTCAAATGGGATAGAGTTTGATAATCTCTATCTTGATATGAATGGCATCATACATCCTTGTACTCACCCTGAAGATAAACCAGCTCCCAAAAATGAAGATGAAATGATGGTGGCAATATTTGAGGTAAAATAATATTTGAAAGCTTTGCTAATGCACTTTGCTCCTAACATTAACCCTTAAAGCGCCACATGAAGAAAATGGAAGACCCTATCAGTGCCAGAGAAAAACTTCCATTAGGAATTCAATGGAATTTTCCATAGGTCTAAAACCATAAGAAAACCAATTGGTCCGAGCTGCAGTTGTGCATTTGGGACCTTTTGGTCTGCTTGGCAGTTTAAGGGTCCTGGGTCACCCCAAATGTTTAGATTCAAATGTAATGATTATAATGTTCCATTATATCTTATTTCAGTCAGAAATGTGTGCATGTATTGAGAGAAAATATTGTGTTCAGTTGCATAGAATTTGCTAGCTATTAAGATTTGGAGTTTAGTGAATTTTCTCTATTAGTAGTAATGTATTAGTGGTTCACCAACCTGCTTTTATCCAGATGGATCATGACTGGATGATGAAATAAACATAAAGGTTAGTATGACAATCTCTGGGGAGCCCAAAGGCATCGGGGGCGATCCTCTTTGGGGAGAGGTGTCAGGATTATGTTTTGATAGCAAATAGCATTCAGGTTGAACCTTCGTCACCCCGGGGCAGAACAACCTTTTCTGTATCATATGTATGTAGATATAGATACCCATTGGCAGGATTCCTTGGAACACAGAGTGTGTGCTGTGCTGTGAAGATGGTAGAGGAAAGAAAGCAGTGTTGTAATTGGCTATGTGTGTGATGAGAAGTATAAGAGCTACCCTCCCCATTACAGGGCTGAGCACAGCTCATGCACCAATTAATAACCAGATATCTATTCTATGTCTGTTGATATTTATCTATGTTCTTGCTGGGATTGAACCTAGTACTGTGATGTTTTATATATATGAAACTATTTTTATTCCTTGTTGTTTGATACTTTTTCTTTCTCAGTGCATTGACAGATTATTTGCAATAGTTCGTCCACGGAAATTGCTTTATATGGCTATTGATGGTGTCGCTCCGAGGGCGAAGATGAATCAACAAAGGTCTCGACGATTCAGGGCATCTAAGGAGAGTTATGAAAAAAAGTTGGAAATAGCTGCAGTTAGAGAAAGATTGGCTAACGAAGGTATTCACAGTTGGAAATTTTTGTCTAAATAATTCTTCTAGCGGTCAAATTTTTCTGAAAAATTTATTTTAGTGGGTAAAATGAAAACTTGGCAAATTTTATCAATATTGCTATACATTAAAATTATGAAAAACTTTCAATGGTGTTGATTATTCAGTTTAATATTATTAAAAAAATCCCTTAGAACTACCATTGAATGCACCAATCTGAAGATAGCTTTTATAATAAAGACATTCTGCATGATTTCCAAACCATTAAGGTTGTATAAATTTATAAATTGTGTTTTTAGTTTAGTAAAGACCATCCAACAGTCAGATCTTACAGTTCAAGTCACTGTATGAACAAAACCATGTCAACAATACTTCCTGAGGATATTTTTCTGTTTGCTTTTCATGTATACACCATTGGTTAAACAATACTTCCTGAGGATATTTTAGGAGGCTGACTTCCTCCCACTTTATTTGACCATTATATGTTGCAGTGTTTGCGCACTGGGGAGAGGTGGGCCTATGTCCAATGTCGGAGAGTGTGTTCTATTACTCTAATCCCAATCGTTCCAACCTGCTTCCTACACTAATTTGGATGTGAGAAATCAAAGGAGAATGAAACGGATTGTATATACAGTCCTTTACTAACAAAAAAAAAAATGTGCAATGATATTCACAATGGAGAGCGGTGATATATTAGAGATCTCTTTACTATTTACACAAAAAATATAGCTAAATTTCCTTTATATATGCAATAAAAAAACAAAACAAATCCTACTTACAAATACTATTAATCGATCCTAAGAAACATTCTAAAAAAAATCCCGACTACAACAGTCAATATATAGTTAACAAAAAAAAGAGAAGGCCTCATGTGGTACAACAAAAATCTTTGTATTCAAAACTAGCGCCTCCGAGCTTGGACTAAGATAACTGACCTTGTTACAGTTATCTGGCTATTTTAAGCCCTCCTTCATTAAAGCTAAACTATTTTACACTCAACCAAGTAAGACAGAACATGGCCTAGAATCTTTGTCATATACTAGTGGCTTTTGGTATTTAACAATACTAAATAGTTAGCTTTTTGTTTGCAATATAAAGATTAGGAAACTAAGTCCTTTCCAGAATATGGCGCATGGAAAGAAAGAAAAAACATGGTAATTTATTTTATACATAAAATAAACAAAAAACAAAACAAACCCATTCCCATTCACACACACACACACATTCTTACAGAAGGAGGGAGAGTGTATTGGGAAAAAGGGTGGGGGAATGGCCCCTTATACACACACTTACATTCGCTCCACCACACCTTCTTGTTGCTTTTTCTGCTTTTTTTCAGCTTGTGTCCTTAGCCTTTGTTTATGTTTTTTTCTTTGTTATATGTTTTTTTTACTTGTTTTTTAATCTAACAGTATTAGGCTGTAAACAAAACACAAAAACCTTGAGTATATTTCTGTTTGCTTTTCATGTATACCCCATTTAAGGCATTTTGCGAGGCTAATGACTTGGTCCCTGTTTGCCTGTCTCTACCTGGGACTTCTTTGCCTCAATGTTAAGAAAGACACCTGCTCCTGGCCCATCCAGGCATATGAGCATGATTGTTTCCACACCCGTTCAGAACCCTTCTGTGGGTTCTACCCTCCCCGGGCACTCCCCTGGTAGAACTGGTGGCATAAAGGGTTCACACCCAGCTCCGCCTAAATCAAGGGCTCCTCCTCCTTTCCCCGGCATGAATGTTTCCGTTTAGGTGAAAGTTGCACGCCTCTACCAAGCCATTAGACTCAGAGGAGACAACACCCCTGAAGTTGGTCGTGAGGTCATATTCCAGGGTTTCTAAAGCTGTCTCCTGAAAGGAGAACAGCACTAAAAGAGTTTTGGCTCCTACGCCTAAACTGAGTGCTAGGCTGGGTTACTCGAAGGCGGTAGATCCTCCAAAGAGGGACCCCACCTCCTGAGCTGCCCTGCCTGTCTAAGGTTTCGAGGCAGAGGGAGGAAAATACTCAGGGTGAGCTCAACCTCAAAGGCGACAGCGCCCAGATTTCTGCCTCAGGGAAGCATACGGCTATTCCTGTGGGGGTCTCTTCTTCGAGGAGGGCTACCGCATCTCCGAGCTAGGCCTGGAGCTCATATTCCTTCAATGGAATTGCCGTGAACTCCGGGCCAACTGGGAGGAGCTGCGGAGACTCATCTCCTCCTGTTTTCCCTTTTCTGGGCACGTCCCCCTTGCCCACTCTCCCGGGGTATAAGGATTTTGTGACCCCACCACCACAGGATGGGGGCCGGTCAGGAGGATACACGATGTACACCCAGCATGATGTCTCTGTTCTTTTCTTCACTTTAGTTTCCTCCTTTCAGGTAGTAGCTGTGCAGCTGCACCTGGATAGGAGGTATACTGTGATTTCTGCGTACATTCCACTGTCAGCTGACTTTGAAGCTGGAGACTTCAGCCGCACTGTGGCATGGTTCCCAAGTCCCTTTATACTGGTTGTGGATTTGAACGCTAGACATCCCCTCTGAGGAGACTACTTGATTCATCCAAAGGGTCAGATCCTTGCTGACCTGATCGACAAGCTTGAGATAGATATCGTAAATGTGGATGAGTTTACTCATCACTGCCTGAGAACCGCTTCATTTTCCTGTCTCAATCTTTGTGCTCTCTGGATGCACAGCCTGATTTTGATCACTTCCCCATTCTGGGCTTCTGCCGCCTGAGAGCCCGCCCCGGTAGTCCACATTTCAGGAAATGACTGATTTCTCTGGTTCTTAGTCAAAGAGTTTAGGTCTGTAGATGAGAGTTGCGTTTGGCTCACGCATTGTGCCCGAACACTGCCCCTGGTCTGAACGATGTCCCGTACACCATGCTTTGACACCTAGTTGAGCAAGGCATGGACTTTCTGTTAGATTTGTTCAACTGGATCTGGGTAGAGGGTATGCTCCCACAGTCCTGGCGAATCGCTACTGTGCTTGCCTTTTGCAAATTGGGGGAGAGATCACTCTATCACAGCCGGTTTCTGCCCAATCTAACCTGCGTGTGCACAAGTTATGGAGAAATTGGTAAATGTTAGATTAGCCTTTTTTTCTGCACAGCAGCAGAAGACTGCGGCTTCCATAAGTTAAACACTTTGGATGCTCTGCTCCAACTGAAAAATGCTGTCTAGGAGTGTGAGGCCTTCCTTCGTAGACAGCACCACGCCACAGTGTTTTTCAATCTGGCGAAAGCCCATGATTACACATGGCGATACAGTATCATCGAGACTCCACACAATGGGCTGAGAGGACGCCCTCCCAATCTTTATATCTCAATTTTTGCTAGATCATCGATTCTGCTACGGCTGAGGGGGGGGGGGAGCCCTGTCCGGCCTAATGGAGCAAGAAGAGGATGTCCCGCAGAGAAGTGTCCTCAGTGTAACTGTTTGCCTTCTGCATGTCCCCCATTGAGAGCCTACTTGTCAATGCTGGGGAGATGCCATGCACAGTGCACTATTCACATGTATACGGGGCGTGGCGATTTGCTATCCTTGACGCTGTGCTGATGGGACTCAGCACCCCATCCGACCCCAGCTTAGCCTCTTCTCCTTCCTTCAAAACACTTGTGTTTCCTCGCTTTTCATACAACCTCTCCCACAACTTTGTCTGGTCAGCCTCTAATTTCACAGGGTAGATGCTGACCTTCTCAAGCCAACCATCCAGGATTGGGGCTGAGGGGGGAGGGGACAACGTTCCCTTACCCCTGAGCTCTGGTTCGGGATTGTTTTTTTTTAACAACCTGCTTCATCCCTACCCATACCTTCCTCACATCCCTTTTCCTTCTCACTTCACCATCTATCCTTGATTTTATGCAGTGTTCAAGGTGGAGCCACCATACCGATGGACTGCCAGGCCACCAGGCAGGAGGGGTGGTCCCAAATGGCGGCATCTGGCTCTGCCAGGCCTGTACACACCCCATACAGGGCAGCCTACTGCAAAGGGTGATTAGCGTGTGCATCCCGGGAAAAAAATAGGGTCACCATGCCCATGTATGAACACCTAAGGATTTTGTGACCCCACCACCACAGGATGGGGTCAACTTTCCCTGTAACAACGACGAAGCTGCCCTCGGGCAGCTCCACAGAAAAAAATGGAGGTCCCCCCCCATGTGCTTGCAGCGGGGACCCTCCATATTTCTTTAACTGGAGAGGAGGCTTACTCCTCTCCTACGCCTACGGGTGTAGGGGACTCCCCCTCACCCCCTTCTCTGGAAGTGCTTTCAGGCACCTCCCTGCTTCCAGCGGCAGTCCCTCCTTTTCTTTCCAAAGGGACTGCCTAGAAAGCCAGTAGGCAGCCCATAGCCAACCGCTCCCCATCGAAGCGGCTCAGTAGGGCAAAACCCTTTAGGGGAAAGAGGGAAGCCAGGCCCCTTCGGTCACTTCCCTTAAAAGACATGCTGGCCTGTGCCTCCCCACACAAGACTGGTGACACTGCCAAGGGGACCTGCGATGTCCTGGGAGGGCCAACTGGAGGCCCCTCCTGTGATAGACATGGTCCTTGAGAAAACCCAGCCTCAGACCGTAGGGCCTTCCATGGGGGGGGATCCAGGCTCGGCGCCAAGCACCGCTTTTTTGAAGCAATGTGGTGCATATCTCCTTGATAAAGAAATCCTGGCCATTCAGGCCCAGGATTGACTCTCATTCCGCGAGGCTAAGGACTTGGTCCTGGCGCCCTCGGCTCTGCCTGGGACGTCATATGCCTCAATAGTTAGAAAGGCACCCTCTGCTCCTGGCCAATCCAGGCCAATGAGAACGGTTGTTTCCGCGACCATTCGGAGCCCTTCTGCAGGCTCTACTCAACCCGGGCACTCCCCTGGTAAAGTTGGCAGCAAAAAGGTTTCATACCCAGCCCCGGCTAAAACCAGGGCTCCCCCCTCTTCCCCCAGCGTGACCGTTTCCTGTAAGGCGAAACGGCCACGCGCCTCCACCGAGTCGTTAGACTCACAGGAGGCAACACCCCTGAATTTGGTCGCTAGGCCATCTTCCGGGGTTCATAAAGCTGTCCCCGAAAGGAGGACAGCAACAAAGGAGCTTCGGCTCCTTCGCCCATACCTAGTGGTGGACCGAGTGGCTCGGAGACGGTGGTTCCTTGAAAAGAGGGCCCCCCCGCCTCCAAAGCCGCAACGCCCGCCTAAGATTTTGAGGTGGAGGGAGGAAAAGTCTCACATGGCAAGCCCAACCTCCCACAATAAGTCCTATAAGGCGACAGCGCATTCAGCACTTTATCCGCCCAACAGCGCCCGGGGTTCTGCCTCTGGGAAACGTATGGCCATTCCCGTGAGGGTCTTCTGTTCGAAGAGGGCCCCCACGTCTCCTCCGAGTTAGGCCTGGAGGGCATATTCCTTCAATGGAATTGCTGTGGACTCCGGGCCAACTGGGAGGAGCTGCCGAGGCTCGTCTCGTCCCGTTCCTCGTTAGCTATTTTTTTGCAGGAGACCATGCTAGGCGCGTGCCCCCTGCCCTCCTTCCTGGGGTATAAGGGTCTTGCGACCCCACCCCTACAGGATGCGCGGTTTACACCCGGCATGATGTCTCCGTTCTTCCTTTCTCTTAAGATACCTCCTTTCAGGCAGTGGCTGTGCAGCTTCACCTGGATAGGATGTATACTATCATTTCTGTGTACATTCCACCATCAGCTAACTTCGACGCGGGGGACTTCCGCCGTGTCGTGGCACGGTTGCCGAGGCCCTTTCTCTTGCTTGGAGATCTGAATGGCAGGCATCCTCTCTGGGGAGATTACTCAATAAATCCCAGGGGACAAGTCCTTGCCGATCTGATCGAAGAGCTTGAGAAGTTGTCCTAAATGTGGATGAGTTTATGCATCACTCCGAGAACTGCTTCATTTTCTTGCCTTGACCTATCTTTGTGCTCTTCGGATGCACAGCCTGAGTTTGATTGGTGGGTGGTCGATGACCTCTATTCAAGTGATCACTTTCCTATTCAAATATCATTTTCAGGGCAACTGCTGCCTGAGAGCCCACCTCGGTGGTGCTTGGTGCGGGCACGGTGGCCTGCATTTCAGGAAATGACTGAATTCTCTATCTCAGTCAAGGAGTTTAGGTCAGTAGATGAGGCTGTTGAGTTCTTCTCCGGCAACCTCATCGCCGCGGGCCTGACTACTATTCCTAGAATGTCTGGCCATTTTGCACGCCGACTACTCCCATGATGGTCGGCCGAGTGTGAGACGGCCCTCAAACAGAAGTGTTATGTCTACATGCGCTATAAGCACCGCCCAAACAATTTCACTCGTTGAATTTTGTCGGGCTAGGGCTAGGTTCCGGTATATTTCGAAGCACACCCGCCGCTCTACGTGTCTTCACATAATGGGAAGACCCCTTTAGTAGAGGTGTGGAAGCGAGTCAAAAGGATTCGGGGCAAGTTCCCGCAGGACCCCCTCCCATTCTCCAGGAGAATGGGGCCGCAATCTCGCATCCGTGGTGGAATCCTTCGCGGCCGCTTTTTCCGCATTCTCTAGCCGGGATGCTGCTCCACCAGCATTCAATGCACATCGTGTATTGACCAACGCCTCACCTGGGAGGTTCATATTCGCAGCCTTAGGGTCTTGGTACCCGCGCCATGGATATACTCCGTTCTGTGACGTTCAGCGCTTGGGGCGCTGATACCCTAAGCCTTTTGGGTTTAGGGCAAGGAAACTGTTTTGAGAGCTCGATATAGCTCTTGGACCGTTGGCGCCCCTGGTTAAGCCTTGGACTCCACCCTGGAAAGTACCACCTTTGACTACTTGTCACTAGGCTTCTGCCCCCAAAGCTTGTACTGCATTCATCATTTTTGGAGCACACTTTGTGTCATGCTGGGACTGTGGCAATGTATATGGGTGGCTCCAAGTCCCAAGAGGGGGTCCATTTCAAGGTGCTGCGTCTGTCTTCACAGCCAAGCTGGTTGCAATACACCACTTGGTACAGGAGATAATGCGACATACTCTTTTAGGAGACTGGATTGTGATTTATAGCGACTCACAAAGTGCTCTGAGGGCTCTTTTGGCATTCTCCACATCCCCTGGTTTGCGATATCTATGATTCCAGGGTTATGGCCAACCAGGTGGGTGTTTCTCTCTTCTTCACATTGATTACATGCCAGGAATACAGGCAGCTCTCTGGGCTGCTTAGCAAAGAAGATGGGAGACTGATGCAGGTAACTTAAAGTTGCGTGCCATTGCACCATGACTGTTCCCATGGACCTACCACCCAATGCTGCGATGGCTTCAAAATGCTTTTTGTCATCTCCGAATTGGACACACTCGATGGACGAACTGCCATTTGATGAAGCGCTTGTCTGCGCCTTATTGTGACCACTGTGTTGTCCCCCAGACTTCAATACATTCCTTTTGAATGTCCCAGTCTGTGTGATCCTTGTGCACGCCACCTGTTCCAGTACCGGGATGGGCGGGATTGCTACTACTGCTTGTCCCTTGTACTCGGGACTGGTTCCTGCACACAGACTTGTGGACTATACGACTTTTGAATGAGGCTGGCCACATCCACTTTTATTTGGCAGTTTTTTTTTGTAGGTCCTTGTTCATGTGCTGCTGGGAGAGGCGGGCTTAACTCCAATGCTGTAGCATGCTTCCTTCTTGTCGCCTTTCTGCTTTTTCTTTTTTATTTGTTTTTTTGTTTGCTTTTTTAGCCTGTGCTTAGTCTCTTTATTTTATCTTTATTTGTTATTTACATATTACTTGTTTTTTTAATCTAGCATACTAGTAAGCTTTACCGTGAGTATGGCAATTTTTGCCCTAGTAGGCAGTCATCAGATAGTCTCTCAAAATTTTATTTCTTGGGGGGGGGGGATGACTGCATTGCCCCCCAGACTGTTCACAGGGTCGCTAGCGCTTTGTCCCTTGTACTTTGGACTAGTTCGTGCACACAGACTTGCAGACTATACAATCAGCCTCCTCCATTTTATTTGACTTTGTTGTAGGTCGCATATTCCTGTGTTGGGCGAGCCAGGCCTCCCCTGACGCCAGAGCCTACTTCTTGTTGCCTTTTTGCATATCTTTATTAGTTGTGTGCGAGTCTAGTAGCAGTTGGCTCTATATCTCACTATGTCAGTCAGTCAGTTGGTTGGTCCCTATTTTGCTTGTGGGGGGGGGGGGGTAATTATTGGGCTGATTCTAATGAAATTTTAAATGCTTTTTTTTTACATTCTCTTTTGAATGATATAATTGCCAAGGTTAGCCCGGGAATTATTTCATTTTGGCCATAACATCATAACTATTTGGCTGATTCTAATGAAATTTAAACCCTTAGTCCAAGGTTAGCCTGATAATTATTGTAAGTTTTGAATGTTGTAAGGTCATAAATCAGAATAAGTAAGAACACACGACTTTTGGTCAGTAGAACTTGTTTTTATTTGTTGTTCCTTTTTTTAGCTTGTTTTTTAGCCTTTGTTCCTTTTTATCTTTATCCTTTTTTTTAGCTTGTGTCTTAACCTTTGTTCCTTTTTATCTTTGTTATTTATTTACATTATTTATTTTTTAATCTAGCCTAGTATTTGGTTGCAGTGTCAATATGTGACTTTGCCCTAGTAAGCAGTTGCTAGATGTGCTCCAGACATAAGTCTAAAGGGAGGAATCTAAAACCAGTTTGAGAACTCTGAGAACTTCTTCAAGATGAACGGAACAAAGTTACTGTGCAAGTGTCAACAGTTGTTGTTCTTGTGGCAGGAGATTTCAAAACATCATTGAGAATATAAGCCTCCACACTAAATATTATTATAACTTGTCTAAATATTTTCTTCTACTCATAATTTATATGTTATATTCCAATAGAAATTTGTTTTTGGTGTTATTCAATCATTTTGGATTAAATCACCCCCTTGGATACATAAGCAAACCAAACTTTGGGATATAGTGGAAGCTATTAGATAAGAAACTTGAAGTTGAGATGGGCAAGCCATGTGGTAAGAGTTCAAGATAATAGATGTTGAAGGACAGATGCTTATTGTACTCTTAACTCCTATATATGTGTGGGGTTTTGGAAAACAATCTTCAAGTGACTTGGGGATTTAAAATGTATGTACAATGGAAGTTTTACTTCAATGGCCCTGTAGCGGGCCGAAAATAGATCTCTAATCCCAATCGATAATCGATCCAACCCGCTTCCTACACTGTCCGGACGTGAGAAATCGAGGGAGAATAAAACGGATTGTATATACAGTCCCTTTACTTACAAAAAAAATACAATGATAGTTACAGTTTATATTTACAACAATTTTATATTTACTAGGGAAGTGTGCACACTTCAAAATGAGGCTAAATTCCCCAATCAAAATACGATACCAAACGAGAATCTTATAACCGGCGGATACAACAATTTACTTATATTCTACACAAAACAAAAAAACACAACCACAACCGAACGAAAAGGGGGCACGCGCTATCACTTGCTGGAGGTGGGTGGTAGTTGGCTAACTTAGAAGGAGGCAGGATTGTCAACGAAGGCGGGTATGGCGGTTCAGGTGGTTAGCGAGGCACGAAAGCCCTCCTCTCAGGGCTGGGTGGAGCACTCGTCTATAGAACCCCTCTTGCTACCAGTCCACACTTCCACTCTCTCTTTCCAGAATAACGCTTTGATAAAAGATTAATTTAAACAAAGTACAATCTTATTATAGTGATATCTCAAAATTAGCTACTATCTTTCCAGAATAACGCTTTGTTAAAATAAATTTAGCAAAGAAACTATCTTATTATAGTGATATCTCAAAATTAGCTACTATCTTTCCAGAATAACGCCTGGAAAGAAAGAAAAACATGGTAATCATTTTATACATGAAATAAACAAAAATAAAACAAACCCATTCCCATTCACACACATTCTTACAGAGGGAGGGAGAGGGTACTGAGAAAAGGGGTGGGAGAATGGCCCTTTTACACACACTCACATTCGCCCCACCACAGCCCCTCCTCGGTTCTCTTCAACTGAACCTGTTAGCTCTCATGAAGCTGCCACAGCATCTCATAGAGAGGTTATTGTTAAACAGGCTCTCAGATATTCAAGAATGGGGCAAGGTAGGATAAATAGGCATTGGTTTCAGGTTGCTGGACTAGATGGGCCAACTTAAATGATAATTGCTTATTTATATTTAGTTAAATTTAATATTTTACTGAACATTTTTTTAAATTTCCTGCTTTTACTTTTCCAGGTTGTAATCTTCCACCAGAAAAAACTAACGAAGCTCACTTTGACTCCAATTGCATTACGCCTGGAACTCCTTTCATGGATCGGTTGTCCAAGTGCCTCCATTATTATATCCATGAGAGACTTAATAATGACCCAGGGTGGGCTAATATTAAAGTAAATTTTTCTTTTTATTTTCTTTCAATTAAAATCTGAAATTGCTTCAGAGGTAACAAGGATTTTAATATATCTATTTATCACTAAGCATTTAAAAGAATATTATGTTGGGGTATGAATATATATTTATGGTCAGGTATATGAGATTGCCTTTTTTTGTTATGGTATGATTTTACCATTGATTTGCATTGGTTGATCCCTATCGCCATGGTAACCTACTATTTTGGATGTGCTCCAAACCACATCTAAAGATACAAATAATTTATTGAACTGTGAAGTTTTGTAGGGTAAAATTTGGGTTGACATTTCTTCATAGTTCATCTTTAATCATTTTTCCATAAAGTGTGGTTTGCACACAATCGCTACCACTACCTGACTCCATCTCACCTATTTATCCCTTGTTGAAACACAAAACCAGCCATCTTATGCTGAATTTGGCTTTCTTAGGGATGGGTTGCTAGGTTATGTCGTATTTCCTCCAGAAAAGAGAAAAAGAAAACAAATAGCAATACGTTGCTTTCTCTATCTTGAAATGGTTGTGCGGAAGTTGGCATGGAATTACATCAAGCCACTCAGTTGTAAAAATTATCTATATTGAAACTTGGTCCTTTAAGTCGCATCTTTTTGGTCAGCTATGTGAAGTTGTTGCAGACTTTTTAAATCTTCACACAAAAGGAAGATGGCTATCTAGAGACAAAGAATTATCTTGAGTATTAGAAGTGAAAATGCATTGTTTTTTTATTCAGAAGCAAGAAGAATTTTGCAAATTACTTGCAGATGATGTTTGGTTGGCAAAGGTAGTATATCTAAAGGATGATTTTGAACAAGGTCAATTCCATTGTGCAAGGAATAAATTCAACTTGATGGGTTTCTAAAATAAAGGGAAGTGATAATAAATGTTACTAAAACAGAATAAAGAGAGAATACCATTAATTCTTGTTACTAAACAGAATAAAGAGAATACTTACTTACTTAATCCTTTTTGCATCAGATTTTCTCAATTTTGATTTCTTGAGGTTAGACATTTGATGATTTGCTCCCATCCTTTTCTATTATACGCCTCATTTTCTTATACTCCTAACATCGCTATGACTTCCTCTATATCCTTCTTCCATGTTTTCTTGAGTCTACTTCTTGGCCTTCTTCCATCCACCTCCAACCCTCTCACCCTACCAAGTTCCTCTTCTTCATCTCTTCGCTTCATATGTCCAAACCATCTCAATCTTCTTTTCCTCAGAAAGAACTACATCCAGCTCATCAACACCACACCTTCTAGCTACCTCTTCACTCCGAACTCTATCCCTCCATGTTACACCAGCCATGTACCTCAACATTCTCTTATCACACCTCATCAGCACTTTTTCCAACCTCTGTGTGAGTCCCAAAGTCTCTGATCCATAAAGTAAGACTGGTCTGACACATGCATCATAAACCCTTTCATGGTTCCTAAGTGGGATCCCCCCTGTTGATAAGTAATCCAGCCACCTCCTTACAGCTCCTCCACGCTGCTGCCACTCTGCCACAAGCTGTTCTCTCCACACCTCCCTCACTATCCAGTACATCATCCAAATAACAGAAATGTTCAACTTCCTTCACCACCTGTCTATCAACAACAATGGTGTTCTCCACTCTAGGGACAGCGTTTCTCCTCCTTACGCACTTTGAACAAACAAATAAAGAGAGAATACCATTAGTTTTTGTTACTAAACAGAATAAAGAGAGAATACCATTAGTTCTTGTTACTAAACAGAATATCCCAAGAGGGGGTCGGCTTCCACGCCGTATCCCCTCTGTTTGAAGTCAGCGGTGGCTCTACCAGGCGCTGCGTCTGTCTTCATGGCTGAGCTGGGGGCAATACACCACTCGGTACGGGAGATTACGCGACGTGCCAGGTTCAGAGACCGGATTGTGATCTATAGCGACTCACAAAGTGCCCTGAGTGCTCTCGGGGCATTGGAATCTCCGCATCCCCTGGTTCGCAATATCCGTGACACCACGGTTTTGTTGAGCCGGGCGGATGTCGAGATTATCTTCTGCTGGGTTCCTGGGCATGTAGGAATTGTGCGGAATGAGGGCGACAAAGAGTCCACGAGGACTCTGCGACCGGACCAGCGTTTCGCTCTTCCTCACACCGACTACATGGCAGGAATACGGGCAGCTCTTCGGACTGCTTGGCAAAGAAGATGGGAGACGGTCGAAGGGAACTTAAAGTTGCGTGCCATTGCGCCGCAACTGTTCCCATGGACCTATCCCCCAATGCCGCGGCGGCTTCAGGTTGCTTTCTGTCATCTCCAAATCGGACACACTCATGTGGAGCGCTCGCCTGCGCCCTATTGCAACGACTGCGTCGTCCCCCAGACTGTTTGGCACATTCTTGTCAAATGTCCCAGTCTGGGTGATCTTCACGCACGATACCTGTCCCGGTACCGGGATGGGCGGGGTCGCTACCGCCTGTCCCTTGTACTCGGGACAGATTCGTGCACATTGACTTGTGGACTTGTTGACTTTTTGGGGGAGGCCAGGCTTTTCCCCTTTATTTAAGGTTCTTTTTTGTTATTGTTTTGTTTGTAGGTTGCACTCTCCTGCACCGGGGTGAGGGTGACCTCCCCCCGCTGCCGGAGATTGCTTCCTGATTGTTAAGTTTTTCCAATTTATATCATTGTTAAGTTTTCATATTTTTACTTTAAAGTAGCCTAGTTCTAGGCTGTCGTGTTTTTCGGCGACTTATGCCCAAGTGGGTAGTTGCCAGATGGGCTCTAGAAAATTAAAAAAATCATTACTAAACAGAATAAAGAGAATACCATTAGTTCTTGTTACTAAACAGAATAAAGAGAGAATGCCATTAGTTCTTGTTACTAAACAGAATAAAGAGAGAATAGCATTAGTTCTTGTTACTAAACAGAATAAAGAGAATACCATTAGTTCTTGTTACTAAACAGAATAAAGAGAGAATACCATTTGTTCTTGTTACTAAACAGAATAAAGAGAGAATACCATTAGTTCTTGTTACTAAACAAAATAAAGAGAGAATACCATTAGTTCTTGTTACTAAACAGAATAAAGGGAGAATACCATTAGTTCTTGTTACTAAACAAAATAAAGAGAGAATACCATTAGTTCTTGTTACTAAACAGAATAAAGAGAGAATACCATTTGTTCTTGTTACTAAACAGAATAAAGAGAGAATACCATTAGTTCTTGTTACTAAACAAAATAAAGAGAGAATACCATTAGTTCTTGTTACTAAACAGAATAAAGAGAGAATACCATTAGTTTTGCACTATTTTCCAAATGCAGTAACTATATTCTAGACAAAGAGGTCCCTGTATCATCTGGGACATCCTAGACTTCTCGGGTTAAGAAGAAACCACCATCTGCTCATCCCTTCAAGGCCTATGAGCAAGGCAGCTTCCGCACCCATTTGGAATCCCGCAGTTTCTACTCCTTCAGGGAGTTCTTTTGCCGCAGCTGGCTCTAAGGACTCACATCCCTCCCCAGCAAAACAGGGCCTCCTCCACTAAAATTAGGACCCCTGCCTCATGACCGCTTCATATAAGGCAAAGCAGCCATGTACTTCAACTTAATCATTAGACTAGTGGAGGCAAAACCCCTGTCTTTGGGATCTCCTAAGTCTGTCCCCAAAAAGGAAGGTAGCTCCAATGGAGCCTTGGGGTCCCACACCTTGTTTCCAGGCTCTGAGACGAGGGACCCCAGCTATGAAGCTGCCCTACCCACCCTGCCTGCCAAAGTTCTAGAGGTCGAGGGAAGAAAGGATGCATAACTACTGTGCTTGCTTTTTTTTTGCCAATTAAGGAGAGAAGATCACTCTACTCGAGCCATTTTCCACCCAATTTCTCTAACCTCCTGCATGTTCAAGTTAATGGAGAAATTGTACAGTGGAGGTCAACTGTCTTCTGCACAGTGCAGCTTCTGCAAAATTCCACTCCACATTGGATGCTCTGCTCCAGCTGGAGACTGCTATCTGTGAGCCTTCCTTTGTATACAGTGCAAGGCCAGATTGTTGCTTTTTTTTAATCTATGGGCTTATGATACTGCATGGCGCTACAGTATCATGGATCCCCTCCCCCATCAGGGTTAGGAGATGTCTTCCTATCTTCATCTGAGTTCTTGTGAGGTCATTGATTCCTACCCAATAAGAGATGAAGTGGATGTTCTCAGTGTCACACTCTTTGCCTTGAGCAAACGGCATGACCTCGTTGCTGTCGGAAGATGTTCTTGCTATGCTCTACATAGATGACCTTCAATCTTTTGATGCAGCCCAGATAGCAACTCTGGAGCATCAACTTCAACAGGCATTGAACCACCTCTCTTTCTATGCCTCCATTGATGACTCCACCCCAACCTGGACTTGCTCCTAAATGGCTTTGCCTGGAAGTAGCTTATTCATAGCATTTATTTGGTCTTGTTTTCGACCCACACCCCTAGTGTTAGCTTCTCTTGTACCTGCATGATGTTCACTACTTGAGGTGCTGATAGGGATACTCTTGTGGTTTTATTGTTCCTTTGTTCACTCAATGCTTGACTACATATGTAAGTTTTGCGCATCTGCAGCCAAGTGTGTGAATTGTGGAAGATGGACTTGATCCACCACACCAGTCTCCATTTGGCAAACAAAGTCTTAGGCACATCCCCTATTGATAGCCTTTGGGCCAACAAAGGGACTGAGCAAGGATGCTGCTACATTTCAGGGCTCACTGGGGGATGTTTGGTGCAATGGGCAAGTCTTCTCTTTCACCCACAGTGAATTCTTAGGTGGTTGGATTACCTTGTCTTTTGGAGGGTCCTGAGTTTCCTGCCTTGGTCAAAGGTGATGGATCAGAGACTCCTTCTTTTTGCTACTATCCTTTCAGGGTTCAGTTCTTATAAGACCCTGTAGATGGTCTCATGACCTTCAAGCAGTTTGCTGCTTTTGACTGACGACTCAGTGAAGGGGTGCAACTGCTTGCCCTTACTGGAAAAAGTTGCTTGGGGGAGTGAGCCAGAGGAGCTGCCACCCTTACCAGGAAAGTGCAGGGGTTGGGTAGTAGAACCTGCAGTAAGGTTAGGGGGGCAGTGCCAACCATCTTTGTATGCTTGGATGGGCCAGGAGCAGAGGGCACTTTCCTCAGCCCAAAGGTGTAGGACCTCTCAGGTCACACAGTGCAAAAAGGCCAATTCCTTGGCATCTCCAAAAAAGATTTAGTCTGCAGCGGAAATGGTCAGGACTAATTTCTATAGAAGATAAAAGCTACATTGTTTTAAGGAAGCATGGTGTGGTTTAGCGCAATTCAAACATCTAGCCTTACATTTAAGTCCTTGCACTGATTGAACAGATATCGAGTTGACCCAATGTGGTACATCTGCAAAAGTGATTTATGTGGCCAAAGCATGCAGTGGCATTAGCAGCAGCTCCTTTGCTGTGCCATGGATGCCTTAAGGTAATAGTGATACCAACCAGCACAGACCAACTTAGTAGTGAGTCTGTCATGATCAAACATGACGAAGAGTGTAGAGGTGGGTCATGAGACTCCTCCCTGTTTCCTCATCACAGGCTCAACCTTGACTGCTCCTTGGTGGTCTTCCAACAGTAGTCTATGAGTTCCCTTGCATAAACTATTACTTCACAAATATCATTGTAGAGTGGTATTATCTGTACCTGTGAGTCATTAAGTGTCCAAAGGGCACTTATAGCTATCTATGCAGAGTAGGGTACATTTGCCATAAGGCTCCCATCCAAGAAATGGGTGACTTTTGGTTCTCTACCAAGTAGCCTAACCAAATCCTGTCTCTGATGGAACATGTGACCTTTGGCCAGCATTCTGTATCAGTAGACTGTATAACAAAGAAGAGTGAAGCCAACATGCTGGAAAATGGCGTGTAACCTCTCAATCAGGAGGGCCCAGACTTTAAGGTTCCACTCACATTACTCTTGAAAATGGTCCATCTGAACTCTCTCCTCATCAGATGGTCCTCTGAAGCTGGATGTGTCATCCTTGAACGGATCACCTGCCATAGCGGTAGGTAACCCATCCATTCCTGGAAATTTCCCAGAAGCAAAGGAACCTCTAGTTCGGACTTTGCCTCCAGAGGCGGAGAACCCTTTAATGACATGTTTACCCTGTTGCTTCATGCACGAACACCACCCATGGTCCAGACGATATCCCATACGCCATGCTTCAACACCTGGGTGAGCGAGGCATGGCCTTTCTGTTAGAATTGTTCAACAGGATCTGGGTGGAGGATGTCCTTCCAGATTCCTGGCGAATCACTACTGTGCTCGCCTTTCACAAACTGGGGGAGAGATCACTCTACTCCAGGCAAGTTTCTGCCCAATCTCTCTAACCTCTTGTGTGTGCAAGTTGATGGAAAAATAGGTAAATGTTAGATTAGCCTTTTTTCTGGACAGCGGAGGTCATCTTTCTTCTGTACAGTGCAGCTTCCGCAAGTTCCACTCCATGTCGGATGCTCTGCTCTGAATGGAAAATGCCGTCTATGAAGCCTTCCTTTGTAGAGAGCACTTTGCCACAGTGTTTTTTGATCTGGAGAAGGCCTATGATACTGCATGGAGATACTGTATCATGGGGGCGAGGGATTGTTAATTCCACATTTGGGTGGGGGGAGCCCTCTGGCCCAATGGAACAGAAAGAGGGTGTCCCACAGGGAAGTGTCCTCAGTGTAACACACTTTTCCCTGAGCATCAACCGCATCACCTCGGTGCTGCCGGAAGATGTTCTCACTACGCTCCACTCTGCCAACAGGCATTGAACCGGGTCTCTTGCTATGCCGAAGTGCCCAGGTTTCAGTTTTCCTTGGCCAAGACTAAGGTGGTGCACTTCTGCCACCATCCACAGCTCCACCCTGACCCAGACTTGTTTCTTAATGGGGTATGCCTGGAAGTGGTTGAATCGCACAATTTCCTTGGCTCTTGTATTTGACCGTCGCCTCACCTGGGAGGCTCATATTCGCAGCCTTAGGGTCTCTTGTACCCGCGCTATGGATATTCTCCGTTCCATGATATTCAGCACTTGGAGCACTGATAGGGCTACTGCCCTACTTTTTTTATTGATCCTTTGTTCGTTCAAAGCTCGACTCTGGATGTGAGTTTTATGCATCCGCAGCTGAGCGTGTATTGCAGAAGGTGGACTCAATCCACCATACCAGTCTTTGCCTGGCAACTGGTGCCTTCCGCACTTTCCCCATTAAGAGCCTACTAGTCTATGCTGGGGATATGCGACTCGCTCTACACCGTGCATAGTGCATTATTCGCCTGTATGCACAAGCCCGGCGCCTCCCTCAGTCGCCAACAGCTCTCTGCATCCGTATCTGATTTTGATGGTGCCGAGAGATGCCACTCATCCCTAAGCCCTTTGCAAAGGGCTTAGGGATGAGTGGCATCTCTCGGCACCATCGAAATCAGATACGGATGCAGTGAGAGCTGTTGGCGACTGAGGGAGGCGCCGGGCTTGTGCATACAGGCGAATAATGCACGGTGTAGAGCGAGTCGCATATCTCCAGTATAGCCGCCCACTGGCTAGGGGCCTTATTGGTATAACTTGTTAGTTATTTGCATATTCGTATTTTAAAGTAGCCTAGTGTTTGGCTGTCGTGAGTGCGGTGACTTGTGCCCAAGTAGGTAGTCACCAGATGGCTCCTAAAATTCTTCCTTTACCTAAATAAATGTATTATAAAACTATTCCCATATCTTGTTCCAATATCACTATTTATAAAAATTTTGATTATTACTCAATTAATGTCCATTTCCAGGTGGTTTTATCGGATGCCAACTGCCCGGGTGAAGGGGAACATAAGATTATGGATTACATCCGGAAGCAGAGAGCTAAACCAAGTCATGATCCCAACACCCAACATGTGCTTTGCGGAGCGGATGCGGATCTTATAATGTTGGGTCTTGCTACACATGAGCCGAATTTTACAATCATTAGGGAGGAATTTTTACCGAACCAACCTAGACCCTGTGAACTATGTGGATCTTGTGGTAAATATTCATGTCTTTTTAATTATAAGGTTAGATTACTGGTAGGAATGGCTGCACCCTCTTATAATTCCCATTCTGGGCTAACAGTGGGGGGGGGGGGTTGCTACCACAGTTTTTGTTGTCCACCCTCTGCAAGAGGGCACCCTGTATAGACTTGGACCATCATGGCAGGGAGAGCTCTTGCATTCTCCCTTTGCTAATCAACCCCTCTTATTTTCTTTACCCGGAATTAGGGGGGTGGATAATGTAGTTTGAGGTAACAGTTCTGGTGCCAGTGCCCACCCAGGGGTACTCTGTGTAAACTGTTACACCCACTATCCGGAGAATCTTACTTCATCCTTGTCCAAGTACAAATATGGCCTGGCTCACCAGGATGAGTCATCTCCTTGACTGGCCTGGGGAAGTTGATGCATGCCCCCATTTATCTTTATGTCCCCACTATTTTCCATGAGTATCCTCTCTTTATTTTCACTATGAGGGTGAGCAGTGTAGTAGGGGCTAAGTGCTCTGCAGCAACTGAAATCAAAAGCTTAGACACAACTCCCCACTCCCAGTGCTGGGGTAACATGTAACACAATTTTTATTTCCGGCCAGTAAGTGTTATTTTCCCACTCCTTTTATTTCAAAACAATAGAAAATAGCCATTATTTGTTTTAAATTTTGCTTTTGTGGCTTGTATGATGAAATATTTACTAAAAATAGACATTTTTTTCATCCATTTTATTGAAACTTTGACAAGAAATATATAAAAAGTAATAAAAAGATTAAAAGTGAACAGTTTTCCCTTGATTACCGATTGCAATGTAAATTACTTTCCCATACAAGCCCCTAAATGTACTCCCATTATGTTTTCATTGTATACTCCTTGGTATTTATGTTCAAAGTTCAGTATATCTTGATGGAAGTGCTCCCCTTGCTCCTCTGAGTATTCATATTCTCCTTGAACTTGTCAAGATAAGCACCAAGGATATGCACCTTCAGGGACATCTTGCAGCCCACTTGTCCATAGCTTTTCACTAAGTTCTCAAGCAGTTCCACGTAATTGTCAGACTTGTGGTTGCCCACAAAGCCCTGACACACCAAAACAAAACTCTTCCAGGCTTCTCTTTCCTTTTAGTAAACGTTTCAGGATATTCTGAGTGCTATGATTTTCATAATCTGTGGTCCAACAAATACACCAGCTTTCACCTTTACTTCAGAGAGTTTGGGAAAGAAATTTTGAAGGCACTTCAAGGGTGCAGACTCTGTTAAAAGCTCACTCAAACTGCTTCATGAGACCTAGTTTTAAGTGCAATGTAGGGAACAACACCTTTTGAGGTTCTATCAATTGTTTGTGCTTGACATTATGCCCCTCAACAATGAACTCGGTCCTTTGTGGCCAATGTTTCTTGTGGTAATGTGCTGTGATATCCCTACTCTCCCAAAGACAGAGATGACTTGAAAACTTGGTAAAATCTCCCTGGTGACCAATCATAGTCCTTATAATTCAAGCTTGTAGTAGGATCTTGACACTTGTAGACCTCCTTGAGATATACTAAATGAGCTAAGGGATTGGATGGATACTTCTTCCAATTATGGAGAAATAAAGATTTAATGCTTCTTGAGCTGTCAATGAAGATCTTCCTTGCTCATCTGGATTACATGTAATTCCCATTGCATCAAACAGACCACATACATCATTGCAATAGTATAGCCCAACTCAATGGGTAAAGGATCTTGAGAAATGTTTATGATGTTTCCTTTCGCTTGTCACTTGCACATTTTCATCCAGCGAATTCCACTCTTTGAGCCTGGAAATCAAAAGTTCAGCATTTGACTTTGACCAGCCAAGATCTCTGAGGAGGTCATTGAGGACTCTTTGGTTTGGATAGTATGGTTCCCCTCAACAACTATATCTCAGACACTGTAGTTTACATCTTCACTGATATATTTTAGCTTCTAAATTGTTGCTTTCTTCTGAGGGTGGCTTATTCCTTTCTAGAGAGGTAGGTACAGGAAGGTCAGTACTGTTTGGTACTGGTGCAATGGAGTATGGAAGATGAGGATAGGAAATAGCAGGTGCATTTTTGCCACTTCAAAGTTTAGAAGGATCACTGAACTTTGACTTTAGGGGGAGGCTGGCATCCTCCATTTTTACTACCTTTTAAAAAAAAATTGTGTGCATGCTTGGGCACCAAAGGGAGGTTTTTTTTTTTAATTTAATAGTTTTTACGCACAGTCCTTATTTAGGCTCTGTGTGCTGAAAGAAAGAAGGAGAAGAGACCAAGCTGGGGCCTGACAGGGCGCTGAGTCCCGTCAGCACGGCGGCCAGAAAGGCAAATTGGCACGCCCATTACGGGCACCAAAGGGAGGTGGTTGGGCTTCCTCTCACTGCTGGATAATGCCTTTTATTTTATTTTTTTTGCTCTGTTTTTGATTGAGTTGGTTGTGGGCTCTTGTATGTTTTTTTTCCTCCCTAGCAAAATAGCCTAATCTTAGGCTAAAAAAAATTTCTGGCCACTTCTTACCTTTTTAAAACATGTTCAACAGACCTAAGTCACTCACTTTCAATTATTTCAATAATTTTGAAAAAAAGAAGAAAGAATTAATTAACGTCATCTAACCTTACAACTTTCAAAACTCATTGAAAAGTAAAATGGTTACCATCTGACCAATGGACCGACATAGTAACTTATAGAGTTGCGTGCATGCGAGTAAAAATCAATTATACACATTTTCATAATGGAAATATCAACTTTAACCACTTAATTTTCAAGCTCACCTTGAATAAGTATCATAATCCATCAATTACTGTAGTTGAGTCTGGTCCTAGAATTCAGTACCTGAAAAGGTAAACTGATGAGAAAAATAAATAAGGAAACATACTGGAAAAGAATTTTCAAGTAAACCATACCTGCATAGAATGAAGCACCTTCCAAGCCTTTTTATCACCACCACCAACAAACATCATGTTGAGCATCATTATTCTCTTCAGACTCATATCAAATATAACTCATGTTAGATCACAGTCCCATCCTCATGTATAAACCTGCCCTTTTAATCTCATATTTAAACAGACACACAAACCATAAGAATGCAAGTTGTCCTAACTTTAATTGATCATAGAAAATAAACAACATATCTGACCCTTGGTGGTAGTCTGTGGGTAGGGACCTTAAATAATCAATCATATCTGATTCCAATCTCTGGATGCTGCTTTCAAACACTTTGTCCAACCATCCAATGCCAGAGTGTGTTTCCTTCTCACTTTTTTCACTTCATTTAGGTTGCCTTTGGTTTTCTGTTTTTTTTGGTGCTGCTTTCAAATACTTTGCCTAACCACCCGATGCCAGAGCATGCTTCCTCCTCTTTGCTTCATTCTTGTTACCTTTGGTTTTGTGTTTTTTTTGTTTTTTTATTTTATTCTAGCATTAGGTTAAGATAATTGTGCCAACTTATGCCTTTGTATGCACCCACCAGATGGGCCTTACAAAAAAGCCGACCAGCCTACAAAGGAGTGTAGATGTTGCATGGGTGAGCGCACTACCCCATGAGATCTGGAGTATTATGCAAAATTCACTTGAATATTTAACTTTATTTTTCAGATCATAAACTAAGTGAATGCGTTGGAATTAGTTTAGAGAATGAGATAGTACGCCGAATTGGCCCTGCAGTGAAGTATATCTTTGTTCGGTTGAGTGTATTGAGAGAATACCTCGAGAGGGAACTGACTCTGCCGAATCTTCCATTCACATATGATTTTGATAGAGCTTTGGATGATTGGGTCTTCATGTGCTTTTTTGTTGGTAAGTTTTCATGTAATTTTCACATTTTTTGTCATTTGTAAAAATTATTTTTATTTTTTTCACATTTTCCACCTTTTTTAACTTTTTTTTTATTTCACATTTTCTAACTACTTTTAAAGTGTTCATTCCTCTAGGTCTAGTTAATGCAATATTTTGGTTAATGGGTTAAATTTATTAGAGAATTTCCCTAATTACTGCAGGTAAGTTTTAGATTGTGCTATTAAAGCTTCCTGCACACAACAGCTTAGTATATCAACCTTCATACTGCATTGCCACGCACTAATGGAGAATGCTCTTCATCCATGCCAAGCAAATGACTACCCAATAGACCAATCTAAAAAGACCTAGAAAAGAACTGTATCCTTAGGTTCTACCCGCAGAAGTGTCCTGTCAAAGTTCTTGGTGCTCTTTCCCCACATCCCCACTCAGCATAATTTTCCTTTTTATTTGTATTATTATTATTTTTAGTTATTATTAGCATTATTGATGTTATTATCATTCTTATTATTGATTATAAATTTTATTGTTTATTAATATTTATGATATACAGTCTACTCTCCATATTCATGGGGGATTAGGGACCACAAACCCCCTGCGAATATTGAAAAACCATGGATAGTTGACGCTACCCTCAAAACACCACCAACTCTTCCCAAACATCGTAATACGCTCCCCATATTAATTCAAGAAGTTATGTTTTGTCATTCATACTCATACAGTACGAAATAAAGTAACAGAACACATTAAATTATTTTATTGTATAATGTTTACTCACTTGGAGATAGTTTTGTTTTGATTGAAGAATGATGATTGATGACACTCTCTTTCTAATAGCCTTTTCACAGCTTAAAATTGATTGAATTGTGCTTTCGTTCATGCCAAATTCTCGAGCAACTTTAGCCTTTTTCTCGCCTTCTTTCAACCTATCTAACACTTTCGCCTTCTCTAAACTCTTCTTGGCACACTTAGGCATGTCTTTAGCAACACTAGACGATGCAGGGCACTTAGGCATTGTTGATATTAAGGGGCAAAAAGTAAGAATTATTCAGGGTGTAAAATGATTGAAAAATGAGAAATAAAACACACAAAATTACAACATACACAAATCACCGCTCACACACATGGGACACAAGTGTACTGAATGGAGTGCAGGAAATTGGTACATATATTGTACATATTGTAGTCGTGAGTGAGATCTGAATGCTGATTGGCTGGAATCGTCCTGTGTCAGCCAACCAACACTTACATTTTATGACTATGTACATAGGTTTCTGCGGATGTCTGGAAATGGTGCAAATTTTGAATTTTAAGCCCCTTCCCAAATTTTCCGCCAAGGGTCGGCTGTATTATGTAATATAATTTTCTAATTTGTATGTAATCATTTTTATTTAATAATATCATTATCTAATATTTATTACCATTATTATTATTTAGTATTTTTAAATTAGTATTTATATATTATTTATTATTATGTATTATAATTATTTCTTAAGTATTAATTATTAGTATGTTATTAATATTATCTATTATCATTACAGCTATCCACTCAAACTTTTCTGCCCATACTTTGTACCAGGAGGAGCGTTTCCACCTGGATGGAGTTCATTCCGGTAGCCATGGTGCCTTGGTGGACTGCATGCCATCTTGGGATCACCTAGCACCAGGATACAATAATAATAGGTGATCATCATCCCTACTAGTTAGTGAAATCACCTACCTCTGCTTCTCTTTATTACATACCCTCCTACCCAATTCACCTACCTCTGCTTCTCTTTATTACATACCTCCCTACCCAATTCACCTACCTCTGCTTCTCTTTATTACATACTCTCCTACCCAATTTCACACTTGCTCTCCTATCCACAGAGGCTTTGGCTGCCCTGCACACTTTCGTCCTCTTATGAACCTTAGGCGAGTGGCAGTGTATACTGTGAGCTCCCTACCTCATGCGAGGGCCGAAAGCCCACTAGCTGAAGGAAGGATTGGGCACATGGTATGCTGGGTGATCGACTCTGTTCACATTCCTCCTGTACACATAGATATAAGGTGGCTACGCTGGCACCATCCTTTATGGTTAAAGCTACAAGACAATTTCGCTAATGGCGGGCTGGTTGGCAAGGTTCATTGATGCTGGACCAGGACCGATTATATGTGTAAATGATGGCATTCTGTAATGTTCTGATCCTATGAGGACTTTTCTCAAGCCCTCCCAAGGCATTGAGAGGTCATAGTATCTACTTTCCATGAGGCCCCTTTTCTCTTTTGTTTATTCTGATCATGGTGACAACTAAAAGCATTATTGGGAAACCACATGGAGATCTGCCTCCAAGCGTAATCTCATACTCTCTAGGTGTCATGAAGGATGAAAAAAATTGAGGCACACCTTCGACCGGTTGAAGAGCTCCCCTCACCATTGCCACACCGCAAAGGGGTTTCTCCTTTGCAATCCTTGGAGCCACTCTCTGGCAGCTCCACCTCCGAAAAAGTGGCGGCTCCCCCTTGCTTTGCCTTGCTTTTCTATCTATTTTTTTTTCATTCGAAGCTTGACTACAAATGCGAGTTTTATGCATCCGCAGCCGAGTGTGTAGTGCTGAAGATGGATTCGATCCACCATACTGGTCTCCGCTTGGTGACCGTTGCCTTATGCACTTCCCCCATTGAGAGCCCACTTGATGCTGGGGAGATGCCACTCGCTCTGCGCCGTGCACAGTGCATTATGGGCCTGTAGATGCGAGCCTAGTGCCTCCCTCAGTCGCCAATGGGTCTCACTGCATCTGTAGCCAATCTCGACGGTTCTATGCCATCGAGAAACACCAGTTATACCCTAAGCCCTTTGGGTTTAGGGCTAGGAAACACTTTTGAGAGCTTGGTGTAGCTCTCGGTCCAGTGACGCCTCTAGTTTTAGCCAGGATGACACCCTGGAAGATAACCACCTTTAACTATTTGTCGCTATGCCTCTGATCCCAAAGCTTCCACAGCGCTGAGTATTGTGTTCGGCCTTCTTGGAGCACACTGTGTCGCGCTGGATCTGTGTCAGTGTATATGGATGGCTCCAAGTCCAAAAGGGGGTTGGTTTCCACGCCGTATCCCCTCTGTTTGAAGTCAGCGGGGCTCTGCCAGGCGCTGCGTCTGTCTTCACAGCCGAGCTGGTTACAATACAACACTCAGTACGAGAGATAATGCATCATACTCAGTATGGAGACTGGATTCTGATGTTATGTGACTTAAAAAGTGCCCTGAGTGCTCTCAGGGCATTGGAATCTCTATACTGCCTGGTTCAGTTTCCGTAAGTTGGGTGAATGTTGAGATTATTCTTTGCTGAGTTCCTGGATATGTGGGAATTGTGGGGAATGACGCCACCAAAGTGTCCACGAGAAGTGGGTGACCAGACCAGCGTTTCTCTCTTCTTATACTGATTACGGGGCAGCCCTCTGGGCTGCTTGGCAAAGAAGATGGGAGATGGCCTAGGGGAACGCGTGCCATTGTTGCTCAACTGTTCTGTCGTCTCCGAATTGGACACACTCGCGGGACGCACCGCCATGTGATCAAGCGCTCGCCTGCGCCCTACTGTGACGACTGCATTGTCCCCCAGACTGTTCAGCAAATTTTTGTTGAATGGGCCAGTCTGGGTGATCTTCGCTCAAGTTACCTGTCACCCTATTGACATGAGTGTGGTCTCTTATCACTTGTCCCTTTTACTCAGGACTGATTCGTGCACACAGACTTGTTGACTATACAACTTTTTGGAGGAGGCTGTTGTAGGTTTCATGTTCCTGCTCCGGGGGGAGGCGGGTCTCCCCTTGATGCTGGAGCATGCTTCCTTCTTGCTTTTTTTATTGCTTGTTTCTTTGCCTTTTTTGTTTTGTGTATTTCTGTTATTTGATTTATGCATTTTTTTGTTTATTTTTTAATATAGTCTAATATTAAACTGTAACATGATTACAGTGACTTTTGCCCAGATAGGCATTCACCAGATGGGGTCTTAAAGAGACCCAAAATGTTACAAGGTATTGCAAAAGTATGACGCTCTCAACAAAGGACACAATGATAGTTTTGATGCAGTTAGACACGTTCAGTCAAACAAACTTAAAGTTTTACTTTTCCAGCACATTGTGTGCAGGTGTGTTGAGATGAAAATGAAAAGATCCAGCGTGTGGACCACAAGTCTGACACATCACTAAGCAGCTCAATGTAGACCAGATGCCCGCCCACAGTCACAAAGTGGCTCAAGAATTGGAATTTGATTTATGCATTTTTTTTGTTTATTTTTTAATATAGTCTAATATTAAACTGTAACATGATTACAGTGACTTTTGCCCAGGTAGGCATTCACCAGATGGGGTCTTAAAGAGAACCAAAATGTTACAAGGTATTGCAAAAGTATGACGCTCTCAACAAAGGACACAATGATAGTTTTGAAGAGCTCCAGGCAGCACCTTAAGGCTGCACACACGTTGCAAATGAAGTCCTTCCTCATGCTGGGCCACATATGGTTGATGGAGGACTTCAGTTCATCCCTGTTGCCATGACGGACCTTGCATACCTTGCCCTCAACAGGCACCCACATGCTGATATTGAGGGTATTTAGGTTGTGTTACTGCAGCAGTCATAAGTCTAACCAGAAGTTCATGTTTGACCCCAACCACTCTTTCACAGTTTTGGCTTGTGAATACGGCGACTTATGCCCAAGTAGGCAGTCACCAGATGGTCTCTCCAAAAAAAATAAAAACCCAGTCCTGGCTGTGTGGTCTGGGGCACTCTCCTGCTAAAGACTTAGTCCACCTTCTTGGTGAGTTTTCTCACCCAGAGCAGGACTTTTGTGGTCAAGATGTCTTTGTAATCAGCCACGTTGAACTTGTAACCAGCCCTGAACCACATCAGCGGCACCTTCTCACCATTCGAAGGTGTTTGGTGGTGGTCATGTAGTGGACCTTGGAGAATTCCTAGCCGAAGCTTACCTTTTCACACAGTCATTCTGCTTGTTGATGACTGGGTTGACCCTGAATGCTTTTTCCATCAGAAAAAAATGAGAATTTGATTGCCATGACTCAAGTCATTGAGAAGGCGATGACAGCGGTCTTGATGTTCTTCTTGCATATGGTTGGTGAGCAGAGGCCTTTCCATGCACCTCAATCTCTTGCCACCCGCCTCCTTGATGCTCTGGACACCATGGCCACTGAGATGTTATCCTTTGCAAGTGTAGTCATTTTGAGCTTCGGAGATCTTTCAAAGGCCTTTCTCACATCCAAACAGTTGACAACTTAAGTTCTGCCTGCACAAGGTTGATCTTTGAGGTCTTTCCAATTCTTGAGCCACTTTGTGATTGTGGACGGTCATCTGGCCTATATTGAGCTGCTTAGTGATGTGTCAGACTTGTGGCCCACACGCTGGATCTTTTCATTTTCATCTCAACACACCTGCACACAATGTGCTGGAAAAGTAGAACTTTAAGTTTGTTTGACTGAACTTTTTTCTATCTCACACACAAACCTTGAAATATGTACCCCCTTCTCCTGAGTGTAACATAACTGGTAAAAACCCAGTTTAGATTAAAACAATTATTAGGTTTTGCAACGGCGATGCACTCGTTAGTATATTCTATGTGGAGATCTTAAAATTATTCCTACTTAATCATTGAAATCATACAATTTCTCTCTTTTCAGGTAATGATTTCTTGCCCCATCTACCATCCCTTGAGATTAGAGAGAATGCCATTGATAGACTGGTGAAACTTTATAAAGATTGTGTTTACAAAACTGGTGTAAGTACAAAACTTTGTCTATCTAATGTACATATCATAACCCTGTAATTCAAATTCACCCCCATTGTCATTGTATCTAATTTTACTAACCCATGATTCTATTACACTCACTTTATCTCTATCTTCATCAGTAATATAACTAAATAACTCATCCTTCTTATTTCTAAAGAGTACAACTCAGCCCTCCTATCTCTGAAGCACCTCTTTTAGCCTGAATACCTTGACATCTCTTACCTTTCCCTACCCTACCCTGTCAAGCTTCTGTACAATTGTCTCCTCTTATATTTGTTTATAGGAAGTTTTTGGGCCTTAAACCCATTTCTGAAATTTTAAGGTCACTCTGACCAATGGTTCAGGAGATATGACCAGGCATTTTGAGGTCACATGCAAGGTCACTTCAATTTGGTGAACCATAACTAGGGTAATAATGGTCATAATTATATAAAAGTATATATATTTAGAATCAGAAACATACAAATAATCCAAATATGAAACTTTTAGAACTATAGGTTGAAAAATTTTAAAAAATCATACATCTGCTAAAATTTGAGGTCAAGATTTGTTTGACCTCGTGGGTATCAAAATTGAAATTTTTTTATAAATGATAAAAATGAAGGCATATGCTTTGGCTATTAGAATCAGTAAAAAAAGAGTTTGTTTATGCTAGTATTTTTCAAGTAATTAACAAATAAGTGAACACTATATTTTTAAGTTGTCTGTCAATTCTACATATTTTTCACACTTAAGCTCTTAAAGTGACCTATAGAAATTGAAATTATAATTCTTTTTGTATATAAAAAACAGTCAAAGGTCTTGGTTATTAGAAATAATCATAAAAAGGTTGCTTATGCTATTACTTTTCATGCAACTAACTTATGTTGACACCATATTTATAAATTATAGGTCAATTTAGGAATTTATTTTAGCTATCAGTTTGACTTGACCTAAATCTCCAAGAATAAAAAAAAATGATATTTCACTGATAATCCTCACTGACAAAATAATTACAATAATGATAGGGAAGACCTGTTAAACTAATTCCATCTTGGCATATTCAATACTTTCATAAATTTCTTTCTGAGGAAAAATATATTTAATTCTGCTGCCTCCTCTTAGTGTAGGATAACTCATGACAATTAATATATGATGTCCTGGCACTGCACATGAATCCTTATTTAATGGATAATGATATGCACTTGCTCCTCATGACCCAGATGGATGTAAAAAGTTCACTGTGTAATCATCAAACTCCTCACAATATTCCTCCAAAACTCCATACCAAACTTGCAGGTCATAAATGCAGCTAACATACTCTCCTGGTTTGACACATTTTTAGGTTATCAACCATTGCAGGTTCATTAGTAATATGACTTTTCCTTATTCTTTCCTTTTCTCCAATGCCACTTGAAATGAGATACACCATCAGTTCTTCCTTGTTTATGGGAACAAATATATGATATTTCTGAGTTCCCAGAATATCCCTACTGTCCTTGAATCGATGTTCTAACCATTGTTCTGCATCTTTCAAATCAGAGGTAGTTACAAAGAAAAATTTTCTCTTGTTCAAGTTTTCTACACAAAACTGAAACATGTCTTCCGGTGTAGGAATTTGCCTCTCTGTAGTTCTTTGCAAACTGGCACAAGCAGTAGCTCTCTTCACTGTTCCCCCAATCCCATCACATGCATTTTTGCCATGTGATGTAGCAAAGAAGTGCCATTCACAAGACAAACCAAAATCCTCTTTATGGTAACAGAAATTTGTGAAGTTGTATCTGTTCTTATATTGGCCAGTACATCCATCCGAAAAATAGTACACCTCCTTCAGTTGTGGGCATCTGAATTCAACATAGTTCATAAGCTTTATTATAAATGAGTAAACCATTATAGTGTTGTGTTTTAGTGTTTGAGATAAAAAACACACTAAAATGGTTAAGTTCCTGGTCTGCAGATGATCTATAATAGATGACAAAAGGGTGAATTGTACATTGTGAATTGTCCCAGTGTAATCCTTGGGCAGCATCTTGGACAATGAAAGAATAATTTTCAGAGAAATCACCTAATATAACTGCCTCGCTCTGAGGTGGTAGTGTTTCTTCCAACTGTTTTAAGTACTGTAATTGCTGCTGTGCAACAAAATGATGACGAAACATGCAGGATATATTCATGCTTAATGATGATAAATATTCATGAAGTGGCTCCACTTTGTCTACCATTGTACAATGGTCAGCAGTCACCCATTGCTTGTAAGATATTTCATTTGGAGCTGATTTTACACTGTCAAGCAACTCAAGAAAGTTAGAACACCCTCTTCTCTTGGACAATCTTTGCAAAGTTGCATCTTGCAAGCCTCTCTCTCTCTCTCTCTCTCTCTGTGTACTGCAGACACTGTAATCCATAAGATCTTTGTATGAGAGACCTTTTTCTCCCAATGCAGCCAGCTGTAATTTTTGGTTTTAATGATATGTGCAGACAGACAGAATGAGTCCCACACTACCAGCAAGCACACAATATGACGGCTGTAATTTAGTAAATGTGGAAAATCCTATTTTGGCATTCTTTTTATCATTTTTATATAGTTCAAATAACTCTTAAATCCCCAAGACCAGTCCTTTTTGCACCTTCAGCGCTGATGACTTTCACACAATCCTTTTTGCTAGGACTAACCTCATCTGACCCATAGAATCTTTTAACTATATCTTTGTGTTCTTCAGATATCACTTTTCCTTTGCTCATTATTGGAATCTTTGGAAGGATTCCAATTTCTGATTTGAGTGAACGGCTTTTTTTTCCACCATATATGTTGTAGTTTGAAAGAAACTAGCAGTTTTTTTCAATTGTGTATGGGAAGAGAGTCTGTATTTTTAGTTTGTGATTATGGCATTTGCTCTCCAAGAATGACTGTTTCAATTCATTCATTAATGTTTCTAGATATTTTTCAGATTCTGTTTCAGGTTTGGAAGCATCACTTACCCCCTCACTAATATGAACACCATAACTGACTTATAGCCTCTTCTTCAAGTGTTTCTGGGCATCTGATAGCTTACTACAGGCTCTGCGCATTTTCTGGCTCAATGACAACCCTTCTGAAAAGAACCTAAAAAGAATATATTTAAATTATTATACAGAGAAAATTTGCATTTTGTGTAGACTAAAGAGCATCATTAAAGAATAAATTCTTCAAAGTAAAAGCTTGCCAATTATCAATTTTGTTTTATACAGTACCCTAAATTCTATTCAATGTGCCATATAAATCAAACACACCCTTCTGGTGAAATATAAAATATATTATCTTAGTAATTACTCTGTTTGACTGGTGTTTGGTCCAAAAGTGCTAGAACTGGTTCAATTGAAGTTGAAGGATTTTCTTCAACCAAGCAATCACTGTCCAGATCTCGAACTGAAGATATGTTACTCAAATCACTGATTGAAGATGATTCAATTGAATCTTGCTCAGTCTCATTGTTTTCAGTGGTTCTAAGTATTGTGGGGTTTTTCATTATTAGTGTCCCAAAAGTTCACACGCAACAATGAGTCATTTTTCAATAAGCGCATCAGTCACTTTTCTAAGATTGATTGTTATGTGTTTCTTGTGTTTTTTAGTAGGGTCTTGGCAGTATTTCAAGTGCTGAACCATTGTATTTTGGTGTGAACACGCCTGATAGCTGAGATATAGATTTCACTAAGTAATTTCTATAAATCTGTAATTTTAAGATATACAATTAGATGACACTTTTTAGAATATTTGTTATACACAATATTTTAATTCTTGATATTCTTTGAGGCTCACTGAAAACAATAACAACTCACCTCACACACTGCTGGCTGAAACTGTACTAACTTGTAGACTAAGAACTACAACTATCTGTGTTGATTATGTACATGTTGCAGCAGGATTGTTTAAGCTACATGTGAGTTTTGTCTTCCCCTTTCACTACTATATATTATTGGCAGTGAATTACAATTTTTATTGAACTCTTAGAGTTCAAAATCAAATTGATATCAAAGCTATAAAATTTCAATGAATTGACAAACAATTTGTAAATATGGTGTGACATAAGTTAATTACATGAAAAATGCCAAGATAAACAACCTTTTTATGGCTGTTTCTAATAGGCAAGAGCTGTACCTGTGTTTTTTATATTAAAAAAGGTAATTTGAATTTCTATAGGTCAAATTAGGAGCTTAAGTGTGAAAAATATGTAGATTGACAGACAACTTATAAATATGGCGCTCACTTATGTGTTAGTTGCATGAAAACTGCTAGCATAAACAAACCTTTTTTTACTTATTCAAATAGAGAAAGCATAGGCCTTCATTTTTCACATCTATAAAAAATTTCCAATTTTGATACCCCAGAAGTCAAATCTTGACCTCAAACTTTTGCAAATGTATGATTTTTTTATTTTTCAACCTAGCATTCTAAAACTCTCATATTTGGACTCCTTGTCTTTTTCTGATTCTAAATATATATACTTTTATATAATTATGACCAAATGTTAGTGACCTCAAAATGCCCGAGGTCATATCTCCTGAACCATTGGTCGGATTGATCTTAAAATTTCAGAAATGGGTTTAGGGCCCCAAAACTTGCTATAAACCAAATTTAAGCAAAATCTGAGAGATGAGGGTGTTAGGCACTGGTTGATCCGACAGAGACTGCCCCATTTACTGTATCCCTACTAAAATACAGTCCGTCCATCCATCGCACCTGCCAGGAAGGCTCCTATAGTGGATGGTCAAACCACATCTTTGATTGAAGATATGCTGTTTTCTCTAAGGTTTTCTGCAGTTTTTGTTTGTGGTGTTTGTGCTATTGCAATTTTTTGCCATTAAAAAGGGTATGTGCCCTGTGTAGACTTACAACTGGTACCTAGATGGGCATCACGTCCTGTCAGCCTGAGTGCCTTGAATTGTTCTTAACTTAGTTTGGAGAACTTAGGCTTTATCTCTACAAGGTCTTCCTTTGGCATTTGGGGCCTTTTATGCCTTCTAGAAAGCCTCCTTGTCAATGCTGGTCAGATGCTGCCTGCCTTAATGTGTACAGAGTTCATCATATGCGAACTCGCAACTACCTCACTCCCAATGGCTCACATTTATTTCATCAGGTGCAGATCTTGAGGTGGAATCATTTTGGGTGGGTATTTGTGTAGGATGTCCTTGGAGTTTTGCACACGTCACCTGGAGGGTGGTATTTGTCTACATATAGTGGTCTGGGTTTCTTGTAAATTATAATTAATTTCATTAATGTGAATTCTTAAGTTACTATTGCTATCATCATGCATCAATTATATCTAGGAAAACAATTCTATCTTGGTCATTACAGATGGGCTCATGTTTGTTTTAAGGTTTTAAATAAAAAAATTATGGCCCATTAAAATTCAGGGAGGTTTCCCTCAGATTTCATTCTTTGGCCTTTTCCACAGGGATGGCTTACTGACAGTGGGAAGGTAAATATGAAAAGAGTACAAATGATTATGCAAAATCTTGGCCACATGGAGGATTCAATTTTCAAGGAAAGGCAAAGCAAGGAAATAAGCTTCCGGCAAAGACTTAAAAGACAAAAAATGCAGGATAAAATTGAAAAGGAAGCAGCTAATCAATACAAGGTAAGCATTTTTAAGCCAAATCCAAACATATACCACCTAATTTGGTTGAGAAGTTGTTTCATTCTGAAGATTAGTTTTTAGTCTTTCATTGAAGTTATAAAATGTTTTTTAAATGGTTATTGTTATTTAACTTCCTCATTTTCGAGCATCCTAACCATCTTATTTGCAACTATGCCCTTCCCATTTTGGTAGTTGTGAAATGCTTCTTATTCAAATGTTATTCATAATTTTGAGGAAGGATTGATAAGTGTGCTGTCCTTTATCATCTCTGGAGTGATTTTGAAAATGGTTCTGAGCCTTTTAGTTTGGAATAATTAACTTGTGCATGATTATTTAATAATTCTGAACTTTAATGAAAAGGATTTTCAGAGGATCTTGAAAATACAATAGTGAGGAATTGGTATAGATTAATTAATGGTTATTTGGGGGTATTTGTGTCTTGCTAATGATTTTTTTGGATGTTGAATACATGCACAGATACCGAGAGAAGGCGAGCCTTTATTCCTCGCTGAAGCATGTTTTTAAATTTGGTTTTGTTTTTTTTCTTTGGTTGATTTTTTGTTTTGTGGGGTGGTTGTCACTTTCCTATTGATCTTTGTTGTTGTTTCTGCTCTTTTTGATAAAGACATTTATAAATTAAGATATTTGGGGGGAGACTTATGATCATGTAGGCAGTCACCAGGTTCCCCCACCCCTCATTAATGGAAAAAGAGAATCTTGGTAATGAAAGAACAGATAGTTTAGTTCAGAATTAAAATTTACCTGTGATGAAAAGAATTGGTGACCTGAAACACTTGTGTGAGTTCACTTTTTAAAATGGTTTGTGTCACAAACACATTCAGCCAAATGATGTGCACAGTATAAAGGATGTAAATGATATTAAAACACATCCACTGAGGAAGGATATGTCTGATCATATATTTATGATTGATGAAGTGTTAGATGCTGACTGAATTAGGTAAAAGATGGGTCATATAGTGAATGGATAGTTGGAAATTTGCATGCACATAGGTGGTTGAAAAGTATGGGCAATTTAGAGGATAGTCCTGTTCTGCAAGAAGCTGTCAGAGGGCAAGTAGGCTGCCAGCAACCACTGTCATTCCAAATTCTTTTGAATACTTTAATATCGCTGTGGTTAAAGCGTTCATCATTGGCTTTTGAGACTGTGTTTAGATGCTCATCCCTGAGTCACATATTGGAGCTATTTACAAGTCCCTAGGAGCCCAGGGTGTGCCTTTTGAGACTATAACCCCCCTCCCCCTGGGGGGGGGAAAGTTGTAGAGTGATCATTCATTTCCAAGTGGAAATGAAAAATGAATGACTACCTGAATGCAATCCCGGTGTGTCTTGTGGTTCGGAGTCTGCATTAATCAGTAGGTCCACTAAACAGAAAAAAAGGCTCTCTTAAATGAATGCAGATCGGTGTTAAATCCCCTATCAATCGCCCCCATTCCATTTAAAGCTGGCAGAGCTCTTCCACACTGTTAACGTTTGAGCTAATTGTGATACATCGTTCAGTGCAGGAGACGACATGATGTATCTGTTTCAGAGACTGATTTGTAATTCTGCCCTTGAGGCTTTGAAATCTCTGCACACCCCTCGTCACAGTATCTAGGAAGCCCTGACTGAATTGAGCCGGATGTTGAGATGTTCTGCTGGATTCCTGGAGATTTAGGGATTGGCTGGAAATGAAGCCGCCCTAAGTCTACAAGGGCTGGATTAGTGCTTTGTTCTTACCCACTCTGACAACATGGCAGGGATCAGTTCAACTCTCAAGGTTGCATAATAAAGATGGGAGATGGTCAATGGGAACCTACAGTTGCATGCCCTGGACATGATCCCCTTCCCTCTCATTTCCAACCTCACTGGCCTCCAGTTGTTTTGGGGTCCCATCAGAATCAGGCACATGCGCTTGCCTGAACCTTACTGTGACGACTACTTGGTCACCTCAGACGGGCACATTCATGTTGAATGTACCCTGCCGGGTGAGCTTCGGGTGTGTCACTTGTCCCAGTACTAGGATGAGCTGTCTCCCTACCTCTTGTCTCTTGTACTGGAATGAGTTGTTTCCCTGCAATGCCTTCCTTTCTAAACATCATTATGCCAGTGTGGTTGTGAGCTTGAGAAGACGTATGATACTCCAGGCAATACCTTATCATGGAGACCCATTCTCTGTAGGTGAGACAATGCCTCAATATTTCTTGAGTTCCGATGGGATCATCATTTTTCTATGGATATTCACCTGATTCGCAGGATCCATGATGCCACAACTGCAGCGAGCCTATAGGATGTTGAGGTTCTTTACAGTTCCTTTCTTTATCTTCTCTAGGCCTAAGGACTTGACCAGTGACCTCATGCTGTGTAAGAAGAGATGAGTTGGACCCTCTATAAACACTTATCCTTTAACGCCTGCAGATTGAGAGAGACCCAAACCTGAGGGGTTTCTGGGTGTTGGAATGATATTAATGGGGATTGTTTTTGACCCAATAACCCTTTCCCTGCGCCTAATGCACTGACTGCCTGCTTGTGGCTGCTCCCCGTTACATAAGGCTGTACTGCTTATGGTGCTGGTGGGTAGGTTTTACTGGTTTGTTGGATGTCAGGTAACTAACAACAGATCTTCAGAACCTGACCCTCTTTTTAACAATTAGTATCATGTAATAAGGAAATCATCCTGCCTCTGGGTGCTCAGTTGGGAGCTGCAACCCTTTTGGGTAATGCTGTCCACGGAGCAACCTCTGGTTTGGAAGTGAGTCATGGATTCTGGGGCAAGTTTTCGCCGTCTTGTTCTCCAGGAGAATCGAGGCCCTCAATCACAGGCACCCTGTCCACAGTGAAGTCATTCACAACCAATTTCTTTATATTTCCTAGCCGAGATGCTGCTCCACCAGCATTCAACATATGTTGTGATGTCGCTGAAGGCCACCATCTGGACTTTACTTTGCGAAGTATAGAAACCTTAATGGCAGGTTTACTTTGGTCTCGCTTCCTGTGCGTACAGTGTACACTGCCCCTGTTCTAAACGATTTTGACTATGCTATGCTTCGACTCCACAGTAAGCGAGTCATGGCATTTCTGGTAGACTTGTTCAACAAGATCTAAACAGAAGCTACCATCCCAGATTTTGGCAAATGGGTGAGATCACTCTATCCAGCCATTTTTGCACAATTTCTCTAACCTCATGCATGTGCAAGTTATTGGAGAAATTTGTAAATTTTAGATATAATTAGCCTTTTTGCTGAACAGCGCAAGCCACCTGTCTTCTACAAGCTGCAGCTTCCACAAGTTCCACTATATTCAATGCTCTGTACTGACTGAAAAATGGTATCAGTGAGGCCTTCCTTTGTAAACAGCACTACCCCACAGGGTTTTTTTTTATCTGGCCTAGTGGAACAGGGATATGTCCTGTGTCACACTCTTTGCCCCGAGCATCAACTGTATCAGATCAGTGCTCCCATAAGATGCCACCGGGAGACACCAGTCATACTTTAAGCCCTTTGGGTTCAGGGCTCGGTATAGCTCTCGGGCCGGTGGCGCCCCTGATTCTGTCCAGGATGCTACCCTGGAGGGTACCACCTTTGACAATTTGTCGCCACGCCTCTGCTCCCAAAGCTTCTATAGCACCGGAAGTATTACACTCAGCTTTTTGGGGGCACACTTTTTGTCATGCTGGAACTGTGCCAGTCCCAGGAGGGGGTCGGTTTTCATGCCGTATCCCCTCTGTTTGAAGTCTACGGGGCTCTGCTAGGTGCTGTGCCCGTCTTCATGACCGAGCTGGTTGCAATACACCTCTCAGTACGGGAGATAATGCGACGTGCCCCGTTTCGAGACTGGATTGTGATCTTTAACCACTTACAACAAAGTGCCTTGAGTTCTCTCGGGGCATTTGAATCTCCACATCCCCTATTTCACGTTATCCGTGATGCCAAGGTTGCTGCAAGCTTAGTGGTTGTTGAGATTATCTTCTACGTAGTTCCTGGACACGTGGGAATTTGGGATAATGACTGCACCAAACAGTCCATGAGGACTGGGTGACCAGACCAGTATTTTGCCCTTCCTCATATTGACTATATGTCAGGAATCGGGGTGGCCCTCTGGGCTGCTTGGCAAAGAAGATGAGAGACAGCCTAGGGGTAGTTAAAGTGGCGTGCCATTGCGCCGCGATTGTTCCCATGGACCTACCCTCCAATGCCGCAATGGCTTCAGGTTGCTTTCTGTCGTTTCCGAATCTGACACACTCGCAGGACGCCCCGCCATTTGATGGAGCACTCATCCGCACTTTATTAAGACGACACTCTTGTCCTTCACACTGTTTAGCACATTCTCATTGAATGTCCCATTCTGGGTAATATTCGCGCATGTTACCTCTCCTGGTACTAGGATGAATGTAGTCAATATCACTTGTCCTTTCTACTCATGACAGATTTGCGCTAACAGACTTTTGCACTATTTAACTTTTTGACTCTCTTTGCTTTGGTGTTGACCAAATGGTCCTGCACGGGGGAGAAGCTGGCCTCCCTACAATGGTTAAGCTCGCTTCCTCTTTATTTCTTGTTTGTGTTTGTTTTTGTTTTGCCTTTGGTTTTGTATTAAGAAAAAATAAATAATCTACCCTAGCATTAGGCTATAAGATAATTATGGTTACATGCCCTTGCAGGCAGTCGTGAGATAGGCGCTTAAAAAAAAATGCCTTTTCATTGCTCACATTTGCTTCTTTTGTTTCAAAGAATGTGATTGGGCAGGGTTCACTGGGGGTTATGAAGGCTGGAGTGACGGCTGTCGCACATGGAGCCAGGAATGCCATTTCTCAGCAGTGGAAGATGAATAAGGATTCTCGGTGAGTCATCCACAAAATTTCATTTTCTTTAAATATAAATGTAAGTTCATGGACCGAAAATTAGTCATATTGTGTATTTTAAATAGTTTAAAGTACAAGGGCCTGTAGTTAGTTAGTGTTAATTTGCATGCTTCTCTTTGACTATTGTGAATATAGATGTATTTCTTTTTTTATATATGTCAGACTCTTTTAAAAAATAATTAGGTAAAAATGGCTGAGTGTAACAAGATAAGAGTAAGGTGGATGATTGAGAGTAAGCATGGATCTTGGTGTGTTTGTGCTGGTTGTGGAATGATAGGAGTAGCGACTGGATGTGTTGTATGCAAGCTGCAAAACTATGTAGTGGAATTAGAGGAAGGAGGAGCGCAGGATTTAGAAAAGATAGCTATGTTAGAGCAGTTAATCACTGCAGGAAGGATCTCAGCACTAGGCCATGGCATGATCACAATAAAATGTGCACCAGGGGACTTGTACAATCCACCCGTCCATCAGCACTAGGCTTAAGGAGAGTTTTCTGGATCATAAGGTTAGCTAGCAGTAGGACTAGTGGAGATAGCCAGTGGAGGGTGATAAAGGGAGGAAGGAATCAGATAGTTAGTGAGGCATCTCCAGTTTCAGATCGAACTAGAGATGCTTGGTGTTAAGGTTGTAAGGATAGTAAGCCTAGGTAGAGTAAGTCAGAGCCTATTACTTGTAGTATTAGGTTGTGTTTTAGGAGACCTAGGATGAGGGGGGAAGGGGTATAGGTTCAGGTGAAGCAAATGAAGTGCCTGGTGGGTGCTTCAGCTTGGTATTTAGACAGGACATTTTGTGAGTAGTAGTTAAAGAGGATAAGGGTTTGTTTGCCAGGTTATATGTTTGGTGGATGTGAGAGAGAATTGAAAGGATAGTGAATGGAGCTGAAAGGGATGCAGTTATTGTTTTACATGTGGGAGTAAATGACATATGGAGGATGAGTGACTATTTATATTATGGCTAATCTCCAGTGTTTTTGAAAAGACTCAAATTAAATCAGTAACACAGAGTCATTATAGGTAGATATCAAAGAGGAGATGGATAAACTTGGGATAGGATTGTAGCGGATGGTTCCAGCATCCACCCTCAACCAAGCTCCACTCATTTGTGCCATGCCTGGGAGACTTAAGGAGATGTAGGTAGATACTTATAAAAGTTTTATTTTAATATATCCTTGCCACCCAATTTAAATAAGACCCCTCCCCCTAATACAGTAATCAACCAAAATAAATGCGAAAGGAATTTACAAAAGTTTAAATACAGTCCCTATATATATGTACAATCCCTCTCCAAAATAAAAAACCCCATGATTTCCAAAAATTGCAGTAACCATAAATCGGGCTATGGTGCACAAAAGGTCTATTCCTAATTAAGCCGGCTCATTAGACCTTTATTGGTTGCAAGTTGCCCTGTGGCATTTTGAGGGGTGGTACGCTCGCTTTCCCTGAGTGTGTAGCATGGAGGGGGGGGGGGGAGACATGCTCTCCCTCTCGATCTCTCTCTCTATCATTCTTGAGCAGAGCAAGAGGATCGGCACTCACAGCAACCCCAGTCAGCACTGATGTGTTTTGTCTCTTGAGCGGGACCAGGGGATGGACAGTCATAACCACAAATTGGACTATGCACTGCTGAAACTGGAGCTCCACACTTTGGGACAAAGCAGTGGGATTTAAGGAGCTGAAAAGGGGGAACAAAAATTACTCCTCACTTGCTTTCTTATAGGTGTTACTTAGCCCCCTTTCCTCATTCATATTCACCTACTTATATACACATTGCTCACACATGCTCGTACCTGGCTTTCCCTTTTATCTCAACTTCATAAATGCGTAAAATGGCCTTTAATGTTCAGTTCACTCTCACAAATATCACCTTTCTTTGTACTAATTATCATATGGAAAAAAAAAAAAGGTTACTCTTCGGTGAAAGATGGGGTTTGACACCTTCCTCTCACCTTTTGTCCTTTATCCTTCACCTAAACCTGAAAAAAAGTGGGCATTAAAGTCGGTACAAGTGAGTTGAGGTGAATGAAAAAAAACAACATTTAAATAGACTGCCAAATCTTACTAAGGAAGCTTTGTGTCCTCTGTGGCAGTAGATAGAATATGCATGAAGAAGTAATCATGTGTGTATAATGGGTGATTCTAATTACAGAAATATAGACTGGGAGGCTGTTATAGGTGAAGAATTTTTTAATATGGTGCAGGATAATTTTCTTAGACTGGTTGTAAACCAACCCACTAAAAGTGATAATATATTGGATTTGGTTCTAACAAATAAGGAAGAGGGTATTAGCGATACAGAGATTGGGGGAAATTTTGGAAAATATTGACCATTGTGAAATTGGATTTAAGTTAAAATGGGATAGGGTTATCAGTAGGATAAGTAAGGTTAAAATCACAGACTTAAGAAAAGCAGATTATAGTGTTCTGAGGCAGCACTTGAAGACTAAGCTAATGAGGTCAGATCAGGAAATGTGATGTCAATGGGAAAAGATAACCTTCAAGTAGAGAGGAATATCATAATGATTAAACAATTGATTGCTGGGCAGAATAGGAATATTAAAAAAGGGAAATTAGAATCAAGCCACGATTCAGTTGTAGCCTAGTGGCAGACAGTGTAGAGTTAGTATAGATGGGATTAAATCTGAGTGCGGGAATGTTAATAGTGTGGTTCTTCAGAGGTTGGTGTTGGGACTGTTGTTCTTGATTAATATTAATGAGTTTCACTTGAGTATAAGTAATGCCCTGAGCAAGTTTGCTGATGATACTAAGTTGGGTAGGATTATAAGCAGTGACTCTGATGCTGAGCTACTATCCCAATGGGCAGAGAAGTGGCCAAAGGAATTTAACATAATCAAGTGTAGTGTACTTAGTATAAGTAGGTGTAATCCACTGAATATTTATAAATTGAATAGTTGATTTTTAGGGAGCTAAGAATGCGAAAGAGACTCAGGTGCCCTGGTAAGTTCAGACCACCCCAAGCCTAGAAAGCAGTGTTTAAGTGCTATACATAGATCTAATAGGGTATTAGGGCTTATTGGGACGATTGTGAGAAATAGGAGTACTATGTCATTCTGAAACTACCTGACATTAGCTAGGCCTCATCTTGAATATGCAGTGCAATTTTGGTCAACATTATAGGATGGATCTTGGTCTGCTTGAGTATGTGCAAAGAAGGGATGACTAAGATGATTCCTGGGTTGAGGAGCAAAGAAGGATGACTAAGATGATTACTGGGTTGAGGAGCAAAAAAGGATGACCAAGATGATTCATGGGTTGAAAGGCTTGAAAGACTAAATCTACATACCTTAGAAAGGAGAAGAGTTTGAAGAGACTTGGTTGATCTCATGTGGGTAAAAGGTTATGTAAATCTTAAAGTTTTGCTGGTTCATAATTCTGTAATTCCTCCTTAGAATACCTACTCTACAGATTTATACAGTGGTGTGTTTTGCCTTTTATAAACTGTCTTTGTTTTTTTTAATAATATTGAAAAAAAATGAATTGACACAACTCATTATTAGAGTTAAAAGTTGGCATTTTATAAGATCCACAAAGGGGGAAAACTCCCTTTTGGTCCAAGAGTGTCCTTTTGACCCCTTCCTTTGTGTAGGATCTTCCAACTTTGATAATGTCAATCTTTTTTTTTTAGCATCTTGCTCATTTGATTATCTTATTCAAAGGGATCTTCACTGGTATCTTGATATATAGCGCCACTTTCTGCTTGGTTTGGTGTAATCAAGATGTATCAATCACTTTTTATTTATGGCGACATATATATGACAGCCTCTCGTTTCAGGAAGCGTAAGTTTGATGAAGTGGACAGTGATGAAGAGCCGCCTGATGAAGTCCGTTTGTTCGAAGCTGGGTTCAAGATTCGTTATTACGAGTCTAAGTTTGAAGTTGCTAAGAGTAACTTTGATTTTCCTAGAATGGTTGCAAATGAATATGCCATCGGTCTCTGCTGGGTTCTGAAGTGAGTTTTATAAGGAGTTTGGCATTGCTATTTTACGTCATTTTCTAGAATTTTAATTAGTTTATCATATTACTAGTTATTGCCATACATTAATGCCATAGGATGACTAAACCAGCAGATTGGTATTTTATATAATTTGAACTTGACTTCATTGGTAAAGAAAAAACTGATATCTCATGGCGAAACTTCATAAGATCTGTAAAGTAGTAGTGTAGATAGGAAGTGAAAATATGTGGAAGATATATAGCCACTGATCTTCCCTTGGATAATTGGGACTGGTAGGGTACGCAATCGTAGAGATGTCAACTGCAGCATGGCCTATTCTATACTTGACACTTTGTGGTTGTTAATAATCTTTGTCTATTCTTCAGGTACTACTATCAAGGGTGTGCTTCGTGGAAATGGTACTTTCCTTACCACTATGCGCCATTTGCCTCAGATTTCACTGACTGTGGCAATGTTGAAGTCAAGTTTGAACTTGGTACGCCGTTTCGTCCTTTGGAGCAGTTGATGGGTGTGTTTCCTGCCGCCAGTCGTCAACATGTGCCTGAGCCCTGGGGCGAGATGATGTTGGATCCAAATTCTGACATAATTGACTTCTATCCTGCGGATTTCAAGATAGATTTGAATGGAAAGAGATTCGCTTGGCAAGGCGTAGCTCTCTTACCCTTTGTCGATGAAACACGGTAATTTCCCCCCTTTTATGTTTCGTTCTCCACAAAGGAAGAATATGAATCGTATGGCACGTCGTAAGTGACCCAATGAAGCCGCATGGCTGAAATGTTGAAAGAAGCTGTGTTGGGTAATTGCTTTCCTCAATGCATTGTCCTTGGATTAAGTCAGGAATTTCACCCCCGTTTTGGGTGAAATATGATGATTGTTACCATTGAAGACTTTGATGGTTTCAAGTTACATATTGTAATATATTGTTTTGTTGGTGATTTTCTGAACATATTCCTGTGTATGCAGATTGTGAAGAGAGAATGGATGTATTGTATTTATTATTGTGTATTGTACCTGCTTGATTTAGTTTTTTGACAAGCCATGATGGTGATGTTTTTTGGATGCAGTTTATGGGCTTGTTTTTGTTTTTTTTTACTCAGATGACCTCCGATAGTCCCTTGCGTTTTGTCATCCATTGAATTATGTTATGTTAGAGGAGTATATGGGAAGGGTAGGTTATCATGGTTTCTTAAGTTGTATTGCATGATTGTGTTTTTAAGCAGTTCAGACACAATCTTATAGATGCAGTTTATGGGTTGTGGTTGACTCGGATGACCTCTGATAGTCCCTTGTGACTGTCATCTGTTGAAGTATGTTATGTTACCGGAGTAAGTGCATAGAATCGTGTATAGTAGGCATGCTTGAATATAATTTGTAAGGGTTGTGCCTGTAATTCTATCACTTGAGGACTGAAGCCCTTGCGCAATGGTATGCCTAGTACCTGGTTGCATTGACCACCGAAGCTTTTAAGTGGAAGATGTGACTGAGCAAGAGAATGGTGATTTCAATATCCTATGGCATGTTATTTTGTGTATTACTTTGATGACCATTACTCTTCCTTTTGCAATACTACTACTACAACATTTCAGGTTACCATTCCTGGTTTAATTGGGGCGGGATGTTGCGCTCACTTGTGAGCAAATGTGTTTGTGAGTCCAAGTGTTTTGGTTACTAATTTTTGTGGTGTTGTATGAGGGTGCTTGCTTGTTTGGCGAATTAGGAGGGCTAGTTTGGATTTAAGGTGATGGCCTTATTTCTCTCACTCACTACAAGTCCAGTGGATGCAGTGTCCGACCTATGTGGTGTAGGCTTCCTGGAATAACAGGCCCAAGGGAACCACAATACCAAGTGTTGAGAATTGGAAGATCCTGATTATGTTTCAGAATTTATTGATCTTGTATTTAGTGTTATTTTTGGAATTGTGTCAGCTTGGGTCCATGATTGTTTGCATTTGTTTCGCACTCGATGTATTTGTTACCTTACGGTGTCAATATGTTGGTGATATGTGAGTAGGCTCTGTTTATGCATCTAAACAGGCTACACCCTAGCTAATCAGAAAAAGGTGCTTTGTTTTGATTAGAGTTAAGCCACACTCAGTGTGGTTAGTTGCTGGAAATAGTCCCATTTGGGGGCTTACTTCATGGTAGCTATTGTTCGGATTCCACGTAAATAGCAGGTCCCCACTCAGACCTAAAAAGCCTAAAAAAGTGCAAAGCTAGGGGTACTGAGAGTGGTGGTAAAACAGGGGTATTACGCACGGTGGTACAACCGTTGGTGTGTTAAAATTCCATGGTATCGAGAGCGGCGTTAAAGGGAGGGGGGATACTGAGAGCGGTGGTAAAACCGGAGATATTAATCGCAGCAGTAAAATCGGTGGTACTGAACGGTGGTAAATCAATGGCTACCTAGAGGGGTGTAGTAAAATCAGTGATACTAAGAGTGATATTAAAACCAGGAATCAAGAACAGTAGTAAAACCAGGGACTCAAGAACAGTAGTAAAACTGGGGGTAGCATGATTAGTGATAAAACCGGCGGGGCTGAGAGCGGTAGTAAAACAGGGGGTACTGAAAGTGGTGGTAAAACCGGGATACTGATAGGGCTATTTTACTTTTTTACTGCTCCTTTGTTCACTGCAAACTAGACTGGATGCAAGTATTCAATGCATCCATAGTTGAGCAGGGGTTGTTGTGGAAGGTAGGCTCGATCCCACACACTGGTCTCCGCTTGACGACAGGTGCCTACGCCTCATCCCTCTAGAGAGCCTCCTCTAGAATATCCCGCGCTTTATGATGTACACTTGCCTTTGTATATGTGAGCCCAGTGTCTACCTTATATCATTCATGGTCAATCTCAACGGGGCCTATACCACCGTGAGACGACATACCCTAAGCCATTTGGGTTTAGGGCAAGACAACTGCTTTGATAGATCATAGCTCTTGGGCCAGTGAGGTCTCTAGTTCTGCCCGAGGTACCACCACAATGTTTGTTTACTTGCTCTCTACTCTCAACGCTTCTGCCACACCGGGAGTATTGGAGCGCACACTGTGTCAGATTGAAGTCATGACTGTGTACATGGATGGCTCTATATCCAAAGATGGGGTCAGCTTTCATGCCTTATACCCTATAATTGAAGCTGGTGGTTAGTATCACACGATAGGGGCGAGGGGACGCCTCCTGATCTTTATATGAGTTTTTTCCAGATCGTTGATTCCATGTATGAGGTGGGTTGAGCACTCTCTGGCCCAATGGAGCATGAAGAGTGTGTCCCGTAGGGAAGTGTCCTCACTACTCTTTGTCCTGAGCATCAACGGCATCGCCTCGGTACTGCTGGAAGATGTTCTGGCTATGCTCTACTTGGACGACCTTTCGATCTCTTTTGGCACAGCCCAGATGCCAACTCTGGAGCATAGACTCCAACAGGCATTGAACCGCGTCTCTCGCTATGCCAAAAGCACAGGTTTCAGTTTTCCTTGGCCAAAGCTAAGGTGGGGTGCACTCTTGTTTCCATCTCCGCTCCACCCAAACTCAGACTTGTTCTGAAATGGGGTGCGCCTGGAAGTGGTGGATTCGCACAGTTTCCTTGATCTTGTTTTTGATTGATCCTCACCAGAGAGGCTCATATTTGCAGCCTTATGGACTCTTGTAGCAGGCCAAAAATCTATCCTCTAATCCCTAATCCCTCTATCCCTAATCCCTCTATCCCTAATCGATCCAACCTGCTTCCTACACTAAATTGGACGTCAAAACCCAAGGAAGAATGAAACAATTGGATATATACAGTCCTCTATTCATAAAAATTACAAAAATATGGGGTAAATATATTTATATACAACACGCTAATAATATATATATATATATATATATAAAACAATTAATTTTATCTTATGAATACTACCAATCAAAATTTATACAAAAAAAACATTCAATTCGACTATATATACTAAAGGAAGAGATGCAAAGTCAAACAACAAAAAATATCTGCCGGGGCAATAACAACCAATCGATAACACAGCAAACAAAGAAGTCAACAAGAAGCCTAAGGCAACAAGCAGACAAAAAGAAGAAGGGCCTCAAGTGTTATCCAGCTGGATATTGGTGTTTCAAGTGCTTTACAAAAAACCTGGCACCTCCGAGCGTGGTACTATATATGCGATCCTGTCGCCCTCTCAAGGCTACAAAAGACCTCCTTTCAAATGGGACGTACAATAATTTAAATTTGTAATATTCCAAATTTTACAATGTCAGCCACTCTTTACAAAAGGAATATTTATTCTGTTATATATTTAACAGAGTGGCTTTTTGTTTGCAATAATGCTATATAAATACTACATCAATCTTTCCAGAATATGTCTCCTGGAAAGAGAAAAAATAGATTTTGAAACAAATCATGAAATCAATTATATATATATATATATATATATATATATATATATATTTATTTATTTATTTATTTTTATATATATATATATATATATATATATATATATATATATATATATATATATATATATATATATATATATAAACAACAAAAAAACATTCACATTCACACACACATTCTTACAGAGGGAGGGGGAGGGTATTGGGAAAGGGGTGAGAGAATGGCCCTTCACACACACTAACATTCGCTCCACCACATTGTTACTGCACCATGGACATTATTTGTTCTGTGATGTTCGACACTTAGGGTACCAATAGGGCTACTGCCTTAGTTTTCCACCATTTCTTTGCTCATTTGAAGCTCGACTACAGATGCAAGTTTTATGCATCCACAGCTGACCGTGTATTGCGGAAAGTGGACTTGATCCAGCATATTGCTCTCGGCCTGACGACCAGTGCATTTCTGCGGGTCCCCCATTGAGAGCCTACTTGTCGATGCTGGCGAGGTGCCACTTGCTGTGTACATGTTTCTGGCCATGTCTCAACCAATCACGATGGTACATGTGCCACCAAGAGACTCTAGTCACCCTAACCCGGGTTAAGAGCTATGAAACTCCTAGAGCTAAGTGTAGCTCTCAGGCCAGTGGCGCTTCTCGTTCTGCCTCGGACACCATCCTGGGGGATACCACCCTTGACTATTTGTTACCATGCCTCTGCTCCCAAAGCTTCCACAACACCAGGAGTATTGCGTTTGACCTTTTTGGAGCACACTTCGTGTCATGTGGGATCTGTCTCACTGTGTATGGATGGCTCCAAGTCCCTTGAGACAGTTTGCTGTCTCTATCTTCATGCCTGAGCTAGTTGTAATACACCGCTTGGTATGAGGGAGAATGCATCATGCCCAGTTCGGAGACTAGATTGTGATCTTTAGTGGCTCACTAAACGCCCTTAGCTATCCAGATCGTTGGAATTTCCCCACACCCCCTCCCTATTCGCGGCATCTGTGATACCACGGTTTCCACGAACTGGTCAGCTTTTGAGATTATCATCTGGTTTCCTGGAAATGTGGGAATTAGGATGATTGAGCGCGGCGATGAGAGTCCCAAAGAGCTTGCAAGAACTGTGCAACCAGACCATAGTTTCCCTCTTCCTCACACTGGCTATATGGCAAGAATCATGGGAGCTCGCAGTACTACCAGGCAAAGGAGATCGGAGATGGCTGAAGTGAAGTATGCTATTTTAATATGACTGTTGCCATGGACCTACCCCACAATGCCTCAATGGCTTCAGTTTTCTTTGTCTCATTTTTGAGTGGGCACACTAGGAATGTACCTCCATTTGATGCATCATACCCTTGCACCTTACTGCAATGACTGTGTTGTCCCCCAGACTCTTCAGCACATTCTTGTTTAATGTCTCAGTCTGGGTGATATTCGCGCACGTTACCTGTCTCGGTACTGAGACGAGCGAGATCGCTACTTGTATTCGGGACAGGTTTATGTGCACAGACTCATTGGACTATGACATTTTGCAGCCACTGGGCCCTATCTAGGTTTAGCCACTTTTTAGAACATTTCCCACAAGACAGTATGGCTATTCTTCCTGCTACGAGAATGGGATTTATAGAGCAAATAAGGTCCTAGAAACATTAATAGGAATGTTAGTTACAAAAGAGGTTATCCTTAAACTCTTAAAACTTGTATGTCAGGACACATTTAGAGTACTGCATGCAAGCATGGTCACCACATTTTAGACATGACATCAACCTGCTAGAGTCAGTACAAAGGAGGGCAACAAAAATAATACCTTCCCTGAAGTACCTTGAATATGAAGATAGACTGAGGGTATTAAATATGTTCTCATTAGAAAGAAGATGTGTGAGGGGAGATGTGATTGAGCTTTTTAAAATCAGTTCTCGGATGGATAAGTTGGATTTTGGCAAGCTATTTGAGTTGGAAGGTAGGAATAGGACTAGGGGTCACCACTTGAAAATTAAACAAGGTCTGCTGACCAAAAGTCATGTGTTCTCACTTATTCTGATTTATGACCTTCTGACCTTCAAAACTTTCAATAATTCCTGGACTAACCTTGGGAGGACTTTAGCAATTATAGCATTCAAAAGAGAATGTAAAACAACATATGTTTCAAATTTCCTTAGAATCTGCTGAATAGTTATGATGTTATTGCCGAATAATTCCCCAGCTAACCTTGGGAGGACCTTAGCAATTATATCATTTGAAAGAGAATGTAAAACAACATAAGGGTTTCAAATTTCGTTAGAATCAGCCAAAGAGTTATGATTTTATTGCCAAAACAAAATAATTCCATGGCTATCCTTGGGAGGACATTAGCACTTATATCATTCAAAAGAGAATGTAAAACAACATAAGGGTTTCAAGTTTTGTTAGAATTGTCCCAATTGTTACAATGTTGTTAAAAAACGAAGCAAAATGGGGACTGACTGACTGACATAGTGAGATGTAGAGTCGCCTGTAACTAAAAGAGAGGTCTAGGTTGAATGTGAGAAAGTATTTTTTAACCGACAGTGATAGATTACTTGAATGGCTTACCACACGACAATAAACAGGCCATTATATGTAAATGTTTTCAAGAACAGGTTAGATGAGTATAATGGGGAGGGTAGGTTATCGTGGCCTTCAAGTTGTATTGGGGGGGAATTACATATTGCAATATCAATTTGCGGATATATTGTGTGTATTGCATGATTTTTTTATTCTTTTTTTTTTGACAAACCTTGAGGATAATGCCTTTTTAAGCAGTAGCTGCATGATTTAGTTTCTGACAAGCCATGATGGTGATTCCTTTTTAAGCAGTTCAGACACAATCCTGTAGATGCAATTTATGGGGTTTGTTGACTTGGATGACCTCTGATAGGCCCTTGTGGCTTTTGTCATCCATTGAATCTTATCTTTCATGTGTATTTAAAAATTAGTTTCATTTTTTTTATTTTTGTTGCCCAGCTTAAAGACTACTCTAAATGCTAAGGCTGATCTTCTGACTAATGAAGAAAAACGAAGAAATGTCATTGGAGATGACCGCCTGTATATTTCCCAAAAACATCCGGCCTACAAACAAATAGTTGACATGTATCGTATGGGCATGTCGTATGATCAAGAGGTAAGGTTTGGTGGGAGATGTTTTCATCTCATGAAATACTCTATTTGCAGGAACAAGGCCTATTTTGTTTAAGAGATTACTTGCTGATTGCTAAAAATGGCAGATTTTTTTTTAGTTGTATCAAAGTGAATTAGCGGAGAAAATTATATTTCCTTGTTTCAGTGGGTGTGTTATTTGGGCCCTTCTTAGTCTTATGATTTATATTTCAGGTGCCAATAAACTCAGATACGTTCCAAGGCATGAGCGGGACTCTCCTCCTTGCTACTGACCTTGTTAAGAAGAATGGGTAAGATTTGTGAGCCTTATTGATTGATATTTATAGCTCTCGAGGAGCAGATGGAATCTCTGCTCCCTCTGACCCTTTTGCGAGATTAAGAGAAAGGAGGAGGAGGAGAACAACAAATAATGGAATATGACTAATTTGATAATACGGTTAATAAATATAATTATTTTATTGAAATGAGATATATATATATATATATTGAATATAGGGAAATGGCTGATGATTATAATGTTAAGAGGAGTAAGCTATATAAGGTGGATATTATAGTGAATAAGATATAAAATATAGGGGAATTAGTTTTTGAAGTTATGAAATTAGGGGAACTTGATGGAGCATTGTGGCCTTTGTTATGGGTCGCATGTTCCTGTGCCAGGGGGAGGTAGGCCTTCCCTCGACACTGGCACGCGCTTCCTTATTGTTGCTCTTTTGCTTATCTTGTTTTTTGTTGTTATTTGTTGTTGTTGTTTTTTAGCTTGTGTCCTGCCTTTGTCCTTTTTGTTTTAGAATTTGTTATTTACTTGTTTTTTTTTAATCTAGCCTAGTATTAGGCTTTGTATGAATTACAGTGACTTATGCCCTGGTAGGCAGTCGCCAGATGGGCTCTTAAAAAAAAATTGAGAGAGACAGCTTGTTTCTAGAGCCTGCACTGTAGACCCTGCTAATGTTTCCAAAATTAAGTAGCAACAGCTAGGTTGTAGGAGTTCAATTGCAACTTAAACCTCCAACAGGATTTCATTCATCCGAGTAGTTGTTAGCTTAGAACAACGGCCACATCCCGGGCAACCATCTCTGCAGGTGAGGGGGGCACCACAAGTCCAAACTGTGATGTTGAGCAATGCCAGCTCTGCTAAGTAAAGTTTGGAGCAGTGTAGATGTGTCAGCCAGGCATCAAAAGTGGTTATCGGTGAGTCACCGTACTAATCCTAGTTTAACCAGGGGCTTGTTAAGAATTATGCAAGTCCTTGGTTTCTGGCGTCCTGGAGGATATGGCACAGCGGTAACAGTAAAAGTTGTCTCACTACAGGAATGACTCACCTCTCTACAACTCTTCTTCTCTTACCCTACAGGGTGGTTAGAGTTAGAAAAATACAGTTTTGTTTGCTGGGCATCCTTATTGATTGATACCCAGCATAATGTATTAAGCGTAATAGCCTGGTTCCTTTTTTTTATGCCTTTGTTTAGATTATCATCTTCACCTCTCTTTCCCAAAGGTACTACTAACCTAATCTTCTAAGCCCCCCCCTTTTCTCCCCTCACTTTGTAGTGGGATACAATGTATCTTCCACACCTTTTATTTTTACTAGGTTTGTGACTCAAACTGTTGGATAAGCAAATATCCACTTCTGGCAGCAAAGGAGACAAATACTCCACTTTGTACCTTATCTACTTTTATTCCCCAAATAATTTATAATATATACAAATAAATATTGAAAAATAAAATAAAAGGACAAAACAAAAGATATAATATATTGACCACATCAGCTTTACAAATGATGCTCCGATTATGGACTCTTCTTTGGTACAAAAACCAATTTTCTGATCCTCCTCCGCCACTCCCCGGAAGGGAGTAGGAAATGGGAGAGTAAAATGTCCTCCGAACTGGCTCTAGCTTCTGCTTGAGTGTCTCGGGGCATCTCCTTTACACAATTGGCTGGGAAGAAGGTGGAAGAACCAAATTGACCCAAATGGTCAGTAATATCTTGGGGTGCAAGTGCGAAAGCCAAGAATAGGCTCCAAGGGACTGAAAATAAACCAATGAGTTGGAGCCAGATCAGCCAAATTGACCCAAATGATCTGCCAAATCAAGTTTGGGTCGTATGCCAAAGCCAGATAAGGGGCCTTAATTATTTGAAATAATATGCCTCTCCTTTTGTATCAGGAGGGGATCTTTGCTAAAAGAACAGTCTAAGATTTAATCGTTTAATCACCTTAAAATCTAAATACAAACAAGGGCTATCTTCTGTAACAAGAGAGAAAACTTTTAGAAAACATATATAAAAAAAAGATTCAACTCTACTAATTTCTATCTACAACCTAGTCTATCCCGCCTCCCCGCCCTAGCGAAACGCTCACACTCTTCTCTCATAAAGGAGGAAAAGTAGTGGAAAAGGACAGAGTAAGGCAAAGGGGGTGAAAATCCTTAGTGGGCAAAATGGGGAGAATGACTCCCATATATACCCCCCATTCACACACCAGTCACCCACCCCAACTTTTCCTACCTTCCACCTTCCTCCGATGCCAACTCTGGGGCATCGACTCCAACAGGCATTGAACCGCGTCTCTCGCTATGCCGAAGCACACAGGTTTCGGTTTTCTTTGGCCAAGACTAAGGTGGTGCACTTCTGCCGCCATCCACGGCTCCACCCTGACCCAGATTTGTTTCTTAATGGGGTGCGCCTGGATGTGGTGGAATCGCACCGTTTCCTTGGTCTTGTATTCGACCGACGCCTCACCTGGGAGGCTCATATTCGCAGCCTTAGGGTCTGTTGTACCCGCGCCATGGACATTCTCCGTTCCGTGACGTTCAGCGCTTGGGCCGCTGATAGGGCTACTGCCTTAGTTTTTTATCGATCCTTTGTTCGTTCGAAGCTGACTATGGATGCGAGTTGTATGCATCTGCAGCAAAGCGTTTATTGCGGAAGGTGGATTCGATCCACCACACCGGTCTTCGCCTTGCGACCGGTGCCTTCCTTACTTCCTCCATTGAGAGCCTGTTGGTTGATGCTGGGGAGATGCCACTCGCTCTACGCCGCGTGCAGTGCATTACTCGCCTGTACGCGCGAGCCCGGCACCTCCCTCAGTCGCCAACAGCTCTCACTGCATCCGCAGCTGATCTTGACGGTGTCTATGCTTCCGAGCGACGCCAGTCATACCCTAAGCCCTTTGGGTTTAGGGCCAGGAAACTCCTTCGAGAGCTAGGTATAGCTCTCGGGCCGGTGGCGTCCCTGGTTCTGCCCAGGATGCCACCCTGGAGGGTACCACATTTGGCTATTTGTCGCCACGCCTCTGCTCCCAAAGCTTGTACAGCGCCCGGAGTATTGCGTTTGACCTTTTTGGAGCACACCTCGTGTCACGCTGGAACCGTGCCAGTGTATACGGATGGCTCCAAGTCCCAAGAGGGGGTCGGCTTCCACGCCGTATCCCCGCTTTTTGAAGTCAGCGGGGCTCTGCCAGGCGCTGCGTCTGTCTTCACGGCCGAGCTGGTGGCAATACACCACTTGGTACGGGAGATTACGCGACGTGCTCGGTTCGGAGACCGGATTGTGATCTATAGCGACTCACAAAGCGCCCTGAGTGCTCTCGGGGCATTGGAATCTCCGCATCCCCTGGTTCGCGATATCCGTGACGCCACGGTTTTGGCGAGCCGGGCGGATGTTGAGATTATCTTCTGCTGGGTTCTTGGACATGTAGGAATTGCGGGGAATGAGGGCGCCAAAGAGTCCGCGAGGACTCTGCGACCGGACCAGCGTTTCGCTCTTCCTCACATCGGCTACATGGCAGCTCTTCGGACTGCTTGGCAAAGAAGATGGGAGACGGTCGAAGGGAACTTAAAGTTGCGTGCCATTGTGCCGCGACTGTTCCCATGGACCTATCCCCCACTGCCGCGACGGCTTCAGGTCGCTTTCTGTCCTCTCCGAATCGGACACACTCGTGTGACGCATCGCTATTTGATGGAGCGCTCGCCTGTGCCTTATTGCAACGACTGCGTCGTCCCCCAGACTGTTCGGCACATTCTTGTCGAATGTCCCAGTCTGGGTGATCTTCGCGCACGTTACCTGTTCCGGTACCGGGATGGGTGGGGTCGCCGCCTGTCCTTTACTCGGGACGAGTGCGTGCACATTGACTGGTGGACTTGTTGACTTTTGGGGGGAGGCCGGCCTTCTCCCTTTCATTTAACTAGGTTTAGTTGTTGTTTTCTGTTCAAATTTTTTAAAGCAGCCTAGAACTAGGCTGTTTGTTTACTGCGACTTATGCCTAAGTGGGCAGTCGCCAGATAGCCCCTTCAAAAAAAAAATCCACCTTTCTCCCTTCCCTCCCCCCCTCCCACCGCCCATCTTTCCCCCAGCTGAAATTTTAATTGCAGCAACTTATTTCCTTGGTGGAAGTCGCCATATGTCAAAAAAAAAAAAATAAATAAAATCTGTCTAAGTTAAAAAGTATTGATATCTTTCATCACATAGAATTAAAAAAGAATACTTTTTTTTTTAGTTTCCCCACTCTCCTGCATCCATTTATCCATCAGGGAAGTGTGGTTATTGTAAAGTTGCCCGGGAGGAAGACTAGTAACGTTGTGTGTGTGAAGCGGTTTGTGCTTTTGTTGTGTGTGGTGATGTACGTGATGAACTGCACGTGCATATTGACTGATACACCAGTCATCTGGGAGAGTAGGGCACACTCTCAACTCCAATGTGTAAGTTAATAAGAAAATAAGCAGTTTCGGAGTTTATGCCCTTGCTGGAGGTCACCAGTAGTCCTTTAAGAAAAATGGAGCCTCTATAAACAATGCCACCAGGTTGCAAGAGACCAGGCATTGGGTTGTGATTAATGGGAAGATTGATTTTGCCCCAATAACCACTTCCCTTCATGCAATTTTGTTTGTTTCTTTGCTTTTGTTTGTTTTTTAATCTATACTAGCGTGAGTTACGGGTGACTTTTGCCCTAGTAGGCAGTCAGCAAGATGGGCTCGTAAAAAAAAAATGTGTATTTAATAGGGTAACCACCTTCCTGCACTGTTCTCTGGTGTATTAGGCTGTACTGCTTTATGACCGGGTGGGCTTTACGGCCTTGTTGGTTGCCAGGACAACAAAAGGTTTCCGGTTTGGGGGGACTGTCTCTGAGTCTCACATGAGAAATCTTCAGATCTTGACCTTCCTTTCGGCGACTTGTACGATTTATTAAAGCATCCACTCTGTCGCACTGACTCAAAGCTCATCATGAAGCTGCGTCCCTTGGGGAATCCACTTCCCAGTCAGGCTGTGTTGTATTGGTGTACCCCCATGCCTTTAACCCATCCAGAAGAGGTGAATGCGGGGTATTATACTTATACCCTTTTTTTATTATTATTATTAAAATGTTAATGAGATTCAAAAAATTTCCCCATTCAGTGATTTTCCAAAAAATTCTCACACCGGTCCTCGCCTAACCGTGATGGTTGTAGTGGGGGTAAGACCATGACACCCACCTCAGACTGGTAGAGAGTCTTCCCTCTCGCCATTCTCAATTGGTCAAGGGTGCCCCATTTACCAATTCTGGAGCCTCTTTCAGGCAGCTTTGCCTCTAAAAAGGTCCCCCCCCCTCCCTTTCTCAGGATCCCATCCAATTTTCTTTAAGTAGAAAGGAGGCTCTCCTATGTCTAGAGGTGAGGAGATTTCGCTTCTAGACGATTCTCTAATTGAACTAGTGGCGAAGGTCGTTTTAGCCATACTAAAAGAACTTAATAATAATAATTAACGGTTTATTCCAGAAGCTGGCAATAATAATAATTAACGGTTTATTCCAGAAGCTGGCGGCCATTTGGCTGAAAATATACATTTAAAGTAACAGAAAAAGATATATAGAGCACCAAAACTGAAAAATACCTACGTAGTGAAATATAAAAATAGCTAGACATCATTTTTGCATGTGTCTGCCTTATTTACCTAATGGCGGCTCTCTATACTGCTCGATCTCTGGCTGTTTCTCTATTCAAACTCATATCTCTGAGGTCCCTCTGTAGTATGACCTCATTCCACCTCTTCTTCGGTCTCCTCTGGCAGCTACACCCCCAACTTCTTAACACCCTTCACCCAATTATTATCCTGCATCCTTTCCCTTGCCCCAGCCCCCCACCCCTCCCTCCCTCCCTCCCTCGATCATATCTCCCAGTTAGCAGAACTCCTCATTTACGCATTCAAGTGACACACCATCAAATACAATCCTCTCCTGTCTCCTCTCCTCTATACACAGTGCACTGAAACTCTCCATCATTCTGCAGCCTACCCCTGATACCACTACATCTTTTATGCACCCACAAACCACATCCTTTACACAGGATAGAGTTATTCCCTATCCTTCTGTTATAGTCTGCACATACCTTCAATGATGTCATTACCACCACTCACTCTTGAAATCATCTTTGTTTGACCCAAATTCACTCTCAGCCCCATGGAATTCATCCCTTCCCTCTACAACCCGAACTTCTTAGTGCCGTTCTCTCATCCTCGGCAATCAGCACTAGGTCGTCAGCTCAGATGTTAATGATTATGGATAATTTTAGTTAGTGTTGGGACTGCAGATGTCAACCTGAAATCTACTGCCTCCGATCTCTTGGGAGATTAAGAGAGAGAGAGCCTTTGATCCTACAGCTCCGCCAACATAACCACATTTACTGGGGCTGCGCCTTTGTGGAACTGCCACGAAGGACCAGGTTACACTGGAGGGAGTCTTGTATGCTGTGGAAATGTTCTAGTGGTCCATGCAACAGCTATGGAGTAAAAGTTGTCCGGATTGTTTAAGACCACTTGTGTGAATTGTGTTGGGTCGCATCTGCTACCTTGAAGCAATGTGACTTGTACTTTTTGGCAGAAGGATGTCCTATCATTTCATGGAACATCCTACATCTTTCAAGTTAAAAATGCAGCTTCTGCTACTGCCCCACCCCCCTTCCAGGTCTTTTAGCACGATAGTCACCACGCCTATTCTGAATCCTACTGGTTCTACCTCTCCCGCCACCAAACTGGCAGCGAGACGAGCTCACACCCTGCCTCAGCTAAAACTCAAGTTCTCTCCCCACCCTCACGACCCCTTTGCAAAAAGCGAAGCAGCCCCTCACCTCCACTAAGTAATTATACTCAGGAGGCAAATCCCTGGAAGGTGTTCGTGAGGTCATCCGAGGGGTTTTCCTAGTATGCACCCCTGAAAAGAGGGTGGCAACAAGAGAGCTTCTGCTCTCTTGCCTTTCTCTGAGTCTGGAAAGTTGGGAACCTTCAAAGGGCGAGGAGGGGCCCCTGTCCCTAAAGCTGTCCCAACTGCCAGTCCTCTGGGCTGCTTGGCAAAGAAGATGGGAGATGGCCAAAGGGGACTTAAAGTTGTATGCCATTGTGCCGCGACTGTTCCCATGGACCTACCCCCGGAATGCCTCGACGGCTTCAGGTTGCTTTCTGTTGTCTCCGAATTGGACGCACTCGCGGGACGCACCGCCATTTGATGGAGCGCTCGCCAGCGCCCTACTGTGAAGACTGCGTTATCCCCCAGACTGTTTGGCATATTCTTTTTGAATGTCCCAGTCTGAGTGATCTCAGCGCACGTCACCATTTTCAAATGCCTCTCTTTCTCAACATATACCAACATAGGACCCCTCCCTCACCATTTCTCCTCAATCTCGAACCTCTTTCATTCCCACAAGTACTTTTCTCAAAACTCCATCCTTAAAGATACTAAACAGCCATGGTGACATCAGACAACCGTCTTACACTCCCATGCATGTCAAACTACTCACTCCCGCTATCTTTCACCCCCACCCCCCTCAAACATACACCTTACTTCCAACATAAGTAATCTTCACACTTTCCAATAGTTTACCACTCAATTCATACATTCTTAGAACCTTTCATGATGTTTCCCTATCTACACCATCTCCCTCAGAGTAGAGTGAGGTTGTTGCATGCTGTGGGAAGTTTATAGCACCCCCTTGTGCTAGAGGTCCATTCAAGAGCTAGGATTGGAAGTTCAATCGACACCACACAGGGTACACTCCAATGGAGTGGTGGAGGCGCGGTGTCATATCCAGTTAGAAATGACTGACCACTGCATCACTATTTGTTCTTGCCCTACAGGGGGTGGCTAGAGTTTAAAATAGGCATGTTGCCCACCATAAGCAGTAAAGCCTTATGCACCCGGGCATTCATGTTATTATTATACAGTGGGTGTCCAGCCAGTTTTAACTGTAGATTTTTAAATTTAGTATTATGCAAAGCTCAGGCAATGAAGTTTGCCATGGTTTCACTCTATATTTCTTTTTTTTTCAGCCTTTTAGCGTCGCCTGTTGCTGGATTGGATGATGTCACCAATAATCGGGTTGTGGTTATCCGATACAAAAATCCTTCCCATGCAGATGGTTTCATCTTTCCGGCTCGAAAACTTCCAGGAGCCAAAGAGCCCCCAAGAGTCTTAAAGCCTGAAAACATGAGTGCCTCAGCTAGCGCTAATTACCAACCAAGGATTGGGTTTTCACATCGTGGCAGAGCTTCTTTATCTCAATCGGCACACAGAGGATTAGGGTGTGTATATATTGAGCTTTTTGCGGGGCGAGGGGAGCGGTAAGGTGACATTTTGACTTAAGAGTGCCCTGAATTTCCTTTTGGGAAACATGGAGACGACTGGCTTCCAACACATGTTGTCAAATACAACTAAGACCAGATAGGAGCCATTGTTCTGGAAAGTCAGACAATTGTTCCTTACGATATTGATAAAAAATGTTGGTAACATGTCCAGTTAGGCCATTTAATTGAATGTGTGAATTGAGAGGGTATGTAGGAGAGGTTTCTGTAATGAGGAGAGATGAGATGTTTAATAAAGGAAAAGTGTGCATGCTTGCACAATGTGAGATAAAAACAAAGGGGAATGAAGAATTTGTGGCATGGAATGAAGCAAAAGACCTGGTAACGAGTATAAATTTATGCCTAAAGTTGAGATTTTACAAGTGCAAAGTGGTGCGTTTTTGTCTAGAATGAGGGAATACAACAGACACCCCAGCATCAGTTTAGCAAACATTACAGTGCTTGGTGTCACACTAGATACAGGAATAAATTTCTGTCAACCCATGAGGAAAGGCAAAAATTAACACACTCACTTGAACCACATTTGGGCAATCCAAGGAATCCATTGAGCACACATAAGCAATATATTAGTCCCTCACTTGCCTATGACCACACAGCATGGGCCCCATATCTCACAGCCACTCACCCTGGCACAATGCATCAAACAAAGCACTCGGCCTTGCAAAGGGTTGCACCTGCAACACCTTGGTTAATCACCTTCACCATGAAGGTCATTCCATCTAAACATTTTGATCTCCGGGTAGTGCCATTTCTCAATACAAGAAACCCAAGATAACTATGCCAGACATGTAACTATGATACTACATCAGGGTGTCTACTGCCCTTGAATTTAATTTTTGCTCTTGAAATCCTTGAAAAGTCCTTGAATTTGATTAAAAAGGTAGATGGACCTTGAATTTAAAAAATAAATCATTGAGTGATTGTTCAAATGATTTTTCAAGTTCACTATATATATACTTTTTAATGTCTATTAGGAAAATAGTAATATTATAAATTAATATTTAAGTTAATCTCACTAATGTGAGTGAACATATATATGCTTTGGATGCATTGTATTTTATGATGGATGCTCGCTATACTTCTGTGACTGTTGCTTTTAATGAAGGGGTATTGTATCTTGACCAATCAAAAATTATTCAGGTATCAATGGACGGCCCAAGCGTTAACCATAAGTTTCTGAGGCTGTTGAATGCTGAAAGAATGTTCATTCCATTTTGTAATACATTTAATTTTCAATTGAAATATTTCAGATTTTTTTTCCTAAATGCTTCATGATTCAGTGTTTGGGGGTCATTTTGAAACAAAAAATTCTTTGTTATGAAGAGTGGAAAGTAATGGATATTTTTGCTAAGTATAATATAGGTAATTGTGTGGCTGAGTAAAAATAAATGCTTTAAAATATATTTTTAGACCTGAAAATGGAAGCATTTCCAAATGTAGGTGCTAAATTTTCATGAAATGTATAGTTTTTGATGATTGAAATTATTTAATTAAAAAAATGATCTCTCATAAATATAATAAAACATACAACGGTCGTGTAAATAATAATTTAAAGAAAAAAAGCAATGGCTAAACCACTCCTTGATTACTTTTTAAAACGTCCTTGAATTCAAATTCACCAAACAAGTAGACACCCTGTAAACATGTCACCATGCTGGGCATGTAAATAAGTGCCGGACTATGTTTGGTTTCTGGGTGGGAGTGTCTGTCGATCAGGCCGTTGCAGCAATTGTAGGCCTAGTTTTGGATGGTAACTGTGGCAAAACTTTACCAGGGCTACCCATTGTAGTGTGGGAGGGATCTTTCCTCTCTGTTGAATTGCTGCTTCTTACTCAGTCTGCGCACCTTGCAGTGTTGTGTGTGTCTTGCTCAAGGAGTAATTTCTTGGAGTGTCTCAGTGTAGTATGTCCTGGGAGTTTTGAGCATGTTACCTGTCCAGCATATAGTGGCATAGTTACGTATCTGCCATGTAGTGACATGCCCAGTACAATGTCCAGTCAACATAGATCATAGTTTGCTTGCCTTGAGGAGGGACCCTTCACTGCGGGCAACATAAGTTTACTGGTTTTGCGAAATCTGCTATTTCTGGCGGTGATGCTTTGGTTGTAACATGTTCCACTGTCTTGTACTTTGGGTAATGTGTGTGAAAGTGTTGATTAGAGTTTGGAAGTCAGATATGTTGTAGGTGCTGAGTTTTTCTTCTGTGTACTGATTGAATTTAGCCTATTTTGGTTTCTTGTAATTTGTGTAATCTTGCTCGAATCTGCCCTCATGTATGCCATCCCACATTGTGCACTTTGTAGAATTGGGGTGCGTGATGTGATGTCTGAAGGTGTTGCTGGTTGTGTTTGTATAGGGTGTGAATGACAATGTTTCTGTAGTTTAGTGAGAGTAGTTGTGTCAAGAGTGGTGGAGGTTTGGTGGAGAGCCACTTTGTGTGGTGGGTGTTAAAGTCTCCTCCAAGGAATAGGTTTGGGATGTTCATGAAGGCTTCAAGTGGAATATATAGTTGTGGTGGCATCATGTCATGATGGGTGGAGGAATATACAGGTTCAGACACTATTTGTTTTTTAATTTTCAACTGCTAATTTTATGCATATTTTTATATTTTTCTTTTTAAAAACAATAACCATTTTTGTTTATTTTTTGCAGAATAATTGACTATGGAAAATTTTGATCCCTCGCAATTTGTGGAAGAGACGGAGTCCTCCTTCGAATCCACCCTGGAAGGACAAACAAGAATTCCTCAATGGTAGCAGAATGATAAGGAAAAAGGTCAGAAAAAAGTTAGAAGATTCAGGATTTGACTAGGGGGCAACAGCAGAGAGGAAAACCCACAGTCGATAATCTGATGCCATTAGAATGCCAGAATTTGTCAATGAAATCCAGGAGATCAGCAATGACCCCAGAAAGTGATGTGTGCCATTGCAAGGGAGAAATGCTCATCATGCTGCTCGTACATGAGGACATTTGCGACTTCATACAAGATGAGGAAAGGACAAAAGGAAAAGCGACAAGCACACCAAGAAGCTAATCAAGTTAAAGCACCCATTGTAGCCAGACATGCTGTGGTTCTTCTGACAAGAATTTCTGCAAAGACCTGAAAATCAACTCCTAGAACAACAGGTGGCTTGCTGTCACACCCAAGGACGTAGCCAGTCATGCAGATGCAATTTCCAGTGACAATCATGGCTTTAGGTGTAGTCAACAGTGATGGTGATGTCATGCCAACCCACTTCTTTCCTGACGTCCTCGAGCTGAACACTGACAGCTACATCTGTGTTCTGAGCGAGGTGCTAAATCTATGGATCAATCGGGTAGCTGCAGGGAGTCCTTACATGTAGCAGCAAGTCTCTGCAATGCCTGACCACAACTCCCTTGACTTCTTTGTATGGGGTGTTGTCAAATGAAAGACCAACAAATCATGCTACCACATGAAGAACGAGCTGAAGGTCAGGAGTTCTAGAGCCTAAAATGGGAGATAGTGATGGAGGCGCTGTGGCCTGGGGCTATCATCGAGGCAACAGGTGTGTTCATTGAATGAGATTGACATGAAGACAAACTGGCCCAAATTTGATGAATATATCTCAAAAAATAAAAAGGTTTATTTTTTCCTGATAGTCATCGTGCTAACAAATACCATCCCCACCTTGTATATATATATATATTTTCTGTTGTATGTGGTGTTCTTAGATTTATTAGTATAGAAAAGTTATGTGTGATGGTCTTTGTTAATTAGTTTTGTTTTAGTAGTGGTGTTTATGGAGGGTACATCTTTGTAAACTAGTGTTATGAACACTTTGGGTGAGTGCTGTTTTTTAGTTGTGACGGTTGGAAGGAAACTAATATGCGGGGTGAGGAGTTTCTTGTATAAAGGCTTTTTTTTCCTATGGTAATTTAGGGAAAGCACCAGTTCACTTGTATAGTTGCAAATACTGTGTATCTTTAGTTTTAAAATGTTAGTGTGAGTGTGTGGGGAAGGCAGAGGGGAGCAATTTTGGCATTACCATTGTCTTCTGGATTCCCCGTAAGGGGCGCGGCGATTTGCCATCCTGGCCGCCGTGCTGACGGGACTCAGCACCCCGTCCGACCCCAGCTTAGCCTCTTCTTCCTTCCAAACAGTTGTTTCCTCGCTTTTCATACAACCTCTCCCACAACTTTCTCTGGTCAGCCTCTAATTTCACAGGGTAGATGCTGACCTTCCTCTCAGCCAACCGTCCCGCATCGGGGCTGAGCGGGGAGGGGACAATGTTCCCTAACCCCTGAGCTCCGGTCTGGGGTGGCTGGTTTTTAACAACCTGCTTCATCCCCACCCATACCTTCCTCACATTCCTTTTCCTCTCCTCTTCACATTCTATCAATTTTACGCCGTGTCCAAGGTGGAGCCGCCATGCCGATGGACTGCCAGGCCACCAGGCAGGAGGGGGGGTCCGAAATGACGGCGCCTGGCTCTGCCAGGCCTGTAAGCACCTCTTGCAGTGCGGGCAACTGCAAGAGGTGATGAGCTATTGCGTCCCGTAGCACAAATAGGGTCACCATGCCCAATGATGAAAAAAAACAAAAAAAAAAACAACTTCCCCAAGAACATCCACGGAGCCGCCCTCGGGCAGCCCCACCGAGAAAATGGAGGTCCCCTCCCCTTGTGCTTGCGCAGGGGACCCTCCATATTTCTTTAACCGGAGAGGAGGCTTACTCCTCTCCTACGCCTACGGGTGTAGGGAACTTCCCCTCACCCCCTTCTCTGGAGGTGCTTTTGGGCACCTCCCTATTTCAAGCGGCAGTCCCTCCTTTGCTTTCTAAGGGGACTGCCAAGAAAGCCAGCAGGCAGCCCATTGCCGACCGCCCCTCGTTTAAGCTGCTTGGTAGGGCAAACCCCCTTAGGGGGGAGAGGGAAGCCAGGCCCCTTCGTTCGCTTCCCTCAAAAGACCTGCTGGCAAGAATATTAAACCGTGCCGGGGTAAGGCCTGTGCCTCCCCACAAAAGACTCATGACAGTGCCAAGGGGACCTGCGATGTCCTGGGAGGGGATGGCCAACTGGAGACCCCTCCTGTGATAGACATGGTCCTTGAGGAAAACCAGCCTCAGACGGTAGGGCCTTCCATGGGGGGAAATCCGGGCTCGGCGCCAAGCACCGAACCCAAATCCGCTCCTATGCAAGGTCCTCCTCAAACGGCTGGGGATTCTCAGGCAGTACAAGGTGTGGAGGGATCTCCTCCGGATGATGCCCCTAAGACCACCAGGACTTTCTCCATCTCGGAGAAGGACCTGATTGAGGCCGGTACATCTGGCCTGGGGGCTTCTACCGGCGGAGGTGAGAAGCGGGTTCATTCCCCGCCCTCCTCTCTTAAAAGAAAAAGAAGACAAGAAAGACTAAAAAGACTCGGGGCTCCATCCGCGGGTGCTGCGGGGATGGATGGGTCTGCTGCCACTCTGACAAGTGACCAAGCCAAGATCGGCACATCCGGCCCCTCTGCCTCCCCGGGTACGGAGCTCCTGCCTATGACAAAGACCAAAAGTGCACAGGGCGGAGCCTCGATGACATCGGAGCCCCCTCATTTCACAGGTCACCTGGCGTTTTCGAGCCCGCTGGCTTCAAACGCTTCCTCGTTATTCGCTCCACTGATGGCACCATGTTGTCCAAGGGCAACATGATCCATCAGAGGAGAGGATTAGCTAGTGCAATTGGTAGAGAGCCGAAGGTGACCCGTTCCTCGAACGGGAGCCTTCTGGCGAATCCCGTCGAGGCGGCCCAAGATAAGTGCTCTTCGGACACTTCATGGCCACCCGGTGTGTGTGACGCCGCACTCTACCATGAACTTTGTGAAAGGAGTAGTTTATGCGAGGGAACTCGTTGACTACTCCATTCAGGACATCACCCTAGAGCTGGCCGACCATGTGGCGGTCAAGGTGAAACGTGTGATGAGAAAGCAGGGAGGGGCCTCGAGACCCACCCCTACACTCTTCGTCACGTTCGACTGTGACAAGCTCCCTGAGTCGGTGCGTGCCCGTTGGTACCGCTACCGCGTGAAGGCATTCGTGCCACTGCCGCGGCGGTGCTATTACTGTCACCGCTTCGGCCATACGAATCGTTCATGTAGACGTGCAAAGTCGGGGTCACCCGAAGTCTGTGTAAATTGCTCCAAGGTCGCACACGATAAGTCCAAATCGTGCGTGGCCAAGTGTGTCAATTGCGGAGAGCCGCAGCCTGCTTTTTCGAAGCAATGTGGTGCATATCTCCTTGAGAAAGAAATCCTGGCCGTTCAGGCCCAGGATCGACTCTCATTCCGCGAGGCTAAGACTTGGTTCTGGCGCGCCCGGCTCTGCCTGGGACGTCATATTCCTCAATAGTTAGAAAGGCACCCTCTGCTCCTGGCCCATCCAAGCCAACGAGCACGGTTGTTTCCGCGCCCATTCGGAGCCCTTCTGCGGGCTCTACCCAACCCGGGCGCTCCCCTGGTAAAGCTGGCGGCAAAAAAGGGTTCATACCCAACCCCGGCTAAAACCAGGGCTCCCCCCTCTTCCCCCAGCGTGACCGTTTCCCGTAAGGCGAAACGGCCACGCGCCTCACTGAGTCGTTAGACTCACAGGGGGCAACACCCCTGAAGATGGTCGCTAGGCCATCTTCCGGGGTTGCCTAAGCTGTCCCCCGAAAGGAGGACAGCAACAAAGGAGCTTCGGCTCCTTCGCCCACGCCCCGAGGTGGAACGAGTTGCTCGGAGACGGTGGTTCCTCGAAAAGAGGGCCCCCCGCCTCCGAAGCCGCAACGCCCGCCTAAGGTTTCGAGGCGGAGGGAGGAAAAGACTCGCATGGCGAGCCCAACCTCCCCCAATAAGTCCTCGAAGGCGACAGCGCCTTCAGCGCTTTGTCCGGCTAACAGCGCCCGGGGTTCTGTCACCGGGAAGCGTACGGCCATTCCCGTGAGGGTCTTCAGTTCGAGGAGGGCCCCCGTGTCTCCTCCGAGCTAGGCCTGGAGGGCATATTCCTTCAATGGAATTACCGTGGACTCCGGGCCAACTGGGAGGAGCTGCGGATGCTCGTCTCGTCCCGTTCCCCGTTAGCTATCTTTTTGCAGGAGACCATGCTAGGCGTGTGCCCCCTGCCCGCCCTCCCGGGGTATAAGGGTCTTGCGACCCCACCACCGCGGGATGGCCGGGCTGGGGGATTCGCGGTTCACACCCGGCATCATGTCTCCGTTCTTCCTTTCTCTTTAGATACCCCCTTCCTGGCAGTGGCTGCGCAGCTGCACCTGGATAGGAGGTATACTATCATTTCTGCGTACATTCCACCGTCAGCTGACTTCGACGCGGGGGACTTCCGCCGCGTCGTGGCACGGTTGCCGAGGCCCTATCTCTTGCTTGGAGATCTGAACGGCAGGCATCCTCTCTGGGGAGATTACTCCATAAATCCCAGGGGACAAGTCCTTGCCGATCTGATCGAAGAGCTTGAGATGGGTGTCCTAAACGTGGATGAGTTTACGCATCACTGTCCGAGAACCGCTTCATTTTCTTGCTTTGACCTATCTTTGTGCTTTTCGGATGCACAGCCTGATTTTGATTGGGGGGTGGTCGATGACCTCCATGGTAGTGATCACTTTCCCATTCAAATATGATTTTCAGGGCAACTGCCGCCTGAGAGACCACCTCGGTGGTGCTTGGCGCGGGCGCGGTGGCCTGCATTTCAGGAAATGACTGAATTCTCTATCTCAGTCGAGGAGTTTAGGTCGGTAGATGAGGCCGTTGAGTTCTTCTCCGGCAACCTCATCGCCGTGGGCCTGACTACTATTCCTAGGACGTCTGACCGTTTTGTACGCCCACCACTCCCATGGTGGTCAGCCGAGTGTGAGACGGCCCTCAAACAGAAGCGTTATGCCTACATGCGCTATAAGCGCCGCCCGAACGATTTCACTGTCGCTGAATTTCGTCGGGCTAGGGCTAGGTTCCGGTATATTTCGAAGCACGCCCGCCGCTCTTCTTGGCGGGCATACGTGTCTTCACTTAACGGGAAGACCCCTTTAGCTGAGGTGTGGAAGCAAGTCAAAAGGATTCGGGGCAAGTTCTCGCAGGATCCCCCTCCAGTTCTCCAGGAGAATGGGACCGCAATCTCGGACCCCGCGTCCGTGGCGGAATCCTTAGCGACCGCTTTTTCCGCATTCTCTAGCCGTGATGCTGCTCCGCCAGCATTCAATGCACGTCGTGATGTCGCGAAAGGCCGCCGGCTGGACTTTACCTCCAGAGGCGGAGAACCCTTCAACGACAAGTTTACTGTGAGTGAGTTGCGTTCCGCTCTCGCTTCGTGCGCGGACACCGCCTATTGTCCGGACGATGTCCCGTACGCCATGCTTCGACACCTGGGTGAGTGAGGCATGGCCTTTCTTTTAGATTTGTTCAACAGGATCTGGGTGGAAGGTCTTCTCCCAAACTCCTGGCGAATCGCTACTGTGCTCGCCTTTCGCAAACCAGGGAGAGATAACTCTACTCCGAAGGGTTTCCACCCAATGTCTCTAACCTCTTGCGTGTTCAAGTTGATGGAGAAATTGGTAAATGTTAGATTAGCCTTTTTCCTGGACAGCGGAGGCCATCTGTCTTCCGCACAGTGCGGCTTCCGCAAGTTCCACTCCACGTCGGATGCTCTGCTCCGACTGGAAAATGCCGTCTGCGAGGCTTTCCTTCGTAGACTGCACTACGCCACGGTCTTTTTCGATCTGGAGAAGGCCTATGATACCGCATAGCGATACGGTATCATGGAGAGTCTCCACACGATGGGGACGAGGGGACGCCTCCCAATGTTTATATCTGAATTTTTGCGAGATCGTCGATTCCGCGTACGGGTGGGGTAAGTGTCCTCAGTGTCACACTCTTTGCCCTGAGCATCAACGGCATTACCTCGGTGCTGCCTGGAAGATGTTCTCGCTACGCTCTACGTGGACGACCTTTCGATCTCTTTTGGCGCGGCCCAGATGCCAATTCTGGAGCGTCGACTCCAACAGGCATTGAACCGCGTCTCTCGCTATGCCGAAGCGCACAGGTTTGGGTTTTATTTGGCCAAGACTAAGGTGGTGCACTTCTATCGCAATCCACGGCTTCACCCCGACCCAGATTTGTTTCTTAATGGGGTGCGCCTGGATGTGGTTGAGTCGCACCGTTTCCTTTGTCTTGTATTCGACCGACGCCTCACCTGGGAGGTTCATATTCGCAGCCTTAGGGTCTCTTGTACCCGCGCCATGGACATTCTCCGTTCCGTGACGTTCAGCGCTTGGGGCGCTGATAGGGCTACTGCCTTACTTTTTTATCGATCCTTTGTTCGCTCGAAGCTCGACTAGGGATGCGAGTTTTATGCATCCGCAGCCGAGCGTTTATTGCGGAAGGTGGATTCGATCCACCACACCGGCCTTCGCCTTGCGACCGGTGCCTTCCGCACTTCCCCCATTGAGAGCCTGTTGGTCGATGCTGGGGAGATGCCAATCGCTCTGCGCCGCGTGCAGTGCATCACTCGCCTGTACGCGCGAGCCCGGCGCCTCCCTCAGTCGCCAACAGCTGTCACTGCATCCGCAGCTGATCTCGATGGTGCCTATGCCGCCGAGAGACGCCAGTCATACCCTAAGCCCTTTTGGTTTAGGGCCAGGAAACTCCTTCGAGAGCTAGATATAGCTCTCGGGCCGGTGGAGCCCCTGGTTCTGCCCAGGACGCCACCCTGGAGGGTACCATATTTGACTATTTGTCGCCACGCCTCTGCTCCCAAAGCTTATACAGGCGCTGCGTCTGTCTTCACGGCTGAGCTGGTGGCAATACACCACTCGGTACGGGAGATTACGCGACGTGCCCCGTTCGGAGACCGGATTGTGATCTATAGCGACTCACAAAGCGCCCTGAGTGCTCTCGGGGCATTGGAATCTCCGCATCCCCTGGTTCGCGATATCCGTGACGCCACGGTTTTGGCGAGCCGGGCGGATGTCGAGATTATCTTCTGCTGGGTTCTTGGACATGTAGGAATTGCGGGGAATGAGGGCGCCAAAGAGTCCGCGAAGACTCTGCAACCGGACCAGCGTTTCGCTCTTCCGCACACCGACTACATGGCAGGAATACGGGCAGCTCTTCGGACTGCTTGGCAAAGAAGATGGGAGACGGTCGAAGGGAACTTAAAGTTGCGTGCCATTGCGCCAAGACTGTTCACATGTACCTATTCCTCAATGCCGCGGCGGCTCCAGGTTGCTTTCTGTCGTCTCCGAATCGGGCACACTCGTGTGACGCATCGCTATTTGATGGAGCGCTCGCCTGCGCCCTATTGCAACGACTGCGTCGTCCCCCAGACTGTTCGGCACATTCTTGTCGAATGTCCCAGTCTGGGTGATCTTCGCGCACGATACCTGTCCCGGTACCGGGATGGGTGGGGTCGCTACCGCCTGTCCTTTGTACTCGGGACAGATTCGTGCACATTGACTTGTTGACTTTTTGTTTTTTTTGTTATTGTTTTGTTTGTAGGTTGCACTCTCCTGCACTGGGGTGAGGGGGACCTCCCCCCACTGCCGGAGATTGCTTCCTGATTGTTAAGTTTTTCCAATTTATATCATTGTAAAGTTTTCATATTTTTACTTTAAAGTAGCCTAGTTCTAGGCTGTCGTGTTTTTCGGCGACTTATGCCCAAGTGGGTAGTTGCCAGATGGGCTCTATAAAATTAAAAAAAAAAATGTCTTCTGGATTCCTTTGCATTTAGTGTTGTGCATCCAGTTTGTGCATGTGTTGCGTTGGACGGACGTGTGTTATCGTGTTATTTCACATATGAAGCTGGAGTATGTTTGAAAATCAAGGTTGGTCTCTCAGCGAGTATGAAACAGCCTGGTACCTGGTCAGCAAGCGAGATTGGGAAAGAGCTAGGTGCAGAGACTGCAGAACCGGGCGATAACCCTTCCAGGAAAAGATTATTAGAGCAAGAACAGCCCCCCTCCCCTCCACAGTAGGAGGGGTCAGCAGGTCGATGATGCGTTTTGCCAGCTGCGTGGCACTGCATTTGATCTTTAGGGAACTCTGTGGTGCTCCTCGCACGGACTTGCATACTAAATGACTTTTTTGAGAAGGCTGGCCTCCTAGAGGCTACGACTTACCCAATTGGAAACACCACTTGCAATTTTAACCAAGTTAAGCTACATCGGTTGTGGTTAGTCATACAGCTGCCATACGATAGAGATACCCTTGGTTCGGATCCCACATTAATCAGTAGGTCCCCTAAACAGATACCTGTGCTTATCTTGTTTTTATTTGTTATTTTTAGCTTGTTTCTTAGCCTTTGTTCCTGGCGATTTTTTTCTTTGATATTTACTTGTTTTTTTTAATCTATCCTAGTATTAGGCTGTAGCGTGATTACGGCGGCTTTTGCCCTAGTAGGCAGTCGCCAGATGGGCTCTTAAAATTCTAAAATAAAAAATGTGGTGCTCCTGAAGGAGGGCACTGAAACCTTAAATTCCTGTAGTAGTGTTTGAAGGATTGTTCCTTTCTCCATCTCTATTATGTGTCAAAAAGAACACAAGGGCTTGGAAGTTTCTTTGTTATAATTAGTTTTAATCTTCAGGCATTACGTTCCGGGAAATCGGTCCGACAATCAAAACAAACCTGCATCTATTTATGGCAATGTGCCACCTCCCCTGTTTCCGGAGATGACGACTAGTAAGTGGAGTCAATCGGGTTTGTTTAATGCCCCCAGCGGCGTACAAATGAAGAATCAAAATTCCAGGTAATTATAAAAAAAGGCTTCTTTTTTGTGTTCATATAATTTTAATCAAGTTGTAAATGGTGTAGGCTTTTAGTGTTCACGAGCTGAGTGAGGTACCTTGCGTTGCCCGGGTGGAAAAAAAATTCATAATCAAGATGCAGGTGCTACATCAAAACACTTCTTGGTAGACAATATTCTTCATCTTTTCCTTGTAGTGCATGGACAAAGGGTTGTTTTTGCTTCCCACTCGTGAACAACTTGTCTCGCAATGGTCTAAACCCAGCTCACATTCTTCCGGTCATCAGGCGAACAGACTAGGGATTTATAGATATAATAATAGAAGATTGAATTGTGCCAGGTTGTAAATGGGTTATGAGTGCTCAAGGTATGAAGGAATTTGCCAGAGAATTGTGTGAACATGCTAGTTCTAACGTTAATGTATGGGACTGTTATGGAAAGATAAAATAAGTTTAGCCATAAGAGTTTTACAAATTATGTATTTAAGTCTTCGTTCGTTTCCTCTCAGTGGGTAACCGCCATAAGTGAGCTAGGGAAGGATAAAAGTGGATGCCTGATTCTACCTCCTCATTCTACTGGGCGTGGCAGGTCCTGTAATCAATTTGTTTATTTCTGTACTGGCTGTGGTTGTAGTTCCTCCGGCTGTTTGGACGAGCAGCTCCGAGACCCTAAGAAAGGCACTGGTGTACCAGGTTTTCCCCCACAGCCCTGCCCAAGGTTGATATGCAAAATCGTAAAGCGTTCCACATTTTTCCTTTTCACCATTCTATTTAACTGGCATTGGTTGCATGGTCTTGTGCAGGTGGGAGTTATTCCCACCACCAGAGTTCGCCTCCTTCTTGCTTTTGTTTGGTATTTGTGGATTTTAAAGTAGTCTGGTACTAGGGTGAAATTTTAATTAGGATGACGTGTGCCCTTGGTGATAGTCACCAGGTAACCAGCTGGCACTTGATAATAAAAAGCCCCAGACCCCTCAGGGAGTGTGTATTGTGTTTGCGTGTATGGTTGTGTATAGTGCAGTCTTCTATTATGTGTTTGTGTGGTGATACATTCTGGACAGGCATCTGCGATTGTCACATCCGGTCTCCTCTGATAGCTCACGAGGGCTGGCTGATGTCCACCCTGTAGCCTGGCCAAGGGGAGACTCCTTAAGAGGGAGGGTTGATGTCTAGGGGCTGTGCATGCACTTGAGTCATCTATATGTATAAATCTGTAATTTTTTTGTCTGTTCGACCGGGGGAATGTGAGCTGTGGTTATACCTTCGCCGGGTCTAGCTATATGCTAAATTTAAATATTTAGGGAACCGTGCAAAAGAATCGAACCGCGACGCTTTTTTTTTTTGTCCATTATGGTCACAGGAACAACTTTTGGCCGGAAATTGTCCAGATCGGCTCGTTTAATATATATTGAGAGTTGTTTTGGTATAGTTAGTAAAACGCCATTCGCCTATATGTTGTAAAAAGGTAACTAATCCTGGATAGATGTCGCTGGTCATGGGAACTGCTTCTTCATAATCTCGTGCCCGGTGTGGGTATAAGACTGCTGCTGCTTCCAAAGTTAGTGTAGGGAAGTGAGTTTGATATGAAAGGTGAAGGAAAGATGAGAGCGGGAGCAGTGCAAATAGACAATTTGAGATGTAGAGATTGGTTTGTGTGTGTGTTTATTCTCCAAACTTGCAAGTGATTTCAAGGGCAGAAGTCGTCGTAATTGAAAGTTCAGCCTAGTCCCTGGTTACTTTAAAAATCCCTAATTTAACCAATAAAGACAAAAGTCAGTCCACAAGTCTGTGTGCACGAACCCGTCCCGACTACAAGGGAAAGCGGTAGCGACCCCGCTCGTGTAACGTGCGCGAAGATCACCCAGACATGGGACATTAAACAAGAAGTGAGAAGGGTAGATAAATAGAGGCATAGGCAATAGGTTGTGAAGGAGTGAATGAGAATTCTTTGAATTGGCTCGGGCCTATAAGAAGAATGGAGGAAATTGACTTCTGAAGGGGATATTTAAGACTGTGTACTGATGTGTGCGAAGAATTAAAAGGTGGATTGGTTATGTGAAAGAGTGCTTATGAGAAGAAGGGCTGAGAAAGGGGGAGGGGGAAATAATATTGTGTTTATTGGCGCTGCATGGAAGTACTGTGTTGGGAAGGGAATGAACTCGAATTGTACTAGATGCTAGACCCCATAGCGTGCCATTGCTATTTAGGGCCAATGGCGTATGGGAAGGGGGGATAGGTACCTCTGGCCTTGAAAGGGCCTAAAGGACTGCAATGGGGTAATTACCCGTTGTCCCCCAGACTGTTCAGCGCATTCTTGTTGAAATTTCCATGTCTGGGTGATCTGCGCGCTCGTTACGTGTTCTTGTACAGGGACAAGCGGGGTCGTTACTGCTTGTCCCTTGTACTCGCGACGGTTTCGTGTGCACGGATTTGCGGGCTATATGACTTTTTGGAGGAGGTTGGCCTCCTCCACTTTATTTGACTCTTGTAGGTAGAATGTTCCTGCGACGGTGAGAGGTGGGCCTACCGGAGCGTTTTCTTCTTGCTTTTTAGTTATCTTGTTTTTGTTTATTTTGCTTTTTTCTTAGCCTTTGTTTTTTATTTGCATGTTTTTACCCGGGTTTTTTATCTACCCTAGTATTAGGCTGTAGCATGATTACAGTGATTTATCTGGCATTGGTGCCCACTTTATTTTCTTTTTACTAATGATAAATTACCTCTTTTTTTTTATGCCAGTGACAACAGAGGGAACAACAGCAATTTCCGTCCACATATGCAGGGCAGTTGGGGCCGTGGCTCTGGGTATCAACAACGACGGCCTCGGGATAATTTTCCAAAGTACGTTACCCTTTTAGCATTATTATTATTATTGAGAAAAGAAGATGTGGCCTGTATGTAGGCCATGGTGAATACTCATTGACCACGAGTTGGGTCATTGGTGGTACGCTGGTAGTCTCAAATCAGAGATTCTTAGTGGGGATTTTTTTTTTTTGTATATAGTTCACTCTTAAAGGATTATAATGTGAGGGTATCTTTCATAACATCTAATACACCCTCTTTTGGGAGCCATCACGGTCAATGTGTAGCCATCTTCAGTGGCGCGTCATAGAAGAAAGCCAGGTTGGGGGCTGATGGCCTGAAAACCCCCGCACCCTAAAGGGGTTTTTTTTTCCTGCTAGCGCAGTGCATGAGATAATTATGGGGGTTTTCGCGTGTAATCGCCAGGAGGGAGGGTCCATAATGATTATTATTATTTTAGAAAATTGATACCAGCTTGTTGCATTGCTCGCCACCAGCATCTCGGCTCCCTTCGACCTCTTGGGAGAAAGCTTTGATCCTACACCCTTTGCTGTAGGGAGGTCTGATCCTACAGCCTGTGCTGTAGGGAGAAAGTGATTCTAGTCTGTGCTGTAGCTTCCCCGTCAACATAACCACAATTAAGTGAGCCCGAGGAACCAGGTTACACTGGAGGGAACCCGTTCGCCCGGTGTGGGAATTTTATAGCATCCCTCCGTCCTATCGGTCCATTCAGTAAAAATAAATATACCCATACCCACCAGAGGCAGCTTATCCAGGTTCGTGTCTATCCACCGCCCTTCCATACAGCGCTACATACATCTGACATACAAACTGCTTTAGTTGCAACCATAACACTGAATAGAACCCATAATAGAATCCTACCCAAATTTCGAACTTCCCTACAAACAACGTTTCATCCGTCCGATTTGTGAAGTTCTGGTCAACCGCAGTGACAGATTTCCTAAAGACACCAACCCTTTGGTAGCAAATAAGTATTTGCGGGAACATCGTGCTTGGTGTCCTATTGGCTCATGGTACGAACCTTGATACTCTTAAGACAGCCCAAACCTCACACAAGCACGTCCTACACACAGTATTTCTTCTCTTAGGATAGTTGATCTTAAAGTAGTGCCTCGATACCCCCACTAGGTATCGAAACTGGTTCTTGGGGGGTATCCAAAAGGCATCGTGGGCCGAGTGGGCCCTAGAATTGAGGCTTTGGTTGCTTTGAAAAAGAGCACAAGGCCCAGGCATCTTACAGTAAAAAAAAAAGCATGCTTAATGAGCACAAATAGTGTTGTATACAATAATTTAATGTATAAAAATGTAAAATAATGTAATGCGTACTGCTTTATTTATTTACTAAAAATACAAATAAAAGTCCATAGAATTCGGCTGTTTGTTAAAAGCCATCCTGTTTTCTCTTTTTTTCAGGAAAGTTGGGAGTAGAAAGCTAATATTGGAGAAGGGGTATTAGGTTGACTTGGAGTTGAACTTGGGGGGGGGGGGGTAGGTATCGGGGCTGAAAAACTTTAGGAACCACAGTCCTAGGACCGCCTACCTCGCAGAAGAGGCTTTCGGGGAGGTGGGAGGGCAGGTAAGTAAGTAAGCCCTTGACATGAAGAGGTGATTCCCTAGCCCCACGGTATATGGGTATAAGCGAGGGACAGGTTTTTTACCTTGATGGTTATGATTTTTTCCCCCATGGCAGTGAAGGTTATCAAAGCACACTCAAATTAATGTGAATCACCCCAAGAAAGTTTACCCAGGTCGATTCATTGATGAGAAGAATATTTGTGTATTTTTATATTATTTATTTATTTTGCTTTTAAGTTACCGGAACAATGGCAATCGGAGAGGTTCTCAGAGGGGTGGGTACCACTCCCAACGATGGACGAACTAGGGAGACAAGGAAGAGGAGGAGGATTAAGAGTACCGTGGCGACCAGGTTTGTGGTATTTTGGCTTCTTCAACCTCACAAAGGCTAGGGGACTGAAGACATGTATTGCCCTCCCCCCTTAGGGGCAAACAATGTACAAGGGAACCCATGACGATCTCGGACTAGGCATTTTGTGTATGCTCGCTCTTTCCCCTCTGCCAATTTCCCCTTTTCTCCAAATTTTGCTCCCCGTAAAGGCGTGTCGAACTAGATTAAAACTACCTGGGTTTTATTCCCCTAAATGTTTCCATTTTACTCTTCTTTTCGCCGCTTTCTTTACAAAACTCTTCTCATATATTTCTCTCGTAGGTTAGTCACCGACCAGGTTTCGTCCATTTATTCCATGGGGTTGGCGCACTGGTTTACTCTTCCCTCTTCTCACTCTACCCCCTTCCCTGCCCCCACCTCATTTTTTTACTCTTCCACGCCCGCATGGGATGTCAAGTGTAGCTTGGGCAACATTGCTGTAGCTGACATCTGGAGGATTACCCTCCCTGACCCAATGCCTTCAGTTTGCCCTGTCAGCCCCCAATGCCCCATCTGACCCCAATTACTGCAGGAGCATCTGTTATGATTACATGTATACATTATTTTATTAAAGCCAGCCCCATCCTCTCCCTGACTCCACAGCGTCCTTCCTTGCTGCTATGTTTTTTTTTTATGTAACTTAGTACTAAGACTTAAATTGATTAATACGGCGACTTATTCCCTTGTTGGTGGTCGTCAGATGGGCGCTGTGCCTTTAATGAAAAAACGACAACAAAAACCAGACACTTGATGGCTTGCCTGTACAGTTGACACAAATCTCTACCAGTAATTTTGTGACAGGAGTCTTCTATGCGAGGTTGATGATGGGGAAAGAGAGAGGGGCCTCGTGACCCACCCATGCACTCTTGGGTCACGTTCGATCGTGACTGGGTTCCTGAGTCGGTGCGTGATGGTTGGTATCGCAACCGCATAAAACGATGCGTGCTATTGCCGCGGACTTGCTACCAATGCTACCTCTCTGACCATAGAGATCAAACATATGGAGGTGCTAATTAGAGTCCATCTGATAAATCACATACAGAGGTGATAATTAGGGTCACCCCCCCCCCCCTTAGATCATAAATCTCTATTAGAGTTAGGCCAAGTATGTGAATTGCGGTGAGTTACACCCTGCTTCACCGAAATAAAGCGCCTCGTGCCTTTTCACAAATGAGGTCCTCTCCATTTTAGGTTTACTGACGGAATCTCTTAACGATGCCAGGAATTGGTCCTTTCGCGTCGCGAGCGCCCTAGAAAACTTCATTACCTTTCAGCTTAACAAGGTCTGCTGACCAAAGTCTCATGCTCCCACTTATTCTGATTTATGACCTTACGACCTTCAAAACTTTCAATAATTCCCGGACTAACTTTGAGAGGACCTTGGCAATTATATCATTCGAAAGAGAATGTAAAACAACATAAGGGTTTCAAATTTCGTTGGAATCGGCCGAATAGTTACAGTGTTGATCCCAAATAATTCCCGGAGTAATCATTGGAGGACATTGGCAACTATAGCAGCATTCGAAAGAGAATGTAAAGCAATATAAGGGTTTCAAATTTCGTTAGAATCGGCCGATAGTTACAATGTTATCCCCCTCCCCCCCCCAAAAAAAAGGAAAGAAGCAAAACGGGGACCGACGCACCCTCTACTCCTGGTCCTTTCAGGCTCATCGTAATTCTAGCGGCAACTTTTCAATCCCACCTATAGGGCAGCCAAAAGCGAACGTAGTCGTGAGACCATCCCGAGGTTTGCTAAGTCTTCTCCTGGCGCACAGCCGGATTTTGGGTGGGTGGTGGTCGATGACCTTTATAGTAGTGACTACTTTCCCATTCAACTCATTTTCTAGGCCAAAGTAGTTTGATTAACCTCGGGGGTACTTGGAGCGAGTGCACTGGTCCATATTTCAGGTAATGACTGATTTCTCTGTCACACTCGATGAGTTTAGTTCAGTGGATGAAGCCGTTGAGTTTCCCGGCAACCTCATCGCTGTGGGCCTAACTACTATTCCTAGATCGTCTGGTCGTTTTACATGCTGACCGCTCCCGTGGTGGTCAGCCGAGTGTGAGGCGGCCCTCAAACACAAGCGTTATGCCTATTTGCGCTATAAGCGCTGCCCGAACGATTTCACTGTCGATGAATTTCGTTGGGCTAGGGCTAGGGTCCGGTATGTTTCGAATCACGCCCGTCGCTCTTCCTGCTGGGCATACGTGTCTTCACTTAACGGGAAGACCCCTCTAGCAAAGGTGTGGAAGCGACTCAAAAGGATTCGTGGTAAGTTCTCGCAGGACCACCATCCCCTTCTCCAGGAGAATAGTACCACAATCTTGAACCTCGCGTTCGTGTCGGAGTCCTTGCTTTCTCCACATTCCTTAGCTGGGATCCTCCCCAGCATTTAAGTCACATCGTGGGCTCACAGAAACAGGCCGACTGGCCTTAATCTCTAAAGACAGGTCCTTCACCTTCCCCTTACGCTCTTGCTTCGTGCGCGGATATCACCCCTGTTTCAGATGATATCCCATACGTCTGTTAGCTTTTTTCAACATAACCTGTGGGGAGGGGGGGTGTTATCCTACCTGAATCCCGGCGATTGGTTATCCTGCTTGCCTTTCACTCGACTCGTAGTTTCCGTCAAATTTCTCTTAATTGCGTTGGTATACAAGTTTAGAAATTGGTAATGTTAAATTAGGTTAGTGGAGAGTAGACCATCGCCAACTGCACAATGCGGCTTCCGCAAGTTCCACTTCACGTCGGATGTTCCGCTACTGTTGGAAAATGCTATATCCGAAGCCAAAGTAATACTTCATAGTTTTTCTTCATGGAGGCCTATGATACTACATGGCGAGACAGTCTCATGGAGAATATCCATACTAGGGAGATGACGAGACCCCTCCCAATCTTCTTGTTTGAATTCCTAAGATCGTTTGTGTCGGGGGATCGATCTACGGTCTAATATGGCAGGAAGAGGACAATGTCTTCATTGTCACTTAACTCTGAGCGCATCAACGGTATTACCCTCTACGTCGACGACCTTTCGGCGCGCCCAGATGCCAACTCTGGATCGTTGACTCCAACAGGCATTGAACCGCATCTCTCATTATGCCGAACGTTTTTTTTCCTTGGCCAAAACTAAGGTGGTGCACTTCTGCCGCCATCCACTGCTCCACCCCGCCCTCGACTTCTTCCTAAACGGGGCTCGCCTGGATGTGGTAGAGTTGCGTTGTTTCTTCGGTCTCGTTTTAGGCTTCTTGCCTGACAGGCCCATATTCACATCCTTTTAGGGTCTCTTGTTCTGTGACGTTCAGCACTTTTGTTGATAGACCGTTGATAGACCTACTCCTTACCCATCCGCAGCCGACCATGAATTGAGTAAGATGATCTCTTTCCACCGCACTGGTCTTCCTTTGACAGAACCGATGGGATAATTCCACTATAATGAGCTCCACAATATTAAGCCACGACTTTGATACTGGGCGTCTCCCTTCCACAAAGAATTTGTCCTCTGTCGCTTACGCATCAGACACTTCGAGGTAATTCATGGCCAGTTTATCACCACCGTGACGCCCAACTTACTACTCATCCCTTAACATCTTCACTGATCCATACTAGAATTTTTTACCCAAGGAACGGTAGTCCCATATCCGATGGCTTTGGACTTGTCCGTAGCCAGCCTATTCTCATTCCTCTTAGAGTGCCATCTTCCCCAATTCTACCCCAACCCCCTCTCTATTTCGCATCTATCTTTTGCTTGCTGACTTCATAACACCGTAGCATCGCTGTGATATGCACGAATAAGTAGGTGAAAACATTGGTAAAAATCGAGGATGAAGGCAACGAAACACCCCGCACAGACTTAACCAATACAAACGATCTCTCTCGATGCTAAGACGTCTTCACAAAGCCGATACGCACTACTGAGACGAATCATACAACTACCTTAATTGTTCAATCTCGGGTAACTCCTTCCGGTCAGCGGAGTTACCCAAGGGTGCCGGCTAAAAGGTTGGACCTAAGGCGGAGGCAACTCATTTGAATTGTTTGACCGCCTTAAGGCAGGTTAGGTCTGAAGGATCAATCAACGTCATGGATGATTATTGTATGGGATCGGGTTCCAAGTCTTGTCTCACTCAATTTTCCGCATGGATTCGGTGCTCATAGTCGCTTTCTATGACCCACAGCTCTTGCTAGCCGAGTGGATACGGCGTTGGTCTGCCAACGTGGCGGTACTGGGTTCGATCCCGGCAAGAACGGACACAAACGTCAGATCTGGCTACCAATCGGTGGACACGCTGTGCTCAGCTCTGTATTCGGGTGGGTAGATCTTACACTTCTCGTCACACGCACAACACTGCTTTCTTTCTTCTCCCGTCTTCGCAACACAACACACACTTTTACAAGGACTCCTGACGATGGGTATCTATATCCACATACCTCTGACGCGGAACAGGTCCTTCTGCCCCGGGGCGACGGAGGTTTTTCCTGAACGCTGTTTGGTGTCAAAACATAATACTTCCTCGCAATTCTCCCCAAAGAGGACCGGTCCCTGGTGTCCTCGGGCTCACCAGCGATTGTCATACTGACCTTTGTCTTTCATTATCCGCTTGGATAAAGGCAGGTTTGTGAACCACTATTGTGACGCACAGCTGACACCACGGTGGTCTTCATCTTTACCCTCCCAGTCATTTTGGATACAAATTTTAAAATAGTTGAAACTAAAAGTTGTTCTATTTTTCAGATAGCAATGCATGACTCGGAATTTGGAGAAAAGGAAGTGGCTTACCCAGTAGAAGAAATACTGGAATTCATAAATAATTTGGTTTAGGATCATGAGAAAATACCCTCTTTTTTGTTGACATCGCGATTAATTAATGCGAGAATTAATTAAATTCACAATTAAGTTTATTGGTTTTATTTATGTATTTCTCATTATTATACTTAAACTTTTAGTCTCTTTATTTCTCCTCTTGTTTCCCTGTCCTTAAAGCAGGGTTTGGCGTGCCTGAAGCCTTTAAATTATGGGGGGGGAGGGGGTCTCGTTTTTTTTGTTTTGCGAATAAGAATAGCCTAAAACTAGGGTAGAATTTTAATTACAGTGACTGTATGCCCTTGAAAGCAGTCTCTAGATGGGCGAATTAAAAAAAAATATATAAATTATGGTTTAAAACAAAGGGAATTAGTGGGAAAGAAGGGTACGATAGTTTCTTTGAGGGGTGGGGGTCGCCACCACCTTTCCTCTCTTTATTCTAGAGTACAAAGTAGACTAAAAGGTGGCCCGCAATGGCACCTCGTTGCTGCAGTCACCCTATGCGTCTTCCCCAGGGCGAGCGACTGGGAAGTGTTTATGTATAATTCCTGTTTGCTATTTTGGATCTCTATGACAACAAAATAAAAAGAGGATCTACAATGGCTTCCGACCTAGCTACGTACTCCAGCATCCCCTACTACCCTCTCCCAAACTCCCAGTCTCTGCTTTTATGTCAATCACCTGAACCCTTCTTGCTCTCCCTCAATATCCTCACGGCTGTTCCCAAAACAATCCGCTCGACGTCTCTGTTTCAAAGGCAGCTTCGATTCCCCCTCCTCCTTGGCCGTTTTCAGGTTCTGCGACCAGCCTACCCTCAAATCCTTTTCTCTTTTTTTTTAATAATCGCCTTAAAACTTCAATAGAGTTGTTTGATGCCCGGCCTTAGATAAAGAGGGTCCTTTATTTTAAAGTCCCATTTCGGATAGCTTCATGGACTCTGCGCTTTTCGCCAGTGCCTTAGGAGCATTTTTTGAAGGATCTTTGTGATATCCTGGTGGAGGAACTAGGGGATCTTTCTTCCCAGGGCGTCACCAGGTTTCACCGGAAGAAACCATCGATGCATCACAACTAGCGCAAACAGCAGCATTACCTGCCTCGATCCGTTATGGTCGAGGAGCGGCCCTGGGGCTGTCCTTCGATTACCGGATTGAGTTCCAGGGGTTCTGGCCTAACTCTGAATACTCATTTTATTTTCTCCGGGGACTTTTAAGGGGGCGGATGACCCTGTCATCCCCACCTTCCTCAAACGCACTGGAGGCAGAACTATCTTCCCCTCGCCCCTACTGCCACACAAGCCTCTGTAAAGTGCAGCCAGTGTAAACCCTGGATGCACCTGCGTTGTTCTGACTTGGCCAGCGCAGAACAATACACCACAAATTCTCACACCAACTAATTCAACATAAACTCCATCTATGCACAAACACAACTTACAGATAACACATTCAAGCCAACATGGCATCCGCACAGCAATACTAGGGGCGATCAAAAAGTAATGACAGTCGAACTCGTTGCAGAGTGATGGGAAGGAGGGGATCGCGAGGGCATCGAGTGTTGCCTGTTGTGATGTGTTTGAATTTGTCGCCGCTTGACTGTTACATTTACTGGTTGCGCTCCGTGATTGCGTCATTGTTGGTTTTGCCCTCTAACTGGATACGGATTTCTCGAAAGAAGGTTGCAGGTTCTACGCGTTCATTAGGTGGCAACGGGGAAGGGGGGGATTAAGTAACGGAAATCTAGGGAAATTATTGCAAACCCTCCCCCCGCCCCAACAAAGTCTACTCCATTACTGGAAACTGTTTCCAGCTGGAAGATGATCATCGACCTGGACGCCCCCGGCCATCCGTGACCGAGGCAACAACGGTCCGTACCCGGTCCATCATTGAACAATATCCAACTGTTACTCTTCGATTTCTATCTTTGGAGGTTGGTGTCAGTTATGGGAGTGCATATGAACGCTTAGGACTGAGGAAGAAGTGAGTTTAATGGATACCCCATTTGCTAACAGAAGATCGAACCAAATGGTCCGAAACGGTTCTCAGATGTTGCTACCGGAGATGACTTGGATTTCTTTCTTCACCACCAAAGACAAGCAGTCCAACATGGTGTGGTTGAGTGATGAACAACCTCAACTTAAGATTTTAAAGGAAGGATTTTGCAGCAGGAAGTGCCTTTTCACCATCTTCAATTCTCACCACCAATGTTTGTGAATGTGGTGCTTCAACGCAGTCTACTATCACAGCCAAGTACTACACTTACCAACTCTTGGAACATCAAGCCAACTCCGCCCCAACCCGCTGCCGATCGTGCCGACTGCAATTCCTGGAGCAGCAGGGCATCACACTTCTTGCCTGCTCCCTGTGATTTTTGTTTGTTTCCAAAGATCAAGGGTGTGAGTGCAGGGAATCAATTTCATTGTATCCAAGACCTGGCACAAACAGTCAATTCAGTGCTACTAGGTATACGAGCTTCTGAGTACGGAGACTGCATGAGGTGGTGAAGGAGCATGGAATTCTGCATAGAGGCAGGAGGGAAGTACTTTGAAGGAATACAAACTACTACTGTTTGGATCTACTTCTGACCTACCAAAATATACGGTCTCACTGCCATTACACTCTGATAGGGGTCGCAGACTACAGACAATATTTTTATCGATAAATTCTCGAGGAAATATTTGATTACCGATAAATTTCTAGTTAAATTAACTGTTAAATTAAAAAATCACATGTTTATAAAACTTTTTAAGGAGATCCTTTTTCAATTATGAGTTTTTATAATTAATAAAAGTATTTTATCTTTATTTAGAACGTATAGCATAAAACAGTAATATTCTCATTAAAAAAAATAAACAGTCATAATTCGTCTTTTAAACTAAAACGTTTTCTATCAGAATTCACAATTAATTTCGTTCGTAAATACGAAAGAAAATTGTTTATTGAGCGTAAACTTAAATAATCATAGTTACATTAAATTATCGGTAAATACGGGTTTCTACATAAAGTTTTGAAAGAAATGTGCGATCAAGTGTCACGACACCTGAGCGCAATCTTCAACATGTCAATCCGGACCGAATGCGTTATTAGAGACTAGCGTGAAGCGGAGGTGACTCCTATCTTCAAGAAAGGAGACCGTAGCCAACCGTCGAACTACCGACCTATCAGTCTGACTTCTATAGTCGGTAAACTCTTGGAAAGCATGATGGTGGACAAAATGACGTCGAATTTAGAGTCAAAGCTGCTACTGAGGAGTTCCCAGCACGGCTTCCGAAGGCAACGGTCATGCCTGACGAACCTTGTGGAATTCTTCCACTTCGTCTTCAGTGAGCACGATGGGGACAAGGCGGTGGATGTGGTCTACTTAGACTTTCAGAAAGTCTTTGATGAGGTACTACACCACCGCCTTCTCCGGGAAATGCGAGCGCTGGGCATAGACGGAAAAGTAGCAGGCTGGATAGAGAACTGGCTAAGTGGCAGACGGCAACGGGTGGTGGTGAAATGAAAGGCTTTTGAGTGGGTGCCCGTTACTAGCGGGGTGCCTCAAGGTTCTGTCCTAAGACCACTACTATTGATCATCTACGTCAACGACATGGACGGTGACATGGTTGCCAAGATTTCTAAATTTGCCGACGATACCAAGCTTGGTATGAACGTTGCAAAAGATGGAAATTCTGCCCGCCTGCACAAAGATCTTCGGAAGATTGGGGACTGGTCGGACACGTGGCAAATGCCTTTCAACGTGAACAAATGCAAAGTGATGCATATCGGCAACCAAAACCCCCAATCTCAGTATATCCTTAAGGGCACTGTTCTTGAATCCACCGACACTGAGAAGGAATTTGGTGAAAAAATCACCAGTGACCTCAAGTTCTCGAAACAGTGTATTGAGGTGGAGAAGAAAGCCCAAAGGATGTTAGGGTATATAAAGCGCCAGTTTGGATATCGGAACAAGGAAATAGTACTCTGTTTGTACAATTTACTTGTCCGACCGCACCTGGAGTATGCCGTGCAATTTTGAAGTCCTTCATTTCGAAAAGACATCACGAGATTGGAACGCGTGCAAGCCAGGGCAACCAAACAGATTTAATGGCATAGCCCTGTGGTGATTGTATTATCACCCGCAGATCCTGTAGTTGCTTTCTTTGTATGAGACATGGACAGTGAGCCTTTAAATTGTGAGCGGGTAAGAGCATGTGGTATAAAAATTCCTTGGAAGTTCCTAGCTTAGGGAGATACTGGGTTTGATGGAGTAACGCTTTGGACGAAATATAGTTACTGTGCCTGGTAGCTTAGCGGTAAAGCATCTGACCGGCAATCAGCAGACTCGGGTTCGAGTCCCGGCCAAGAATTCAAAACTTTTTTTCCCCTGGCGTTATTTCTGTCTTCTCGGTAAAGGATCGCGTTCACTGTGCCGCCCTCTGCTCCCTTTGATTCTGGATTCTTCTAATGTCCCTCTCTCTTGCCTTTAAAAAAACTCCGGTTTCTTGTCTCATTTGCTCATTCGCGTCAAATTTTTATTTTCTCTTGTACTATATATATATATATATATATATATATATATATATATATATATATATATATATATATATATATCATGAACGTGAGAGAATGATGAATTAAATCCAATTTCACCGGAGGAAAGAGTAAACGGAATAATTTTTATTCGGAAATATTTATTTTTTACTTCGAAAAAATTCGAGCTAGGATAACATTAGAACCGTGCACATTGAGGCAGCGAGCAACCGCTGGGGTCTGGACCAAGTCCTTAGCCTCTCGGAATAAGAGATTATCCACAGCCCGAACAAGCAGGAAACCTACCACATTGCTTCGTGGAAGCGGGGTGCGGCTCTCTGCAATGGACACACAAGCCAAACATTTTAGGGACTTGTCGTGTATGGCCTAGTAGCAACTTACACAGACCTCGGTTAACCCCGATATCGCACGTGTACAGGAGCGAAGAGTATAGCCGAAGCGGGGACAGTAGTAGCACCTCCACCTCAGTGACAATAATTCCTTCACGCAGTAGCGATACTAACCGACACACACTGACTTAATGAGCTTTTCACGGTCGATTTTTTTTTTTTTTTAATTTTATAGAGCCCATCTGGCAACTACCCACATGGGCATAAGTCGCCGAAAAACACGACAGCCTAGAACTAGGCTACTTTAAAGTAAAAATATGAAAACTTAACAATCGATATAAATTGGAAAAACTTAACAATCAGGAAGCAATCTCCGGCAGCGGGGGGAGGTCCCCCTCACCCCGGTGCAGGAGAGTGCCACCTACAAACAAAACAATAACAAAAAAAGAAGCTTAAATAAAGGGGAGAAGCCCGGCCTCCCCCCAAAAGTCAACAAGTCCACAAGTCAATGTGCACGAATCTGTCCCGAGTACAAGGGACAAGCGGTAGCGACCCCGCCCATCCCGGTACCGGGAAAGGTATCGTGCGCGAAGATCACCCAGACTGGGACATTCGACAAGAATGTGCCGAACAGACTAGGGGACGACGCAGTCGTCGCAATAGGGCGCTGGCGAGCGCTCCATGAAATAGCGATGCGTCACACGAGTATGTCGAATTCGGAGACGACAGAAAGCGACCTGAAGCCGTCGCGGCATTGGGAGATAGGTCCATGGGAACAGTCGCGGCGCAATGGCACGCAAATTTAAGTTCCCTTCGACCGTCTTCCATCTTATTTGACAAGCAGTCCGAAGAGCTGCCCGTATTCCTGCAATGTAATCGGTGTGAGGAAGAGCGAAACGCTGGTCTGGTCGCAAAGTCCTCGCGGACTCTTTGGTGCCCTCATCGGCGCGCTCATTCCCCGCCATTCCTACATGTCCAGAAACCCAGCAGAAGATAATCTCGACATCTGCCCGGCTCGCCAAAACCATGGAGTTACGGATTTCGCAAACCAGGGAATGCGGAGATTCCAATACCCCGAAAGCACTCAAGGCGCTTTGTGAGTCGCTATAGATCACAATCCGGTCTCCGAACCGGGCACGTCGCGTAATCTCCCTTACCGAGTGGTGTATTGCCACGAGCTCGGCCGTAAAGACAGACGCAGCGCCTGTTAGAGCCCCGCTGACTTTAAACAGAGGCGATACAGCGTGGAAGCCGACCCCCTCTTGGGACTTGGAGCCATCCGTATACACTGGCACGGTTCCAGCGTGACACGATGTGTGCTCCAAAAAGGTCGAACGCAATACTCCGGGCGCCGTACAAGATTTGGGAGCAGAGGCGTGGCGACAAATAGCCTAATTTTGTACCCTTCAGGGTGGCGTCCTGGGCAGAACAAGGGGCACCACCAGCCCGAGAGCTATATCTAGCTCTTGAAGGAGTTTCCTGGCCCTAAACCCAAAGGGCTTAGGGTATGACTGGCGTCTCTCGGTGGCATAGGCACCATCGAGATCAGCAGTGGATGCAGTGAGAGCTCTTGGCGATTGAAGGAGTCGCCGGGCTCTCGCGTACAGGAGAGTGATGCACTGCACGCGGCGCAGAGCGAGGAACATCTTCCCAGCATCGACTAACAGGCTCTCAATGGGGGAAGTGCGGAAGGCACCGGTCGCAAGTCGAAGGCCGGTGTAGTTGATCGAATCTACCTTCCGCAATAAACGTTCGGCTGCGGACGCATAAAACTTGAATCGGTAGTCGAGCTTCGAACGAACAAAGGATCGATAAAAAAGTAAGGCAGTAGGCCAATCAGCGCCCTAAGCGCTAAACGTCACGGAACGGAGAATCTCCATGGCGCAGGTACAAGAGACCCTAAGGCTGCGAATATGAGCCTCCCAGGTGAGGCGTCGGTCGAATACAAGACCAAGGAAACGGTGCGACTCAACCACATCCAGGCGCACCCCATTAAGAAACAAATCTGGGTCGGGGTGAAGCCGTGGATGGCGGCAGAAGTGCACCACCTTACTCTTGGCCAAAGAAAACTGAAACCTGTGGGCTTCGGCATAGCGAGAAACGCAGTTCAATGCCTGTTGGAGTCGACGCTCCAGAGTTGGCATCTGGGCCGCGCCAAAAGAGATCGAAAGGTCGTCCACGTAGAGCGTAGCGAGAACATCTTCCGGCAGCACCGAGGTGATGCCGTTGATGCTCAGGGCAAAGAGTGTGACACTGAAGACACTTTCCTGCGGGACACCCTCTTACTGCTCCTTAGCCGGAAAAGGCTCTTCCCCCCTTACGTGGAATCGACCCCATCATTTGGAGAGTCTCCATGATACCGTATCGCCATGCGGTATCATAGGCATTCTCCAGGTCGAAAAAAACCGTGGCGTAGTGTTGTTTACGAAGGAAAGCCTCGCAAACAGAGTGGAACTTACGGAAGCCGCACTGTGCGGAAGACAGATGGCCTCCGCTGTCCAGGAAAAAGGCCAATCTAACATTTACCAATTTCTCCATCAACTTGCACACGCAAGAGGTTAGAGAGTTTATGCGGAAACCGGTCGGAGTAGAGTGATCTCTCCCCGGTTTGCGAAAGGTGAGCACAGTAGTGATTCGCCAAGAGTCTATGAGAAGACCTTCCACCCAGATCCTGTTGAACAAATCTAACAGGAAGGCCATGCCTCGCTCACCTAGGTGTCGAAGCATGGCGTACGGGACATCGTCCGGACCATGGGCGGTGTCCGCGCACGAAGCGAGAGAGGAACGCAACTCACTCACAGTAAACTTGTCGTTGAAAGGTTCTCCGCCTCTGGAGGTAAAGTCCAGCAAGCGCCCTTCCTCGAAGTCACGATGTGCATTGAATGCTGGCGGAGCAGCATCACGGCTAGAGAATGCGGAAAAAGCGGTCGCTAAGGATTCCGCCACGGACTCAGGGTCCGAGATTGCGATCCCATTCTCCTGGAGAACGTAAGATGGGTCCTGCGAGAGCTTGCCCCGAATCCTTTTGACTCTCTTCCACACCTCAGCTAAAGAGGTCTTACCGTTAAGTGAAGACACGTATGCCCACCAAGAAGAGCAGCGGGCGTGCTTCGAAATATACCGGAACCTAGCCCTAGCCCGACGAAATTCAGCGACAGTGAAATCGTTCGGGCGGCGCTTATAGTGCATGTAGGCATAACGCTTCTGTTTGAGGGCCGTCTCACACTCGGCCGACCACCATAGGAGTGGTCGGTGTGCAAAACGGCCAGACGTCATAGAAGACGTAGTCAGGCCCACGGCGATGAGGTTGCCGGAGAAGAATTCAACGGCCTCATCTACCGACCTAAACTCCTCGACTGAGATAGAGAATTCAGTCATTTCCTGAAATGCAGGCCACCGCGCCCGCGCCAAGCACCACCGAGGTGGTCTCTCAGGCGGCAGTTGCCCTGAAAATGATATTTGAATAAGAAAGTGATCACTACCATGGAGGTCATCGACCACCCCCCAATCAAAATCAGGCTGTGCATCCGAAGAGCACAAAAAGAGGTCAAGGCAAGAAAATGAAGCGGTTTTCGGACAGTGATGCGTAAACTCATCCACGTTTAGGACACCTATCTCAAGCTCTTCGATCAGATCGGCAAGGACTTGTCCCCTCGGATTTATGGAGTAATCTCCCCACAGAGGATGCCTGTCGTTCACATCTACAAGCAAGAGATAGGGCCTCGGCAACCGTGCCACGACGCGGCGGAAGTCCCCCGCGTCGAAGTTAGCTGATGGTGGAATGTACGCAGAAATGATAGTATACCTCCTATCCAGGTGCAGCTGCACAGCTACTGCCTAAAAGGGGGTATCTAAAGAGAAAGGAAGAACGGAAACATCATGCCGGGTGTAAACCGCGCATCCCCCAGCCCGGCCATCCTGCGGTGGTGGGGTCGCAAGACCATTGTACCCCGGGAGGGTGGGCAGGAGGCACGCACCTAACATGGTCTCCTGCAGAAAAATAGCTAATGGGGAACGGAACGAGACGAGCCTCCGCAGCTCCTCCCAGTTGGCCCGGAGTCCACGGCAATTCTATTGAAGGAATATGCCCTCTAGGCTTAGCTCAGAGGAGACACGACGGCCCTCCTTGAACTGAAGACTCTCACTTGAATGGCCGTACGCTTCCGGGGGAAGGACCCCGGGTGCTGTTGGCTGGACAAAGCGCTAAAGGCACTGTCGCCTTCGAGGACTTATTGGGGGAGGTTGGGCTCGCCATGCGAGTCTTTTCCTCCCTCTGCCTAAAACCCTTAGGCGAGCGTTGCGGCTTCAGGGGCGGGGGGCCATCTTTTCGAGGAACCACCGTCTCCGAGCCACTCGCAACACCTCGGGGCGTGGGCGAAGAAGCCGAAACTCCTTTGTTGCTGTCCTCCTTTCGGGGGACAGCTTCAGTAACCCCGGAAGATGGACTAGCGACCATCTTCAGGGGTGTTGCCTCCTGTGAGTCTAACGACTCGGTGGAGGCGCGTGGCGGTTTCGCCTTACAAGAAACGGTCACGCTGGGGGAAGAGGGGGACCCCCTGGTTTTAGCCGGGGCTGTGTATGAACCCTTTTTGCCGCCAGCTTTACCAGGGGAGTGCCTGGGTTGGGTAGAGCCCGCAGAAGGGCTCCGAATGGGCGCGGAAACAACCGTGCTTGTTGGCCTGGATGGGCCAGGAGCAGAGGGTGCCTTTCTAACTCTTGACGCATATGACGTCCCAGGCAGAGCAGGGCGCGCAAGAACCAAGTCCTTAGCCTCGCGGAATGAGAGTCAATCCTGTGCCTGAACGGCCAGGATTTCTTTCTCGAGGAGATATGCACCACATTGCTTCGAAGAAGCAGGGTGCGGCTCTCCGCAATTGACACACTTGGCCACACACGATTTGGACTTATCGTGTGCGACCTTGGAGCAATTTACACAGACTTCGGGTGACCCCGACTTTGCACGTCTACATGAACGATTTGTATGGCCGAAGCGGTGACAGTAGTAGCACCGCCGCGGCAGTGGCACGAATGCCTTCACGCGGTAGCGGTACCAACCGGCACGCACCGACTCAAGGAGCTTGTCACAGTCGAACGTGACGAAGAGTGTAGGGGTGGGTCTCGAGGCTCTTCCCTGTTTTCTCATCACACGTTCGACCTTGACCGCTCCATGGTCGGCCAGCTCTAGGATGATGTTCTTAATGGAATAGTCAACGAGTTCCCTCGCATAAACTACTCCTTTCACAAAGTTTATGGTAGAGTGCGGCGTCACAGTCACCGAGGTGCCATGAAGTGTCCGAAGAGCACTTATCTTGCCCGCCTCGGCGGGATTCGCCGCATTCGCCAGAAGGCTCCCGTCCGAGAAACGGGTCACCTTCGGCTCTCTACCAATTGCACTAGCTAATCCTCTCCTCTGATGGATCATGTTGCCCTTGGACAACATGGTGCCATCAGTGGAGCGAATAACAAGGAAGCGTTTGAAGGCAGCGGGCTCGAAAACGCCATATAACTTCTGAATGAGGGGACCCGATGTCATCGAGGCTCCACCCTGTGCACTTTTGTTCTTAGTCAGGGGCTCCGCAACCAGGAGGGCAGAGGGGGCAGATGTTCCAATCTTGGCTTGGTCGCTTACCAGAGTAGCAGCAGACCCATCCGTCCCTGCAGCCCCCGCGGATGGAGAGGAGCCCCGAGTCTTTTTTGTCTTTTTAGTCTTTTTCTTTTTTGGAGGGAGGGCGTGGAATGAACCCGCTTCTCACCTCCGCCGGAAGAAGCCCCCAGGCCAGATGGACCGGCCTCAGCCAGGTCATTCTCAGAAATGGAGAAGGTCCGGTAGTGGTGGGAGCACCTGTCGGAGGAGATCTCTCCCCTCCTTCTACTGCTTCGGAAACCACAGCCGTTTGAGGAGGACGTTGCATAGGGGCGGATTTGGGTTCGGTGCTTATCGCCGAGCCAGGATTCCCCCCATGGAAGGCCCTACCGTCTGAGGCTGGGTTTCCTCAAGGACCATGTCTATCTTAGGGGGGGCCTCCAGTTGGCCATCCTCCCCCTCCCCAAGACATCGCAGGTCCCGTTGGCGGTATCGTCACTAGTCTTCTTTCGGGCGGCATGGGCCTTGACCCCGGCAAGGTTCAATATTCTTGCCAGCAGGTCTTTTGTGGGAAGCGACCGAAGGGGCCTGGCTTCCCTCTCTCCCTAAGGGGGTTTGCTCTACCGAGCCGCTTCGATGTGGAGCGGCTAGCTAAGGGCTGCCTGCTGGCTTTCTTGGCAGTCCCCTTGGAAAGAACAGAGGGGACTGCTCCTGGTAAAGGGAGGCGCCCGAAAGCACCTCCAGAGAAGGGGGTAAGCGGGAGTCCCCTAAACCCGTAAGCGAAGGAGAGGAGTTAGCCTGCACTCCGGTTAGAGATATATGAAGGGTTCCCTGAGCAATCACAGGGGAAGGGGACCTCCATTTTTTTTCTGGAGCTGCCCAAGGGCGGCTCCGTCGATGTTATAGGAGCCAGGCGCCGCTATTTAAGCCTACCCTTCCCGCCTGGTGGCCTGGCAGTCCATCGGCATGGCGGCTCCACCTTATACAAGGCGTAAAACCGATAGATTTTGAAGACGAGAAGAAAAGGGATGTGAGGAAGGTATGGGTGGGGATGAAGCAGGTTGTTGAAAACCAACCGCCTGAAACCGGAGCTCAGGGAACATTGGCCCCTGCACCCTCAGCCCCAATCCGAGACGGTTGACTTAAGAAGAAGGTCAGCATCTACCCTGTGAAATTAGAGGCTGACCAGAGAAAGTTGTGGGAGAGGTTGTATTAAAAGAGAGGAAACAAGTGTTTTGAAGAAAGGAAGAGAGGTTAAGCTGGGGGCGGACGGGGTGCTGAGTCCCATCAGCACGGCGGCCAGGATGGCAAATCGCCGTACCCCTTACGGGGTATCCACGTAGAGCGTTGCGGGAACATCTTTCGGCAGCACCGAGGTGATCCCGTCGATGCTCAGGTCAAAGAGTGTGACACTGACACTTCCCTGCGGGACACCTTCTTCCTGCTCCTTTGGGCCGGAGAGGGCTCTCCCCACCCGTACGCGGAATCGACGATCTCGCAAAAATTCAGATATAAAGACTGGGAGGCGTCCCCTCGCCCCCATCGTGTGGAGAGTCTCCATGATACCGTATCGTCATGCGCTATCATAGGCCTTCTCCAGATCGAAAAACACCGTGGCGTAGTGCCGTCTACGAAGGAAAGCCTCGCAGACGGCATTTTCCAGTCGGAGCAGAGTATCCGACGTGGAGTGGAACTTGCGGAAGCCGCACTGTGTAGGAGACAGATGGCCTCCGCTGTCCAGGAAAAAGGCTAATCTAACATTTACCAATTTCTCCATCAACTTGCACACGCAAGAGGTTAGAGAGATTGGGCGGAAACCGGTCGGAGTAGAGTGATCTCTCCCCAGTTTGCGGAAGGCGAGCACAGTAGTGAATCGCCAAGAGTCTATGAGAAGACCCTCCACCCAGATCCTGTTAAACAAATCTAACAAAAAGGCCATGCCGCGCTCACCCAGGTGTCAAAGCATGGCGTACGAAGCATCGTCCGGACCATGGGTGGTGTCCGCAGACGAAGCGAGAGTGGAGCGCAACTCACTCACTGTTAACTTGTCGTTGAAAGGTTCTCCGCCTCTGGAGGTAAAGTCCAGCCGGCGGCCTTCCGCGACATCACGACGTGCATTGAATGCTGGTGGAGCAGCATCCCGGCTAGATAATGCGGAAAAAGCGGTCGCAAAGGATTCCGCCACGGACGCGGGGTCCGAGATTGCGGTCCCATTCTCCTGGAGAACGGGAGGTAGCTCCTGCCCCAAATCCTTTTGACTCGCTTCCACACCTCAGCTAAAGGGGTCTTACCGTTAAGTGAAGACACGTATGCCCGCCAAGAAGAGCGGCGGGCGTGCTTCGAAATATACCGGAACCTAGCCCTAGCCCGACGAAATTCAGCGACAGTGATAATCCTATCCAGGTGAAGCTGCAATGTCACTTCCTGAAAGAACGTATCTAAAGTAAAAGGGAGAACGGAGAAATCATGCCGGGTGTAAACCGCGCATCCCCCAACCCGGCCATCTCTTGGTGGTGGGGTCGCAAGACCCTTATACCCCGGGAGGGTGGGCAGGGGGCACGTGCCTAACATGGTCTCCTGCAGAAAAATAGCTAACGGGGAACGGCACGAGACGAGCCTCCGCAGCTCCTCCCAGTTGGCACGGAGTCCACGGCAATTCCATTGAAGGAATATGCCCTCCAGGCCTAGCTCGGAGGAGACGTGGGGGCCCTCCTCGAACAGAACACCCTCACGGGAATGGCCGTATGCTTCATAGAGGCAGAACCCCAAGCGCTTTTGGCCGAAGTCCTCGAGGACTTATTGTGGGAAGTTGGGCTCGCCATGTGAGTCTTTACCTCCCTCTGCTTCGAAACCTTAGGCGGGCGTTGCGGCTTCGGAGGCGTGGGTGACCTCTTTTCGAGGAACCACCGTCCCCGAGCCACTCAGCCCACCACTAGGCGTGGGCGAAGGAGCCAAAGCTCCTTTGTTGCTTTCCTTCTCTCTAGGGACAGCTTTAGGAACCCCGGAAGATAGCCTGGCGGCCAACTTAAGTTGTGTTGCCTCCTGTGAGTCTAACAACTCGTTGGAGGCGCGTGGCCGTTTCACCTTACGAGAAACGGTCACGCTGGGGAAAGGGGGGCAGTCCTGGTTTAGCCGGGGCTTGGTGTGAACCCTTTGTGCCGCCAGCTTTACCAGGGTACCGCCCGGGTTGAGTAGAAACCGCAGAAGGGCTCCGAATGAACGTGAACACAACCCTGCTCGTTGGCCTGGATGGGCCAGGAGCAGAAGGTGCCTTTCTTACCTTTGAGGCATAAGACGTCCCAGGACAAGCTGGGAGCGCCAGGATCACTCCTTAGCCTCGTGGAATGAGAGTCAATCCTAGGCCTGAACGGCCAGGAGTTCTTTCTCAAGGAGATATGCTCTATATTGCTTTGAAGAAGCGGGGTGTGGCTCTCCGCAATGGAAACACTTGGCCACACACGATTTGGACTTATCGTGTGCGGCCTTGGAGTAATTTACACAGACTTCGGGTGACCTCGACTTTGCACGTCTACATGAACGATTCGTACGGCCGAAGCGGTGACAGCAATAGCACCGCCGCGGCAGTGGCACGGTTGCCTTTACGCAGTAGCAGTACCAAGCGGCACGCACCGACTCAAGGAGCTTGTCACAGTCGAACGTGACGAAGAGTGTAGGGGTGGGTCTCGAGGCCCTTCCCTGTTTTCTCATCACACATTCGACCTTGACCGCCCCATGGTCGGCCAGCTCTAAGGTGATATCCTCTATGGAGTAGTCAACGAGTTCCCTCTCATAAACTACTCCTTTCACAAAGTTCATGGTAGAGTGCGGCGTCACAGTCACCGGGTTGCCATGATGTGTCCGAAGAGCACTTATCTAGGCCACCTCGGAGGGACCCGTCGCATTTGCTAGAAGGCTCCCATCCTAGAAATGGGTCACCTTCGGCTCTCTACCAATTACACTAGCTAATGCTCTATCTTGCACAAGGGCGGCCTTTGACTCGGAGTCCCACCGAGACTTTGTTCACTTCCTTGAAAGACCCTGGCTGGGGAGGGGCATCCAGTGGCTCACACCCCTTCCTTTCAAGATGTCAACACTCTAGACCCTTATACTCTATCTGCCTATAGCTTGTAAGCATCATCCTTGGGGCCCCAACTTCCATTGGCAAAGGGGTGAAGTACGCCGTCCCAAATTAAAGTCACGACACACTGGTCGATTACAGTGGCAGATACGCACCGACGAAATCATCACACCTGGCATCTGTAAAGGGGGTTTCCTTGTCCCACTGCTCACACTCAAAGCGATCGATTTTGGGTAGACTGCTCACTGTCTTACTAGCGGGCACATTTGAAAAGGAAAGAGAGATGGCGACTGGTCTGTAAGTGGAGTCATCTGAGGGCGACTCCAACGCAATAGGTGATTTGAAAACATCCTCATACGTGGGGCGGTCAATAAATTTTGTGAATCGTTAGGGCAAAACAGAGGAAGGACGATGGCTGATTTCTTTCTCGAGAAGATATGCACCACATTGCTTCGAAGAAGCAGGGTGCGGCTCTCCGCAATTGAAACACTTGGCCACACACGATTTGGACTTATCGTGTGCGACCTTGGAGCAATTTACACAGACTTCTGGTGACCCCGATTTTGCACGTCTACATGATCGATTCGTATGGCCGAAGCGGTGACAGTAATAGCACCACCGCGGCAGTGGCACGAATGCCTTCACGCGGTAGCGGTACCAACCGGCACGCACCGACTCAGGGAGCTTGTCACAGTCGAACGTGACGAAGAGTGTAGGGGTGGGTCTCGAGGCCCCTCCCTGTTTTCTCATCACACGTTCGACCTTGATCGCCCCATGGTCCGCCAGCTCTAGGGTGATGTCCTCAATGGAGTAGTCAACGAGTTCCCTCGCATAAACTACTCCTTTCACAAAGTTCATGGTAGAGTGCGGCGTTACACTCACCGAGGTGCCATGAAGTGTCCGAAGAGCACTTATCTTGGCCGCCTCGGCGGGATTCGCCAGAAGGCTCCCGTCCGAGAAACGGGTCACCTTCGGCTCTCTACCAATTGCACTAGCTAATCCTCTCCTCTGATGGATCATGTTGCCCTTGGACAACATGGTGCCATCAGTGGAGCGAATAACAAGAAAGCGTTTGAAGGCAGCGGGTTCGAAAACGCCATATAACCTCTGAATGAGGGGACCCGATGTCATCGATTTAAGATTTAAGATAAGTTACCGGTGGGTTGCTGCCCAATCCAAGTGGATTCTATATGGCCGCTAGGGTGAAACGAGAAATATCATCTATAAAAGGTGGAGGAGACCACTTTGTGACAAAATTTAAAAAACAACGGGTTAAAAGATTCCTCCGCCAATATGAATCGGAGACGGGTGTGTTGAGGAATAGTTAAAAGGGTCGGGAAACAGGACAACCGGAGAATGGTAAAATGGCTACAATCCAATAAAAGGTGGGCAACCGATTGGTCCCCACCACAAAAACGACAGCGAGGGCTGATATGGGCATCGCCCGAAACAAGATGGCCGTGAGTAAGTCTCGTGTGGCCAATGCGAACTCGGCAAAGGGCCACCTCCAACGACCGCATTCTATGACGACTCGAGGGCCAAGAGCGGATAGAATTTTTTATTTTGTATAGTTTGGATGATGAACAGTCATCCCATTCATTCTGCCACAGTTGAAAAATATACTTTCTTATTGAAGGAAAGTAGTCCCTAAAAGGCAGAGCAGAGTTCTCAGGGGACACAGAATGTGCTGAGCGGGCCAGCCGATCAGCCTTCTCGTTGCCCAGGACCCCCACATGCCCAGGAACCCAGCAAAAAATAATTCTATATCAGGATGCATTTTGGATCAGCCAGTTGCAAATTTCTGTGACCACGGGATGGGACGCATTAAAAGATCTAATTGATTGTAAGACACTCCTTGAGTCGGAAAAAATGACAAAATCACTAAAAGGTAAGATTTGGATGAGTCTAAAGGCTAAAAGGATTGCTGAAAGTTCAGCGGTAAAAATGGATGCTGCTGGCGGCAAAGATAAAGTTAAGAATTCTCCTCCAGGGTAGATGGCTGCGGCGCCCACGCCACCGTCCGACTTAGAGCCATCCGTGTAGAGTGGGCAGCATTGTTTGTGGGAGATCGAATGCTCTAAGAACAGGCTTTTAATGATGCGAGTGTCCATGGAGGACTTCTCCAGGCTCCACATGTTGGTACATGCTGTGGGGAGAGGAGCACGCCACCTAGGGTTCAGTAAGGATGGAAGGGTAAGGACCCTTGGAGCACCCAGGTTAGAGAGATGATCTCCTATGCGAAGGTTCAAAGGGCGGGGTAAAGATGGCAACTTATCATATGCCGCCGTTGATTCGGCAGCATACAGGCATCTGTAGACCTCTGATACAGGGGCTTGCTGTACTCGGCAGAGGTATCGCATGCAGATTTGAAGTCTATGGTAGGGCAAAGGGAGTACCCCACTCTCGCAGTAAAGGCTGTTGACAGGAGAAGTACGGAAGGCTCCACTAGAAAGGCGAACTCCAAGGTTTCGAATGGGGTTCAGCATTTTAAGGGCTGAAGGGGAAGCCGATGAGTAAATTTGACAGCCATAATCCAATTTGGATTGAACGAGGGCTGTGTATAATGTCCACAATGTTTGTCGGTCACTGCCCCACGAAGTGTGTGAGAGGACTTTCAAAATGTCTAGAGCCCGCAGACAGCCTGTTCGAAGTCGGCGTAGGTGTGGCAACCAGGATAACTTTGGATCGAGAGTTACGCCAAGGAACCGAAACTCGGAGACGAACTCTATTTCTTCGCCTTGTAGGGATATAGATGGCGGAACAAGAAACCCTCTGCCTCGGTGATTTTTTTTTTTTTTTTTTTTTATAGAGCCCATCTGGCAACTACCCACTTGGGGATAAGTCGCCGAAAAACACGACAGCCTAGAATTAGGCTACTTTAAAGTTAAAATATGAAAACTTAACAATCAATATAAATTTGAAAAACTTAACAATCGAAGCAATCTCCGGCAGCGGGGGGAGGCCCCCCTCACCCCGGTGCAGGAGAGTGCAATCTAAAACAAAACAATAACAAAAAAAGGAACCTTAAATAAAGGGGAGAAGGCCGGCCTCCCCCAAAAAGTCAATAAGTCCACCAGTCATGGTGCACGCACTCGTCCCGAGTACAAGGGACAGGCGGTAGCGACCCCGCCCATCCCGGTACCGAGACAGGTATCGTGCGCGAAGATCGCCCAGACTGGGACATTCGACAAGAATATGCCGAACAGTCTGGGGGACGACGCAGTCGTTGCAATAGGGCACATGCGAGCGCTCCACCAAGTAACGATGCGTCACACGAGTGTGTCCGATTCGAAGACGACAGAAAGCAACCTGAAGCCGCCGCGGCATTGGGGGATAGGTCCATGGGAACAGTCGCGGCGCAATGGCACGCAACTTTAAGTTCCCCTCGACCGTCTCCCATCTTCTTTGCCAAGCAGTCCGAAGAGCTGCCCGTATTCCTGCCATGTAGTCGGTGTGAGGAAGAGCGAAACGCTGGTCCGGTCGCAGAGTCCTCGCGGACTCTTTGGCGCCCTCATCGGCCCGCTCATTCCCCGCAATTCCTACATGTCCAGGAACCCAGCAGAAGATAATCTCGACATCTGCCCGGCTCGCCAAAACCGTGGCGTCACGGATTTCGCGAACCAGGGGATGCGGAGATTCCAATGCCCCGAGAGCACTCAGGGCGCTTTGTGAGTCGCTATAAATCACAATCCGGTCTCCGAACCGGGCACGTCGCGTAATCTCCCGTACCGAGTGGTGTATTGCCACCAGCTCGGCCGTGAAGACAGACGCAGCGCCTGGTAGAGCCCCGCTGACTTCAAACAGAGGGGATACGGCGTGGAAGCCGACCCCCTCTTGGGACTTGGAGCCATCCGTATACACTGGCACGGTACCAGCGTGACACGATGTGTGCTCCAAAAAGATCGAACGCAATACTCCCGGCGCAGTACAAGCTTTGGGAGCAGAGGCGTGGCGACAAATAGCCAAATGTGGTACCCTCCAGGGTGGCGTCCTGGGCAGAACCAGGGGCGCCACCGGCCCGAGAGCTATATCTACCTCTCGAAGGAGTTTCCTGGCCCTAAACCCAAAGGGCTTAGGGTATGACTGGCGTCTCTCGGCGGCATAGGCACCATCGAGATCAGCTGCGGATGCAGTGAGAGCTGTTGGCGACTGGGGGAGGCGCCGGGCTCGCGCGTACAGGCGAGTGATGCACTGCACGCGGCGCAGAGCGAGTGGCATCTCCCCAGCATCGACCAACAGGCTCTCAATGGGGGAAGTGCGGAAGGCACCGGTCGCAAGGCGAAGGCCGGTGTGGTGGATCGAATCCACCTTCCGCAATAAACGCTCGGCTGCGGATGCATAAAACTCGCATCCGTAGTCGAGCTTCGAGCGAACAAAGGATCGATAAAAAAGTAAGGCGGTAGCCCTATCAGCGCCCCAAGCGCTGAACGTCACGGAACGGAGAATGTCCATGGCGCGGGTACAAGAGACCCTAAGGCTGCGAATGTGAGCCTCCCAGGTGAGGCGTCGGTCGAATACAAGACCAAGGAAACGGTGCGACTCAACCACATCCAGGCGCACCCCATTAAGAAACAAATCTGGGTCGGGGTGAAGCCGTGGATGGCGGCAGAAGTGCACCACCTTAGTCTTGGCCAAAGAAAACCGAAACCTGTGCGCTTTGGCATAGCAAGAGACGCGGTTCAATGCCTGTTGGAGTCGGCGCTCCAGAGTTGGCATCTGGGCCGCGCCAAAAGAGATCGAAAGGTCGTCCACGTAGAGCGTAGCGAGAACATCTTCCGGCAGCACCGAGGTGATGCCGTTGATGCTCAGGGCAAAGAGTGTGACACTGAGGACACTTCCCTGCGGGACACCCTCTTCCTGCTCCTTTGGGCCGGAGAGGGCTCCCCCCACCCGTACGCGGAATCGACGATCTCGCAAAAATTCAGATATAAACATTGGGAGGCGTCCCCTCGCCCCCATCGTGTGGAGAGTCTCCATGATACCGTATCGCCATGCGGTATCATAGGCTTTCTCCAGATCAAAAAACACCGTGGCGTAGTGCTGTCTACGAAGGAAAGCCTCGCAGACGGCATTTTCCAGTCGGAGCAGAGCATCCGACGTGGAGTGGAACTTACGGAAGCCGCACTGTGCAGAAGACAGATGGCCTCCGCTGTCCAGGAAATAGGCTAATCTAACATTTACCAATTTCTCCATCAACTTGCACACGCAAGAGGTTAGAGAGATTGGGCGGAAACCGGTCGGAGTAGAGTGATCTCTCCCCGGCTTGCGAAAGGCGAGCACAGTAGCGATTCGCCAGGAGTCTGGGAGGAGACCTTCCACCCAGATCCTGTTGAACAAATCTAATAGAAAGGCCATGCCTCGCTCACCCAGGTGTCGAAGCATGGCGTACGGGACATCGTCCGGACCATGGGCGGTGTCCGCGCACGAAGCGAGAGCGGAACGCAACTCACTCACAGTAAACTTGTCGTTGAAGGGTTCTCCGCCTCTGGAGGTAAAGTCCAGCCGGCGGCCTTCCGCGACATCACGACGTGCATTGAATGCTGGCGGAGCAGCATCACGGCTAGAGAATGCGGAAAAAGCGGTCGCTAAGGATTCCGCCACGGACGCGGGGTCCGAGATTGCGGTCCCATTCTCCTGGAGAACGGGAGGGGGGTCCTGCGAGAACTTGCCCCGAATCCTTTTGACTCGCTTCCACACCTCAGCTAAAGGGGTCTTCCCGTTAAGTGAAGACACGTATGCCCGCCAAGAAGAGCGGCGGGCGTGCTTCGAAATATACCGGAACCTAGCCCTAGCCCGACGAAATTCAGCGACGGTGAAATCGTTCGGGCGGCGCTTATAGCGCATGTAGGCATAACGCTTCTGTTTGAGGGCCGTCTCACACTCGGCCGACCACCATGGGAGTGGTCGGCGTGCAAAACGGCCAGACGTCCTAGGAATAGTAGTCAGGCCCACGGCGATGAGGTTGCCGGAGAAGAACTCGACGGCCTCATCTACCGACCTAAACTTCTCGACTGAGATAGAAAATTCAGTCATTTCCCCGGGAGCGCGGGCAAGGGGCACGCCCCTAGCATGGTCTCCTGCAAAAAGATAGCTAACGGGGAACGGGATGAGGCGAGCCTCCGCAGCTCCTCCCAGTTGGCCCGGAGTCCACGGCAATTCCATTGAAGGAATATGCCCTCCAGGCCTAGCTCGGAGGAGACGCGGGGGCCCTCCTCGAATTGAAGACCCTCACGGGAATGGCCGTACGCTTCCCGGGGGCAGAACCCCGGGCGCTGTTGGCCGGACAAAGCGCTGAAGGCGCTGTCGCCTTCGAGGACTTATTGGGGGAGGTTGGGCTCGCCATGCGAGTCTTTTCCTCCCTCCGCCTCGAAACTTTAGGCAGGCGTTGCGGCTTCGGAGGCGGGGGGCCCTCTTTTCGAGGAACCACCGTCTCCGAGCCACTCGCTCCACCTCGGGGCGTGGGCAAAGGGGCCGAAGCTCCTTTGTTGCTGTCCTCCTTTCGGGGAACAGCTTTAGGAACCCCGGAAGATGGCCTAGCGACCATCTTCAGGGGTGTTGCCTCCTGTGAGTCTAACGACTCGGTGGAGGCGCGTGGCCGTTTCGCTTTACGCGAAACGGTCACGCTTGGGGAAGAGGGGGGAGCCCTGGTTTTAGCCGGGGCAGGGTATGAACCCTTTTTGCCGCCAGCTTTACCAGGGGAGCGCCCAGGTTGGGTAGAGCCCACAGAAGGGCTCCGAATGGGCGCGGAAACAACCGTGCTCGTTGGCCTGGATGGGCCAGGAGCAGAGGGTGCCTTTCTAACTATTGAGGCATATGACGTCCCAGGCAGAGCCGGGCGCGCCAGGACCAAGTCCTTTGCCTCGCGGAATGAGAGTCGATCCTGGGCCTGAACGGCCAGGATTTCTTTCTCAAGGAGATATGCACCACATTGCTTCGAAGAAGCAGGGTGCGGCTCTCCGCAATTGACACACTTGGCCACACACGATTTGGACTTATCGTGTGCGACCTTGGAGCAATTTACACAGACTTCGGGTGACCCCGATTTTGCACGTCTACATGATCGATTCGTATGGCCGAAGCGGTGGCAGTAATAGCACCGCCGCGGCAGTGGCACGAATGCCTTCACGCGGTAGCGGTACCAACCGGCACGCACCGACTCAGGGAGCTTGTCACAGTCGAACGTGACGAAGAGTGTAGGGGTGGGTCTCGAGGCCCCTCCCTGTTTTCTCATCACACGCTCGACCTTGACCGCCCCATGGTCGGCCAGCTCTAGGGTGATGTCCTCAATGGAGTAGTCAACGAGTTCCCTCGCATAAACTACTCCTTTCACAAAGTTCATGGTAGAGTGCGGCGTCACACTCACCGGGGTGCCATGAAGTGTCCGAAGAGCACTTATCTTGGCCGCCTCGGCGGGATTCGCCGCATTCGCCAGAAGGCTCCCGTCCGAGAAACGGGTTACCTTCGGCTCTCTACCAATTGCACTAGCTAATCCTCTCCTCTGATGGATCATGTTGCCCTTGGACAACATGGTGCCATCAGTGGAGCGAATAACGAGGAAGCGTTTGAAGCCAGCGGGCTCGAAAACGCCAGGTAACCTCTGAATCAGGGGCCCCGATGTCATCGAGGCTCCGCCCTGTGCATTCTTGGTCTTAGTCGTAGTCATGGGCTCCGCACACGAGGGGGTAGAGGGGCCGGATGTGCCGATCTTGGCTTGGTCGCCTACCAAAGTGGCAGCAGACCCATCCGTCCCCGCAGCCCCCGCGGATGGAGAGGAGCCCCGAGTCTTCTTCGTCTTTTGAGTCTTTTTAGTCTTTTTCTTTTTAGGAGAGGAGGGCGGGGAATGAACCCGCTTTTCACCTCCGCCGGCAGAAGTCCCCAGGCCAGATGGACCAGCCTCAGCCAGGTCCCTCTCCGAAATGGAGAAGGTCCTGGTTGTCGTAGGGGCACCTGTCGGAGGAGATCCCTCCCCTCCTTCTACTGCCTCGGAGCCCTCAGCCATTTGAGGAGGACCTTGCATAGGGGCGGATTCGGGTTCGGTGCTTGGCGCCGAGCCCGAATTCCCCCCCATGGAAGGCCCTACCGTCTGGGGCTGGGTCTCCTCAAGGACCATGTCTATCACAGGAGGGGCCTCCAGTTGGCCATCCCCTCCCAGGACATCGCAGGTCCCCTTGGCAGTATTGTCACTAGTCAGGTGGTGTGGGGAGGCACAGGCCTTGACCCCAGCAAGGTTCAAAATTCTTGCCAGCAGGTCTTTTGAGGGAAGCGACCGAAGGGGCCTGGCTTCCCTCTCCCCCCTAAGGGGGTTTGCCCTACCGAGCCGCTTGCACGAGGGGCGGTCGGCAATGGGCTGCCTGCTGGCTTTCTTGGCAGTCCCCTTAGAAAGCAAAGGAGGGACTGCCGCTGGAGATAGGGAGGTGCCCGAAAGCACCTCCAGAGAAGGGGGTGAGGGGGAGTCCCCTACACCCGTAGGCGTAGGAGAGGAGTAAGCCTCCTCTCCGGTTAAAGAATTATGGAGGGTCCCTTGCGCAAGCACAAGGGGGGGGACCTCCATTTTCTCGGTGGAGCTGCCCGAGGGCGGCTCCGTAGATGTTTTTGGGGAAGTTGGGGGTTGGGGTTTTTGTTTTTTTTCATACATGGGCATGGTGACCCTCTTTTGATTACGGGACGCAATAGCTCATCACCTCTCGCAGTTGCCCGCACTGCGAGAGGTGCTTACAAGCCCGGCAGAGCCAGGCGCCGCCATTCGGGACCACCCCTCCCGCCTGGTGGCCTGGCAGTCCTTCGGCATGGCGGCTCCACCTTGGACACGGCGTAAAAAATATAGGTTGTGAAGAGGAGAGGAAAAGGGATGTGAGGAAGATGTGGGTGGGGATGAAGCAGGTTGTTAAAAAAAACCCATCCCGAACCGGAGCTGAGGGGTTAGGGAACAATGTCCCCTCCCCCCCTCAGCCCCGATCCGGGGTGGTTGGCTTGAGAAGAAGGTCAGCATTCTACCCTGTGAAATTAGAGGCTGACCAGAGAAAGTTGTGGGAGAGGTTGTATGAAAAGCGACGAGGTAGGGGAGAAATCGGGCTATCTGAAGGAAGGAAGAGAGGCTAAGCTGGGGCCGGACGGAGCGCTGGATCCCGTCAGCACGGCGGCCAGGATGGCAAATCGCCGCGCCCCTTACGGGGTCTGCCTCGGTGAAAATACATTGCTTTGGTTTTGGTCGTGGAAAAGCAGAATCCCTTAAGTTGTGCTCTTTTGGATACAGCATCGACCGCCAGTTGTAGCCGACGCGCTGCTGATGAAAGGCGAGGTGAGGAACAGTATAGTGCTAAATCATCGACAAACAGAGTTGCCGATACACCTTCTGGGAGAGACGAAAATAATATCATTGATGGCAATTATAAAACATAAGACACTTAAAACACTGCCCTGAGGAACTCCCTCCTCTTGGGGTTGCAGGTCAGAGTATGCGTCTCCAACACGTACCTTGAAGGATCGAGATGCTAAAAAACTTTGAATAAATGAAGGTAAAAGGCCTCTCATCCCCCAGACGTATAACTGCTTCAAGATGCCGTATCTCCATGTTGTGTCGTAGGCTTTCTCAATATCGAAAAATATGGCCAGGACTCGGTGCTTTAATGAGAAAGCTTTCGGGACCGATCCCTCGAAACGTACTAGTAGGTCAAGGGTACTATGACCTTTGCGGAAGCCACATTGAAATGGAGAGAGAAGGTGATTGGCTTCTAGGAACCAGTTTAGGCACTCCAATATAATTTTTTCCAGCAACTTACTCAAACAGCTGGTGAGAGCTATAGGGCGGTAGTGATCTGCATTCAACCCGTCCCTGCCCGGTTTGACAAAGGGAAGGATGATCCCAATGCGCCATGATGACGGGTAAAAACCCTTCAGCCATATAAGGTTGTACAAATCAAGTAAGAAGAGAGTAGAGTGTGGATGTAGGTGCCGAATCATGTCGAAATGGATCTCATCAAGGCCAGGGGAAGTAGATCTGCAAAGGGACAAAGCGCTTTGCAGCTCATAGATGCTGAATAGAGCGTTATACGGAAGGTTAGATTTTGTTGTGAAGTTGAGAGAATGAGATTCTTCCTTTGATTTGTAGGATTGAAAAGCCTTATCGTAACGGCTGACACTGCTGACGGCGCGAAAATGGTCAGCAAAAGCATTGCTGACCGCCATTCTCCAAGGAACCGTCTAAGTTGAGTGTGGGGGTATGATGATTAGCATAACGGCCCCTGATCTTATTAATCTTCTTCCAGATCTTAGCAGTAGGTATCATAGAGGAGATCGATGAAACGTATCTGCGCCATGAATTTCGGCGAGCTTGACGAAGGGTTCTTTGGCGAAGCGCACGAGCTCGGTTTCGGTCGACCTTGTTGCACAAAGTTGGGTTCTTTCGGAATCGGGCATGGGCTAACTTGTAATTTTTGATAGCTGTTGCACACGTCGAAGTCCACCAGGGCACGGTTGAGCGGCCCGTGACAGGTCGCCTCCGTGGGATGGTTTGTGTTGCTGCATTGTAGATAGTAGATGTTAAGTATTTTACTGCCGCGTCCACTCCATTGAAGGTCCCCAAAGATGCATTTGTGAAGGACGCCTCTTGGAAACCTTCCCAATCTGCATGACCTAAGTCCCACTTAAGGGGCATGGTTGTATGAGGGCTAACTTGAAGGGCCGACAAGACAATAGGGAAGTGGTCACTTCCATGGAGATCGTCAAGAATTGACCATCGAAATTCCGTGAAGCAATCAGGGGAACAAACAGAAAGGTCAACACAGCTAAAAGAGTCCGTCTGGACATGATAAGAGGTAAAATCGCCAGTATTTAAAACACAAAGAAGGTCAGATAATAAAAGAGACTCTAAAACACTGCCTTTGGCATTTCGAGTGATGTCCCCCTAGTATGGGTGACGGGCGTTAAAATCTCCTAGTAATAAGAATGGGGAGGGTAACTGGTCTATAAGTTCTAAAAGGTCGGATCTTGACAATGATAAACAAGGGGGTAGGTAAATAGAGCAAACGGTAAAAAGCTTAGTAAGAAAAACCCTCACAGCAACAGCTTGGAGGGTAGTATGTAGGGAGATGAGAGAAACATGGTAGGATGAAGATACCATGATTGACACCCCTCCATGAGAGGGGCTTCCAGCAGGAGCAATAGAGTTGAAAGTGAGAAAACCGGGTACCGGCGGAAAGGGCCGTATACCCAGTTTATTCTCCTGGAGACAAATAACAGCGAGGTGGATAGTCGTCAAAAGAATTTTGAGTTCTTCCCACTTTGGAAGAACTCCTTGAAAATTCCATTGTAAAATGGAAGATATTATGTGTGACGATTAGATACCACTGTTGATATCTTTTTCTCTTTTGAGGCCGATAATGTATTTGAGGTTCTTCCCAAAGAGCTTGGGAGACGGAGAGCTGATTTTGAGGATCCTGCTTTTGCAGGGGGAGAAATCCTAGATGGAGTAGTAACTGAGGTTTTTTTCGTGGGTTTTGGAGAACCGACCGAGGCCCTTGATTGTAATTCGGGCTCGCAACCTGGCGGAAAAGGAAGATCAAGAAGGGATTTTCGGCCGGTAGATCCGGATTCATGGGTCGAGGGTATTTTAGGTGTCTGAGGAGTTGGTCCAACCGCCGCAGTTGGTGATGTTGGAGTATCAACTGCTTCAATCGGATCTTGGTTTGAAGGGTGAGCGGGACGAACAGGTGATCTGAGCGAGGTGTGTGGAGCTGGGTGTATTTCTGCCATCGTTTGGATCAGGATGGGGCCTACGTCCTGTGAAGGGCGAGACGGACTTAAGGGCAGAGAATGTTCAACCATAGGGGAGGAGTCCAATGGAGATTCTCGGGGTTCGGCCGAGTCGGCTCCAGAGGCTGCCCGCTTATTGGTGGTCGATGACCCAGGTGAGGAATCCTTTCTCTTACCACTGGGCTTTGAGTCTCGTGGCCGGGTGGATGATCCTTCACTGGTCGATGTTGAGGATTCTTTCAAATAGCGCCTGATGTCTTCAAGCGTCTCACCCTGAGCGTCTTTCCCAGCTAGAGCTGCTGGAGAGAGGGGGGGCTACATTAATTATCTCGGTATGAGAGCGATGCTTCGACTGCATATTCTGAATATTTTCGACGCCGCGAGTAGATCTAGGGTGAAGTGCTTCAGGCCAGTCGGAACTCGTGCGTGATGGTCGGTTTCGTCCAGCATCACGTAAAACGTCAGAGAAGAGCCGGCCGAGTGGCGAGGTATGTGCTCGGGCACGCTGGCGGGCCTCTCTTATATCTAGACGTAGGGAGTCGCGCAAAGCGAGAACTTCCTTTTCATATAAAAATATAGAGCAGTTTCGACGCGGCACTGTGGGTACCTCCGCAGTTGGCACAGTGGGGCGTTTTGGTGCATTCGGGGCCATGGTAGTCAGAGCTACAATTCACGCAGGAGCGAGAGTGCCGACAAGCTCGGCCAACATGTCCAAATTGATTGCAAATGAAGCAGCGTCTGGGTAGTTCGATGTAGGGACTTACCGGGACACGAAGGTACCCAGCTTTAATATACTGCGGCAGTTCTTGTCGTTCAAATGTTAAAATCAGTGTGGCGGTTGGAACTTTAGTGGAGCCTAATGTTTTAGTTACCCTGTGTACGTGTGTCACACGTTGGGTACTGAGCTTACTCTGAAGGCGGGTGGGGTCGTAGTCCTTTAGTTCGTTTGAACGGACGACACCTTTGACGAAATTCAGACGCGGATGGGGCGAGACAGTTATTGGAATTTCAGCTATCGAAGATAGATTTCGCACAAGGTTGTGTTGAGAGTGGGATGACACCTCGACTACGACATCACCACTTCCTCTTGACCACATCCGGCGGGGTTCACCACAGCGGGACTCAAAAGATTCATTGACGTCAAACACATCGACTTTTGCAAGTGGGATGTCAGATGATGAATTCATGACAAGAAAGCGAGGATAATCAAGATCTGGGTCTACTTCGTTGGAATAGGGGTCCAACGAGCAAGGAAAGGCTGAAAGGGAAGCTAAGGAACGTTTGGCACGAGAACCCTTACGAGAAGGGGAGGTTTTTGGTTTATGGCTAGCCATTGCAAAAAGAAAAAAACTTCGCATTCTCCCTCGGGGCTCCCCACCATGGAGGCCTACAAGGGCCCGGCACTACTGCAACTATGCAATCAGTTACGTCCGGTATGTCCTCTTGGAGAATGGATACGGATCCACCACACCATCTTTGTAACCCTAAGAGGCTGCCCGAGTTCTCCTACGCACGGAGAAAAGGGGCCAACGATGGGTTTCTCCTTGGGCATTCGGTAGACGAAGGCGGTGGAGATGCCCAGCCTCTTTCACCTTCATGAAAGAACAATTCAGAATCAATCCATTAAACGAGCAGAGGTCGGGTATTGATAAGGACCACTAGATAGGTGAAGGAAGAGGGGGAAATAAAGGGCAGTGGAAGATCGTAATAGAGGAGGAAAGAAAGAGGGGTATGTTAAAAGTCTTGTTGGCAGCACCATGGGTCCCCTAGGGGGCCCAGGGCCGACCCCCCTCGCCACGAGAAGGCCAGAGCCTCTCTGGGAACAACCCCTGAAGAAAAGATCCCAGAGAGGGAGGGGGCCGATGTCATCGAGGCTCCACCCTGTGCACTTTTGTTCTTAGTCAGGGGCTCCGCAACCAGGAGGGCAGAGGGGGCGGATGTTCCAATCTTGGCTTGGTCGCTTACCAGAGTAGCAGCAGACCCATCCGTCCCCGCAGCCCCCGCGGATGGAGAGGAGCCCCGAGTCTTCTTCGTCTTTTTCTTTTTAGGAGAGGAGGGCGGGGAATGAACTCGCTTCTCACCTCCGCCGGCAGAAGCCCCCATGCCAGATGGGCCGGCCTCAGCCAGGTCCCTCTCCGAAATGGAGAAGGTCCTGGTAGTCGTAGGGGCACCTGTCGGAGGAGATCCCTCCCCTCCTTTTACTGCCTCGGAGCCCTCGGCCATTTGAGGGGGACCTTGCATAGGGGCGGATTCGGGTTCGGTGCTTGGCGCCGAGCCCGGATTCCCCCCCATAAAAGGCCCTACCGTCTGAGGCTGGGTCTCCTCAAGGACCATGTCTATCACAGGAGGGGCCTCCATTTGGCCATCCTCTCCCAGGACATCGCAGGTCCCCTTAGCAGTGTCGCCAGTCTTGTGTGGGGAGGCATAGGCCTTGACCCCAGCAAGGTTTAAAATTCTTGCCAGCAGGTCTTTTGAGGGAAGCGACCGAAAGGGCCTGGCCTCCTCTCTTCCCCCTAAGGGGGTTTGCCCTACCGAGCCGCTTGCACGAGGGGCGGTCGGCAATGGGCTGCCTGCTGGCTTTCTTGGCAGTCCCCTTAGAAAGCAAAGGAGGGACTGCCGCTGGAGATAGGGAGGTACCCGAAAGCACCTCCAGAGAAGGGGGTGAGGGGGAGTCCCCTACACCCGTAGGCGTAGGAGAGGAGTAAGCCTCCTCTCCGGTTAAAGAAGTATGGAGGGTCCCCTGCGCAAGCACAAGGGGGCGGGGGACGTCCATTTTCTCGGTGGAGCTGCCCGAGGGCGGCTCCGTAGATGTTTTTGGGGAAGTTGGGGGTTGGGGTTTTTGTTTTTTTTTCATACATGGGCATGGTGACCCTCTTTTTAATACGGGACGCAATAGCTCATCACCTCTTGCAGTTGCCTGCACTGCAAGAGGTGTTTACAGGCCTGGCAGATTCAGGCGCCGCCATTTGGGACCACCCCTCCCGCCTGGTGGCCTGGCAGTCCATCGGCATGGCGGCTCAACCTTGAACACGGCGTAAAAATTAATAGATTTTGAAGAGGAGAGGAAAAGGGATGTGAGGAAGGTATGGGTGGGGATGAAGCAGGTTGTTAAAAGCCAGCCACCCCAGACCGGAGCTCAGGGGTTAGGGAATATTGTCCCCTTCCCCCTCACCCCCGATCCGGGACGGTTGGCTGAGAAGGTCAGCATCTACCCTGTGAAATTAGAGGCTGACCAGAGAAAGTTGTGCGAGAGGCTGTATGAAAAGAGAGGAAACAAGTGTTTTTGAAGGAAGGAAGAGTGGCTAAGCTAGGGCCGGACGGAGCGCTGGATCCCGTCAGCACGGCGGCCAGGATGGCAAATCGCCACGCCCCTTACGGGGTGTCCGATTCGGAGACGACAGAAAGCGACCTGAAGCCGTCGCGGCATTGGGGGATAGGTCCACGGGAACAGTCGCGGCGCAATGGAACGCAACTTTAAGTTCCCTTCGACTGTCTCCCATCTTCTTTGCCAAGCAGTCCGAAGAGCTGCTCGTATTCCTGCTATGTAGTCGTTGTGAGGAAGAGCGAAACGCTGGTCCGATCGTAGAGTCTCGCCGTCCAGGAGTAAATTGATCAGCAGCCGGGAGATTCCTGGTTATCGGGAATTCGAAGCCTCACGGACAATTGGCGCAAGTGCATTGAAGTCGAGGGTAGTTATATTGAAAAATAATAAAACATTTTTCCTCATATCTTGTTTCCTTATATCCGAATTGGAAAACTTATTGACCGACCCTCGTATGTAGATATAGGATAGGGGGTTAATCCCGTCTCAGCTAGAAGGTTGTAGAGGTCTCTGAGAAAGCACAGATGGTGGGCACAGCTCATCTTATGAGGTTGCGTTGCACAAGGGCGTCTTAGAAGATGGCAAAGTCGTAACCTCTTTGCTGCACAAAAATGTTTGGAGGAGGGCACCACCATCGGTTAGAGTGATTGCGTCGTGATTTTACTCTCAAAACTCCAACACAAGTTCGGGCGAGGTAATCTTGAAAATTTTATCAACAACTGACATTACTAAAACTTGCGCCCAGTAAGGGTAAAAGAGAAAAGTTTGGTGGGCAATATCGCTCGTCCAGCAGCTTGCGCTTATCCCATCTCGAGTTTTTGGATTTCTCAGGTCTTCACCCCGAGGGCGTTAAAGAGTGATATTGACACTTGTGCAGCGACGCACCCTGACCAGATGTTACCCAATGCGCTGCTCACTTCCCCAAAGCCGCAACTACCAACTGAGCAACCAGAGAAGCAGAGCGACAGGGTGAATTTCTTTACTAAATCGTACTAATCGTCGATAGGACAGCCAAGATCTGGTTCTGTTGTGGCAGAGCCAGAGCCGGGACACGAGACTGTAAGTTGGCTTTACAGCCAACCTATCAGTAAAATCCGCCAGTCTTCAGCAGTACAGCGTCATGCACGCGAGAACGGCCGCAGGGAGGTAGTCACCCAATAAACACACGAAAGACGTTAATGGGGAAAAACGATCTTCCCATTAATCGTGCCCCAACGCCCAGGACCATTCAAGTCCTGATCTATTGAGACCTGCAGGGGTTAAAGAGCTTTGTTTATCGAGGTTCCAAATCCTTTTTTTTGACATTGCATTGGATAACTGGTCAAGTCCTTAAGTCCCTAGAACAGGCGTCGGCAAACCCTGGCACGTGAAAAGATTTTTCCTCTTCTTTAAGCAAGGACATGATCACATTAAAAAGTAAATTTATTAAAATTACATATTTTCTAATGATAAAATTTAATATATGTCTTTTAACGTAATATTTACCGTATCTTTTGGGCATATCGACTTAGGTCTGTTGACCACGTTAGATTATGTACATTGGGTATTACAGTTGCTTGGCACTCAAGACCAGAAATTCGTTTTTTTTAATGGAATTGTAATTAAAAGTTTGCCGACTCTTGCTCTAGAAAATAGAGAGCGGAAAGTGCTATAAAAAAGTGTGTGCTTAGAGGGAGACGGATGAAGCGCACCAGCTTTCCAGTCGCTGTTAAAAAGAGTTCAATTTAACCGTGAGCACGGCATTCCCCAGACTCACTCGGGCCTGAAAGATGTGCTTCTCCTCCAGGTACCAGGTGAAACAGTTTATACAGCGTACCCCTCTGCGGGGCTCCATACCCTGAACATGGAAAAGCGGATAGTAGGCTGAGCTGCATCTATCATGTAAAATTAGCCACGGATAGTCTCAATCTCGTTTAAGACTACCGGCTGCACTGGGGCAGGGACAGTGTTCCTTAGCCGAGGGAACCAAGGGTAGGATTCTACACAAGGTGCCGTCTTGCGAGGATTGTAGTCTATCCACTCGAAAACAGACATTAATTATTGTGCACATTTTTTATCCTTCCCCACACTTCATTTCTGGTTTCAAGAACTAATCATTCAAATTCACTCTCCCCAAAATAGGATAGAATGAAAGATGGATTACAGTAATATTTATCTTATAAATGTACAAAATATCCAATTTTATTATAATTTTATAAAAGTATTGTATCACAGTATTGTATAGCTAACCAATAGACGGTAGAATATCATAGATAAAGTTCGGGGAAAAGATTTCAGGTCAAATTTTATAAAAATTACAAGACAAACCTGCGGTACACCTCTTTACAGGCTTTTAGTCTAAAAAAAATTGAAAGGTTTCCAGTACATATCTCCTAATAATCTATTCTTGGTCTGTTTATTTTGATATTCATGGTTATTTTTTAGACCTACAGGCCAGAAAAAAATGAGTATCGGAATTCTTTTGAAATTGCAAAAAAACAACCTGCACGTTTTTTTGTTTTTTTTTAAATCTAAATTTAATTTTGGTTTACTGGGTTTTAGGTTTAGGGGTCAGTAGCTATTTCCTCAGGGTAAATATTAAAATAGAAAATCTATTTCAGAAAAAAAATATAGAACCTTTGAAAATACAAAAAAAAACCCCACAAAAACCAGCGATCTAACTTTAATAATTTTTCTCATTTTTTTTTCTGAGCTTCCCCATTTGCAATTATTTTTGTTTTAAAAAATTACAAAAAATTCGATATCCATATTTATTTCCCCCCCAAAATTATTTTCCTTCAAAAATAAATAATTAAAGCAAAAAACATGGTCATTCTCAAATGAAAAAAAATCTGGAAATATCTTGAGATTCCTCCCACCCAAGTTAAAATATAGTATTATAGACAGAACGTAGTTTCACGATCATTCTGCAAGATGCTGACACGATCTTTTATATCTGGTATTAAAAACAGCCAGAAACGTTTCCATATAACTTGTTTTTTTTTTATTACTTCCATAAAATATTGGGTCAATTTGAAATGATGTGAGCCTGGTGCGTATCCAGGGGGGGTTGGGGGGCTGAAGTTCCCCCCACCCCCACCCAATTTTTCAGACCCATTTATGTTTATGTTTCTTTTATAAGCCATACTTATATTCTGCTATTCTGAAAGAATTATGTAATAATATAGAATATATATATATATATATATATATATATATATATATATATATATATATATATATATATATATATATATATATATATATATATATATATTATTAAACCGTTGCGATCAAATGTATCTTATATGATACATGTCTAAAATACAGGTAAATCTGAAAGGTGGGAGGGAGGGGGGAACTAAGTGACGAAGCGTTATGCAAGCGTATCTGATTCAAAGGCGAACAAAAATGATACCGTCGATGTAATGAAGTAAAAGATAGGTCTAAGCCAGGGTTTCTCAACATTTTTCTTACTATTTCCCACTTTTAACTATTTTTAAAGCAGTCGCCCAATAATCCACTTGCAAAAGTATATATTAAAAGGAGCGGCTTTAATCTAAGGGATCTGGGTGAATTTCGAATGCAAATAAATATGAAAAATCGGATACTTAGTTTTTTCTTCAATTTCAAAAATTATTCTCCTTTTTTTTTTTTTTTAGTTTTGTCTAAAAGATGTCCAATTACTTCTGTTAATTTGGTCATGCTATTGAAATTCTTCTTTTTTATATTGATTTCTAATAATTTTAATTTTTCAGTAAAAGCTTTCAGAACACGCTTGTAATCTAGCAACATACATAATTTATCTTGAAGATGGAGTGAAACTTCATTAAACTTTCTAAAAATCTATGGCAAAAAAAGTATGCCACTTTTGTGGTTTCTTATTTTCTGTGCCAAATCATCCACTTCCTTTTCGAGGAAGTTAACTGATGCATCAAATAGGCTTATAATCTTGACAAAAGGGCAATTTAAAAGTCAGCGCACTTCCGCATGCAGAATACGAGTATATGTTTTATGTGCTGCTCTTCGATATCAATGCAAAACTTTTGAAAAAGTCTTATATTTATTTATTAACCGTTTTAATACCTACTGTCAGTAACTCATGAAAATCCAGACTGATCTTTTTGGCAACTAATTGATGGCAGTGTAGAATACAATACACTGTAAGAATAGAAGGGAATACCCTTTTTTAAGTGGCAATAAATCACTTATGCTTTCAACCATGGATACCAAAATTTCCAAGCGAACTTGTTTTTCGTTAACCAAGATTTTGTAGTCTCAAAAATAGATAATCCAGTAGTGTCAGTTTCTAAAAGTTCTACGAACAACATTTCTTCACAAAGTACGCAGACATCATCTATGAAACGGACATATGCCATAAGAACTCTGTTAACGCTTATTGTAGATTCATCAATTCGAAGGGAGAATTTTTTGTTTTTTAGTTTGTCAACAAACTGGTTTTCTACATCAGATGACGTTTCGTCAATTCTTCTCCTAATTGAATCATTGGTCAGCGAGAATTCTTTTGACACGTGTCCTAAAACGATGTTTTCATGAGAATTTCAAACTAAGGCCATAGAATATTTTCAGCAACTGTATGGACACTTCCAGTTTTTGCAACTATTTGCGCAATTTCATTAGACGCAATCAATCAATTTCACTTGTTTCTGAATTTAAAAAAAATGATGAAATGGTATTTCGTTGGTTAATTCTTTTCTTTAAATTCTCGAAATAAGCAATGGGTTGTTAATTTTATCAGGATTTTTTCTTTTTTAATCTTCTATACGCCTTGGCGGCTTCAAAGCTTCATTTGAAATATGTGTTCTTGCATATCATACAGGCTTTCTACAAAGCCATAAGCCAAATACTCCTCAACATGCTGTCTACACTTCTTTTTGGCTGACATAATTTGTGAGGAATGGGTCTGAAAATATAATAAACGCCAATATCTTCCCTCCTAAAATTATTACAACAATGAATAGGAATTTATGCAATTTATTATATCAATATTAAAAACATTAAATTTCGGAATTGCAGCACCAACTAACAATATTCATCATTAAATTAAGCAGAAACTACTTGCTACAGCTGTAGTTAAAATACTACTAGAAGAGTTATCAGATTATGAAAAGCTTCACGGCCAATGAGTTATAGCAGAAGCCGCTTCCTACCATATACTAAACAAAAGAAATAGTTTTGGGGGAGTCACTGACCTTTGAATACGTTGAGATTGTGCCAGAATAGCTATATAATTGACATTGCAGGTACTTTATAACTTCATAAGGAGTAGAGTTAGATATGTATTTATATTCTATTAAAAAAATTTAAACTATATTGAAGTAAAATATGTAAAAAAAGAAAATTCTAAACATTCGTATAGATACTTTTTTTCTGACATGCTAATTTGCAGTTCAATGCAGACTGCGGATTGTGGTGAACAGTGTGCAGTCGATGAAGTAATGAAGCCTAACTTTCGCCCCCGTTGAGAATAGATGATCTAAGCTTGCAGTTTAGGCCCAATGCACGCAACTTTGAATTCTTGTCTTCCGTCTCATCTCTTATTTGCCAAGCAGCTCGAATGGCTGACCTGATTCATGTAATGTAGTCAAGGTGGCTAGGAACAAGGCGCCAGTGCGGTCGCACAGTCTGTGAAAAGAGCTTGGCGCTGTCTTCTGCGCGGTCATTTTTCTGCAACTCCTACATGTTCAGGAAGCCAACAGAAGATAATCTCGACATCCTCCCGATTCGGAGCAGCCATAACATCACGAATATTGTGTACTAGTGGCTGGAGTGATTTCAATTCCTAAATGGCACATAGTGCACAATGGAAGTTGTATCGAAATCCAAATCAGTCTCTGAACCGGATTTAACATGGAATCTCTAATACCGAGCGGTGTATTGCAACAATAGGGCCGTGACGAGACAACAACTCAAAACACAACAGCGGCTTCAAAAAGGGGGATGGGGATGGCATGATTTTTTTATGGGCTATGATGACTACCTCCAGGGGGAGAGTCGCTGAAAAGCAACATTAAAAAAAAGGGTAAAAACTAAAACCGGACCAACCAGAAAAAAACAAACAAAAAAAACAAGGGGATATCTTCCTCTCTCCCGCGGCGGACCACGCATTGAAGAGCAAGAGTAAAATGTCAGGAATAAACGAACCCGTTCCAAGTACAATATACAAGCAGTAGCGATCCAGCTCGTCTCGGTACCGGAACAGGTAACATGTGAGAAGATTCCCCAGACTGGGACGCTCAACAAGAATTTGCTGGGCAACGCAGTAATCCCAGTTAAGTACAGGGCAACGTATTAGTCACAGTAAGGAACAGGGCAGCGCTCCATCATATGGCAGTGAATCCCGCGAGTGAACGCAATTCAAAGGCGGTAGAAAGTGATCTGAAACCGCTAAGGCATTAGGGGTACGTCCACGAGAACAGACTCGGCGCAATTGCACGAAAACTTAGGTTGCCGTCGGCCGTCTCCCTAATTCTTTGCCAGATAACCCGGAAGGCTGACCCGATTCCTGCCAGGTAGTCAGTGTGAGGAAGACCGAAGGGCTGATCTTCTCTTGCACTACTAGCGGACTCTTTGGCGCGCTCTTATCCAATAATCCCTACATGTCCAGAAAAAAAAACAGAAGATAATCTCTTTACAAGCCCTGCTCGCGACAACGGTGGCGTCACAGATAGCGCGAATCTTGGGATTACAATGTCTCGAAAGCACTGAGAGCGCTATTGCGAGTCGCTATAGATTGCAATCCGGTCTCCAAACCGGGCACGACGCGTTATCTCCCATACCGAATTGTGTATTGCAGCCAGCTCAGCCATGAACAGAGATGCAGCGACTGGTGAAGTCACGTTAACTTCAAACAGAGGGAACACGGCGCATAATACACTATGTACAGCGTAGAACAAATGGAATATCTCAGACATCGAGAGGTAGCCTCTCAATAATGACGTTCAAAAGGTACTGTTTGCCAGGCGGAGACCCGAGTGGTAGATCGAGTCCACCTTCCGCAATTTACGCTCCACTGCGAATGCATAAAACTCGCATCTATAGTCAAGTTGTGAGCAAACGCAGGAAAGATAAAACAGTAGATCGGAAGACCAATCAGCAACCCGGGTGCTGTGCGTCATGGAACGAAGAATGTCCATGGTGCAGGTACAAGAGACCATAAGGCTACGAATATGAGCGTCCCCGGTGAGGTGTCGGTCAAAAACAAGGCCAAGGAAACGATGTGAATCAACCACTTCCAGGCGAACCCCATTTATGAACAATTTCTGGTCCGCATGGAGCCGTGGTTGGCGGCAGCAGTGCACAACCTTAGTCTTGGACAAGGAAAACCGAAATATGTGTGCTTCTGTATAGCGAGAGATGCGGTTCAATGCCTGGTAGATTCGCCGCTACAGAGTTGGCATCTCGGGCACACCGAAAGGTATCGAAAAGTCTTTGCTGAAGAGCGTAGCGAGAACACCTTGCGGCAGCACCGAAGTGTAGGTGTTACGCAAGGTTAAAAGTGTGACACTAAGGACACTTCCTTATGGGATGCCCTCTTCCTGCCCAATTGGGACGGAGGGGAATCCTTACCGTCCTACGCAGAATCAACGATGGGGTATTATATGTCTTCTCCAGATAGAAAAACTCCGTGGTGTAGTGTGATCTAAGAAGGAAGGCTTCGTAGATAGCCTTTTCCAGTCTGGGCAGAGAATCTGACATGGGGTGGAACTTGCTGAAGCCGCACTGTGCAAGAGACAGGTGCCCTCAGGGGCTTAGACATGCAACAAAAAACCTTTTACAATGTAGCAGGGGTGTCTTCACTCGAAATTTCGCATTCGAGTGTCCGAACCCATCAAGAATACAATGAATTCTTTTCTTCTATTATCTCATCTGGCGACTGCCTTCTAGGGCATAACTCGCTGTACTCAAGCTAGCCTGTATCTAGGCTATATTAAAAGCCAAATTAAAAAAAGACTCCCTCCCCCCAAAAAAAAATACAAACAAAAAGCACACCCACCCAAAGCAAACGAATTGAAAAAATATAGAGTGAGCTGCATCGACGGGGGAAAGCCCGCCCCCCACCCCACCGAAGAAGAACGCGATCCATATTTGAATATTAAATAACGGGGAGAAGCCGGCCTCTTCCAAAAAGTCAAAATGTCGGTGTGCACGAACTCGGCCCGAGCACAAGGAAAAGGCAGTACCGGGACAGGTAACATGCGCGAAGATCACCCAGACTGGGACATTCGACAAGAATGTGCCGAACAGTCTGGGGAACAACGCAGTCGTCACAATAGGGCGCAGGCGAGCGCTCCATCAAATGGCGATGGGTCACACGAATGTGCTCGATTCGTAGACGACAGAAAGCGACCTGGAGCCGTCGCGGCATTGGGGGATAGGTCCATGGAAACAGTCGCGGCGCAATGGCACGCAACTTTAAGTTCCCCTCGACCGTCTCCCATCTTCTTTGCCAAGCAGTCCGAAGAGCTGCCCGTATTCCTTCCATGTAGTCGGTGTGAGGAAGAGCGAAACGCTGGTTCAGAGGCCCGGTCCTAGTGGATTCTTTAGCGCCCTCATCGGCGCGCTCAACCCCCGCAATAAATACACGTACAGGAACCCAGCAAAAGATAATCTCGACATCCGCCCGGCTCGCCAAAACCGTAGCGTAACGGATATCGCGAACCAGGGGATGTAGAGATTCCAATGCCCCGAGAGCACTCAGGGCGCTTTGTGAGTCGCCATAGTTCACAATCCGGTCTCCGAACCGGGCACGTCGCGTAATCTCCCGTACCGAGTGGTGTATTGCCACCAGCTCGGCCGTGAAGACAGACGCAGCGCCTGGTAGAGCCCCGCTGACTTCAAACAGAGGGGATACGGCGTGGAAGCCGACCCCCTCTTGGGACTTGGAGCCATCCGTATACACTGGCACGGTTCCAGTGCGACACGATGTGTGCTCCAAAAAGGTCAAACGCAATACTCTCGGCGCCGTACAAGCTTTGGGAGCAGAGGCGTGGCGAAAAATAGCCAAATGTGGTACCTACCAGGGTGGCGTCCTGGGCAGAACCAGGGGCGCCACCGGCTCGAGAGCTATATCTGCCTCTCCAAGGAGTTTCCTGGCCCTAAACCCAAAGGGCTTAGGGTATGACTGGCGTCGCTCGGCGGCATAGGCACCATCGAGATCAGCTGTGGATGCAGTGAGATCTGTTGGCGACTGAGGGAGGCGCCGGGATCGCGCGTACAGGCGAGTGATGCACTGCACGCGGAGCAGAGCGAGTGGCATCTCCCCAGCATCAACCAACAGGCTCTCAATGGGGAAAGTGCGGAAGGCACCGGTCGCAAATCGAAGGCCGGTGTGGTGGATCGAATCCACCTTCCGCAATAAACGCTCGGTTGCGGATGCATAAAACTCGCATCCGTAGTCGAGCTTCGAACGAACAAAGGATGGATAAAAAAGTAGGGCAGTAGCCCTATCAGCGCCCCAAGCGCTGAACGTCACGAAACGGAGAATGTCCATGGCGCGGGTACAACAGACCCTAAGGCTGCGAATATGAGCCTCCCAGGTGAGGCGTCGGTCGAATACAAGACCAAGGAAACGGTGCGACTCAACCACATCCAGGCGCACCCCATTAAGAAACAAATCTGGGTCGGGGTGAAGCCGTGGATGGCGATAGAAGTGCACCACCTCAGTCTTGGCCAAAGAAAACCGAAACCTGTGCGCTTCGGCATAGCGAGAGACGCGGTTCAATGCCTGTTGTAGTCGACGCTCCAGAGTTGGCATCTGGGCCGCGCCAAAAGAGATCGAAAGGTCGTCCACGTAGAGCGTAGCGAGAACATCTTTCGGCAGCACCGAGGTGATGCCGTTGATGCTCAAGGCAAAGAGTGTGACACTGAGGACACTTCCCTGCGGGACACCCTCTTCCTGCTCCTTTGGGCCGGAGAGGGCTCCACCCACCCGTACGCGGAATCGACGATCTCGCAAAAATTCAGATATAAACATTGGGAGGCGTCCCCTCGCCCCCATCGTGTGGAGAGTCTCCATGATACCGTATCGTCATGCGCTATCATAGGCCTTCTCCAGATCGAAAAACACCGTAGGAGAAGTGCTGTCTACACAGGAAGGGCTCGCAGACGGCATTTTCCAGTCGGAGCAGAGCATCCGACGTGGAGTAGAACTTGCGGCAGCCACACTGTGCGGAAGACAGATGGCCTCCGCTGTCCAGGAAAAAGGCTAATCTAACATTTACCAATTTCTCCATCAACTTGCACACGCAAGAGGTTAGAGACATTGGGTGGAAACCCTTCGGAGTAGAGTGATCTCTCCCCGGTTTGCGAAAGGCGAGCACAGTAGTGATTCGCCAAGAGTCTATGAGAAGACCCTCCACCCAGATCCTGTTGAACAAATCTAACAGAAAGGCCATGCCTCACTCACCCAGGTGTCAAAGCATGGCGTATGGGACATCGTCCGGACCATCGGCAGTGTTCGCACACGAAGCGAGAGCGGAGCGCAACTCACTCATAGTAAAACTTGTCGTTGAAGGGTTCTCCGCCTCTGGAGGTAAAGTCCAACCGGCGGCCTTCCGCGACATCACGACGTGCATTGAATGCTGGCGGAGCAGACACGGCTAGAGAATGCGGGAAAAGCGGTCGCTAAGGATTCCGCCACGGACGCAGGGTCCGAGATTGCGGTCCCATTCTCCTGGAGAACGGGAGGGGGCTCCTGCGAGAACTTGTCCCGAATCCTTTTGACTCGCTTCCACACCTCAGCTAAAGGAGTCTTCCCGTTAAGTGAAGACACGTCTGCACGCCAAGAAGAGCGGCGGGCGTGATTCCAAATATACCGGAACCTAGCCCTAGCCCGACGAAATTCAGCGACAGTGAAATCGTTTGGGCGGCGTTTATAGCGCATGTAGGCCGTCTCACACTCGGCCGACCACAATGGGAGTGGTTGGCGTCCAAAAAGGCCAGACGTCCTAGGAATAGTAGTCAGGCCACACGGTGATGAGGTTGCCTGAGAAGAACTCAACGGCCTCATCTACCAACCTAAACTTCTCGACTGAGATAGAAAATTCAGTCATTTCCTGAAATGCAGGCTACCACACCCGCGCCAAGCACCACCGAGGTGGTCTCTCAGGCGGCAGTTGCCCTGAAAATGATATTTGAATGGGAAAGTGATCACTACCTACCATAGAGGTCATAGACCACCCCCAATCAAAATCAGGCTGTGCATCCGAAGAGCACAAAGATAGACAAGGCAAGAAAATGAAGCGGTTCTCGGACAGTGATGCGTAAACTCATTCACGTTTAGGACACCTATCCCAAGCTCTTGGATCAGATCGGCAAGGACTTGTCCCCTGGGATTTATTGAGTAATCTCCCCAGAGGATGCCTGCTGTTCAGATCTCCAAGCAAGAGAAATGGCCTCGGCAACCGTGCCACGACACGGCGGAAGTCCCCCGCGTCGAAGTCAGCTGACGGTGGAATGTACGCAGAAATGATAGTATACCTCCTATTCAAGTGCAGCTGCAGAGCCACTGCCTGAAAGGAGGCATCTAAAGAGAAAGGAAGAACGGAAACATCATGCCGGGTGTTAACCGCGCATCCCCCACCCAGGCCATCCCGTGGTGGTGGGCTCGCAAAATCCTTAAACCCCGGGAGCGCGGGCAAGGGGCACGCCCCTAGCATGGTCTCCTGCAAAAAGATAGCTAACGGGGAACGGGCCGGATGTGCCAATCTTGGCTTGGTCGCTTGCCAAAGTGGCAGCAGATCCATCCGTCTTCGTAGCCCCCGCGGTTGGAGAGGAGCGCCGATCTTCTTCTTTTTTTGGAGAGGAGGGCGGGGAATGAACCCGCTTCTCACCTCCGCCGATAGGAGTCCCTAGGCCAGATGGACCAGCCTCAGCCAGGTCCTTCTCCGAAATAGATAAGGTCCTGGTGGTGGCAGGGGCACCGGTTGGAGGAGATCCCTTCCCTCCTTGTACTGCCTCGGATCCCTCAGCCGTTTGAGGAGGACCTTGCATAGGGGCGGATTCGGGTTCGGTGCTTGGCGCCGAGCCAGGATTCTTCCCATTGAAGGCCCTACCGTCCGAGGCTGGGTTTCCTCAAGGACCATGTCTATCACATTTGGGGCCTCCAGTTGACCATCCCCTCCCAGGACATCGCAAGTCCGCTTGGCAGCGTCATCAGTCTTGTGTGGGGAGGCACAGGCCTTGACCCCGGCAAAGTTTAATATTCTTGCGAGCAGGTCTTTTGAGGGAAGCGACCGAAAGGGCCTGGCTTGCCTCTCCCCCCTAAGGGGGTTTGCCCTACCGAGCCGCTTACACGAGAGGAGGTCGGCAATGGGTTGCCTGCTGGCTTTCTTGGCAGTCCCCTTAGAAAGAAAAGGAAGGACTGCCGCTGGATATAGGGAGGTGCCCAAAAGCACCTCCAGAGAAGGGGGAGTCCCCTTTACCCGTAGGCGTAGGAGAGTAAGCCTCCTCTCCGGTTAAAGAAATATGGAGGATCCCCTGCGCAAGCACAGGGGGCGGGGGGACCTCCATTTTTTCGGTGGAGCTGCCCGAAGGCGGCTCCGTCGATGGAACAAGGAAAGTTGAGGGTTGTTCATCTATGGGCATGGTGACCCTATTTGTTTCACAGGATGCAATCGCTCATCACCTCTCGCAGTTGCCCGCACTGCAAGAGGTGTTTACAGGCGCCGCCATTTGGGACCACCCCTCCCGCATGGTGGCTCCACCTTAGACGCGGCGTAAAAAGATAGATTGTGAAGAGGAGAGGAAAAGGGATGTGATGAAGGTATGGGTGGGGATGAAGCAGGTTGTTAAAAAAAACCCATCCCAAACCGGAGCTTAGGGGTTAGGGAACGTTGAACCCTTCCCCTCTGCCCCGATCCGGGACGGTTGGCTTGAGAAGAAGGTCAGCATCTACCCTGTGAAATTAGAGGCTGACCAAAGAAAGTTGTGGGAGAGGTTGTATGAATAGCGACGAAGTAGGGGAGAAATACAGGCTATCTGAAGGAAGGAAGAGAGGCTAAGCTGGGGCTGGACGGAGCGCTGGATACCGTCAGCACGGCGGCGGGATAGCAAATCGCCGCGCCCCTTACAGGGTCTAATTCCTGGAGAGCAATCAGCGCACTCTCTGAATAGCTATGTGGTAATATCCCTTACTAAGCGGTGCATTGCTACAAGCTCGTCCGTGAAGACAGACGCAGTTTTTGGAAGCAGCCAACCATCTTTGGAATTGGAACCATTCGTGTACACTGGCATGACTCTACCGTGAAAGGAATCATGTTCCCAGAAATCTGGACGCGGTACTTCTGGCGCTGTTGAAGTTTGGAAATCAGATCCCATTGATTGAGCATCTGTCCATCGGTAACTTTATTCCATCATTCAAGTAAATGACCAAGAATCGTTTGTGGCCGGCGGGCTCGAAGACACCAATGCTGGGACGAGGAGACCAGCCGAGGCTAGCCATGATCCCCTCAGGGAGGATTCTGCCTAGCCTCATTTTTAAGGTTCCTATTTACATCCAGGAAGGGAATCTATAGCGACATCACCACTTGAGGGAGCAGGAAAGTCTTATCATTTGTTCATTGTCCACAATTGTCCAAAGTTACCTTTTCTCTCGTTTTATGGTATCTTAATTACTCGCACACTTATTTCATATTCCTTTTCTCCAATAATACCATCTCATCTCTAATATCTGAAGGTTTTGCATAGATTTAAATCCTTTTAATCATTATTATAAACTTAAACGTGTTTATCATCAATTCTACTTTTCTTTATAATATTTTGCAGACTAAATTATTTCCACACTTTGACTTACCTTTCTGAAGTCCTTGGTACAAATATAAATAATTACATAAATAAAAGCCTGAAAACGAAATGTTAAACTGAGATAACAGCGAATTGAATTACAATGAATGGATGAAACATAGAGTGCTTAGGGTTGACATAAATTTCGAAGGTGCAAACTAGAGGATCAACATAGCTCTTAGATGTCCTCGCAAACAAATATAAATATTTATTAGTTTTGAGATAACTCGGGCTGTTTTTTCAGCAAGATCTCAGAGGTAGTAAAAGTTGGAGGCCTACGATACAATATTCACTGAATATACAAAAAATAATTAGAAATGCAGGTAACCATTTAGTCAATTGGCTGCTATTACGAAAAGAAATAAAATAAAAATTTATGAAAGACATGGTAAACATAACGCGTAATTTCTTATCTTTGTGCCCAACCAAATACGAACTTCATGAACGACCAGACAAAAAAGTTTGTAGCTGTTGACGTGTTGGAATCTTTGGAAATTACTACACTGGATCATTCTAGTTCCAACAGGCAGAATTATTATTTACTACCATATAGGAAGATTCAAGTAAAAACTAACATGAACAAAAATATTTTGGAAAGTTTTGTAAAGCTTAACTTCCATGAGCTTGCCAAACCTCGCCAATGAAACAATATAAGCAACAAATAACAAGCTTAATAAATATATACAAATTTAACTTTATGAACCGAGAACGTGCCATTTTAAAATTAAATATATGCCACTTTCACCCGTCGAGAAGGCGATTCGAACACGCCCTTGAAAAAGATTTAAATGGTCCTACTTAAAACTATGCTTTGGGGAATGAACTCCCTATATTTAGATCATGGTAACCCCAACCAACAAAGCCTTAAATGGATAACACGACTCAGCTTCAGTCTGTAGCAGATATTTAGCGTAGAATAAAAGTGGTTTCCCATTTAAATATCATTAGGTAAATATCATGATCAGCGCCGGTCTGCAACAGGTGCATCCAATAGTAATGAAGGGTTTTATAAGGCACACTTCAAGGCCAGAGCCCTTCGCAGAAGTCCCCCCCCTTTAATTATGAGAGAAGAGGTGCGTCTTACGGCACAGAGGGAGGACGAGCGGATAACAGCGGGCATATCATTCTACAGTCTAGAGGCAACTATAAAGGCAATCACTCATGCATCACAGACGAATACGAGCAGATACGGAATGAAGGGTTCTCATAGGCCCCTATGGTCAATAAGGAAGATGGGTAGGGGGTGCTGCAGTGTTTAGGATCCTATAGATCAAATGGTACTGATGATTTTTGTCCATCAAAACAGTGACTTGGTCCAGGAAAGGCTCGATGAGCGATACGGGGGTGAGGGGTGAGGGGGCGGGGGTAAGTGGGCTGATATATTATCTATTTGGAAGGTGTTCAGACGTTCGCCTGTGTGGGGGGCAGTATAAAAAATAGGAACAAAGTGTAATAAGTGTATGAACGCCATCCGGAACATTGGATTAGGTCAGGGTTCTTGGCGCCATATTTTCTCACCTTGACGGACGACCTTCAGAATCCTTCGACCAATACGAACAAGGGGGAAGGGGGGGATTAGAGCAGGATGTACAAGGGGAGGGGGGGGGGCAATTAAAGCAGGATGAACAAGAAGAGGTGGGACTAGAGCTGGATCAAAAAGGAGGGGTAGCGCGGGATTAGAGAGGAGGGATTAGATTGGGATGAACAATTCAATCACTAATAGTAAAACGAGTGGAAGAAATAATAATAATAATAATAAACAATGAATCTGATTATGTATATTTAAGTCTATAAAAGATCCAAAATGGCTTGGGATGGAAAAATGACTCGTCAGAGATGGAATAGGCCGCCTTAACTCGCGACTTGACCAACTAGATTCGAGGTCAATTATCTCAATCGCGAGATTACTAATGCAACTCAATTAAAATATCGTGGAAAAGTTAATTCATTTTCGTAATTCAATTAAAAAAAAAGAGTCATTTTCATATTTCAAGTATTTTTATGTTCTGATGTTGATGATTTATGGCTTGTAGCTCAGAAAAATCAGAAATCCAGTAGGTCGGTTAAAATCCTTCCTAAGATCAATCAGAAAATGATGTCTACTATAGAAATGTCCAATTTATGGAAAATATTTTCATTTATACTCTCAGGACTTGTATGGGGCTCCTTTACCACGAATTACTACATCAATGTGGTGGTATATAGGCGATCTATTCGTTACATTGCTGAGGTGTTAGTGGGGCACACTTGCTTTGGTAGTGACCTTCAGTTCTTCCATATTTTGCGATCAAGTGTTTCAAATCTTCCTCTTGACAATATTCCTTGAATTCTCTAAGGGGTTCAGGTCAGAGAGTTCGCTGGTCAATCAAGTACAGTAATATGATGGTAGAAAACCATTTCGTAATAGTTTTGGCACTTTTAGAAGGCGCAAAGTCCTGCAGGGAAAGCAGCAGATGAGATGGCAGCCCATACATCTAAGACTGCGGAAACTTCACAGTGGACTTCAAACGCATTGAGTTATGTGCCTCTCCACTCTTCGTCCAGACTTTAAGACGTTGATTTTCAAAAGACATCCCAAATTTATTTTCATCTGTAACAGAGGACTTTAAACTAGGCAAAAGTCTAGTTTTTTTTCTCTTTAGCCGGGTTAGGACGCTTCTGAAGTTGTCCTGGTTCAGGAGTGGCTTGATATTAGGAATGCGGTAGTTGTAGCCCCTTTCCTCAAGAAGTCCTTGCTCGGTGGCCTTTGATGCATTGAAACCAGCCTCAGTCCATTCCTTGTGAACTACCTAGTTCTTGTATCGATTTTTCTTGATAATCCTCGCAAGGCTGCAGTCATCCTTGTGCTAACACCAGTCTCAATCCATTCCTTGTGAACTTCCTCCAAGTTCTTGAATCGGCTTTTCTTGACAATCCTCGCAAGGCTGCAGTCATCCTTGTGCTGACACCAGCCTCAGTCGATTCCTTGTGAACTTCTTCCGAGTTCTTGAATCGGCTTTTCTTGACAATCCTCGCAAGGCTGCAGTCATCCTTGTGCTGACACCAGCCTCAGTCCATTCCTTGTGAACTTCTTCCGAGTTCTTGAATCGGCTTTTCTTGACAATCCTCGCAAGGGTGCGGTCATCCCTGTTGCTCGCACACCTTTTCCTCTCACATTCTTCCCCTTCCAGTCAAATTTCAATTAATATGTTTCGAAACAAAACTGTGAACAGCGAGTCGTTTGGGCAATGGCCTGTAGCTTACCCTTCTTGTGGAGGATGTCGATGATCGTCTTCTGGACAACTTTCAAGTCAGTAGTTATCTCCATGATTGTGGTTACTTGTACTGAAATTGACCGAGCACTACATGTTATTTATACAGTTTGAATATTAATTTACCAAACTCGAAATGAAATATTCCAATAAGTTGAGATACGGAACTTCTGATTTTCATGAACTACAAACCATAATCATGATTAGAACATAAATAAGCTCAGAATATTTCACTTGACGTGGAATGAATATAGAATATATGAAAGTTGAAATTTTTTAAATTGATTTAGGAAAATAAACTTTGCCTGCACTGGTTATAAGCAAGTAATTGGATTCTCAACTTGTCTCAAATCATTTCATCAATGGCTGCAGTCATATTTATTTCTTAGGACGCGCCGCTGACCACATGGTGGGGGTATTCTTACTTATCAACCACATAAGTTACAATAAACATTCGACCGAGACGGAACGACAAAAATAACCCGTGCCCTTCCTCTGTATGCCCACGAACACCAATATGAGCGAAGACAGGCAACACATATGTTTATAACTATCGGGAGAAGGCTTTGACCCTACAGCCTGTACTAGTAGTACGCCGACCTGCCTTTATGTAGGCGGATTCCCGACCGGATAATGAAAGAGGCATTAAGGTCCGTATGATAACCACTGGTGACCCTAAGGGCACCAGAGGCCGGTCCTCCTTGGGGAGAGGTGCCAAGAAATATTGTGTTTTGACAGCAAACAGCGTTCATGGGGATCCTTCGTCGCCCCGGTGCAGAGGGACCTGTTCTCCGTCAGAGGAATGTGGGTATAGATACCCATCGTCGGGAGTCCTTGGAAAAGTCTGTGTTGTGTTGCGAAGACGGAAGAAGAAAGAAAGCAGTGTTGTGCGTGTGACGAGAAGTGTAAGATCTACCTACCCGAATACAGGGTTGAGCACAGCGCCTCCACCGATTGGTAGCCAGATCTGACTGAGATCGAACCCGGTACCGCGACGTTGGCAGACCAACCCCGTATCCACTTGGCTAGCAAGAGCTCTAGCTTGTACGGCCGCGCTTTCTCTGAGGTTGTCCTAAGGGACCAGGTTAGAGTTGAGAGAGAGGCTGTTGCATGCTGGGGGAATTTTAAAACACCTCTTGGTGCCAGTGGTCCATGGAATACTATGAAGTGGAGGTTCTATTGTAACTCCACCTCACCCAGAATACATCTAAGTGGGGTGGACCCACTCCAGGAATGACTACATGTTTTTTTATCTTGAATTACAGGGCGGTTAGTGTTTAAAAAAAACAGCTTCTCCTCCTGAGTTTGACAGAAATAAGGTTGGAATAATGAAAGACACAAAGGAAGGAAAAATAGAGAGGAAGGTAGAGGATATTAGAGGTCAAAATTGTTTCTTCATCCGTCTCTCTAGAGCAGTGGTTTCCAACCTTTTTGTTAGTGATAGTGGCACCTTAATTGCTATCTAGAAGCAGCCGTAGCACCCTGATTGATATCTAGAAGCAGCCGTGACATCCTAATTACTATCTAGAAGCAGCCGTGTCACCCTAATTGCGATATCGAAGCAGGCGTGGCATCCTAATTGCTATCTAGAAGCAGCCCTGGCACCCTAATTACTATCTATAAGCAACCATGGCATCCTAATTGCTATCTAGAAGCAGTTGTGGCACCCTAATTGCTATCTCGAAGCATCCGTGGCACCCTAATTGCTATCTAGAAGCAGCCGTTGCACTTTTAATTGTAATCTAGAAGCAGCCGTGGCACCCTAACTGCTATCTAGAAGCAGCCGTGGCACCCTAATTGCTATCTAGAAGTGGCCGTGGCACCATAATTGCTATCTAGAAGCTGCCGTGGTACCTTAATTGCTATCTAGAAACTTCCGTGGCACCTTAATTGCTATATAGAAGCAGCCGTAGCACTCTAATATAAAATAATTTACATATAAATACTTAATTACGTGGAAAGCACTTCAATTTTAACCCCGATTGATATTTAACCTAATTTCATCGAAATAACACCTAAAAAAAAATTGAAAATAAATAAATATTACCTTAAAAGTTTAATGGGAAATTTGAGCTTGATATTTATAACATAATTCTTTAATATTGGGACGTAGAGTTGAGAAGGCAACCCACATTCCTTCATTCACTGTCTACATCCTTTCTCTTTTCTACGTTGCACAATGCAGAGAAGATAGTCTAAAAACTGTCGTTAGATTTTGTTATAATATTTTGCAATTTAAAAATGATTTCTTGGTCACTCCCGCGGCACCCCAGTTGAAAACCACTGCTCTAGACACTAAAACAAGACAACTAATGAAGAAATTGAAACTTGCGTAATCTAACGAGATTTTTTTTAATTGTAGACGGAGTGGAACGCGGGTCTACGCAAATGCATCCTACTTAGCGAAGTTAATTATTATCAAAAGGTAGGAAAAAAAGAGATAATAGGGGTGAGTAGGATGGGGGAGCAAAAAAGCATTATATATAAAAAAAAACCACAGGTAGCAGAGAGGGAGACAGTCTCGCCTCTTTACGGGACAGTTTCGTGCAGATAGACTCGTGGACTATGACTTTTTGGAGGAGGTTTGGCCTCCATTTATTTGGATTTGTTGTAGGTCACATCGTTAGCATTCAGTACAAGCCTACGAAACCCAATCAGTAACAAGAGGACGCAATGGAAATAGAGGTAACCACAGGCAACCAAAATAACAAAGAAAAAGCAGCAAGCCAGACCCGAGAAGGACAAAGCCAAGCCCCCCCGCCCCCCAAAAGCCTGCAAGAGAAGAGGATGAAGAGCAACAAAGATTTAACTTGAAGATCTACGCCTCCGAGGAAAAACCCTTTCCCGACGACAACGAAGAATTGACACAAGGAATCAAGAAGGAAGCATACAAATACGAAGGCCCATACTCAGAACGGGAAGTATTCACCATGTTGACAACAGGCAAACTAGAAATCCCACAGGAAATGCGCAGTACGTTGAAGAAGGAAGAATTTAAGAAGAAAAGTGGAAGGACAAAATCGCCCACCGAGCGCGAAAGGCAGAGAGAAGAGGAAGCAGGGAGGAAAGGAAACATAAATAATGGCCCACGGAAGGAAATTCAAGATAATATGTCACAACGTGGCTGGTTGGAACGAGAAAAGATTCTCTAAGCAATACGTACCTAAAAGAAGATCCAGACATAATATTGCTAAACGAGATAAATATCGACCCGGCAAGAAGCAAAATTAACATCTTCAATTACACAATAATTAGTAAGACCACTAACGATATCAATTACGACGGCGTCGCTATGGCAATCCGCAACGATATAGTCTACAAAAAGCTAAAGGACCTGGACGAATCATATCTGGCAATAAGCATAAAAACAGCGACAGACAACCTTATAGTAGCGACAGGCTACCAACCCCCAAGGAGAGATTTTTTACCCATGCACAATTTTACTGATATATTTGGCCACAGAGACCAAACGGTATTCATGGGCGATCTAAATGCCAGGAGCAGAGCCTCAGGCTACACTAGTCAGCACAACAGAGCCGGGAGAAACCTCGACCAACTACTGGAAAGAGGGATAGCAGAGCGCCTGGGACCCGACTTTCCAACATTTTTGGGCCAGAACACCGCTACAAAACCGTATATAGTCTTGGCTACCCCGAACCTCCAGTTTAATTATATTATCGAAAGAGGTCCTCCTTCAACTAGCGACCACGAGATGGTGGTCATGACTTTGTCCATGGATCCCATCCAAGTCAAGTGCCCGCCGAGAAAGTCGTATAGGAAAGCCGATTGGATAAATTACGAAGAAGAGCTCGCTAATTACGAACAAAGAGACCTGACCGAGGCCACGCTGGAGGAAATTGACGAAGAGATCGGCGACATCATGGAGGCGCTTGTCAGAGCTGATAGAAATGTTCCTACAACAGAATACAGAACATTGCCGCATCCAATAAGATCAGCCCAGATAATAAATCTCGAGAAATTGTATTTAAATACGAGGAACTCAATCGAGCAAAACGGCATACAAAGAGGCGACCGTGCAAAGCTGCGACGAATAAAGGACGAGCTGTTAGATGAAATAAAAGTAGAAAGGAACAGAAGATGGGACCTCTTCGTGGAAGCCATGGACGAGGATTTGAACCCTACTAAGATATGGGAAAAAATCAACGTAGCCAGAGGAAAAAGAAAACAGAGGCCCAAAATCAAACTCCGGAACGAGGATGGAGGGGAAAAGGAACCCCAAGAAGTAGAAGAGGCGTTCCGGGAACATTGGAGGAGGATATTTGATATCTCCCCAATGAGAAGGAAGATTTTGACGGCGACCACGAAACAAGAGTGGTAGAAGAACTGGAGCTAAACCGCCTAGAGATAGTACCCAACGTAGCTGCTTCACCAACGCTATTGGTAGAGCAAGGAATAGAGCCAATAACGCTACAAGAGATACAAAGAACGCTCAAGAACACCAAGCAGAAGGCACCTGGGGCATCAGGTAGAACTAAAGAAAATTTGATACGCGCACCAGTCAACTTTTTGTCGCGGATAGCGGCAGTGTTTAACGCCTCCCTAAGCGCAGGATACTTTCCGGACGCGCTAAAGAAGGGGAAAATTATTTTTCTGCCAAAACCCGGCAAGCCACCAAACAACCCCGGAAACTTCAGGCCAATAACGCTCCTCGAAACAGTGGCAAAACTAATGGAGAGGGCGATTAATGACAGGCTTGTCAAACACTTGGAAGAGAGGGCGCTGATTCCAAACCACCAACACGGGTTCAGGAAAAATAGGAAAACCGAGACTGCCCTAGTAATTATGGTGGAAGCACTTGCGAAGGCAAAGTACGAGAAAAATTATACTGACATTGTACTCAGAGACGTCCAAAAGGCGTTTGATAAGGTATGGAGAGCTGGTCTGAAGTACAAAATCAAAGGACTAGAGCTACCCTCCGCCCTAACAAAATGCCTTTGCGACTACGTCACCGATAGAACAGCGTTCATCTCAGTAGCAGGCTACGAGGACTCGGAATTCGAAGTGCTACAAGGTGTCCCCCAAGGTGGCTGTATAAGCCCAACACTCTATAGTATATATACTATGGACCTGCCAAGACCAGTTCACGAAACGACGACCTATATACAATTCGCCGACGACATAACAATAGTAGCAAACAGCACTTACAGACACCCCCAAACCATGGCCAGAATTACAGCTGCAGAAATTGCCAACATCAATGAATTTGAGCGCAAATGGAAAATCCGAACAACCCGGGAAAGTTCTCTATCATTCCAGTAGGGAGACGCCTGACTTCGAGGGTAGAGATAGAAGAAAAAAGATATCAATATGTGAAAGAAGGAACAGTGCTCGGGCTAAAAATCACCCGGAATGGCTACTGCAAACATATTGCAAATAGGATAAACCAGGCTAAAGTACAAGTAGCAAAGCTATTCCAACTGAGGAATTTAAGCAGCAACAACCTGAAGAAAATATATAACGCCATCTGCAAAGCGACATTACTCTACCCAGCTATACCACTGAACCGCCTCTCAAAATCAAGTGCAATTAAACTACAACAGGTACAAAACTCAGCGGTGTATATTATTACTAAAACGAGAAGGCGTGAACTCAGAAGAATAAGAGATCTTCACAATGAAATAGAGCTCCTAAGTACAAATGTATCCCTACACAGAAGAGCAGTGAAGGTGTGAGACAAACTAGATCATATAATGCCCGACGATGAAAAAAGAGCAATAGAAATTCCACAAAACCACAGAGAGAACAACCGAGGCAATTTCAGAAGCGGTAGACCCGACTCGAGGGAGGAACCGCCCCCAAGGTACACTGCAAGGTAAGATTGCAGAATAAAAAAAAAATAGCACCAAAGGAAATCCGCATGAAAAAATGAAACAAAAAAATGAAGAACAGCGACGAACAACAGAGGCGCGAGAGCCCCCCAAAAGAACTGAAAAATAACAGGAAAAAATAAAGATTAAGAATCAAAGAGATGGCTGGTCACCCAGCAATTAACTCTAACTCTTACTCATTCCTCTTCACCACTCTATCCTAACTATCCTATCCACTATACTACGACTATTCACTTTAAAATTTTCTATCTTTTTCAAGACGTAAGACGTAAGGGGGAGGTCCACCTTTCTCTAACGCCGGGGCGTGCTTTCTTCGTTTTGGAATTTTTAGAGTAGCCTATCAGTTAGGCTGAAATTTTTATCACGGCGACTTATGCCCTTGAAAGCAGGCGCCAGATGGGCATGTGTAACCCCCCCCCCTGCCTCTTTATGATGGCAGCAATGGAAAGACGAAACACAGTAGTAAAAAAAATGAGTTTGATGCTCTAAAATTTGGCGAGAGGCAGAGTTCGTCTGGTCTCCCTTTAAAGGGTGGCAAAACAACCTGAGATAATCATCCTTAACGCTCTACAAGTGTGGAAGATCATTAGTAATTGGAGTGACCAAGCAACTTGGTCAGAAGTTTCGTTGCGACCCCCCACTCCCTCGAAATGGAAAGGCACTTAGAGGGTAAACAATCGTATTGGATGAGGTCGAAGACTCGTGCAAGAACAGTCGGATCTTGAGGAACTGAGATAATGCAAAAGTCACGCGTCAGGAATCCGTGAACAGCACGAATTTGTTGGAAGGGGGTACGAACAGAGTACGAACACCCTGGGGGGTGGAAGGCGGAAGGAAGAGGTGCGCAGAAGCACAGTCTTCAACACGGAGGCAGCAGAGGAGCCAGGAGGGATTTATTTTAAAACAATTGCGCTCATCTGGCAACAGCTAACAAGGGCATGTCGCCGTAAACCATGGAGAGAAACCAGGGTACAAGTCACCGTAAGCTATGGAGGGAATGGGGGCCATGAGTGAAGATGACTGTGCCCAGAGAGTGAGAGGACGTATGGAAAAGGTGATCTGGCAGGAAAACATTGGACGGCTTCAAAGACTTGCCAAATGGCAAGATGTGGTTTCCGATTCTTGCGGGAGTCATCCGCGGAGGGGTCCTGGTGAAAGTTTTGATACACCGCTTACAGAGGGAACGGTGGCAGGACTGTCTTTGAGAGCTACCACTGGTGTTCATGGACCAGGCTATAAACACCTGAGGAATCGGAGGAAGGTCGTCTCGGTCTCTCTAATATGGAAGTGACATTATATTCTGCGAGAAGGCTGGTCACTGGAGAGGAGCGGAAGCACCTAAGACTAAGTTTAAGAATTAGCTCAAGGCGAGTGAGGTGTTGGGGGGGAGGGAGTTGTTCCCCACGCACCCAAAGTGCCCCAGTGGCACTGATAGTGAGCTGATTGAAAGTTAAAAAAATAAGAAGGAAAATTGTGAAATGACAGGAATGTAGTACCGACTCTAAACCTTAAATAGCGGGTCAAAGGCGTATTTAAACTTTTAAGAATAAATTCTGACCAAAAAAGATTACACAAACACGGCTTCGAACCGATTTAATAGTCACGATTTAAATAATGGACGATTATATTGACACTATATTTATTACCAATTGTTACCTTATAATGTCCATCAAAATGGAGACCTGCAGTTTAAAATGGAATCCGAACCAGGGGCCGCTGAGCAAAGACGACCCGAATATGAAGTAATTTTTTTTAAACGCCCGTCTGGCAATTCCCTTCTAAGAATAATTCGCCGTAATTAAAATTTCAGCCTAGTACTATGCTGCTCTAAAAATCCTCCCCACACACAACAAACAAAACAAATATAGACAAAAACAAACAAAAAAACAAAAGCACACTCTGGCGTCGGGGTAGGTCAGCACCCCCTCTCCCCGGCGTAGGAACATTCGGCCTACAACAGTCGAATAAAATGGAAGAGTCCAGGTTCCATCAAAAAGTCAAATAGTCCACAAGTCTCTGGACAAGAACCCGTCTCGAGTACAAGGGACAAACGGTAGCGATCCCGCTCGTCCCGGTACCGAGACAGGCAACGCGCGTGACCACCCAGACTAGGACATTCTACAAGAATGTGCCGAACAGCCCGGGAGACAATGCATTCGTCATAATAAGGCGCAGGAGAGCGCTCCATCAAATAGCGGTGCATCTCCCGAGTGTGCCCGAAGAATATGGAGTCAGCCTTCCTAGGTATGCATCCGAGCAGTATCAAAAGAGATCGAAAAATCGTCTACGCAATGTGTGGCGAGATCTCCCGACAGCACAAGAGGTGATACAAAATCCTACACTAGCCTATCCTTAAGATATTTTAATTAAAATAAAACAAGACAGAACTACAAAGGCTCAGGGGCTTGGACATGCAAGCAACATCCATACTGCTAAATACTATGGAAGCCAGCCTCCTCCAAAAACTGCCATCACAGTTCTCATGGGTATTTCCCTGTAGGACTCTTTCTGGCATATTTGCCGGGAAAGAATACCCCTCACCCGTACGTGGAATCGACGATCTCGTAGGAAGTGATACAAAAATTATTGGGGTTCGTCTCGTCTCCATAGAATGGTGGGTCTCTTTGATACCATATTGCCACGCGATATTATAAATCTTTCCCAAATAAAAAAAATACCTTGGCGAAGTGGTGTCTGCGAAAGGCCTTGCAGAAATCACTCCCCAACTGAAGAAGAACATAAGTGGAATGGAACCAGCGAAAGTAGCATTGCGCAGGGAACAGGTGATCTCCGCAATCCCCCCAAAATAAGCCACTGAGGGAACAATTTCTCCATCTCCACAGTTTACGAAAAGAAAGCGCGCCAGCGATTCGACAGGAATCTAAGAAGATAATCTCCGTCAAATTCCTGTCGAACGAAGCCAAGCCTGGCTCACCCAGGTGTCAAAGCATCGCCTACAGGATATCGTCAGGACCATGGGTGGTATCTGCGCACGAAGCGTGGGTGGAACGCAACTCTCTTAGCGAAAACAGTGGTACTGTAGCATGATTCCTACAAAAATATTTAATTTAAAAGAACAATCATTTTATTTATTTTAAAATTAATAACAAAAGAAGTAAAAGAATAGGGTTCGAATATAAAAAAAAAAATTAAGGTAGGAATCATGATACATTAGCACCGCGAAAAGGGCTCGTTAAAGGGTTCCCCGCTTTTAGAGGTGAAGTCCAGTCGGCGGCCCTCAGCGAGCATGCAACGGGGTTTAGAGGGCTTCCTTACTGAAATATAATGACTGCGTCAAGGAACCCGTATGCTTCGTATTCCTCGAACCGTTTACGTGGAGGAAGGATTGTCCTTCACTACGGGCGCGAGGTGCAAGATTCGTCTTCCTGGAGGACGGGAGTCGGGTCCTGTGAAAATTTACTCATCCTACGTTTCCACACTTCCTGAGAAGGGTCATCCCAGTGAGTAGACGCGTATGCCTACTCAAGGGCGAGCGTAGGGAAACCTTTCACACCCGGGGTGCACCCAATATGGTCTCCTGAGAGAAAATAACTTGAGGGGAACGGGAGACAAAGCCTCCACCTAATTATCCCGGGGTCCTCAGCAATTCAATTATCTTAAGCTACGGAAGCACCCTTGTATGGATGTCTGTAGAAATCCTGGAGACTGACCTCTGGGGGCTATTGACCGCGGAAAGTGATTTGGCGAGGTCGCCTTAATAATGAAGGTCCAAATCGACTCCTTCCCTTGCCTCGAGCACTACTAGATTCCCGCGGTTGGCATTCTCGGGTACTTTAAGGGGAACCTTCCAATTGTTCCGCCCAGTGCAACCTTAGGTAAAGGAGCTGGGGCTCTATTACCCCTACTCTCCTTAGGAAGAACATAGAATTGATCAGGGCGGGGGCTCCTATAAATCTGACTGGGTTAAGAAGCGCAGCAGCTTTGTATTCCTTGAACCGATCACACGTAGGATGGGCCCCCCGTTATTGGCTAGAGCAGAGGTTGCGCTATTTTTTGCTACCAGTAGGACAGGGAAGGGGGGGACTCTAGGAAGGTAGCCTTCCACGAGTGGACACGATTGATTGTTTAAGGGCTACGCAAGAGTGGACACGAGAACCCCTTCACAAGTAGTGTGCGCGTAGAGCGGAAGATATAGCGGTGTCGTGGCAGATGTGTCCTGCGCCGTCATTGAATAGACGCACCCCCTGACTGGCGGGAGCTGCTGTGGGTGCCGAAAAGTTCTCCCTGGTGATATTGGAACTAGTGCCGGGGTCACGGAAATGCAACCCCTTGTTGAGTTAGCTTGCGAGAGCTTATCGGTATTCCGGGTAGGACCTAACTTAGATTTCGCGCCACGGGTGGTATAACATGGCAGAGGTGGTCTACCTAATTTTTGCCGAAACATAAGAATAACCACAACGTGGTGTTACTTTGCTCATGGGGGGAAGTGGCATGTCCACAAGCTTAGATGGCTACCCATGTTATCAAAAATTTCTACATATTCTCCCAGTTTCTCTGATCACATTGAGAACGGTCATAAAATGCAGCCTGACTCACCATCGCAGAAATCTGCAGGGTGGTTCTTGATAAGAATCAATAAAATAGTACATTTCTCAACCTAAAGTTACACGGTTGTTTAAACTCTTACATTTCACCACTTTTTGCAAACTATCAATGTATGTAAATAGTTCATATATAGTTATTATCGGTATACATTTTAAGGCTTTTCCAATATTTTTTCCAAACGCTGAAGAATTCGATTTTTGGGGGGTAATTTTCAAGGAGAGCGGCGCACGATATTCTACCCGGATTTTTTGAGGATGGATTTTAGCTGTTTTTAGTTGTTGTTTTTTTTTAAGTTAGTTTCTATAGGTTTAATATAATTATTAAGTTTAAAATGAGCTAAAATCTAGCCCCCGGCCCCCAAACCCCGGATAAAATATCATGCACCACTCTCCTTGAAAATTAGGTACTTTTTTTTGAATCGTGGATTCTATATAAGCTGTTAATTCACGCCAGCTTCCCTTCAGTAAAAATGTAGTGGGAGTTGCACGAAACCATTGATTCACTAGTAAAGGTACCTGGTCTGTGCTGCAATATTGAAGACAAGAACGTCGTTTCAATGACCTTAGATAAGGCAGCTTTGCAGACAATAACATTGTCGTTTAAATTGTGCGAAAAAGATAGAACGTTTTCAGTCTTAAGTCGACACTTGGGGACCCACATTTCAGGCAGAGTTTTCTCTACTGCATTGAGCCTCTGATTTGAGGGCTTTTATAGATTGATCGTTGAATGAAACCGATTTTTTTTTTTTTTAATTATAGAGCCCATCTGGCAACTGCCCACTTGGGCATAAGTCGCCGGAAACACGACACAGCCTAGAACTAGGCTACTTTAAAATAAAAATATGAAAACATAACAATTATAAAAATGAGAAAACTTAACAATTAGGAATCAATCTCTGGCATCGGGGGGAGGTCCCCCTCACCCCGGTGCAGGAGCGTGCAACCTACAAAAAAAACAATAACAAAAAGAAATACAAAAAAGGAATCTTTTTAAATAGAGGGCTAAAGCCCGGCCTCCCCCTAAAAGTCAACAAGTCAATTTGCACAAACTCGTCCCGAGCACAAGGGACAGACGGTAGCGACCCCGACCATCCCGGTACCGGAACAGGTATCGTGCGCGAAGATCACCCAGACTGGGACATTCGACAAGAATGTGCCGAACAGTATGGGAGACGACGCAGTCGTCGCAATAGGGCGCTGGCGAGCGCTCCATCAGATAGCGATGCGTCACACGAGTGTGTCCGATTCGGAGACGACAGAAAGCGACCTGAAGCCGTCGCGGCATTGGGGGATAGGTCCATGGGAACAGTCACGGCTCAATGGCACGCAACTTTAAGTTCCCTTCGACCGTCTCCCATCTTCTTTGCCAAGCAGTCCGAAGAGCTGCCCGTATTCCTGCCATATAGTCGGTGTGAGGAAGAGCGAAACGCTGGTCCGGTCGCAGAGTCCTCGCGGACTCTTTGGCGCCCTCATTCCCCGCAATTCCTACATGTCCAGGAACCCAGCAGAAAATAATCTCGACATTCGCCTGGCTTGCCAAAGCCGTGGCGTCACGGATATCGCGAACCATGAATGAAAACGAATATGAAAATTATTTCTTCCAGGGAAATGAAAGCAGTGAGTTCCCTAAAGGACAGTGAGAGAACATAAGACACAGTGGAGCTGGAAGCAGAGATCATAGCAAACAGAAAGCTTCGATCCAGCCAGAATAAATGGAACAGAGTTCAACGGAAGATACGAATGAGATAATTTTGTCTTTTTAAACATAATATTTAGGGATCTAAATAAGGCGTTATTTTAAAACAAGTTGGAGAAACTTTCTCGAAACAGGAAGGATCCCGCAAGCTCCGAAGCATTTATTATAACTCGCTCCTGTATCACTAATATTTTTTGTTGCTAGATCAAAGGTTATACCGATTAAATATATTGAGTTGAAGCGGGAGATTCCATATCGTATGCCATAAAAATGAAACGGTAAGATCTAAGCAATCATGATGAGAGCGAGGTTCAGGAAAATCGAACCAAACCACGATTACTAAAATGACGTCTATATTAAATAAGAGATTTTCTTAATAATCTCGCTTTAATTTTATAGAGTAGATTGAGTGGCGAGTTAGATTTCCTTCTGTAACAGCGTAATTATGAAGACGACGGCGTGCCTTTGCGCGTGTCCGCAGACGACATCTCTGCCACAGACATCGCAGACTCTACTATCTTCAACGGGTGCCCCAACTGAAGGGAAACCCGGGAGAAACTGACCAGCGTGAGCTATCCCACATCCAAACACCCACTCAAATAAATCGACTCCTACACCCTCCCCCTGTTTCTAGACGTCTCTGAAAACGTGAGCTGGCCGCGCTCACTTGCGTGAGCTACGTAAGATAATGACACGACACCAAGCTGTATTGGTTTGTAGTACGGGTACCACTCTCTCGGCACATCTTCCACACAAAAATCAAGTCATTCTCTTCATCCGTGATACAAAAGAATCAAGTTACCACCCGTACATCTTGCTCCCCAGTCAACCGTAACCCAGCACAATCATGTTTGGTACCCTAGACCCACACAAGACCTTTGCTCAACACTTTCCAAACATTTACAAACCCCAACTTTGGCCAATACAAAGAAACTGACAATTCTATTCAAAAAGTTTATCCACACCACCCTGAACCACGCATCCACAATTTGGCCTTGGACTTGCGTCACACTATCTCTCGCGTAACATCCAAAGGACTCACAAACATCTTTCTTTAGTGAGAGTGAGCGTCGATTGACGTATATGCGTCATACTCAGGCGATTATCAAGAAGTGGGCTAAAGGTAAAATAAGGGTGGGAAGAGACAAGTGGAACTACATCCACTTGAGAGAAACGATAAAATATGATTGAGGGAGAACCAAGGGCCATCGGGCAGGGCAAGACACAAGTCGTCTGAGTGAAGGTAGGAAGCAAATGAAAGCGGAGGCGACGGGGGATGACATACTAAAGGGCATGCGAGCAGGTGGGGGCACGGTGAGTCTGGTACGACAGGGGTTACGAGTCGAAGGGAAACAGCTTGACATAAACTGTCGGGTGAACTAACATGGCGAAGGCGGGGAAAGGATGAGACTAGGTAGGGGGGAGTGGTGTAGCAAGAGTAAAGCCCCTGCTTCACTAAGTTGCCATCACACACACCAGGCCATCCGACCTCAGTATTCGAGTCCTCGTAAAAACCACTCCACGAGACAGGAAGAACAAAGATCCTCTCCACGACACACGGGTTGCCATGGCAATCCTCCGATGCGCTAACCATTTTCCCACAAAGGTCGGCACGTATCAATGCCAATAAAAATACCTACTCTAAACCTTTTTATACCCATCATTTACCGCCCCCAATCCTTTGTTGTGACGGGACTCTGTACTCTGTTGCAACTCAACCAATCAGAGTTTACAGCTGGGCAGAAGGCCCCGGGTATGTTCACTCCCGAACCTCTCCCATGCATATCATCATCCATTTCTTTCAAACACATTATAAATCCATCTTTCACGAGTCTTCCACACTAACTCCAATACATTCGCTCCCAATCACTCCAAGCTTCGAACATTCTAGGTTACCTTATTTACAACTTTCAACACTCCCATATATAACTATATCACACATTCGTTCAAGCTATCTACCCTTCCAACACTCTATAGTCCCCATTTAAACTGCTCTCACTCTTGACCTTACCTAATTTTTCTTGCTTTACTTTGTCGCCATCTTTTTTCGGTCGAACCCAGCAGTGTTCAGGAATGACAACGTGTCTTTTTCATTTCCAGGGGTTTCCTAGAGAGGTAGGGGGAGGGGGGATAGTTAGTCAGAAGGGGAGAGGAGTATATTTTATTGTGTGGGGAGGGTAGGATGCAATGGTTAGTCAGAGGGAAAGAGTATATTTTAATGCGGGGGTGCTTTGGAGTAGGACGTTTTGCGGCTGGGTTTGAAGTGCTCTATGGGTAAAGGAGTTGCGTCATATTGTGCTCTGATTCGGTGAGGTCAGCTAATAATTGGGTATATTGAGCTGCGGCTAACACTGAAGATAGCGCGCAGTGGGTGTGAGGGGTATCGCTGTTTAGTGGAGAATTGTGCCCTCATCATAGGTAGGTGGTCTTCGATGGGGAGGCCTTTTGTTTCGGCGTAGAGGCGGTGTATTAGGATGATTTTCGTGAGGACAATTGCAAAGCAGAGAGTACTGTTTGTATCTTGTGTAGTTGGGTGTTAGATATGGTTGGTGCATGAACTTGCGACCAACAAAAGAGATCCAAATAAAATGGAGGAAGCCAGCCTCCTACAAAAAGTCAGATAGTCCACAAGTCAGTGTGCACGAACCCATCCCCAGTACAAGCGGTAGAGACCCCGCCCGTCCCGGTACTGGGACAGGTAACGCGCGCGAAGATCACCCAGACTGGGACATTCTACAAGATTGTGCCGAACAGTCCGGGGGACAACGCAGTCGTCGCGCCGCAATAAGGCGCAGGCAAGCGCTCCATCAAATGGCGGTGCGTCTCGCGAGTGTGTCTGATTCGGAGATGACAGAAAGCAGTCTGAAGCTGTCGCGGCATTGGGGGGGTTTGTGGATTTCAGGTGTGAGATTGGAATTGAAGTGTTTCCTTGGAGGATATATTTCTTGCTTGCCTAGTGTATTAAGTTGAGGTGGGAGAGGAATTGCTCAAGTGGGAAGTTGGATAGGGTGTTTATGTGAGTTTGAATTCAGTCCACTTGGTTCTTTTGTAGTTTGTGTATGTTACATGTTTGAGCTGTGGATAGGGCGAGTTAGTTGAAATGTGATGATTGGGAGGTGGTTAGAATGGAGTGTGTCGAAAGTTTGTCAGGAGGTTCTCGGGTGGAAATGAGGGGAACAGAGGGTTATGTGGAAGTGGGGTCATGGTTGCGTTGTATTCTGTTGCTGAGTGGGTGTAGTTGTTCGATGATGGTGGTGCCTCTTGGGCTGTAATGTTTAGCCAGGCATGGTGTTGGGCGTTCTAGTCACCCAGTTAGGTGAAATACCTGCTGGGCAGTGTTGTGTTGGGATGAGGCAGGCGGGATGTCGATGATGTTTTTGTTGACTTTTATGGCTATTGATTGTAGTCTTGTAGTGTAGTCATTTTGTAGGAGGGTTTATGTGCTTTGAATTTGGTAGAATGGCGTCTTTGAGTAAAGTGAGTGAGCTCTCATGTTGTGGGTCTACTTCGTGTCTTGGTAGAATGGCGTCTTTGAGTAAGCTCTTATGTAGTGGGACTACTTCGTGTCTTAGTGTAGTTATGAAAGTGTTTTAGGAGAGATTAGGGCAATGTGGAGGTTGTCTGTGTTTAGTAATTTTTATGCATTTCATGGTACTTGTTGCGGATGCCATTCGCGTTTAATTAGACGTTGAGAGAGTGGGTGGGATACGAGATGCGTGGGAGCAGTTGTGGATGGGTTAAAAGTCCACTGGGGGTGTGTAACTGTTTAAGAACTGTGACTTCAACGGAATTGCCATTTGTTGCATGAGTTAGAGGAGGAAAACTTATGAGGTGGACCTGTCACTCACTAGTGGGTGGATATGTAGATGAGGAGGCAGGCATGATTGTTATATATTTCGATACCAATAGTCGGGGGAAAAAAGGGTGGATACATAGGAAGATAGGGGGATGTGGAGACCACGGACCCGGCAACAGCATGTGGCTGCATCCCTTTATAGGGTAAGGAGAAATGTTTGGGTCTTTGGGCGTGCGTGTCTTTATTCCGCGGAGCCATCGTCTCTGGGTGGGTTCGCCGCGAGCATTCGTCACCAACGCTCTGGTCATCCATGAGACTTTTCCCATTTTATTTTTGCATTTACTTTGAGCTCAATCCTCACACAACCTGTTAAATTCACCTTTCTAATCTACATGCCTCTCACACACCAACACAAATCATTAACACTCAGCATAGCACCCACGAGATCTAGAGAAAGGGCATCATATGTCGAGATGTGTTATGACAGATTCGAAGAATGTATGGAGTGGATGCTAAGCCTGGGCGCTCTCTTTCTAACTTAGAGACAATGCAATAGATAGTAAATAGCCATCGAGACATCCCTCTCCAACCACACTAACGTATCTCAAACTACTCGTCCAATCATCTCTTAACATCCACCTTTCTTCCATTAAAAATCTTTTCATCGAAGTTTATCATCCACTCTATACATTCTTCGAATGTCCTAACACATCACTTCAACATACTAGGCCCTTTATATCTCTCTACCTAGCATACACCTACATCTCTTTCCTTAGTTTCTCCGCCAGATGCCTCCAGGCAAATACTCGACTCGCACACCAATTACTTCCTCTGTTCTTACACGATCAGAATTTCTCCATACACCTAGCAACCAATACAACAGATTTACTCCCCTGTAGTTTTTACATTCACTTATTCCCCTATACAGTGCTATGAATACAGTATTATTTGTCCTCCCGCACTGCTCCACTTTCGAAGCCTTTAAATCAAAACCACCAAACAATACATAACACGACCAGACATTAAGAATTCACACTACTATATCATTACCTCCAGATTTCTTCCCCTTTTCAGTCACCTTAGCAGCACTAACAACTGCTGACAAGCTTATTAGTTTCATAACCAAATACTGTACTTGGTTTACAACATGAAAGCTAAGCCTCCCTATACAGTTAGTCATAGTACTCTTCTTATCTACTTTTACTTGTGCCTTTCTTTATTCTCGGCATTACATCTTTCTAATTTCCGTTCAAAATAACTTCCTGTTCCATCTGTATCCTCATTCAGCTTTCGCAATGCTTTATTTGCGGCTTTCTAACTCAATCACTCGCTTCGCTGTTTTTGTTACCTTCTTGCATGCAATTATTCCTATCTACCTAGCTTGCTCATTTGTACTATGAAGCATATGTAGGTACACCTCTACTTCCACTAACTCCTTTTAGTTCTATCAAACTCACTACCGTCACTTCCTACTTGTTCTATCTCCACACACTTTTTTTTTATCAAGCTTTCTTACATACTCTCGCTGATTCGACCGCCATTCACTTCAGATTCTCATTTCCTGGCTACATCTATTCTCATACACACATTAACCATTTAAATCTTACACACAATCACATATTCCTCGGTACACAGCATAACCATGGGGTCATATTACCATACTCAAGCCTATCTTTCACATATCTCTCCATGTTCTTTCTGACCAAAAGCAAATCATTTATAGTTAGCTTCTCTTCTTTATACAATGAGTATTTAGGCATATTACTATGCTGATTGAGCTCACCACAGAACTATTTCAGCACAAAACCAACCACCCTCTTTCTAGAGCTCTTGCTAGCCGCGTGGATACGGCGTTGGTCTGATAATTTCCGGGTACCGGGTTCGATCCCGATATGAGCGGACACAAACGTCAGTTCACGTAGAGATCTGGCTACCGATTGGTAGACGCGCTGTGCTCACCCTTGTACTGGGGTGAGCGCACACACACAGCCAATATAGGCACTGTTTATTTTTCTCTCCCGTCTGGGGTAAACATCATCACACATAGCCAATTACAAAACTGCTTTCTTTCCTCTCCCGTCTTCACAGCACAACACACACTATCTCTTTGTTCCAAGGAATCCTGCCGATAGGTATCTATATCCACATACCACTGACGCACAACAGGTCCCTCTGCCCCGGGGAGACGAAGGTTCCACCTTCGTCGCCCTAGTTTTATTCCTTTCAATCCAGTTACATGTGGGGGGTTTCCACAGTAGCGCGAGTGGACAGACTTGTAGGCGTAAGCTGCAGCTGCCTAATCGTTATTCCACCACGGTACAGACGACCTCCGAATTCAAGAATGCCGCTTTGGAATTGTACGCTCAGCATCGCCATAGAAAAAACAATACATCGCAGAATAGATATCAAAGGCTACCAACAATGCTTCAGTGAAGGACGCGTCCCGAAAACCATCCCAAGCAGTCTTGCGCAAATCCAACTGCGGGGAACTAGAGCTGAAGGCCCGACGACAGAACAAGTGGAAAAATGGTCATTCGCATGTCATTCTTAAAGGACCATTTGAAGTAAGAAACAGCCTGGTGAGCACAATGACAAATCAACGCTACTAAACATATCCGATTGAATATAACTAAAATCAATAGGGTTACTTGGTTACCCTCCAGGTTGGCTACTACAACCAACATGCGACCGCTAAGAATACCACCACCACCACCACCTAAGGCCGAGCCCACATATTTCTTACTAAAGATATGTTGTAGTTCTTTCTGTGGGGTTAAAGGCTTGGGCATATTGATACATGGTGTTCAGTGGTTTGGAGGGGTGGTTACAGCGTCACCAATGTTGGTTGTCTGCTTGGTTTATGATGTTTGTAGTATTGGAGGCTTGGTAGCATGTTTTAAGAGTAAGACTCAATAATGCGACTTTTAGCATTAAAAAACACCGTCACTCCCAAAAGGATGACGAGTATTAAAGCGTCTGACAATAAAAACGAGTTGCTGATCACAAAGACCTCTCCACAACCAAATGTGGGAGGTTAGAGCGAAGTTAAAAGTTTGGATAAAAAGGCCCCCCCCCCCTCTACACACACAGCTGTACAAAGGGGCAAATGGATAAAATATTGACAAGTCGCTACTAAGTCACCCAACCGTGTGCTTAGAGACCAAACAGAGCGCTAATTAAAAACGAGAAAATTAAGGATAAAAGGAAACGGCCAAATGGCAAGTTTCTCCTTTTGAAAACAAACAACAGAAGGGTCAATGTCACCTAATACTACCTTAAATTCTTCCCACTTGGAAAAAAACACCCTAAGATCGACCCTAATTATGCATTATGGGCAGCCGCCCAGGGAGGCATGGATTGCCGGTGGAGAAAAAAGCGATGATAATTATTTTGTTCCAAATAGATGAATAACGGTAATAAAAATAATAGTTACTCCAGACTGTTTTGGGAGAGGCCCAAACAGTTAAAGAGGGGTCCCAAAGGGGTGCTTCGCCCAGGGCGCCATACATGCCAGAACAGCCAATGCTTAAGAGTGGAAACGGTGACAATTTTACTGATACGGCGCACTAAGCCGTAACGACCTTTTTAGGATGTCCAAAAGAGGCAAATATGATCATCTGCCACACGAACTGAGGAGAAATCGAAGTAATGCTAAATAAGACAAGAGAAATCGGGAGAAATTTGAACGCTCGTTCGTGCGATAAGACTCAAAAGTGGAAATGGCAATTTCAAACTCGACCTTCGAGCTCTTTGTTGCGAAGGAAGCTCCGCATGAGCGTTGTCTTATTTTCACCGTACTAAACAGAATGGTCGAGCTCGGCTCTCTAACCAGAAGTAGACTCCGACGCCGAGGCACGAGCCTCTGCTAAACCTCAGGCCACATCGTCATTTACTGATAAGGGCCTATCAATCGGAGGCAGATCATCAGGGACATGTACCTCGACCATAGTCTGCCGAAGGGTAGACCATCTAGCGAGGTACGGATATTTCCACCAGAGTGCGTAATATACGTGGAATAATTCCTATAATTGTCACAATCAGTATTATCGCCCATGTATTCAATAATATACGCTGCATATTTGCTCGTAACCAAGGACTCGAAAGAGGAAAGATTCCTCTTAAGCTGAGGCGAAGGAAGGAACAATCCGCCGATTTAAAAGGCGGTTCCTTCCAGTGTCAGGGAAAACATGGGATTAGAGCTGCACGGATGGAGATGATCCCTAAATCGATGTCGTGCCGCTCTAATAACCTACAACAAAAGGATTTCCTTCTCGAATATGAACACCGGTCATGCCTGCAGAGCTGAGTGCCACCACAATTGGCACAGCGCGGAGACGAACTGACACGTACGACCAACTGCCTCATCTGATGGCAGCTAAAACTGCTGCTCCGGAGCTAAAATAACAGCTTAGTGGGATCCAGAATTCCCCAGCTCGACAAAGTGAGGAAGGTCCAGGAACTCAGACGTCATAATTAACATTGACCAGTAAACGTGCTTTTGAACCTAGATGAGCGGGGGAGGGGGGAGAAGTCATAACCCAACTCAGTTGATCTTATTACACCCTCAACAAAATTGAGCCTGGGATGAGACATATGAAAATGAAAATGGAACGTCTCCAAAGAAAGATATTCTGGACACCATCACGCTGAGCGTAGGAAGAGACCACCACCTAACCTAACCGCAAAAAAGATCGAAAACACAATTAAAAAACAAAACCAAAACCTGTCAACCTTAGAAAGGGAATTATTAGACTCAGATTTCAGTCCTAGGAAACAAAGTTAATCAAACTCACGATTTAAGGAACAAAATGAACAGCTGCCCATTCCCTGTGAATTCTAGATGGCGGTACAAACAAATAGGGGCAAATTAATTATAAAAGAGGAAGAAGACCATTATAAGATTAAAAATGAGGCTTTAAAAGATTCCTCTGCCAGAAGGAAACGAAGGCGAAACAGGCAATACTTGAAAGGGTCGGGGAAACAGGAAGACCTGAGAATGGCAAAAAGGACTTTCCAATAGATGAGCGACCTTTGGTTCCCGACCACAAAAATGATGGCAGCCAGGGGCAATACAAATACCAGCCCAAACACTATGGCTGTTTCGGCAAAGGACCGCTTTTCAGGACCGTAGTCTTTAAGGCCAAGAACGGACACTCTTTTATATGTAATTTAAAGGATGAACACCCATCCTATTCCTCCTGCCACAAACGAAAAACAATCCCTTATGGAGGCATAGAAATCTCGAAAAGGCCCCAGGATAGGCTGAACAGGTCAGCTGCTCAGCCCTCTCAGGAAAACAATACAACATAACCCAATAACGAGACGCATTCTGGACCGGCCAGTTACAAATTTCTGAAACTAAAGGACGGGAAGCCCTAAAAGAGAATCGCTTGTAAAATAATTAAAGAGTTTGAATAAATAAATCTTTAATGGCAAAATTTGGATCAGTCTAACCTAACTCAGGGTCAACGTCGCTGCCATAGGAAACTGACGAGCGGAGATAACTGGACTGAACGCTCTTAGAACGCTTATCACGAGAACTTTTTTTTGAAAAGGAAAACTACCCTGAGGATTTGGATTCATGCTTCCCCTTCTAATTTCTCACCACGGCCTACAAGGGCCTGGCACTACTGAAACCTCCGGGTCGGTTATGACCGTTGTCCTCTCGGTGAGTAGATAATTTCAACCCTCCCCTTTTAACCAGAATCTTCTTGAAGGGTCGTCTAAATCGGAACCAGTGATTGCTGTCCCCTTGGGCGAGGCAGACGAAGAATAATGGAGTTGCCCACTTTCACCAAGCAACAGAACAAGTGACAAAGTCAAAGATAAACAATATTGCCACTACACGTCAAAAAATAAGGGGGAAGAAATTGAACCAGAAAAAAGGACAAAAAAAAAGTTGACAAGCCAATGCCTACAAAAGGAAAGAATAAAGGAGAGACTAAGAGAACGTAAATTAGAAATATATTAACATCAATAAAAAAGTGAATAAATGTAAACAGGGGACAAAGTCCAGTTTGTCACCTTCACTTGTGAGGGCGGAGCCCCCTCGCCACTAAAAGGCGGGAGCCCTTCCACACACAGTAACGAAGCACCTCTTACTTTGTAAGGTGGCGTTTTAAGACTGTAGAGGTAGTCTCCAAGCCACATGTAGCAGCTAACAAACATGTAAAAACAGCAATGGAATGATCTATAGTCCCCTGTATACACTACAGGTGGGAACAAGACGCACCTCAACATGTATCCACAACACGCCAAACACTTGTACACATACAAATTCTACCTATGGTGTGTTGAATCTATGGCAAAGCACAGTTCGGTCGGTTGACTTTAAGACCTGGAGTGGGGTAGGAACTAAGTACTCCAATCGAGGGGCGCAGGAATTAAGTACTCGAATTGAGTAGCACAGGAACTAAGTACTCGAATATGGGGCGCAGGAATTAAGTACTCGAAATGAGTGGCACAGGAGCTAAGTACTCCAATCGAGGGGCGCAGGAACTAAGTACTTCAATTAAGTACTCTAATCGTATGAACTGGGATTTTTTTATTATCTAAAGAATGCAAGATTATGTCTCATCTTCAATCTGTCGGGACTCATACTATAGCAGTTGTAATTTTGTTTTCTAAGATGTCTTACACCCAAAGTGAAGAAATCATTCATCCTACACACCCAAATTGAAGAACTCACTCATCCTACACACCCAAATTGAAGAAATTACTCATCTTACAAATCATATCGGTGCCATTTGGTTGACCTGTAGTTTTAGTACACTTCTGGCCATGTTCCATTCTGACTTCTAAGACTTTGGGTAGAATTATCTGCCTGAACCAAGTATCCTTGAGAATTTGAAGGCTACTTTATATCATTTACTAGTTCTTGTTCTGAGTTTCGGAGGGCGTTTCCTTCATTCTTTCCCACAAAAATTGGCAAAAGAACGAATTTGAGAGATTTAAAGTATTTTTTATAATTTTCTCACAGCAAATTGGCATCTATATCTTTATGAATGTTATTTATAAGCTTACCGAAATGTTCAGCCATCTTTCTTAATAGTAAGAAACACATTTTTTGTTATGTCCTTACATCGAAATTAAAACCTATCTAAACTTAAAAACTAAATCATCTTTGGCAAAGATGGGAGACGGTCGAGGGGAACATAAAGTTACGTGGCATTGCGCCGCGAGTGTTCTCATGGACCCGCCCCCCCACACACACAATGCCGCGACGGCTTCAGGTTCTTTCTGTCGTCTCCAAATTGGACACACTCGCGCGACGCACCGCCATTTGATGGAGCGCTCGCCTTCACCTTATCGCAATGACTGCGTTGTCCCCCAGACTGTTTGGCACATTCTTGTTGAATGTCCCATTCTGGGTGATCTTTGAGCACGTTGCCTGTCCCGGCACCGGGACGAGCGGGGTCGCTACCGCTTGTCCCTTATACTCGGGACTGGTTGGAAGTAAGAGAAGGGAAATTGGAATTAGGTTAATGTGGGAGAGTCGCCCTCTGCCAAATTTTGTTTAATCGAAAAGGATTGTGATCGCTGAGAGGCGCTAGTACGACGCGATCATAAAAGCATATGCTAAGAAAATAGAACGAAATGGAAATAAGGTGGAAGAGAGAAATATCAAGTATAGCTAAATCAGAAACAAATGGTAGCTGAGAAGAAATTGTCGATTAAGAACAAAGAGCCTTCAAAACTGACGGTTTTGCTTACAATGAGGCGGTTGGCCGCGATTGAGGCAAATGGATAAAACCAGACACATTTTAGTTTATGATGATAGCGACGTATGGCATCGCTCAGCTGGACGAATGTTGGAGTAGAGAGGTGTGGTAGTATCGGAGAGTTGCACGCTTCTTAGCGCGAACTACTCCATTACGCTTGGGGGCGAGCCAGGCGACCGCTTGAGGGTAGACTGTGTCCGAACACTGGAAGATCCGACAGATTAATTAGCTCAATCTGCCCTACGTAAGTGCCATCTCTGTCGACCGGTAGATTGGCCTGGGTGGAAGTGAGAGAGAGAACTTAGAAGTTTCCGCTACCGAAGTCCTTTTAGATACAGCCCAAGTTTAGGGAGATATGAAGACAGGAGTGTGTATTGGTAGAAGGGGGGCGATAGTTGGGTGAGCCGGATAACTTATCCATATCGGATAAGTGGGCACGAGGAAAGTGAATCAACAGTTCAGCAAGTGGGATCCTGCTGTTGAAATCTCGTGAAAGGGTAGAGGGAGATGGAGGATTAAATTAAAAATAGAATCAGGAGAACGTGAGGGGGAATATAGACCGAGCAAGCATACAGTACATTGTATTCGGTGGAGAACCACCGCATGATCAGTCCAAAGAGAGGGTGACGTGGGATTAAAACCCAGATAAAAATGGCTGTTCTGACGCGACCAAATCCGGCAAGAATGAAGAAAGTAACCGGAGATCCTAATGAACTGATGGCCACCTAAGATCATTTCCTAGAGAGAATTAGGTTGAAAGTTAGAAAGAACCTATGCTACTCCCAGTTAGCCAGTAAAACACGTCATTTTCAGTGGATTACAATGAAACAGACGAAAGGATGAGCATGAGAATGGAAAATTTAGGTTGCCCGGAAGGACCAAAGATCCAAGCTTTAGGTAGCTTCGAGTCGCTCAGAGGAACCTCATGGCGTTGGGAGACGGATGAACGGGCACTTCCTTGGGATTTACCTAGGAAAGGGTTTAAGGTAAGGAACCGGTGGGTTGCTGCCCAATCCAAGTGGATTCTGTAGGGCAGCTAGGTTTGTTTTTTTGTTTTTTTAAAGAGCTCATCTGGCGACTGCCTACATGGGCATTAGTCGCTGTATTAAAACTGGCCTAGTTCTAGGCTACTTTAAAATAAAATTAAAGAGACGAAAAAAACACCCCAAATGGGGGAAAGGAAGCAAGCTCCTGCGTCGGGGGGAGGTCCCCCCTGCGCAGGAGCGTGCAACCTAAAGGAAAAAAAAACAAATGCAAAAAAAAAACAAACCCTGCTTAAATAATAGGGAGAAGGACGGCCTCCCCCCAAAAGTCAACAAGTCCACCAGTCGATGTGCACGCACTCATCCCGAGTACAAGGGACAGGCGGTAGCGACCCCGCCCATCCCGGTACAGGGACAGGTGTCGTGCGCGAAGATCACCCAGACTGGGACATTCGACAAGAATGTGCCGAACAGTCTAGGGGACGACGCAGTCGTTGCAATAGGGCGCAGGCGAGCGCTCCATCAAATAGCGATGCGTCACACGAGTGTGCCCGATTCGGAGAAGACAGAAAGCAACCTGAAGCCGCCGCGGCATTGGGAGATAGGTCCATGGGAACAGTCTTGGCGCAATGGCACGCAACTTTAAGTTCCCTTTGAACGTCTCCCATCTTCTTTGCCAAGCAGTCCGAAGAGCTGCACGTATTCCTGCCATGTAGTCAGTGTGAGGAAGAGCGAAACGCTGGTCCGGTCGCAGATTCCTCGCGGACTCTTTGGCGCCCTCATCGGCACGCTCATTCTCCACAATTCCTACATGTCCAGGAACCCAGCAGAAGATAATCTCGACATCTGCCCGGCTCGCCAAAACCGTGGCGTCACGGATATCGCGAACCAGGGGATGCGGAGATTCCAATGCCCCGAGAGCACTCAGGGCGCTTTGTGAGTCGCTATAGATCACAATCCGGTCTCCGAACCGGGCACGTCGCGTAATCTCCCGTACCGAGTGGTGTATTGCCACCAGCTCGGCCGTGAAGACAGACGCAGCGCCTGGTAAAGCCCCGCTGACTTCAAACAGAGGGGATACGGCGTAGAAGCCGACCCCCTCTTGGGACTTGGAGCCATCCGTATACACTGGCACGGTTCCAGCGTGACACGATGTGTGCTCCAAAAAGGTCGAACGCAATACTCCCGGCGCAGTACAAGCTTTGGGAGCAGAGGCGTGGCGACAAATAGTCAAATGTGGTACCCTCCAGGGTGGCGTCCTGGGCAGAACCAGGGGCGCCACCGGCCCGAGAGCTATACCTAGCTCTCGAAGGAGTTTCCTAGCCCTAAACCCAAAGGTCTTAGGGTATGACTGGCGTCTCTCGGTGGCATAGGCACCATCGAGATCAGCTGCGGATGCAGTGAGAGCTGTTGGCGACTGAGGGAGGCGCCGGGCTCGCACGTACAGGCGAGTGATGCACTGCGCGCGGCGCACAGCGAGTGGCATCTCCCCAGCATCGACCAACAGGGTCTCAATGGGGGAAGTGCGGAAGGCACCGGTCGCAAGGCGAAGGCCGGTGTGGTGGATCGAATCAACCTTCCACAATATACGCTCGGCTGCGGATGCATAAAACTCGCATCCGTAGTCGAGCTTCGAGCGAACAAAGGATCGATAAAAAATTAAGGCAGTAGCCCTATCAGCGCCCCAAGCGCTGAACGTCACGGAACGGAGAATGTCCATGGCGCGGGTACAAGAGACCCTAAGGCTGCGAATATGAGCCTCCCAGGTGAGGCGTTGGTCGAATACAAGACCAAGGAAACGGTGCGACTCAACCAAATCCAGGCGCACCCCATTTAAGAAACAAATCTGGGTCGGGGTGAAGCCGTGGATGGCGGCAGAAGTGCACCCCCTTAGTCTTGGCCAAAGAAAACCGAAACCTTTGCGCTTCGGCATAGCGAGAGACGCGGTTCAGTGCCTGTTGGAGTCGACGCTCCAGAGTTGGCATCTGGGCCGCGCCAAAAGAGATCGAAAGGTCGTCCACGTAGAGCGTAGCGAGAACATCTTCCGGCAGCACAGAGGTGATGCCGTTGATGCTCAGGGCAAAGAGTGTGACACTGAGGACACTTCCCTGCGGGACACCCTCTTCCTGCTCCTTTGGGCCGGGGAGGGCTCCCCCCACCCGTACGCGGAATCGACGATCTCGCAAAAATTCAGATATAAACATTGGGAAGCGTCCCCTCGCCCCCATCGTGTGGAGAGTCTCCATGATACCGTATCGCCATGCGGTATCATAGGCCTTCTCCAGATCTAAAAAGACCGTGGCGTAGTGCTGTCCACGAAGGAAAGCCTCGCAGACGGCATTTTCCAGTCGGAGCAGAGCATCCGACGTGGAGTGGAACTTGCGGAAGCTGCACTGTGCGGAAGACAGATGGCCTCCGCTGTCCAGGAAAAAGACTAATCTAACATTTACCAATTTCTCCATCAACTTGCACACGCAAGAGGTTAGAGAAATTGGGTGGGAACCGGTCGGAGTAGAGTGATTTCTCCCCGGTTTGCGAAAGGCGAGCACAGTAGCGATTCGCCAGGAGTCTGGGAGAAGACCTTCCACCCGGATCCTGTTGAACAAATCTAACAGAAAGGCCATGCCTCGCTCACCTAGGTGTCGAAGCATGGCGTACGGGACATCGTCCGGATCATGGGCGGTGTCCACGCACGAAGCGAGAGAGGAACGCAACTCACTCACAGTAAACTTGTCGTTGAAGGGTTCTCCGCCTCTGGAGGTAAAGTCCAGCCGGCGGCCTTCCGCGACATCACGACGTGCATTGAATGCTGGCGGAGCAGCATCACGGCTAGAGAATGCGGAAAAAGCGGTGGCTAAGGATTCCGCTGTATGCCAGCTAGGATAAAATGGGGCAAATCATCTATAAAAGGTGGAGGAGAATTAGGAAAGGGAAACGACAGATGGGGAAGGGGTAGTCATGAAGTCAGGGAAAGGAAGAGGCTGGGAAATAAGGAACGAAGGACCCAGAGGTTCTTGATTGCTTCCTCGCCTGAAAGGAATATGGGAGTAGAGTACAGCGATCCGGGTAGTGCATGCACTTCCCCCACAGATACACTGTTAAAGGACATAAGGGGAGGGGGGCTGTGTAGGCACAGAAACGCCCTAGACGAACGGAGCTCCTAAGGGCATGACGCTTAGCAGAAAGGTTGACTTGCGACGCCGGGTGACGGTGAAGGTGAAGCGAAGAGCTTCCGTCAGCGACGACGGTTGCGACAGGTATCTCCATCGATCGTAGGGAAGATAACCTCAAATAGGTTAGAGGTTTAAGGGCGCGGATGAGACCCCAGATCGAGCAGAGGGTGTCTCGAGGGAAACTGGTTAATGAGAGGAGGTCGGCAGAGGGTAATAAGGTAAGAGCCCGAGGAGAGAGTATGTTTCCGGGCCTAAGAAAGGCAGAGTACCGAAAGGACCGTACATCAAACTTGTAAATCGGGTGGTCATGCGAAGATGAATGGTCCTCTCCACATCAGTTCGAGCAGCAGGGGAAAGGTTGAGACACAGTTCCGGCACATAGCCACCGCCTCCCGGTAGGCAGAGCTAACGTGCAGGAACCTGTTTAATTTAAAACAACCAGGGTAAAGGTGGGGGGGGGGGCACATACGGACGGACAACAAACCTACAATTTCGGGGGTTACCTACACCCGAGTAGTAAACGTGGGGAAGTGGTAGGTACTTATCTAGGGATAAGCACTTTTATCTTGTCGATCTTATATCAATACGGCGGACCTCGGTGACTTCCTAGGAAGTCTTCCACCAGGATTTCCTAAAGGCCCTTAGCAAAAACTGTGCCTTGGAAGCATTTAAGGCGGGAGGTGCCGTACACCCTCCATTAACTGGAGGAAAGCGAGTGTACGTGAAACCAGCCCAAAGGAAATTAAAACCAAGGACGCTTCCGACGATACCGGATATCAATGTCTCTATCGAGGTTTTGCTACGCGGCCCCTAGAAAAGACTCAGTTCGAGGGCAGAGGCCGAACAGGAGGATGGTCTCAGAAAAAGAAAATTTTTAATAGAGAATTATCGAGGCGGCGCTCAAATAAATGCGGGTGTGGGGGGGGAGGTGTTGAGCGGACATTTAGAGGCGCGTGTTCGTTTCGGGATCAGAAAAATGGCAGGGCCTTTATAACTGATCTCAAGGGAACCTTGATTAACGTGGGTTGCAAACTACAGCTATCTCCAGGTCATTGCAGCTGCCGTGAAGTCACTCAGAATAGGGATACATCCGGCGACTTAACCACACGATGTGGCTTAATTTCGCTGTAAACGATGCGGTGATTCCACTCGGCTAAGTCATAGCTCGTTTCGGGATAGTTGGTGTGGGGTTTGAGAAGGGAGGGAGAGTAAGATGGTGGTATTGAGGGAGAGCGAGGGGACGGGTAGGAAGCCATTTTTGTTTTAGTAACCTCATCTGGAGGTGAGGAAGGACGAGGCTGAGTTGTTCTCAACTCCAAGACGGAGAATTGAACAAGAGTCCGTTGGAAAGTCGAGTCTGATATTCTAGAACTATTTTTGTTTTTAAATTCTCATCATCAGCCATGGAACTATAGTTAACGGGACACACAATCACCTTTCGCAAGGACCTCATTATGGTTAAGAGGCATCGGGAGACAAGACAGTTTAAGTATCAGTGCAGGACATGTCTTGAGCTCGATAACCACAGAGTATGCGTAGCGACTTCACACTTTGGACTAGAGCTCTAGATTAAAGTAAGAGGAAAGAAGGAACAGGCGATAGAATAGGTGGGAAAAAAGGGAGCGCAGGCATGGTATATATCTAGTAAACGATTAGCGGAGTTTCACATAGTGAGGACCACGTTGCCCCTAGCCCGTTCCAGCTAGGAAGCAAGAACTGGCCGGCGTCTAGCCTACAGAAATATTGCCAAGTCTAAAAAGCAATCAGTGTGGAATGTAGAAGGTTATATTAGTCTCTTAATCTCAATGTTAGCATACAGGAAAAAAGAACAAGAGGTAGAATTGGATGGAAGAGGGATGGTGGGTATGAGAAAAGTAGGCAAATTAAAGAACTTGGTAGCAGGTGTAATGCACATGGCGTTGAAAGATGTGTGAAGAGGTCATAAAGGATTGGGAGAGTTGTAAGGAAAGGGTTGATTATAAGTTTTAAGAGAATGCCAACTAACAGTTATTATTTTTTGAAGCAGGGTGTACGCCACCAAAATCTAAAATGATTAGGGAGTGGCAAGACATAAAAGGGTACGAGGCCATAAAGTACAAAAAAGTGGTAAGGTTAACATAAAAGCGATAAAAGGATTAAAAAAAGAGGGGAGCAAGGGCAATAGACAAATGACATGCCTCGGCATAGCCTAAAGTTGAATTAAGTGGACGATAGGTGTGCAGTGTGTTCGGGCAAATCCTAGTACACATAACCCTACTAGAAAACAATGGAACAAATAAAAAAAAAGATAGGTAGCTCTGGTTTAGGGTTAATAGGGTATAAATGCAAGGGAGAGGTAGGTCACTTTTAGTAGTTGATGCACACAGACCAATCTTCTAGACAACACTTTATGTCGCTATTAAAAATAAGCCAAATGGGGTTATGTCCAAGTAAGGGATAAATTGCCACCAAAAGGCATGGGAGACCCCACTAGCACACACTAAAAATTTCACTACACAAATTGAGGGGGGGGGGGGGACGGAAAGATCGATATCAGATAAATCCATCAGCATTATATTTTAACCCATTATTTATCACTCTTATCCAAAACTGAAAACCAGTATTCAGTTAAGTATAGGATACAAACCACAGTATGTTGGAAACGCTTTATTTAAAGACTAGTTTCGGAACTGCGTACACTACCATCTTCAGTTTGACAATGATATTCACACATGATTGGTTGCAATAATTTGCATAGGTTCATACGACCTCTATTTACTGAAGGAAAACTCAGGCCTTGTCTCTCACACGTTACATATGAATCACTCGATTTCCTTGGACGAGGCAAAACATATATATATATATATATATATATATATATATATATATATATATATATATATATATATATATATATATATAGTAAACCCTCGATATAACGAATTTCGGATATAACGAACCAAATTTCCTGGCCGAACTCCATCGGGTTTAACCAACCGAAGTTCGTTAAATCCGATGGTTGGTTCGGTCGTCGCATCATGTTCAGTCAGGCAAGCGTTATTACACGCCGTGCCGCGGCACATCCACTCGCTGGTTCACAGCTCAGTCGGCTGTGAACATCGCGCACGTCTCCTACAGTGCAAGGTTCGTATCAATCCTATGTTGTGTAGTCCACTTAACTTTATTAGTAATTGCATACGTATTACATATCCATGCAATAGTCTTTATATACATATTTACGTATACAGATTAACGAACGAACCATCGGATATAACGAACTTGATTCTTATTTCCATCGGGTTTAACGAACTTTCGATTTTAAAGAACGACCCCCCCCCCCCCCCCATATAGTTCGTTATATCGAGGGTACACTGTATATTTAAAATAGTTGAGTCTGTACAAGAGATATGATCAGTGCATGGGGAGGTGTTGGGGCAAGGGTTAGAAGTGGTTGGAAAATGTTCAGAGAGCTGCTTCCTCTCTTGATGTTGAGGGGGTTTTCCCTCCGAGCTAAGGGACGTCTTTACGCTGCGTGCGTACGAAGTGCAATGTTGTACGGCAGCAAAACTTGGGCTGTGAAGGAAGAGGACATCTAGAGGCCCGGAGGTGATAGAGTTGCGAACTGCGAATTAACGGATAAATTGGGAGTAGAATGCATAGGCGTGGCACTGAGAAGAGGCAGATTTGTGGTTCGGTCATGTAGAAAGGATGCAGGATAATAATTGGGTGAAGGGTGTTACGAGTTTGGAAGTTAGGGGTGTAGCTGCCAGGGGAAGACCGAGGAAGACGTGGAATGAAGTAATACAGAGGGATCTCAAGAGACATGAGTTTGAATAGAGAAACATACAGAGATCGAGCAGCAATTAGGTAAATAAGGCCGAAACATGCAAGCATATATGGAGCCTTCAAAATTATTATGATGATAATGAATAATCAGAAGGTATATTTCAGCCCGGTGCAGGTCTCCATACTCTTCTAGTTAATCAAATTGTACCCGAACTAAATTTTAATCATCAGCCACTGAACTAGTAAGTCTACCTAATGTTTTGTGACATTATTTTATTAAGTTTTAACTTCCTTCAATTTGTCTTGCCTCCTTTACAATGTACCCTAACGGCGCCTCTCTTGTTATTTTTGTATACGAACATAAGCAAATTATTCCAACCAATCATATGCGAGATCTCTGCTCTAGTCAGACTTTTGTTCAGATTGTGACTAGAAGCCTAAATATCACTATCAGAATGAAGATGGAAGTCTAAGCACTTCCGAAATTTGTTTCTGAATAAAGCGCTTCCAACGTACTACAGTTCTTATCCTATTGAAACTTCCTATTAATAGTAGCTTTCAATTATTCAAATATGTTGCATTTCATTAGCATATGCTGAAAATTTCGTATAAAGCTACATATGAAGGTAACTTTCTTAGGGTAGTCCCCCAAGCTAACATTCACATGGGAAGAAAAGACAAAATCACTCGCCCCTGAACGGATGGGCTTTAACATATAAAAATATATAATAATGGCATTGCAGAGAGGATAAGAAATTAAGTTGAAGGACCAGAATTTGATGTCCACACTTACATTTAATAAACTAAGATTTTTATCAAGGTAATGAATATCCTAAATATTCCCCTATGAATTGATAGCATGTTTTTTTTTTCTGGATACCCAGGGAGAGAGCAATCTGGACAATTACAATTAATAGCGACCGAGAACATATTGTGAGAAAAGAGAGAGTTTTAACTTACCAACCCGACAAAAGAGACAATGAAAATCAAATGAGTTAGTACTGTTCTTTGTTATACCGTGTGAATTCTAAATTTCTAAAATAGTCATCAGCATTAGTATAGTGCGTAATCTTTCATTACAAATATCAAAATATGCAAGTTCAGTAACATTAGATACACAACAAACTTGTTACTGTCAACATACACCGGTGTGCCATCTGGCTAGAAAATAAGGAAAATATTTGAAATAGACTTTCGAATTCTAATCTCTATGAAGACTATTTAGGGACTCGTTACACAAAAAAATGTCAATAAAAAAAATTATACATCATTTCATCACGAAATGCAAACCATTAAAAAATATCTGATTCCCCCCCCCCCCGAAAAAAAAATCGACTACAAAATCTAGTTCTTGAAAGAAGCTTCAAGTGATTATTATTTAGCGAAGCCGCAATACAACCAAGGCCAAATCCAAGTATTTAACTTCACCTGCCGGAAATCGAGATATAAGAAAATTATTTACATGGTTGATTCAAAGAACTTCAGAATACCTTAAAGCCATAGTTATCATTCCAGAAGGAAAGACTTCGCTACCAAAAGCTATTATAATCATTCGTTGTGACGATCAAAAGGATCGTTTCGATGGAATACGTACCGTGACCGTAGAATAGCTTAAGTTGACGCCTCATTGTCTCCTTTAATAAAAACCATCGAATGTAAACGTTTTAGGATTTCTTTCGCCTACTAGAAACAATGTAGCAATATTCGCAACGATGTTCACAATGGTTGTGGTTCTATACACAACCTACCAATCAATGAAGACGAGACCAAAGATAAGAAATTAAGCAAAGAAACGTATATGCACGCCATAGATGAGATAACCTCCAAACCAGTCAGTATGCTACTCTTTCACTCTGCAATATCTAAAGGCTGAAAGAATTCTTATAAGTACAAATATTACATATATATGTAAAGATGTAGACTTTATATCATGGAGACTCAATATACAAGTATTTACGAATATATGTAGTGTGCAACTTATCTGACAATTCCAGAAATCGCATGTATACAAATGAAATAATGCAAATACAATTCAAGTAGTAATAAAATATAAGCAAACATATCTATAAATGCCCAAACTGGCAAACACAGGTGCTTTTAAAAACGCCTGAACAATATAACAGAGGATAACTATGGCAGAATGTACAATTAAAAACCCAAGGTAAACAAGAAGTATCTACGCTGAATGGGAGTTGTTTGGCGTCACTTTTTTAACATATGATAAATTGATATCCTTCGATTTATAAATTTTTGGAATAGTTCCCCAAATTTAACCTTTTTCACTTATTACACTACATTGATACTTCTTGGATATATGAAAAAAAAACCCAATCTTTAAGAATAAAAGGACAATTCTATGTGGTGGCAAACATAAAAAGGTCTGCACGAAAAAAAAACACTTCACATATTACCACATAAGACCACCCCTACGACTCATGTTTCTTCGAAATCCCCTGTTATACGGCAAGTCAAAATGTCCGTTGCCTCTACCTGAATTGAACCCCCTTGGACCCCCTCTCGGTCCAAAATAACCCCTCCTTCGGTTACCGTTGAAAGGAGAACCCCTGTAACCGAAATTGGGTCCTCGGGAGCTTCTACCGTGAGGGTGTCCGTAAGGATGCTGGTCATCCGAGCGCCAGTCCCAAGACCCCCTAAAAGAGCTGTTGGTTCCGTACAAAGGTACAATGGGGCGACCCTCTAAAATCTCTTCTTTATCTCCTTCGGGCGAGTGATGCGAAATAAAAGGTTCTTTGTAGCTTTCCTCAAGGTAGGAGCTAACTTTATAAGATTCTTCTCTCGCACTACTGATAAAGCTCTGTATTACTTGCGCGCCATTCTTTTTACTCTCGTCTTCTTCTTCTTCAGGAGCAGCAGGGTTCTCGCTAGTCTCGGAGTGTTCAGAAACGCTTTTGACTTCGGGTGATTGCTTGTCCCCATCGTCTACGGGGCTCGAAACCTTCTTGCTTTCCTCAGACGCCCGGGCTTTTTCACGCAGCGTTTTAAGAGTTCGACTGATTTCGCCTAAGGCGGCTTCTGTTAGGGAGGGTTCCTGAGGCTTCTCACTTTTTTCCTCCTTCGGTTCTCGGGTCAATAAAGGAAAACTTAACTTCTTTTTCCGCTTTCCTCCTCCTCCTCCTCATCTTCCTTCCCTGTCAGGGGGATGATGGTTCGGGGACGAAGCAAGCTGAAACTAACAGGCTTGTGCGTTCTGGTTGGGGAAACGGCACCGTCCTCCTTGTCATCTTCACTAATGGAAGACGCGGGTTCCTCCGTCAGGGAATTCGACTTGGAGCTCTTCCTCGGCAATTGAGACGACTCCTTCTTCTTACTCTTCCGTGATGACTCGTCGTCTTCCTTAACAGAGACGTCGGAATCGCTGATATCCATATCGGAGCCGGAGTCCCCTGTGGCCCCGGGTCCGTGGCGAGTCCCGCTTTTCTTTATTCTCATATCAACGTCAGTCCCAGGGAAGAGGGACGCCATCGATGGGGTCGACTCCTGCGCGAGGGATCTGTAGTCGTAACACGGGTAATCGAAGGGGCGGGTCTCGGACAAGTCCGGCTCAATCGAAACCAGGTTGCTACCACTCGCAGACCCCTCTGGAAACAATGGGGGAATCGGGGGCGGGGGAGGAGGGCAGATCGACGAGAACAGGGACTTGGCTCCCTCACTGCTCGTGTCCGAGGATGGTGCTGGCTCCTCCCCGAGAGCCTGAAGCTCCTCGGCGCCGGGGAGTTCGCCCCAGTTACGGTTGTCTTCCTCTTCCCCTTCGTCCTCGTCCTCATCGAAGACATCCCAGTCGGGGGGCAAATAACTTCCCCCTGGGGGCGTCTCCTCTTCTGGGGGCGGAGGCGGTGGAGGAGGGGGAAGCGGAGGGCGGTTCCAAGTTGCCGAAGGAGCCTCGACGGGCCAAGGAACGGGACCCTCCCTTTGCGTCGTGGTCGTTGCCGGCGGAAGGGGGGGGTAGGACGGGGGTAGAGGGGGGAAGGTCCTTTTTTGTGGGGGGCTCCTCGGGGGCTGTGGTTGATAGGGCAGAGACTGGGGTAACGAGGCCGCATAGTCCGGTTGAGAGGGGGCCTTCGAGGGAGGGAGGGGGATGGGCAGGATACCGGGCAAGGAGTGCAGGAGGGGGGCCGGGGTGTGTGGCGGGCCCAGAGGGGGGGGCAATGGTGGCGGCGCCACGACGCGAGGTACTGTGAGGGAGGAGGTTTGAGTCGGGGTAGACGCGAGGGACGACGTCGAGTACGACCGGCCGAAGGTGTCAAGCAGCTCTTTGGCACTCATGGGCGTCGGTTCCTGGGGAGGGCGGGGGGCAAAGGTCAGTTTGTGAGGCGAGCAAATATGGCACCTTATACCTTGGAGGGGCAGGGAATCGACCACTAATTCGGGGCATAAGCGTCTAATGGAGCTATGTAGACTTTGTGCCCCATTACAGCGAATGTCGTTGATACCCAGGCACGGATTTACCCTAACGAGCGATTGAGATACCCACACATAGACAAAAGTCCAGAGATCAAAAATCACGGGCATAACCAAAGAAGCTTTCCTAGTTACCCCTGACAACGTTCAGTTAACCATTTAAGGGGTTATGGTGACATGTGGAACCACAATTTCAAGCCACTTTGACTCTAAATATTGATTTAAGGGTCATTATATTTTATATAATTCAATTCAATCATCAAATTTCTCAACACCTCGAGCCACAGGTCCTGACGCCTAGATCAAACGTCCAACTGAACGCAGAGACGAAACAACAATTTCAATCAATCCTGCCTTCAGCAACAATCTACCAGAAGTAATCAGCGCTCCAAACACAGAAATTATGCAGAACAAATTTGATAAATATTTTAAAAAGTTAAAATAGCTTACAAATATAAGAGGGGGTTTCACCCAAATTAACCATATCCTTAATAGGGACTACCATGCATGAGCTTGTGTTCGTTTCAACGAACACCGTTTCCCTCACGCAAATTCCTCGCAGCAATCCACATAAATAAAACCTTTGGCACAATATCAAAGGATATAGTAGCAAATAGCGCCATCCGTCTCGCGTATCTTGGGCGGGATACACCGAAAGGATAATGGAATACACAAAGATGAAAATGAGATCACTGGTAATCGACAAGACACAGTTTACCTATTTTGGGGCAGTTTTAGTGGCCCTGTCTGGTCGCCCCCTTAAACATACACACCACCCAACCAACTAACAATAAACAAACATAAAAAAAGTCACGCTCAGGTGTCTAAATGAGGTCTACCCGACACTCACGGATCCAAGCGGGCATCAACAATTCCAAAACTCAAAATAGGCAACAACCGGGCACGCACATGTCCCAAGGACACGGGACAGGAAGTACCAACCCCGCTCGTCACAATACTGGTACAGAACAAAAACATAAACAGCAGAAATGTGGGAACACCAGGAAATCTTAAAGGGAGTGTCCGATTTCAAGATGCCAAAAAATAACTTTACATACTTTCGAGGCATTGGGGAAGAGGTCCACAAAGGACCTACTCTTCATTGTCATGACCCCTGAGAGGAAGAGGAAAACGCCGTCCCGGTTGCTGAGTCTGTGCGAACACCCTGGTCCCATCATAAGCGTGCTCGTTCTCAGCAACCCCTAAATACCCAGGAGCCGGAAGATAATCTCGACAATCCCCCGAAACGGTTCATCCGTGGGGTCACGAATGCAGCGCACGAGGGAATTGGGGGAGATTCCAATGCGTCAAGAGCACTCAGCGCCCTCAGCCAAACTCAACAAACGACCTAAACTGCTTGACTAAGACAAAGAAATCAGTCATTTACTGAAACGCAGAGCACCACGCCTACTCCTCCAAAGACTACCAAGACGGTTTCGCAGGCGGCAGCGACCCATAAAATGATAGTTGAATGGAAAAGTGATCACTACCATAGAGGTCATCGAAAGGGAGCGGAAGAGACCGTGCTTGTAGGCCTGGAGGAGCTTGGAGAAGAGGGTGCTTAATTTAACAATTGAGGCATAGGCTTGGCGTAGCGCAATAGGACCAAATCCTTATCCTCGAGGAAAGAGAGCCGGTCCCCCACAATTCACATAATTGGCATTGCATAATGTGGATTTATCATGCAGTGCCTTTGAGCAGTTTGCGCAGATTTCGGGTTGATCCGACCTTGGCACGTCTGGAGGTTCGATTTGTATGGCCGAAGCGGTGGGAGTACTCGTACCTCCGCGGCAGTGGCATAAATGCCATGACGCGTTAGCGATATCAACCGACTCAGGGAGCTTTTGTTATGATCGAAAGTGACGAAGAGTGTAGGATTGGTCTCTATGCCACACCAGTCTTCTCACCACACGAGATAGAGTACGGTGTCTACTGCACATGCGAGCCATCTTGTGAACGAAGATCACTCACCGTGGCTGCTTGGGACGGGTCTACCGCATTCACCAATAAGGTCCCGTCCACGAAACGGGAGACCTTCGGTTCTCTCCCTAGAACACTAACTCATGCCTGAAGCTGATGGAGCATGTGTCCTTTGGACAACATGCTCCCATCAGTAGATGAACAATAAGGAAAGGCTTTAAGCCGGCGGGCTCGAAGATGCCGACGTCACCGAGGCTCTACACACCACACCTGCAACTTTGTGTGGGTCTCGCAGCCCGAAGGCGACTCGAGGCCGGAAATACGAGCCCTTTCACCTGCCGAAACAGCAGGGGATCAGTCCGTACACGGGACCACACCGGGGGAGGAACCCTAGGAGGAAGGTGGCAATTGAGCACCCGACCACCCCAACACAAAGGGTAGGCGAAGATTTTTCAAGGGGGATGTAATCTGAAATTTTGAGACAAAAGATAATGATAGTTTTCAACACAAAAATTCTTGACCTTATGACCACTAAGAAAAAAGAGGGGGTTGGTGGGCTTCATCCTGCCTATCCTGGTATTCTCAGCTGTACGGCGACACACACACACATACCAGAAATTGACCCCAGTGAACCGGTCTCTCCCGAAAGGCCGAAGCTCTCAACTAAGCAGCTAGAGAGGCAGGGCAGACTTCCTTAATAGGAAATAGTAATCCTCTACAGGACGACCAGGATCTGAAGATCTGTTGTGGCAGACTCAGAGACGGGACTAGAGACTTTTAGCTGGCCTGGCAGGCAATAATGCCCACTCAACATACCATAAGCAGTACAGCATGAGAACGGCCGCATGTTGGTGGTCAGCCCATTACGCCCCTCTGATGGAGAAGTTATAGGGGGAAAACCGATTTTTCCTAGCCCTACACTCAGAGGGGTTAGGGTATGACTAGCGTTTCTCAGCTAAATAGCACCGTCGATATCGTAAGTAGATGCAGCGAGAGCTGTTCGCGACTGAGGAAGGCGCCGGGCTCGCGCGTACAGGCGAGTGATGCACTGCACGCGGCGCAGAGCGAGTGGAATCTCCCCAGCATCGACAAGTAGGCTCTCAATGGGGGAAGTGAAGAAGGCACCGGTCGCCAGGCAGAGACCAGTGTGGTAGACCGAGACCTCCATCTATAACACACGCACGGTTACGGATGCGTAAAACTCGAATCTGTAGTCAAGGTTCGAACGAACAAGGGATCGATAGAAAAGTAAGGTAGTAGCCCAATCAGCACCCAAGGTGCTAAACGTCACGGAACCAAGAATATCCATGGCGCGGGTACAAGAGACCCTAAGGTGCAAATATGAGCCTCGCAGGCGAAGCGTCGGTCGTAAACAATGGAGAAATTTACCAATTTCTCCATTAAATTATAGACGCAGGAGGAGGTTCGAGAGATTGGGCGGAAACCGGTCGGAGTAGAGTGATCTCTCGCCGGTTTGCGAAAGGCGAGCACAGTAGCGATTCGCCAGGAGTCTGGGAAAAGACCCTCCACCCAGATCCTGTTGAACAAATCTAACAGAAAGGCCATGCCTCGCTCACCCAGGTGTCGAAGCATGACGTACGGGAAATCGTCCGGACCATGGGCGGTGTCGGCGCACGAAGCGAGATCGGAGCGCAACTCACTCAGAGTAAACTTGTCGTTGAAGTGTTCTCCGCCTCTGGAGGTAAAGTCCAGCCGGTGGCCTTCCGCGACATTCCGACGTGAATTGAATGCTGGCGGAGCAGCATCCCGGCTAGAGAATGCGGAAAAAGCGGTCGCGAAGGATTGAGTCCTGCGAGAACTTGCCCCGAATCCTTTGGACTCGCTTCCACACCTCTGCTAAAGGGGTCTTCCAGTTAAGTGAAGAGACGTATGCCCGCCAAAAAGAGCGGCGGGCGTGCTTCCAAATATACCGGAACCTAGCCCTAGCCCGACGAAATTCAGCGACAGTGAAATCGTTCGGGCGGCGCTTATAGCGCATGTAGGCATAACGCTTCTGTTTGAGGTACGTCTCACACTCGGCCGACCACCATGGGAGTGGTCGGCGTGCAAAACGGCCAGACGTCCTAGGAATAGTAGTCAGACCCGCGGCGATAAGGTTGCCGGAGAAGAACTCAACGGCCTCATCTACCGATCTAAACTCCTCAACTGAGATAGAGAATTTAGTAATTTCCTGAAATGCAGGCCACCGCGCCCGCGCCAAGCACCACTAAGGTGGGCTCTCAGGCGGCAGTTGCCCTGAAAATGATATTTGAATGGGAAAGTGATCACTACCATGGAGGTCATCGACCACACCCCCCAATCAAAATCAGGCTGTGCATCCGAAGAGCACAAAGATAGATCAAGGCAAGAAAATGAAGCGGTTCTCGGACAGTGATGCGTAAACTCATCCACGTTTAGGACACCTATCTCAAGCTCTTCGATCAGATCGGCAAGGACTTGGGCCCCTGGGATTTATTGAGTTTTCACCCCAGAGAAGATGCCTGCCGTTCAGATCTCCAAGAAAGAGAAAAGGCCTCGGCAACCGTGCTACGACGCGGCGGAAGTCCCCCCCGTCGAAGTCAGCTGACGGTGGAATGTACGCACAGCCACTGCCTGAAAGGAGGTATCTAAAGAGAAAGGAAGAACGGAGACATCATGCCGGGTGTAAACCGCGCATCCCCCAGACCGGACATCCCGTGGTGGTGGGGTCGCAAGACCCTTATACCCCGGGAGGGAGGGCAGGGGGCACGCGCCTAGCATGGTCTCCTGCAAAAAGATAGCTAACGGAGAACGGTACGAGACGAGCCTCCGCAGCTCCTCCCAGTTGGCCCAGAGTCCACGGCAATTCCATTGAAGGGATATGCCCTCCAAGCCTAGCTCGGAGAAGACGCGGGGGCCCTCCTCGAACAGAAGACCCTCACAGGAATGGCCGTACGCTTCCCCGAGGCAGAACCCCGGGCGCTGTTGGCCGGACAAAGCGCTGAAGGCGCTGTCGCCTTCGAGGACTTATTGGGGGAGTTTGGGCTCGCCATGCGAGTCTTTTTCTCCCTCCGCCTCGAAACCTTAGGCGGGCGTAGCGGCTTCGGAGGCGGGGGAGGCCTCTTTTCGAGGAACCACCGTCTCCGAGACACTCGCTTCACCAATAGGCGTGGGCGAAGGAGCCGAAGCTCCTTTGTTGCTGTCCTCCTTTCGGAAGACAAGTTATGAACCCCGGAAGATGGCCTAGTGACCAACTTGAGGGGTGTTGCCCCTGTGAGTCTAACGACTCCGTGGAGGCGCGTGGCCGTTTCGCCTTACGGGAAACGGTCAGGCTGGGAAAACAGGGGTGAATCCTGGTTTTAGCCGGGGCTGGCTATGAACCCATTTTGCCACCAGCTTTACCAGGGGAGCGCCCGGGTTGAGTAGAGCCCGCAGAAGGGCCCCGAATGGGCGCGGAAACAACCGTGCTCGTTGGCCTGTATGGGCCAGGAGAAGAGGGTGCGTTTATAACTATTGGGGCATATGACGTCCCAGGCAGAGCGGGGCGCGCCAGGACAAAGTCCTGAACCTCGCGGAATGAGATTCGATCCTAGGCCTGAACGGCCAGGATTTCTTTCTCGAGGAGATATGCACCACATTGCTTCGAAGAAGTGGGGTGCGACTATCCGCAATTGACACACTTGGCCACACATGATTTAGACTTATCGTGTGCGGCCTTAGAGCAATTTACACAGACTTCAGGTGACCCCGACTTTGCATGTCTACAAGATCGATTCGTATGGCCGAAGCGGTGACAGTAATAGCACCGCCGCGGCAGTGGCACGAATGCCTTCACGCGGTAGCGGTACCAACAAGCACGCACCGACTCAGGGAGCTTGTCACAGTCGAACGTGACGAAGAGTGTAGGGGTGGGTCTCGAAGCCCCTCCCTGTTTTCTCATCACACGTTCGACCTTGACCGCCCATGGTCGGCCAGCTCTAAAGTGATGTCCTCAATGGAGTAGTCAACGAGTTCCCTCGCATAAACTACTCCTTTCACAGAGTTCATGGTAGAGTGCAGCGTCACACTCACCGGGGTGCCATGAAGTGTCCGAAGAGCACTTATCTTGGCCGCCTCGGCGGGATTCGCCGCATTCGTCAGAAGGCTCCCATCCGAGAAACGGGTCACCTTCGGCTCTCTACCAATTGCACTAGCTAATGCTCTCCTCTGATGGATCATGTTGCCCTTGGACAACATGGTGCCATCAGTGGAGCGAATAACGAGGAAGCGTTTGAAGCCAGCGGGCTCGAAAACGCCAGGTAACCTCTGAATCAGGGGCCCCGATGTCATCGAGGCTCCGCCCTGTGCACTTTTCGTCTTTGTCATAGTCAGGGGCTCCGCACCCGGGGGGGGGGGGCAGAGGGGCCGGATGTGCCGATCTTGGCTTGGTCGCCCACCAAAGTGGCAGCAGACCCATCCGTCCCCGCGGATGGAGACGAGCCCCGAGTCTTTTTAGTCTTTCTTGTCTTCTTTTTAGGAGAGGAGGGCGGGGAATGAACCCGCTTCTCACCTCCGCCGGTAGAAGCCCCTAGGCCAGATGGACCGGGCTCGGCCAGGTCCTTCTCCGAAATGGAGAAGGTCCTGGTGGTCACAGGGGCACCGGTCAGAGGAGATCCCTTCCCTCCTTGTACTGTCTCTGAGGCCCCAGCCGTTTGCGGAGGACCTTGCATAGGGGCGGATTCGAGTTCGGTGCTTGGCGCCGAGCCCGGATTTCTCCCCCATGGAATGCCCTACCGTCTGAGGCTGGGTTTCCTCAAAGACCTTGTCTATCACAGGAGGGGCCTCCAGTTGGCCATCCCCTCCCAGGACATCGCAGGTCCCCTTGGCAGCGTCACCAGTCTTGTTTGGGGAGGCATAGGCCTTGACCCCGGCAAGGTTTAAAATTCTTGCCAGCAGGTCTTTTGAGGTAAGCGACCGAAGGGGCCTGCTGGCTTTCTTGGCAGTCCCCTTGGAAAGAATAGAGGGGACTGCCGCTGGAAAGAGGGAGGTGCCCGAAAGCACCTCCAGAGAAGGGGGTGAGGGGGAGTCCCCTACACCCGTAGGCGAAGGAGAGGAGTGAGCCTCCTCTCCAGTTAGAGATATGGAGGGTCCCCTGCGCAAGCACGGGGGTGGGGGGGGGGCAGGACCTCCATTTTTTCGGTGGAGCTGCCCGAGGGCGGCTCTGTCGCTGTTTCAGGGGGATTTAAAGGGGTTTGGTTTTTTTAAAATTCATCCATGGGCATGGTGACCCTATTTGTGCCACGGGACGCAATAGCTCATCACCTCTTGCAGTCGCCCGCACTGCAAGGTGTTTACAGGCCTGGCAGAGCCAGGCGCCGCCATTTCCGACCACCCCTCCCGCCTGGTGGCCTGGCAGTCCATCGGCATGGCGGCTCGACCTTGAACACGGCGTAAAATTGATAGAATGTGAAGAGGAGAGGAAAAGGAATGTGAGGAAGGTATGGGTGGGGATGAAGCAGGTTGTTAAAAAACAGCCACCCCAGACCGGAGCTCAGGGGTTAGGGAACATTGTCCCCTCCCCCCTCAGCCCCGATCCGGGACGGTTGGCTGAGAAGAAGGTCAGCATCTACCCTGTGAAATTAGAGGCTGACCAGAGAAAGTTGTGGGAGAGGTTGTATGAAAAGCGACGAGGTAGGGAAGAAATACAGGCTATCTAAAGGAAGGAAGAGAGGCTAAGCTGGGGCCGGACAGGGCGCTGGATCCCGTCAGCACGGCGGCCAGGAAGGCAAATCGCCGCGCCCCTTACGGGGACGCACGTAGAGAACTGGCTACCGATTGGTGGACGCGCTGTGCTCACCCCCTGTATTTGGGTGGGTAGATCTTACACCTCACACATAGCCAATCACGACACTGCTTTCTTTCCTGTCCCGTTTTTACAGCACAACACACACACTCTCTGTTTCAAGGAATCCTACCAATGGGTATTTATATCTGCATACCTCTGACGCGAAACAGGTCCCTCTGCCCCGAGGCGACGAAAGTTCCTCCTGAAAGCTGTTTGGTCTCAAAACATAATACCTTCTGGCACCTCCCCCCAAAAGAGAACCGGCTCCTGGTGCCCTCGGGCCGACCAGCGATTGTCATACTGACCTTTATGTAGATTTCATTATCCGGTCGGGGATCCTCCTGGATTCAAGGAAGGATTGGCGTCGACTACTACTACTACTAACTTTGTATATGAAACTCATATTCCATCAAAACAATTTACTTATTTTTTAGAATTATATTCGAGATGGACGAGATTTTACAGCAGATAGGCACTCAATGCCTATGAAGGGAAATGTCAGCTTGAGGGAAGAAAAAAGATGTGTAACGTTATGCTTGGTAGTGAATAAATGGAGGGGAGGGGGAAGGGTGAAGTTTTAAGCAGTGTTGAAGAAAAGAGGAAGTATATTTTATACTTCTTTTTACTTCGATCAGTAGGATAAGAAGAGACATTTTTTTTGCGTATATCTGCCAACTGTATACTAGGGCATAAGTGTCGTAATTATTTTATAGCTTAATGCTAGGCTAAATTAAAAAAAAAAACAACCACAAAAAACGAAAAAGAAAAAACAAACAAACAAAATACCAAAAAAAGCAAGAAAGCACGCTCGGCAGGGAAGCATGCGACCTGACCAACACCGAAGAGTCAAATTGGAGCGAGAAGTCAAATAATCCACAAATCCGTCCCGAGTGCAATGGACAAGCGGTAGCGATCCCGCTCGTCCAAGCAGCGCGACGGACGTGAAACGTTAGAAGTCTCCTTACCTTGTATGAGGGGTCTAGGGCCATTGATGTGTCGATACCACTCTTCGACATGGCTGTGATCTTCGACAACTGCAGTTCGAACTCCTTTTGCTCCCGATCAAGATCTCTCTCACGACTGGTCGACTCCCGGCGTCTTTTGGACTCGTAGCTTCGACTGGAAGAGCTAGAGCGCCTTTCTCGATGCAGGTAGCTCGGCGGAGACGGGGAACACGCTTTTTTACTCGTGTGGGAGTCATTTAATTGTACTGAGGGAGAAGAGTGATAGAAACTAATCTGTGGGGCATCGTCCAATGTAGGCTTCTTATCCGAATCCTTGAGTTCCTTCATTGCTTCCAATGCCAACGACGCGATTTTTTTCGAGTTCAGGAAGGAATCGAGACCTGCAGAGGGAATGATGGCAAAAGAATGAATAAAGCAGATCCATAGCTCTACGCAATTTAATATTTAATTACCAGAAAACAAAACGGACTCCTGTAATAATACAATAAAGGTTATCATCATCATGGCCATGGAATAGCCCTTGTTCTGTGTTACTAACATAGGATGAAAATACAAAAAGGAGATAGACTAGGAAATGTTTTTACTCTTGCTACAAGCCACTGGTCATGACATTTATTCATTCTAAGACTAGAATGTTCACTAGTCCAAATTAGAGCTCCTCTATCAGTGTCCTTCTTAGTTAACATCACCATAACAACGGAGGTTCTTGCCATTTCGATTTTCCCTAAGCAAATCTTCAATGAGTTAGGGCTTAACTTTATTATTCTGCTAAGTCATTTAAATTTAGTGGGACTATTAAAAGTGAAAAAGCTATCAAGTCACAAATTTATTGATTTAATAGGAATAGATATTTAATAATGTTGATTACAAATAAAATTAAAGAAGTTGAAAAATCATCAACGCTTGTGTAGAATAGTCTTAGTTTAAGGAACTATTCCCAAGAAATTCAATAGGTATAATGTAGGTAGTACCAATTAAACAAAGCCACTCACCTTATAATATTTCAGGCTATAATTATAATCACAAGCTACAAATGATTTGCTAGTTTAATCAAAGTCCAATGTCATATCAGTAATTAGTCATGTTAGGTATTGAGAGGACGGAGCAGAGGTGTAATGAAAAATAACTACATTGGGCAAAAGCTAGAGCTAGTTCAATGTTGCCACTTTAACTATAATTGTGACCTTTAACTAGGATACTAGGGCCTGCATAAAGTGGCAGCATTAAATATAGCCACAAAAGATGAATTTACCATCCCAGCCAATAATGGCGGCCTATTATAAACAAAACCATCTTTCTGTCCTTTGACACCAGAGGTTCTTCAGAGGGGTACTTTGAGATGGCGCATATCAGTGTGTTAAGGATCTTTCCTAAGCAAAATGCCACAAGCGCAATCGCTAACAAACCCTCTCCAAGCACAGATATCACAAATACTAACTTGTATGGGTCGATTTATCTTAAAAAACAACAAATCAATCTATCGTTTCCAGGGGTTATTTTTTTTTTAAATTAGCATTCTCCTCTGACAGCCAACTTTTCAGAATTACCAGGGGGTTTCAAGCAAGAGAGAGGTGGCATGGAAGCCCACTCTTCAGAGTTCCCAGGCATGTTCAAACAAAAGGGAAGTGGCATGGAAGCCAACTCTTTGAACTTGCAGCCATCTGTGTACACCGACACGGCTCTGGTGTGAAAAGATGCACATCCTCCAAGAAATACGAATGCAATATATTTGGCTTTGTAGAAGCGCTGGGACCAGAGGCGAGGCTATTCTCTAGGTTGATGTTTTAGGTAGAACCTTCGACCCTAGTTACATCAAACTAACCATTTTTGGGGGAGGAGGGGCAGTGAACTGGAAAGTTTTAGGGCATGTTGGAATCTCTCATCGACATAGGCATCGTCGAATTGGCCGTGAATGAGAGGAACGACATCAACGACTGGGGGAGACGGACCACCACCGGAATTAATGAAGTGTCTCTATTCTTCTTTCTACTCTTTTGGGGCGAGGAGGGCAGTGCTTTCACTCTGCCCTCCCCTACCTCGAGGAGCTCCAGAGGTCAGACGGACCCGCAGAGACCTATTCCTTTGCCAAAATGGCCAATGAACCACCCGTTCAAAGAGCCCAAACGGCAGGAGACCCCTCTGGGTTTTTTTTTACTCTTTGGGAACCTCAGTCTCCTTTGGAGGACCCTGTCCAAGAGAGGGATCAAGGGCTGTGAAACCATCTACCCTTCCTGCAAGGGAAGAATATGCCTCCTGTAGTAGGGATATCAGTTCGTGTTAGGGTTCATGCTACCTAGGGGTAGGTTCATAGAAATATCATCTCTCAGGCATCATGGAACTCTGGAACAAAATATCAAGGAAGAGGCACCATTTTTTTTTTTTTTAATTTTATGGAGCCCATCTGGCAACTACCCACTTGGGCATAAGTCGCCGGAAAACACGACAGCCAGAACAAGGCTACTTTAAAGTAAAAATATGAAAACTTAACAATGATATAAATTGGAAAAACTTAACAATCGAAGCAATCTCCGGCAGCGGGGGGAGGTCCCCCTCACCCCGGTGCAGGAGAGTGCAACCTACAAACAAAACAATGACAAAAAAAGGAACCTTAAATAAAGGGGAGAAGGCCGGCCTCCCCCAAAAAGTCAATAAGTCCACCAGTCATGGTGCATGCACTCGTCCCGAGTACAAGGGACAGGCGGTAGCGACCCCGCCCATCCCGGTACCGAGACAGGTATCGTGCGCGAAGATCACCCAGACTGGAACATTCGACAAGAATTTTTTTTTTTTTTTAAATTAAGGGGCTATGGCGACTGCCGACTTAGGCATTAGTCGCCGTAAACAAACAGCCTAGTTCTAGGCTACTTTAAAAAATTAAACAGAAAACAAAAAAAAAGAAATAACAATAACAATAAAAAAGCAATAACAAAAACAACAACAACAATTAAACCGGGTTAAATAAAAGGGAGAAGGCCAGCCTCCCCCCAAAAGTCAATAAGTCCACTAGTTATGGTGCACGCACTCGTCCCGAGTACAAGGGACAGGCGGTAGCGACCCCGCCCATCCCGGTACCGGGACAGGTATCGTGCGCGAAGATCACCCAGACTGGGACATTCGAAAGGAATGTGCCGAACAGTCTGGGGGACGACGCAGTCGTTGCAATAGGGCGCAGGCGAGCGCTCCATCAAGTAGCGATGCGTCACACGAGTGTGTCCGATTCGAAGACGACAGAAAGCAACCTGAAGCCGCCGCGGCATTGGGGGATAGGTCCATGGGAACAGTCGCGGCGCAATGGCACGCAACTTTAAGTTCCCCTCGACCGTCTCCCATCTTCTTTGCCAAGCAGTCCGAAGAGCTGCCCGTATTCCTGCCATGTAGTCAGTGTGAGGAAGAGCGAAACGCTGGTCCGGTCGCAGAGTCCTCGCGGACTCTTTGGCGCCTTCATTCCCCGCAATTCCTACATGTCCAGGAACCCAGCAGAAAATAATCTCGACATCTACCCGGCTCGCAAAAACCGTGGCGTCACGGATTTCGCGAACCAGGGGATGCGGAGATTCCAATGCCCCGAGAGCACTCAGGGCGCTTTGTGAGTCGCTATAGATCACAATCCGGTCTCCGAACCGGGCACGTCGCGTATTCTCCCGTACGGGAGAATACGCGACGTGCCCGGTTCGGAGACCGGATTGTGATCTATAGCGACTCACAAAGCGCCCTGAGTGCTCTCGGGGCATTGGAATCTCCGCATCCCCTGGTTCGCGATCTCCGTGACGCCACGGTTTTGGCGAGCCGGGCAGATGTCGAGATTATCTTCTGCTGGGTTCCTGGACATGTAGGAATTGCGGGGAATGAGCGCGCCGATGAGGGCGCCAAAGAGTTCGCGAGGACTTTGCGACCGGACCAGCGTTTCGCTCTTCCTCACACGCCATGCGAGTCTTTTCCTCCCTCCGCCTCGAAACCTTAGGCGGGCGCTGCGGCTTCGGAGGTGGGGGGGCCTCTTTTCGAGGAACCACCGTCTCCGAGCCACCCGCTCCACCTCGAGGCGTGGGCGAAGGAGCCGAAGCTACTTTGTTGCTGTCCTCCTTTCGAGGGACAGCTTTAGGAACCCCTGAAGATGGCCTAGCGACCATCTTCAGGGGTGTTGCCTCCTGTGAGTCTAACGACTCGGTGGAGGCGCGTGGCCGTTTCGCCTTGCGGGAAACGGTCACGCTGGGGGAAGAGGGGGGAGCCCTGGTTTTAGCCGGGGGCTGGGTATGAACCCTTTTTGCCGCCAGCTTTACCAGGGGAGCGCCGGGTTGGGTAGAGCCCGCAGAAGGGCTCCGAATGGGCGCGGAAACAACCGTGCTCGTTGGCCTGGATGGGCCAGGAGCAGAGGGTGCCTTTCGAACTACTGAGGCATATGACGTCCCAGGCAGAGCTGGGCGCGCCAGGACCAAGTCCTTAGCCTTGCGGAATGAGAGTCTATCCTGGGCCTGAACGGCCAGGATTTCTTTCTCCAGGAGATATGCACCACATTGCTTCGAAAAAGCAGGGTGCGGCTCTCCGCAATTGACACACTTGGCCACACACGATTTGGGCTTATCGTGTGCGACCTTGGAGCAATTTAAACAGACTTCGGGTGACCCCGACTTTGCACGTCTACATGAGCGATTCGTATGGCCGAAGCGGTGACAGTAATAGCACCGCCGCGGCAGTGGCACGAATGCCTTCACGCGGTAGCGGTACCAACCAGCACGCACCGACTCAGGGAGCTTGTCACAGTCGAACGTGACGAAGAGTGTAGGGGTGGGTCTCGAAGCCCCTCCCTGTTTTCTCATCACACGTTCGACCTTGACCGCCCCATGGTCGGCCAGCTCTAAAGTGATGTCCTCAATGGAGTAGTCAACGAGTTCCCTCGCATAAACTACTCCTTTCACAAAGTTCATGGTAGAGTGCGGCGTCACACTCACCGGGGTGCCATGAAGTGTCCGAAGAGCACTTATCTTGGCCGCTTCGGCGGGATTCGCCGCATTCGTCAGAAGCCTCCCATCCGAGAAACGGGTCACCTTCGGCTCTCTACCAATTGCACTAGCTAATGCTCTCCTCTGATGGATCATGTTGCCCTTGGCCAACATGGTGCCATCAGTGGAGCGAATAACGAGGAAGCGTTTGAAGCCAGCGGGCTCGAAAACGCCAGGTAACCTCTGAATCAGGGGCCCCGATGTCATCGAGGCTCCGCCCTGTGCACTCTTGGTGTTAGTCTTGGTCAGGGGCTCCGCACACGAGGGGGTAGAGGGGCCGGATGTGCCGATCTTGGCTTGGTCGCCTACTAAAGTGGCAGCAGACCCATCCGTCCCCGCAGCCCCCGCGGATGGAGAGGAGCCCCGAGTCTTTTTCGTCTTTTTCTTTTTTGGAGAGGAGGGCGGGGAATGAACCCGCTTTTCACCTCCGCCGGCAGAAGCCCCTAGGCCAGATGGACCGGCCTCAGCCAGGTCCCTCTCCGAAATGGAGAAGGTCCTGGTTGTCGTAGGGGCACCTGTCGGAGGAGATCCCTCCCCTCCTTTACTGCCTCGGAGCCATCAGCCATATGAGGAGGACCTTGCATAGGGGCGGATTCGGGTTCGGTGCTTGGCGCCGAGCCCGAATTTCCCCCCATGTAAGGCCCTACCGTCTGAGGCTGGGCAGTGTCGCCAGTCTTGTGTGGGGAGGCACAGGCCTTGAACCCAGCAAGGTTTAAAATTCTTGCCAGCAGGTCTTTTGAGGGAAGCGACCGAAGGGGCCTGGCTTCCCTCTCTCCCCAAAGGGGGTTTGCCCTACCGAGCCGCTTTGATGGGGAGCGGCTGGCTAAGGGCTGCCTGCTGGCTTTCTTGGCAGCCCCCTTGAAAAGAAAAAGAGGGGACTGCCGCTGGGAAAAGGGAGGTGCCCGAAAGCACCTCCAGAGAAGGGGGTGAGGGGGAGTCCCCTGCACCCGTAGGCGAAGGAGAGGAGTAAGCCTCCTCTCCGGTTAGAGAAATATGGAGGGTCCCCTGTGCCTGTGCAAGCACAGGGGGGGGGGGACCTCTATTTTTTCGGTGGAGCTGCCCGAGGGCGGCTCCGTCGATGAGCAAGGGGGAGTTAAAGGGGTTTGAGGTTTTATTAATTCATCCATGGGCATGGTGACCCTATTTTTGCCACGGGACGCAATAGCTCATCACCTCTTGCAGTTGCCCGCACTGCAAGAGGTGCTTACAGGCCTGGCAGAGCCAGGCGCCGCCATTTCGGACCACCCCTCCCGCCTGGTGGCCTGGCAGTCCATCGGCATGGCGGCTCCACCTTAGACACGGCGTAAAAAAATATAGGTTGTGAAGAGGAGAGGAAAAGGGATGTGTGGAAGGTATGGGTGGGGATGAAGCAGGTTGTTAAAAACCAGCCACGCCAGAACGGAGCTCAGGGGTTAGGGAACATTGTCCCCCACCCCCTCAGCCCCGATGCGGGACGGTTGGCTGAAAGGAAGGTCAGCATCTACCCTGTGAAATTAGAGGCTGACAAGAGAAAGCTGTGGGAGAGGTTGTGTGAAAAGAGAGGAAACAAGTGTTTTGAAGGAAGGAAGAGAGGCTAAGCTGGGGCCGGACGGAGTGCTGAATCCCGTCAGCACGGCGGCCAGGATGGCAAATCGCCATTCGACAAGAATATGCCGAACAGTCTGGGGGACGACGCAGTCGTTGCAATAGGGCGCATGCGAGCGCTCCATCAAGTAGCGATGCGTCACACGAGTGTGTCCGATTCAAAGACGATAGAAAGCAACCTGAAGCCGCCGCGGCATTGGGGAATAGGTCCATGGGAACAGTCGCGGCGCAATGCCACGCAACTTTAAGTTCCCTTCGACCGTCTCCCATCTTCTTTGCCAAGCAGTCCGAAGAGCTGCCCGTATTCCTGCCATGTAGTCGGTGTGAGGAAGAGCGAAACGCTGGTCCGGTCGCAAAGTCCTCGCGAACTCTTTGGCGCCCTCATCGGCGCGCTCATTCCCCGCAATTCCTACATGTCCAGGAACCCAGCAGAAGATAATCTCGACATCTGCCCGGCTCGCCAAAACCGTGGCGTCACGGAGATCGCGAACCAGGGGATGCGGAGATTCCAATGCCCCGAGAGCACTCAGGGCGCTTTGTGAGTCGCTATAGATCACAATCCGGTCTCCGAACCGGGCACGTCGCGTATTCTCCCGTACCGAGTGGTGTATTGCCACCAGCTCGGCCGTGAAGAAAGACGTAGCGCCTGGTAGAGCCCCGCTGACTTCAAACAGAGGGGATACGGCGTGGAAGCCGACCCCCTCTTGGGACTTGGAGCCATCCGTATACACTGGCACGGTTCCAGCGTGACACGATGTGTGCTCCAAAAAGGTCGAACGCAATACTCCCGGCGCAGTACAAGCTTTGGGAGCAGAGGCGTGGGGACAAATAGCCAAATGTGGTACCCTCCAGGGTGGCGTCCTGGGCAAAACCAGGGGCGCCACCGGCCCGAGAGCTATATCTAGCTCTCGAAGGAGTTTCCTGGACCTAAACCCAAAAGGCTTAGGGTATGACTGGCGTCTCTCGACGGCATAGGCACCATCGAGATCAGCTGCGGATGCAGTGAGAGCTGTTGGCGACTGAGGGAGGCGCCGGGCTCGCGCGTACAGTCGAGTGATACACTGCACGCGGCGCAGAGCGAGTGGCATCTCCCCAGCATCGACCAACAGGCTCTCAATGGGGGAAGTGCGGAAGGCACCGGTCGCAAGGCGAAGGCCGGTGTGGTGGATCGAATCCACCTTCCGCAATAAACGCTCGGCTGCGGATGCATAAAACTCGCATCCGTAGTCGAGCTTCGAGCGAACATAGGATCGATGAAAAAGTAAGGCAGTAGCCCTATCAGCGCCCCAAGCGCTGAACGTCACGGAACGGAGAATGTCCATGGCGCGGGTACAAGAGACCCTAAGGCTGCGAATATGAGCCTCCCAGGTGAGGCGTCGGTCGAATACAAGACCAAGGAAACGGTGCGACTCAACCACATCCAGGCGCACCCCATTAAGAAACAAATCTGGGTCGGGGTGAAGCCGTGGATGGCGATAGAAGTGCACCATCTTAGTCTTGGCCAAATAAAACCGAAACCTGTGCGCTTCGGCATAGCGAGAGACGCGGTTCAATGCCTGTTGGAGTCGACGCTCCAGAGTTGGCATCTGGGCCGCGCCAAAAGAGATCGAAAGGTCGTCCACGTAGAGCGTAGCGAGAACATCTTCCGGCAGCACCGAGGTGATGCCGTTGATGCTCAGGGCAAAGAGTGTGACACTGAGGACACTTCCCTGCGGGACACCCTCTTCCTGCTCCTTTGGGCCGGAGAGGGCTCCCCCCACCCGTACGCGGAATCGACGATCTCGCAAAAATTCAGATATAAAAATTGGGAGGCGTCCCCTCGCCCCCATCGTGTGGAGAGTCTCCATGATACCGTATCGCCATGCGGTATCATAGGCCTTCTCCAGATCGAAAAACACCGTGGCGTAGTGCTGTCTACGAAGGAAAGCCTCGCAGACGGCATTTTCCAGTCGGAGCAGAGCATCCGACGTGGAGTGGAACTTGCGGAAGCCGCACTATGCGGAAGACAGATGGCCTCCGCTGTCCAAGAAAAAAGCTAATCTAACATTTACCAATTTCTCCATCAACTTGCACACGCAAGAGGTTAGAGAGATTGGGCGGAAACCGGTCGGAGTAGAGTGATCTCTCCCCGGTTTGCGAAAGGCAAGCACAGTAGCGATTCGCCAGGAGTCTGGGAGAAGACCTTCCACCCAGATCCTGTTGAACAAATCTAACAGAAAGGCCATGCCTCGCTCACCTAGGTGCCGAAGCATGGCGTACGGGACATCGTCCGGACCATGGGCGGTGTCCGCGCACGAAGCGAGAGCGGAACGCAACTCGCTTACAGTAAACTTGTCGTTGAAGGGTTCTCCGCCTCTGGAGGTAAAGTCCAGCCGGCGGCCTTCCGCGACATCACGACGTGCATTGAATGCTGGCGGAGCAGCATCACGGCTAGAGAATGCAGAAAAAGCGGTCGCGAGGGATTCCGCCACGGACGCGGGGTCCGAGATTGCGGTCCCATTCTCCTGGAGAACGGGAGGGGGGTCCTGCGAGAACTTGCCCCGAATCCTTTTGACTCGCTTCCATACCTCAGCTAAAGGGGTCTTCCCGTTAAGTGAAGACACGTATGCCCGCCAAGAAGAGCGGCGGGCGTGCTTACAAATATACCGGAACCTAGCCCTAGCCCGACGAAATTCAGCGACAGTGAAATCGTTCGGGCGGCGCTTATAGCGCATGTAGGCATAACGCTTCTGTTTGAGGGCCGTCTCACACTCGGCCGACCACCACGGGAGCGGTCGGCGTGCAAAACCGCCAGACGTCCTAGGAATAGTAGTCAGGCCCACGGCGATGAGGTTGCCGGAGAAGAACTCAACGGGCTCATCTACCGACCTAAACTCCTCGACTGAGATAGAGAATTCAGTCATTTCCTGAAATACAGGCCACCGCGCCCGCGCCAAGCACCACCGAGGTGGTCTCTCAGGCGGCAGTTGCCCTGAAAATGATATTTGAACGGGAAAGTGATCACTACCATGGAGGTCATCGACCACCCCCCAATCAAAATCAGGCTGTGCATCCGAAGAGCACAAAGATAGGTCAAGGCAAGAAAATGAAGCGGTTCTCGGACAGTGATGCGTAAACTCATCCACGTTTAGGACACCCATCTCAAGCTCTTCGATCAGATCGGCAAGGACTTGTCCCCTGGGATTTATGGAGTAATCTCCCCAGAGAGGATGCCTGCCGTTCAGATCTCCAAGCAAGAGATAGGGCCTCGGCAACCGTGCCATGACGCGGCGGAAGTCCCCGGCGTCGAAGTCAGCTGACGGTGGAATGTACGCAGAAATGATAGTATACCTCCTATCCAGGTGCAGCTGCACAGCCACTGCCTGAAAGGAGGTATCTAAAGAGAAAGGAAGAACGGAGACATCATGCCAGGTGTAAACCGCGCATCCCCCGGCCATCCCGCGGTGGTGGGGTCGCAAGACCCTTATACCCCGGGAGGGCAGGCAGGGGGCACGCGCCTAGCATGGTCTCCTGCAAAAAAATAGCTAAGGGGGAACGGGACGAGGTGAGCCTCCGCAGCTCCTCCCAGTTGGCCCGGAGTCCACGGCAATTCCATTGAAGAATATGCCCTCCAGGCCTAGCTCGGAGGAGACGCGGGGGCCCTCCTCGAATTGAAGACCCTCACGGGAATGGCCGTACGCTTCCCGGGCGCTGTTGGCCGGAGAAAGCGCTGGAGGCGCTGTCGCCTTCGAGGACTTATTGGGGGAGGTTGGGCTCGCCATGCTAGTCTTTTCCTCCCTCCGCCTCGAAACCTTAGGCGGGCGCTGCGGCTTCGGAGGCGGGGGGCCCTCTTTTCGAGGAACCACCGTCTCCGAGCCACTCGCTCCACCTCGGGGCGTGGGCGAAGGAGCTGAAGCTCCTTTGTTGCTGTCCTCCTTTCGGGGGACAGCTTTAAGAACCCCCAAGATGGCCTAGCGACCATCTTCAGGGGTGTTGCCTCCTGTGAGTCTAACGACTCTGTGGAGGCGCGTGGCCGTTTCGCCTTGCGGGAAACGGTCACGCTGGGGGAAAAGGGGGGAGCCCTGGTTTTAGCCGGGGCTGGGTATGAACCCTTTTTGCCGCCAGCTTTACCAGGGGAGCGCCCGGGTTGGGTAGAGCCCGCAGAAGGGCTCCGAATGGGCGCGGAAACAACCGTGCTCGTTGGCCTGGATGGGCCAGGAGCAGAGGGTGCCTTTCGAACTACTGAGGCATATGACGTCCCAGGAAGAGCTGGGCGCGCCATGACTAAGTCCTTAGCCTCGCGGAATGAGAGTCTATCCTGGGCCTGAACGGCCAGGATTTCTTTCTCCAGGAAATATGCACCACATTGCTTCGAAGAAGCAGGGTGCGGCTCTCCGCAATTGACACACTTGGCCATACACGATTTGGGCTTATCGTGTGCGACCTTGGAGCAATTTACACAGACTTCGGGTGACCCCGACTTTGCACGTCTACATGAGCGATTCGTATGGCCGAAATGGTGACAGTAATAGCACCGCCACGGCAGTGGCACGAATGCCTTCACGCGGTAGCGGTACCAACCGGCACGCACCGACTCAGGGAGCTTGTCACAGTCGAACGTGACGAAGAGTGTAGGGGTGGGTCTCGAAGCCCCTCCCTGTTTTCTCATCACACGTTCGACCTTGACCGCCCCATGGTCGGCCAGCTCTAGGGTGATGTCCTCAATGGAGTAGTCAACGAGTTCCCTTGCATAAACTACTCCTTTCACAAAGTTCATGGTAGAGTGTGGCGTCACACTCACCGGGGTGCCATGAAGTGTCCGAAGAGCACTTATCTTGGCCGCCTCGGCGGGATTCGCCAGAAGGCTGCCGTCCGAGAAACGGGTCACCTTCGGCTCTCTACCAATTGCACTAGCTAATCCTCTCCTCTGATGGATCATGTTGCCCTTGGACAACATGGTGCCATCAGTGGAGCGAGGAAGCGTTTGAAGCCAGCGGGCTCGAAAACGCCAGTTAACCTCTGAATCAGGGGCCCCGATGTCATCGAGGCTCCGCCCTGTGCACTCTTGGTATTAGTCTTCTTTGTCAGGGGCTCCGCAACCGGGGGGGCAGAGGGGGCGGTAGTGCCGATCTTGGCTTGGTCGCTTGCCAGAGTGGCAGCAGACCCATCCGTCCCCGCAGCCCCCGGGGATGGAGAGGAGCCCCGAGTCTTTTTTGTCTTTTTCTTTTTCTTTTTCGGAGAGGAGGGCGGGGAATGAACCCACTTCTCACCTCCGCCGGAAGAAGCCCCCAGGCCAGATGGACCGGCCTCAGCCAGGTCATTCTCTGAAACGGAGAAGGTCCTGGTAGTCGTGGGGGCACCGGTCGGCGGAGATCCCTCCCCTCCTTGTACTGCTTCGGAAACCACAGCCGTTTGAGGAGGACCTTGCATCGGGGCGGATTCGGGTTCGGTGCGCTGCGCCGAGCCCAGATTCCCCCCCATGGAAGGCCCTACCGTCTTAGGCTGGGTTTCCTCAAGGACCATGTCTATCTTAGGGGGGGCCTCCAGTTGACCATCCCCCCCCCCAAGACATCGCAGGTCCCGTTGGCAGTATCGTCACTAGTCTTCTTTGGGGAGGCATGGGCCTTGACCCCAGCAAGGTTCAGTATTCTTGCCAGCAGGTCTTTTGAGGGAAGCGACCGAAGGGGCCTGGCTTCCCTCTCCCCCCTAAGGGGGTTTGCCCTACCGAGCCGCTTCGATGTGGAGCGGCTGGCTAAGGGCTGCCTGCTGGCTTTCTTGGCAGTCCCCTTGGAAAGAACAGAGGGGACTGCCGCTGGTAAAATGGAGGCGCCCGAAAGCACCTCCAGAGAAGGGGGTGAGGGGGAGTCCCCTACACCCGTAAGCGAAGGAGAGGAGTAAGCCTCCTCTCCGGTTAGAGATATATGGAGGGTCCCCTGAGCAAGCACAGGGGAGGGACCTCCATTTTTTTGCTGGAGCTGCCCAAGGGCGGCTCCGTCGATGTTATAGGGGAAGTTGGGGGTTGGGGTTTTTTAAGACCATTTAAGACCACCCCTCCCGCCTGGTGGCCTGGCAGTCCATCGGCATGGCGGCTCCACCTTGGACACGGCGTACAAAATAATAGATTGTGAAGAGGAGAGGAAAAGGGATGTGAGGAAGGTATGGGTGGGGATGAAGCAGGTTGTTAAAAACCAGCCACCCCAGACCGGAGCTCAGGGGTTAGGGAATATTGTCCCCCACCCCCTCAGCCCCGATGCGGGACAGTTGGCTGAAAGGAAGGTCAGCATCTACCCTGTGAAATTAGAGGCTGACCAGAGAAAGTTGTGGGAGAGGTTGTGTGAAAAGAGAGGAAACAAGTATTTTGAAGGAAGGAAGAGAGGCTAAGCTGGGGCCGGACGGAGCGCTGGATCCCGTCAGCACGGCGGCCAGGATGGCAAATCGCCGCGCCCCTTACGGGGGGAAGAGGCACCAAAGCTAGCACACCATTGACCACTTCATCTACCCAGGGTTCCAATGCACCATCACTGAAGGGTAGGGATTAGATAATCTGCGCACTGTCACCAGAATTCCCTCTTAAGGAATCCAGACCTGCTATGTCGTCTTTGGAGAGGGGGGAAGGAGCTCATCACCCACGGGTTTTTTGGAGGAGCACTTATGAGGGCAAAGGGGGCGATCCCCCCATTTAAATGTGTTTTCTCTTTTAGTGGCTTCAACAGCGACACAGCAGCGGAAATCGCAAACAAACCCCCCAAACAGCAAACTAACACTCAAAATGAGAAAAGGCAATGTTCAGGCATCGGAGGGAGCCCCGGTCCCTCTCCAAGAGGCAAGAATCCACACTAGAGAGACTTGATGGCAACTCCCAAAGAGGAACTTGGGTAGAGGAAAAACCCCTTTAGTGAGAGTTGTGGTAACCTTAGTCCTGAGTCATTCTTTCCACACCATCATCGGGCACCCATGGTTTCACTTAGTCAGCAAATTCCTAACACCCACCCTAGGACTCAGCGCCGAGGGTACCAGGTGTGGGCCAATTTGGCACCATTATGTACCATCTCTCTCGCCCAGTGACCAACCGTTCTACAGCTTGGTGCAGCTATGGAACTTACACATAAAAAGGACCCCATTCACTTCAATCAACTTTATTTTTTGCTTTTATTGGCCCTTTTGCCACCCCTACCAGGGTGAGCCCCACAAGTAAATGTGAGGAAAGGACCATTCTTCGCCCCCCATTTGTCCTCTGGATCACTCCATAAAAGCGAAGGCTTTTAGGGTTTCTCCTTTTTGTCTACCTACCATAAGAAGTACAGACTTAGGGCAGCACAGGCAGTCTTTAAAACTCAAGCAGCCACCCTGTAGGGCAAGAACAAATAGAGGGGTCAGGTGATACCCAAGTGGATATGGCACCACCACGACACTTCGGTGTATCCTACATGAGGTTAAGTTGCAATAGAACTTTCAATTCCTTGCTGTTGCATGGATCGCCAGTACAGGGGTTGTAGGATCAAAGACCTTTTCCTGCCTTAATCTCAGAAGCGGTCGGAAGAAGAGATGTCATCTGCTCTCGGGTAGCTATAAACAACCATAGTACAGACTTAGGTACTCCCACAAACAGAGACACAGGTCTTGGTCTATGGCGACCCGTCTTAAAAAGGGTTTATTGGAATTCCAAAGCCTCTCTATGAGGTAGTTGGTCAGGGCTTTAATACTAGATAAGGAAGGAAGTCAACCACTAAGGATATTCCCGCAGAGAGAGTGGACACACACAGAAAAATTGCCCTCTGTAGGGAACTAGTCACATCTTGGTTGAACGTCGTCTGGGTGGCCGCAGTCAGCTTCATCGATACACATAGCCAATCGCAACTTTGCTATCTCTTCCTCTCTCCATCTCTGAAGCTTTTCTAGGAGGATAAAAGTACAGAGGATAGTCTTCGTTTGAAGGTTGACTTTTTGCAACTCCAACAGGATGAGATTCGGAAAAATTTAACTTACACATTTGGGTGTAGATTCCTTTTACACAAAGAGACTCAAAGAAAATCCCACTCCAGCTGAAGATGCTGTCAAGAGGCAGTTTATGGGTTGAGGTTGACTCAGATGACCTCTGATAGGCCCTAGATTCTTTTCTCATCCCTTGAATTATGTTATGTTACCATTGGTGATAATTAACTTTAGCAAGTAATTTTTGGCAATGGTTGTAAATAAGATTCAATTTGGAATTTGCTTGGATTAGAAAATGATTTACATTTGACTATATCGAAAATTAAGCCACAAATTTCCAGACATTGCAAGGTAAAAAGAAAACATGCAGCTCCCCCTGACTTAAGGATTTAATTTGTGGGAGGGTCTTGTATTTATTTACACTTTCTTTTTCCACTTAAATATAAATTTTTATGAAAATATATTGGTTACTTACCTGTTTTAATAATTTGTCCAATTCTTCTTGTAAGGTATGAGGGTAACTAAAATTCAATAAGGGGGCAATTCCAGCTAAAAGTTTGGGAACCAGTTCTGGACATGACTCCAAATGGAAGAATGTCCTAAATTATCCATTTTTAGTGTTTTATCGCTCAACCAGCACCATAATTGGTTAAATAAAGCTATACTAGGAGCTTGATTAATTAATTAATCAAGTGAAAAAGGCTGACACTAATAATTACCCAGAAAACTGGAAAAGCTTTTCCTTTTAATAAATGCAACTAAAAATGTCCAAAAATAATGATAAATAAAACCTCTTTATTAAGACTACAACATAACATTGATAGATATAATTATCTGACCAGGCTGAGTTGCGGTGTTAGATGTTGGTAGAAGGGGGGCCACATCATCTTCCAATATCTCCACGCAATCACTGCCTTGGGGTGAAGGAGCATCACTGGTTGGTGTGGGAACTGGGCTCGGCTCAGGTAGGCTCTCGTTTCGTTCAGTCAACTTAGTTTTAAGTGTCTTGACTTGTGTACTAAAATGCTTGTAGGCCTGTGGGTAAATATGCAATTGATCAATATAAAGAAAGGGTAACTATGCCATTGCTCAATAAAAGAAAAAAGGGTAAATATATCATTGATCGATATAAAGAAAAAAAAGGGAAGTCATTGATCAATATAAAGAAAAAAGGGTAAATATGCTGTTGATCAATACAATGGAAAAAGGGTAACTATGCCATTGATCAATATAAAAGAAAATGGGTAACTATACTATACCATTGATAAATATAAAGGAAAAAGGGTAAATATGCCATTGATCAATATGAAGAAAAAGGTAAATATGCCACTGAACAATATAAATTAAAAAGGGTAACTATGCCATTGATCAATATGAAGAAAAAGGTAAATATGCCATTGAATAATATAAAAAAGGGTAAATATGCCATTGATCAATATAAAGAAAAAGGTAACTATGCCATTGATCAATATAAAGAAACAAGGTAACTGTGACATTGATCAATATAAAGACAAAAGGTAACTATGCCATTGATCAATATAAAGAAAAAAGGTAAATATGCCATTTGATCAATATAAAGAAAAAGAGTAAATATACCATTGATAAATATAAAGAAAAGGGTAACTATGCCATTGATCAATATAAAGAAAAAAGGTAAATATTCCATTTATTAATGTAAATAAAAAAAGGGTAAATATGCCATTGATCAATATAAATAAAAAGGTAACTATGTCATTGATCAATATAAAGAAAAAAAGATAAATATGGCATTGATTAATATAAAGAAAAAAGGTAACTATGCCATTGATCAATATAAAGAAAAAAGGTAAATATGCCATAAATCAATATAAAGAAAAATGGTAACTATTTGTATGTCATTGATCAATATAAAAAAGGTAAATATGACGTTGATCACTATAAAGAAAAAGAGGTAAATATGCCATTTATCAATATAAATAAAAAAGGGTAAATGTGCCATTGATCAATATAAATAAAAAGGTAACTATGTCATTAATCAATATAAAGAAAAAAGATAAATATGGTATTGATTAATATAAAGAAAAAAGGTAACTATGCGATTGATCCATATAAAGAAAAAAGGGGTAAATATGCCATAAATCAATATAAATAAAAAAGGGGTAAATATGCCATAAATCAATATAAATAAAAAAGGGTAACTACTTGTATGCCATTGATCAATATAAAAAAAGGTAAATATGCCGTTGATCACTATAAAGAAAAAGAGGTAAATATGCCATTTATCAATATAAATAAAAAAGGGTAAATATGCCATTGATCAATATAAATAAAAAGGTAACTATGTCATTGATCAATATAAAGAAAAAAAGATAAATATGGTATTGATTAATATAAAGGAAAAAAGGTAACTATGCGATTGATCCATATAAATAAAAAAGGGGTAAATATGCCATAAATCAATATAAATAAAAAAGGGTAACTACTTGTATGCCATTGATCAATATAAAAAAGGTAAATATGCCGTTGATCACTATAAAGAAAAAGAGGTAAATATGCCATTAATCAATATAAAGAAAAGATAAGGGCTAACTTTGTATTTAACCAACAAGAATGCCCAATCCTAAAAAAATTCAAATATTATGTGAAAGTAAACTGGCCTTTACCAATGAAAGTCAGGCTTTTTGAAGAGAATAAATTAAGAAAATTAAAAGCAAAATCCCAGCCATAAAATTTTTGAACAAGGAAAATTCGGGAGAAGTGAAAATAGGATGAATAATTAATCAAAGGAGGAATCTATTTTAGCACTCTGGGGATGGTATATGACTCTCTTTACTTAGGATGACAGCCTCAACAAAGATTGTGACTGGATGGACTGCTCCAAGAGAGAGAACAATCTGTGTAACTGCAGGTTTTGCCTTATACTTGTGTCTGTAATGTTGGGAATATGTGCTGGACTGTCTGGGAGATGCCTGTATCAGTCATGCGAGTGCAGTATCTGTATGTTTTAGCTTTGGGTTGATATTGAGTGGAAAATCATTGAGGTGATTTGAATCCAGATATTGTATGGTATCCTGTGTTACATGGTGGCAACACTAAACTGATCAATCAGCTGTCAATCTCTAGCTTTTTGCCTAATGTAGTTGTTTTTCATTACACCTCTGCTCTGACCTCAGAAAACCTAACATGACATTGGACTTTGATTAACCCCTTCCCTACGATAATGAAACAGCTTTCGAGTCTCCGATGACGAAAGGGTTATCATCATGAAATAAATGATTGGTTTCTGTTATGTAATTTTGCCAGAGTACGCTATGAACATTCCTGAGCATTACTCGAAGTGTCGTCTATAATGATGTCATTCTCAACTGACCAATAAAAACACTTTGTGGGCGGAGTTTGGTTATACATGCAAGGCAAAAGCATGTTCTTACTCATGATTGATTGCGTAATATATATAGCAGAAACTTTTCATTTTGTTGTATATTTTGACGGTCTTCAAGCTATAGTGATAATTAGGAAGATAGTGACTTCAAACCCATGCAGAGTGACAATGAATCAAATGATAGTAGTGATAGTGACACTTATATTTCAATCAGTGATGAAGAATGTGAAGCAATGGAATTATCGGGTGGGTGGAAACATTGCATTTAGGTGAGTAAGCAATATATCATTTTTCAAAAAGAATTTATAAATTATTTGAAAGATATTTTCAACATGAACAAACATCATAAGAATAGGCAAAATTTAAACATAACATGAATAATGCAATATTTAAATTTAAATAAAATGTCATATACAGCACCATACACAGGTCCTGCGACTCATGCAGAAGAGGTTAAACTAGCAAATCATTTGTAGCTTGTGATTAGAATTATAGCTTGAAATATGCTAAGGCAAGTGCCTAAATTTAATTGGTACTACCTAGATTATACTTTGGGGGGGAGGGATAGTTCCTTAAACCAAGAGAGACTATTCTACATGTTTCATAAGGCAAAATTTCTCGGAGTATAGTATCTTCTTAGAGGATGGTAAGGGTCTTGCATGTAATGACATAGGTCTCTAAGATTACATATACTATAAATTTAGCCATTGGGATAGTAGTATTTCAACATCCTACCTTGGTCATGGCAGATCCCAACTGGATAATGAAAGACAAAGTCAGTATGACAATTGGTAGTGAGCCTGAGGGTACCAGGGACCCCGTCCTCTTTGGTGAGGGGTGCCAGGAAGTATAATGTTTTTGACAACAAACCGTGTACAGGTAGGAACCTTGTCACTCCAGGTCAGGGGGACCTGTTCCGCATCAGAGGTATGTGGATATAGATACCCATTGGCAGGATTCCTTGGAACAGAGAGTCTGTGTGTTTTGCTGTGAAGATGGTAGAGGAAAGCAGTGTTGCAATTGGCTATGTGTGTGATGAGAAGTGCAAGATCTACCCACCCCAGACCAAGGATAAGCACAGCCATCAATCAATTGGTAGCCAGATTTCTATGTGGGCTTATGTTTGTGTCCACTAATGCTAGGATTGAACTCAGTACCCTGAGGTTAGAAGACTAACCACTTGCATAAGAATCACCATGATCTTGAACTAGGATTCCCTGAAACACACAAGCTTTACACATTACCTAAGAGCAATTGCAGTCAATTGTTAATTCCTCAAGTGAAAAGTAATCTTATACATTAAAGCTCAAGTTCACTTAAGAAGAAAAAGACAAATCAAAGAATCCAAAATGAAAGATGAGACAATCTCTATGCAAATAGGTGAGGTGAGTACATTTGATAATGTTCACAAAAGCTTTTTTTATAAACATTGGTAATTGGATAAAAGTACAATTTTGGATTTCTTTGTTAAGAATTTGTAATAGAAGCTGCCTGCCTCCATCTAAGTAAGTCACAAGTACCTATAGACACTTACACTAGCGACGAGTTTGGCTTCGCCTCGTTGAGTTTCATAGAAAATTTCAGCCTGCTCCAAAAGGGTCACTACACGAGTTCGCTCCTCAATTTCCTTTTGCAAAGAAGCAATGTAGCATTCCAACCCAAGCACCGAATCTTCAAATTCCTCAAGACGCCCTCGACTGGTGCCTCGTTCTTGTAAAGAAACATAAGACATAAAAATTATACAAAGGTGATCTTGGCTGAAACAAATTTGAAATAAAAGTAGGAGAAAGAAAATAAGTCTTTTTAAGGTAAAGAACGGATAAAAGGTGGTACAGACTAAAAATCTAAGATCTGACGAACACTCAATGGATAAATGAAAATAATATGGAATATATTGAAAATGGCCTTCAATGAATTCAGAGACAATAAGAGGGATATTGACCATGATATCAGAGAAAGATAGGAATAATATTTTTTTTTTTTAAAGAGCGCATAAAAATGCAGAAAAATGGCTAACGAGGAACGGGACGAGACGAGCCTCCGCAGCTCCTCCCAGTTGGCCCGGAGTCCACGGCAATTCCATTGAAGGAATATGCCCTCCAAGCCTAGCTCGGAGCAGACGCGGGGGCCCTCTTCGAACAGAAGACCCTCACAGGAATGGCCGCAGGCTTCCCGTAGGCAGAACCCCGGGCGCTGTCGCCTTCGAGGACTTATTGGGGGAGGTTGGGCTCGCCATGCGAGTCTTTTCCTCCCTCCGCCTCGAAACCTTAGGCGGGCGTTGTGGCTTCGGAGGCGGGGGGCCCTCTTTTCGAGGAACCACCGTCTCCGAGCCACTCCGCCCACCACTAGGCGTGGGCGAAGGAACTGAAGCAACTTTCTTGCTGTCCTCCTTTCGGGGGACAGCTTTAGGAACCCCGGAAGATGGCCTAGCGACCAACTTCAGGGGTGTTGCCTCCTGTGAGTCTAACGACTCTGTGCAGGCGCGCGTGGCCAATTCGCCTTACGGGAAACGGTCAAGCTGGGGGAAGGGGGGGAGGGGCTGGTTTTAGCCGGGGCTAGGTGTGAGCCCTTTTTTGCCGCCAGCTTTACCAGGGGAGCGCCCGGGTTGAGTAGAACCCGCCGAAGAGCTCTGAAGAGAGTCGATCCTGGGCCTGAACGGATAGGATTTCTTTCTCAAGGAGATATGCACCACATTGCTTCGAAGAAGCGGGGTGCGGCTCTCCGCAATTGACACACTTGGCCACACACGATTTAGACACCGTGTGCGGCCTCGGAGCAATTTACACAGACTTCGGGTGACCCCGACTTTGCCCGTCTACAAGACATCGCAGGTCCCGTTGGCAGTATTGTCACTAGTCAGGTGGTGTGGGGAGGCACAGGCCTTGACCTTGGCAAGGTTCAATATTCTTGCCAGCAGGTCTTTTGAGGGAAGCGACCGAAGGGGCCTGGCTTCCCTCTCCCCCCCTAAGGGGGTTTGCCCTACCGAGCCGCTTACACGAGGGGCGGTCGGCAATGGGCTGCCTGCTGGCTCTCTTGGCAGTCCCGGTGAAAAGAAAAGAAGGGACTGCCGCTGGAAACAGGGAGGTGCCCGAAAGCACCTCCAGAGAAGGGGGTGAGGGGGAGTCCCTTACACCCGTAGTTGTACGAGAGGAGTAAGCCTCTTCTCCGGTTAGAGAAATATGGAGGGTCCCCTGTGCAAGCACAGGGGGGGACCTCCATTTTTTGGGTGGAGCTGCCCGAGGGCGGCTCTGTTGATAAACAAGGGGAATTGGGGAGAGATTTGGGGTTTTTAAAATTTTCATCTATGGGCATGGTGACCCTATTTGTTCCACAGGAAGCAATAGCTCATCACCCCTCGCAGTTAGCCATTCTGCAAGGGGTGCATACAGGCCTGGCATAGCCAGGTGCCGCCATTTAAGGCCCTCTCCCGCCTGGTGACCTGGCAGCCCTTCAGCATGGCGGATCCACCTTGGGCATAGCGTAAAATTGATAGTGTGTGAAGAGAAGCAGGTTGTTAAAAAAACACCATCCCGAACCGGAGCTGAGGGGTTACGGGACATTGTCCCCTCCCCCCTCAGCCCCGATCTGGGACGGTTGGCTGAGAAGAAGGTCAGCATCTACCCTGTGAAATTAGAGGCTGACCAGAGAAAGTTGTGGGAGAGGTTGTATGAAAAGCGAGGAAAACGGGGGCAAACACAAGTGTTTTGAAGGAAGGAGAAGAGGCTAAGCTGGGGTCGGACGGGGTGCTGAATCCCATAAGCACGGCGGCTAGGATGGCAAATCACCGCGCCCCTTATGGGAGGAATAATAACAAATGAACATGATAGTGACTTACCAGAAACCTCTCTCTCCTTAGATCTATTAAATCAGGTGGTTAGGTATATTTCTAAAAGTCCTAAACACAAAAACTTTTTAAACTTATAATCAGAACTCAATTTTATAAAAAAGATTAAAAAAAAAAATTATTAAAGCAATAAATATCAAATTCAGTGATACCATTCCAAACACTTCATATTTACACTTATCAACGAAATTATTCTCACACCAAGTAATATGCAGTATTTGAGCTTATTTCTTGAAATTGGTAGGTCACATGATGATGGCATGTTGAATATATATTGATAAGAATATGGAAAGGAATGCAAAACATGTGTTTCAGAACTATTAATGTAATATAACAATTCCAGAACAGGAACATTACAAAAGCTACTTAGTCAAAATTATTCGTACAGCGGGAAAATGTCAACATAACCACCATATTAATTAATAGTTAATTGCATAGCCTTTCATCTTTACAACTTCCAGCAATCGTTTTCTATAATCCTTTATTAAATTTTAAAATGTTTCAGTTGGGAAGTTCATCCATTCTTAAATGGCCATAACCTCTAATTCATGAAGATTTTTTGAGCCCGACGAGTTATCCTAACTTTCAATTTGTCCCATAAATTTTCTATGGGATTCAGGTCAGGACTCATCGAAAGCCATGGAAAGGTTGTTATCTAATTTTTCCAAAGCCAATCAGCCACAGTTTTAGATGAATACTTGGGGTCATTATCTTGTTGGAAGATAAACCTTCGTTCTAGCCCAAGAACTGTAGCTGATGTTTTCAGATTTCCATCCAGTATATTCCATTCTTCCTCGTATTGGAACTAATTTATCTGTCCCATTAGAGTTAAAACAACCCCAAAACATTATGCAACCACCTCCATATTTAACTGTTGGTATTGTGTTCTTTGAGAGGAAGGTTTCACCTTTCTTGTGCCAAATCTTCCTAGCATTATACTGGCTGAAAATATCAATTTTTGTTTCATCACTCCAGAGTACACATTGCAAAATGCTATTGTCTTTATCTACGAAGCTTTTTGCAAAATATATGCAAAAAGCATTATGACATGGCTTGTGAAGAGGTGTCTGTTGTGGTCAATATCCATTCAGTTTATTCTTATTTAAACAATGCTGTATCATACGTGTACTTATACTGATGCCCTTCGTATCCAATTCTTTAGCAATGCCATCCAATACAATTCTTGGGTTCACATTAACATCGCAACACAGTTTTTGTACAGTTCTCATTACATTTTCAGTTTTCTTCCACGTGATGGCAAAGTTTCCAGTGTGCCACATTCCTTAAACTTCTTTATAAAAAATTGTACCGTTGATCTAGGTATAGCCAAATGTTTAGATATAATGCTATAACTGTTTTCCGACTTGTGGAAGTCAATGCTGAGCTCATTTGTCTTTCCCATCGTGCTGGCAACAAGAGACTCGCACAGATGACACGTTTGTGCTCCAGGTAATGTTTGTAACTAAGTGGCAAGGATATTTCTATAACATTCCGGTGGGAGAATATTTTGGAATGCTCTATACATTAAATATAGTAGTTGAAACGTGTAGAATTATAGAATTAATTATGATTTTCTCGCTGTATGAATAATTTTGACTATGTAGCTTTTGTAATGTTCGTGTTCTGGAATTGTTATATTACATTAATAGTTCTGAAACACATGTTTTGCATTCCTTTCTATATTCTTATCAATATATATTCAACATGCCATCATGTGACCTACTAATTTCAAGAAATAAGCAGAAATACTGGATATTACTTGGTGTATGAATAATTTCATCGCTAAGTGTATTTAATCTTACCTTTGACTGTGTTTTGTAGTTTATTTATTTCCTCTTCAGTAAGAAGATACTCTTGTGACCTCAAGTCCGCTAGAAGGCATTCTGATGTCTTTTCTAATGATATGAGATTGCGAATTCCTTCCACCAATTGTACTAACTGACAACCAAATAGAAATATATGAACACTTTTTCCAGAATAAAAATCCTAATATAACCATTGCAGCAAAAAATTAGAAACAAACTAATATTTTGATTAAAAAAGATGGTATAATAGAGAAAGATAGAAGAAAATCATCGAATGCCTAACCTCAAGAAACCAAAATTGAGAAAATCTGACACTAAAAGGATTAAGAGTAAATGAAAGGCTGGAAAAATCATAATTTCAAAAATATCAATAATTATATAATTGATCATATAAAAATGAAAAGGAAAAGATTAATGAAATAGACCAAAATATTATGAAAGTAGAATGAGAATCATGGTCTGCTGTAGTAAAGCTTAGAGATTACTAAGCATACTAATATAACCTGAGAAAACAGACACTAAGACTAATTTTTTCTTATTTTGAATAGAAATGCATAGTTCAATACAAAATTAAAGTACCAAACATTAGTACAAAAAGTCCCCAAAGAGGACCACCCCTGGGACTCTCGGGCCCGACCAGCGATTGACATTCTGACCTTAAATAAAAAATTTCATTATCTGGTCGGGGATCCTCCCAGTATCATGGAAGGATTGGTGCTAACTAACTAACTAACAAAAGGTGATAATCAAGCTGAAATAAAATTCTAATATAACCACTGTATATAAAAATTAGCAACAAACTAATATTTTAATTAAAAAGATGGTAAATGAATGGATAAATAAAACTAAATATCAATAATTGATTATATAAGAATAAAAGGGAAGAGATTAATGAAATAGGCCAAAATATTATGAAAGTAGAATGAGAATAATAAGAATCATGCTATTATATCCTGAGGCAACAGAAAATACTCATTCAAGATAGGTACAGACACTCTCAAGCATATTTTTAATTTTTTAGAAATGGAAACTGAAATCAACACAAAATTAAAGTACCTACAAAATTTGAATAAAAAAGTGATCATCAAACTGACCAAAATATAAAAATCTATCAAAATATTGTATTACTTTCTCAAAATTATAATGTACTGATGGAACACACACATAAAATATTTATGGTTTCCTGAAAATAACATTCCAATCCACAAATCTAACAAAGAGGTGAACCCCATCTTTTATACCCACATTGAAATTTTATGTTTCAAATTAAAAAAATTCCCAAACTTTCCACTGATTAAATATAAAGCTTCACAGAACTATGAACCAGCAAAGACTAAGATCTAGTCAAGGATTTTACAGCAAATAACAGCAAAGACAGATCCATTCAAAGCTAGTTCAAAAAAGAGGAGAAAGGATGAAAGAGGTGAAGAACAGATAAAGGAAGAGAAGATACTGATAAAAAATTACAGTATTTTACAGCAAATAAAACACACATTTTCTTGAAAATTGGCCTTAAAAACTAGCCTACATATTTTTTTGCCAGCAAAAACCAAGTTAAAAAAAAGAGGAGAAAGTATGAAAGAGGTGAAGAAAGATAAAGGAAGTGAGGGCATGGATAAAAAATTACAGTATTTTACAGCAAATAACACATTTTTCCTTGAAAATTGGCCTTAAAAACTATCCAGCATGTAATATTTTTTACAAAAATTGTTTTCAAAATTTTCAAGTGAGTATCCCTTGATTTTTTAGCTGCTCTTCTAAAGCTCATGCAAGAACCAAGACTGAATATACATATAACAAAATAAACTAGAAATAATTGCATTTATGATTGTACTTTTTGGCATAAAAATTAGCCATGATCCTCTGTGATTAAATTTCTTTTCAAGCCCCCCCTCTAAAAATTCAATAAACATTTAATTTTTCACATTTATACATTGGTTCATATTTTCAAGAATTATAAATATCTTCAAATACAAAATGATTTTTTTTCTCTATTTAAAGAGAGAACCAACAAGCGAATCTAGCAAAAAGTTTATATGTGGAAATCTGTAAAGAAAGTGAAGAGGCAAAGATGTATTGAATATAGCTGTAGACCTTATTGCAAGCATTGATTGAACTTTTATTTAATGATTATTATTAATAAAGTTTATGCAATTAGGTTTGCAAATTTTTTTTCGCTTTCAAATTTAGAAAAATCTTTTGGGGTCTGACTACGAGTGAGTAAAAATTTGTGAAATACACATCACTTTGATTTCAGGAACAAAAAGACGGAAAAGCTATGATAAGAACTTTAGATAACATGAATATTTAACCCTTAAAATGCTGCATGGACCAAAAGGTCCCAAGCGTACAAATGTCACTCAGACCAAGTAGTCCTCTTAAGGTTTTAGGCCTATAGAAAATTCCAATGAATTCCAAACGGTAGTTTTTCTTGAGGCAAATGTATTTTCTCTCATGACATACTTCTCATTTAGTTTTATTTATATTGTCTTTTTTAAATCATTTACTCATGAATCTTTCGATGAGGATGTTTGATCTTTTTAACCTTTTTTTCCTCTGGCACTGACAGGGTCCTCTATTTTCTTAGTGTGGTGCTTTAAGGGTTAACAAACATGGCTCATAAAATATGAGTGTCAGAAACCTTTTAGAAATCAAGATAAACTATATCTAAAGCTTTAAATTGGTCAAATGTTTTGATCAATTCCTGAAAAAATAAAGCAGTGAATAAGTTAAGCATTAATATCTGCATTGAAAGCCATATTGTCCTTTATTTAAGTTAGCTCTAAATAACCGAAGAGGGATAGGCCCCAAATTTCCAGGGTCAATCTTTATACCCTTTTTGAAAATTGGTCTCCCATTTTCCTCTTTCAAAGCATTTTTAACAGTTTGTTTCCTAATTCTGTAAGGTAGATCAGATAGATTTTCCCTTTCTTGGAATATTATTTATCTTCTTTATTTATGAACTCATCAAATTATATTGGAGACTTTATATTTAAAAAAACTGCAAAAGAAAACTTTTTCACTCATGTAATAAAAAATGAATCCTGAAATAGATAGCAAATTAAGTTCTAAGATCACTTCTCTACAATGACCTATTAAATCATAAAAACTTACCTGAAAAGTCGATAAAACAATTTCATTTTCAGTGGCATTCACAGTTCCTACATTTTCAATGATTTCATTGAACTCAGCAATCAGCTTAGCATCATAAATTCCTCTTTCTTCCCAAATATTAAAAATCCTGCGTATTTTCTTTCGTATCTTCTCATCTCTATTATAAAACAAAAAGAAATTTGTTAGTAATATCACGAAGTAATGCGTGAGAAATGAAATGAATGCCCAAATAATGCAAAATAAAGAGCTTTGGCTTCCCCCATGTAGTTTTTTAGTTCATTGCATTATAAAAATAACTAGAAAATTTCTTTTTCTTTTTTTTACCCAATTTACAGTCTCCTCATCTAAACATATCCTTAAAAAGAAAAGGATTTTAGTATAAAGCATGCAAAAATTTGTATGGTTATGATATTGTAAATTCATTCCTATTTGCAGTAAAACAAATTGGGAAAATCAAACCAATTTCTAGGAATATTGGCATCTTCTTTGTAGAGTTGGTATTTAATTCAAATCTCCTTTTGGTAAGAATAGCTTCGGCTATATAAAAATGTAGCCTAGAGGTAATTGTGAAACCTGTCATGAGTGGTTCCTAGTGGTAATTTCAAGGTAAATGCTACAGCTTATATAAGATGCTCTAAATGGTATTCTTGCATTTAAGGTCCAGGTAAATTTCACCAAAGAGAATAACAGACATATTGGACTTTAAGAGATCATTTTCTTTTTCCTTCATGTATTTACAATAATGACTTTTGTTGCTATTTTAAAATAATTCTCTTTTTTTTTTACCTAAATATTTAGTGCAAAATCAATGAGGCCATATCATGCAGAAAGTATGCAATAAGAGATCTGTAAAGAAAGCCCTGAAGCTAAACAAAGTGAAAATGTGGAGGGGCCTAGAGGAAACATAGCCTGTTTACACCACATATAATAGAAGCATCCTTCTCAGTCTGTTGATTTATTTTTCAGATTTTTCTACAGTTTGTTTGTTTTTTTGTTTTTTCACCACAATCAGCGAAAGCTAAGTTGCTCTTCTTTTTTTCTTATTACTACTTAAGTTCTTTCTTTGTTTGAATAAGTGATGGAGTTCGGAGATGAAAGTGAGCATGAGTGTGGAAATGTATGCATTGGTTGTGGTGTATTAGGTGAGGGGTATACATGTGTTGTATGTGGGCTGCGTGAAAGCATTGTAGATTTAGAGGGGATGAGAAGGCAGGATTTAGACAAAATATGTAGGCTGGAGGGGTTAGTTGCTGAGCTCAGGAGGGAACTTAGTGTTAGGCCTAGAGCTGGGAATAGGTTAGGTGGTGAGGTAGGCCAGTTAGATGTTTCAGGTGAAGGTAGAGGGCCGGTGGAGGAGGTAGGATATGATAGTTCTAGGGATAGTGAAGTTAGCCCCCTTAGATTAGTTAGAAATAGGTCGAGTGAGGATGGGGGACAGTGGAGAGTAGTTAGGAAACGGGAAGCTAGGGGGGCTTCTCCTGTTCTTTGTGAGAATAGGGTTGCCTCAGTTGAGGTTGTTAGCCAGGGGGAGAATAGGTGTGTGAGTCAGAGGGACACAGAACCTATTAGCTTGACTAATAGATTCAGTGCCCTAAGAGAGGAAGTAAATGAAAGTGATATGACTGATGGGGGTGGGGGTGGAGGTAGAGTGACTAGTAGTTTGAATGAGAATAGGAGTGGGGATGGAGTTAGGTCTGCGGGGGTTAGGAATAGGAGTCTGACTAAAGTGCTTATGATGGGTGATTTGCGAGTTAGATATTTAGATAGGAAGTTGAATGCAAGTAGATTGAATGGTTTGCCGGGTGCTGGAGTGAGAGATCTGTCTGATAGGTATGAGGAGCTGGTGTCTTGCTGTGCAAGGGATGCGGTTGTGATTACACATGTAGGAGTGAATGATGTGAAGAAAGTGGGTGCATGTGAGTTACGTGAGAGGTACAAGAGGTTGATTGAAAAGGTGAAAAAAAGTAGAATGAAAGGTGTTGTGACAGGTGTGCTTCCAAGAATGGATGTTGGGGTAGAATGGATGTCTCGTGCGATTGGGCTGAATGATTATGTGAGGAGGATGTGTGAGATGGAAGGTGTCATGTTTGTGGATGTGTGGGATAGGTTTGTTGGAATGAAAGAAATGTATGCGATGGATGGACGGACTGCATTTGAGTAGGAGGGGGGGTAGATGTGTTGTGGGAGGAGTATGATCGTGTTATTAGGTCTTTGCGGGCGGGAAATAGATACTAATAATGGTCAGGGAATTATGAGAGGACATTATAGTACTGAAAGTAGAATGCACTTGGCAGATAACAGAGATAGGTTCCAAGGCGATAGAGATGAGGTCATTCAGGTTTCAAGAGGTGCTTCAGGGATAGGGGGGTTAAATTGTTTCTATACAAAGGCTTGTAGTCTTAGAAACAAGAAGGATGAGCTATTTAGTTATATTAGCAATGAGGATATAGATATATTATGTGTTACTGAATCATGGGTAATGAAATAGAATTTAATGACACTATAAGTGAATTTGATTTACAGGGCTATAATATGTACATTAATCAAAGGACAGGTAGTATTGGTGGAGGAATAATTATCTATATAAAAAACAACATTGTTTCAAGTTTAAATACTTCAATAAAGCAGGATGGAGTTGAGTCACTTTGGATAGATATTAGGTTCAGTAAAAATAGAATGGTGTGCATTTGGGAGCTTTTTACAGGCCACCTGGGCAGACTGATGATATGGATGAACTAATGATAAGGGAAATAAGTAAGGGATGTGAAACAGATGCAGTTATTATTGGGGAATTCAACTTAAACTCTGTGGACTGGGAAAATATCATAGGTAGGGATAGAACAAGTGGAAGGTTCATAGAATGCTTTGAGGATAATTTTTTGAATCAATTTGTTAATGAGCCAACAAGGGATGAAAATATATTAGATTTAGTACTTTCTAACAGTGATTATTTAGTTCAAGAATTGACTGTTGGGGAAGCATTGGGAAATAGTGACCATCAGATAGTTCGTTTTAACTTGGGAATTGAGAAGGGTAAAATAACCGAGAATGCTGTAAAAGTTCCAAATTTTCATAAGGAAGATTATGTAAAACTTCGAAGCTTGCTAAATTTTGTAGACTGGGATGTAGAATTCAGAGGTAAAAATGCTTATGGAATGTGGGATACTTTCAAGCATATAATAAATGTAGTCCAAGAACAATGTATCCCAATGAGGGCCATTAGGAATAAAAGTAAGAAATCATTATGGTGGAATCAGGAGATAGCTAGAAAAATTTCAGAGAAGAAAAGGGCATATAAAAAATTACAGGTAGGAAATAATATTCAAAATTTAAGTGATTATAGAATGGCTAGGAATGAGTTAAATAAGATTATAAAGAAGAACAAAAGGGTGTCAGAAATTAAATTAGCTCATGATAGCAACAAAGATCCTAGAAAGTTCTTTAGTTACTATAAAATTAATAATAAGTCTGGCAGAGTTAAAATAGGGCCTATCAAATATGAAGGGGTTGTGAGAGAAACTGATGAGGTAATAGTTGAGGTATAAATGGTCATTTTGCATCAGTATTTACAAAGGAGAAGCTAAATAGTCTTATGTATAGTACTCATGGGTCAGGGAAAGAGGTGTTTACTACAATTAGTGTGGATTGGAGGACGATAAAAGAACTGTGTTTACGACCATTAGTGTGGATTGGAGGACGATAAAAGAACTAATAGGTGAGTTAGATACTACCAAGGCCTCCTGCCCTGATAATATTCATTCTAGGATACTTAAAGAAGGGGTAGAAAGTATCTCAATAGCTCTGGAAAAGTTGTATACTAGGTCACTGGAATATGGAGAAATACCCGATGATTGGAAGAGAGCGAATGTAGTCCCCATTTTCAAGAAGGGTAGTAAAGAGGATCCAAATAACTTTAGACCGGTTAGCCTAACTCCTGTAGTCTGTAAAATTCTTGAGAAAATAGTTAAAAAAGGGATTTGCCAACATCTAGAGAGGGAGGGTTTAATCAGCGATGCTCAGCATGGGTTTAGATCAGGTAGATCATGTTTGACTAATTTACTAGACTTTCTGGAGTTTGTAACTGATCAAGTAGATAAGGAAGAGAATGTAGATATAATTTACTTAGATTTTAGTAAAGCATTTGATAAGGTACCACATAGGAGACTAGTTCATAAATTAAAAATGATTGGGATATGTGGGGGTGTTTCAAATTGGATAGCTGAGTGGCTGAAAGACAGGAAGCAAAGTGTAGTGCTAAATGGTGTAAAGTCAGAGTGGAGGGATGTTATGAGTGGGGTTTCTCAGGGATCAGTTCTCAGTCCATTATTATTTGTCATCTATATAAACGATCTTGGGGAGGCAGTTAATAATAAAGTGTCAATTTTTGCGGATGATACCAAATTATCAGCTGTAGTTAAAGATATTGATGATAATTTTAAAGTGCAGGGGGATTTAAATAAATTGTTATCCTGGGCACATAAATGGCAAATAACTTTCAACTTTGATAAGTGCAAAGTTATTAACATGGGAAAAGATAATAGAGAATTTAACTATGAAATGGATGGGCATTGGCTGAGCTCAGTAGAGGATGAGAAAGATCTAGAAGTAGTAATAGATAGGTCATTAAGGTTTTCTAAGCAGTGTATTGAAGCAAGAAATAGGGCAAATAGAGTGCCGGGTTTCATTAAGAGAAATGTCAGTTACAAAAGTAAGGAGGTTTTTCTTAAACTCTATAACTCTTATGTTAGCCCACATCTAGAGTACTGTATACAGGCATGGTCCCCACATTTTAGACACGATATTAACCTTCTTGAGTCAGTGCAATGGAGGGCAACAAAGATTATTCCTTTCCTGAGGCACCTTGAATATATAGATAGACTGAGGGTATTAAATATGTTCTCGTTCGAAAGGAGGTGTGTGAGAGGGGATATGATTGAGCTCTTTAAAAAATTTTCTGGGATAGATAAATTGGATGTTAGCAAGTTTTTTGAGTTAGATGATGGAAATCGGACTAGAGGTCACCACTTGAAAATTAAAAAGCAAGGGTATAGGTTGGATTTAAGAAAATATTTTTTCACCAATAGAGTGGTAGACTTCTGGAACAAATTGCCGCAGAGGGTAGTAGGTAGTCCAAATTTAAATGTATTTAAGAGTAGGTTGGATGAGTTTATGGGGAGGGAAGGTTGTGATGGTTCCTAAGTTTTGTATATATTAATATTGTTTGTATATATCTATAGCTGCATGATTTAGTTCTTGACAAGCCTTGATTGGTGATACCCTTGTTTCTGGACGCAATCCTCTGGATGTAGTTTTCCTGGGAGTTTGGGTGCCTTAAAAAAACAGGCCGTTTGACTCGGATGACCTATGATGAGCCCTTGTGGCTTTTGTCATCCGTTATATTATATTGTGGGGGACTTTGATTTTGTCTTCCCCTGGTGATGGTGCTTTTTGTGGGTGGGTTTTGACGGATGCGGATAACCTTTGATAGGCCCTTGTGGCTTTTGTCATCCATGAAATTATGTTATGTTATGTTATGTTATGAGCGAAAAGTTTGAAGGACTGTATAGAGTTGTGAGAGTCTGGGAGAATGGTGTGATGTATGTTTTGAAGAATTTGAATGAGGTGTGACTGAGAGAGTGCAGGCTCATCAGAGTCAGTTGAGGAGGTGGAGAGAACCTCCTGACTATCTGGTGAGCCATCCGGTGTATGAACTGTGTAGAGAGAGAGAGATAAGGTGCATGATGATAAGATGGTGTGTGATAGAATGGAATCTGTCTGTGAAAGAGCTTGTCTTGGTCTCAGGAGTAGAAAGCATACAAAGAAGAGTGAAAGGAAGAATGCAAGTATGAATGAAAGTAAGTCTGAGCAGGGTGTTTCTGGTATGGGGGAGCTTGAGAGAGAGATTAAGTGTTTGCATAAGCAGGTGAGTAATTTGGCTGGTGTAAGTAGACGAGTGAGTGAGCTGCCTGTGCCTGATTTTTCTGGTTTTGGGAACAGTATGAATGATAGTGTGTTTGGGCAGAATGAACCTAGTGTGGCTGATTTTTCTTGTTTTACGAATGGTAAGGGTAGGGGTGAGTTCGATGTGGGGAATGAGGAGATGACTGACTTTTCTGGATTCTGGTGGGAACCAGTTGAAAGGGTTTCTGGTGTAGCTGATGAGAGTAGAGGTGATGTGAGTGATTTGTGTTTTGCAAGCATGTACCTTGGGTTGGATGAGAGCTGTGAGTGAGGAGCTGATGAATGAAGAGTGGAGGTTCTGAACGGAAGAGTATGAATGAGTTCTGTCGAGAGATGGGAGAGCTAGTAATGACAGCTAAGAGTATGGTGGATGACATGATCGATAGTGATGAGGAGACTGACAGGACGACTGACAAACAACCCCTACAGATTGCTACATGTAGCCAGGGACCAGTAGATGAGTGTGAATGGGTGCAGAAGGGTGTGAATGAGTATAAAAGGTAACGTGAGTAAGGATTGAAAGTGACTGTGGTCGAATGGCCTAAGGAAGGAGGGATGTGGTGGAGCGAATGTGAGTGTGTGTGTATGAAGGGCCATTCTCTCACCCCTTTTCCAAATACCCTCTCCCTCCCTCTATAAGAATGTGTGTGTGAAGAAATCAAAATTCCACATGCAACACGAGACTCTATCACAAAAGCTCTCTCCAACAGCGCTTTACAAACGGGGAAAACTCTGAAAAAAGCATTAAGACCGAAAAGCTTAATAAACTGTGCAATGAACGTATAGCACTGCCAGAAGCAACAACATCATTCATCAATCTTTCCCACCATACGCTCACCACTAGTGAAATAGAAGCCCTTAACCTCAGCCAAATTCGATCCAATTTCAAAAAAAGTTTTACCAGAATCCCTGTTCCAATCCATGTTGAAGCTACAATATCAAGCCATCATTGAAATTAACTCCAACCTGAAAGACCAACTACATGCAGAAGCCACCAAACGAAGATGCTTTACGGGCAGCAAACTTATAACACCAAAGATACATAAGGCCATCAGCTCTCTAAAAAACAAAAAAGAAATAGTCTTAAGAAAAGCTGAAAAATCCAACATATACGTCATTCTAAACAAAGAAGAATATAACAACAAATTGAATACCATCCTAAGTCACCCCACTAAATTTAAATGCATGAAAAAAGATCCAACAAAAGACTTAAAAAAGAAAATAAATGGAAAAACAACTAAAGCTAATTCACTCATCAGGGGACTTCACTTCCAAAAGATCATCGGTGATTACACACCAGGATATCTGTATGGCAATGTAAAAATTCATAAGCCACACAACCCATTGAGGCCTATCATCTCTCAAGTCACGACTCCTACGTAGTTTAGCCCAAACCCTAAATGCATTAATAAAACCGTACATCCCTTCGAAATAGCATAAAGTCTATTGAGGAATTCATTGATATACTCCACTCTACAAGACAGGCAGGACTAATATCATCCCCTGACATAGAAAGCCTGTTTACGAATGTGCCCACCACTTAGACCATCGACATCATTATAAACAATGTGTACCACCATCCTACAATGTCTCCTCCAAATCTTGACCAAAATATCTTAAGGAGCATGTTACATTCATGCATATCAGAGGCACCATTCAGGACACTGGACGGTAACCTATACATGCAAGTGGATGGAGTTGCTATGGGGTCACCCATAGGGCCAACTTTTGCCAACTATTGCATGGGTGAACTTGAAGATAGATTATTGGACACCATGGCAAAAAAGCCACACACATATTGCCAATACATAGATGACATCTACATCAATGTCCAAAAGTCCAAAATGAAGAACATCTGATAAACATCAATAAGCAATTTGAGGAGAACTCTGTGTTAAAATTCACTTATGAATTGAACACAGGCAATAAACTCCCTTTCTTGGACATTGAGGTTTAAAACATCAATGGCAGCTACATCACTAAAGTACATAGAAAAAGTATGGACATGGAAAGATGCCTCAATGCGGAGAGTGAATGCCCCAAAAGGTATAAAATAAGTGTAATTGGCTCATACATCTGCCAAGCTTATAAATGCTGCTCTACGTGAGAACTTTTCCACCAAGAAATAGCACGTGTAAAACAAAGACTCATGAATAATGGTTTCTCAAACAACATGATTGACAAACAACAAAATCTTTTTTTAAATAATCATTGCAAATATAAGGATAAAACTGAAAGTAATCAGGGAGAAGTCAACAATATCAAAGTTTATTACAGAAACTAGATGTCCACGGCCTATAAAATAGATGAAAAACACATCAAGGAGATTATTAACCGTAACATCAAGGTTAAAAATCAAACAGATATAATCCAACTCATCATTTATTATAAAACAACAAAAGCAAGCAATCTCCTTATGAAAAACAACATCTGCCTAAACTCCTCGAATCTCAAGTCAACCAACATAGTTTATGAGTTTATCTGCCCCGATAAAGACTGTAAGCTTTATAGTAACTAAATATATTGGCATGACAACCACTACACTTTCGAGATGTTTAACTATGCACCTACAAAGCGGAGGGCCTAAAAACCATATGGAGTGTGTCCCTAATAGTAACCTAACGAGAGATATGCACATTGATAACACCATTATTAAAAGAAAAAAGGTCAACAAAGCGAGGCTGAACATCTTAGAAGCCATATTAATAGATGAAGATAAGCCAGCCATCAACAGTCAAGCGACAAGATGGAATCGCACATTAAAATTATTTTAAAATTCCACTCACCGGAGTGGACCATTTCCTATAATGTTACGTTCAACCTAGGTGGAATAAATACCCCTTAAAAATTGTTTTCTTTCACTCTGTCAGATCCTCACTCCACTCATTCCTTTGATAAAGGAGGCAAGAACGTATCAAAGCGCTCGGAAGATGATCGAATAAGATCGAAAGCTTAGCAATTTAGCTTGGTTTTTACCAAACACATTGATTTAAAAAAAAAGAGATGAATACTGGACAAGTGATCCACCATCTACAAGATAGAATAAAATAGATAGAAGAGAAAGTTGCCAAAGAATATATATATATAAGAACAAGCAACTACAGGTTCTGCGGGTGATCATACAACCACCACAGGGCTACGCCATTTTTATTTTCTGCCTTTGAAATAAATTTGAAGACAGAAAGAAAGATGCAGAAACCTTGTATAGCTGACTATAAATACATATAGTACAAGAGAAAGAAGAATTGGACGTGAATGAGCAAATATCATCTTGGTAACATAACATAACATAATTTCACGGATGACAAAAGCCACAAAAGCTTATCAAAGGTCATCTGCATTCGTCAAAACCCACCCACAAAAACAAAGTGAACGGCCTCTTTTTTAAGGCACCCAAACTCCCAGGAAAACTACATCCAGAGGATTGCGTCCAGAAACAAGGGTATCACCTATCAAGGCTTGTCAAGAACTAAATCATGCAGCTATAGATATATACAAACAATATTAATATATACAAAACTTAGGAACCATCACAACCTTCCCTCCCCATACGCTCATCCAACCTACTCTTAAATACATTTAAATTTAGACTACCTACTACCCTCCGTGGCAATTTGTTCCAGAAGTCTACCACTCTATTGGTGAAAAAATATTTTCTTAAATCCAACCTACACCCTTGCTTTTTAATTTTCAAGTGGTGAACTCTAGTCCGATTTCCATCATCTAACTCAAAAAACTTGATAACATCCAATTTATCTATCTCAGAAAAAATTTTAAAGAGCTCAATCATATCCCCTCTCACACACCTCCTTTCGAACGAGAACATATTTAATACCCTCAGTCTATCTATATATTCAAGGTGCCTCAGGATCTTTGTTGCCCTCCATTGCACTGACTCAAGAAGGTTAATATCGTGTCTAAAATGTGGGGACCAGGCCTGTATACAGTACTCTAGATATGGCCTAACATAAGAGTTATAGAGTTTAAGAATAACCTCCTTACTTTTGTAACTGACATTTCTCTTACTGAAACCCAGCACTCTATTTGCCCTATTTCTTGCTTCAATACACTGCTTAGAAAACCTTAATGACTTATCTATCACTACTCCTAGATCTTTCTCATCCTCTACTGTGCTCAGCCAATGCCCATACATTTCATAGTTAAATTCTCTATTATCTTTTACCATGTTAATAACTTTGCACTTATCAAAGTTGAAAGTCATTTGCCACTTATGTGCCCAGGATAACAATTTATTTAAATCCTCCTGCACTTTAAAATTATCATCAATATCTTTAACTACAGCTGCTAATTTGGTATCATCCGCAAAAATTGACACTTTATTATTAACTGCCTCCCCAAGATTGTTTATATAGATGACAAATAATAATGGACCGAGAACTGATGCCTGAGAAACCCCACTCATAACATCCCTCCACTCTGACTTTACACCATTTAGCACTACCCTTTGCTTCCTGTCTTTCAGCCACTCAGCTATCCAATTTGAAACACCCGCACATATCCAAATCATTTTTAATTTATGAACTAGTCTCCTATGTGGTACCTTATCAAATGCTTTACTAAAATCTAAGTAAATTATATCTACATTCTCTTCCTTATCTACTTGATCTGTTACAAACTCTAGAAAGTCTAGTAAATTAGTCAAACATGATCTACCTGATCTAAACCCATGCTGAGCATCGCTGATTAAACCCTCCCTCTCTAGATGTTGGCAAATCCCTTTTCTAACTATTTTCTCAAGAATTTCACAGACCACAGGAGTTAGGCTAACTGGTTCTAAAGTTATTTGGATCCTCTTTACTACCCTTTTTGAAAATGGGGGCTACATTCGCTCTCTTTTAATCATCGGGTATTTCTCCATATTCCAGTGACCTAGTATACAACTTCTCCAGAGTTATTGAGATACTTTCTACCCCTTCTTTAAGTATTCTAGAATGAATATTATCAGGGCTGGAGGCCTTGGAAGTATCTAACTCACCTCTTAGTCCTTTTATCGTCCTCCAATCCACACTAATAGTAGTAAACACCTCTTTCCCTGACCCATGAGTACTATACATAAGACTATTTAGTTTCTCCTTTGTAAATACTGATGCAAAATGACCATTTAGTACCTCAACTATTTCCTCATCAGTTTCTCTCACAACCCCTTCATATTTGGATAAGCCCTATTTTAACTCTGCCAGACTTATTATTAATTTTATAGTAACTAAAGAACTTTCTAGGATCTTTGTTGCTATCCTGAGCTAATTTAATTTCTGATACCCTTTTGTTCTTCTTTATAATCTTATTTAACTCATTCCTAGCCATTCTATAATCACTTAAATTTTGAATATTATTTTCTACCTGTAATTTTTTATATGCCCTTTTCTTCTCTGAAAATATTCTAGCTATCTCCTGATTCCACCATAATGGTTTCCTACTTTTGTTCCTAATGGCCTTCATTGGGATACATTGTTCTTGGACTACATTTATTATATGCTTGAAAGTATCCCACATCCCATAAGCATTTTTACCTCTGAATTCTACATCCCAGTCTACAAAATTTAGCAAGCTTCGAAGTTTTACATAATCTCCCTTATGAAAATTTGGAACTTTTACAGCATTCTCGGTTATTTTACCCTTCTCAATTCCCAAGTTAAAACGAACTATCTGATGGTCACTATTTCCCAATGCTTCCCCAACAGTCAATTCTTGAACTAAATGATCAATGTTAGAAAGTACTAAATCTAATATATTGTCCCCCCTCATTGGCTCATTAACAAATTGATTCAAAAAATTATCCTCAAAGCATTCTATGAACCTGCCACTTGTTCTATCCCTACCTATGATATTTTCCCAGTCCACAGAGTTTAAGTTGAAGTCCCCAATAATAACTGCATCTGTTTCACATCCCTTACTTATTTCCCTTATCATTAGTTCATCCATATCATCAGTCTGCCCAGGTGGCCTGTAAAAAGCTCCCAAATGCACACCATTCTATTTTTACTGAACCTAATATCTATCCAAAGTGACTCAACTCCATCCTGCTTTATTGAAGTATTTAAACTTGAAACAATGTTGTTTTTTATATAGATAATTATTCCTCCACCAATCCTACCTGTCCTTTGACTAATGTACATATTATAGCCCTGTAAATCAAATTCACTTATAGTGTCACTAAATTCTATTTCATTAACCCATGATTCAGTAACAAATAATATATCTATATCCTCATTGCTAATATAACTAAATAGCTCATCCTTCTTGTTTCTAAGACTATGAGCATTTGTATAGAAACAATTTAACCCCCCTATCCCTGAAGCACCTCTTGAAACCTGAATGACCTCCCCTCTATCACCTTGGAACCTATTTCTGTTATTTGCCAAGTGCATTCTACTTTCAGTACTATAATGTCCTCTCAAAATTCCCTGACCACTATTAGTATCTAGTTTCCTGCCCGCAAAGACCTAATAACAGGATCATACTCCTCCCACAACACTTCTATCCCCCTCCTACTCAAATGCAGTCCATCCATCAATCGCATAAATTTCTTTCATTCCAACAAACCTTTCCCACACATCCACAAACATGACACCTTCTATCTCACACATCCTCCTCACATAATCATTCAGCCCAATTGCACGAGATATCCATTCTACCCCAACATCCATTCTTGGAAGCACACCTGTCACAACACCTTTCATTCTACTTTCTTTCACCTTTTCAATCAACCTCTTGTACCTCTCACGTAACTCACATGCACCCACTTTCTTCACATCATTCACTCCTACATGTGTAATCACAACCGCATCCCTTGCACAGCAAGACACCAGCTCCTCATACCTATCAGACAGATCTCTCACTCCAGCACCCGGCAAACCATTCAATCTACTTGCATTCAACTTCCTATCTAAATATCTAACTCGCAAATCACCCATCATAAGCACTTTAGTCAGACTCCTATTCCTAACCCCCGCAGACCTAACACCATCCCCACTCCTATTCTCATTCAAACTACTAGTCACTCTACCTCCACCCCCACCCCCATCAGTCATATCACTTTCATTTACTTCCTCTCTTAGGGCACTGAATCTATTAGTCAAGCTAATAGGTTCTGTGTCCCTCTGACTCACACACCTATTCTCCCCCTGGCTAACAACCTCAACTGAGGCAACCCTATTCTCACAAAGAACAGGAGAAGCCTCCCTAGCTTCCCGTTTCCTAACCACTCTCCACTGTCCCCCATCCTCACTCGGCCTATTTCTAACTAATCTAAGGGGGCTAACTTCACTATCCCTAGAACTATCATATCCTACCTACATTGTGCCGCCCTCTGCTCCCTTTGATTCTGGATTCTTCTAATGTCCATCATTCTTGCCTTTAAAAAACTCTGGTTTCTTGACTCATTTGCTCAATCACGTCCAATTCTTCTTTCTCTTGTATATATATATATATATATATATGATGAAAATTAATGCAATATCGCAAGAAAAGATGAGGAATTAAACCACATTCTCGGAAGACAATTTAATTCAGAACAGTTTTGGTGTATCTCACACCCTTTTTCAACTGACACTGGGTAGAAAATTTAAGAGAAGTGCATATAAGCATAACACAAGATCCCCTCTTTTTTCTCCCAATCCCCTACTTGTGGCTAATCTGGGGGGGGGGTTAGGCCTAAACATATTGAAGGGCTGACATTTAACTCTTTTGTTTATATGCTTTCTTATTACAGGATTAAAAGAAAATTGACCCTCAGATAGATTTAAATTAGGAACTGACGATATCAAGCTCGATTCTACGATTCTTCTCTTAACATAGTTAGCCAATTTAAATACCATTATACTTCCATTGAAATTGATCGTATGATTCTTGTCTCTAACATGGCAAAATATTCCATCGCTTTCGTTGCCCACTCTAATATCTCTTTTGTGTTTGTACAATCTCTTGTCTAGATTTCTCCCCGTTTTCCCTATATAAACTTTATGGCAATCGTTGCATGGTATTGCATATACTCCTATGTTATGATGTTCTTTGGGTTTCCTGGCCATCATCAATTGGTTTAAGGAATTATTATATTTAAAGGCTAGATTAATACCCGCTTTTCCAAATATGTCCTTTAAACTATTTAATACAATTATTAAATGGCAATGTTATACATTTATTGAAGTCGTAGTCCCTTTGCAGAGAGTTTCTTTGATAAAAGTCAGTTTTATATAATTTCTGCTAAATCAAAAAGCCACTATAATTTTACTAAAATTTCAACAAGATAATCCTTCAATTTGGAAAGAGTGGCGGAGATTGTAGGAAGTGAATAACTTCATTGAATTTATCAAACATAATAGTATTTTGTTGGAGGAGGGCATTTATATAGCCTCAATACGCGACCAGATCGCAATATAATATTGTATGAGCTCAGAGGCCAGGCTTTTCAAAAAGACCTAGGCAACAATTGTGAATACTCGATTGGCAGCCAACAGGACTTCCCCGGGGGTAGCACGTGAGGCTTTTTCTTTTGTTGTTTGCATCCAGTGTGTTAATTAGGCCTCTTTTGTATCATTATTTGTGTGTATATAATATATTGTTTGGTGATAGGATGGTCTGGGGTTTTTTTGTTTTTTTTACATATATCTATACTCAGATCAAAAATATAATTACCCAATATTATTGTAAATATTATTGTAATTCTTTGTGAAGACAGGACTGTATAAACAATCATTTCATTCTTGTCCAGATTTTCACATTGAATTTAGTATAGGAAGCAGGTTAGATAATTGGGAGCTAGAATATAGATCTTCAGCTGGCTAGAAAGTCAGTAATTTTCTCTTTTAAATAATGAACAGAATGGAAATCAACACCCTGATTAACTGACCTAAACTCATTGAGTGAGATAGAGAAATCAGTCATTTTCTCTTTTAAATAAGGACCAGAAAGGAAATCAACAGCCTCATCAATTGACCTAAACTCATTGAGTGAGATAGAGGAATCAATCATTTTTTATTTTAAATATGGACCAGAAAGGAAATCAATAGCTTCGTAAACTGACCTAAAGTCATTGAGTGAGATAGAGAAGCCAGTCATTTTCTCTTTCAAATAATAACCAGAAAAAAATGAATAGCGTCATCAACTGAACTAAACTCATTGAGCTGGATAGAGAAGTCAGTCATTTTCTCTTTTAAATAATGACCAAAAGGCAAATCAACAGGCTCATCAACTGACCTAGACTCATTGAGAGAGATAAAGAAATCACTCAGTATCTCTTTTAAATAAGGACCGGAAAGGAAATTAACAGCTTCATCAACTAACATAAACTCATTGTATGAGATAGAAGTCAGTCATTTTGTCTATTTAATAAGAATCAGAAAGGAAATTAACTGAACTAAATTTATTGAGTGAGATAGAGAAATGAATCATTTTCTCTTTAAAAATGACCAGAAAGGAAATGAGCAGCTTCATTAACTTAGCTAAATTAATTGAGTGAGATAGAGAAGTCAGTTATTTTCTCTTATAAATAAGGACCAGAAGGGAAATCAACAACCTCATCAACTGACCTAAACTCATTGAGTGAGATAGAGAAGTCAGTCATTTTCTCTTTTAAAATAAGGACCAGAAAGGAAATCAACACCCTCATCAACTGACATAAACTCATTGTGTGAGATAGAGAATTCAGTCATTTTCCCTTTTTAATAAGAACCAGAGGAAATTAACTGAACTAAATTTATTGAGTGAGATAGAGAAGTCAGTGATTTTCTCTTTTTCATAAGAACCAAAGAGGAAATTAACTGAACTAAATTTATTGAGCGAGATAGAGAATCAGTCATTTTCTTTTTTTAAATGGAGACCAAAAAGGAAATCAACGGCCTCATTAACTAACCTAACCTCATTAATTGAGAGAGAGAAGTCAATCATTTTCTTTTTTTAAATAGGGACCAGAAAGGAAATCAACGGCCTCATTAACTGACCTATGTCATTAATTGAGAGAGAGGTCACTCATTTTCTCTTTCAAATAATAACCAGAAAAAAATGAACAGCCTCATGAAGTGACCTAAAGTCATTGAGTGAGATAGAAAAGTCAGTCATTTTCTCTTTTAAATAATGACAGAAAGGAAATCAAATCCCTCATCAATGACCTAATCTGATTAAATGATATAAAGAAGCCAGTCATTTTTATTTTAAATAAGAACCAGAAAGTAAATCAACTGACTTAAACTCATTAAGTGAGATGGAGAAGTCGGAAATTTCTTCTTTCAAATAATAACAAGTAATGAAATCAAATCAAAAGCTTCATCAAATGACCTGAACTCATTTGTCAGACAGAGAAGTCAGTCATTTAGTCTATGAAAATAATGACCATAAAGGAAATCAATAGCCTTATCAACTGACCTAATCTCACTAAGTGAGATAGAGAAGTCAGTCATTTATTTTTTAAATAAGGACCAGAAAGAAAATCAATAGCATCATAAATTGACCTAAACTCATTGAGTGAGATAGAGAAATCAGTCATTTTCTCTTTTAAATAAGGACTATAAAAGAAATCAACCTCCTCATCAACTGACCGAAATTCATTGAGTGAGATAGAAAAATCAGTCATTTACATTATGAAAATAAAGACCAGGAAGGAAATCAACAGCCTCATCAGCTGACTTAATCTCAGTGAGTGAGATAGAGAAGTCATTCATTCTTTTTTTTTAAATAATAACAAGGAAAGAAATCAACAGCTTCATCAACTGACCTAAACTCATTTATTGAGATAAAGAAGTCATTCATTCTTTTTTTTTAAATAATAACAAGGAATGAAATCAACAGCTTCATCAACTGACCTAAACTCATTGAGTGAGATAGAAGTAAATCATTTTCTATTTTAAATAAGGACCAGAAAGGAAATCAATAGCCTCTTAAACTGACCTAAAGTCATTGAGTGAGATAGAGAAGTCATCCTTTTCTATTTTAAATAGGGACCAGAAAGAAAATCAATAGCCTCATCAACTGACCTAAACTCACTGAGTGAGATAGATAAATTAGTCATTTTCTCGTTTAAATAATGACCAGAAAAGAAATCAACAGCCTCATATTTTTTTAATATCTCATCTGGCCACTGCCTTCTAGGGCATAAGTCGCCGTACTCAACCTAGCCTAAATCTAGGCTATATTAAAAGCCAAAAAAAAAGGAAAAAAATACAAATAGAAAAAAAAATTGAAAAAATATTAAGGGAGCTCTGTCAATGGGAAAAGGCTTGCCCTCCCCTGAAGAAGAACGCAATCCATAGTCAAATATTAAATAATGGGGAGAAAACCTGCCTTCTCCGAAAAGTCCACAGGTAGGTGTGCATGAAACTGTCCCGAGTACAAGGGACAGGCGATAGAGACCCCCCCCCCATCTGGGTACTGAGACAGGTAACGTAAGCAAAGATCACCCAGACTGGGACATTCAACAAGAATGTGCGGTACAGTCTGGGGGATGACGCAGTCGTCACAATAGGGTGCAGGCAAGCAGTCCATCAAATGGAGATGTGTCACACGAGTGTGCCTGATTCAGTTGGGGTTTGGATGGGGGGGTTAGGAGGCTATCTGGCGACTGCCCACTTTGGCATGGGTCGCCGCAATCACACAGCCTAGCGCTAGGCTACTTTAAAATAAGAATATGAAAACAAAACAACGATAAAAAGAGAAGATGACAACAATTAGGATCACACTCCTCCCGGCGCAGGAGCGTGCGACCTACACAGAAAACAACAATAACAAAAAACAAAACGTAGTTAAATAAAAGGGAGAAGGCCGGCTTCCCCCAAGATGTCAACAAGTCCACCAGTCAATGTGCACGCACTCGCCCCGAGTACAAAGGACAGGCGGTAGCGACCCCGCTCATCCCGGTACCGGGACAGATAACGTTCGCGAAGATCGCAAAGTCTGGGACAATCAACAAGAATGTGCTGAACATTCTGGGGGACAATGCAATCTTCACAGTAGGGCGCTGGATACGGCTGCATCAAATGGCGGTGCGTCCCGTGAGTGTGCCCGAGTGTGTGCTTCGGCATAGCGAGAGACGCGGTTCAATGCCTGTTGGAGTCGACGCTCCAGAGTTGGCATCTGGGCCGCGCCAAAAGAGATCGAAAGGTCATACACGTAGAGCGTAGCGAGAACATCTTCCGGCAGCACAGAGGTGATGCCGTTGATGGTCAAGGGCAAAGAGTGAGACACTGAGGACACTTCCCTGCGGGACACCCTCTTCCTGCTCCATTGGGCCAGAGAGCGCTCCCCCCCCCCCGTATGCGGAATTGATCTCGCAAAAATTCAGATATAAACATTGGGAGCCGTCCCCTCGCCCTTATCGTGTGGAGATTCTCCATGATACCGTATCGCCATGCGGTATAATAGGCCTTCTCCAGATCGAAAAAGACCGTGGCGTAGTGCTGTCTACGAAGGAAGGCCTCGCAGACGGCATTTTCCAGTCGGAGCAGAGCATCCGACGTGGAGTGGAACTTGCCGAAGCCGCACTGTGCAGAAGACAGATGGACTCCGCTGTCCAGAAAAAAAGGCTAATCTAACATTTACCAATTTCTCCATCAACTTGCACACGCAAGAGGTTAGATATTGGGCGGAAATCGGCCAGAGTAGAGTGATCTCTCCCCGGTCTGCAAAAGGCGAGCACAGTAGCGATTCGCCAGCAATCCGGGCGGAGACCCTCCACCCAGATCCTGTTGAACAAATCTAACAGAAAGGCCATGCCTCGCTCACCTAGGTGTCGAAGCATGGCGTATGGACATCGTCCAAACCATGCGGGGGTGTCCGCGCACGAAGCAAGAGCGGAACGCAACTCACTCAGAGTAAACCTGTCATTGAAGGGTTCTCCGCCTCTGGAGGTAAAATGAATGAATAGTGCCAAACACAAATGCTGCAAAGCCCACAGCCAAATTCAAGGACGGGTAATTTGCATGAGTGTTCTCAATAAAAATATAGACATCTGGAGAATATACAAAAATATAGCTATGAAATTAAGATCAATAGAATGGAAGTAAAGGAATTTAAAACCATCAAGGGATGTAAAAGGATATAAAAAATAAATTATTGAGAACTCGACAAAGGATAAAAACATAGACAATAGATACAAGAACAGAGAATATAAAATCATGAAACAATATATTAAATTTTGGCTAAAAGATTAGATTTTTCTAAAAATTTAAAAATTCTATTCACACTAAAAGAGACACGAGTCTCAGACAAGATGTCCTGCAGAACCTGTTGGGGGGCCATCTGCCCAGTAATGAAAGGAAAACCCTCCTCCCAAGATTTCTCAAAAAGGGACACTGGGCAAAGATGTGAAAGATGGACAGCTGCAGCCCCGCACAGGATGCACAAAGGTGGGGACTGCCCATACATCAAGTGCCCATGAGTGAGGCGGCAATGGCTTATCCTCAGTCAGCACAAAATAACCTCCAGGCTACGTGGTCTCATGGTACATGGCCATGGGAGGACTGAAGGTTTTATGGAATGGAGTTTGGTGGGAGGAAGCTCATCCCACATCTTCTGCCATAAGCCAACTACATATTCGATAATGAGGGGATAGACATCACAAAGTGGGACTGGGGGTGATGGGGGTGTCACCAATGATGCTGCCTCCTTGGCCGCAGCATCTGCCCTTTCATTACCTGGGATGCCCTTGTGACTGGGCACCCAGCAAAAGGAAATCTTATGAATAGGAGAAAGATAAAAAAGCCACCACTCGATCTTGGAAAACAGCAGATGGCTAGAACCAAAAGCACTCAGTGCCTCCAGAGAACTATAGGAGTCAGAGAAAATCGTAAGACAACCAGATGGCATAGGAGCAATAACAAAGAGTGCAGCAAGAATGGCAACAAGTTTTGCTGTGAAAACAGAAGCTGCACTTGGTAGGCGAACCAATGCTGTTTGAGATGGGAAGACAGCAGCAGCTCTAACTCCGTCCGATGACTTGGACCCATCAGTGAACACAAAGGTGCTAGGCCAATGGTGGGAGGAGTGTTGATCATACATGGTTCTCAAGGCTACAGGCAAGAACTGATCCTTGGGCTTACCAGTACGCCCCTTGCATACCACTACAGGTGGTATGAGTCATGGGGGAATCTTTGGTATTGAAAACGGAATAACAGAAAACTTCCTTAGATGCCATGTGTGCTCGGCCATGCGCAGAGCAAAGGGGCGAGCCAGGGATGGAAATCTATCATATGAGGTCACTTCGCAAATTGAACGTGCACTCATATACTGGCGACCATAGTAATTTCTCAAGTCTAAAAAGATATTTGAGGTTAGACTTGAGCCTGTGAAAAGGAAGAGGAAGAGCCCCATCCTCTGCATAGACTCTCCACACAGGGGAGGAAATGAAGGTTTCAGAAGCCAGGCGCACACCCTGGTTACGCACAGTATTTAATTTTTCAAGGGTAGATGGTGAGGCAGAGGAGTAAACCTGAGATCCATAGTCCAGCTTTGACTGGACCAATGAAAGCCTCCAAGAAAGCCTTAAATCAAAGATCACCTCTAGAAATCTTAATGGGGCTCAAAGGTGACAGGGACACCATTAGTGACAAATGGGGAGGGTCCCATGTCACCGATCTATGATGGTAAAAGTGGACAGCCTTGGTCTTTACTGCGGAAAAGCGGAAGCCATTGGAAGAAGCATTATCAGTTACGGATGACAAATGGAAGTTTTGGCGATGAACAGATAAGCACTAAGTTATCCACATATAGAGTTGAGTAAATCTCAGCTGGAAGATTTGCAATAATGCTATTGATGGCCACAGAGAAGCAGGTCACACTGAGGACACTTTCCTGTGGCACACCGTCAACTTGCTCTACGGGCTCTGATAGGGCATTTCCAACTTTTACATGTCGTGTGTGCTACATGAGGAATTGCTCAACAAACCTTGGGAGAAAGCCCCACAGGCCCCAATCATGGAGTTGCTTAAGGAGACCACGCCTACAAGCGGTATCATATGCTTTCTCAATATCAAAGAAAACAGCAACAGAATGTTGCCTTTTTGAAAAAGCATTTCTTATATATGACTCCATTCTAACAAGCAGGTCGATGGTACTCTATTTTTTTCTGAACCCTGATTGAGAGGGAGATATAAGATGGTTTGTCTCCAAGAACCAGATGAGTCTTGTATTTATCATCCTCTCAAACAATTTACATGGACAACGAGTAAGGGCAATGGGGCAGTAATGGGTGGGTTCGGTCCCATCCTTTCCTGGTTTTCAGAAAGGTAAAACCATAGTCTCCCTCCACATAGAAGGGAAGCAGCCCCTAATCCAGATGAAGTTATAGATGTCCAGCAAATGTGAAAGGAGTGATGGATGCATAGTCCTAATAATATCATAGGAAATGCCATCTGATCCGGGTGCAGTAGATCCACAGTGCTTCAGTGCATTATGGAGCTCATGGATAGAAAAGAGCCAGTTATAAGGCTCATTATCCATGTTAGGCTCCATAAAGTTGATAGGATGCTGTTCCTGTTAGAGCCTAAAATGCTGGAATTGGATGGAATAGTTGTCTGAGCTTGAAATATTAGCAAATGATCCGGCCAAAGCATCGGAAATATGGGACAAGTCTCCCAACAGTTCTCAGGCCTGAACAATGTTGGGAGCTGTAAAGCCATTAGTTTCTCCCAATAGCTTTTGACTCTCTTCCAGATTTTGTCTACAGAGGTCTGCCAACATATTGATGCGATGTAACCATGAAACGAGGTCTTTCGAGCTCATTGAAGGGTGCATCGTCGTGCTGCCCTTGCTCAGTTAGGAGCAAGTTTCTTTACCATCGTGGGGCACCGATGGTAACGTCGATGAGCCTGTTTACATTCAGTGACGACTCTCGAGCACTCAGCAGACCACCAGGGCAATTGTGGTCCATGAGCAGTTGAGCCAGAGATTGCGATGGAGGAATTAGCTGCATGATTTATGTGGGCTAGAAGATCATCAATAGCCACTTCAATATCTTCATGAGGGAAGGACCCATCATGGCTCGAGAGGTGCCTGAACTTAGACGTTTTCTTTTTTTTGTATTCCATTTTTTGCTAGGTGGTGGAGGAGGACTACGTGTATATGGTGTTATTACAATGGGGAAATGATCACTGCCTCGCAAGTCAGGATCCACTGCCCAGTCAAAATCAGCTCTACAGCTTGGTAAACAGAGAGACAAGTCCACACATGTAAAGCTGTTCGTCTGGATGTGAAATGATGTGTGGCTGCCATCGTTAAGAAAGCAGACATCATTAGTACCCAGAAATCTCTCAATCATATTTCCTCAACGGTTGTTATCATGGTACCCCCAAAGGGGATGTCGAGCATTAAAGTCGCCAATCAATAAAAAGGGAGGGAGTTGAGAAATTAAATTAGCTAACTTTGTAGCTAAAACAGCTGTATCTCTTTCCTCACCAGGAGGAAGATACGGCGAACAGACCGAATAATGGCGACTGGAAAACGGGCAGACAGCAACCACCTGCAGGTCTGTGTTAAGAAAGAGTTGGTTATGGGGAACCCTGTTGTTAACAAAAACAGCAGAACCATGAATTAGTTCTCCAGGGTTCTTATAATATCCCACAAAACCTGAAATGTTGGGTACTCTGTGAGTACCCAAGCAAGTCTCCTGTGAAGCAATACAATTGGGATTGTAATCCTTAAGCAGGAGCTTGAACTCTTCCCATTTAGGGAAGATACCTTGGAGGTTCCAATGAATAATTTGAAACGTTGTTACCGTTTAAGCATAATGGTAGATTTCTTCCTACCCTTAGGGGTAGGAGATTATGGATTTGAACTACCAATGGAAGTAGTTTGTGTCATACTAGCCTCAGGATTGGAGTATGACAGAGGAAGCATAGGAAGCTTGAGTTTTGCCTTTGGTTTTTCTTTAAGAGGTGGCGCATCAGATTTTGATAAGTGGTTGTAAGAGAGAACCGTCTTCACTTGAGAAGCAGAGATGGAAGCAACTCCAGGGGTCAGTTCAGGAGTCGAGGGAACAGACGATGTTGACACAGCTTGTGGAATTGGTTGGGATGGTAGAGGCAATAGTGGTGGCGAGGACATCGGCAAAAGTTGTGAATTCGATGCTGATAGAAAAGGATGTGGAGTTAGTTTTTGAGAGTCCTCCTCACAATAGGGGGTAACCTCGACAACAGCTGGCTCTTGGAAGGAGCAAAGGTTGGTTCCTTCTGATTCAGGAATCGAAGGAATTCCAAAGCAGTATCAACAAGGGGAAATGGATTGATAACTGGCTTTGGAGCTAAAGAAGAGTTTGGTCCTTTAGGGGCAGGGTGAATGTCCAGAGGTGGAATATATACCACCTCAGGACCAACATGATTAATATCCACATGTTCTGGAGCAGTAGCAAGATGCTTAACCACCCTTGGGGAACCAGGAGAGGATGGAAGGTTCCTATTCTTGTTGGTAACCTCAGAAGCACTGTTAGGTGCTGACCAAGAGTGTTCATCATGAGGAGATGTACATTTAGGATGGGGATGACTTTTTACCTGGTTAAGCACAGGAGAACCAGTAGGAGGTCTCTGGCTTCTCCCTTTCTTTGGCCCGGTAGAACGCAGAGCATCAGAAAAGCTCACACTAGGTTGGACAAACATCTCCTTTACTCTTCTTCTGGTCTCTCTAAAACTGACCCTGTTCTTGTTTCTAATGGTAATGACTTCTTGCTCATAGAGAAAGAAAGTGCATTGCTGTGATGTTGCAGGGTGTTCTTCACCACAGTTAGGGCAGCACGGCTGTTGAGAACAGGGCGTCCCATGATAATCCGATCCACAATTCACACACAACCTTACCTGTTTACAAAACTTGCTTACGTGGCCAAAGCGTTGGCAATGGAAGCAGCGTCGTGGGTTTTCAACGTAAGGCTTGACTGGGATGTTAAGATAGCCAGCCTTAACATATTTGGGCAGTTCCAATCGGGTCAGGATTATGGTGGCAGTAGGTAACCTAGCGCCATTCACAAACCTGGAAATGCGGTGGACACTTACAACCTTCTGATTGGTAAGTTTTGATACCAGCCTGCCAACATCGTAATCTATTAACTCTCCCGATCAGATAACACCTTTACTGGTGTTAAATGTCTGGTGTGAAGCAGAGGACATGTCTACAGAAACTAGACTGTAGGGTCTTAATCCGCTGATGCTGCTCGCTTGATTTCGCCTCGACTATCAATGCGCCATCATTATGTAGCCACGTAAGGCTGACGTCAAAGATGTCAGCCTTACTAAGAGGACTATTGTTTGCTTTCAAGACTAAAGATCGGTCGTAATCCAACTCGAGGTCGATTTCTGACCCAAAAGGATCAAAGAGTCTACCGTCAGGGTCCAAGGCACGATGACCAGAGACCTGCTCTGAAAGTTACGTTTGTTAAATTTACCCATATAAGTATATATTTTATTTTGGGCTGCCCCTAGAGCCAAGGACATACACCAAATCATCATGGTGAGTCCAAAGAGCGCCCATACAGCCCAGACGGGGTAACCCGCCCACCCCCCTCCCACTGTAGTTTTGAAAACAGCAGAGCCACATAACAGAGATTCTCTGGACTGTGGTGCTAAAACCTCCCAGAAACAAAATGACGACCTGGGCAACCAAACCTCCTCTAAGGCACGGTCCTGCAGATCATGCCCCCCCAGTGGGCGCATCCGTCAACCCGTACAGAGACAAAAGTAAGAAAAGAAGGAGAAGAGACTAAGCTGTGGCCGGACAGGGCGCTGAGTCTCGTTAGTAGGGCGAATCACCGCGACGCTTACGGGAAAGAAGAAAAAGAATGCCAAGCTGGGAAGGACGGGGCGCTGAGTCCAGGAAGGCAAATAGCTGCGCCCCTTAAGGGGCCTCTGGAGGTAAAGTCCATTCGGCGGCCTTCCGCGACATCACGACGTGCATTGAATGCTAGCGGAGTTGTATCCCAGCTAGAGAATGTGGAGAAAGCGGTCGCTAAGGATTCCGCCACGGACGCAGGATCCGAGATTGCAGTCCCATTCTCCTGGAGAACAGGAGGGAGGTCCTGTGAGAACTTGCCCTGAATCCTTTTGACTCGCTTCCACACCTCTGCTAGAGGGGTCTTCCCGTTAAGAGAAGACACGTATGCCCGCCAAGAAGGTCATCGGGCGTGCTTCGAAATATACCGGAACCTAGCCCTAGCCCGACGAAATTTAATGAGGGTGAAATCGTTCGGGCGGCGCTTATAGAGTATGTAGGCATAGCGCTTCTGCCTAAGGGCTGTCTCACACTCAGCTGACAGCCACGGGAGTGGTCGGCGTGCAAAACGGCCAGACCTTCTAGATATAATAGCTAGGCCCGCGGCGATGAGGTTGCCCGAGAAGAACTGAACGGCCTCATCTACCGACCTTAAACTCTTCGACTGAGATAGAGAATTCAGTCATTTCCTGAAATGAAGACCACCGCGCCCGCACCAACCACCAACGGGGCGGGCTCTCGGGCGGTAGCGGCACAGAAAATTATATTTGAATGGGAAAGTGATCACTACCATGGAGGTCATCAATCACTCCCCAATCAAAATCGGGCTGTGCATCCGGAGAGCACAAAGATAGATCGAGGTAGGAAAATGAAGCGGTTCTCGGGCAGTGATGCATACACTCATCCACATTTAGGACACCCATCTCAAGCTCGTCGATCAGGTCGGCAAGGACTTGACCCCAGGAAATGATAGAGTAGTCTCCCCAGAGGGGGTGTCTACCGTTTAGATCTAAGAGCAAGAGATAGGGTTTCGGCAACCGTGCCACGACGCGGCGGAAGTGCCCCTCGTCGAAGTCGGCTGAGGGTGGAATGTATGCGGAAATAACAGTATACCTCATATCAAGGTGCAGCTGCACAGCTACTAACTGAAAGGAGGTATCTAGAGCGAAGAGAAGAACGGAGACATCATGCCGGGTGTAAATCGCACATCCTCCCGCCCAGCCCCCATCCCGTGGTGGTGGGGTCGCAAACTCTTATACCCCGGGAGGGTGGGCAGGGGGCATGTGCCCTGCATGGTCTCCTGCGAAAAGATAGCTAAGGGGGAATGGGACGAGACGAGGCTCCGTAGCTCCTCCCAGTTATCCCGTAGTCCACGGCAATTCCATTGAAGGAATATGCCCTCCAGGCCTAGCTCGGAGGAGACACGGGGGCGCTCTTTGAAGAGAAGACCCTCACGGTAATGACCGTATGCTTCCAGGAGGCAGAACCCCGGGCGCTGTTGGCTGGGCAATGCACTGAAGCCCTGTCGCCTTCGAGGAGTTATGGGGGAAGGTTGGGCTCGCCATGCGAGTATTTACCTCCCTCCGCCTAGAAACCTTAGGCGGGCATTGCGGCTTCGGAGGTTGGGGACCCTCTTTTCGAGAATCCACGGTCTCCGAGCTACCCAGCCCACCACTAGGCGTGGGCAAAGGTGCTGTCCTCCTTTCGGGGGGCAGCTTTAGGAACCCCGGAAGATGGCCTGGCGACCACCATAAGGGGTGTTGCCTCCTGTGAGTCAGTCTAACGACTCGGTGGAGGCGCGTGGCCCTCTGGGGTAAGGGGGAAGCCCTGGTTTTAGTCGGGACTAGGTGTGAACCCTTTGTGCCGCCAGCTTTACCAGGGAAGCGCCCGGGTTGAGTAGAACCCGCAGAAGAGCTCCGAATGGGCACGGAAACAACCGTGCTCGTTGGCCTGGATGGGCCAGGAACAGTGTGTCTTTCTAAGCATTGAGGGGTAAGACGTCACAGGAAGAGCCAGGCGTGCCAGGAATAAGTCATGAGCCTCGCGAAATGAGAGGCGATCCTGGGGCAGAATGGCCAGGATTTCTTTCTGAAGGAGATATGCACCACATTGCTTTGAAGAAGGAGGGTGCGGCTCTCCGCAATTGACACACTTGGCCACACACAATTTGGACTTAACGCATGCGGACTTGGAGCAATTTACACAGACTTCGGGTGACCCCGACTTTGCACGTCTACAAGATCGATTCGTATGGCCGAAGCGGTGACAGTAATAGCACCGCCGCGGCAGTGGCACAAATACCTTCACATGGTAATGGTACCAACCGGCACACACCGACTCAGGGAGCTTGTCACAGTCGAACAAGATGAAGAGTGTAAGGGTAGGTCTTGACACTCCTTCCTCCCTGTTTTCTCATCACACGCTCGTCCTTGACCGCCCAGTGGTCGGCAAGCTATAGAGTGATATCTTCTATGGAGTAGTCCACGAGTTCCTTCTCATAAACTACTTCTTTCACGAAGTTCATGGTAGAGTGCAGCGTCACACTCACCAGGGTGCTATCAAGTTGTGGGGGAGCGGGGGGTGTGTGTGTGTGTGTGTGTGTGTGTGTGTGTGTGTGTGTGTGTGTGTGTGTGTGTGTGTGTGTGTGTGTGTGTGTGTACAGCCATTCTCCCACCCCCCTTTACATATATCCTCCCCTACTCCTGTGTGAGTGTGTGGGTATAATTGGCCTTCCAATTTTTTATTATGAATAATGTTAACCAATTGTACTCTCTTTTCAGAGATATTACTTTGCCATAAGTAAATTTAACGAAAGATATATTTTGTTGAAATCCTTTATACAGCAAAGAATAAAAGATTAGGAATTATAAAAGTTATAAACGGGAATTTGTCGTGTGCACTTGGATGTTCACTTAGAGTTAAGAAGCTAACAGAATTTCCTCGGGTCGAGTGCCCACTTGTTGGTTTCCCTTCCCTTTATGGTAAATAAATTGTAAATGGGGGATATCATCTCTTCTACAGAGTGGAAGCTTTTACACACTGAGAGAAGAATCCCTCAAGGCGAGTGCTCCACCCAGCCCAGCCCTGAACGGAGGGCGTTACCTACTACTACCACCACCACCCGAGTACAAGTGACAGTTTGTGCCCATTCTTATCCAAGTGTTGTTTTGATTTATTTGTTGTGTAGACCTTGTTGTATAGCCCTCCATATTTTATTTTGTTTTTGGTTGGAGAAATTTAATTTGTAAAGAGTATTTATTTTGGATGTGCACCGGTGTAGATTTATTTTTTTTTGTAAATAGTAACAAGATCTCTAATATAATCACCTCTCTCCATTGTAAATATTACTGTACGTTATTTTTTGTGAAGTAAAGGACTGTATATTAAATCGTATCAATTCTTCCTCGGGGTCCTCAAGGTCGGTAAATTCTAGGATAAGGTTGGAACGCGGGGTTAGTGTTGCTTTCGGCCCGCTACAAAGTGTTAGAAGAGCACTTAACTTGGCCACCTCGCCGGGATCGGCCGCATTCGTCAGAAGGCTCCCATCCGAGAAACAGGTCACCTTCGGCTCTCTCCCAATCACACTAGCTAAAGCTCTCCTCAGATGAGTCATGTTACCCTTAGCCAACATGGTGCCTTCAGTGGAGCAAATAAAGAGGAGGCGTTTGAAACCAGTGCGCTCAAAAACGCCGGGTATGGCTGAATGATTTTTTTTTTTTTTAAATTTATAGAGCCCATCTGGCAACTGCCCACTTGGGCAAAGGGCGCCGTAAACACGACAGCCTAGAACTAGGCTACTTTAAAATAAGAATATGAAAACATAATGATAAAAATTTGAAAAACTTCACAATTAGGAAGTTTTTCCACCCCGGTGCAGGAGCATGCAACCTACAAAGAAAAGAATAAAGAAAAAACAAAACAAAAAAAATAGTACCTTCTTAAATAAAGGGGAGAAGCCCAAACCTCCCCCAAGGAGTCAACAAGTCCACAAGTCAATGTGCACGAACTCGTCCCGAGTACAAAGGACAGGCAGTAGCGACCCCGCCCATCCTGGTACCGGGACAGGTATCGTGGGCGAAGATCACCCAGCCTGGGACATTCCATAATGTGCCGAAGTCTGGGGGACGACACAGTCGTCGCAATAGGGCGCTGGTAAGCGCTCCATCAGATAGCAATGCGTCACACGAGTGTGCCCAATTCGGAAACGACAGCAAGCGACCTGAAGCCGTCGTGGAATTGGGGGATAGGTCCATGGGGACAGTCGCGGCGCAATAGCACGCAACTTTAAGTTCCCTTTGACCGTCTCCCATCTTCTTTGCCAAGCATACGGAAGAGCTGCCCGTATTCCTGCCATGTAGTCTGTGTGAGGAAGAGCGAAACGCTGGCCCGAACGCAGAGTCCTCGCGGACTCTTTGGCGCGCTCATTCCCCGCAATTCCTACATGTACAGGAACCCAGCAGAAGATAATCTCGACATCTGCCCGGCTCGCCAAAACCGTGGCGTCACGGATATCGCGAACCAGGGGATGCGGAGATTCCAATGCCCCAGGAGCACTCAGGGCGCTTTGTGAGTCGCTATAGATCACAATCCGGTCTCCGAACCGGGCACGTCGCGTAATCTCCAGTACCGAGTGGTGTATTGCCACTAGTTCGGCCGTGGAGACAGACGCAGCGCCTGGCAGAGCCCCGCTGACTTCAAACAGAGGGGATACGGCGTGGAAGCCGACCCCCTCTTCGGACTTGGAGCCATCCGCATACAGTGGCACGGTTCCAACGTGACACGATGTGTGCCCCAAAAAGTTCGAACGCAATACTCCCGGCGCCGTACAAGCTTTGGGAGCAGAGGCATAGTGACAAATAGCCAAATGTGGTACCGTCTAGGGTGGCGTCCTGGGCAGAACCAGGGGTGCCACCAGCCCGAGAGCTATATCTACCTCTCGAAGGAGTTTCCTTGCGCTAAACCCAAAGGGCTTAGGGTATGACTGGAGTATCTCGGCTGCATAGGCACAGTCAAGATCAGCTGCGGATGCAGTGACAGCTGTTGGCGACTGAGGGAGGCACCGGGCTCGCGCGTAAAGGCGAGTGGTGCACTGCACGCGGCGCAGAGCGAGTGGCATCTCCCCAGCATCGACCAAGAGGCTCTCAATGGGGGAAGTGCGGAAGGCACCGGTCGCAAGGCGAAGGCCGGTGTGGTGGATCAAATCCACCTTCCGCAATAAACGCTCGGCTGCGGATGCATAAAACTCGCATCCGTAGTCGAGCTTCGAACGAACAAGGGAGGGTTAAAAAAGTAAGGCAGTAGCCTTTTCAGCACCCCATCGCTGAACGTCACGAAACGGAGAATATCCATGGCGCTGGTACAAGAGACCATAAGGCTGCGAATATGAGCCTCCCAGGTGAGGGGTCGGTCAAATACAAGACCAAGGAAACGGTGGGATTCAACCACTTCCAGGCGTACCCCATTAAGAAACAAGTCTGGGTTAGGGTGGAGCTGTGGATGGCGGCAGAAGTGCACCACCTTAGTCTTGGCCAAAAAAAAACGAAACCTGTGCGTTTCGGCATAGCGAGAGACGCGGTTCAATGCCTGTCGGAGTCGACGCTCCAGAGTGGGCATCTGGGCTGAGCCAAAAGAGATCAAAAAGTCGTCCACGTAGAGCGTAGCGAGAACACCTTCCGGCAGCACCGATGTGATGCCGTTGATGCTCATGGCAAAGAGTGCGACACTGAGAACACTTCCCTGCGGAACACCCTCCTCCTGCTCCTTGGGGCAGGAGATGGCTCCCCCCACCCGTACGCGGAATCGACGATCTCGCAAAAATTCAGATATAAACATTGGGAATCGTCCTCTCGCCCCCATCGTCTGGAGTCTCCATGATACCGTAACGCCATGCGGTATCATAGGCCTTCTCCAGATCGAAAAACACCGTGGCGTAGTGCTGTCTACGAAGGAAGGCCTCGCAGACGGCATTTTCCAGCCGGAGCAGAGGATCCGACGTGGAGTGGAACTTGCGGAAGCAGCACTGTGCAAAAGACAGATGGCCTCCGCTGTACAGGAAAAAGGCTAATCTAACATTTACCAATTTCTCCATCAACTTGCACACGCAAGAGGTTAGAGAGATTGGGCGGAAACCGGTCGGAGTAGAGTAATCTCTCCCCGGTTTGCGAAAGGCGAGCACAGTAGCTATTCGCAAGGAATCCGGGAGAAGGCCCTCCAACCAAATCCTGTTGAACAAATCTAACAGAAACGCCATGCCTCAGTCACCCAGGTGTCGAAGCATGGCGTACGGGACATCGTCCGGACCATCGGCGGTGTTCGCGCACGAAGCAAGAGCGGAGCGCAACTCACTCACAGTAAACCTGTCGTTGAAGGGTTCTCCGCCTCTGGAGGTAAAGTCCAGCCGGCGGCCTTCCGCAACATCACGACGTGCATAGAATGCTGGCGGAGCAGCATCCCGGCTAGAGAATGCGGGAAAAGCGGTCGCTAAGGATTCCGCCACGGACGCGGGGTCCGAGATTGCGGCTCCATTGTCCTGGAGAATGGGAAGGGGGTCCTGCGAGAACTTGCCCCGAATCCTCTTGACTCGCTTCCACACCTCTGCTACAGGGGTCTTCCCATTAAGTGAAGACATGTATGCCCGCCAAGAAGAGCGGCGGGTGTGCTTCGAAATATACCGGAAACTAGCCCTAGCCCGACAAAATTCAGCGACAGTGAAATCATGCCCTTATAGCGCATGTAGGCATAACGCTTCTGTTTGAGGGCCGTCTCACACTTGGCCGACCACCATGGGAGTGGTGGGCGGAGAAGAACTCAACGGCCTCATCTACCAACCTAAACTCCTCAACTGAGATAGAGAATTCAGTCATTTCCTGAAAAGCAGGCCAACGCGCCCGCGCCAAGCACCACCGAGGTGGCCTCTCAGGCGGCAGTTGCCCAGAAAATGATATTTGAATAGTTAAGTGATCACTACCATGGAGGTCATCGACCACCCCGCAATCAAAATCAGGCTGTGCATCCAAAGAGCACAAATATAGGTAAAGGCAAGAAAATGAAGCGGTTCTCGGACAATTATGCGTAAACTCATCCACGTTTAGGACACCAATCTCAAGCTCTTGGATCAGATCGGCAAGGACTTGTCCCCTGGGATTTATTGAGTAATCTCCCCAGAGAGGATGCCTGCTGTTCAGATCTCCAAGCAAGACAAAGGGCCTCGGCAACCGTGCCACGACGGGGCGGAAGTCCCCCACGTCGAAGTCAGCTGACGGTGGAATGTATGCAGAAATGATAGTATACCACTTATCCAGGTGCAGATCCACAGCCACTGCCTGAAAGGAGGTATCTAAAGAGAAAGGAAGAATGGAGACATCATGCCGGGTGTAAACCGCGCATCCCCCAGCCCAGCCATACCGTGGTGGTGGGGTCGCAAGACCCTTATACCTCGGGAGGGCGAGCAGGGGGCACGCGCCTAGCATGGTCTCCTGCAAAAAGATAGCTAACGGGGAACGGGACGAGACGAGGCTCCGCAGCTCCTCCCAGGTGGCCCGGAGTCCACGGCAATTCCATTGAAGGAATAGGCCCTCCAGGCCTAGCTCGGAGGAGACGCAGAGGCCCTCCTCGAACAGAAGAACCTCACGGGAATGGCCGTATGCTTCACGGAGGCAGAACCCTGGGCGCTCCGAATGGGTGCGGAAACAACCGTGGTCGTTGGCCTGGATGGGCCAGGAGCAGAGGATGCCTTTCTAACTATTGAGGCATATGGCATCCCAGGCAGAGCCAGGGGCGCCAGGACCAAGTCCTTAGCATCGTGCAATGAGATTCGATCCTGGGCCTGAACGGACAGGATTTCTTTTGAGGAGATATGAACCACATTGCTTCGAAGAAGCGGGGTGCGGCTCTCCGCCATTGACACACTTGGCCACACATGATTTAGACTTATCGTGTGCAGCCTTGGAGCAATTTACACAGACTTTGGGTGACCCCGACTTTGTGCATCTACAAGAACGATTTGTATGGCTGAAGCGGTGACTGTAATAGCACCGCAGCGGCAGTGGCATGAATGCCTTCACGCGGTGCGGTACCAACCAGCACGCACCGACTCAGGGAGCTTGTCACAGTCGAATGTGATGAAGAGTTTAGGGGTGGGTCTCGAGGCCCCTCCGTGTTTTCTCATCACACATTCGACCTTGACCACCCCATGGTCAGCCAGCTCTAAGGTGATGTCCTCAATGGAGTAGTCAACGAGTTCCCTCGCATAAGCTACTCCTTTCACAAAGTTCATGGTAGAGTGCGGCGTCACACTTACCGGGGTGCCATGAAGTGTCCGAAGAGCACTTAGCTTGGCCGCCTCGGCGGAATTCGCCGCATTCGGCAGAAAGCTCCCATCCGAGAAACGGGTCACCTTCGTTTTTTTTTTGTTTTGTTTTTTTAATTAAGGGGCTATCTGGCGACTGCCGACTTAGGCATTAGTCGCCGTAAACAAACAGCCTAGTTCTAGGCTACATTAAAAATTAAACAGGAAACAATAAAAAGAAATAACAATAACAATAAAGAAGCAATAACAAATACAATAACAACAACAACAACAACAAACCGGGTTAAATGAAAGGGAGAAGGCCAGCCTCCCCCAAAAAGTCAATAAGTCCACTAGTCATGGTGCACGCACTCGTCCCGAGTACAAGGGACAGGCGGTAGCGACCCAGCCCATCCCGGTACCGGGACAGGTATCGTGCGCGAAGATCACCCAGACTGGGACATTCGACAAGAATGTGCCGAACAGTCTGGGGGACGACGCAGTCGTTGCAATAGGGCGCAGGCGAGCGCTCCATCAAGTAGCGATGCGTCACACGAGTGTGTCCGATTCGAAGACGACAGAAAGCAACCTGAAGCCGCCGCAGCATTGGGGATAGGTCCATGGGAACAGTCGCGGCGCAATGGCACGCAACTTTAAGTTCCCCTCGACCGTCTCCCATCTTCTTTGCCAAGCATACGGAAGAGCTGCCCGTATTCCTGCCATGTAGTCAGTGTGAGGAAGAGCGAAACGCTGGTCCGGTCGCAGAGTCCTCGCAGACTCTTTGGCGCCCTCATCGGCGCGCTCATTCCCTGCAATTCCTACATGTCCAGGAACCCAGCAGAAGATAATCTCGACATCTGCCCGGCTCGCCAAAACCGTGGCGTCACGGATTTCGCGAACCAGGGGATGCGGAGATTCCAATGCCCCGAGAGCACTCAAGGCGCTTTGTGAGTCGCTATAGATCACAATCCGGTCTCCGAACCGGGCACGTCGCATAATCTCCCGTACCGAGTGGTGTATTGCCACCAGCTCGGCCGTGAAGACAGACGCAGCGCCTGGCAGAGCCCCGCTGACTTCAAACAGAGGGGATACGGCGTGGAAGCCGACCCCCTCTTCGGACTTGGAGCCATCCGTATACACTGGCACGGTACCAGCGTGACACGATGTGTGCTCCAAAAAGGTCGAACGCAATACTCCCGGCGCAGTACAAGCTTTGGGAGCAGAGGCGTGGCGACAAATAGCCAAATGTGGTACCCTCCAGGGTGGCGTCCTGGGCAGAACCAGGGGCGCCACCGGCCCGAGAGCTATATCTACCTCTCGAAGGAGTTTCCTGGCCCTAAACCCAAAGGGCTTAGGGTATGACTGGCGTCTCTCGGCGGCATAGGCACCATCGAGATCAGCTGCGGATGCAGTGACAGCTGTTGGCGACTGAGGGAGGCGCCGGGCTCGCGCGTACAGGCGAGTGATGCACTGCACGCGGCGCAGAGCGAGTGGCATCTCCCCAGCATCGACCAACAGGCTCTCAATGGGGGAAGTGCGGAACGCACCGGTCGCAAGGCGAAGGCCGGTGTGGTGGATTGAATCCACCTTCCGCAATAAACGCTCGGCTGCGGATGCATAAAACTCGCATCCGTAGTCGAGCTTCGAGCGAACAAAGGATCGATAAAAAAGTAAGGCGGTAGCCCTATCAGCGCCCCAAGCGCTGAACGTCACGGAACGGAGAATGTCCATGGCGCGGGTACAAGAGACCCTAAGGCTGCGAATATGAGCCTCCCAGGTGAGGCGTCGGTAGAATACAAGACCAAGGAAACGGTGCGACTCAACCACATCCAGGCGCACCCCATTAAGAAACAAATCTGGGTCGGGGTGAAGCCGTGGATGGCGGCAGAAGTGCACCACCTTAGTCTTGGCCAAAGAAAACCGAAACCTGTGCGCTTCGGCATAGCGAGAGACGCGGTTCAATGCCTGTTGGAGTCGACGCTCCAGAGTTGGCATCTGGGCCGCGCCAAAAGAGATCGAAAGGTCGTCCACGTAGAGCGTAGCGAGAACATCTTCCGGCAGCACCGAGGTGATGCCGTTGATGCTCAGGGCAAAGAGTGTGACACTGAGGACACTTCCCTGCGGGACACCCTCTTCCTGCTCCTTTGGGCCGGAGAGGGCTCCCCCCACCCGTACGCGGAATCGACGATCTCGCAAAAATTCAGATATAAACATTGGGAGGCGTCCCCTCGCCCCCATCGTGTGGAGAGTGTCCATGATACCGTATCGCCATGCGGGATCATAGGCCTTCTCCAGATCGAAAAACACCGTGGCGTAGTGCTATCTACAAAGGAAAGCCTCGCAGACGGCATTTTCCAGTCGAAGCAGAGCATCCGACGTGGAGTGGAACTTACGGAAGCCGCACTGTGCAGAAGACAGATGGCCTCCGCTGTTCAGGAAATAGGCTAATCTAACATTTACCAATTTCTCCATCAACTTGCACACGCAAGAGGTTAGAGAGATTGGGCGGAAACCGGTCGGAGTAGAGTGATCTCTCCCCGGCTTGCGAAAGGCGAGCACAGTAGCGATTCGCCAGGAGTCTGGGAGAAGACCTTCCACCCAGATCCTGTTGAACAAATCTAAAAGAAAAGCCATGCCTCGCTCACCCAGGTGTCGAAGCATGGCGTACGGGACATCGTCCGGACCATGGGCGGTGTCCGCGCACGAAGCGAGAGCGGAACGCAACTCACTCACGGTAAACTTGTCGTTGAAGGGTTCTCCGCCTCTGGAGGTAAAGTCCAGCCGGCGGCCTTCCGCGACATCACGACGTGCATTGAATGCTGGCGGAGCAGCATCACGGCTAGAGAATGCGGAAAAAGCGGTCGCTAAGGATTCCGCCACGGACGCGGGGTCCGAGATTGCGGTCCCATTCTCCTGGAGAACGGGAGGGGGGGCCTGCGAGAACTTGCCCCGAATCCTTTTGACTCGCTTCCACACCTCAGCTAAAGGGGTCTTCCCGTTAAGTGAAGACACGTATGCCCGCCAAGAAGAGCGGCGGGCGTGCTTCGAAATATACCGGAACCTAGCCCTAGCCCGACGAAATTCAGCGACAGTGAAATCGTTCGGGCGGCGCTTATAGCGCATGTAGGCATAACGCTTCTGTTTGAGGGCCGTCTCACACTCGGCCGACCACCATGGGAGTGGTTGGCGTGCAAAACGGCCAGACGTCCTAGGAATAGTAGTCAGGCCCACGGCGATGAGGTTGCCGGAGAAGAACTCAACGGCCTCATCTACCGACCTAAACTCCTCGACTGAGATAGAGAATTCAGTCATTTCCTGAAATGCAGGCCACCGCGCCCGCGCCAAGCACCACCGAGGTGGTCTCTCAGGCGGCAGTTGCCCTGAAAATCATATTTGAATGGGAAAGTGATCACTACCATGGAGGTCATCGACTACCCCCCAATCAAAATCAGGCTGTGCATCCGAAGAGCACAAAGACAGGTCAAGGCAAGAAAATTAAGCGGTTCTCGGACAGTGATGCGTAAACTCATCCACGTTTAGGACACCCATCTCAAGCTCTTCGATCAGATCGGCAAGGACTTGTCCCCTGGGATTTATGGAGTAATCTCCCCAGAGAGGATGCCTGCCGTTCAGATCTCCAAGCAAGAGATAGGGCCTCGGCAACCGTGCCACGACGAGGCGGAAGTCCCCCGCGTCGAAGTCAGCTGACGGTGGAATGTACGCAGAAATGATAGTATACCTCCTATCCAGGTGCAACTGCACAGCTACTGCCTGAAAGGAGGTATCTAAAGAGAAAGGAAGAACGGAGACATCATGCCGGGTGTAAACCGCGCATCCCGCGGTGGTGGGGTCGCAAGAACCTTATACCCCGGGAGGGCAGGCAGGGGGCACGCGCCTAGCATGGTCTCCTGCAAAAAAATAAGGGCTAAGGGCTGCCTGCTGGCTTTCTTGGCAGTCCCCTTGGAAAGAAAAGAGGGGACTGCCGCTGGGAAAAGGGAGGTGCCCGAAAGCACCTCCAGAGAAGGGGGTGAGGGGGAGTCCCCTGCACCCGTAGGCGAAGGAGAGGAGTAAGCCTCGTCTCCGGTTAGAGAAATATGGAGGGTCCCCTGTGCTTGCACAGGGGGAGGGACCTCCATTTTTATGCTGGAGCTGCCCGAGGGCGGCTCCATCGATGGAACAGGGGAAGTTGAGGGTTGGGTTTGTTTTTTTTTATCTTCATCATTGGGCATGGTGACCTTTTTTTAAACACGGGATGCAATCGCGCACACCTCTCGCAGTAGCCGGCACTGCGAGAGGTGCTTACAAGCCCGGCAGAGCCAGGCGCCGCCATTTCGGACCACCCCTCCCGCCTTGTGGCCTGGCAGTCCATCGGCATGGCGGCTCCACCTTAGACACGGCGTAAAAAATATAGATTGTGAAGAGGAGAGGAAAAGGGATGTGTGGAAGGTATGGGTGGGGATGAAGCAGGTTGTTAAAAACCAGCCACCCCAGACCGGAGCTCAGGGGTTAGGGAACTTTGTCCCCCACCCCCTCAGCGGGACGGTTGGGTGAAAGGAAGGTCAGCATCTACCCTGTGAAATTAGAGGCTGACCAGAGAAAGTTGTGGGAGAGGTTGTGTGAAAAGAGAGGAAACAAGTATTTTGAAGGAAGGAAGAGAGGCTAAGCTGGGGCTGGACGGAGCGCTGGATCCCGTCAGCACGGCGGCCAGGATGGCAAATCGCCGCGCCCCTTACGGGGCGGGTCACCTTCGGCTCTCTACCAATTGCACTAGTTAATCCTCTCCTCTGATGGATCATGTTGCCCTTGGCCAACATGGTGCCATCAGTGGATCGAATAACGAGGAAGCGTTTGAAGCCAGCGGGCTCGAAAACGCCAGGTAACCTCTGAATGAGGGGCCCTGATGTCATTGAGGCTCCACCCTGTGCACTTTTGGTCTTTGTCATAGTCAGGGGCTCCGCACCCAGGGGGACAGGGGGGCCGGATGTGCCGATCTTGGCTTGGTCGTTTGCCAAAGTGGCAGCAGACCCATCCGTCCCCGTAGCCCCCATGGATGGAGAGGAGCCCTGAGTCTTCTTTGTCTTTTTAGTCTTTTTCTTTTTCTTTTTTGGAGAGCAGGGCGGGGAATGAACCCGCTTTTCACCTCCGCCAGAAGGAGCCCCCAGACCAGATGGACCGGCCTCAGCCAGGTCCTTCTCCGAAATGGAGAAGGTCCTGGTAGTCGTGGGGGCACCGGTCAGAGGAGATCCCTCCCCTCCTTGTACTGCCTCGGAAACCCTAGTCATTTGAGGAGGAGGACCTTTCATAGGGGCAGATTCGGGCTCGCTGCTTGGTACTGAGCCTGGATCCCCCCCCCATGGAAGGCCCTACCGTCTGAGGCTGGGTTTCCTCAAGGACCATGTCTATCTCTGGGGGGGCCTCCAGTTGGCTATCCCAGCCCAAGACATTGCAGGTCCCGTTGGCAGTATCATCACAAGTCTTGTGTGGGGAGGCACAGGCCTTGACCCCGGCAAGGTTCAATATTCTTGCCATCAGGTCTTTTGAGGGAAGTGCCCGAAGGGGCCTGGCTTCCCTCTCCCCCCTAAGGGGGTTACCCCTACCGAGCCGCTGCGATGTAGAGCGGCTGGCTAAGAGCTGCCTGCTGGCTTTCTTGGCAGTCCCCTTGGAAAGAACAGAGGGGACTGCGGCTGGAAGAAGGGAGGTGCCCAAAAGCACTTCCAGAGAAGGGAGTGAGGGGGAGTCCCCTACAGCTTTAAGCGAAAGAGAGGAGTAAGCCTCCTCTCCGGTTGGAGAGATGTGGAGGGTCCCCTGCGCAAGCACAGGGGCGGGACCTCCATTTTTTTGGTGGAGCTGCCCGAGGGCGGCTCCGTTGGTGACATAGGGGGAATTAAGGGGAGATTTTGAGTTTTCTCATCATTGGGCATGGTGACCCTATTTGTTTCACGGGATGCAATCGCTCATCACCTCTCGCAGTTGCCCGCACTGCAAGAGGTGCTTACAGGCCTGGCAGAGCCAGGCGCCGCCATTTGGGACCACCCTCTCCCACCTGGTGGCATGGCAGTCGATCGGCATGGCGGCTCCACCTTAGACACGGCATAAAAAAATAGATTGGGAAGAGGAGAGGAAAAGGGATGTGAGGAAGGTATTGGTGGGGATGAAGCAGGTTGTTAAAAAAAAACATCCCGAACCGGAGCTCAGGGGTTAGGGAACGTTGAACCCTTCCCCTCTGCCCCGATCCGGGACGGTTGGCTTGAGAAGAAGGTCAGCATCTACTCTGTGAAATTAGAGGCTGACAAGAGAAAGTTGTGGGAGAGGTTGTATGAAAAGCAAGGAAACATAAGTGTTTTGAAGGAACGAGAAGAGGGTAAGCTGGGGTCGGACCGGGTGCTGAGTCCCATCAGCATGGCGACGAGGATGGCAAATCGCGGCACCCCGTATACATGCGAATAGTGCACTGTGCATGGCACAGAGTGAGTAGGGGAGAAATACAGGCTATTTAAAGGAAGGAAGAGAGGCTAAGCTGGGGCTGGGGCCGGACGGAGCGCTGGATCCCATCAGCACAGCGGCCAGGATGGCAAATCGTCGCGCCACTTACGGGGTATGGCTGAATGAGGGCGCTCTGATGTAATTGAGGCTCCACTCTGTGCACTAGCAATTTTGGTTATAGTCAGGGGCTCTGCACCCAGGGGTCGGATGTGCCAATTTTGGCTTGGTCACTTACCGAAGTGGCAGCCGACCTATCCGTCCCTGCAGACCCTGTGGATGGAGAGGAGCTCCAAGTCTTTTTTTTGTTCTTTTTATTTAGGAGACAATGGCAGGGAATGAACCCTCTTCACCCCTCCCCCGGCAGGAGCCCCCAGGCCAGATGGACTGGCCTCAGCAAGGTCCTTCTCCGAGATGAAGAAGGTCCTGGCAGTCGTAGGGGCACCGGTCAGAGGAGGATATCCCTTCCCTCCTTGAACTGCTTTGGAAACCCTAGCCATTTGAGGAGGACCTTGCATAGGAGCGGACTCGAGTTTGGTGCTTGGCGCTGAGCCCGGATTCACTCCTATGGAAGGCCCTACTGTCTGAGGCTGGGTTGCCTCAAAGACCATGTCTACCTCGGATGGGGCCTCTAGTTGGCCATCTTCCCCAGGACATCACAGGTCCTAATGGCAGCAGTGTCATGAGTCTTGTCTTGGGAGGCACAGCTGAAAAAAGAAGAGGCTAAGCTGGGGCCGGATGGGGTGCTGAGTCCTGTCAGCACGGCAGCCAGGAAGGCACATCACCGCGCCCCTTATGGGGTCAACCACCTCATCAACAAACCTAAACTCATTGAGTGAGATAGAGAAGTCAGTCATTTTCTCTTTTAAATAATGACAAGAAAGGAAATCAACAGCCTCATCAACTGACCTAAACTCAGTGAATGAGATAGAGAAGTCAGTCATTTTCTCTTTTAAATAAGGACCAGAAAGGAAATCAACAGCCTCATCAATTGACCTAAACTCATTGACTTAGAAAGTCAAAAATCAGTCACTTTCTCAAATATGGGACAATGTGCCTGATACAAACACTGATGTGGCTTCTCAGATGGCAGTGGCTGAGCAAAATATATTTCAATGGTAAAAAGATTGCTTTATTGGGAGACATAAGAGAGAAGGGAAAACTCATTCTCTTTTAACCCTTGAACCACCAAACAGACTAAAAGTTCCCAGGTCCCGAGCATATAACTGCCGCTCAGACCAATTGGTCCTCTCATGGGTTTAGGCTTATGGAAAATTCCATTGAATTCCTAATGGTAGTTTTCCTCTGGCAATGCTGGGGTCCTCCATTTTCTTAGCATGTTGTTTTAAAGGTTAAGAAAATCAGGGCAGCCCCTTTACTCATCAAGTGTTGAGAGAGGAGCCATTTTAGCAGAAAGGGCAGTCACATGGCCCTATTTGCGCTCCTATCTCAGCACCGAGGTGGAAGGCGATCTCCCTTTTTCGCGGCATTTCCACTATACACAAAAGAGAGGAATACAAAAATAAACAGTGCATTCTATACTCAGGACATTTCCTGATACTCCTGCTTATCCCATCTAAGATTTTTGGACCTTTCATGGGTGTATTATGAGCAATGTTTGCACCAATCTCAACCCATCCTAACTATAAGTTACACAAGGGCAGCCATTCTCAGAGAGGTGGGCTCATCTGGGATGCAGCCCTTACTATTGAGAAAAAATATGTCATTTAAGATAATCAGAGGCAGGATCTGAGACTTTTAGTTGGCCTGGCAACCTACAAATCAGTAATACCCATACCACAAAACACCACAAGACTTGGTTACAACCCCATTAACACATCCTTTTCACAACATAAATACCTCTTATACAGTCATTCCTCAACATTAATAAAAATTAAGATTAGTACAATGCAATAAAACTCCCAAAATTCAAATTCCTTGACTGATTTAAAGAGAAAAAAATTTTTGCCTACAAATCAAAGAATATGAAGGAGAATAGAGTGTAATGGGCTTTGCTTCCAAGAAATCCTAGAACTTGAGATAGAAGTTACTAAGAAGTATAGAATAGTATAAGATAAGCATAGGATAAGTATAATCATATAAGTATATAAGTAGGTATGAGCATATAATAAGTATAATATAAGAGGTATAAAGAGAATTAAGATTACAACCTTCTATGGAGAAGAAATGTGAAATATATGATTGTTACATAGATATAATCATTCATAAATAGAAATGCATACATACCTCACTAATGGGACAGATTCTTTGATAGCTGTACCAAAGTATTGCACAAGGTCCAAACACTTTTTTCTTCTTGCATTCTGCACAATATCATTGCACACATAGAATAAAGTCAGCCTATGACCAACTTTAGCTGAAAAAAGAATAATGGCAAATAAAAATAGGGAAAAACAATTGAAAAATAAGTGACAATGAAATATAAACATCTTGAATTCATATTAAGACACAAAAGCCTCCCATAGAAAACCAAAACATGGATTTCAAGAGATGATACTTCAGTCAAGATAATCATGGGGTTACTTACAATTAGTGAACAGAAACTGGACAAGTTTCTACAAAACATGGCAGTCAATAGCTATGAAGGGCCAGCCAGCATCGACAAAATAATGGGTCGCTAAATGCTTGAATGGGCAGAGAGTGGGAGAAGAGCTAGCTTTAGAGATATTGATGTGCGCCAACCCAAACTTGGGATTGGTATAGCTAAAGGAGTGAGTGGCAGTAGTAGCACTTCCACTGCAGTGGTATGAATGACTTAACATGGTAGGAACAACCGGCATGCACCAACTCAGGGAGCCTGTCATGGTCTAACATGAAGAAGAGTAGGAGAGGGTCTTGAGACCCCTCTGTTTTCTCATCACATGTTCAAACTTGATGGCCCCATGGTCGGCCAGCTCTATGGTGATGTCATCTATGGAGTAGTCTTCGAGTTCTCTAGCGAAGACCACTCCTTTTACAAAGTTTATGGTATAGTGCAGACTCTCACTGGAAAGCTATTAAATGTCTGAAAGGTCACTAATCATGGGTGCTTCAGAAGGCTTGTGGTGGAGCGAATGAGAGTGTTTGTGGGGCCATTCTCCCACCCAATTTCTAGCAGACCTCTCCCTCCCTCTGTAAGAATGTTTGTGTGAAAAAATATATAAATATATATATATATATATATATATATATATATATATATATATATATATATATATATATATATATATATATATATATATATATATATATATATATATATATATACATATATATATACATATATATATATATATACATATATATATACATATATATATATATATATATATATATATATATATATATATATATATATATATATATATATATATATATATATATATAATAACGTTACAGCCACGAGGAAAATGAAACAACGGAGAACTGCAAGGCCTTTCGACTAATGGTCCTTTACTAAGCAGACTAAAAGACAGGGAAAAAGAGAAAGATATTTATACACCTGATTAATGAAAATATGGGATATAAAGATTAAAAGGGGTGGGATTAGCAGATACTTGGAAAAATCCTATTAACGAGATGAGCCGTCAGGGTTAGAAAAAAAAAAAAAGTTACGGGTTACAAAAGAAAGGGGGAGGGGGCAGTGTTTAGGAATCACATATGCAATATGAAAACAAAAAAGTTTACACATGATAACTAAAAGATATGACAAAAGAAAAATATGAGGAAAGTTTTTTTTTATATAAATAAGCTAAAATAACTTATATATATATCTATATATATATCTATATATATATCTATATATATCTATATATATCTATATATATATCTATCTATATATCTATCTATCTATATCTATCTATATCTATCTATATCTATCTATATCTATCTCTATCTATCTATCTATCTATCTCTATCTATCTATCTATATCTATCTATCTATATCTATCTATCTATCTATCTCCATCTATCTATCTATATCTATATCTATCTATCTATCTATCTATCTATCTATCTATCTATCTATCTATCTATCTATCTATCTATCTATCTATCTATCTATCTATCTATCTATCTATCTATCTATCTATATATATATATATATATATATATATATATATATATATATATATATATATATATATATATATCTATATCTATCTATATCTATTATTTATCTATATCTATTATTTATCTATATCTATCTATCTATATCTATCTATCTATCTATCTATCTATCTATCTATATCTATATATCTATATCTATATATATATATATATATATATATATATATATGATTTTGCAAAATTTGAAATATTTTAAATTGAATTTATAAAATATCCATAATAATTTATTGGACAGAGGGCTTTAATAGCCTCAAGACGCGACTGTCCGTGCATTGTATCGAGCTAGGAGGCCAAAGGCCTTTAAAAGACGTGCACAACAATTGTGCCCACACGAGTGGCAGCTGGCAAGACTTTTCCCCGGGAAACCTTAAACCCCTAGAAAGTGTGGTACCACGTAAGAGAAAGGCCCTTCTTTTGTATCGTTGATTGCTTGAATTTTTTGGAAATATTTTTCCTTTTTGGTAGTATTCATACATAGGATTGTTTTTGTATATAGCAAGATTATAAATATATTTAGCCATACTTTTTGTAAATAAAGGACTGTATATACAATCCATTTCATTCTCCCTCGATTTCTCATGTCCGACAGTGTAGGAAGCGGGTTAGATAAATTGGGGCTAGAGTGTAGGTTCGGAGCCAACTATAGGGTCCAATGCATTCACCAGGATGCTCCTGTCTGAGAAACGGATCACATTCAGCTCTCTACAAATCAAGCTCGCTAATGGTCTCTTCTGATGGATCATGCTGCCATCAGTGAAGCAAATAACCAGAAAGCATTTGAAGCCAGTGGGCTAAAAAAATGCCTGGTATTCTCTCAATGAGGGGCCTGCCATAATCAAGGCTTTGGTCTTTGTCTGAGCCCCCTGGTCACTTGTTGGACACACAGGGAGAAATTTCTTGGATTTCTTTTTCTTCTTTCAAGAGGAAAGTGGGGAATGTATCCACTTTCCTCCATTCCAGAAGGGGACCTAGGGCTGGATAGACCAGTCTCAGCAAGTTCCTTCCTAAAAATGAAGATGGGCTCTGCTGTCAAGGGAGCACTATTAAGAGGGATGAGTTCCCTCCTCTCCTTGTGAGTCCTCAAGTACCCAATACAGCCTGAAAAGTAGACTGCACAGGTTTGCTGTCTTGCATTGGGCCAAGATTTCCCCGTATGGAAGATTGGCATCTGGGGCAGGGTCACCTCCAGGACCATCACTTCAGGAGGGGCTCCCAACTTGCCATCCCTCCCACCTCCTAAGATGTTGGGTATCCCCCAAAAAGAGTCAAAGCACCTATGGACCATTATGAACATCACTGGGCCTGGCATCCTGATCTACATTGGGAAGAGAAGGGGAGCAGGTATGTCGGCTTACATTAATGTGACAAACCTCGGTCAATGAAGTCTTGGCAAAGGCCAAGGGACAATGCAGCATTTTACCTCTCTAAAGGAGTTGAGATATTTCAAGTGTCCCCATTGGGCAGGCTGAAAACTGAGGCAGTGTCCTTTGCCTTATGTGTTCTTGGCAGGGCCTTCATAAAGCAAGTGGAGAGTCGCTTAGAGGCAACTCTCCAAATAGAATTAAGGGGGGGGAAACTCCTAAATCTGTCACGGTTGGAGATGGGGAAACTCTCTCTTTAGGGGACCTCTGAAAAAGTATAAGGGGCCTCCCACTACGCTATAGTGCCCAAAGAAAACTCTACACAAGAGGGAATCCCCCAAAGCCATACTATTGTAGAGGGGGGGGGGACACCCTCTCCGCTAGGATAGATTTGAGGGGCCCCTGAGACAGCACAAGGGGAGGGAGGGCAACTCCTTAGAAGAAGTAGAGCTACCCTAGGGATAGAGGTGAATCTCCTCTATCAATTGAGGGTGGTGCGAGGAAAGCCCCTACACCAAGATCAAGTGAGGAATTGGGGGGGGGAGGGCATAATTTAGCATGCCTGGAGAAGTTGAAATTCAGTAGCCATACCATTGATAGCCCTACTCTGACCCCAAGGGATTGGCCGATTGTGGGCCTCTTATGTGCTCTAGCGGATGCTGCTATGAGGGTCCCCAGCATAAAAAGGGCCCCAAAGAGCACCAGGGGTACACACCATCTCTCCCTAGACCTAAACCCAGAGTGGAGGGTCACTCTGCATTTGGAGGAGGAGCTTCTCCTCAAGGGACAAAGGAAGGTAACTCTCTGCGGGACACTGGGAATGGGATGTCATGTTTCTCCATCAGGTTTCAGTTGTAGCAAGGGGTCCCCCCCCCCTGAGATACACCATTGACCTTCTTGAAGGGAGAGAAAAGGGTTAGGGAAGAAGAGTCATAAGAAAAAGGAATAATGAGAGGGGGGGAAGGAGGAAGTGCAGTAACAACTTCACCCAGCCCCATCAGTGTGTTCAATTCAACTCAGTAGCTTAATTTGCACTCTGTCCGGATGAAAACAGGTACTCCTGGTACCAAGTGCAGGTAGACAAAAAGGTTGAGGGGATAATGGTAGGGTAAAAATAAAGTAGCACTGAGAGGGAGTGAGGGAAAAGCGCCCCAACAACTCCCCCCCCCCCAGTGTTCATATCAACCCAGTGAGAGGTACTGCTTCAGGTTGGGAGGATGTGCAGCTTCTCCGGGTGCCAAGTGTAAGAGGTTGCACAGGGAACCCCCCTGCGGGGTCTGAGGCCTGATCATGCACATAAAACCCCTTAAGAACACAATGGAAGAGGATATACTCCTCAAGAACTGAAAAGGTCCACAGGTGAGGAGCCGATCTGGCAATGCCTCTTAGACCTAAGTCGCTGCAATCACAACACAGCCTACTACTAGGCTAGATTTAAAAAACAAATAACAATAAGTAAATATCAAAGATAAATGCAACAAAGGTTAGGCTAAGACAGCCTAAAAAAAAGAAATAACAATAACAAATAAAAACAATAAACAAGATAAGCTAACAAGAAGAAAGCACACTCTGGCATTGGGGGCAGGCCCACTTCCCTCCGGCACAGGAACATGCAACCTACAACAAATAGTCAAATAAAGTGAAGGAGGCCAGCCTCCTCCAAAAAGTTGGACAGTCCACAACTCTGTGTGCACGAATCCGTCCTGAATACAAGGGACAGGCGGTAACAACCCTGCTCGTTCCGGTGCCAGGAGAGGAAACATGCGTGAAGATCACGCAGAAGGGAGCATTCTACAATAATGTGCTCAACATTTGGGGAACAATGCAGTCATCACAATACGGCACGGGTGAGCGCGCCATCAAATGGTGGTGCAGCCCACGAAGTGTGCTCCATCACGGCATTGGGGGTTAGGTCCATGGGAACGGTCGCGGCGCAATGGCACGCAACTTTCAATTTCCCTCGACAATCTCTCATCATTGCCAGGCAGCCGGAAGGGATGGCCGTATTTTTGCCATGTAATCAGTGTGAGGATGAATGAAGGACTGGTCTGGGCACTCACTCCTCGCGGACTCTTTAGCACCCTCATTGGTGCGCTCTTTCCCCGCAATTCCTACATGTGCAGGAACCCAGCATAAGATAATCTCGACATCCGCAAGGCGGGCCAATTTTTTTTTTTTTTCATCTGCCGACTGACCACTTGGGCATACGTCGACGGAAACACGACAGCCTAGAACTAGGCACAGGCGGGACAAAACTGTGGTATCATGGATATAGCGAACCAGGGGATGCGGAGATTCCAAAGGCCTCGAGAGAGCACTAGAGGCGTTTTTTGAGTCACTATAAATTACAATCCAGTCTCCGAACCAGGTACATAGCGTTATCTGACGTACATAGCGGTGCATTGCAACTAGCTCGGCTGTGAAGACAGACCCCCAAAGAGGGTCAGAGCCATCCATATACACTGGCACGGTTCCAGCGTGACACGAGGGGTGCTCTAAAAAGGTCGAACGCAATACTCTCGGTGCTAACAAGCTTTGGGAGCAGAGGCGTGGCAACAAATAGCCAAAACGTGGTACCCTCCAGGGTGGCGTCCTGGGCAGATTCAGGGGGTGCCACCGGCCCGAGGGCCGTCGAAATCAGCTGCGGATGCAGTGAGAGCTATTGGCGACAAAGGGAGGCGCCGGGCTCGCGTGTACAGGCGAAAAATGCACTGTGCACAGCGTAGAGCGAATGTCATCTCCCCAGCATCGACTAGTAGGCTCTCAATGAGGGAAGTGCAGAAGGCACCGGTCACCAGGCGAAGGCCGGTGTGGTAGATCGAGTCCACGGTCCGGAATACAGGCTGGGCTACGGATGCATAAAAATCGTATCCGTAGTAGAGCTTCGAACGAACAAAGGATCGATAAAAAAGTAAGGCAGTAGCCGTATCAGCGACCCAAGCGCTAAACGTCACGGAACGGAGAATATCCATAACGCGGGTACAAGAGACCATAAGGCTGCGAATATGAGCCTCCCAGGCGAGGCGTCGGTCAAATACAAGACCAAGGAAACGGTGCGATTCAACCACTTCCAGGCGCACCCCATTAAGAAACAAGTCTGGGTCAGAGTGGAGCCGTGGATGGCGGCAGAGGTGAACCACCTTAGTTTTGGCCAAGGAAAACGGAAACCTGTGCGCTTCAGCATAGCGAGAGACGCGGTTGAATGCTTGTTGGAGTCGACGCTCAAGAGTGGCATCTGGGTTGCGCCAAAAGAGATCGAAAGGTCGTCCATGTAGAACGTAGCGAGAACATGTTCCGGCAGCACCGAGGTGATGCCGTTGATGCTCAGGCAAGACACTGAGGACACTTCCCTGCTTGACACCCTCTTCCTGCTCCATTGGGCCGGAGAGGGCTCTCCCCACCAGTACTCGGAATCGACGATCTCGCAAAAATTCAGATATAAACATTGGGAGGTGTCTCCTCGACCCCATCGTGTCGAGAGTCTCCATGATACCGTATCGCCATGCGGTATCATAGGCCTTTTCCAGATCGAAAAACACCGTAGGGGAAGTGCTGTCTACACAGGAAGGGCTCACAGACGGCCTTTTCCAGTCGGAGCAGAGCATCCGACGTGGAGTGGAACTGACGAAAACCGCACTGTGCAGAAGACAGATGGCCTTCGCTGTCGGGAAAAAATGTTAATCTAACATTTACCAATTTCTCCATCGACTTGCACACGAAAGAGGTTAGAGAGATTGGGCGGAAACCGGCCGGAGTAGAGTCATCTCTCCCCAGTTTTCGAAGGCCGAGCACAGTAGCGATTCGCCAGGAATCTGGTAGGAGACCCTCAACCCAGATCCTGTTGAACAAATCTAACAGAAAGGCCATGCCTCGCTCACCCAGGTGTCGAAGCATGGCGTACGGGACATCGTCCAGACCATGGGCGGTGTCCGCGCACGCAGCAAGAGCGGAGCGCAACTCACTCACAGTAAACTTGTCGTTGAAGGGTTCTCCGCCTCTGGAGGTAAAGTCCAGCGGGCGGCCTTCCGCGACATCACGACGTGCATTGAATGCTAGCGGAGCAGCATCACGGCTAGAGAATGCGGAAAGAGCGGTCGCGAAGGATTCCGCCACGGACGCGGGGTCCGAGATTGCGAACCCATTCTCCTGGAGAATGGGCGGAGGGTCATGCGAGAACTTGCCCCGAATCCTTTTGACTCGCTCCCATACCTCTGCTAGAGGGGTCTTCCCGTTAAGTGAAGACACTTATGCCTGCCAAGAAGAGCGGCGGGCGTGTTCGAAATATACCGGAACCTAGCCCTAGCCGACGAAATTCAGCGACAGTGAAATCGTTCGGGCGGCGCTTATAGCGTAGGTAGGCATAGCGCTTCTGCTTGAGGGCCGTCTCACACACTCAGCTTACCACCACGGAAGTGGTCGGCGTGCAAAACGGACAGACCTTCTAGGAATAGTAGTCAGGCCCGCGGCGATGAGGTTGCTCGAGAAGAACTGAACAGCCTCATTCCCTGAAATGCAGACCACGCGCCCGCGCCAACCACCACCGGGGCGGGCTCTCGGGCGGCAGCGGCCAAGAAAATGATATTTGAATGCGAAAGTGATCACTACTATGGGTCATCATCCACTCCCCAATGAAAATCGGGTTGTGCATCCGGAGAGCACAAAGATAGATCGAGGCAGGAAAATGAAGCGGCTCTCGGGCAGTGATGCGAAAACTCATCCACATATAGGAAAACAATCTTAAGCTCGTCGATAAGCTGGCAAAGGACTTGACCCTGGGGATTGATAGAGTAGTCTCTCCAGAAGGGGTTGTCTACCGTTTAGATCACCGAGCAAGAGATAGGGCCTCGGCAACCATGCCACGACGCGGCGGAAGTCCCCCGCGTCGAAGTCGGCTGAGGGTGGAATGTACGCGGAAATTACACTATACCTCCTATCAAGGTGCAGTTGCACAGCTACTACCTGACAGGAGGTATCTCAAGCGAAGGGAAGAACGGAGACATCATGCCGTGTGTAAATCGCACATCCTCCCGCCCGCCCCCCATCCCGTAGTGGTGGGGTCGCAAACACCCTTATAGCCCGGGAGGGTGGGAATGGGGCATGCGCCCAGCATGGTCTCCTGCAAAAAGATAACTAACGTGGAACGGGACGAAACGAGGCTCCGCAGCTCCTCCTAGTTATCCCGGAATCCACGGCAATTCCATTGAAGGAATATGCCCTCCAGGCCTAGCTCGGAGGAGAAGCGAGAGCTCTCTTCGAACAGAAGACCCTCACGGCAATGGCCGTACGCTTCACGGAGGCAGAACCCCGGGCGCTGTTGGCCGGACAATGCGCTGAAGGCGCTGTCGCCTTCGAGGACTTATTGGGGAAGGTTGGGCTCGCCATGCGAGTCTTTTCCTCCCTCCGCCTCGAAACCTTAGGCGGGCGTTGCGGCTTCGGAGGCCGGGGGCCCTCTTTTCGAGGATCCACCGTCTCCGAGCCACCTAGCCCACCACTAGGTGTAGGCGAAGGAAAGGAAGCTCCTTTGTTGCTGTCCTCATTTTGGAGGGCAGCTTTAGGAACTTCGGAAGATGGCCTGGCGACCAACTTCAGGGGTGTTGCCTCTTGTGAGTCTAACGACTCGGTGTAGGCCCGTGGCCGTTTCACCTTACGGGAAACGATCACGCTGGAGAAAGGGGGGGTAGCCCTGGTTTTAGCTTGGTCTGGGTGTGAACCCTTTGTGCCTTCAGCTTTACCAGGGAAGCGCCCAGGTTGAGTAGAACCCAGAGAAGTGCTCCGAATGGGCGCGGAAACAACCGTGCTCGTTGGCCTGGATGGGCCAGGAGCCCAAGATGTCTTTCTTAACATTGAGGCGTAAGACATCCCGGGCTTAGCAGGGCGCGCCAGGATCAAGTCTTTAGCCTCGCAGAATGAGAGACAATCCTGGGCCTGAACAGACAGGATTTCTTTCTCAAGGAGATATGGACTACATTGCTTTGAAGAAGTGGGGTGCGGCTCTCCACAATTGACACACTTGGCCACACACAAATTGGAATAATCTTGTGCAGCCTTGGAGCAATTTGCACATACTTCAGGTCAAACTGACTTTGCACATCTACATGAGCGATTCGTATGGCCAAAGCATCACGTGACAGTAATAGCAGTTCCATGGCAGTGGCATGAATGACTATACACGGTATCGCTACCAACCAGCACGCACCGACTCAGGGAGCTTATCACAATCAAATGTGACCAAGAGTGTAAGGGTGGGTCTCGAGACCCCACCCTGATTTCTCATCAGCTCTAGAGTGATATCATCTATAGAGTAGTCCACGAGTTCCCTTGCATAAACTACTCCTTTCACAAAGTTCATAGTAGAGTGCAGCGTCACACTTGCCGGGTGCCATCAAGTGTCCGAAGAGCACTTATCTTGCCTGCTTCGGGGAGGTTCTGCCGAATTTGCCAGAAGGCTCCTGTCCTATAAACGGGTCACCTTTGGCTCTCTATCAATCACACTAGGTAAAGCTCTCCTCTGATGGATCATGTTGCCCTTAGCCAACATGGTGTCATCAGTGGAGCGAATAACAAGGAAGCGTTTGAAGGCAACAGGCTCGAAATGCCAGGTAATCTCTAAACCATGGGCCACGATGTAATCGAGGCTCCGCTCTGCACACTAGCACTTTTGGTCATAGTCAGGGGCTCTTCACCTGGGGGGGCAGAGGGGACAGATGTGCCGATCTTGGCTTGGTCACTTACCAAAATGTCAGCAGACACACCAGTCCCCACAGCCCCCATGGATGGAGAGGAGCCACAAGTCTTTTTATTCTTTATAGGAGAGGATAGTAGGGAATGAACCCTCTTCTCCCCTCCGCCGACAGGAGCCTCCAGGCCGGATGGACCGGCCTCAGCAAGGTCCTTCGCTGAGATGGACAAGGTCCTGGCAGTCATAGGGGCACTGGTCTGAGGAAGAGATCCCTCCCCTCCTTGCACTGCCTTGAAAACCCTAGCCATTTCAGGAGGACCTTGCATAGGAGTAGACTCGAGTTCGGTGCTTGGTACCGAGCATGGATTCTCTCTCATTGAAGGCCCTACCTTCTGAGGCAGGGTTGCCTCAAGGACCACGTCTATCTTGTGTGGGGCCTCCAGTTGGCCATCATCCCCCCCCCCCTAGGACATCACAAGTCCTATTGGCAGCAGTGTCATGAGTCTTGTCTTGAGATGCACAGGCCTTGACCCTCGCTAGATTTAATATTCTAGCCAGCAGGTCTTTTGAGGGAAGTCACCGATGGAGCCTGGCTTCCCTCTCTCCCCTATGGGGGTTTGTTCTACCAAGCCGCTTTAATGGGGAGCAGTCGGCTATGGGCTGCTGGAAGGCTTTCTTGGCAGTTCCCTTGGAAAGTAAAGGGGAACTGTCGCTGAAAAGAGGGAGGTGCCTGAAAGCACCTCCAGACATGGGGGAGTCCTGTACAACCGTAGGCGAAGGAGAGGAGTAAGCCTCCTCTCTTGTTAGAGAGATTTGGAGGGTCCCCTGCGAGAGCACAGGGAGGGGGGGGCAACCTCCATTCACCATTGCTTGTGAGGGAAAAGGGAAAGGTTTTTTTTATTGCATCATCGGGCATGGGAACCCTAATTTTCCTACGGGATGCAGACACTCATCCCCCCCTCGCAGTAGCCTGCCCTGCAAGGGGTGTGTATGGGGCTGGCAGAGCCAGGTGCTGCTGTAGAGGCATGCCTCTGCATGCCCAATTCCCAATAGTTTTCAAAACAACCTTGCCCAAATGCTTATGCTTACTTAATACAAATTTTTGTTTCAGATAATACTTAAATTTTTGTTAAATTAATATATATATATATATATATATGAGGAATTAAACCACATTCTCCGAAGACAATTTAATTCAGAACAGTTTTGGTGTATCTCACACCCTTTTTCAACTGACACTGGGCAGAAAATATATAAGAGAAAAGCATAACACAAGATGCCCTATTTTTCCCCCCAATCCCCTACTGGTGGCTAATCTGGGGGGCGTTAGGCCTAAACATATTGAAGGGCTGACATTTTACTATTTTATTTATTTGCGATCTTATTACAGGAGATAAAGAGATATTAGAGTGGGCAGCGAAAGTAGTGGAATTTTTTGCCATGTTAGAGACAAGAATCATACGATCGATTTCAATGGAAGTAAAATGTTATTTAAATCGGCCAACTATGTTAAGAGAAGAATCGTAGAATCGAGCTTGATATCGTCAGTTCCTAATTTAAATCTATCTGAGGGTCCATTTTCTTTTAATCCTGTAATAAGATCGCAAATAAATAAAATAGTAAAATGTCAGCCCTTCAATATGTTTAGGCATACCCCCCCCCCCCCAGATTAGCCACAAGTAGGGGATTGGGGGGAAAAGGAGGGCATCTTGTGTTATGCTTTTCTCTTATATATTTTCTGCCCAGTGTCAGTTGAAAAAGGGTGTGAGATACACCAAAACTGTTCTGAATTAAATTGTCTTCGGAGAATGTGGTTTAATTCCTCATCTTTTCTTGCGATATTGCATTAATTTTCATCATATATATATATATATATATATATATATATATATATATATATATATATATATATATATATATATATATATATTAAATTAATAGATTAAGCAAAGCTCATTAATATATTATTTAATACTTAATATAATACAACCACTGAAGTGCCAAATTAGATCTACTCTCCTCTCTGAAGGTGAGTTTTGTGGTGACAAACCTTTCCTTGTTGTATCATATTGTTTTGGGGATCCTTGGAGGGTTTAATGCAAGAAAAAAAATATGAATACTTTTGTATGCGTTTCTGTGTATCTAACGCCTTAATGATTCGCACCACTGTTCTCACTCAATAGTAGTACATCTATTCAGTTTACTCCAGTCTCGTAACTGGTGAGTACCAATCACTCAATAATTAGATCTTGGTAGAGGGCCCCATATTTGGCAAATTTGGATCATTTTGCTTGTATCATGTAATTGGTAAATTTGAGATCAGCTAATTAGCTGATTGACTGTCCTATTTTTGTAGGTGCAACCGTAGCTGGGCTCTTCAACCATACCAGTGCATCAACTGTGATCAAACAGTCAACCTGGTCACTGCAGCCCCTTAAACAAGCGAATGCACCATTTAGGTTCCCAGCTGATAGCTACTTCAATGTAAACGTATCTCGTTGTTACGTACTGTGTTTAGGAGCTACTGTATAACTTATCCTGTTGATGAGAATCGGGTTCTGGCATTAACTTGTAATACATCGGGTTGATCAGTCCCGTGTTTACGAGCTATTGTATTGCTTATCGTATTCTGAGAACCAGGTTCTGGCGTTATTTGTAAGATTAGCCTGTTGGTGAGTGCTATTTAGGCTAAGAAAGTTTATCGGTTTAAATTCCATTTATACACTGGCCAGTATTTACTTTGTAGATAGTTGATTTATTATATTTACCATATGCAATAAGTTTTAATTTCCATGATGTAAATTTAAAAGTATAAAAGAACGCACAATGACTGGGCAATTGTTGATAAAAAATTATCAATCTTACCGGGTGAATTGATTGAAGGTATCATAGTGACTCTGAACAGTTGCTCTCCCAAAATATTGCCCTAAAGTATAGAGTTATTACACCACCATTCAAGGCCAACCCTTCCACCTGGTAACCTTGGTAGCCCTTCAGCATCGTGGCTCCACCTTAGAAACGGCGTAAAATTGATAGTGTGTGAAAAAAGAAGGAAAAGGGGTGTGAGGAAGGTATGGGTGGTGATGAAACAGGTTGCTAAAACCCGGAGCTCAGGGGTTAGGGAAAATTATCCTCTCTCCCCTCAGCCCCGATCCAGGATAGTTGGCTGAAAAGAAGGTCAGCATCTACCCTATGAAAATAGAGGCTGACCAGAGAAAGTTGTGGGAGAAGTTGTAGGGAAAGTAAGGAAGCAGGGGAGAAATACAGGCTGTCTGAAAGAAGGAGAAGAAGCTAAGCTGGGGCCAGACAGGGCGCTGAGTCCCATCAGCACGGCGGCCAGGAAGGCACATCACCGCGCCCCCCATGGGGACCACCGGGGTGGGCTCTCTGGTGGCAGATGCCCATAAAATGTTATTTGAATTCGAAAGTGATCACTACCATGGAGGTCATTAACCATCCCCCACCCACAATCAGGCTGTGCATCCAGAGAGCACAAAGATAGATCGAGGCAGGAAAATGAAGCGTTTCTCGGGCAGTGAGCGTATTCTCATCCACATTTAGGACACCTATCTCAAGCTTGTCAATCAGGTCGACTTTAACCCCTGGGATTAATCAGATAGTCTCCCCAGAGTGGGTGTCTACCGTTCAGATCTCCGAGCAAGAGAAAGGGCCTCGGCAACCTTGCCACAATGCGGTGGAAGTTCCCCGGGTTAAGTTGGCTGACAATGAAATGTACACGGAAATAACAGTATACCTCCTATCCAGGTGCAGTTGAACAGCTACTACCTGAAAGGTATCTCAAGCGAAGAGAAGAATGGAGACATCATGCCTGCTGTAAATCGCACATCCTCCCACCCAGCCCCCATCCCGTGGTGGTGGGGTCACAAAACGCTTATACCCCAGGAGGTTGGTCAGGGGGTACGCGCCCAGCATGGTCTCCTGCAAAAAGATAGCTAACATTGAACGGGAGGAGACGAGCCTCCGCAGCTCCACCCAGGTGGCCCAGAGTCAGTGGCAAAATCATTCGAGGAATATGCACTCCAGGCCTGGCTCGGAGGAGATTCGGGGGTGACAAAGCCGAAACTTCTTTAGTGCTGGGCTCCTTTCAGGGGGGCAGCTTTACGAACCTCCGAAGATGGCCTCAGGACCAGCTTCAGGGGTGTTGCCTCCTGTGAGTTTAGCGACACAATGGAAGCGCAAAGCCATTTCGCCTAAAGGAAAAGAGACATGCTTGGAGAAAGGGGGGCAGCCCTAGTTTTAGGCACGGATGGGTGTGAACCCTTTATGACTTTTTTTTCACCATTGTGGTAGCCCATCAGGCGACTGCCTACTTGGGCATAAGTCGCTGTACACAACAGCCTACTATTAGGCTATATTAAAAGACAAATAAAAAAATGACAATAATAACTAGATAACACACAACAAAGATAAAAATAGACAAAGGTTAAAAAAAATAGTGAGAAAAAGCAAAAGGTAGGGAAGAAAGAGTGCTCTGACATCGGGGGTATGCCCGCCTCCCTCGGTGCAGAGGGACATGCGACCTACAAAAAAAGAACAAAAAATATCAAATAGGTAAACTCAAAAAGTCATAAAGTCCACAAGTCTGTGTGTACGAACCATCCTGAGTACAAGGGACAGGCGGGAGCGACTCCGCTCAACCTGGTACTGGGACAGGTAACGAATGCGGGGATCATCCAGACTGGGACATTCAACAAGAATGTGCCGAACAGTCCGGGGTACAACGCAGTCTTCACAATACGGCGCCGGCGAGCACTCCATCAAATGGCGGTGCGTCCCGCGATTGTGTCCAATTCGGGAGATGACAAAAAGCAGCCTAAAGCCATTGCGGCATTGGGGGGGTAGGTCTATTTGAACAGTTGTGGCACTATGGCACATAACTTTAAATTCCCCTCGGACGTCTCACATCTTCTTTGCCAAGCAGCCCGGAGAGCTGCCCATATTCCTGCCATGTAATCGGCGTGAGGAAGAGCGAAACACTGGTCTGGTTGCTCAGTCCTCGCAGATTCTTTGGTACCCTCATCAGCATGCTCATACCCACAAATCCCACATGTCCAGGAACCCAGCAGAAGATAATGTCGACATCCCTCCGGCTCGCCAAAACCTTGCATCATAGATATCGTGAACCAGAGGATGAGGAGATTCCAATGCCCCGAGAGCACTCAGAGTGCTTTGTGAGTCACTATAAATTACAATCTGGTGTCCGAACCGGGCACGACGCATAATCTCCCGTACTGAGCAGTGTATTGCAACCGGCTCGGCCGTGAAGACGGACGCAATGCCTGGTAGAGCCCCGCTGACTTCAAACAGAGTAGATACGGTGTGGAAACCGATCCCCTCTTAGGACTTGGAGCCATCCGTATACTCTGGCACAGTTCCAGCGTGACACAGTGTGCTCCAAAAAGGCCGAATGCAAAATTACCGGCGCTGTAGAAGTTTTGGGAGCAGAGGCGTGGCGACAAATAGTCAAAAGTGGTATCCTCCAGGGTGGCATCCTGAGCAGAACCAGGGGCGCCACCGGCCCGAGACCAATACCTAGCTCTCGAACCAAAGTGCTTATGGTCTGACTGGACTTTCTCGGCGGCATAGACACCATCGAATGCAGTGAGAGCTGTTGGCGACTGAGGGAGACGCCGGGCTCGCGTGGACCGGCAAATAATGCACTGTGCATGGCATGAACCCTTTATGCCGCCAGCTTTACCAGGGGAGGGCCGAGGGGGGATAGAAGCCACAGATGGGTTCCAAATGGGCACGGAAACGACCGTGTTCGTAGGCCTGGAGGGGCCAGAAGCAGAGAGTGTCTCTCTTAACATTTGAGGCATAAGCCATCCCAGGCAGAGCCAGCCACGAAGGACCAAGTCCTTAGCCTCGCGAAATGAGAGATGATCCTGGGCTTGAATGGCCAAGATTTCCTTCTCAAGGAGATACGCACCACATTGCTTCGAAGAAGTGGGGTGCGGCTCTTCCCAATTGACACACTGAGCTACACACGATTTGGACTTATCGTGTGCAGTCTTTGAGCCATTACACAGACTTCGGGTAACCCTGACTTTGCACGTCTACAGGAGCGATTAGTATGGCTGAAGAGGTGGCAGTAGTAGCACCTCCGTGGCAGTGGGACGAATGCCTTCACGCAGTAGCGAGCATAAGGGGGTTGGTCCTATCAAGCTGTGAGCAGTCAATATTCGGCCACCTCCACAGTTTCTTGGCAGCCCCTTTGGAAAGCAAAGGAAGATTGCTGCTAGTAAGGAGGAGTCACAAAAGGGTGACTCTGAAGAAGGGGATGAAGGGGAGCCCCCTACACCCGTAGGCATGGGAGAGGAGTAAGCCTCCTCTCTGGTAAGAGAAGTTTGGAGGGTCGACTGAGATAGTGCAGGGGGGGGAACCTCCTTTCTACTGTGGAGCTACCTGAGGGCTGCCCGCAGTAAAGGGAAAGTGGAGAGAGCTTTTTTTAGAAGATTTCCATCATTGGGCATTGTGACCCTATAGTTTACACAGGATGCAAATGCTAATCACCCCATGCAGTAGTCCGCTCTGCGAGGGGTGAACACAGGGCTGGCAAACCAGCTGCTGCCATTTAGAACTACACCTTTCCACCCAGTGGACAGGCAGCCCTTTGGCATGGCAGCTCCACCTTGGGCAGGGCATAAAATTGATACAGATTGAAAGGAGAGAGAAAGTGGTATGTGAGGAAGGTGTGGGTGGGGATGAAGCAGGTTGTTAAAAACCCACCATCCCAGACGGAGCTCAGAGGTGATGGAACATTCCCTACTCCCTCAGCCCTGATCCGGGGATAGTTGGGTGAGAGGAAGCTGGTCAGCATCTACCCTGTGAAATTAGAGGCTGACCAAAGAAAGTTGTGGCAGAGGTTGAATGGAAAGTGATCAAGCAGGGTAAGAAGACAGGGTGTCAGAAAGAAGGAGAAGATGCTAAGCTAGGGTTGGACAGGGCACTGAGTCCCATCAGCATGGCAGCCAGGAAAGCAAATCGCCGTGCCCCTTACAGGGAGGTGTGCATGAATTCACCCTGAGGACAAGGGACAAACGGTAGCAACTCCTCTTGTTTTTGTACTGGGATGTGTAATGTGTGCAAAGAGATTCCAGACTAGGGGACTGTGTACTCATTGCATTAAGGTGCGGGGGAGTGATCCCTCGAATAGTTTGCGTCCCACAAATATGCCCAATTCAGAGATGATACAAAACAACTTGAAGCCATCGCAGTTTGAGGGGGGGGTAGATCCAGGGTAACGGTTGCAGCCCAATGGCATGCTCCTTTAGGTTCTCATCAGCCATCTCCCATCTTCTTTACCATGCAACCCAAAGGACTGACTTGATTCCTGCCATCAAAGTGGGAAAGAGTGAAATGTTCATCCAGTCACTCAGTCTTGTCAGACTGTTTGATCCCCTTATCAGTGCATGCATTTTCCACATTCCCTACCTGTAAAGTAACAAGCAAAAGACAATCTTAACATCCACCCATAATGTGGCATTACAAATACTGCAAACAAGGGGGTGCGGAGATTACAATGCCACTAGAGGACTCATGGGCTCTGTGAGTGTGTATCAATCACTATCTGGTCTCTGAACCAGGCACAAAGAATGATCTGCCCATTCTATGCAGTGTATTGCAGTCAGCTCAGTTGTGAAGATGGATGCAGTGGACAATAAAGTCCATCCGACTTCAAATGGGGAGGACAAAACATGAAAGATTAAGCGATGTAGAACTGCAAGAACCCAACCACAACTGTGCACGAAGCAAGAGTGCAACACAAGAAGAATTTCTGCCAGGACCAGGATGTGCAAAAATTAGAAGACAACGATTTCGCGCCCATCCGATTTGAAGCCATCTGAGTACAATGTCATGGATCTAGTGTGATTTAGTGTGTACTGCAAAAAGATCAAAAGCAATATTCCCAGCACATAGAAGCTTTGGGAGCAGAGGTGTGGCGACAAATGGTCGAATGTGGTACATTTAAGAGCTACAGTGGGCTCTCAAAGGAGTCACCAAGACCTAAACCCAAAAGGTTTAGGATAAGATTGGCATCTCTCGGGGCATAGGCACAGTCAAGATTGGGCACAAGAATGCAATGATAGACAATGAAGACTGAGAGAGATGCCAGGCCATGTATGGCACAGAGCAAATAGCATCTCACCAGCATTGACAATAAGTGACGTGCGGCACCAAACAGAGTGATGTGGTGGATTGAGTGCACCTTCTGCAATTCAGGCTGAGCTGCAGATGTGTAAAACTTGCATCCATAGTCTAGCTTCAAATTAACAAAGGAATGGTAAAAGGCATACCCAGTTCTCGCTACCCAGGAAATTCCCTGATTCCTAGATTTCAGGAACTGGGGCAAGAACCAAAAAAATTTGCAGTTCCTAAAAGATTATGAAATTGTTTTTTGCCAAACATAAAAAGTGCTATCCTTAGAACATTTATTACATTTAAAACAGGGCTTCTCAATCTTTTTACCAAATTGACCCCTTTAAAACAATAAAGTGAATAGGCCTAGTAATATATGAATAGGATAGCTGTTTGATAATGTAGAATTTATCTGAAAAGGATTAGGCCTAAAGCTTTGAATGTTATATATAATTGATAAAATTATAGAAAACACTGACTATTGTTGTATTTTTTCTTATAATTAACTATTTAGAATAATACAAAATAATATTGAATCATAAGCACTCATAAGAACCTATAATTATAAGCACCTAAAATTAATTTTAAATAGATGTGCTTTCTCAAATGTTTAAAATGTTCTAAAAAGAAATTCTGGGTGGAGGCTAATTTGTTGTCATTCTGTTACCGACTCAGCATTGTGCTAATTGTATCATATTTTTGGTGCATGTGCTAAAACAGAAAATTATGAAAAAATTTTCTGGGTAATAAAGCCCTTACAGATGTCAAAGCCAATTATATGCAATTTTTTTTTAATTTTAAAAATGAAGCCAAAAGTTTAACTTACAAAGCAAAATTGATGTATTCTGGTTGTGCCACTTCATGAACACTTTCATACATTGATTTGTAAGGTTTAAACAATATGCTGAACATTACCATTCAAAAATTACCATTTACAGGACTTCTTGCATAAGTTTCACAGGCAGCATTTGAATCTGGTTATCGATGTCAAGACACACGAATAGTGTATTCCTCAGGTTAGATCGATTTTTGAAGATAAAAGATTACACCCCTAAAGCTTTATAAGTTAAGAAGACAATTTCCTGCAGCTTCAATATCATCTCTAAAAAAGTCTGCTGAAGCAATTTACAAATGTCTCTATACAGAGAGTAATCAAGAAAATGAAGAAAGTACTGGTATGTACTGAAGAAGTATATCAAAATACATCTGATGCCCTTTGCTTTGGGAATACTATGATATAGTAAATATACCTAAGTCTCTCAAAAGTGTAAATATGAAGAAAATTTCAATGCCAACAAAGAATTCAACCTGTTTGAAGCAAAAGGGAATCACATAGAAAAGCTGGATGAATTGCGAGCTGCACTTAGGGCAATTAAACCTACAAGACTTTTTTTTTTCAGTTTGGGGTTCATGCAACCACTAATAATAATTTACATGCGTGTTTGGTCTTGTGGCTGAGGTATCTGTGCCTCTCAGCCAACCCTCCTCTTTTCTCAACTGGACTTGGAACTATCCATTGCAGTCCCTAGAAGCGTAGAAAGTGAATGAGCTTTTTGAGCAGCTGGTCTATTTCTTTAAAAGATTCGTTCTCAATTATCTGATACGGCTCTAAATGCTTAAATTTTCCTAAAATACTACTTCATAAATGATATAAAACAAAATAAATAAACCTAATTGATCTCAAATTTCTTACTGCTTAGATTTTTTTAGGCCAATTAAACTAAGTTCCATTTCTATTAAAGATTTCATTTTCAATTGTTTTATGTGGCTTTAAACTCTAAATACTCAAATATTCTTAAAATAATACTTCATAAATGATGTAAATCAAGTAAAAAACATAAATTATCTCACAATGCTTAGATGTTTTGCCAATTAGATAGTTTAATGTTATGAACAATGGCTAAAACAAAAAAATTAGTTGATTCTTTCCTGTGATTTCCAGATTCCCGATAATCCTTCTGGTATTGATCCTGGTTCCTACATTTCATTACTCATGCATACCCTTACTTATCATCACCCCAAGTCTGGAATGTCATAGAACAAAGAGTGTCTATGGCCCATGTACAAAAGACCCTAAGACTGCAGATATGGGCTTCTCTTCCCAGGTGAGACATTCACTTAAAAACATGAGCAAGGAAACTGCAAATCTACTGCACCATGGAAAACCCTATTTAAGAACAAGGCCAGGTTGAGCTGAAGGCAAGGATGCCAGCAGAAATGCTCTATCTTAGCCTTGGCCAAAGAAAACCAAACACCTGTAAGCTTTGAATGCATGCAGCCAGGGGTCAATATTTTAATTGGGCCATCCTGCCAACTGCCTGTATGAGCCAGGTCGATGTAAAATCAGCCTATTAATTATGCACAAATTGAAATAAAACAAAAGAAAAGTCAATTAAAGGTGTGGTGGAGCAAATGTGAGTGTGTGTAAAAGGGCCATTCTCCCACCCCTTTTCTCAGTACCCTCTCCCTCCCTCTGTAAGAATGTGTGTGAATGGGAATGGGTTTGTTTTGTTTTGGTTTATTTTATGTATAAAATGATTACCATGTTTTTCTTTCTTTCCAGGCGCCATATTCTGGAAAGATAGTAGCTAGTTTTGATATATCACTATAATTAAAACAAAATAGTACTTTGTTTAAAATAATCTTTTATCAAAAGATTATATTTTGATGATTGTTTGGATATACATTTAGAGGTAAGCTACTCGATAAATTTACTTGGGTAATGCCCACTTATTAGTTTTCCTTTCATGTATAAGTAAATGGGTCATAAACGGAGGATATATCTCTTCTACAGAGAGTGGAAGCTTGGACGGACGGCAAGAAGGGTTCTCTAGATGAGTGCTCCGCCCAGCCCTGAGACGGAGGGCTTTCATACCTCGCTAGACACCTGGACCACCATACCCGCATTGGCTGACAATCCTGCCTCCTTTTATGTTAGCCTACTACCACCCACCTCCAGCACACAAGTGATAGCGCGTGCCCCTTTTCGTTCGGTTGTTGTTGTTTTTTTATGTTTTGTGTAGATATATAAGTAAATTTGTTGTATTCGCCTGTTATAAAATTCTCTTTTGGTATCTTATTTGGATTGGGGAATTTGGCTTCATTTTGAAGTGTGCACACTTCCCTTGTAAATATAAATTACTGTAACTATCATTGTACTTTTTTGTAAGTAAAGGGACTGTATATACAATCCGTTTCATTCTCCCTCGATTTCTCACGTCCGGACAGTGTAGGAAGCAGGTTGGATCGATTGGGATTAGAGATATATTTTCGGCCCGCTACAAAGAGAGCAAAAAAAAGGAAGCAAAAACTTCCAAAACAAAAAAAAATAAATAAGCCAGAGAAAAGAATGCTGCAGCATTAACACAAGACTATTCTTTATTCAGGTGGATGGTGTCTTTGTAGCTTCAGCTGCAACAGCTGCAGAAAATTAAAAAGGAATAAAGTCTTTTGAGAACTTAGGCCCTAGCGAGGGTGAATTAGAAAACCGGAATTTGAATACAATCAAGAACCCTTCACTCTTAGAGAATCATAATCTTTTTGCTTACTAGTGAGGCTGTTAGGTTTTTGGAGTAGGTGCAAAGTGCCCATAGGGAGTTGGAGGTCAAGATGGATTAATAAAACCAAAGATGATGCAGTCATTCCCATCTACTAGATCAAAAAGGTATGATGGGTCCAACACTAGCTGCCAAGACAGTGTCTGTCGCCAGCTCAGCCAGTGCATCACAACAAAATTACAGGGGCCCAAAAAAATAGTCTCCAGCAAGGTCTCAGGCCTTAAATGTGCCGGAGGGCCCAACCATAGGTCCAGCCAAGGTGGTGGGGTAGGAGCCAATGACTGGGTCATGTGCGATGGGTGTGAGGAATGGTGCCACGCTTCATGCCAAGGTATGTCGAGCAAGGTTCTTTTATTCTTTTCCAGCTCAAAACAACCTTTCATCTGCACCTCATGTGCCCATGATTTACCCAACCTGTTCAAGGCCAAGGACTTCATAAAGGATATTGGAAATAAAGTGAAGAAACTTGAGAAGGAACTGACTGATGTTAAGGAGAGGGTGGCTGCAGTTGAGAAGATATATTTCAAGGATAGCTTGGAGTTTTTGGAGGCAGTTAAGGAAAAACTTAAGGAGTTCAAAGGAGATGAGAAGGAAATCCAACTCAGGAAAGCAAACCTAATCATCCAGGGATTAGATGAGTCACCAGCACAGAAAGAGGCTGACAGCCAGGAGCAAGACACTGAGAAGGTAAAAAACATCATCAGGACTTCAGAGTGCAAGATTTTCACATCAGATGAGTTAGGAGGCTGAACCAGACCAAGGGGGACTCCATCCAACCATAGCAACAGACCAAGGCTTCTCAAGATTGTCCTTGGCACAAAAAATCAGAAGTGGAATGTCTTGGGTCAGAGTGGGAAACTGAAGACCATGAACGCAGCCAACAGGAAGAACATCAGGATAATGCCATTCGATAAATGCATGCCAGGCTAGCCAAAGAGAGAGAGACAAAAAACAGGTACCTCCAGGAAAGTGGAAATCAAGAAAGGAGATGGAAAATAGTGAGTGGCAGGCTGAAATCAGTGTCAATAACAAACCCCCGGTGGCAAACTAGTTTACAAGATGATAAATAGACTTGTGTATATACAAACATTGATGGCCTAAGTTCTAGAATCATTGTATCATTTTTATTACAGAGACCACACTAACTGCTGACAGTATTATTTCCCAGTATTTGATTGTGATAACTACAATGCTTTTAGGAAAGATAGGTTTAATAGGGGAGGAGGTGGTGTGCTCATTATTGTCAGGAAGGGTCGGACAGCACTTCGAGAGACATTGAGGTGGTCTCAGGTTGGGTGAAGGTGGGCACAGCACCCAGGTCCTCACATGCATATACCGACCACCAAACTCTCAAGAAGACTACAAAAACAGGGTGAGGCAAGCAATCCTACACATGAGCAACACACATGCTGGTCAAATCTTAATCTGTGATGACTTTAACTTTAGAGAAATTAACTGGAAAATAAACTTCATAAATGGAAGTGCAAACAGCGAACAAACCAAATTCTATGATGCCTGCCAGGATGTTTTTTTATACCAACGTGTCTGTGATTTCACTCATTCTCAAGGTGGAGATGAGCCATCTCTATTGGATCTCATTCTCACCAAAGACTCATTACACATAGTAGACTTAGAGTACAAAGTTCCAGTTGGAGCAAGTTATCATTGTTTATTAAGTTTTAAGATGTGTATCAATAGTGGTGATACCATGCCCAATGCCCATCCTCAAAAGAACTTTGACAAGGGTGACTATGTTCAGGCTTCCTTAATGTTCGGTGCATTTTTTTTTTAAGGGACTATCTGGCGACTGCACACTTGGGCATAAGTTGACGCAAACAAACAGCCTAGTTCTAGGCTACTTTAAAATAAAAATTTAAGCAGAAAACAATAAAAAGAAATAACAATTAGGAAGCAAGCTCCGGCGTCTGGGGGAGGTCCCCCTCCACCCGGCGTAGGAGCGTGTGACCTAGAAATAAAAAAATAACAAAAACAACAACAAAAGCTAGTTAAATAAAAGGGAGAAGGCCGGCCTCCCCCCAAAAGTCAACAAGTCCACCAGTCAATGTGCATGCACTCATCACGAGTACAAGGGACAGGCAAGAGCGACCACGCCCATCGCAGTACGGGGACAGGTAACGTGCGTGAGGATCACCCAGACTGGGACATTCGACAAGAATGTGCCAAAGAGTCTGGGGGACAACGCAGGCGAGCGCTTCATCAAATAGCGATGCGTCAAACGAGTGTGTCCGATTCTGAGACGACAGAAAGCGACCTGAAGCCGTCGCGGCATTGTGGGATAGGTCCATGGGAACAGTCGCGGTGCAATGGCACGCAACTTTAAGTTCCCTTCGACCGCATCTCATCTTCTTTGCCAAGCAGTCCGAAGAGCTGCCCGTATTCCTGCCATGTAGTCGGTGTAAGAAAGAGCGAAACGCTGGTCCGGTCGCAGAGTCCTCGCGGACTCTTTGGCGCCCTCATCATCGCGCTTATTCCCCGCAATTCCTACATGTCCAGGAACCCAGCAGAAGATAATTTCGACATCTGCCGGGCTCGCCAAAACCGTGGCGTCGCGGATATCACGAACCAGGGGATGCGGCGATTCTAATGCCCCGAGAGCACTCAGGGCGATTTGTGAGTCGCTATACATCACAATCCGGAGTGGTGCATTGCCACCAGCTCGGCGGTGAAGACAGACGCAGCACCTGGCAGAGACCCGCTGACTTCAAACAGAGGGCATACGGCGTGGAAGCCGACCCCCTCTTGGGACTTGGAGCCATCCGCATACGCTGGCACGGTTCCAGTGTGACACGATGTGTGCTCCAAAAAGGTCGAACGCAATACTCCCGGCGCAGTACAAGCTTTGGGAGCAGAGGCGTGGGGACAAATAGCCAAATGTGGTACCCGTCAGGGTGGCGTCCTGGGCAGAACCAGGGGCTCCACCGGCCCGAGAGCTATATCTAGCTCTCGAAGGAGTTTCCTGGCCCTAAACCCAAAGGGCTTAGGGTATGACTGGCGTCTCTCGGCGGCATAGGCACCGTCGAGATCAGCGGCGGATGCAGTGACAGCTGTTGGCGACTGAGGGAGGCGCCGGGCTCGCGCGTAAAGGCGAGTGGTGCACTGCACGCGGCGCAGAGCGAGTGGCATCTCCCCAGAATCGACCAACAGGCACTCAATGGGAAAAGTGCGGAAGGCACCTTCCGCAATAAACGCTCGGCTGCGGATGCATAAAACTCGCATCCGTAGTCGAGCTTCGAACGAACAAAGGATCGATAAAAGAGTAGGGCAGTAGCCCTATCAGCGCCCCATCGCTGAACGTCACGGAACGGAGAATATCCATGGCGCGGGTACAAGAGACCCTAAGGCTGCGAATATGAGCCTCTCAGGTGAGGCGTCGGTGGAATACAAGAACAAGGAAACGGTGCGACTCAACCACATCCAGGCGCCCCCCATTAAGAAACAAATCTGGGTCAGGGTGGAGGCGTGGATGGCGGCAGAAGTGCACCACCTTAGCACCTTAGTCTTGGCCAAGGAAAACCGAAACCTGTGCGCTTCGGCAAAGCGAGAGACGCGGTTCAATGCCTGTTGGAGTCGACGCTCCAGAGTTGGCATCTAGGCAAGCCAAAAGAGATCGAGAGGTCGTCAACGTAGAGCGTAGCGAGAAAATCTTCCGGCAGCACCGAGGTGATCCCGTTGATGCTCAGGGCAAAGAGTGTGACACTGAGAACACTTCCCTGCGGGACACCCTCTTCTTGCTATTTGGGCCGGAGAGGGCTCCCCACACCCGTACGCAGAATCAACGATCTCACAAAAATTCAGATATAAACATTGGGAGGCGTCCCCTCGCTCCCATGATGTTGAGAGGCTCCATGATACCATATCGCCATGCGGTATCATAGGCCTTCTCCAGATCGAAAAACACCGTAGGAGAAGTACTGTCTACACAGGAAGGGCTCGCAGACGGCATTTTCCAGTCGGAGCAGAGCATCCGACGTGGAGTGGTACTTGCGGAAGACGCAGTAAACCTGTCGTTGAAGGGTTCTTTCTCCGCTTCTGGAGGTACAGCCGGCGGCCTTCCGCGACATCACGAAGTGCATTGAATAATAGCGGAGCAGCATCCCGGCTAGAGAATGCGGAAAAAGCGGCAGCGAAGGATTCCGCCACGAACGCGGGGGTACGAGATTGCGGTCCCATTCTCCTTGAGAACGGGAGGGGAGTCCTGCGAGAACTTGCCCCGAATCCTTTTGACTCGCTTCCACACCTCTGCTAAAGGGGTATTCCCGTTAAGTGAAGACACGTATGACTGCCAAGAAGAGCGGCGGGCGTGCTTCGAAATATAACGGAACCTAGCCCGACGAAATTCAGCGACAGTGAAATCGTTCGGGCGGCGCTTATAGCGCATGTAGGCATAATGCTTCTGTTTGAGGGCCGTCTCACACTCGGCCGACTACCATGGGAGTGGTCGGCGTGCAAAACGGCCAGACGTTCTAGGAATACTAGTCAGGCCCACAGCGATGAGGTTGCCGGAGAAGAACTCAATGGCCTCATCTACCGACCTAAACTCCTCAACTGAGATAGAGAATTAAGTCATTTCCTGAAATGAAGGCCACCGAGCCCGCGACAAGCACCACTGAGGTGGGCTCTCAGGCGGCAGTTGCCCTGAAAATGATATTTGAATTGGAAAGTGATCACTATCATGGAGGTCATCGACCACCCCCCAATCAAAATCAGGCTGTGCATCCGAAGAGCACAAAGATAGGTCAAGGCAAGAAAATGAAGCGGTTCTCGGACAGTGATGCATAAACTCATCCACGTTTAGGACACCTATCTCAAGCTCTTCGATCAGATCGGCAAGGAATTGTCCCGTGGGATTTATTCAGTAATATCCCAAGAGAGGATGCCTGCCGTTCAAGTCTCCAAGCAAGAGAAAGGGCCTCGGCAACCGTGCCACGACGCGGCGGAAGTCCCCTGCATCGAAGTCAGCTGACGGTGGAATGTACGCAGAAATGATAGTATACCTCCTATCCAGGTGCAGCTGCACAGCCACTGCCTGAAAGGAGGTATCTAAAGTAAAAGAAAGAACGGAGACATCATGTTGGGTGTAAACCGCACGTCCCCCAGCCCAGCCATCCCGCGGTGGTGGGGTTGCAAGACCCTTATACCACGGGAGGGCGGGCAGGAGGTATGCGTCTAGCATGGTCTCCTGCAGAAAAATAGCTAACGGATAAAGGGACGAGAAGAGGCTCCGCAGCTCTAGCCAGTTGGCCCGGAGTCCATGGCAATTCCATTGAAGGAATATTGTCTCCAGGCCTAGCTCGGAGGGGACGCAGAACCCCAGGCGGTGTTGGCCGAACAAAGCGCTGTCGCCTTCGAGGACTTATTGGGAAAGGTTAGACTCGCCATGCGTCTTTTCCTCCCTCTGCCTCGAAACCTTAGGCGGGCGATGCGCCTTCGGAGGCGGGGGGAACGCTTTTCGAGGAACCACCGTCTTCGAGCCACTCAACCCACCACTAGGCGTTGGCGAAGGAGCCGAAGCTCCTTTCTTGCTGTCCTCCTTTCGGGGGACAACTTTAGGAACCCTGGAAGATGGCCTTGCGACCAACTTCAGGGGTGTTGCCTCCTGTGAGTCGTTAACGACTTGGTGGAGGTGCATGGCCGTTTCGCCTTATGGGAAACGGTCACGCTGGGGGAAGAGGGGGAAGCCGTGGTTTTAGCCGGGGCTGGGTATGAACCCTTTTTGCCACCAGCTTTACCAGGGCAGCGCCCCTGGTTGAGTAGAGCCCGCAGAAGGGCTCCAAATGGGCACAGAAACAACCGTGCTAGTTGGCCTGGATGGGAAGGGAGCCCCATCCAGGCATATGACGTCTCAGGCAGAGCCGGGCGCGTCAGGACCAAGTCCTTTGCCTCGCGGAATGACAGTCGATCCTAGGCCTGAATGGCCAGGATTTCTTTCTCAAGGAGATATGCACCACATTGCTTCGAAGAAGCGGGGTGTGGCTCTCCGCAATTGACACACTTGGCCACACACGATTTAGACTTATCATGTGTGGCCTTGGAGCAATTTACACAGACTTCGGGTGAACCTGACTTGCACATCTACAAGAACGATTCATATGGCCGAAGCGGTGACAGTAATAGCACCACCGCGGCAGTGGCACGAATGCCTTCACGTGGTAGCGGTACCAACCGGCACACACCGACTCAGGGAGCTTGTCACAGTCGAATGTGACGAAGAGTGTAGGGGTGGGTCTCGAGGCCCCTCCCTGATTTCTCATCACACATTCGACCTTGACCACCCCATGGTCGTCCAGCTCTAAGATGATGTCCTCAATGGAGTAGTCAACGAGTTCACTCACATAAACTACTCCTTTAACAAAGTTCATGGTAGAGTGCGGCGTCACACTCACTGGGGTGCCATGAAGTGTCCGAAGAGCACTTATTTTAGCCGCCTCGGCGGGATTCGCCACATTCGCAAGGCTCCTGTCCGAGAAACGGGTCACCTTCGGCTCTCTACCAATTGCACTAGCTAATCCTCTCCTCCGATGGATCATGTTGCCCTTGGCCAACATGCTGCCATTAGTGGAGCAAATAACAAGGAAGCTTTTGAAGCCAGCGGTCTCGAAAACGCCAGGTAACCTCTGAATGAGGAGCCCCGATGTTATCGAGGCTCCACCCTGTCACTTTTGGTCTTAGTCGGAGGCTCCGGACCCGATGGTGCAGAGGCGCCGGATGTACTGATCTTGGCTCGGTCGCTTGCCAAAGTGGCAGCAGACCCATCCATCCCCGCAGCCCCCGCGGATGGAGAGGAGCCCCGAGTCTTTTTCCTGTTCCTTTTCTTTTTAAGAGACGAGGGCGGGGAATGAACCCGCTTCTCACCTCCGCTGGCAGGAGCCCCCAGGCCAAATGGACCAGCCTCAGCCAGGTCCTTCTCCAAAATGGAGAAGGTCCTGGTGGTTGCAGGGGCACCGGTTGGAGATCCCTCCCCTCCTTGTACTGCCCCAGAGACCCAAGCAGTTTGAGGAGAACCTTGCATAGGGGCGGATTCGGTGCTTGGCGCCGAGCCCGGATTCCCCCCCTTGGAAGGACCTACCGTCTGAGGCTGGGTTTCCTCAAGGACCATGTCTATCACAGGAGGGGCCTCCAGTTGGCCATCCCTTCCCAGAACATCGCAGGTCCCATTTGCAGAGTCACCAGTCTTGTGTGTGGAGGCCAAGGCCTTGACCCCGGCAAGGTTCAATATTCTTGCCAGCAGGTCTTTTGAGGGAAGCGACCGAAGGGGCCTGGCTTCCCTCTCCCCCCTAAGGGAGTTTGCCCTACCAAGCCGCTTCAATGAGGGGCAGTCAGCAATGGGCTGCCTGCTGGCTTTCTTGGCAGTCCCCTTAGAAAGAAAAGAAGGGACTGCCGCTGGAAATAGGGAGGTGCCCAAAAGCACCTCCAGAGAAGAGGGTGAGGGGGAGTCCCCTACACCTGTATGTGTAGGAGAGGAGTAGGCCTCCTCTCCAGGTAAAGAAATATGGAGGGTCCCCTGGCAAGCACAGGGGTGGTGACCTCCATTTTTTTTGTGGAGCTGCCCCTGGGTGGCTCCATTGATGACACAGGGAGAATTAAGGGGAGATCTTTATGTTTCTCATCATTGGGCATGGTGACCCTATTTGTACCACGGGATGCAATAGCTCATCAACTCTCGCAGTTGCCCGCACTGCAAGAGGTGCTTACAGGCCTGGCAGAGCCAGGTGCTGCCATTCAGGACCAACCCTCCCGCCTAGTGGCCTGGCAGTCCATCTGCATGGCGGCTCCACTTTAGACATGGTGTAAAAAGATAGATTGTGAAGAGGAAAGGAAAAGGGATGTGAGGAAGGTATGGGTGGGGATGAAGCAGGTTGTTAAAAACCAACTACCCCAGACCAGAGCTCAGGGGTTAGGGAACATTGTCCCCTCCCCCTTCTTCCCCGTTCCGGGACGGTTGGCTGAGAAGGTCAGCATCTACCCGGTGAAATTAGAGGCTGACCAGAGAAAGTTTTGGGAGAGGTTGTATGAAAAGTGAGGAAACAAGTGTTTTGAAGGAAGGAGAAGAGGCTAAGCTGGGGTCGGCTGGGTGCTAAATCCCGTCAGCACAGCGGCCAGGATGGCAAATCGCCGCGCCTCTTATGGGGTAATGTTCAATGCAATTAAGTGGGAGGAGGAACTAGCAGGCAAGAATGTGAAGGAGGCTTGGGCCACCTTCTTGGAGCACCACAACTGGGTCATCCAGCAGTGTGTTCCCCTCCATCCAATGAGCCCAGGACAGATGCCAAAGCTCAAATGGTTGACAAGAAATGTAGAAAGACAGATCAGAAGGAAGAATGGTGCATGGGAGAGATACAAAAAGAGAAAGAGGATAACCAGGGGGAGCTACGCCTCTTACTGCAGAATCAGGAACGGGGTCACAAGGGCAGTTTGAGAGGTCAAACACACCTTTGAACTGAGTCTTGCTTGAGAGACCATGAACAACCCCAGAGCTTTCTACGCATATGCCAGAAGCAAGACCACTATCAGAGAAGAGGTTCTCTCCCTCAAAAGAGAGGATCGTGCCCTCACATCCTCCATAAGGGAGGCCTGCAAACTCCTATATAGTGTGTTCACTAAGGAGAACAGCTGCCCCCCCCCCCTCCACTCATGGCACACTTCCAGGGCAGTCGAATGCAACATCACAGAAGCCAAAGTGAAGGCTACCTACCCTCCAGGGACTGAAGACCCCCATGGCCCCTATGGTGTGCATCCCATTGTCCTTGGGGAGTGTGCAGCGGCACTGTGCAAGCCACTAGCAGTAATCTTCCAGGAGACCTTGAGGACAGGGACTGGACCCGGGCTAACATCATTCCAATCTTCACAAAGGGTAACAAGGCCAATCCTCTCAATTACCCTCTAGTGAGCCTGACTTCAGTGCCTTGCAAGGTACTGGAGAAAATGATCAGGGCAGAGGTAACTGAACACCTAGAGAACAGCAGCTTCTTGAGCAACCACCAGCATAGCTTCCAGTCAGGTATGTCATGTCTGACAGAGCTCCTTGAAAACTTCTTAGACCTTGAGGATGATATTGATAAAAGGAAAGTGTCGATGTAGTGTACCTGGACTGCTGGAAAGCCTTTGACACTGTACCGCACAATCACCTGCTAATGGAACTTGAGGATACCGGAATTGGAGAGAAGGTGCTCAGGTGGATAAGCAGCTTCCTTAGGGGCCAGGAGCAGAGGGTCACCATAAGAGGAATGGGCTCTGCTTGGAGGAATGTCTAGTGGTGTACCCCAGGGGAGTGTCATTGGCCCAACCCTGTTCTGTGTATTCATCAATGATCTCCTCGAAAGCCTTCATTCTAGAGGGGGCCCTCATGATGAGCATATCCTCCAAGAGGATCTCAATAGACTTCCGGAGTGGAGCCGAAAGTGACTCCTGACCTTCAATGAAGCCAAGTGCAAAGTAATGCACATTGATGCTGCAAATACTGGCCACCAGTACTACATGGGAGACACACCCCTTGGGTGTCTTGGTAACCCAACCTCAAACCCTCAGCTAAAGCGGCAGCTTCTGCTAACTCCATGTTACACACAATTAGGGGGAAATTCGCATGCCTAGACAAGGAGATGTTGCTGCTGCTCTACAAGGTTCATCCCGGCATGGAGTTTGCCATCTAGGCTTGGTCCCCATACACCAGGCAGGACATTGACAGGCTGGAGAAGGTCTAGAAGAGGACCACCAAACTAGTGCCCACTCAGTACCACACCCACGAGAGGTCCATGTTCTTTCCCTCAAGGGTAGTAACCAAGTGGAATAAGTTGCCAGAGAATGTCATAAATAATAACAGCATCAATGGCTTAAAAAATAACTGTGACCGGCACTTATCAGAACTCTCAAGAAGAGGCACCTCCTAATGAGCACCTGCTCCCTTGCCTCTTTAGCTATCACTAGGTAAGCAAAAGGCCTGTCTGCCTCTAGTGCCCAGGCATAAACACAATACCCCAAAACTCAATATGGAGGATGCCTCCAAAAAAGTTAAATTGGCAAGTATGAGGCATAAGAAAAGGAGTCTGCAAAAAGATAATCAATAGCCTATACGAGGCAGCTCCTGTTCCCATCACCCATCCTCATCCATAAATCTATTCAATCTATGCTTAAAACTCTTCAAGGATGACATGTCTATCACTTAGCCTAGCCTACTCCATTCATCTACCACTCAATTTATAAACCAATTTCTCACAATCTCTTACCTGAAACCAAACTTGTCCATTTAAAACCCATTATTATGTGTCCTGTTCACTAAAAATAAGAACCATACCCATGCCTCCACTATTATAACTTTTTATTCATTTGAAGACTTCAATTAAGTACCCTCAAACTCTTCTTTCTAATAAAGGTAGATTTAGTCTCCTAAGACTTTCAACAAAGGTGAAAGGTAACTCCTAGATATACCAAGTCAAGATCACTAATATAAAGCAAGAATAACAATGGCCCCAACATTGACCCCTGAGGAACCCCACTGGTAACATTCCCCCATTCAGATTTAATCCTGTCTATACTAACTCTTTGTTGTCTGTCACTAAGCCACAACTAAATCCACTTAAAAATACTTCCATCAATCTCATGCACTTTAACTTCATTCAGAATTGATATGTGTGATACCCAGGCACCCAATCATAAGCCTTACTAAAATCCAAATAAATATTGTAATTTTCATCTCTATCAGCACCATCATACACCATTCTTAAAAAAGATAGTAAATAGGTCAAATGTGACTTACCCCTAGTAAAGCTGGGTTGAGATTCATTAAGCAACTTATGTTTATCTAAGTGAGCCCTAATAGATTTCACTATTAAAGATTCCATCATTTAACCCACCACTGATGTCAAACTCACTGGTCAATAATTAGACCTAATTGTTTTATCCCACTTCTTAAATATAGGCATCACATTAGCTTTCTTCCATGTTGTTGGTACAGTGCTAGTATCTAATGATTTTCTAAATAGGCCTGCTCACTTAATACATCTCTACATTCCTTCAAAATCCTAGGAAAAACCTCATCAGGGCCTGGTGCTTTACTAAATTTGATTTTGTCTATTTCTTTTGACACTATCTCCTTTATAATTAAAATATCCCCTAATTTCTCCCTATCATTACCCCTGAAGATCAAGGATCCCCTCAGGTACAATTAGAGTACCCTTGAGTGTAAATACTGAAAAAAAATAAATATTTAGCATCCTAGCCATGGCATTACTATCACTTAATAACTCTCCATCTGTAATTTTAAGTGGGCCTATTTTATCTCTAGTTTTAATTTTGTATAATTGAAAGAAACCTTTGAGATCTTCTTTTGCCTTATGTGCCACTTTAATTTCATAATTCCGCTTTGCTACCCTAATTAGCTATTTAATGTCCCTAGTTAACTCGTATCTCATATTTTCCTATAAATGCCCCTTTTAATGCCAATATAGTGCTTAATTTTATCTGACATCCATTTAGGCTTGACAGACTGCTCTAATCTCTCTATATGGAATGTTCATATTCTGTCCAGCAACTAACTGTTTAATCATTGTCTCATATTCCTCATTGACACCATTCCTCTCTAGCTGGGGATTATCTCACCCCTCAACTACTCTCATTGACATCTCAGTTCCTGACCTGACCTCAATCGCTAGTCCCAAACAATAGTTTCCAGGTACCTCCTCAGATCACTATACAGTGGAACCTAGGTGGTCAAACGGCTCCCTTTTCGAACAAAGCGGTTGTCGAACAAAATTTTGAACTAAAAATTGCCCCAGTTGTCATACCATATCTCGGTTGCCGAGCAAGCCAACAGTACCACGCAGGCAGCACATGACCACTGAGTGACTGAGCATGTGGCATCAAGCTTGCCTCAGCCCATGCTCGGAGTATATACGCTAAGAACTGTTGTCTGATTTTGCCTGTACAGGTTGAAGATCCTACATCTGGCTTCCTTGGGACCAAGACCGTGCCTGATTTTGGATTTTTCTGGATTTTGGATCACTAAATACTAGGCCTATTTAAATTATAAATAATAATTTAACCAAGATACCCCTAGACAATATCCATTTACGTAATTTGGTGCATATCCATTGATAATTTCTGGTCAAAATTATTGATTAAAAAAAAAGGCCCAAATTTTGTGAATATCTTGGGAACTAAGCTGTCGATTTGAACAAAACCAAAGTCATTCAAAAAGGGAAGAAAGTTCATATCCATTTATATACAGCTTATCAAGGTTGTCCTATAATCCTTGTTTTTCTTCATGGTTTTGTTTATGGGGGGTTTCTGGCGATATCGCAAAAAAAAAAGCAGAGAGAAGAAATTGGCAATTTTATATTTTTGCATATAATGCTTATTTTCAACCGGAGCGACCATGTGAGGGATAATGTGTTATAAACCGTGAGATGGCATATTCTAAGGTCTATTTAATGTATAAATCCCTTAAATGTGGTGGAGTGAATGTCAGTGTATGTGTGAAGGCCATTCTCTCACCCCTTTCCCAACAATACCCTCTCCCTCCCTCTCTAAGAATGTGTGTGTGAGGGGGAATGGTTTTTGTCTTCTTTTTTTATATATATAATTGATTTTCATGTTTTTGTATAAAATGTATTTTTTCTCTCCCCCAGCTATTTACAATTTGTTTCACGAAAGGGCACTCTAGTAAATTATAAGATAATCATACAATTTGTAAAGAGTGGCAGAAACTGTAGGGCTTGAGGTAAGCCCTAAGATATTATACGTATATTTAGGACAGAAGAGCTTTTTTTGTAGCCTTGAAAGTGTGACTGGATAGCATTACTAGGCCAAGCTCGGAGGCAGCAACCTTTTTTTGATAAGCCTAGCCTTTTGGGGGAACACTTGAGTGGCAGCTGGCAGGAATTCCCCCTGGGGTAAAACATGAGGCCTTTATTGTATTGTTAAGTACAAGTGTGGTTACTAGGCCTCCTTGAACGATTTTGAATGGTTTCAGAACCAGTGTGCTTAATAGGCCTCTTTTGTATTGTTCATTTAGCTGTTTAGATATAGGATTTTGTTTGGTAAAAGGATAAATTATTTTTTTATTTCTTTTTGCTAGCATTCATAAGTAAGATTTGCTTTTCTAAGTAATGAGATCTCAAGAATATTTACCCCCCTATCTCTTGTAAATATTTACCCCATTTTTTTTTGTAAATAATGGACTATATATCCAATCCACTTCATTTTTCCCTTGATTTCTCACGTCCGAATTAGTGTAGTAAGTGGGTTTGATCGATTGGAGTTAGAGAATAGATTTTCGGCCCGCTATATTTGGCGCCCAAATAGGGATGTGAGATCTCAAAACCGGGAGCATGACAGGATTGGATTGCAGTCCATCATCAGATTGGATGTAGTTGATTGTTTTTCCCTTTTTCTGTCCATTATTACTAACCTGGGAGAATGGCTTCTGTGGAACAGGGTCTCCATGATGAGGTTTTGAGACTGATGCCGGAGTTGAGGCAGGAGGAGAAGGAATGTATAATGTTGAGAAGCATGATTGAGGGATTGAAGAGTGATATGATGAGTATGGATGAGAAGACAGACAGGATGAGGAAAGAAATGGACAAGAGACAGAAGCAGGTCGACCAATGAATGAAGGACCTATATGACATGATGAAGGGGACAGGACCAGCCACAGGCCCCTCGACCTTGACCCCTGCTTCGACTTGAAGGTTTTGGGGGGTTTTTAATATCTCATCTGGCAACTGCCTTCTAGGGCATAAGACGCTCTACTCAACCTAGCCTAAATCTAGGCTATATTAAAGGCCCCCCGAAAAATTTGAAACATATAAAGCAAGCTCCGTCGATGGGGGAAGGCCCACTCTCCCCTAGGCAAAAAAGAACGCGATCCATAGTCAAATATTAAATGATGGGGAGAAGGCCGCCCTCCCCCCCAAAAGTCTATAAGATCACCAGTCAATGTGCAAGAACTCATCCCGAATACAAGGAACAGGCGGTAGTGCCCCTGCCCATCCCAGGACTGGGACAGATAACATGCGTGAGGATCACGCAGACTGGGACATTCAAAAAGAATGTGCTGAACAGTCTGGTGGATGACGCAGGCGTCACAATAGGGCGAAGGCGAGCGCTCCATCAAATGTCGATGCTTCACACAAGTGTGCCCGATTCAAAGATGACAGAAAGCAGGCTGAAGCTTCATGGTGTTGGGGAGTAGGTCCATGGGAACAGTCGAGGCGCAATGGCACGCAACTATGAATTCCCTTCGACCGTCTCCCATCTTTTTTGCCAAGCAGGCGAAGAGCTGTCCGTATTCCTGCAATGAGGTCGGTGTGAGGAAGAGCAAAACGCTGGTCTGCTCGCAGAGTCACGCCATCATCGGCGCATTCATTCCCTACAATTCCTACATGTCCAGGAACCCAGCAGAAGATAATCTTGACATCAGCCTGGTTTGACAAAACCGTGGCGTTAAGGATATCCTGAACCAGAAGGTAAGGAGATTCCAATGCCCAGAGAGCACTCAGAGCGCTTTGTGAGTTGCTATAGATCACAATCCGGTCTCCGAACAGGGCACGTCACGTAATCTCCCGTACCGAGTGGTGTATTGTCACCAGCTCGGCCGTGAAGACAGACGCAGCGCTTGGCAGAGCCCCGCAGACTACAAACAGAGAGGATATGATGTAGAAGCCAACCCCCTCTTCGGACTTGGAGCCATCCGTATACACTGGAACAGTTCCAGCGTCACACGAGGTCTGTTCCAAAAAGGTCGAACCCAATACTCCCGGCGCTGTAGAAGCTTTGGGAGCAGAGTCGTGGCAACAAATAGCCAAATGTGGTACCCTCCAGGGTGGCGTCCTAGGCGAAACCAGGGACGCCATCTGCCCGAGAACTATACATAACTCTCGGAGTTTCCTAAACCCAAAGGGATTAGGGTATGACTGGCATCTCTCGGCGGCATAGACACCGTCGAAATCAGCTGCAGATGCAGTGAGAGCTGTTGGCGACCGAGGGAGGCACCGGGCTCGCGCGTACAGGCAAATAATGCACCGTGCACGGCGTAGAGCGAGTGGCATATCCCCAGGATCGACTAATAGGCTCTCAATGGGGGAAGTGCGGAAGGCACCGGTCGCAAGGCAAAGGTCGGTGTGGTGGATCGAGTCCACCTTTAGCAATACACGGCTCGGCTGTGGATGCATAAAAATCGTCTCCGTAGTCGAACTTCGAACGAACAAAGGATCGATAAAAAAGTAAGGCAGTAGCCCTATAAACGCCCCAAACGCTGAACGTCACGAAACGAAGAATATCCATGGCGCGGGTACAAGACAATCTAAGGCTGCGAATATGAGCCTCCCAGGTGAGGCGTCGGTCAAATACAAGACAAAGGAAACAGTGCGATTCAACCACTTCCAGGCGTACCCCATTAAGAAACAAGTCTGGGTCAGGGTGGAGGCGTGGATGGCTGCAAAAGTGCACCACCTAGGTCTTGGCCAAGGAAAACCGAAACCTATGCACTTAGGCATCTGGCCCACACCAAAAGAGATCTAAAGGTGGTCCACGTAGAGCATAGCGAGAAAATCTTCCGGCAGCAGCGAGGTGATGTCGTTGATGCTCAGGGCAAAGAGTGTGACACTGAGGACACTTCCCTGCAGGACACCCTCTTCATGCTCCATTGGGCCGGAGAGGGCTCTCCCACCCATACGTGGAATCGACGATCTCGCAAAAATTCAGATATAAAGATTGGGAGGCGTCCCTTCGTCCCCATCGTGTGGAGTGTCTCCATGAGACCGTATCGCCATGCAGTATCATAGGCCTTCTCCAGATCGAGAAACACCGTGGCGTAGTGTTGTCTACGAAGGAAGGCACACGCAAGGGGTTAGAGAGATTGGGCGGAAACCGGCCGGAGTAGAGTAATCTCTCCCCAGTTTGCGAAAGGCAAGCACAGTAGCGATTCGCCAGGAATCAGGGAGGAGACCCTCTACCAAGATCCTGTTGAACAAATCTAACAGAAAGGCCATGCCTCGCTCACCCAGATGTCGAAGCATGGCGTACAGGACATCGTCCGGACCATGGGCAGTGTCGGCACACGAAGCAAGAGCGGAACGCAACTCACTCACAGTAAACCTGTCATTATAATAATAATAAGTCTTTTGTAATGCGCTTTTCAAGGCCTGAGGCCTTCCCAGAGCGCACGTTGTGCTGAGATGAGAATGGAAATTCAATGGAAATTCAAGAGGAGAGGGAGAGAAGGCAATACTGAAAAGATGCATTTTCAGGAGACGCTTAAATGTGGTAAGAGAGGGAGAAGACCTGATTTCAGCAGGAAGAGCATTCCACAACTTAGGGGCGCAGTTTGAGAAGGAGCAGCCCCCCAATGAGCAGAGGGATGAACGAGAAATATTCAAAAGAGGTGCATGTGATGACCGAAGAGCCCGAGGGACATGGCATGGTGAGAGGGCAGAAGAGAGGTAAGACAGTGCCTTGTTGTTTAGGGCCTTAAATGTGAAGAGAAGTATCTTGAAGTGAGTACGGGATCTGACAGGGAGCCAGTGCAGTTCATGCAACAAGGGTTTCAAGGGAGAGAAGCAAGGGCGACGGAGGAGAAGCCAGGCGGCATAGTTCTGTACAAGTTGAAGGGGGCAGAGAGAGGAGGATGGCAGATTCACAAGCAGTGAGTTACAGTAGTCAAGGCGTGAGGTGATGAAGGCATGAACAGCAGTCTCAAGACTTTGGCGATCAAAGTGAGAGCGAATGCGAGAGAAGTTACGAAGGAAACATAGAGAGGATTTGCTGACATTGCGGATATGAGGCTTAAAGGAGAGATGCTCACCAAAAAAACACACAGATTCCTAACGCAGTCAGAGAAAATGATAGTATTACCGCCCAGAGTAAGCGAGGGAAAGAGAGATTTAGATTTTTTGACAAGAGCAGGGGTGTCGACGAGGAGGACCTCAGTTTTGGAGTGATTAAGCCTGAGGAAGTTGATAGAGAGCCAGTCAGAAATGGAGGAGTAGGCAGCCAGGAGGTCAGTGATAGAGTAGGCAAGAGACGTGGGGGATGATGAAACGAAAATTTGAGTGTCATCAGCATAGAGGTGGAAGGATAGACCGAGATTACGGAGACGGGAACTAAGAGGGAGAAGGTAAATACGAAATAGTAGAGGACCAAGGACAGAGCCTTGTGGCACTCCAAAGCGAATGGGGGTAGAGTCGGATGCAACGTTGTCAATCACAACGGATTGGGTACGAGACGGGGGGTACGAGATGGGAGGTAAGAGCGGAACCAGTCAAGCACGGTGCCTGATATGTCGAGGAAAGAGTGGAGACGATCAAGTAGGAGGGTATGGTCCATAGTATCGAAGGCAGAGGAGAGGTTGAGTAGAACGAGGATGGAGGCACACCCCCTGTCAGCGGCTCTTCATAAGCAATCAGACACATTGAGAAGGGCGGTTTCTGTGGAGTGACCTGACTTGAAACCAGATTGATAGGTTTCATCAATGTTACAGGCCACCATGTGACTGTTGATGCGTGAAGCAACCACTCTCTCAGAACCTTAGAGAGGAAAGGAAGTTGCAAAATCGGGTGATAATTGGAAGGGTCAGTGGGGTTCAGTTGAGGCTTTTTAAGAATCGGACGGATGTGGGCACGTTTGAAGGAAGAGGGAACAAGACCAGTTGCAAGTGAAGTCTTGAACAGGTGAAGAAGCGTTGGGAGGATAGCAGGCAGAATTTTACATAACAGTTTAGGCGGAAAAATGTCCTTTGGGAAGCCTGATTTCTTAGAACGCGAGAGCAGGGCTGTAAGCTCCAACGCGGTCACAGCGGGGAAAACGATAAGCGGTTGAGGCGGGAAGTCAGGGAGAATAACAGGAGCCGGGACAGAAGGCTGAGGGAGGGAGGGAGGGAGGCACGGAGGTTAGTGACCTTATCTGCGAAGAAATTCGAGAGAGTAGCAGGGCTAATGGGTGGGGAGACCTGGGCTGGGGAAGTAAGACGGGGGAGCAGGCGGAAGACGGGGGAGCAGGCGGAAGACGGGGGAGCAGGCGGAAGACGGGGGAGCAGGCGGAAGACGGGGGAGCAGGCGGAAGACGGGGGAGCAGGCGGAAGACGGGGGAGCAGGCGGAAGACGGGGGAGCAGGCGGAAGACGGGAGAGCAGGCGGAAGACGGGAGAGCAGGCGGAAGACGGGAGAGCAGGCGGAAGACGGGAGAGCAGGCGGAAGACGGGAGAGCAGGCGGAAGACGGGAGAGCAGGCGGAAGACGGGAGAGCAGGCGGAAGACGGGAGAGCAGGCGGAAGACGGGAGAGCAGGCGGAAGACGGGAGAGCAGGCGGAAGACGGGAGAGCAGGCGGAAGACGGGAGAGCAGGCGGAAGACGGGAGAGCAGGCGGAAGACGGGAGAGCAGGCGGAAGACGGGAGAGCAGGCGGAAGACGGGAGAGCAGGCGGAAGACGGGAGAGCAGGCGGAAGACGGGAGAGCAGGCGGAAGACGGGAGAGCAGGCGGAAGACGGGAGAGCAGGCGGAAGACGGGAGAGCAGGCGGAAGACGGGAGAGCAGGCGGAAGACGGGAGAGCAGGCGGAAGACGGGAGAGCAGGCGGAAGACGGTACGGGGATCCTTCCTATTATCAGTAAGCAGATTGCGTGAGTAGGGTTCTCCGCCTCTGGAAGAAAATTCCGGCCGGTGGCTTTCCACGACATCACGACGTGCATTGAATGCTGGCGGAGAAGCATCCCGACTAGAGAGTGCGGAGAAAGCGGTCACGAAGGATTCCCTAACGGACGGGGGGTCCGAGATTGCGGTCCCATTATCCTGGAGAACGGGGGGGGGGCCCTGCGAGAACTTGCCCAGAATCATTTTAACTTGCTTCCACACCTCTGCTAGAGGGGTCTTCCCGTTAAGTGGACACGTATGCCCGCCCGCAAAGAAGAGTTCGAAATATACCGGAACCTAGCCCGACGAAATTCACCGACAGTGAAATCGTTTGGGTGGCGCTTATAGCCCATGTAAGCATAGTGCTTCGAGTTGAGGGCGGTCTCGCACTCAGCTGACAACCACGGGAGTGGTCGGCGTGCAAAACGGCCAGACTTTCTAGGATAGTAGCCCGGCCTGCTGGGATGAGGTTGCCAGAGAACTCAACAGCCTCATCTACCGATGTAAACTCCTCGACTGAGATGGAGAATTCAGTCATTTCCTGAAATGCAGACCACCACGCCATCACCACCGGGTCGGGCTCTCGGGCGGCAGCGGCCCAGAAAATTATATTTGAATGGGAAAGTGATCTGTACCATGGAGGTCATCGAGCACTCCCCAATGAAAATCGGGCTGTGCATCCTGAGAGCACAAAGATAGATCGAGGCAGGAAAATGAAGCGGTTCTCGGGCAGTGATGCGTAAATTCATCCAAATTTAGGGCACCCATCTCAAGCGCGTCGATCAGATCGGCAAGGACTTAACCCGCGGGATTGATAGAGTAGTCTGTCCAGAGGGGGTGTCTACCGTTTAGATCTCCGGCAGAAGTCCCCCGCGTCGAAGTCAGCTGAGGGTGGAATGTACGCGGAAATAACAGTATACCTCCTATCACGGTGCAGCTGCACAGCTACTGCCTGAAAGGAGGTATCTAAAGCGAAGAGAAGAACGGAGACATCATGCCTGCTGTAAATCGCACATCCTCCCGCTCGGCCCCCATCCCGTGGTGATGGAGTCACAAAACCCTTATACACCTGGAGGGTGGGCAGGGGGCATGCGCCCAGCATGGTCTCCTGCAAAAAGATGGCTAACGGGGAACGGGAGGAGACGAGCCTCCGCAGCTACTCCCAGTTGGACCGAAGTCCACGGCAATCCAGTGAGGGCATATGCCCTCCAGGACTAGCTCGGAGGAGACGCAGGGCCCTCTTCGAAGAGAAGACCCTCAAGAGAATGGCCATACACTTTCCAGAGGCAGAACCCCTAGCAAGGTCTGCTGGACAATGCACTGAAGGCGCTGTCGCCTTCGAGGACTTATTGGGGGAGGTTGGGCTCGCCTGCGGCTTCGGAGGCGGGGGGCCCGCTTTTCGAGGATCCACCATCTCCGAGAGCCCCAGCCCACCACTAGGCGTGGGCGAAGGAGCTCAAGCTCCTTTGTTGCTGTCTTCCTTTCGGGGGTCAGCTTTAGGAACCCCAGAAGATGGCCTGGCGACCAACTTCAAGGGTGTTGCCTCCTGTGAGTCTAACGACTCGGTGGAGGCGCGTGGCCGTTTCGCCTTACGGGAAACGGTCACGCTGGTGGAAGGGGAAGGGAGCCCTGGTTTTCGCCGAGGCTGGGTGTGAACCCTTTGTGCCGCCAGCCTTACCAGGGGAGCACCCAGGTTGAGTAGAACCCACAGAAGTGCTCCGAATGGGCGTGGAAACAACTGTGCTCATTGGCCTGGATGGGCTAGGAGCAGAGGATGCCTTTCTAACTATTTAGGCATATGACGTCCCAGGCTTAGCCGGGCGCGCCAGGACCAAGTCCTTAGCCTCGCAGAATGAGAGACGATCCTGGGCCTGAATGGCCAGAATTTCTTTCACAAGAAGATATGTACTACATTGCTTTGAAGAAGTGGGGTGTGGCTCTCCGCAATTGACACACTTGGTCACACACGATTTGCACTTATCGTGTGCGGCCTTGGAGCAATTTACACATACTTCAGGTCACCCCGACTTTGCACATCTACATGAGCGATTCATATGGCCGAAGCGTCATGTGAAAGTAATAGCACCTCCGCGTCAGTGGCACGAATGACTATACGCGGTAGCGCTACCAACCAGCATGCACCGATTCAGGGAGCTCTTCATAGTCAAACGTGATGAAGAGTGTAGGGGTGGGTCTCGAGGCCCCTCCCTGTTTTCTCATAACACGCTCAACCTAGACTGCCCCATTATCAACCAGCTCTAGTGATCTCTTGAATGGAGAAGTCCACGAGTTCCCTCATGGTAGAGTGTGAGATCACATTCACCGGGGTGCCATCAAGTGTCTGAAGAGCACTTATCTTGGCCGCCTTGGAGGAAACCGCCACATTTGCCAGAAGGCTGCCGTCTGAGAAATGGGTCACCTTCAGCTCTCTACCAATCAGACTAGCTAAACCTCTCCTCTGATGGATCATGTTGCCCTTAGCCAACACGGTGCCATCAATGGAGTGAATAACAAGGAATCGTTTGAAGCCAGTGGGCTCGAAAATCGTGGGTAATCTCTGAATGAAGGGCCCCAATGTAATCGAGGCTCCACTCTGTGCACTATCACTTTTGGTTATAGTCAGGGACTCTGCACCCGGGGGTCAGAGGGGCCAGATGCGCCGATTTTGGCTTGGTTGCTTACGAAAGTGGCAGCAGACCCATCCATACTCGCAGTCCCCATGGATGGAGAGGAACCCCAAGTCTTTTTAGTCTTTTTTTGTTTTGTTTTTTTCCATTTCATGAGAGGATGGCGGGAAATGAACCCTCTTCACCAGCAGGGACCACAGGCCAGATGGACTGGCAGTCATAGGGGCACCGGTTGGAGGAGGAGATCCCTCCCCTCTTGTACTGCCTTGGAAACCCTAGCCATTTGAGGAGGACCTTGCATAGGAGCAGATTCGAGTTCGGTGCTTGGCGCTGAGCCCGGATTCACTCCCATGGAAGGCCCTACCATCTGAGGGCTGGGGTGCCTCAAGGACCATGCTTCAAGGTCTTATTGGTAGCATTGTCATGAGTCTTGTCTTGGGAGGCACAGGCCTTGCCCCCGCTAGATTTAATATTCTAGCCAGTAGGTCTTTTGCGGGAAGCAACCAATGGAGCCTGGCTTCCCTCTCCCCGCTATGGTGGTTTGCCATACCGAGCCGCTTCAATGGGGAGCGGTTGGCTATGGGCTGCCTGCTGGCTTTCTTGGTAGTCCCCTTGGAAAGTAAAGAGGGCAAGTGCCGCTGGACAGAGGAAGGTGCTCGAAGGAATCCAGACAATGGGTTGAGGGGGAGTCCCTACACCTGTAGGCAAAGGAGAGGAGTAAGCCTCCTCTCTAGTTAGAGATTTGGAGGGTCCTTTGCGAGAGCACAGAGAAGGGAACCTCCATTATTACTGTGGAGCTGCCCGAGGGCAGCTCCGATGATGGATGAAGGAAAATTGAGGGAAGATTTTTAATTTTCTCATCATTGGGTGTGGTCACCCTATTTTTCTTTACAGGAAGCAAACACTACTCACCACTGCCGCTGTGTGAGGGGTGCATATGGGCCTGGTAGAGCTAGGTGCCGACATTTATGGCCACCCCTCCCACCTGGTGGCCTGGCAGCCCTTCGGCATGGAGACTCCACCTTAGGCAGGGCATAAAACAAGGTAGTGAAGTGGGAAGCAGGTTGTTAAAAACCCACCGGAGCTCAGGGATTAGGGAACATTGTCCCCTCCCCACTCCTCATCAGCCCCAATCCAGGATAGTTAACTGAGAAGATCAGCATCTAACCTGTGAAAATAGAGGCTGACCAGAGAAAGTTGTGAGAGAGGTTGTATGTGAAGTGAGGAAATAGAGAAATACAGGCTGTCTGAAAGAAGTGAAAGAGGCTAAGCTGGGGCTAGATGGGGCGCTGAGTCCAGTCAGCACAGCGGCCCGGAAGGCATATCACTGTGCCCCTTCCGGGGCTGACTGAAGGGGATAAGAAGAATGGGATGAGTGGAAGTGTGTGTGAGTCTAGAGAGGATAGGATGACTGTGAGTGATAGGAAGGATGGAATGCAAGAGAAGAAGGAAGACTGGGTTAAAGGGGAAGGATCGGAAGGTGAGAGGGAAGAGTGTGGTGAAGGAGACATTGATTGGGCAGGTGAAATGAATGAAAGAGAGTGTGAAGTATAAAAGGGTGAATGAATTTGAGAAGGCTCAAATGGGGAAGAGTGACAGTGTGAACATGTATGCACATAGGCTTGAGAGTATGGCGAGAAAGAGGTATGGTGATGATGATGTGAATGAATGTAAATAATTGATGAGAAAATTCCTGGATAAGGTCCTGCACAAAAGCTAAGTGAATGGCTGAATGGGAAAACAAAGGAGAGAATGAGGCTGACAGGTGAATGATTGGTGTGGGAGGATGTGTTGGAACTGTTGGAAGATGGGCGATTTGATGAGGAAAGTGATTTAGGCGAGGATGGATGGTACAGTGTGAATGTTGGGAGTAAGAAGCCCAGGAGCTTTCCTCCACCACAGAAGTTTGTCAGCTATCAGGATGACCTGTGGGCTGCGCCAGCTGAGGTGATGTCGAGCTTCCTGGGCCAGCAGACTGGATAGGCAAATGGAAGGGGGCAGATGAGTGGTAAGTGCGTGAATGGGCATGTGAGGAAGCAACCAAGGTATGTCCCAGCAAATGAGAGAGCAAATGGTGTGAGAAAGATCATGGAATTTCGTAGGTGTGGAAGGAAGGGTCATATGTTGGCGGAATGTAGGTGGACGTCTGGTGCATGTTTTGGGTGTGGTAAAAAGGGGCATATGGTAAAGAATTTCCAGGAAAGTGTGAAAGAGTGCTTCAAATGTAAAGAAAGATACCATTTGAAGAAAGATTGTCCAAAGTTGAATGGTGGAGCAAATGCTAGGGGGAGTAGAAGATAGGCATGTAGTAACTGTGGAAAGGACAGTCATTATGCAAGGATGTGTTGTGACCAGAGGAATGTATGTAGCTAATGTGCGATGGAAGGTCATTTAAGTGAAAAGTGTTGGATTAGGCTGAGAGTGCAAAGTGTGAATGGAAAGTCTGAAGCGGGAAACTGAATTGTAAGAGGGTACCTGGTGAAGTATCCTCTGGGTGCATGAGTGCGAGTAATATGTTGGTAAGTCTCTCTAGTGTGAAAGTGCTGTCTGGTAGGAAGTATAAGTGTCTGAATGTGAAGGTTGAATTGAATGGGATTGAGTGTTTGGCTTTGATAGATTCTGGATGCAAGATGAGCTAGGTATATAAGAATGTGTATGACAAGTTGAGTGAAAAAGCCCTCATGTCTGAGTATAGAGGTAGTTTGGTAGGGATTGGTAGCATGAGAGTGCCTGTGATTGGAATGATAAGGTCAGCTGTTCGAATGCATGGTATGTTGATGAATGAGTGTGATTTTGGGGTATGATTTTATGAAAGTGAACTGTATGGTTGTGCATCCTGCGAGTGATCAGATTGAGAGAAAGATTGGTAAAAATGGGGTGTATAAGTTGTAAATAGGAAAAGATGGTAGTGTTTTGAGGAGTGTGTTTACCGGTATTGAGGTCACTGCTATTGAGAGCGTAAGGCTTGTGAAGGGTGAAAGGGTATCTGTTAGAGTGAGTTGGAGTAAGGATGTTAGTTTGAATGTGGGTGAGAACACTGTGATATTGGATGAAAAGGATGCATGTCATAAGGTAATGCATGTTGCTTGTGTGTTTGATGGCTTGATGAGAATGAATGATGCTTTTGTATGTGTGCAGGTGGACCCCAGAGTGAAAGGGCAGGTGAGAGGGATCCAGGTTGGTGATGTACTGGGTCACCTCTCCACTATCAATGAGGTAGGTATGGATGATAGCACGGATGTCAGGGTAAATGTTGCTAATGAGAAGACGTATGAATGGATGTATAATGAAGTGGAAATGATGGTGGAATTGGATGAATCTTTGACTGAGTATGAAAGGGAGGATGTGCATTGAATGCTGTTTGAACAAAAGGGGGTAATCAGTAAGGGCTATCTGGATTTTGTGGTTGCGAAGCTTCTGGAATTCAAGATTGTCCTGAAGGAGGAGACCACAATCTATCAGCAGCCAAGACATTTCCGACATCCGGTTGTTGATGAGATTGAGGAGCAGTGTGTGGAATTAGAACGATTGAGGGTGATTGAAGAAAGTGGGAGTGCATGGAATAGTCCCATTGTGCCTGTACGTAAGCTGGATGATGGAAGATTGTGTGTTGATTATCGAAAGGTGAATGAAAGGACTGTGAAAGAAAGGATTCTGATGTGTGTGGTATCTGAGTGTGTGTGTGTGTGTGTGTGTGTGTGTAGTATGCATGGGATGAAGTGGTTTTCAAAGCTGGATCAGGTACAGCGGTATTACCAGATGCCCATTGCTCAGGAGAACTAGCCGGTGACTGCCTTTTCCTCTACAAAAAGGCATTATCAGTTCTGGAACCTCAGCTTTGGGTTGGCTAATGCTCCCGGATCCCTCCAGCGGGTAATGAATGTTGTGTTGAGTAAGTTTGATAGTAAGAATGTGATTGTGTTTATAGATGATATTTTGATTATGACTGAAAGTTTTGATGAGCATAAGAGATTGGTGAATGATATGTTGAGAATGTTGGAGAGTGTTGGTGCAAAGGTGAAAGTAGTGAAGTTTGAATGGTTGGCAAAAGAAGTGGAGTTCCTTGGGCATATGGTGAGTGAGAATGGGTTGTGAAAGTTGACGAAGTATGTTGAGAAGTGCAAATGTTTCCAAAACTGGTGACTGTAAAGCAGCTGAAGTCATTTCTGGGTTTGATTGAGTTTCAGCAAAAGTTTATATATGATTGTTTGGGTGTGAGTAAGCCTCTGAGTGAGGGGATGGGCAAGAAAGGTAGTACGATTGTTAGGTAGAATGATAAGATGAATGAGGCGTATGAGACACTGAAAGAGTCAGTGGCTGAAGATGTTGAATTGGCTTACCGGGACTATAGTGTGAAAGCAAAGATACTTGAATTGTATACGGATGAGATTGGGTACTGTAGGGGGGGGGGAGTTCTGATGCAAGAGCAGCGTTTGAATGGAGAGAATGTCAGACGAATAATTGGGTATGTGTCCAAGGCTATGAATGTGGCAGAGTGAAAGTATTCGATGTGGAGCGAGAGTTAGCTGCGATAAGGTATTGTTTGAAAATGCTGCGTATATTTGTATGGTGTGAGGTTTGTGATCAAAACAGATCACCAACCTCTTGTATATTTGCAATGTATGAAATGGCTGATAGTAGGAATGCAAGGACTTTGGAAGATTTGAGTGATTTTGACTATGTGGTTGAGTACGTGCCTGGTGAATGGAATGGAGTGGCTGATTTGATGTCAAAGTATCTTGGTATGAATGATAAAAATGTGTGTGGAGTGAGTGATCCTGAGTATTTGCCGAAAGGGATTATGAATGGAAAGGAGAGTAAGGGTGGTGGTGATTCCTTGTTTGAGAGCGTATGTAATGGTTTGCAAGATTTGAAATGATGGAGTAGATGTGAGAGTGCACGATAGTGTGGATGACTTAAGGAAGGAGGGAATGAGTGAAATATGTAGGAAACTTGAGGGTATTGGTATGCTGAGGGTGCGGAACTTTATTAAAGAATTGAGAGCGATCTGTATGCAAGGGGTCCCACCATTTAAGGAAGTATTGATTGTGGTGAGTCGTTTGTATGGAGTGATTGTTTATGTGCACTTTGGTGGTGAGAGGCCGATTGTGTATACGGATAAGATAGTGAAGGGTTCGAATGCTAATGTGGTGCATCTGCAGTGTTTGAGTGGTGTGCATTACAATTGGGTGATTGAAAAGTGTTCATATATAAGAGAGAATAATGATTGTCTGGATGAAGATGAGTGTGTGGTGAGTGATGATATGGGAGTTGATGACAGTGTGGATATCAGTGCTGATGTTGGGGTGCTTGTTCCTTCTGTGTATTGCGAACATGGTGGACCTGATAGGATGGAAGCAGGAGTGAAAGTTGGTGAAAGGTTTTTCTGTGGTTTGATTGATACTGGAGCGCAAGTATCTTTAGTGAATGAGAGGATTCTGAGTAAGTATGATGAGTTTAGATGTTGCGAGCATAAACCTGTGAAGTTACGGATAAGTGGATTAGGGAATGGCATGATAGTGGCATGGAAACAGGTTAGTCTGAAAGTGAGTTTGGGTAATGGTGTGAATGTGAAGCATGACTTTATGATTCTGGAAGGATGAGCAAATGCCGTGTTGTTTCTTGCTTGGTGTAGACTTTATGAAATTGAATGATTTGTCTTTGGATGCTGATAAGGATTGTCTTATGAAAGGTGAATGTGAGGTGATGAAGTTGAATGAGTGTGCGAAGAATGTTGTCAAATTTTGTGGCATGATTGAGTTGGTCATGGATGATGAGAATGAGATTTTAAGTGATGATGATATTCTAGAGATGCAAGAGATGTGTTCTTTTGTTAGTGAGTTGAAGAGGTGTGTAATGACGCGTGTTGATTTGAATGAATGGCCAGAGTGTTTAAGTGATTTTAAAAGGTATGCTAAGGATTTTGTTGTTTGTATGGATGTTGTATATTTTGTGAGGCATGTGTAGGGTGGTGATGATATGTATGTACCTGTGATGTCCTTGGTTGGTATGATTGGTCTGCTGACGGTTGTGCATGATAATTATGGGCATATGGGTAAGTTTAAGCTGTGGGAGTGTATGAAGGAGCGTTGTGGTGGAACGAATGTGAGTGTGGGTAAAAGGGCCATTCTTCCACCCCTTTTCTCTGTACCCTCTCCCTCCCTCTGTAAGAATGTGTGTGTGAGTGGGAATGAGGGTTTTTTTATATTTTCTCTTTGTATATATATGTATTTGATTTCATGTATTAAAACCGGGGTTTTTTTCTCAGATTGTACTTTGTTTAAAATAATCTTTTATCAAAGTTGTACTATGCTTAAAATAATCTTTTATCAGATTGTATTTGTTTAAAATAATCTTTTATCAAAAGATTATATTTTGAGGATTGTTTGGATATACATTTAGAGAGAGTGGAAGTTTGGACGGACGGCAAGAAGGGTTCTCTAGACGAGTGCTCCGCCCAGCCCTGAGACGGAGGGCTTTCATACCCTCGCTAGACACCTGGACCACCATACCCGCATTGGCTGACAATCCTGCCTCCTTTTATGTTAGCCTACTACCACCCACCTCCAGCACACAAGTGATAGCGCGTGCCCCTTTTCGTTCGGTTGTTGTTGTTGTTCTTCATTTCATTGCGTAGGTACATTTAAGTAAATTTGTTCTATTTGCCCATTATCAAATTCTTTTGGCATCTTGTTGGGATTGGGGACTTTGGCCTCATTTTGAAGTGTGCACACTTCCTTTGTAAATATAAATTATTGTGTGAATATTTACCCCATATTTTTGTAAATATAAGCTGTAAATATAACTGTATTCTTTTGTAAAGTAAAAGACTGTATATCAAATTGTATCAATTCTTCCTCGGGGTTCTCAAGGTCGATAAATCCTAGGATAAGGTTGATGCAAAAGAACCGTTAGAATTGGTAGTGATTGATTGTGTGTCTTTGCCACGTACGAGTGCTGGGAATGTTGGTATGGTCATTATGGTTGATCATAAAAGTAAGTTTGTGTATACAGCGCCTGTGAGAGATAAAAGGAGTGTAACTGTTGCACGTGTGGTTGAGCAGTTGTTTTTTCCTATGTATGTATGGAAGCCTAGAAGATGTCTGAGTGATAATGGGCCTGAATTTGTAGGAGAAGTGTTTGAGCAAATGTTGAGATAGAATGGTGTGGAGCATGTGAGAACGACTCTGTATGTACCGTCTTCAAATGGATTGGCTGAACGTACTATAAGAACCTTGTGTGAGATGTTGAGAATGATGAGTATGACAGTGAATGACTGGGATATATGTCTGGGAAGAGTGTTGTGGGCGTATAATTCAACTGTGCATAGTGCAACTGGAATGTCCCCATGTCAGTTTGTGATGAATTTTGAAAGGCGAGTGAAAGCTAGGTTTCGTTTGAGTGAAAGTGAGCAAAGTGTATGGCGTGAGGCACATGAAAAGTTCCGTTCATTTAAATTAGGTGCGAAAGTATTGAAGGTGAAAGAAGTGAAGGGTAGATTTAATGTGTGAAAGATGAGTGAGAAGTTTGATGGACCTTATAGAGTGTTGAGAGTTTGGGAAAATGGTGTGACGTATGTTTTGGAGAGTTTGAATGACGGTATGACTGAGAGATAACGGGCTCATCAGAGTCAGTTAAGGAGATGGAGAGAACCTCCTGACTACCTGGTGAGCCATCCGGTGTATGAATTGTGCAAAGAGAAGGGTAAAGTGCATGATGATGAGAAGGAATGTGGTAGTATGGATCTGTCTGGGAAAGAGCTTGTCTTGGTCTTGAGGAATAGAAAGCGTACAAAGAAGAGTGTAAGGAAGAATGCAAGAATGAATGAAAGTAAGTCTGAGCAGAGTCTTTCTGGTATGGGGGATCTTGAAAGGAAGATTGAGTTTTTGCGTAAACAGGTGAGTGATTTGGCTGGTATAAGTAGACAAGTGAGTGAGCTGCCTGTGCCTGATTTTTCTGGTTTGGGAACAGTATGAATGATAGTGTGTTTGGGCAGAATGAACCTAGTGTGGCTGATTTTTCGGGTTTTATGAATGGTAACAGTAAGGATGAGTTTGATGTAGTGAATGATGAAGTGGCTGATTTTTCAGGTTTCTGGTAGGAACCAGTCGAAGGGGTTTCTGGTATGCCTGTTGAGAATACAGGGAATGTGAGTGACTGTCTGTTTTGCAAGAATGTACCTTGAGTTGGATGAGAGCTGTGAGTGAGGAGCTGATGAATGGGGGTATGAAGAGTGAAGGTTCTGAATGGAAGAGTATGAAAGAATTCTGTCGTGAGATGGGAGAACTGGTAATGAGGGCTAAGAGTATGGTTGATGAGATGATCAATAGTGACGATGAGACTGACAGGATGACTGACGAACAACCCCGACTGATTGCTATGCGTAGCCAGGGACCAGTAGAAGAGTGTGAATGGGTGCAGAAGGGTGCGATTGAGCACAAGTGGTACCGTGAAGAGTGATTGAAAGGGTTTTGTGAGTGACTGGTCAAATGGCTTAAGGAAGGAGGGGTGTGGTGGAGCGAATGTGAGTGTGTGTATAACGGGCCATTCTCCCACCCCTTTTCTCAATGCTCTCTCCCTCCCTCTGTAAGAATGTGTGTGTGAATGGGAATGAGGTTGGGGTTTTTTTGTTTGTTTTTTTATTGATTAGCATGTTATTATAAGATGTTTTTTTTCTTTCCAGGTGCCATATTCTGGAAAGGACTTAGTGTCATATATCTTTATATAGCAAACAAGATTGTACTTTGCTTAAAATAATCTTTTATCAAAGCGCCATATTCTGGAAAGGACTTAGTGTCATATATCTTTATATAGCAAACAAAATATTATTTTGTCTTAAGTAAATTCAAAGAGCCCTATTAGTGTTGTTAAGGAAAGAGGGCTTAGAATAGCCACGCAAGAGTGATAAGATCACTTCACTTCCATCAAGCGCAGAGGTGCCAATTGTTAGGAAGTCATAGGCATTTTGCTCACTCGAGTGGCAGGTGTCTGGATGTCCCCCATCCCTCTTTGTACCACGTGAGGCCTTTGTTTGTTAACTATATATTGTTAACTATATATTGTTGTAGTCCGGATTTTTTTTGGTTGCTTGTTTGATTTTTTCAATTGTTCTTAGGATCGATTAATAATATTTATAAGTGGGACTTATTTATTTTTTTCATTTCATATATATAGGAAACTTTAGCTGTATTTTTTGTGAATAGTAACGAGATCTCCAATATAATCGCCCTTCTCTATTGTAGATATTTTGTACATTTTTTTGTAAGTAAAGGGACTGTATATACAATCCGTTTCATTCTCCTTTGATTTCTCACGTCCAGATTAGTGTAGGAAGCGGGTTGGATCGATTGGGGGTTAGTCTAGATTTTCGGCCCGCTACAACGATACAAAATCATTTTGCAATTACTGCAAATGTGTTCTTCATACTAGATTAAGTGACATAGACTGAGATAGTAACACTAATAAACACATAAAGGCTGAAGCACCTTTCAGTTGTCAAAGACAAACAAAGCTAACATTTGCAACTGTTAGGCCTAGTACTGATTTAACTGCGAAACAAACTGAAGGAGAATTAGCATTATTTATTGCTGAATATTGTTCCCTGCAAACTGTAGATCACTTAACTGAGTTATATAATAAGTGCTTTAGTGATGCGTAACAAAAAAAAACTTAGGCTTAAACGATCAAAATGCACAAACATTATTACTAATATTCTTGGTCCGCATTTTAAAGAAGTTAAAAAATGATTTAGGAACTGCCAAGTACAGTTTAATAATTGATGAATCTAATGACATTTCTGTCACCAAATTACTAGAATTGTTATTAGATATTATTCAGAATAAAAAAAAAAAATTATCGTAACTTATTTGGATTTAGTTTAATTAGATGTGTGTAATTCTAAGGTAATGAGCAATGCATTAGAAGAATGCCTAGAAAAGCATCATCTTAGTTTAAAAAATCTAATTGCAATAGGCACAGACAAAATGCTTCAGTAATGATAGGCGTAAACAATGGGGTTTATACAATATTTAAAAGAGAGATTCCTCATCTTATACTCATAAAATATGTTTGTCATTCCCTCCAACTTGCTGTGTCACATACTGCAAGTGAACATTTGCCAAGAAATCTGGATTTTTTATTAAAAGAAACTTACAGCTGGTCTTCATATTTTTCAGTTCACCAATCAAAATATAAAAAATTGTTTGCAACAATAAATGATGGAAATCAGCCATTAAGGCTTGTTCAGCCTAGTACAACAAGATGGATGTCAATTGAATCTTCAGTGGTAAGAATTTTGGATCAGTGGATAGAATTAAAAACTCATTTTCAAATTGCAAGGAATGAAGAACGTTACTATTCTGCTGAAATGCTTTATTTGATGTTTTGTGATAAGAAAAACTGTTTATCTCATCTTTCTAAAGCACATTCTTTCCGAAGTTCAAAGAGTGAATAAAAAATTTGAAGCAGAAACACAAGACCCAACGAAATTATTAAATGATCTTCAACATCTGATCGATGTACTAGGTTCAATTATTCTAATTCCAGGAAAGAAATTAAATGAAAAAGATTCAGTGCAAGATTATCTTGATCCAAAACCATATCTTGGTTATCAATTTGAAAAAGAAATCTTGGAATGTAATTTTATTGAACAAGAAGAGAGTGCAATTTGAAAAAGAAATCTCAGAATGTAATTTTATTGAACAAGAAGAGAGTGAGATAAGAGAGAGATGCGTCTTCCTGATAATTTTAGTCTTTTAAAAGTAATGAGTTATGTCAGTGTAACAGAATGCCTCAAACCAATTAAACCAAGAATTATAGACCTTTCAAAGCATTTTAATGATGCTCCAGAGATTCTGACACAAATTGATTTCCAATGGAGAAATTTGCAAACAATACAGTGGACACTAGTTGCAGATACAGTTGCATTTTGGATTGAGATATCATCGTATAGGGATTCGACTGGGGCAAATCCATTTGAAAAATTGTCAACATTAGCTTTGACAATTCTCACCATGCCATATGCAAATGCTGATGTGTAAATATTATTTAGTAATATGAACTTTATTAAATCGACTGAGTGAAATCGGTTAAGCTTAAACACTGTAAGGGTGATTTTAAATATAAAATATGGACTTAAATGAAATGAAAAATCCTGCTATAGTTACACACTCTGAATAGAATTAGTGAAGAAGATTGGATCCCTGGATTGCTATAAATTAGTCAGGGAGAGTGATCTTGAAGCTTCAACATCAAAAGAAGTTGACTTCCCAATCATTATTGATTAAAAACAATGTAACTACTATTTGTTAATATCATTTTATTCATTAAATTTTTAAAATATATTTTTATATACTTATAGTTAATTATTTGATTCTCCATTAGTGCTTTTTTAAAATGATTTAGTGCTTTTTAGTGCTTTTTAATGAGCAAAACGGTGCTTTTTGAAATTTGGAATTGGCAACCCTGGTATAGAGTTGTGAGAGTCTGGGAGAATGGTGTGACGTATGTTTTGGAGAGTTTGAGTGAAGGTGTAACTGAGAGTGTGGGCTCATCAGAGTCAGTTGAGGAGGTGGAGAGAACCTCCTGACTACCTGGTGAGCCATCCGGTGTATGAATTGTGCAAAGAGAAGGGTAAAGTGCATGATGATGAGATTGAATGTGATAGTATGGATCTGTCTGGGAAAGAGCTTGTCTTGGTCTTGAGGAGTAGAAAACATGCAAGGAAGAGTGAAAGGAAGAATGTAAGTATGAATGAAATTAAGTCTGAGCAAAGTCTTTCTTGTATGTGGGAGCTTGAGAGAGAGAGAGATTGAGTGTTTGCGTAAGCAGGTGCGTGATTTGGTTGATGTAAGTAGACGGAGTGAGTGAGTGAGCAGCCTGTGGCTGAGTTTTCTGGTTTTAGGAACAGTATGAATGATCATGTGTTTGGAAGAATGAATCTAGTGTGGCTGATTTCTCTGGTTTTACAAATGGTAAGGGTAGAGGTGAGTTTGATGTGGAGAATGAGGTAACTAACTCTTCTGCCTTCTGGTAGGAACCAGTTGAAGGGGTTTCCAGTGTACCTTGAGTTGGATGAGAGCTGTGAGTGAGGAGCTGATGAATGGGGGTATGCAGAGTGAAGGTTCTGAATGGAAGAGTATAAAAGAGTTCTGTCAAGAGATGGGAGAGCTAGTAATGAAGGCTAAGAGTATGGTGGATGACAAGATCAATAGTGATGAAGAGACTGACTTTTTTTTTTTTAATTTTCTAGAGCCCATCTGGCAACTACCCACTTGGGCATAAGTCGCCGAAAAACACGACAGCCTAGAACTAGGCTACTTTAAAATAAAAATATGTAAACTAAACAATCGATATAAATTGGAAAAACTTAACAATCAGGAAGCAATCTCCGGCAGCAGGGGGGAGGTCCCCCTCATCCCAGTGCAGGAGAGTGCAACCTACAAACAAAACAATAACAAAAAAAGAACTTTAAATAAAGGGGAGAAGCCTGGCCTCCCCCCAAAAGTCAACAAGTCAATGTGCACGAATCTGTCCCGAGTACAAGGGACAGGCGGTAGCGACCCCGCACATCTCGGTACTGGGACAGGTATCGTGCGCGAAGATCACCCAGACTGGGACATTCGACAAGAATGTGCCGAACAGTCTGGGGGACGACGCAGTCGTTGCAATAGGGCGCAGGCGAGCGCTCCATCAAATAGCGATGGGTCACACGAGTGTGTCCGATTCGGAGACGACAGAAAGCAACCTGAAGCCGCCGCGGCTTTGGGGGATAGGTCCATGGGAACAGTCGCGGCGCAATGGCACGCAACTTTAAGTCCCCTTCGACAGTCTCCCATCTTCTTTGCCAAGCAGTCCGAAGAGCTGCCTGTATTCCTGCCATGTGGTCGGTGTGAGGAAGAGCGAAACGCTGGTCCGGTCGCAGAGTCCTCGCGGACTCTTTGGCGCGCTCATTCCCCGGAATTCCTACATGTCCAGGAACCCAGTAGAAGATAATCTCGACATCCGCCCGGCAAGCCAAGACCGTGGTGACACGGATATCGCGAACCGGCGGATGCGGAGATTCCAATGCCCCGAGAGCACTCAGGGCGCTTTGTGAGTCGCTATAGATCACAATCCGGTCTCCGAACCGGGCACGTCGCGTAATCTCCCGTACCAAGTGGTGTATTGCCACCAGCTCGGCCGTGAAGACAGACGCAGCGCCTGGTAGAACCCCGCTGACTTCAAACAGAGGGGATACGGCGTGGAAGCCGACCCCCTCTTGGGACTTGGAGCCATCCGTATACACTGGCACCGTTCCAGCGTGACACGATGTGTGCTCCAAAAAGGTCGAACGCAATACTCCCGGCGCAGTACAAGCTTTGGGAGCAGAGGCGTAGCGACAAATAGCCAAATGTGGTACCCTCCAGGGTGGCATCCTGAGCAGAACCAGGGGCGCCACCGGCCCGAGAGCTATATCTACCTCTCGAAGGCGTTTCCTGGCCCTAAACCCAAAAGGCTTAGGGTATGACTAGCGTCTCTCGGCGGCATAGGCACCATCGAGATCAGCTGCGGATGCAGTGAGAGCTGTTGGCAACTGAGGGAGACGCCGGGCTCGCGTGTACAGGGGAGCGAGGAACTGCAAGCGGCGCAGAGCGAGTGGCATCTCCCCAGCATAGACCAACAGGCTCTCAATGGGGGAAGTGCGGAAGGCACCGGTCGCAAGGCGAAGGCCGGTGTGGTGGATCGAATCCACCTTCCGCAATAAACGCTCGGCTGCGGATGCATAAAACTCGCATCGATAGTCGAGCTTCGAGCGAACAAAGGATCGATAAAAAAGTAAGGCAGAAAGCCCTATCAGCGCCCCAAGCGCGGGTAAAAGAGACCCTAAGGCTGCGAATATGAGCCTCCCAGGTGAGGCGTCGGTCGAATACAAGACCAAGGAAACGGTGCGACTCAACCACATCTAGGCGCACCCCATTAAGAAACAAATCTGGGTCGGGGTGAAGCCGTGGATGGCGGAGGAAGTGCACCACCTTAGTCTTGGCCAAAGAAAACCCAAACCTGTGCGTTTCGGCAGAGCGAGAGACGCGGTTCAATGCCTGTTGGAGTCGACGCTCCAGGGTTGGCATCTGGGCCGCGCCAAAAGAGATCGATAGGTCGTCCACGTAGAGCGTAGCGAGAACATCTTCCGGCAGCACCGAGGTGATGCCGTTGATGCTCAGGGCAAAGAGTGTGACACTGAGGATACTTCCCTGCGGGACACCCTCTTCCTGCTCCTTTGGGCCGGAGAGGGCTCCCCCACCCATACGCGGAATCGACGATCTCGCAAAAATTCAGATATAAACATTGGGAGGCGTCCCCTCACCCCCATCGTGTGGAGAGTCTCCATGATACCGTATCGCCATGCGGTATCATAGGCCTTCTCCAGATCGAAAAAGACCGTGGCGTAGTGCTGTCTACGAAGGAAAGCCTCGCAGACGGCATTTTCCAGTCGGAGCAGAGCATCCGACGTGGAGTGGAATTTGCGGAAGCCGCACTGTGCGGAAGAAAGATGGCCTCCGCTGTCCAGGAAAAAGGCTAATCTAACATTTACCAATTTCTCCATCAACTTGCACACGCAAGAGGTTAGAGAGATTGGGCGGAAACCGGTCGGAGTAGAGTGATCTCTCACCGGTTTGCGGAAGGCGAGCACAGTAGCGATTCGCCAGGAGTCTGGGAGAAGACCTTCCACCCAGATCCTGTTGAACAAATCTAACAGAAACGCCATGCCTCGCTCACCCAGGTGTCGAAGCATGGCGTACGGGACATCGTCCGGACCATGGGCGGTGTCCGCGCACGAAGCGAGAGCGGAACGCAACTCACTCACAGTAAACTTGTCGTTGAAGGGTTCTCCGCCTCTGGAGGTAAAGTCCAGTCGGTGGCCTTCCGCGACATCACGACGTGCATTGAATGCTGGCGGAGCAGCATCCCGGCTAGAGAATGCGGAAAAAGCGGTCGCTAAGGATTCCGCCACCGACGCGGGGTCCGAGATTGCGGTCCCATTCTCCTGGAGAACGGGAGGGGGGTCCTGCGAGAACTTGCCCCGAATCCTTTTGACTCGCTTCCACACCTCAGCTAAAGGGGTCTTCCCGTTAAGTGAAGACGCGTATGCCCGCCAAGAAGAGCTGCGGGCGTACTTCGAAATATACCGGAACCTAGCCCTAGCCCGACGAAATTCAGCGACAGTGAAATCGTTCGGGCGGCGCTTATAGTGCATGTAGGCATAACGCTTCTGTTTGAGGGCCGTCTCACACTAGGCCGACCAGCATGGGAGTGGTCGGCGTGCAAAACGGCCAGACGTCCTAGGAATAGTAGTCAGGCCCACTGCGATGAGGTTGCCGGAGAAGAACTAAATGGCCTCATCTACCGACCTAAACTCCTCGACTGAGATAGAGAATTCAGTTATTTCCTGAAATGCAGGCCACCACGCCCGCGCCAAGCACCACCGAGGTGGGCTCTCAGGCGGCAGTTGCCTGAAAATGATATTTGAATGGGAAAGTGATCACTACCATGGAGGTCTTCGACCACCCCCCAATCAAAATCAGGCTGTGCATCCGAAGAGCACAAAGATAGGTCAAGGCAAGAAAATGAAGTGGTTCTCGGACAGTGATGCGTAAACTCATCCACGTTTAGCACACCCATCTCAAGCTCTTCGATCAGATCGGCAAGGACTTGTCCCCTGGGATTTATGGAGTAATCTCCCCAGAGGGGATTTATGGAGTAATCTCCCCAGAGAGGATGCCTGTCGTTCAGATCTCCAAGCAAGAGATAGGGCCTCGGCAACCGTGCCGCGACGCGGCGGAAGTCCCCCGCGTCGAAGTCAGCTGACGGTGGAATGTACGTAGAAATGATAGTATACCTCCTATCCAGGTGCAGCTGCACAGCCACTGCCTGAAAGGAGGTATCTAAAGAGAAAGGAAGAGCAGAGACATCATGCCGGGTGTAAACCGCGCATCCCCCAGCCCGGCCATCACGCGGTGGTGGGGTCGCAAGACCCTTATACCCCGGGAGGGCGGGCAGGGGGCACGTGCCTAGCATGGTCTCCTGCAAAAAAATAGCTAACGGGGAACGGGACGGGACGAGACGAGCCTCCGCAGCTCCTCCCAGTTGGCCCGGAGTCCACGGCAATTCCATTGAAGGAATATGCCCTCCAGGCCTAGCTTGGACGAGACGCGTGGGCCCTCCTCGAATTAAAGACCCTCACGGGAATGGCCGTACGCTTCCCGGGGGCAGAACCCGGGGCGCTGTTGGCCGGACAAAACGCTGGAGGCGCTGTCGTCTTCGAGGACTTATTGGGGGAGGTTGGGCTCGCCATGCGAGTCTTTTCCTCCCTCCGCCTCGAAACCTTAGGCGGGCATTGCGGCTTCGGAGGCGGGGGGGGGGGGGGGCCCTCTTTTCGAGGAACCACCGTCTCCGAGCCACTCGCTGCACCTCGGGGCGTGGGCGAAGGAGCCGAAGTGCCTTTGTTGCTGTCCTCCTTTCGGGGACAGCTTTAGGAACCCCGGAAGATGGCCTAGCGACCATCTTCAGGGGTGTTGCCTCCTGTGAGTCTAACGACTCGGTGGAGGCGCGTGGCCGTTTCGCCTTACGGGAAACGGTCACGCTGGGGGAAGAGGGGGGAGCCCTGGTTTTAGCCGGGGCAGGGTATGAACCCTTTTTGCCGCCAGCTTTACCAGGGGAGCGCCCGGGTTGGGTAGAGCCCGCAGAATGGCTCCGAATGGGCGCGGAAACTACAGTGCTCGTTGGCCTGGATGGGCCAGGAGCAGAGGGTGCCTTTCTAACTATTGAGGCATATGACGTCCCAGGCAGAGCCGGGCGCGCCAGGACAAAGTCCTTTGCCTGGAGGAATGAGAGTCGATCCTGGGCCTGAACGGCCAGGATTTCTTTCTCAAGGGAAAATGCACCACATTGCTTCGAAGAAGCAGGGTGCGGCTCTCCGCAATTGACACACTTGGCCACACACGATTTGGACTTATCGTGTGTGACCTTGGAGCAATTTACACAGACTTCGGGTGACTCCGACTTTGCAGGTCTACATGAGCGATTCGTATGGCCGAAGCGGTGACAGTAATAGCACCGCCGCGGCGGTGGCACGAATGCCTTCACGCGGTAGCGGTACCAACCGGCACGCACCGACTCAGGGAGCTTGTCACAGTCGAACGTGACGAAGAGTGTAGGGATGGGTCTCGAGGCCACTTCCTGTTTTCTCATCACACATTTGACCTTGACCGCCCCATGGTCGGCCAGCTCTAGGGTGATGTCCTCAATGGAGTAGTCAACGAGTTCCCTCGCATAAACTACTCCTTTCACAAAGTTCATGGTAGAGTGCGGCGTCACACTCACCAGGGTGCCATGAAGTGTCCGAAGAGCACTTATCTTGGCCGCCTTGGTGGGATTTGCCGCATTCGCCAGAAGGCTCCCGTCTGAGAAACGGGTTACCTTTGGCTGTCTACCAATTGCACTAGCTAATCCTCTCCTCTGATGGATCATGTTGCCCTTGGACAACATGGTGCCATCAGTGGAGCAAATAACGAGGAAGCGTTTGAAGCCAGCGGGCTCGAAAACGCCAGGTAACCTCTGAATCAGGGGCCCCGATGTCATCGAGGCTCCGCCCTGTGCACTCTTGGTATTAGTCTTAGTCAGGGGCTCCGCAACTGGGGGTGCAGAGGAGGCAGATGTGCCAATCTTGGCTTGGTCGCTTGCCAGAGTGGCAGCAGACCCATCCGTCCCTGCAGCCCCCGCGGATGGAGAGGAGCCCCGAGTCTTTTTTTGTCTTTTTAGTCTATTTCTTTTTCTTTTTTGGAGAGCAGGGCGGGGAATGAACCCGCTTCTCACTTCCGCCAGCCTCAGTTAGCTCATTCTCTGAAATGGATAAGGTCCTGGTAGTCGTGGGGGCACCGGTCGGAGGAGATCCCTCCCCCTCCTTGTACTGCTTCGGAAACCACAGCCAGTTGAAGAGGACCTTGCATTGGGGCGGATTCGGGTTCGGTGCTTGGGGCCGAGCCAGGATTCCCCCCAATGGAAGGCCCTACAGTCTGAGGCTGGGTTTCCTCAAGGACCATGTCTATCTCAGGGGGGGCCTCCAGTTGGCCATCCCCCCCCCCAAGACATCGCAGGTCCCGTTGGCAATATCGTCACTAGTCTTCTTTGGGGAGGCATGAGCCTTGACCCCGGCAAGGTTCAGTATTCTTGCCAGCAGGTCTTTTGAGGGAAGCGACCGAAGGGGCCTGGCTTCCCTCTCCCCCCCTAAGGGGGTTTGCCCTACCGAGCCGCTTCGATGTGGAGCAGCTGGCTAAGGGCTGCCTGCTGGCTTTCTTGGCAGTCCCCTTGGAAAGAACAGAGGGGACTGCCGCTGGTAAAAGGGAGGCGCCCGAAAGCACCTCCAGAGAAGGGGGTGAGGGGGAGTACCCTACACTCGTAAGGGAAGGAGAGGAGTAAGCCTCCTCTCCAGTTAGAGATATATGGAGGGTCCCCTGAGCAAGCACAGGGGGAGGACCTCCATTTTTTTGCTGGAGCTGCCCAAGGGCGGCTCCGTCGATGTTATAGGGAAAGTTGGGGGTTGGGGTTTTTTTTATACTTATCATTGGGCATGGTGACCCTCTTTTTGACACAGGATGCAATCGCGCATCACCTCTCGCAGTAACCCGCACTGCGAGAGGTGCTTACAAGCCCGGCAGAGCCAGGCGCCGCCATTTAAGACCACCCCTCCTGCCTGGTGGCCTGGCAGTCCATCGGCATGGCGGCTCCACCTTGAACACGGCGTAAAAAATATATAGATTGTGAAGAGGAGAGGAAAAGGGATGTGAGGAAGGTATGGGCGGGGATAAAGCAGGTTGTTAAAAACCAACCACCCTAGACTGGAGCTCAGGGGTTAGGGAACATTGTCCCCTCCCCCCTCAGCCCCAATCCGGGACAGTTGACTTAAGAAGAAGGTCAGCATCTACCCTGTGAAATTAGAGGCTGACCATTGAAAGTTGTGAGAGAGGTTGTATGAAAAGCGAGGAAACAAGTGTTTTGAAGGAAGGAGAAGAGGCTAAGCTGGGGTCGGATGGGGTGCTGAGTCCCATCAGCACGGCGGCCAGGATGGCAAATCGCCGCGCCCCTTACGGGGTAAGAGACTGACAGGACAACTGACAAACAACCCAGACAGATTGATACGCGTAGCCAAGGACCAGTAGCCGAGTGTGAATGGGTGCAGAAGGGTGTGATTGAGTATAAAAGGCACCATGAGTAAGGATTGAGTGTATTGTGAATGACTGTGGTCGAATGGCCTAAGGAAGGAGGGGTGTGGTGGAGAGAATGTGTGTGAGTGGGAATGGTTTTTTTCTTCTTTTTCTTTTATATATAATTTTCATGTTTTTGTATAAAAAAAAATTCTCTCCCCCAACTATTTATAATTTGTTTCCGGAGGCAGCAACTTTTTTTTGGTAAGACCTAGCCTTTTGTGAACACTTGAGTTGCAGCAGGCAGGACTTCCCCCCCTGGGGTAAAACATGAGGCCTTTGTTGTATTGTTAAGTACAAGTGTGGTTACTAGACCTCCTTGTACAATTTTGAATGGTTTCAGAACCAGTGTGCTTAATAGGCCTCTTTTGTATTGTTCATTTAGTTGTTTAGATATAGGATTTTGTTTGGTAAAAGGATAAATTTTTTTTTTTTATTTCTTTTTGATAGCATTCATAAGTAAGATTGGTTTTTCTAAGTAACAAGATCTCAAGTATATTTACCCCCATATCTCTTGTAAATATTTACCCCATTTTTTTTGTAAATAAAAGACTGTATATCCAATCCATTTGATTTCTCCCTCAATTTCTCACATCCAAATTAGTGTAGGAAGTGGGTTGGATTGATTGGGGTTAGAGGATAGATTTTCAGCCCGCTACAACGTGTCCAATGAAACTTTCCTGGAGAAAATTAGGTTTAAGTCAGACTGGGCGCTAAAATGTTTGACCCAATTTTTTAGCTTTGAGGCATGGTTTGTCCTGTAAAATAAAACTAAATTTTAGAGTATTAGATATCGTTAGATGCGGGGTGGATACTTACATTCTTCAGGCCGGTGTATGAAAATCTACCCTTTCCCAAAGATTACCAAAGTTATTGATGCTGAACCTTCACTCGAGGGCCCCAAATCAAGAAAATGACCCTTACCTGGTAGACATAATTGAATATAAAATCGCTATTACTTATCGTACGGAAAAGATTTAGATATTAATTTGAAGGTAATATGATCTCCCATACGCACAAACTGGAACTATTGGCCAAACATACTGTTGTACAAGTTTGAATAAGATTTCATTTGGCATCCAGGAATGGATTAATCCATTTTAAATTGATTCCTATGGGGAAAATTGTTTCAGTTTTTTAACTTTTTGGTTCTTGAATGGCCTTCAGGAACAAATTAAATTTCAAAACCGAGGTTTCACTGTAATCTGCTTTTCTAAAGTCTGGGATTTTTATCTTATTTATCCTACTGATAACCCTGTTCCATTTTAGCTTAAATCCAATTTTTTCCGTGGTCGCTATTTGCCAAATTTTTCCCAATCTCTGTATCACTAATACCTTCTTCCATATTTGTTAGAACCAAATCCAATATATTATCACTCCTAGTGGTTTGGTTTACAACCAGTTTAAAAAAAATTATCCTGCACCATATTAAAAAATTCCTCAGCCTCCTGATCACCTACAACAGCTTCCCAGTCTATATTTCTGTAATTAAGATCACCCATTATACACACATGATTACTTCTTCATGCAGGTTCTATCTCCTGCCACAGAGGACACAAAGCTTCCTTACTAAAATTTGGCAGTCTATATAAGGATCCTATGAGAAGTTTATCCTTTCACTCCTTAACATCTAGCCATAATGACTGTTAGTGTCTGTTTTAAATGTAGTGCTTTCACTACATTGGAGATTATCTCTAATATAAATAATCACCCCTCCTCCTCTCCTACTATTCCTATCTGTATAAAACATATAATAACCATCAATCAGGACCTCAGGTCTAAAGTTCTTTTCCTGCCAAATTGGGCCATGACTCTCTTCTCGCAATAACATCCTAGTCCTCTTCTCATTTCCCTGCTTGTTGCTCTCCAAATTCATCTAAAGGCCCTCACCTCTGCTTACCTCATCTTACTTACCCTGATAGTCTCTATACCTATATGCCCTTTGAGACAGTCATGTAACACTTTCACACTATACACTTCCTACTAGTATCCTGAATCTTTCCTAAGAAATCCCTATATCTAGACACTAGCTCCTCCAACCTAGTTTTTCTATGTCATTCACTTCTACATGTAAAACAACAAGAGCATCCCCTTCAGCTCCATTAGCTATCCTTTCAATTCTCTCACTCACATCTATAACATGTGCATCACATTGCCATTGGCTATTTCTCATCTTTTTGTCAGGTATCCCTGGAGGGTCAAAATGATTCTTGCCATGTAATCAGTATAAGGGCTACACTGGATCTTCAACCTGATGCTTGCTATGTAGTCAGTATAAAGGCTACCCTGGATCTTTGACCTGATGCTTGCTATGTAGTCGGTATAAAGGCTACCCTGGATCTTTGACCTGATGCTTGCTATGTAGTCGGTATAAAGGCAACCCTGGATCTTTGACCTGATGCTTGCTATGTAGTCGGTATAAAGGCTACCCTGGAGGGTTGACCTAATTCTTGCCATGCAGTGAATATAAAGGCTATCCTGGAGGGTTGACCATATTTATTTATTTATTTATATTTATAGAGCCCATCTGGCGACTGCCCACTTAAGCATCAGTCGCTGGAAACACGACAGCCTAGAACTAGGGTACTTTAAAATAAAAATATGAAAACATAACAATGATATAAATGTGAAAAACTTAACAATTATGAAGCAGTCTCCGGCAGCGGGGGAAGATCCCCCTCACCCCGGTGCAGGAGCGTGCAATCTACAAAGAAAACAATAACAAACAAAGAAAAAATAGAACCTTCTTAAATAAAGGGGAGAAGCCCGGCCTCCCCCAAAAAGTCAACAAGTCCACCAGTCATTGTGCACACACTCGTCCGGAGTACAAAGGACAAGCGGTAGCGACCCCGCCCAGCCAGGTACCAGGACAGGTAACGTGCGCGAAGATCACCCAGACTGGGAAATTCAACAAGAATGTGCCAAACAGTCTGGGGGACGACGCAGTCGTCGCAATAGGGCGCAGGTGAGCGCTCCATCAAATAGCGATGCGTCACACGTGTGTGTCCGATTCAGAGACGACAGAAAGCGACCTGCAGCCGTCGCTGCATTGGGGGATAGGTCCATGGGAACAGTCGCGGTGCAATAGAACGCAACTTTAAGTTCCCTTCGACCGTCTCCCATCTTCTTTGCCAAGCAGTCCGGAGAGCTGCCCGGTATCCGAACCCGGCACGTCGCGTAATCTCCCGTACCGAGTGGTGTATTGCCACCAGCTGGGCTGTGAAGACGGACGCAGTGCCTGGCAGAGCCTCGCTGACTTCAAACAGAGGGGATACGGCGTGGAAGCCAACTCCCTCTTCGGACTTGGAGCCATCCATATACACTGGCACGGTTCCAGCGTGACACGAGGTGTGCTCCAAAAAGTTTGAACGCAATACTCCCGGCGCCGTAAAAGCTTTGGGAGCAGAGGCGTGGCGACAAATAGCCAAATGTGGTACCCTCCAGGGTGACGTCCTGGGCAGAACCAGGGGCGCCACCGGCCCGAGAGCTATATCTAGCTCTCGAAGGAGTTTCTTGGCCCTAAACCCAAAGGGCTTAGGGTATGACTGGCGTCTATCGGCGGCATAGGCACCATCGAGATCAGCTGCAGATGCAGTGAAAGTTGTTGGCAACTCAGGGAGGCGCCAGGCTCGCGCGTACAGGCAAGTGATGCACTGCACGCGGCGCAGAGCGAGTGGCATCTCCTCAGCATCGACCAACAGGCTCTCAATGGGAAAAGTGCGGAAGGCACCGGTCGCAAGGCGAAGGCGGGTTTGGTGGATCGAATCCACCTTCCGCAATAAACGCTCGGCTGCGGATGCATAAAACTCGCATCCGTAGTCGAGCTTTGAACGAACAAAGGATCAATAAACGAGTAGGGCAGTAGCCCTATCAGCACATCAAGCGCTGAACGTCACGGAACGGACAATATCCATGGGGCGGGTACAAGAGACCCTAAGGCTGCGAATATGAGCCTCTCAGGTGAGGCATCGGTCGAATACAAGACCAAGGAAACAGTGCAACTCAACCACATCCAGGTGCACCCCATTAAGAAACAAATCTGGGTCGGGGTGGAGGCGTGGATGGCGGCAGAAGTGCACCACCTTAGCACCTTAGTTTTGGCCAAGGAAAACGGAAACCTGTGCGCTTCGGCATAGCTAGAGACGCGGTTCAATGCCTGCTGGAGTCGATGCTCCAGAGTTGGCATCTGGGCCATGCCAAAAGAGATCAAAAGGTCGTCCACATAGAGCGTAGCGAGAACATCTTCCGGCAGCACCGAGGTGATGCCGTTGATGCTCAGGGCAAAGAGTGTGACACTGAGGAAACTTCCCTGCAGGACACCCTCTTCCTGCTCCTTTGGGCCGGAGAGGGCTCCCCCCCCACCCGTACGCAGAATCAACAATCTCGCAAAAATTCAGATATAAACATTGGGAGGCGTCGTGTTGAGAGTCTCCATGATACTGTATCGCCATGTGGTATCATAGGCCTTCTCCAGATCGAAAAACACCATGGTGTAGTGCTGTCTACGAAGGAAAGCCTCACATACGGTATTTTCCAGTCGGAGCAGAGCCTAATAGTAGGCTGTTTTGTATGGCGACTCATGCCCAAGTAGGGCTGTCACAATGAAAAAAAAAAGAATAAAAAGAAAAGGGATTTGAGGTCCATTAAAGCCCTTGGGGAGGAATTCTTTTCTGTGGAGCTGCCCGAAGGCGGCTCCGTTGATTCTGAGAGGTAAAGGGGAAGGTTTTATTTTAAATTTGAATCACTGGGCATGGTGACCCTAATTTTCTCACAGGATGCACACACTCATAACTCCTTGCAGTAGCCCACCCTGCAAGGGGGGTGTATGGGGCTGGAAGAGCCAGGTGCCGCCATTCAAGGCCACTCCTCCTGCCTGGTGACTTGGAAGCCCTTCGGCATGGCGGCTCCACCTTAGCCACAACATAAAATTGATAGAGTGTGAAGAGAGAAGAAAAAGGGATGTGAGGTAGGTATGGATGGGGATGAAGCAGGTTGTTAAAAATCCACCGTCCCAAACCGGAGCTCAGGGGTTAGGGAACATTGTCCCCTCCCCCCTCAGCTCCGATCGGGGATAGTTGGCTGAGAAGAAGGTCAGCATCTACCCTATGAAATTAGAGGCTGACCAGAGAAAGTTGCTGGAGAGGTTGTATGAAAAGCGATGAAACAGGGGGAAAACACAAGTGTTCTGAAGGAAGGAGAAGAGGCTAAGCTGGGGTAGGACAGGGTGCTGAGTCTTCTATGCCCCTTATGGGGTATAGGGACTTAGAATAAAGCTCCCCATTTAAAAGCATAAATTGGGGCTAAATAAATGTTTAGTGACCATCTATCTTTTTCTCATGAATGAGACTCCATCATCCTAACCTAAAGACAAGATAGTAGTAGACAATATCTATGATGTTTGGGTCATTCATACAAAAAAAATAAAGATTTAGAATCATTAACCCTTAAAGTACCACCCTAAGAAAATGGAGGACCCTATCAGCGCAGGAGAAAAAGGTTAATAAAACATCAAACATCCTCATATTGAAAGACCCATGAGTAAATGATTTGAAAAGGGCAATATAATAAAACTAAATGAGAGGTACATCATGAGAGTAAAATCACTTGCTGATCAGGAAATTTTGTCCAAGCAGCGCTTAAAGAGTTAAGTTAGAGGTGTACCCTTACTTAAATATTTAGACTAACCATTTTATGTCTGAATTATTTATTTAATCAAGGAAGAGATGTCTAACAAAGAACAAATATCTGCTGGTGACTAAAATTCCTTAACTCTTTAAGCACTAGGTGAACCCAAAGGACCCGAGCGGCAAATGTACTTTCATTGGTCTTTCAATATGAGGACATTTGTTTTGTTTTTTTTAACCTTTTTTTCCCAGCACTCACAGGGTCCTCCATTTTCTTAGCATGGTGCTTTAAGGGTTAAATGTTTATACACTAAAGATCTCCCACAAACAAAATGAGGTGAACTGTACTTTATATAAGTTGCCAGATTTGCTGTATATTTATAATAATAATTGGGTCATCTACCTATATTTAAATTGTCAATATCCAGGACAAAACGTTCCTCATTAGTGAGACAATGATGTCTAATTAGTCAAAACAAACTTCCTTATAATCAATCAATTCTTGAATTGTTTTTATCTTTGATCAAGGAATAACATTTTTCTTTTACCTTCTAGTAAATTCATGTGAGAATATGCATGCAACACACCATGATACAAACATTTTAAATATAAGAAATCTTAACTTACCTTTCCTCACAGCCCGACTCCATGCTTGAACAATTGAATGGTGGTGATTTCTGTGTTGGATGCACCATCGAGAGAGAATTTGAATATCTTCAGCTGTGTCTTTAACTGAAGAAAGCCGCTTCTCTAATGATTTAGAATCCATACTGAATATATTCACTCAAAAGATAATAGTTCAGTATCCATTAGAAAAATATGTTTTGTACAATGAAAAAAGCTATAGTACACATAATGCAAGGGATGGTTAAGAGAATCATTCGTTTCCACAATATCAAATTAAACTGAAAAGTTGTCTGGAGAAGGAAAAAAATAATTAATAAATTCTTAGTAGGGCACCACTGCTAAAAATAAAAAATTTTAAACAAATAAAGGCTTTGCAAATGTTCTGTTACACTCAGTTTTTTTTATCTTTTGAGAGGTTTACGTGTGTGAAAGAAAAAGTTCTGTAACAAACTTAAAGTTATATTTTTTCAACATGTGTCATTAAAATGGTTTTTTCATTGTGTGGAGTGTCAAGATGGAAGTGAAAAGAATCAGCGCTCTGCTCTTGGGCCAAAACAAATATGACTGTCAAGTGGCTCAATGTCAGCCAGATCTATGCAGAGTCACAGAGAGCCTCAAGAATACGAAAGACCTCAAAGATCAACCTTGTTCATGCAGACATCAAGTTGTCAAGCTTTTGGCCGTGAGAAAAGTGCTTGAAAGTGCTCCAAAGTTCAAAATAACTGTGCTCGTGAAGAACATCTCAGTGGCCAGTGTCCAGAGCCATGAAATAGGAATTTATTTTTTTTAAGAGCCTATCTGGCGACTGCCTACTTGAGCATAAGTCGTCATACTCATGACAGCCTCCATGAAGGAGGAGGGTAGCAAGAGCTGGAGGTGCATGGATAGTCCTTTGCTCACCGGCCTTATATGAGAATTTTGAAAGTGCAGTTGTCTCCTCTTCAACAACTTGCAGTCATGAAAATCAAATTCTCCTTTTTTCTAATGAAAAAAATCTTTATGCTTGATCTGGTCTTCAACGAGCTGAACTACCACATGGTAAGCTTCAGCCAGGACATTTCCGAGATCCGCTATGTGTCCATGCCCAAGCATCTAGTCTTTGCGATGATGCTTGGCATCATGGCTTTGAATGGTAAGAAGATGCTGCCGGTGTGGTTGATGGCAAGTTACAGGCTCACCATGGCTGATTACAGAGAGGGGCATCTTGGTCACAAAAGTCCTGCTCTGGGTGAGAAAGATCACGAAGAAAGGAGACTAAGTGTTATAGAAGGGCAGTGCCCTGGCTTATATGGCCAAGACAGTGCAAGAGGGGTTGGGATCGAACATGGTCATTTTTACCCATCAATTCAGAAAGTGGCATCAGAATTGAGCTCTGGGGGTGCATTTAAGAAAATTTGCATCTCAAAAGCACTTTTGGGTTTAGCAGATAGGTTTTTCAGACTTTGTTTGACTAGACTAAATATTCTGCTTGTATTTTGTAATATAGGATTGAAACTATACAAAATGAACGATTTTCCAAAATAAACCTTATGAATATTTAAGGGCTATTTGAAAATGGTTACAATTCAAAGAGCACCAAATCTATTCACACTCAATATCTGGTTGCTACAAATATCAGAAACTATGGATAGCTATCAAGACAGCATAGAAACTAATTCCCCCTTCAGACTTGGAGCCATCTGTATAAATCAGTAACAGCTCTGGTGTTACAAGATGCATGCTCCATGAAAATGAATGCAATACTTACAGTACTGTGGGAGCTTTGGGAGCAGAGCCATGGTGAAAACATTCAATGGTGGCTTCCTTCAGGATGTCTCAGGCAGAGCCATTGGCACAACTGGTCTGAGAGTTATCTCAAGCATTTAGAGGAATGAGTGGAGTCTCTCAGTAGCATAGACACCATTGAGATGGCCACAGATGAAATGAGAATCATTAGTGACTCAGTGAGAGATGCTGAGCCATTGCATACAACAGCATGATGCACCGTGTACAATGGTACAAAATGAGTGGCATTTCCACTGCATCAACAAGGAGGCTCCTGTAGGGGATGTACAGAAGGCATAGGTCACTCCACAATAGATGCTCAGATACAGAGGAATATTCTGCAAGGGAATGGTAAAAAATGAAGGTAACTTTATCAGCATCCCACATACACTAAAGACCATCTATGAAGGTAGAAGAGAACAAGGCTGCAAATATGAACCTGCCCAGTAAGGTATTTGTCAAATAAAAGCTGAAGAAATCAGTGTGAGTCTACCACATCCAGACAAATTTAAGAACATGTCCTGGTTGAGATGATAACCATAATTGCAGCAAAAGGGCATCAATGCCTTGATCTTGGCCAAAGAAAACAAAAATCTGTATATTTGGGCATGATGAGACACTATTCACAACTTGTTGGAGCTAGCACTCCAGGTAATTGTTAAGTTTAGCATTTTTTTTTTTTAATTAAGGGGCTATCTGGCGAGTGACGACTTAGGCATAAGTTGCCGTAAACAAACAGCCTAGTTCTAGGCTACTTTAAAAAATTGAACAGGAAACAACAATAAAAAGAAATAATAACAACAATAACAAAGCAATAACAAAAACAACAACAATTAAACCGGGTTAAATGAAAGGGAGAAGGCCGGCCTCCCCCAAAAAGTCAATAAGTCCACCAGTCAAAGTGCACGCACTCGTCCCGAGTACAAGGGACAGGCGGTAGCGACCCCGCCCATCCCAGTACCGGGACAGGTGTCGTGCGCGAAGATCACCCAGACTGGGACATTTGACAAGAATGTGCCGAACAGTCTGGGGGACGACGCAGTCGTTGCAATAGGGCGCAGGCGAGCGCTCCATCAAATAGCGATGCGTCACACGAGTGTGCCCGATTCGGAGACGACAGAAAGCAACCTGAAGCCGCCGCGGCATTGGGGGATAGGTCCACGGGAACAGTCGCAGCGCAATGGCACACAACTTTAAGTTCCCTTCGACCGTTTCCCATCTTCTTTGCCAAGCAGTCCGAAGAGCTGCCGTATTCCTACCATGTAGTCAGTGTGAGGAAGAGCGAAACGCTGGTCCGGTCGCAGAGTCCTCGCCGACTCTTTGGCGCCCTCATCGGTGCGCTCATTCCCCGGAATTCCTACATGTCCAGGAACCCAGCAGAAGATAATCTCGACATCTGCCCGGCTCGCCAAAACCGTGGCGTCACGGATTTCGCGAACCAGGGGATGCAGAGATTCCAATGCCCCGAGAGCACTCAGGGTACTTTGTGAGTCGCTATAGATCACAATCCGGTCTCCGAACCGGGCACGTCGCATAATCTCCCGTACCGAGTGGTGTATTGCCACCAGCTGGGCCGTGAAGACAGACGCAGCGCATGGTAGAACCCCGCTGACTTCAAACAGAGGGGATACGGCGTGGAAGCCGACCCCCTCTTGGGACTTGGAGCCATCCGTATACACTGGCACGGTACCAGCGTGACACGATGTGGGCTCCAAAAAGGTCGAACGCAATACTCCCGGCGCAGTACAAGCTTTGGGAGCAGAGGCGTGGTGACAAATAGCCAAATGTGGCACCCTCCAGGGTGGCGTCCTGGGCAGAACCAGGGGCGCCACCGGCCCGAGAGCTATATCTACATCTCGAAGGAGTTTCCTGGCCCTAAACCCAAAGGGCTTAGGGTATGACTGGCGTCTCTCGGCGGCATAGGCATCATCGAGATCAGCTGCGGATGCAGTGAGAGCTGTTGGCGACTGAGAGAGGCGCAGGGCTCGCGCGTACAGGCGAGTGATGCACTGCACGCGGCGCAAAGCGAGTGGCATCTCCCCAGCATAGACCAACAGGCTCTCAATGGGGGAAGTGCGGAAGGCACCGGTCGCAAGGCGAAGGCGGGTTTGGTGGATCGAATCCACCTTCCGCAATAAACGCTCGGCTGCGGATGCATAAAACTCGCATTTGTAGTCGAGCTTCAAGCGAACAAAGGATTGATAAAAAAGTAAGGCAATAGCCCTATCAGCGCCCCAAGCGCTGAACGTCACGGAACGGAGAATGTCCATGGCGCGGGTACAAGAGACCCTAAGGCTGCGAATATGAGCCTCCCAGGTGAGGCGTCGGTCGAATACAAGACCAAGGAAACGGTGCGACTCAACCACATCTAGGCGCACCCCATTAAGAAACAAATCTGGGTCGGGGTGAAGCCGTGGATGGCGGAAGAAGTGCACCACCTTAGTCTTGGCCAAAGAAAACCGAAACCTGTGCGCTTCGGCATAGCGAGAGACGCGGTTCAATGCCTGTTGGAGTCGACGCTCCAGAGTTGGCATCTGGGCCGCGCCAAAAGAGATCGAAAGGTCGTCCACGTAGAGCGTAGCGAGAACATCTTCCGGCAGCACCGAGGTGATGCCGTTGATGCTCAGGACAGAGTGTGATACTGAGGACACTTTCCTGCGGGACACCCTCTTCCTGCTCCTTTAGGCTGGAGAGGGCTCCCCCCACCCGTACGCGGAATCGACGATCTCGCAAAAATTCAGATATAAACATTGGGAAGCGTCCCCTCGCCCCCATCGTGTGGAGAGTCTCCATGATACCGTATCGCCATGCGGTATCATAGGCCTTCTCCAGATCAAAAAACACTGTGGCGTAGTGCTGTCTACGAAGGAAAGCCTCGCAGACGGCATTTTCCAGTCGGAGCAGAGCATCCGACGTGGAGTGCAACTTACGGAAGCCGCACTGTGCAGAAGACAGATGGCCTCCGCTGTCCAGGAAATAGGCTAATCTAACATTTACCAATTTCTCCATCAACTTGCACATGCAAGAGGTTAGAGAGATTGGGCGGAAACCGGTCGGAGTAGAGTGATATCTTCCCGGCTTGCGAAAGGCGAGCACAGTAGCGATTCGCCAGGAGTCTGGGAGAAGACCTTCCACCCAGATCCTGTTGAACAAATCTAACAGAAAGGCCATGCCTCGCTCACCCAGGTGTCGAAGCATGGCGTACGGGACATCGTCCGGACCATGGGCGGTGTCCGCGCACGAAGCGAAAGCGGAACGCAACTCACTCACAGTAAACTTGTCGTTGAAGGGTTCTCCGCCTCTGGAGGTAAAGTCCAGCCGGCGGCCTTCCGCGACATCACGACGTGCATTGAATGCTGGCGGAGCAGCATCCCGGCTAGAGAATGCGGAAAAAGCGGTCGCTAAGGATTCCGCCACGGACGCGGGGTCCGAGATTGCGGTCCCATTCTCCTGGAGAACGGGAGGGGGGTCCTGCGAGAACTTTCCCCGAATCCTTTTGACTCGCTTCCACACCTCCGCTAAAGGGGTCTTCCCGTTAAGTGAAGACGCGTATGCCCGCCAAGAAGAGCTGCGGGCGTACTTCGAAATATACCGGAACCTAGCCCTAGCCCGACGAAATTCAGCGACAGTGAAATCGTTCGGGCGGCGCTTATAGTGCATGTAGGCATAACGCTTCTGTTTGCGGGCCTTCTCACACTCGGCCGACCACCATGGGAGTGGTCGGCGTGCAAAACGGCCAGACGTCCTAGGAATAGTAGTCAGGCCCACTGCGATGAGGTTGCCGGAGAAGAACTAAATGGCCTCATCTACCGACCTAAACTCCTCGACTGAGATAGAGAATTCAGTCATTACCTGAAATGCAGGCCATCGCGCCCGCGCCAAGCACCACCGAGGTGGGCTCTCAGGCGGCAGTTGCCCTGAAAATCATATTTGAATGGGAAAGTGATCACTACCATGGAGGTCATCGACCACCTCCCAATCAAAATCAGGCTGTGCATCCGAAGAGCACAAAGATAGGTCAAGGCAAGAAAATGAAGCGGTTCTCGGACAGTGATGCGTAAACTCATCCACGTTTAGGACACCCATCTCAAGCTCTTCGATCAGATCGGCAAGGACTTTTCCCCTGGGATTTATGGAGTAATCTCCCCAGAGAGGATGCCTGCCGTTCAGATCTCCAAGCAAGAGATAGGGCCTCGGCAATCGTGCCACGACGCGGTGGAAGTCCCCCGCGTTGAAGTCAGCTGACGGTGGAATGTACGCAGAAATCAGAGTATACCTCCTATCCAGGTGCAGCTGCACAGCCACTGCCTGAAAGGAGGTATCTAAAGAGAAAGGAAGAACGGAGACATCATGCAGGGTGTAAACCGCACATCCCCCAGCCCAGCCATCCTGCGGTGGTGGGGTTGCAAGACCCTTATACCCCGGAAGGGCGGGCAGGGGGCATGCGCCTAGCATGGTCTCCTGCAAAACGATAGCTAACGGGGAACGGGATGAGACGAGACTCCGCAACTCCTCCCAGTTGGCCCGGAGTCCATGGCAATTCCATTGAAGGAATATGCCCTCCAGGCCTAGCTCGGAGGAGACGCGGGGGCCCTCCTCGAACTGAAGACCCTCACCGGAATGGCCGTATGCTTCCCGGGGGCAGAACCCCGGGCGCTGTTGGCTGGACAAAGCGCTGTCGCCTTCGAGGACTTATTGGGGGAGGTTGGGCTCACCATGCGAGTCTTTTCCTCCCTCGTTAAGTTTAGCAGCCCCTGATTTTGTGTATGAAGAATGCGATCTAAAAACTCAAACTTTTGTTTTTAAATAGGGGATTCACCCCCTATACCTCCCCACACACACAACTTTTAAAAAAAACTCATAATATTCCTAATTCAAAAGCCAAACATGAGATTTGAATGCATTCTTCGCATGCAAAATCAGGGGCCACTAATCTTAACAATTACCACACTCCAGGGTAAGCATCTGAGCTGCACCAAAGAGAGATTGAAAAGTCATCTACATGGACCATGTCAAAAACATCCATCAGAGGGCACTCAAATGATACCAGTGATGCTGAGGACAGGATACTGCATCAAAGTGCTACCTGCAGAGGAAATTGTCACTGATAACACTCTTTAGTGGAGCAGAACATCTGAAGTGGAGTGGAACTTATGGGAAGCCACACTGTGAAGACAGGTGACCTCCACTATTAACATAATTTCCTGGATGACAAAAGTCACAAGAGACTATCAAAGGTTATCTGCATCTGTCAAAACCCACCCACAAAATGCATCCATAGGATTGTGTCAGATCATCCATCTACAATATACAATTTAAACCATGCACAAGAATGTGTCAAAAACAAAAAAGCTCATCATTAAGACTCGTCAAAATCCAAATCAATCATAATATACAATAATAAAAAACTGCATCCACAGGAATTAGTCCAGAATCCCCCCTCCCTCCCCATATAATCATTTAATTCTGCATTTGAAAACATTCAAGTTTGGATTGTCTACTGTCTCAGGTGGCAAACTATTCCAGTAAAAATATTTTCTAACATCCAACCTGCACATGTTTTTTTAATTTTTAAGTGGTGACCCATAGTCCTATTCAGAGGTAGGCAGTATTTAAATACTTTATATTTAAATATATTTATGTATTTAAAATTGTATTTGTAAATACATTTGAAATCATGTATTTAAATACTTTTTTAAAGTATTTAAATACTTTTGCAAATACTTTACTGATAATAGGTTTATATAGCTGTTAAGAATGTGTAATACATGTTTTAGCTTGTCGCAACTTGTATGACATAACAGTTGACTGCGTGAGCCAGTGAGGGAAGATTTCTTGCATCAGTTCAAATTCAGTTAACAGATGGTCACAGTTGTGTTGGGTTGTATAGTGAGAGTGCTCAGCATTATTTCAACTGCTGCATGGCAACTTTAGCTTCTTTGAAAGAGTGTGAAATGGAGAAATTAAACAATAATAAAGAGGAAGATAAAGAATTATGTAATTATAGTCATCCTTTACTCGATGGTAAATTTTTTAAAGTGAAATCTTCTGACAGAAAAAAAAGTGAAGTGTGTATGTACATCATGCAATGGCGAAATCTCTGCGGCGAGCAATGCTACTTCCAATCTACGCATTCATTTGAAGGTAAGAATTTATTATATGATACTTAATTGAATTGATAAGTTTCCCTATTTCTTATTTTTTTTAAATGGCAAACTTGCTAGTAGCTAACAATAATGTCAAGTGGTGTAGGTTTACCCTGCACGAACCTATCTTCTTCCTTTTGCAACACCTTTATTTATATGTAGTATATGCTGATTGAATTTAACATGAATTATGGCAACGTGAAACAAATGTCCTTCAATAATCTGATCATGTACATTTATCAACAGAGAAAGCATCCTGCTTTGGTGCAAAAAGTGGATAATTATGTGACAGCTCAAAGAAAAGATTCAAAATGAAAATGTTCAGCATTAGACAATGGTCCTTCATGCAGCGGTGTTAAAGTAAAGACATTACTGGAGTGTTTTGCAGTGAATACTAAGAAGGTCAAACAATCTGTTGTTAAGATTTTGCTCTTTAGGAAATATGAAATTGAAAATGTCTTTACAGTTAGGGAGTTATCAGCTCTTGGCTGAAAGCAGACCTATTTGTTGGTGGAATTTATCTTGATTATATTAATATGTAAAATTTATGGAAACATTTATGAGACAAATATTGGACTGATATTTCATTTTTTTCAGCTTGAGAAAGCTGTTCTTGTCCATCACAGTGGAGTATTGGCATGCTGTCACTTCAAAGGAGAACATAATCAAGATTGCTGAATATATGGAGAATATCATCAATGAATACGATATCCCCCTGAAGAAAATCACGAGCACCGTCACTGATAATGGCTCTAATTTTGTTAAAGCATTTAAGTAATTTGCAGTCACTGCTACAAATGTGTCCACGGATTCAAAAGATGGAATCCAGGTAGGTGAAGAAGATCAGGGTGAGCATGAGCTGGAGGATAGTTTCTTAAATGGGAAATGCTTAGCATTATGAAACAAAAGCAGTGGTCCAAAATCAGCAGAAATTAAAGGTGCTAATTAAAGGTGCCTTGCATTACAAGGTGGAACTCTCTGTTTGGTACATTGTCATTACTTTTAAAACACAAGGACAAATTATATCAACTTATGACATCCCTTGAACTTCCAGTGTCAGAAGTCACAAAATGGAATTTCTCAGGGAGGATTCCCCAGTTTTGGCTCTTAATACAGTGGCAATTGATGGCCTACAGGGAGAACAAAACTGTTTTTATGAAGAATTGCTCCCTACCTTGCTCACTATGGAGAAAAAGGTGAAGAGCCTTCAGTCATGTTCTCTGAAATTTTGCCAACCTCTTCTAAGTGCAGTCACTAAGGGCTTTGGAAAGCACTATCAATCTTATTTGACCTTGACAAATGAAGCCAGCATTAAAGATGCCATTATTGCATCAACAAGCCATCCAGTCTTCAAACTGCTCTAGTTAGATATCAGTATTTCATGGGACAGTTCAAGCTCTGTTAAAAATATTATGATTCAAGTGATTGAGAATTTAGCAGAGGGACCCAAAGCTGAATCATCCAGTGGTGTATCAGACAGTGACGATTATTTTTGATTTACAAAACCCACTCAAACACGATCAACCGCAGATTTAGATAGATATCCAAACATAAAGTTATTTATTAAGTACAACACCACCCTTCTGTCATCAGCCCCTGTGGAATGGCTCTTCTCTTTAGGAGGATTAGCCTTATCTGCAAAATGGAGTTGTTTATCTGACAAAACATTCCAGCAACTGATATTACTTAAATGTACATAATGCTGATATAAATAGCTAACTGAAATTTCATTCTATGGAACTTTTTTTTTTGTAGTACCCAAGTCCAATTGTCATCAAATCCTACATTAGTAATTATAATATACAATTACATTTTAATAGATATTTTTTTGTTGTGATACTAATGATCCTTATCGGTTGTCATTATATATTATGTATTTGAAATTTATCTAAATACATTTAATATATTTAGTATTTAAATACAAAATACATTTTCAAAATGTATTTAGTATCTAAATATATTTTTCTCATATATTTAAATACTTTAAATGTATTTAGTGCCCACCTCTGGTCCTATTACAGGAAGGTCCTGCTCAGTGCGTAATTCGCTTTACATGATTTATTTTGGGTGACCATGTTCCAATTATACGCAGTATAATTTCACTTATGGCAGATTATTGTGGGCCAAAAAAAATTGAATGCGCCAAATGTCAGCAGAGTCATCACTAATTGAGGTGAGGCATCGAAACAGAGGCAGCAGACTGACTGACTGAGTACCTCTCTGGCTGCCGTACTGTGCAAATCATTTGCTCGTGTTTCTACAATATTCAAACCACTTCTATAGCCTATAACAAACCCCTATTAAGAATGAGTGGTAAACAAAAATCTGAATCTACCAGTACTAGTTCGAAACTGAAGAGAAAGGCCATTTCATTAGAATAAAAACTTGAGATAATTAATTAATATGAAGCTGGCGCTGTGGTGGAGCAAATGTGAGTGTGTGTGTGAAGGGCCATTCTCCCACCCCTTTTCCCAATACCCTCTCCCTCCCTCTGTAAGATTGTGTGTGTGAATAGGAATGGGTTTTTGTTTAGTTTTTTAAATATAATATAAATTGATTGTCATGTTTTGTATAAAATATTTTTTCTCTTCCTCAGCTAAATGTTAAATAGTTTTTTGAAAGACCACTCCAGTAAACTTAATTGCCACCATTTGTAAGGAGTGGCAGACACTGTTGGGTTGAGATAACCAAACAGAGATTGTAAGTCCTGCCAGGGCAGAGAGGGCTTTGATAACCTCAAGACGTGACCAGATTGCAATATTGTATGGGCTCAGAGGCGCCAGGTTTTTTTTGTAAAACATTTGAGACGCCAATACCCACCTGGGTAACACGTGAGCCCTTTCTTCTTCTTTTTTGGTCCTCTTGTTTGCTTTAGGCCTCCTGTTATTGACTTCTTGTCTACTGTGTTGTCGGTTGGTTGATATTGCCCTAGCAGATATTTTTTGTTGTTTGACTTAGCGTATCTTCCTTTGTATATATAGTCTAATTAAATGCTGGGGGGTTTCGTATAAATTTTGACTGGTATTCGTCAAATAATATTAATTGTGTATATAGGAAAATTAGCTATCTACATTTTTGTGTGCATATTTACCCCATATTTTTTGTAAGTAAAGGACTGTATATACAATCCGTTTCATTTCTCCTTCAATTTCTCACATCCAAATTAGTATAGGAAGTGGATTGGATTGATTGGAGTTAGAATCTAGATTTTCAGCCCACTACAGCGCTACAAAGGCTAAAATATGGCATGATTATTCAATGAACAAATCAAATGGAATGTTTGCTTTCAATATGGATTGAAAATGTAATCAGAAATTAATAAACTTATGTCAAAATGCAATTAAAGCAAAAGCACTGAGCCTATTTGAAACTGTGGAAAGAAGATGGATAGAAAATGGAAATGAAAAGGAGACATGAAACTTTTACTGCAAGTATTGGCTGGTTTGACCGTTTCAAAACATGAACAAGACTTCATAACGTTTGTGTAGCTGGTGAAAGTGCAAGTGCCAATCACATTGCAGCTGAAAGTTATCCCGAAGAATTAAAGAAAATTATAGGAGAATACTCTGATGAACAAATATTTAATGTGGATGAAACCAGTTTGTATTGAAAGAAGATACTGAATAAAACTTATTTAGCCAAGAAAGAAAAATCGCAACCAGGATACAAAGTGGCAAATGATTGACTCACACTCTTATTGGGAGGAAATGCTTCAGGTGATTATAAATTAAAACCAATGTTAGTTTATCGATCACTAAATCCTCAGGCTCTAAAAGGTATCAGCAACCATTCCTTACCAGTTTATTGGCACTCTAATAAAAAATCGTGTGGGTAACCAAATCACTTTTTGAAGACTGGTTTGTGAATTATTTCTGTCCTGAGGTAAAAAAAAATATCTCAAGTCTCAGAATCTAGCATTTAAAGTGTTACTCATTTTAGACAATGCCTTGGGACACCCAACTTGTGTGAGAATGTTAAGATAATATTTTTGCCACCCAATACAACACTGCTACAGCCCATGGACCAGGCGGTAATTTCTTCATTTAAGTCTTATTACATGAGGAAAACCTTTTCACAGGCAATTGAGAAGACAGCTGAAGAAAATTCAACAATGAACTTAACTTAATTTTGGAAAAGTTTCAGCATCAAAACTTCACTTGCAAACATCATTCATGCATGGAATGAAGTGACACCAAATAACATGCGATCTGTATGGAAAAAAATCAATCCACATTGTGCTAATGATTTTCAAGGCTTTGAGACTGAAATCATTCAACAAATTACAGAGCTTGGATTGCAGCTGGGTTTTCATGAGATCGACAATCACTCCGTCAGAGAATTGCTACAATCTCATGATGAAGAAGTGACAAATGAAGATCTTGTTGAGATGGAACAACAGCAAGCGTATGAAGAAACAGATGTCAAAGAGGAAGCTCCACCAATGAAGGAGTTCACAATAACAAAATTTGATGCATTTTTTTTGTGACTATGAAAATGTAAAACAGAAATTAATAGATGATGATCCTGACTCTGATTGTGCAATGAAAGTTTGTCGAGAAATGGGCATTAGTCGCCATATTAAAAACTGCCTAGTACTAGGCTACTTTAAAGAAGAAGAAAACATTAAAACAAACATCTCTTAACTTATTTGAAAAGTAAATAAACCATGCCCCCTTCCATTTTTATGTTCATGCTTGTATTTGAATAAACTTTTCAAATGAAAAACTGAGTTTAGGCTACTTCATTTACCTTTGTAATAACCAATTTTACATGTTGTGGCTTAGGTAAATATAAAATAGTTGTCATTTAGCACAGTTTAATTACTATATCAAGATTTTTCTGACATCGGCAACATTGCAGCATTTTACGTGTTATAATGGTCCCATTTAGCACATTTTTGCTTATCGGGGTATTCTGCTTGCACCAATTAACCGGGATAAGCCAGACCTTCCTGTACTACCCAACTCAAATAACTAGCTAAAATCCAACTTATCCATCCCAGAACAGATTTTAAAAAGCTCAATCATATCTCCTCTCACACATCTTTCAAATGAGAACATATTTAGTACCCTCAGTCTATCTTCATATTCAAGGTGCTTCAGGGAGGGTATTATTTTTGTTGCCCTCTTTTGTACTTACCTGGATGACCTTTCCCTATGGGCCATGCTATAATAGATTGTCAATTAAGAAACGAAAGGTCACATCGCCTAATGCGCCAGCCTAACCAAAATCATAAGGTAACAAACTAGTCGAAAAAGATAAAGGATGGAAAGTGCATTGGTACTTCATTCAATATAGTCAGGGATAATATTCATAAAGTTTAAAGCCAAGAAAATCCTTAAGAGCGGCTTTGAAACCACGAATGTCCTACAGCTCAACAATTGCAAAGGGAAGAGCATTCCAAGAGCGGCCAACATGAACTGGGGAGAAACAGCAATGACACACAAGGGAACAATGAATAGGCCTCCCAGCAAATATTTTACAAAAACAGTGAAGTAACAAAAATTGGAGCAAAAGTAAAAAAAGTGATACAAACCAGAAGCGTAAGTGAAAATAAACCACTTTATTAGGTAAACATGCATTTAACCCTTTTATTAAATTATCTAGCTGATCCCAGCTGAAAAAAATATGATTAATATATATTATAGAATTTTTATAATTCTAAACATAATAAATCAATTATATAATTTTACAGGAATTATAAAAAAATTAAAGAAGGTAAAAACCCAACAAGACCCACCCCATACGCACCTAGCAACAATTTATTAGAGTTTAAATGTTACTTTTTACTTGTGGAATAATGCAGGATGAAAAAGAATAAAAGTATTGCTAGGTCCTTAATGTTTTACCTTCTTTATTTTTATTTTTTACTTTATTTATCAACAAAAAAATAGATACAACATAGTACAATTTTTTTTTTTTTTTAGAGCTCATCTGGTGACTGCCTACTTGGGCATTAGTTGCCATATTAAAAACTGGCCTAGTACTAGGCTACTTTAAAATAAAATTCAAAAATATAAAAAACACACACACCCACAAAAAAAGGAAAGTGAAGCGAGCGCAGTAAGCAAGCTCCTGCATCGGGAAAAGGTCCCCCCGTTGCAGTAGCGTGCAACCTATGAGGGAAAAAACAAACAAAACAAAAAAACCTGCTTAAATAATAGGGAGAAGGCCGGCCTCCCTCAAAAAGTCAACAAGTCCACCAGTCAATGTGCACGCACTCATCCTGAGTACAAGAGACAGGCTACAGGTAGCGACCCCGCCAATCCCGAAACCGGGACAGGTAACGTGCGCGAAGATCACCCAGACTGTGTTGTGACAGGTGTGCTTCCAAGAATGGATGTTGGGGTAGATGGATGTCTCTTGTGATTGGGCTGAATGATTATGTGAGGAGGATGTGTGAGATGGAAGGTGTCATGTTTGTGGATGTGTGGGATAGGTTTGTTTGAATGAAAGAAATGTATGCGATGGATGGACTGCATTTGAGTAGGAGGGGGGTAGATGTGTTGTGGGAGGAGTATGATCGTGTTATTAGGTCTTTGCGGGCGGGAAACTAGATACTAATAGTGGTCAGGGAATTATGAGATGACATTATAGTGGTGAAAGTAGAATGGACTTGGCAGATAACAGAAATAGGTTCCAAGGCAATAGAGGTGATGTCATTCAGGTTTCAAGAGGTGCTTCAGGGATAGGGGGGTTAAATTGTTTCTATACATATGCTCGTAGTCTTAGAAACAAGAAGGATGAGTTATTTAGTTATATTAGCAATGAGAATATAGATATATTATGTGTTACTGAATTATGGGTTAATGAAATAGAATTTAGTGACACTATAAGTGAATTTGGTTTTCAGGGCTATAATATGTACATTAGTCAAAGGACAGGTAGGATTGGTGGAGGAATAATTATCTATATAAAAAAAAACTTCGTTTCAAGTTTAAATACTTCAATAAAGCAGGATGGAGTTGAGTCACTTTGGATAGATATTAGGTTCAGTAAAAATAGAATGGTGCATTCGGGAGCTTTTTACAGACCACCTGGGCAGACTGATGATATAGATGAACTAATGATAAGGGAAATAAGTAAGGGATGTGAAACAGATGCAGTTATTATTGGGGACTTCAACTTAAACTCTGTGGACTGGGAAAATATGATAGGTAGGGATAGAACAAGTGACAAGTTCATAGAATGCTTTGAGGATAATTTTTTGAATCAATTTGTTAATGAGCCAATGAGGGGGGGACAATATATTAGATTTAGTACTTTCTAACAGTAATCATTTAGTTCAAGAATTGACTGTTGTGGAAGCATTGGGAAATAGTGACCATCAGATAGTTCGTTTTAACTTGGGAATTGAGAAGGGTAAAATAACCGAGAATGCTGTAAAAGTTCCAAATTTTCATAAGGGAGATTATGTAAAACTCCGAAGCTTGCTAAATTTTGTAGACTGGGATGTAGAATTCAGAGGTAAAAAGGCTTATGGGGTGTGGGATACTTTCAAGCATATAATAAATGTAGTCCAAGAGCAATGTATCCCAATGAAGGCCATTAGGAACAAAAGTAGCAAACCATTATGGTGGAATCAGGAGATAGCTAGAAAAATTTCAGAGAAGAAAAGGGCATATAAAAAATTACAGGTAGAAAATAATATTCAAAATTTAAGTGATTATAGAATGGCTAGGAATGAGTTAAATAAGATTATAAAGAAGAACAAAAGGGTGTCAGAAATTAAATTAGCTCAGGATAGCAACAAAGATCCTAGGAGGTTCTTTAGTTACTATAAAATTAATAACAAGTCTGGCAGAGTTAAAATAGGACCTATCAAATATGAAGGGGTTATATTATATTGTGGGGGACTTTGATTTTGTCTTCCCCTGGTGATGGTGCTTTTTGTGGGTGGGTTTTGACGGAGGCGGATGACCTTTGATAGGCCCTTGTGGCTTTTGTCATCCGTGTAATTATGTTATGTTATGTTATGTTAATGTGCTGAACAGTCTGGGAGACGACGCAGTCTTCACAGTAGGGCACAGGCGAGCGCTCCATCACACGAGTGTGTCCGATTCGTAGATGACAGAAAGCGACCTGAAGCCGTCACGGCATTGGGGGATAGGTCCATGGGAACAGTCACGGCGCAATGGCATGCAACTTTAAGTTACCTTTGACCATCTCCCATCTTCTTTGCCAAGCAGTCCGAAGAGCTGTCCGTATTCCTGCCATGTAGTCAGTGTGAGGAAGAGTGAAATGCTGGTCTGTTGCAGAGTCCTCGCGGACTCTTTGGTGCGCTCATTCCCCACAATTCCTACATGTCCAGGAACCCAGCAGAAGATAATCTCGATATCCGCTCGGCTCGCCAAAACCATGCCATCACGGATATCGCGAACCAGGGAATGTGGAGATTCTAATGCCCAGAGAGCAGTCAGGGCACTTTGTGAGTCACTATAGATCACAATCCAGTCTCCCGAACTGGGCACATCGCGTGATCTCCCCTACCGAGTGGTGTATTGCCACCAGCTCAGCCGTGAAGACAGACGCAGCGCCCCGCTGACTTCGAACAGAGGAAAAATGGCGTGGAAGCTGACCCCCTCTTGGGACTTGGAGCTATCTGTATACACTGGCCAACATAGTACAAACAATTTGGACAAATTTAATTTACAAATTCAAGAGCTTTTTTTAAAAAATGGTTTACAATTAGTGTTTGTTTCTTGGTAACTACTCTTCTGGTTTTAATTTCATCCAGCTTCCTTTTCTTTAAAGTAGCTGCTTTTAACATAGACTGTGCAATGCTTATTTCAGTACAGTCTTTTTTGTCCTTTTTTTGGCTTCTTCAATGAGCTTGTTTGAAACAGTAACATCTTATTTTTCCCCCTGCTTAATTTCATTTAATTATGAAGCTAATTTCTTATACTTAGCTAATTAAACAGACAGTTCTTTCAAACATCTCTCTTTTTCCAGTTTTTCCTTCTCTTTTTCTTTTTCTTTTAATTTTCTCTTCCTTTCTAGTTCTTGTTTAATTTCATAACATAATTTCACAGATGACATAAGCCACAAGGGCCTATCAAAGGTCATCCGCATCTGTCAAAACCCACCCACAAAATGCATCCATAGGATTGTGTCGAATCATGCATCTACAATATACGATTCAAACCATACACAGGAATGTGTCAAAAACAAAAAGTATCATCATCAAGCATCGTCAAAATCCAAATCAATCGTAATATACAATAATAAAAAACTGCATCCACAGGAATGAGTCCAGAATACCGGCCAAAGTTAACCTTCCCTCCCCATAAAATCATCTAATCTGCATTTGAATACATTCAAGTTTGGAGTGTCTACCGTCTCAGATGGCAAACTATTCCGGTATTCTACCACTCTATTGGTGAAAAAATATTTTCTAACATCCAACCTGCACCTTTGTTTTTTTAATTTTTAAGTGGTGACCCCTAGTCCTATTACTACCTTCCAACTCAAATAACTTGCTAAAATCCAACTTATCCATCCCAGAAGATTCTAAAAAGCTCAATCATATCTTACTTCATACATCTTCTCTCAAATGAGAACATATTTAGTACCCTCAGTGTATCTTCATATTCAAGGTGCTTCAGGGAAGGTATTATTTTTGTTGCCTTCCTTTGTACTGACTCTAGCATCTTGATGTCATGTCTAAAATGTGGTGACCATGCTTGTATACAGTACTCTAAATGTGGCCTAACATACGAGTTATAGAGTTTAAGGATAACACCTTTACTCTTGTAGCTAACATTCCTATTAATGTATCCTAGCACCGTATTTACTCTATTTTTTGTCTCAATGCACTGCTTTGAAAACATAACATACCATAATTTCACGGATGACAAAAGCCACAAGGGCATATCAAAGGTCATCCATATCGATCAAATCCCTCCCACATAATGCATCCATAGGATTTTGTCAGATCATGCATCTACAGTATACAATTTAACAATCCATAGGAATGTCCAACCATGCATCTACAATATATAATTTAAAGCCACATACCAAAAAGTAAAAAATTAACCCTCCATCCCCATATAATGATCTAATCTGCGCTTGAAAACATTCAAGTTTGTGCTGTCTACAGTCTAAGGTGGCAAACTATTCCAATAATCCACCACTCTGTTAGTGAAAAAATATTTTCTAACATCCAGTCTGCACCTCTGTTTTTTAATCTTTAAGTGGTGGTCTCTAGTTCTATTACTACCTTCTAACTCAAATAACTTGCTGAAATCCAATTTATCCATCCCAGAAAAGATTTTAAAAAGCTCAATCATATCTCCCCTCACACACCTTTCAAATGAAAACATATTTAATACCCTCAGTCTATCTTCATATTCAAGGTGCTTCAGGAATGGTATTATTTTTGTTGCCCTCCTTTGTACTGACTCTAATAAGTTTATATCATGTCAAAAATGTGGTGACCATGCCTGTATACAGTACTCTAAATGTGGCCTGACATACGAGTTGTATAGTTTAAGGATGACCTCCTTACTCTTGTAGCTAACATTTCTTTTAATGTAATCTAGCACCCTATTTGCTCTATTTTTTGCCTCAATACACTGCTTTGAAAATTTCAGTGACCTATCTACTACTACTCCTAAGTCCTTCTCATCTTCACTGAATTAAGCCAATACCCATCCATCTCATAGCTAAATTCCCTATTATCTCTCCCCATGTTAATAACTTTGCATTTATTAAGGTTAAAAGTCATCTGCCACTTCTGAGCCCAAGCTAACAACTTATTTAAGTCTTAGACTGACCTTCGAACAGGTAGCACGTGTTTCATAGAGCTCTCAGTCTGTTGATTTATTTTTCAAATTTTTCTACAGTTTGTTTGTTTGTTTTTTTCACAACAATCAGCGAAAGCTAAGTTGCTCTTCTTTTTTTTTTCTTATTACTACTTAAGTTCTTTCTTTGTTTGAATAAGTGATGGAGTTCGGGGATGAAAGTGAGCATGAGTGTCAGAATGTATGCATTGGTTGTGGTGTATTAGGTGAGGGGTATACATGTATTGTATGTGGGCTGCGTGAATGCATTGTAGATTTAGAGGGGATGAGAAGGCAGGATTTAGACAGGATATGTAGGCTTGAGGGGTTAGTTGCTGAGCTCAGGAGGGAACTTAGTGTTAGGCCTAGAGCTGGCAATAGGTTAGGTGGTGAGGTAGGCCAGTTAGATGTTTCAGGTGAAGGTAGAGGGCCGGTGGAGGAGGTAGGATATGATAGTTCTAGGGATAGTGAAGTTAGCCCCCTTAGATTAGTTAGAAATAGGCCTAGTGAGGATGGGGGACAGTGGAGAGTGGTTAGGAAACGTGAAACTAGGGAGGCTTCTCCTGTTCTTTGTGAGAATAGGGTTGCCTCTGTTGAGGTTGTTAGCCAGGGAAAGAATAGGTGTGTGAGTCAGAGGGACACAGAACCTATTAGCTTGACTAATAGATTCAGTGCCCTAAGAGAGAAAGTAACTGGAAGTGATATGACTGATGGGGGTGGAGGTAGAGTGACTGGTAGTTTGAATGAGAATAGGAGTGGGGATAGAGTTAGGTCTGTGGGGGTTAGGAATAAGTGTCTGACTGAAGTGCTTGTGATGGGTGATTCGCGAGTTAGATATTTAGATAGGAAGTTGAATGCAAGTAGATTGAATGGTTTGAGGGTGTGTTTGCCGGGTGCTGGAGTGAGAGATCTGTCTGATAGGTATGAGGAGCTGGTGTCTGGCTGTGCAAGGGATGCGGTTGTGATTACACATGTAGGAGTGAATGATGTGAAGAAAGTGGGTGCATGTGAGTTACGTGAGAGGTACAAGAGGTTGATTGAAAAGGTGAAAGAAATAGAATGAAAGGTGTTGTGACAGGTGTGATTCCAAGAATGGATGTTGGGGTAGAATGGATGTCTTGTGCGATTGGGCTGAATGATTATGTGAGGAGGATGTGTGAGATGGAAGGTGTCATGTTTGTGGATGTGTGGGATAGGTTTGTTGGAATAAAAGAAATATATGCGATGGATGGACTGCATTTGAGTAGGATGTGTTGTGGGAGGAGTATGATGGTGTTATTAGGTCTTTGCGGGCGGGAAACTAGATATTAATAGTGGTCAGGGAATTATGAGAGGACATTATAGTACTGAAAGTAGAATGCACTTGGCAGATAACAGAAATATGTTCCAAGGCAATAGAGGTGAGGTCATTCAGGTTTCAAGAGGTGCTTCAGGGATAGGGGGGTTAAATTGTTTCTATACAAATGCTTGTAGTCTTAGAAACAAGAAGGATGAGCTATTTAGTTATATTAGCAATGAGGATATAGATATATTGTGTTACTGAATCATGGGTTAATAAAATAGAATTTAGTGACACTATAAGTGAATTTGATCTACAGGGCAAAAAATATGTACATTAGTCAAAGGACAGATAGGATTGGTGGAGGAATAATTATCTATATAAAAAACAACATTGTTTCAAGTTTAAATACTTCAATAAAGCAGGATGGAGTTGAGTCACTTTGGATAGATATTAGGTTCAGTAAAAATAGAATGGTGCATTTGGGAGCTTTTTACAGGCCACCTGGGCAGACTGATGATATGGATGAACTAATGATAAGGGAAATAAGTAAGGGATGTGAAACAGATGCAGTTATTATTGGGGACTTCAACTTAAACTCTGTGGACTGGGAAAATATGATAGGTAGGGATAGAACAAGTGGCAGGTTCATAGAATGCTTTGAGGATAATTTTTTGAATCAATTTGTTAACGAGCCAACAATATATTAGATTTAGTACTTTCTAACAGTGATCATTTAGTTCAAGAATTGACTGTTGGGGAAGCATTGGGAAATAGTGGCCATCAGATAGTTAGTTTTAACTTGGAAATTGAGAAGGGTAAAATAACCGAGAATGCTGTAAAAGTTCAAAATTTTCATAAGGGAGATTATGTAAAACTCCGAAGCTTGCTAAATTTTGTAGACTGGGATGTAGAATTCAGAGGTAAAAATGCTTATGGGATGTGGGATACTTTCAAGCATATAATAAATGTAGTCCAAGAACAATGCATCCCAATGAAGGCCATTAGGAACAAAAGTAGGAAACCATTATGGTGGAATCAGGAGATAGCTAGAAAATTTTCAGAGAAGAAAAGGGCATACAAAAAATTACAGGTAGAAAATAATATTCAAAATTTAAGTGATTATAGAATGGCTAGGAATGAGTTAAATAAGATTATAAAGAAGAACAAAAGGGTGTCATAAATTAAATTAGCTCAGGATAGCAACAAAGATCCTAGAAAGTTCTTTAGTTTAGTTACTATAAAATTAAAACAAGTCTGGCAGAGTTAAAATAGGACCTATCAAATATGAAGGGGTTGTGAGAGAAACTGATGAGGAAATAGTTGAGGTACTAAATGGTCATTTTGCATCAGTATTTAAAAAGGAGAAACTAAATAGTCTTATGTATAGTACTCATGGGTCAGGGAAAGAGGTGTTTACTACCATTAGTGTGGATCGGAGGACGATAAAAGGACTAATAGGTGAGTTAGATACTACCAAGGCCTCCGGCCCTGATAATATTGATTCTAAGATACTTAAAGAACGGGTAGAAAGTATCTCAATAGCTCTGGAGAAGTTATATACTAGGTCACTGGAATATGGAGAAATACCCGATGATTGGAAGAGAACGAATGTAGTCCCCATTTTCAAGAAGGGGTTAATCAGGGATGCTCAGCATGGGTTTAGATCAGGTGGATCATGTTTGACTAATTTGCTAGACTTTCTGGAGTTTGTAACAAATCAAGTAGATAAGGGAGAAAATGTAGATATAAATTACTTAGATTTTAGTAAAGCATTTGATAAGGTACCACATAGGAGACTAGTTCATAAATTAAAAATGATTGGGATATGTGGGGGTGTTTCAAATTGGATAGCTGAGTGGCTGAAAGACAGGAAGCAAAGGGTAGTGCTAAATGGTGTAAAGTCAGAGTGGAGGGATGTTATCAGTGGGGTTCCTCAGGGATCAGTTCTCAAACCATTATTATTTGTCATCTATATAAACAATCTTGGGGAGGCAGTTAATAATAAAGTGTCAATTTTTGCAGATGATATCAAATTAGCAGCTGTAGTTAAAGATATTGATGATAATTTTAAAGTGCAGGGGGATTTAAATAAATTGTTATCCTGGGCACATAAGTGGCAAATGACTTTCAACCTTGATAAGTGCAAAGTTATTAACATGGGAAAAGATAATAGAGAATTTAAATATGAAATGGATGGGCATTGGCTGAGCTCAGTAGAGGATGAGAAAGATCTAGGAGTAGAAATAGATAAGTCATTAAGGTTTTCTAAGCAGTGTATTGAAGCAAGAAATAGGGCAAATAGAGTGCTGGGTTTCATTAAGAGAAATGTCAGTTACAAAAGTAAGGAGGTTATTTTTAAACTCTAAAACTCTTATGTTAGGCCACATCTAGAGTACTGTATACAGGCATGGTCCCCACATTTTAGACACGATATCATAAGAACATAAGAAAAGAAGGAGACTGCAAAAGACCATTCATGGCCTACACTTGGCAGCTCCTGTTCCATTCAACACACAAAAGATTTCTTACCAGAGAAAAGTCATCAACATTGTCACCCTTAACAGGAGTTCGTCAGATCTAATCTACAATATACATAAAATGCATCCAGAGGATTATGTCCATTCATGCAACCGCAAAATATAATCTTCCCACTCCTTAGAAAAATATATACATATGTACATAAAAAAAAGTCAGTCCCATCTAGCAGCTTCATCCATATATTTATCTAATCTATTCTTAAAACTACCCAGAGAGGAGGCTTCTATCACATGCCTAGTGAGCCTATTCCATTCATCTACCACACGATTTGTAAACCAATTCCTCCCAATCTCCTTCCTAAACCTATACTTATCAAGCTTAAACCCATTGCTACGTGTCCTGTCATGTTCACTAAGTATAAGAACCTTACCCAGATCCCCTTTATTATATCCTTTTACCCATTTGAAGACTTCAATCAATTCCCCTCTGACTCTTCTCCTTTCCAATGTATGTAGATTTAGTTTTCTGAGCCTTTCACCATAGGGTAAGTTCCTTAGCCCACCAATCATCTTTGTCATCCTTCTCTGCACAGACTCAAGCAAATCAATATCCTTCCTATAATATGGTGACCAAAATTGTACTGCATAGTCTAGATGAGGCCTAACTAGCGCCAGATACAGTTTTAGAATGACTTCAGCACTCTTATTGCTTACACTCCTCCTAATGAATCCCAATATCCTATTAGCTTTATTCTTAGCATTTAGACATTGCTTTCTAGGACAAAGGTCTGAACTTACCAAAATACCCAAGTCTCTCTCACAATCAGTCCTCCCTAAAATTCTGCCATTTAATTTATAACTATTCAATGAATTATTTCTACCTATACTAAGTACACTACATTTGTCTATGTTAAACTTCATTTGCCATTTCTCGGCCCAATTGGACAGAATGGTCAATTCCTCCTGCATTACAACAGCATCAGAATCAGCCCTAATGGCCCTACCTAGCTTAGTATCATCAGCAAATTTACTCAGGTCACTACTTATACCTATGTCAAGATCATTAATATAAATTAAGAATAGCAAGGGACCCAAAACAGATCCTTGAGGAACTCCACTGCTAACACACCCCCACTCAGATTTAACTCCATCTATACTAACTCTTTGCTGTCTGTCACCAAGCCATGACTGAATCCACCTAAATATACTGCCATCGATCCCGTGTGCTTTAACTTTGCTCAGAAGTCGTAAGTGTGGCACTCGATCAAAAGCCTTACTAAAGTCCAAGTATAAAATATCATAGTTTTCATCATTATCTGCTGCTTCATACACCTTACTATAAAAAGACAGCAAATTAGTCAGACAGGATTTACCCTTACTAAAGCCATGCTGTGATTCTTTTATCAACTTATGCTTATCCAAGTGATCTCTAATATTCCTTGCTATAATAGATTCCATCATTTTCCCTACCACTGATGTCAAACTTACTGGTCTGTAATTAGACATATTTGTTTTATCAACCTTCTTGAGTCAGTGCAACGGAGGACAACAAAGATTATTCCTTCCCTGAGGCACCTTGAATATATAGATAGACTGAGGGTATTAAATATGTTCTCCTTCGAAAGGAGGTGTGTGAGAGGGGATATGATTGAGCTCTTTAAAAAAATTTCCGGGATAGATAAATTGGATGTTAGCAAGTTTTTTGAGTTAGATGATGGAAATTGGACTAGAGGTCACCACTTGAAAATTAAAAAGCAAGGGTGTAGGTTGGATTTAAGAAAATAATTTTTCACCAATAGAGTGGTAGACTTCTGGAACAAATTGCCGCCGAGGGTAGTAGGTAGACCAAATCTAAATGTATTTAAGAGTAGGTTGGATGAGTTTATGGGGAGGGAAGGTTGTGATAGTTTCTAAGTTTTGTATATATTAATATTGTTTGTATATATCTATAGCTGCATGATTTAGTTCTTGACAAGCCTTGATTGGTGATACCCTTGTTTCTGGACGCAATCCTCTGGATGTAGTTTTCCTGGGAGTTTGGGTGCCTTAAAAAAGAGGCTGTTTGACTCGGATGACCTATGATGAGCCCTTGTGGCTTTTGTCATCTGTTATATTATATTGTGAGGGACTTTGATTTGGTCTTACCCTGGTGATGCTGCTTTTTGTGGGTGGGTTTTGACGGATGCGGATGACCTTTGATAGGCCCTTGTGGCTTTTGTCATACGTGAAATTATGTTATGTTTATATTATGTTATGTAAAGCTACCCTCAATCTCTTTGACTACAGCTGCCAATTTAGTGTCATCAGCAAAAAAAACTGACACTTTGCTATTTACACCTTTCCCAAGATCATTTACATAGATTATAAATAATAAAGGGCCTAAAACTGATCCCTGAGGTACGCCATTAATAACATTCCTCCACTCTGACCTCACTCCATTCAGTACAACTCTCTGTTTCCTATTTTTCCGCCATTCAGTTATCCAATTTAAAATGTTCCCACATATCCCATGCAGCTTTAATTTATGAACTAGTCTTCTATGTGGAACCTTATCAAAAGCTTTGCTGAAATCTAAGTAGATCACATCAACTTTCTCACCCCTATCTATTTCTTTAGTTACATAATCCATAAAATCCAGTAAATTAGTTAAACACAATCTACCTTTCCTAAAACCATGCTGAGCATCATTTATTAACCTGCTACTCTCTAGATGATCAGAAATTCCCTTCTTAACCATCTTCTCAAGAATTTTACAGACTATAGAAGTTAAGCTTACCGGTCTAAAGTTATTTGGGTCCTCTTTGCTTCCCTTTTTAAAAATTGGCACTACATTTGCCAATTTCCAATCAATTGGTATTTCTCCAGACTCTAGTGATCTAATAAATATCTTCTCAAGAGCTACTGCAATACTTTCTACACCTTCTTTGAGTATCCTAGAATGAATGTTGTCAGGGCCAGATGCCTTACTAGTATTTAACTCCATTATAAGCCCTTTAATTTCTTCTCTGTCTATATTAATAGAATTTATCACTACTTCCCTTGACCTAGAATTATCATCAATTAATCTAACTGGTTTCTCTTCTGTGAATACTGAAGCAAAATGATCATTAAGGACCTCTACTATTTCCTCATCAGATTCATAACATAACATAACATAACATAATTACACGGATGACAAAAGTCACAAGGGCCTATCAAAGGTCATCCGCCTCCGTCAAAACCCACCCACAAAAAGCACCATCACCAGGGAAAGACAAAATCAAAGTCCCCCACAATATAATATAACGGATGACAAAAGCCACAAGGGCTCATCATAGGTCATCCGAGTCAAGCAGCCTCTTTTTCAAGGCACCCAAACTCCCAGGAAAACTACATCCAGAGGATTGCATCCAGAAACAAGGGTATCACCAATCAAGGCTTGTCAAGAACTAAATCATGCAGCTATAGATATATACAAACAATATTAATATATACAAAATTTAGGAACCATCACAACCTTCCCTTCCCATAAACTCATCCAACCTACTCTTAAATACATTTAGATTTGGACTACCTACTACCCTCTGCGGCAATTTGTTCCAGAAGTCTACCACTCTATTGGTGAAAAAATATTTTCTTAAATCCAACCTACACCTTTGCTTTTTAATTTTCAAGTGGTGACCTCTAGTCCGATTTCCATCAAAACCCCTTCATATTTAGTAGGCCCTATTTTATCACTGTTAGATTTATTATTGATTCTATAATAGCTAAAGAATTTTTTAGGATCTTTATTATTATTTTTAGCTAAATTAATTTTGGCTGTCCTTTTGGTCTTCTTAATAATCTTATTTAGTTCATTTCTGGTTGACGTATAATAGTTTAAATTATCTAAACTACTCTCAGTTTGTAATCTCTGATATGCCCTTTTTTTCTCTGAAACTTTATTAGCTATTTCTTGACTCCACCATAATAGTTTCCTACATTTCTTCCTAATAGACTTCATTGGAATACACTGTTCCTGAACCATGTTTAATATAGTCTTAAAAATATCCCACATCTCATAAGTATTCTTTCCATGGAATTCTATATCCCACCTAATCTGATTTAGCATGCTGCGTAATTTATCGTAATCTCCCCTATAAAAATTTGGAATTTTTGTGGAGTTTGTCATTGTTCTACCCTTAACTATTTGCAAATTAAACCGAACTATCTGATGATCACTGTTTCCCAATGATTCCCCTACACTCAATCCTTGAACTAAGTGATCATCATTTGAAAGAATTAGATCTCATATATATTGGCACCCCTTGTTGGCTTATTAACAAATTGGGTCAAAAAGTTATCCTCAAAACACTCCATAAACTTACAACTTGCTCTATCTCTACCTATCATATTTTCCCAGTCTACAGAAGTTAAATTAAAGTCACCAAGAATAACTGTATCTTCTTTGCATCCTTTACTTATTTTCCTAATCATTAACTCATCGATACAATCAGTCTGTCATGGTGGTCTATAAAAAGCTCCCAAGTGTATTTTGCTATTTTTACCAACCTTAATATCTATCCCTAATGATTCACCTTCTCCTTGCTTTATAGAGTTATTTAGATTTGAAGAAATGCTATTTCTGATATAAATAATCAACCCACCACCAGTCCTATCTCTCCTTTGACTAATGTACATAACATAACATAACATAATTACACGGATGACAAAAGCCACAAGGGCCTATCAAAGGTCATCCGCCTCCGTCAAAACCCACCCACAAAAAGCACCATCATCAGGGGAAGACAAAATCAAAGTCCCCCACAATATAATATGACAGATGACAAAAGCCACAAGGGCTCATCATAGGTCATCCGAGTCAAACGGCCTCTTTTTTTAAGGCACCCACACTCCCAGGAAAACTACATCCAGAGGATTGCGTCCAGAAACAAGGGTATCACCAATCAAGGCTTGTCAAGAACTAAATCATGCAGCTATAGATATATACAAACAATATTAATATATACAAAACTTAGGAACCATCACAACCTTCCCTTCCCATAAACCCATCCAACCTACTCTTAAATACATTTAGATTTGGACTACCTACTACCCTCTGCGGCAATTTGTTCCAGAAGTCTACCACTCTATTGGTGAAAAAATATTTTCTTAAATCCAACCTACACCCTTGCTTTTTAATTTTCAAGTGGTGACCTCTAGTCCGATTTCCATCATCTAACTCAAAAAACTTGCTAACATCCAATTTATCTATCCTGGAAAAAATTTTAAAGAGCTCAATCATATCCCCTCTCACACACCTCCTTTCGAACGAGAACATATTTAATACCCTAGTATAACCATAGTATAACCTAGTTCAAATTCACTGACATCATCATTAAATATATTTTCATTAACCCATGATTCAACTCTACATATTATATCTATATCTTCATGAATGATATAACTTAATAATTCATCCTTCTTATTTCTAAGACTACAAGCATTTGTGTAAAGACAACTCAGCCCACCTATCCCTGAAGCACCTGAGGGCCTAACATAACATAATTTCACGGATGACAAAAGCCACAAGGGCCTATCAAAGGTCATCCATATCCATCAAATCCCACCCATATAATGCATCCATAGGATTTTGTCAGATCATGCATCTACAATATACAATTTAACAATCCATAGGAATGTCCAACCATGCATCTACAATATATAATTTAAAGCCTCCATAGGAGTCTGTCAAAAACAAAATCAAAGTCCCCCAAAATATACAATATAAAGAAACTGCATGTACAGGAATGAGTCAAGAAACATATCCACATACCAAAATGTAAGAAATTAACCCTCCATCCACATATAATCATCCAATCTGCGCTTGAAAACATTCAAGTTTAGGCTGTCTACAGTCTCAGGTGGCAAACTATTCCAATAATCCACCACTCTGTTAGTGAAAAAATATTTTCTAACATCCAGTCTGCACCTCTGTCTTTTAATCTTTAAGTGGTGGCCTCTAGTTCTATTACTACCTTCTAACTCAAATAACTTGTTGAAATCTAATTTATCCATCCCAGAAAAGATTTTAAAAAGCTCAATCATATTTTCACTCACACACCTTCTTTCAAATGAAAACATATTTAATACCCTCAGTCTATCTTCATATTCAAGGTGCTTCAGGGATGGTATTATTTTTGTTGCCCTCCTTTGTACTGACTCTAATAAGTTTATATCATGTCTAAAATGTGGTGACCATGCCTGTATACAGTACTCTAAATGTGGCCTGACATAAGAGTTGTATAGTTTAAGTATGACCTCCTTACTCTTGTAGCTAACATTTCTTTTAATGTAACCTAGCACCCTATTTGCTCTATTTTTTGCCTCAATACACTGCTTTGAAAATTTCAGTGACCTATCTAATACCACTCCTAAGTCCTTCTCATCTTCAACTGAATTAAGCCAATATCCATCCATCTCATAGCTAAATTCCCTATTATCTCTCCCCATGTTAATAACTTTGCATTTATTAAGGTTAAAAGCCATCTGCCACTTCTGAGCCCAAGCTAACAGCTTATCTAAGATACCCTGCACTTTAAAGCTACCCTCAACCTCTTTGACTACAGCTGCCAATTTAGTGTCATCAGCAGAAATTGACACTTTGCTATTTATACCTTGCCCAAGATCATTTACATAGATTATAAATAATAAAGGGCCTAAAACTGAGCCCTGAGGTACGCCACTAATAACATTCCTCCACTCTGACCTCACTCCATTCAGTACAACTCTCTGTTTCCTATTTTTCAGCAATTCAGTTATCCAATTTAAAATGTTCCCACATATCCCATGCAGCTTTAATTTATGAACTAGTCTTCTATGTGGAACCTTATCAAAAGCTTTGCTGAAATCTAAGTAGATCACATCAACTTTCTCACCCCTATCTAATTCTTTAGTTACATAATCCATAAAATCCAGTAAATTTGTTAAACACGATCTATCTTTTCTAAAACCATGCTGAGCATCATTAATTAACCTGCTACTCTCTAGATGATCAGAAATTCCCTTCTTAACCATCTTCTCAAGAATTTTACAGACTATAGAAGTTAAGCTTACTGGTCTAAAGTTATTTGGGTCCTCTTTGCTTCCCTTTTTAAAAATTGGCACTACATTTGCCAATTTCCAATCATTTGGTATTTCTCCAGACTCTAGTGATCTAATATCTTCTCAAGAGCTACTGCAATACTTTCTACACCTTCTTTGAGTATCCTAGAATGAATGTTGTCAGGGCCAGATGCCTTACTAGTATTTAACTCCATTATAAGCCCTTTAATTTCTTCTCTGTCTATATTAATAGAATTTATCACTACTTCCCTTGACCTAGAATTATCATCAATTAATCTAACTGGTTTCTCTTCTGTGAAACTGAAGCAAAATGATCATTAAGCACCTCTACTATTTCCTCATCAGATTCTTTCAAAACCCCTTCATATTTAATAGGCCCTATTTTATCACTGTTAGATTTATTATTATTTCTATAATAGCAAAAGAATTTTTTAGGATCTTTATTATTATTTTTAGCTAAATTAATTTCGGCTGTCCTTTTGGTCTTCTTAATAATCTTATTTAGTTCATTTCTGGTTGACCTATAATGGTTTAAATTATCTAAACTACTCTCACTTTGTAATCTCTGGTATGCCCTTTTTTTCTCTGAAACTTTATTAGCTATTTCTTGATTCCACCATAATGGTTTCCTACACTTCTTCCTAATAGTCTTCATCGGAATACACTGTTCCTGAACCATGTTTAATATAGTCTTAAAAATATCCCACATCTCATAAGTATTCTTTCCATGGAATTCTATATCCCACCTAATCTGATTTAGCATGCTGCGTAATTTATCGCAATCTCCCCTATAAAAATTTGGAATTTTTGTGGAGTTTGTCGTTGTTCTACCCTTAACTATTTGCAAATTAAACCGAATCATCCGATGATCACTGTTTCCCAATGATTCCCCTACACTCAATCCTTGAACTAAGTGATCATCATTTGAAAGAATTAGATCTAATATATTGACACCCCTTGTTGGCTTATTAACAAATTGGGTCAAAAAGTTATCCTCAAAACACTCCATAAACTTACAACTTGCTCTATCTCTTCCTATCATATTTTCCCAGTCTACAGAAGTTAAATTAAAGTCACCAAGAATAACTGTATCTTCTTTGCATCCTTTACTTATTTCCCTAATCATTAACTCATCGATACAATCAGTCTGTCCTGGTGGTCTATAAAAAGCTCCCAAGTGTATTTTCCTATTTTTAACAACCTTAATATCTATCCATAATGATTCACCTCCTTGCTTTATAGAGTTATTTAGATTTGAAGAAATGCTATTTCTGATATAAATAATCAACCCACCACCAGTCCTATCTCTCCTTTGACTAATGTACATAGTATAACCTTCTAGTTCAAATTCACTGACATTATCATTAAATATATTTTCATTAACCCATGATTCAACTATATACATATTATATCTATATCTTCATGAATGATATACCTAAATAATTCATCCTTCTTATTTCTAAGACTACGAGCATTTGTGTAAAGACAACTCAGCCCACCTATCCCTGAAGCACCTGAGGGCCTATCTCCTCTGCATCTCCTTTCTCTCTTTCCCCGACCCTGTACTCTTGTATTTCCCTGACCACTATCACTACTCAAGTAGTTTAACCCTAAAGCACTTCCATTAGCCTGCCTACCTTTCCCTGCCTCACTTTGAGTCATTAAATTTTCCTGACCACTATCAAAACCTAGTTTCCCGCCTCTAAAGACCAAATAACACTATCTAATTCCCGCCACAAAACCTCAACCTCATCTCAGCTCAGATGGAGTCCATCCATCGCATACAAACCCTTATTCCCATAAAACCCACTCCAAACATCTACAAACACCAATCCTGACTCCTCGCACAAACCTTTCATATATTCATTCAACCTCATTGCACTAGACAACCATTACATCCCCACATCCATTCTGGAAAGCACACCTGAAACAACGCTTTTTACTCTACTTTCACACATCCTTTCAATCAGCCTTTTATACTGCTGTTGTAACTCACAAGTACCCACCTTCTTTACATTGTTTACTCTGACATGTGTAATTACAACTGCTTCCCTCTCACACCCAGACACCAACCTATCATACCTCTCACACACATCATTTACACCAGCACCCGGCAGACAAATTCTCACTCCCTTCCATTTACTTTCACTCAACTTCCTATCTAAATACCTAATCTGAGAGTCACCCATCACAATCACCTCAGTCATTCTCCTATTCTCTCTAGGCCTAGTATTACCCTCCCTCCAGCTCTCACTCACTCGACCTCCTATTCTACTTTCAGGCACGGCCACACCAGACAAATCTCTTTCAAATTCTTCCTCTCCGAGGGCATCAAATCTGTTAGTTAGCCTAACAGGTTCCATGTCCCTCTCATTCACACACCTAACCTGTCCTAACTTATCTATTCTGTTCACTTTCACCCACCACTCATCATCACTCACTTCACTTACTGCTTTCTCTCCAGTCCCTGTTCTAGGCCTAACTTCCTCCCTCCTGTTCCCAATCTGCCTCTTCAAACGTACACTTGCATCTCTTCTCACTTCAGACACTAAATCATTCACTGTCAAGCATTCCGCACGTAATCAACTCACCTCCTCAGTCAAAGCACATAGACGGCACTCAGGCACATTCACTCTCCTCTCTACACCACAGACATCGCACACTACATACACACTACTTTCAAAAGGCATACTCTCTACATCCAAACAGTCAGCCATACTTAAACAAGAACAATAATACAACAAAACAAAATAATTTCACAGATGACAAAAGCCACAAGGGCCTATCAAAGGTCATCCGCATCCGTCAAAACCCACCCACAAAAAGCACCATCACCAGGGGAAGACAAAATCAAAGTCTCCCACAATATAATATAACAGATGACAAAAGCCACAAGGGCTCATCATAGGTCATCCGAGTCAAACGGCCTCTTTTTTAAGGCACCCAAACTCCCAGGAAAACTACATCCAACAAAAACTTACGAACAACAAGAATTTGACCCAAATTTATGTGCGCAAGTTTAAAACCTGCTAATCAAGATGGCCACCGAAGTAAACAAAAGTCACTTTCTCACCAAAACAAAATAACCACAATTTAACTTTGTTATATTAACCAAATATACAATCTAATAACTTAATATTTATGTTTACTATGTCACACTCCAAAGTATAGCAAATAATCAAAATATTCCAAGAGCTCTACGAAACACTTGCTACCTGTTCGAAGGTCAGTCGAAGACTGACCTTCGCATCCTCTTTACTTCCCTTTTTAAAAATTGCCACTACATTTGCTAATTTCCAATCATTGGGTATTTCTCCAAACTCTAGTGATCTTATATATATCTTCTCAAGAGCTACTGCAATAGTATCTACACCTTTTTTGAGTTACCTAGAATGAATGTTTTCTGGGCCAGATGACTTACTAGTATTTAACTGTAATATAAGCCCTTTAATTACTTCCCTGTTCACATTAATGGTATTCAAAACTACTTCACTTGACCTAGAATTATCATCAATTGATCTATCTCAATTCTCTTGTGTAAATACTGAAGAAAAATGACCATTAAGAACCTCTACTATTTCTTCATCAAATTCTTTCAAAACCCCTTCATATCTAATAGGCCCTATTTTATCATTGTTAGATTTGAAATTAATTCTAAAATAGCTAAAGAATTTTCTTGCATCTTTATTATTATTTTGAACTAAATTAATTTCTACTGCCCTTTTGCTCTTCTTAATAATCTTATTTAGCTCATTTCTAGGTGAGCTATAATGATTTAAATTGTCAAAAGTACAAGGTAGGGCAGAGAGGATGGATGTTTTTGAAATGTCTATTACTCAGCCCCAGGGGAAGGGACATATGTTTGGCAGGTACCATTCTGCACATAGTTGTCTTAACATTTTTTTGTGGACAATAGAGCATCTAGTGTTTGCCTACAACAGTTACGTGAAGAGTAACAGGTTTATTACAGCAGTTCAGCATGAATTTCAGCACCACTTCAACATTCACTGAAATGAGGCTGTTCCCACCCATAACACAATCTTATGCTGGGTTAATGCATTTCGTACACGAAGTACACTAATGAATAGGAGACTGATGGGGGCCCCACGAACAGTAAAGACCCCGGAAAATGTGGAACTGTTAGACAAGCTTTGCTGCGGAGTATGAATCGCTCTGCTCGTAGGCATTCCACTGAACTAGGCCTCGGTAATCGATTGGTAAGGGGTATTTTGCATGAAGACCTGCATTTTCACCCCTACAAATTGGTCATTGGGCAACAGTTGCAACCAGGAAACTATAAACAGACGCTTAAGTTTGCATGTTAGATGGAAACAATTTTTTTTTAGACATATGACAACCTCATTTTGTTAATGAGTGATGAAGCTCATTTTCATCTCAATGGCATGGTGAATCAACAGAACTGTCGTTATTGGGCTCTTCAAAATCTGAGAGAACTGCATGAAAGACCACTGCACAGCCTAAAAGTGACAGTCTGGTGTGCTGTTGGAAAAGCTGCCATCATTGGTCCTTACTTTTTTGAAGACAATAATGAAAATGCTGTTACTGTGAACTCAGAGCATGACATAGAGAAGATAAACAACTTCTTTGTGCTTGAATTACGAAGAAAATGTATGCCTATACGACATGTGTAGTTTCAGCAGGATGGGGCGACGGCCCATACAGCCAGAGCATCAATGGACGTTCTTCGCCCTCTTTTTGGTGACACTCCTTGGCTACCTCAGTCCCCTGATTTGTCCATGTGTGATTATTTCTTGTGAGGAAACTTCAAAGTACGTGTGTATGAGCCTCAGCCCCATACATTGGATGATTTGAAGGAAGCTATTCGTGTGTGGAAGTCACCAAAATCAACAAAGCAATGCTGGAGAGAGTGGAGGCCAACTTCCAAGAATGCCTTCAGAAAATGCATCAATGAAAATGGACAACACATGATGGATGTTTTCCACACTTGATTTTGTCAAATGCTAATACAATACAAACACATTGATGTCAATAAAATTTGTTTGAAGCTAAAATTAATGATTTTGTGAATTTTTCAAAAATGTCCCTCCTCTCTGCCCCACCCTGTACTTTCTGTAATCTCTGGTATGCCAATCATCTTTGTCATCCTTCTCTGCACAGACTCAAGCAAATCAATATCCTTCCTATAATATGGTGACCAAAATTGTACTGCATAGTCTAAAACCATGCTGAGCATCATTAATTAACCTGCTACTCTCTAGATGATCACAAATTCCCTTCTTAACCATCTTCTCAAGAATTTTACAGACTATAGAAGTTAAGCTTACTAGTCTAAAGTTATTTGGGTCCTCTTTGCTTCCCTTTTTAAAAATTGGCACTACATTTGCCAATTTCCAATCAATTGGTATTTCTCCAGACTCTAGTGATCTAATAAATATCTTCTCAAGAGCTACTGCAATACTTTCTACACCTTCTTTGAGTATCCTAGAATGAATGTTGTCAGGGCCAGATGCCTTACTAGTATTTAACTCCATTATAAGCCCTTTAATTTCTTCTCTGTCTATATTAATAGAATTTATCACTACTTCCCTTGACCTAGAATTATCATCAATTAATCTAACTGGTTTCTCTTCTGTGAATACTGAAGCAAAATGATCATTAAGGACCTCTACTATGTTCCTAGCTATCTCCTGATTCCACCAAAATGGCTTCCTACATACACTGCTCCTGGACTATGTTTAATATAGTCTTAAAAGTGCCCCACATCGCATAAGTATTCTTTTTCCTGAATTCTATATTTCACCTAATCTGATTTAGCAAGTTGCATAATTTATGATAATAGCCCCTATAAAAATTTGGAGTTTTTGTGGAGTTTGTTGATGTTTGACTCTTGCATTCAAATCTCATGCTTGGCTTTCCAATTAGGAATATTACAGGAGGAGGAGTAGGTTGCTGGGGAGGTGTAACCCCCCACAATTAATTGGGGGGCTTTGGAAACGTCTACAAAATGTTAATTTTTATTCTTGCCTTAAAATAAGGAGCATGGCAAAAAGAACGTAGCTAGAAAAGTAGCAAAAAAATCATAACAATTACCCCCTACTCGCCCTCAGGAACAAGTAGTAAAATGAAATATTTTGGGTAAACATGAAGATCAGGGGAGCACCCGGAAAGTGTAATTTTTTTGCGTGTTTCGTTCATCCACGCATGCATATTCATGCGCATTTGGTTAAATAAAAATGTTAGATTATTGTATAAGCAATTATGATTATATACTGTGGGGGCTGTGCCCTCCAGACCCCCTCCAATTAATTGAAACTCAGGATCATCGTAGAGGGGTACTCCAGCAGTGATACCCCCCCCCCCCCCTCTCCATGAGCAGTCCCCTTAAATTTACTCCAAAAAGGTGAAACATATTGGAACACGGACAAAATAGTTTATGTCCCATCGTTCTCACCACCGATCTTCATGTTTACCATATTTTGGGTAAACCTGAAGATTGATGGGGGGGGGCACCCCAAAAAAGTATAATTTTCTTGCGTGTATGTTTAGTTCACCTGGACATGGATATTCATGCGTGTTAGAACATTATTCTATAAATAATTAGGATTATATACTGGGGGGCTGTGCCCTCCAGACCCCCTCCAATTGATTGAAACTCAGGATCATCGTAGAGGGGTACTCCAGCAGTGATAAACCCCCACCCCTATGAGCAGTCCCCTTGAATTTAGTCCCAAAAGGTGAAACATATTGGAACATGGATGAAAAAAAAAAATTTGGTAAATATGTAGATGAGCGGCCTGGCCAATAAGATGTACTATTTCGTCTGTGTTCCAAAATGTTTCATGTTTTTGGAGTACATTTATAGGGAATGGCTCATGGGGGGGTAAACACGATGCGTGAACCACACTACGATGATCCTGAGTTTCATTCAATTAGGGGGGGTCTGGGGGGCACAGCCCCCCAGTAAATAATCCTAATTTTTATAATGTCCTGACATTTACAGAGCTGAATGCTTTAACTACATCATGCCAGCGCCTTTAATCGTTTTACAAATTATAATAGGGGTTGGGGGTGGGGTATGATGTCAGAAATGATTGACGCGCATGAATATTCAGACACGGGTGAACGATAATATTTACACAAAATAGTTTTTTCCAGCCGGGCCACTCGCTTGGGTCGCTAATGTAAAAAAATTACATGATTAACCCAAATAATTTACTCATCATGCTTACAATCACTGCTGGTCTGTAGTTACTTACATTTGTTGTCTTTCCCTCTACCATACCAGGTAAGAAACCATTGTATAAAAAGCTTACTAGGCTCCTCAGCTATTCTTCAGGTAGCTATGCATTCCATATCTTTGAAGCCCTTTAGGATTATCTTGTCATCTGTTATATTATAATGTGGGGGACTTTAATTTTGTCTTCCCCTGGCGATGGTGCTTTTTGTGGGTGGGTTTTGACGTATGCGGATGACCTTTGATAGGCCCTTGTGGCTTTTGTCATCCATGAAATTGTTATGTTAACCACACTTTATAAATTCCACATTATTTGGCCCTTGCCCATAGCATTACCATTTATTTTATTCTTCTTAATATGATCAACCATTATTTACATGCCACTTCTTCCATATATGTCATTTGATTCTTTTTCATTATTCTTTACCCGTTACCTCAATCCCAGAAACGTCAATTAAATATTTTATCATCTTTACTCTATTCCTTTCCTCAACTAATCATAAAGTCTATATCTTCTTTTCCTAAAAGGCTGCTCATGGATTTTTTCTGTATCTTTCTATTTTCTAATGATTTTAATATGATTTAGAGAAAAGACAAAAAAAAACAAGTGTTTACAACCAATATGCACAGGCCTTGAGGAATTATATTTCTCATTGAAGAAACTATTTAACGCAGCCGGGAAAGGACGTGAAATAATTGTAAATGTCTCCATCCAGCGACTAAGCACACTCGATGTCCCTTAACTTGTTTGATATCTGAAAAGGTGTTTCTATTTGGGTAGAATACACTTTTAAAGGGTGTCACTTTTCCCGGTCTACTTAATATGGGATGAGAGTTTGATTAGTTCACTTTAAGTTAGATATTAGGGTATGAGAGTACCTCTCAATTTAAAATGCAGAATCAATTTATAGAGGAGTATAATTATGCATAGAAGCTTTATACACCACTATACAGGCGAGCAAATAAAAGTAAAGGAAATTATATTCTTTGACTGGAAACGAAATTTAAATATTTTACAACCAACGGAATGACAAGAAAATGGACAATGAAGGTAGACAAAGATAAATTGTCACACGAGTATAATCAATTTTAACCCAACAAAATAGTCTGAAAATTAATCTATAACACAACGAAATGAGATATGATTGTTTATACATAATAAAATAAGTGAATTGAAAATCTAGCTATGATATGAATGGTACGAATAATCCGTTGTAGATTTGCTCTTATATAATTTTATTCTTTCATCTTAATTTTAAACCAGTTGATAATTTAATTCCTCTGCAACCTATTTAAAACTCTAATACATTCAGTAAAGAGAAATTATTTGGGCAAAAATGTCTATAAAATATATGAATCAATAAATGGCAAAAGTATACTGTTATGGAAATAGTCATCTGACTGAATAGGCGATATTCGAACTCTCCTCACTGTTACTATGTACTTAACATAAGAACATAAGAAAAGAAGGAGACTGCAAAAGACCATTCATCGCCTACACTTGGCAGTCACTTCCAAGCATTTAGGAAAAAATGACTCACATTTAATAAATCAAAAAGTTACAACGGTGAAAAAAATTTATATAAAGACGGGAAATGCTATATAAAACAAAGACATGAGTGGAGAAGTAAATATATATAAAGGATATTAAAGAAATTATCTAGAAGGTGCGGGCCAGGTGGCCGGGGGCACCTTCGATGCCAAAAAACGGACGTGGAGGTAGGAGTCCGGTGGGAGTCGGCAAACGAATGTGCCCGTTCCGAGTCATCTCCGCCTTATATAGGCAGAGCCTAAGGCGTGGATGGCCGGACTAACGCGGAGTGCCAACGAAGTTCCTCCCAGGTTCGGGACGGGCCGTCCGCCGGGTTTTTGGACGACCGGATGTACCCTATGTTTTTGGCCGAAGATCTCCAAGTCTTCGAGATGTCCTGTAGAGTGGAGTCTGAGAATGAGTCCAGGATGTCTGGTGGAATTTTTTCCCTCTTTAGGTTGGTGATCGCCGGAATGCAATCCGAGAGTAATCTTGCGTCCCGAAAAGGGAGGAGGATAAGTAGTAGGACCACAGATTCGTAGTGAACGGCGAACGGGAAAATCTGCAAGTCCTTAGTTGGAAGTACCCATGATTCTCCATTGCAAGTAATTGCTATTCCGGAGAGGGAGGCGTCACATGCTACCAATTCTTCTGTGGCTTTTATTGGTTTCCAGTTATGCCAAGCTGTATCCACTAAGAGGATTAATGTGATCCCCGAATTATTAACTCCAAATATAAGTAAGCGTTTTAATTCATTAAAATTATCACGTTCTTAATCTATTCAAAAGTATCCCAATCAGGATATTAACGTATATTGAGGAGAAATGACATACTTATTTATCTGTCACATCATTCAATTCCAAATTTCGAATTCGTCGTTACTATATATGTGCAGCGGGCCGCATTTAATTAAATTTCGTACGGCGAAGGCCACCGAGTTTTCTTGTTGGACCTACGGTCAAGAAGGACATACGTCCAGGACTTGCAGTTACGGAAACTGTAGTGTTTAGCGAGACAAAAATAAAAAAGAAAGAAAGCGAGCGACTTTGTAGAATTATTATGAACGTAGCCATTTTGAGCTACGGTATGGCTTAGGTGGTAAGGCGCTTCCACCAAGTTTATCTCAGTGACATTGCCGTAAGTGGTTCGATTCTCGTCAAAAGAGCGCGATTCTTGTGCATTCGGGTTGTTTGACTTTAATACGACTTTTGTTAATTCCTCGGTGAGTTTAATATACTTTTGTATAGATCATGATCATGGGCTGAATTTATAAGCGAATGTTTTAAACAAGTGTGAAAAAGAAGCGCTGCTCGATTAAAATAGTGAAAGGTGGAGATGGTTTAGCTTTTGTCGTGAAGTGATTATTTATTAGGTAATTTAAGATAACGATAGCGCCTCCAACATTTAGCAATCGCCTTTTTCATTAAAATCTGATGTTAGCATTTCGAATTAAGAATATTATGAGTTTGTTTTAAGTTGCAGGGGTGGGTGGGAGTAAAGTCCCTTATTTCGAATGTAACTAAGAAATGTTACCTTTTGACGGAAATAGCCTAACGTAGGTGGCGCTATCGTCTTTATTATTTCGATAAACGGGCAGAGCCGATCGCATTAATTGTAGCCCAGAAATAGCACATCCTAGCGTGCGCCCCTAAACTGAAGTATTACCTCGAGGGTTTTTTAAGGGGGGGATGAGTTAAACCTCTCCCTCCAAAGAACACCCACTAATTGTAGCCAAAAAAATAGCCCCGAGTATTACCCTATCTTTTTAGTTAATTATTGTTTGTACCAGGGACAATATCATTTGAAATGATTCTTCAATCTATCCTTGTAATCAAAATTTGTATTTTTCCATTTAAAGTTAACAAAGGAAATTCAGTGGGCATTTTTAAAAGGCAATTATATTGTAGCGGGTCGAGAAGTGCAAGCAAAAGGCTTACAAGCTTCGCTTGAAACATTCTTTCTTCAGACTCAGGATAGTCTAGTGGATTTGGCGCTTGCTAACAGTGTTCCGATGAGGCAGGAAACTGTTCGCAACTTGCCTACGCTACTTTCTTTCTTTCTTTTTTCGCCCCTCTTCCTGCACATCTCTATCTACAATGGTAACCAGAGCAGGGGGGATGGAACATTGCTCCTTGAATAACATTTTAAAGTATCGTTGGCTTCATTACTTCAAAATACGCTCTGCTTCCTAGGGAGGGTTGTGTAGCGTGCCGAGAGGTGCAGACGAGAGGATTAAAAGCTTTGCTTGAATGAGCCTTTCTTGGGACTCGTGATGGTGCAAGGGATTTTCAGCTCGCTAACAATGGTACGGCGAAGCAGGAAGCTGTTCGAAACTCGGCTACGCCACTTTCGTTAGTATTAAGGCTCATATATATATATATATATATATATATATATATATATATATATATATATATATATATATATATATATATATATATATATATATATATATATATATATATTCCTTAGTTTCATAACTAAGAGACAGCACTTTTTTCATTGTAAATATTTGTCATACTAAAATTCCATTTTCTTATCGAAAATTAAAGCTCTTGGTGAGAACTTTTCTGCACAGGTACAAATGGAATTTATTGCATTTCGTTTGTGATATAATAGTGGGTAACATTTAATTCCTGAGTTGAACAATGTCAACAGACCTAAGTCGCGTGCTCTGAATTGTTATGACCATATGACCTTACGACCTTCAAAACTTTCAAAACTCATTGAAAAGTAAAATGGTTACCATCCGCCTGACCCACCTACGGACCGACATAGTAACTTATAAGAGTCGCGTGCACGCTACTAGAAATGACACCCTTGGCTTGAGGTTTTATGCAGCGGTAGAAACTATTTGTTTTGTTATATAATAGTTGGGCGACGGAACCCCTCAAAATAAATCTCTCTATTTAAAAAAAAAAGAAGCCATGAATGTCACGAACGGGTGGTAGAAATTTCCTTTTCCAAGTGCCACCTAAGTAGACTTGTTGCCACAAAAGGTGACTTTTTGTGTTTATTCTTCCCTCGAACTTTTAGATCGAGTGGTAGTGCATTAACAAGCTATTGAGCCACTGCCCATGCGACTACTAATGGTTCTGTTAATGTTTTATCCACTAAAAGGCAGTGCGGATTAGGTAAGATTTCCATTCTGGACATGTTAGGCATAATCTGAGAACAGTGTATGTTTTATATTTTTCCATATTCTATTCTTTCTTTAACTATTTACCTCCCTATTACCAAAAGTCTCAACTTCGATTATTTCATTTTTAATAAATATTTCTTTTATGCTATTTTCTTACATTATGGATAAAATTTATACACATATATTGAGACATTAATTAAAATATTTGGCAAGGTGATGAGTTTAAATTTCTCAACGTGGGAGCCAAATGAAAGGGGACAGGATCTGGTTGACTTTACTCATGAAAAGTGTGAAGAAAGTTATCCCCTTCAAAAAATGAGCCCATAAAAATTCAGAAAAAATCTTTCCCGAATTCCAACGGCATTTAAGTGCGCTAGTTATTATATCGTAAGCCTAGATAGCATATATTAATATATAATTTCAGGTACACACAAATATTTTGTTTGAATGAACGTTGCATGGAGAGATAAGACCTAACGTGGCGGCCAGAGGTAAACACACGAGGGACTGGATACAACGAGATACAAAGATAAATTATATTTAAGAATTAATCTAGAATATCACGATTAAAAATAATTAGTTTAGCAAGAGAGAATTGATCGGATACAATGCAAGATACAAAATTGGTAGCAAATACGTGAGTGATGTGAGATATATATGAAGGATTAAAGAGAAACACGAAGAACTCTAGCGTGCCACACAATTACTTCTAAATAATGGTTTTACAAATATCGACATACACACCGCTATACGTAAGAAAATGGAAATATGGTATACGTCTCTTACAGGCAGTACTAATCAGCAAGACGAAAGAAACACTATTAAACTATACTACAAGAACATTAAGAGCACCGCGTACAAAATGGATGAAAGAATAATGAAGGATATCATAAAGAGAGGAGTAAAACCAACACAAAATTAAAATAATGTATCACTCATAATGTACTACAATAGTAAACGAACATACAACCTTATCATGAAAAACAACCCAGGACCTCACCTAACACATAAGTGGAGAAGTCATTTAATATATGAATATTTATGTGTAAAACTAGCATCAAATGTAATTAATCAAACAATTACTCTGTGACGAGAATAAATTATTTCTATGTAATATCACACGAAGAACGAGTTACCATTTAATCAATGGTGCCCCCGAAATACACACGTTGGAAAAAACATGGAAGACAACTGGAGCAAAAGTCACTCGAAGATAATACCAAAATCGTATCATATGCTCCAAACCCTCGACAGCTAATTATATTAAAACCATTCAGAGGTGGGCGGTCCGATTATCCGATTAATCGGACTCGCATTTTCGAATCGGACTAACCCCCGCCAAACAAATCGGATAATCGTAATCGGACTGCCGAAAATTTAAAGCGATTGCAATTAATCCAGGTCGACGTTGTCTTTGTTTTTCGCAATATCAGTTTCTTAATATTTTTTTCTATATTTTTCTCAAGTAAATATTTTTTCGGTGCCATCTGCAGGAGACAGGACAATCAGGTCTACTGCGACCTGGTGAGGGACACGCTCATCAGGGACTTTCTTGCCCTCGTTTGGCCTGACGAGCACCTGGACCCTGCCCCAGCAGGGACCCCAGACAAGCTCCAGCAACACGGACTACCTGTTCGCCATGAAGGATGAGCAGCAAGAGGAGAGCCTCGAGGAGAAGGTCAGGGAAGAGGTCAACAACTGGTCGAGGAAGCCGCTGAGGGGGAACCCGGTGCTCTCGCCCAATCTCCTCCTGCTCGAGTTCCGTGATGCTTGGGTAACACTCTTCCTCAAGTATAACACGCTGCTCCCGAGCTCCGCCTCAGTCGAGCGCGTGTTCAGATATGGGCCGGACATCCTCAAGCCTAAGAGGGCGGCCCTCGTCTTCATGAAGGGCAACCTCAACCTCAAGAAGGCCCACGAGGTGGAGGAAGAAGACGAGGACCAAGCCGGCGGGCTTAGAGTAGAGTAGAGTGGAAAGTTTGAATATTATGAGGTATATATGGAACAAAGTTGTTAGTTGACCCTCATTTTTTTCTGAGAGAATATATTAATAATACTGTGTGTATTTTGTGTAATATGTACTGTATAGTTTAATTTTTTGTTATATTATATTTTTATTAAAGTAAAATGTTTATTTTTGATATTAAAAGCTTGGTTTCTCTTTCTATTATTTAAAAATGGCTTATTTAGGGTAAAAAAGCATTAAATTCCCTTTAGAAACATTGAAAATTGCTTTAAAACATTGAATCGCTTTTAAAAATATCGAAGCGCATTTAAAAAAATTAATCGAATCGGATAATCGCTAATCGGACTTAGATTTTTGGCACCCCGATCGGATAATCGAATTGGACTTGACGAGCTGGCGAATCAGGCTTCATTTTTTTCGAATCGCGCCCACCTCTAGAAGCATTATACAGAAAAGAAAAAACATCCAAAAATTAAATATGCAAACAAATATACAATTAACTCTGCCTTCCTCCCTCCCCGCGCCCCGAATAATAATTCCTTGCCAAATTAATCCTGTGCTCATTATATATTAAACATTTGAAGCAGTATAAAAAGTTCATTTCATTATAATTTTTTGTATTTAAACAGTTTAGTTTCAAAAACTTTATTTCAATGTACCTTTTGTATTTAAGAATTTAAATTCCCTATAAGTATTTTCGTATATTTGTAACTAAATAACGATGTAAAAAAAAGGCCCGTTCTTAGAACTCATGCTAGGCGGGTGGATACGGTATTCGTCTGTCAACGTCGCGGTACCGAGTTCAATCCCGGCATGAGCGGAAACAAACTACTGGCTACCAATCGGTGGACAGGCTGTGCTCACCCCTGTATTCAGTTCGGGTCGGTAGATCTTACACACTTTTCGTCATACACATAGCAAATTACAACACTGCTTTGTTTCATCTCCCGTCTTCACATCACGACATATACACACACACTCTCTCTCTGTGTTCCAAGGAGTCATGCCGATGGGTAGGTATATCCAAATAGCTCTGATGAGAAACATGTTACTCTGCCCCGGCGACGAAGGTTCCACCTGAACGCTGTTTGGTGTCAAAAAGATAATACTTCCTGGAACCTCTCATCAAAGAGGATCGGCTCCTCTCCTGGTGCCTCCGGGCAGACCAGCGATTGTCATATTGACCTTTATGTAGATTTTATTATCCGGTCTGGGATCCTCCTGGATTCAAGGAAGGATTGGCGTCGACTAACTAACTAACGAAGCCCCGTTGTTCAATTCCTTAAGTTATAAATATCATCCTTTGATAATGATACAGGCAGGGCAGGTTTGAGGAGCTGCGGGGCCCGTAGCACAAGGAACAACGGGGCCCCTACCCGTATATGTACGTATATATACGGGCCCCGCAGCTCCTTAAACCTGCCCTGCCTGTATATTTTTCCTTTGCAGAAAGGGAAAAAGGTATCTCAGGAATTTAAAAGAATTGCTAGTATGGCTGGGAGGACTCAACGGAATCAAAGTCTGCTGACCAAAAAGTCGCGTGCTCTCACTTATCCTGATTTATGACCTTATGACCTTCAAAACTTTTAATAATTCCCGGATGAACCTTGGGGGACCTTGATCGTTCCATAGTTTGAAAGAGAATGTAAAACAACATAGAGGTTTCTTCGAATTTCGTTAGAATCGGACGAATAGATATGATGTTATTGCCAAAACCAAATAATTCCCGGGCTCACCTTGGGAGGACTTTTACAATTATATCATTCCGAAAAGAATGTAAAACAACATAATAGTTTCAAATTAAGTTAGAATCGGCAGAATAGGTATGATGTTATTGCCAAGACAAAATATTTCCTGGGCTAACTTCGGGAGGACTTTGGCAATTATATAATGAGAAAGAGAATGTAAAAAAAAACCCATAATGTTAAATTTCGTTAGAATCAGCCGAGTAGTTACAATGTTATTGCAAAAACAAAAAAAGGGGCAAAACGGGGACCGACTGACCGTCATTGTGAGTTATAGAGTCGCCCGCGACTAGACTTACCGCGACTAAAAAGAAGGTTATATTTCGAGGACTTTTTATTCCCTTTGAAAGAACAACACCCTGTACTACCATAACATAATGCCAAACTTATTATACTATGCAGTTTGCTCTAGTGAAGTTTTGTATATTTTTCGTATATATAGTAATATCAAATATAATAATAATAATAATAAAAAATAAGGGAAATGAATAATTGTTTGTCATGGCCTTCTGTGTCTAAGAGCAAAAACCTAATTATTACTATTTTTTACATCCCTGCGGGGCGGGGAGCACGTGCTACATGTGCTACTAGGTTAAACCAGCCATTGATAGAGGAGTGTATCGAAACGCGTCAGGCTAATAGATTTATTTGTTTTGCTCAGTAAATTAGTTTCCTGCCATCGTTCGTTAATATATTCCGGATGAATTTTGATGAACTTATATATATATATATATATATATATATATATATATATATATATATATATATATATATATATATATATATATATATATATAATTCCTCGGGGCATTTCTATAATAAAAACCTGGGAAACTTAAATATATATATACATCAATTATTATGTAAAATTCATATCATGCAATCCTTTAACTTTGTCAATTTAATCGTTCAATTATTTGACTTCACTTTTGTAAATTAAATCATATTTTATGTACAACTTAATAATTAATTAATTCATTTACTTTACTTGTCAATTCATTTAACGTACTACTGTTTCAAAATTCTCTTAGAATTTCACAAACAAACAAACAAACATACGCTTACAGCTCGACCAAATAGCACACTATTCTCTCCCATTCGACTCTTGCCATTCTTCGTATAAAGGTCGGAAATTATTCCTTCTACAATTAGTCATTTACCTCCAAACAAATCATACTTAGTTAATTCCACTTTCGCTCACATTTTTTTGCAAACGACCATACGAGAGTAGGGCCTAATTATATTTACTTCTCATATTGCAGCCCCTAATTCACAGTCCATCATAGTCATCATATTATTCCAGCATATTATTTCATATTTATTTCACATACTTCAATTCTCTTCGCATCTTGTTACTGTAAATCATATTTTACAATATCTTACATTGTATAACTATCCAACTTATCTCATTGTACATTCATTGATTCTATGAATATATTTATATTTGGTTAATTGTTTTTCTTAAAACCCAGATCATTATTTCAAAATTTATTTAGCTGTCGTCTTAGGCCTAAAAACTATCAGGCGACAACTTCGTTCGAACAAATTTACGGTTATGGTTTTCGAAACGCTATTTAGGCGGATTTATTAACTGAAAAAAAATCACATGAATAATCATATACTATATATATATATATATATATATATATATATATATATATATATATATATATATATATATATATATATATATATATATATATATATATATATATATATATATATATATATATATGTATATATATATATATATATATATATATATATATATATATATATATATATATATATATATATATATATATATATATATATATATATATATATATATATATATATATATATATATATATATATATATATATATATAATATATATATATATATATATATATATATATAAGGTTTATCGTAAGGGACAAGTGGGTTGCTGCCCAATTCAAGTGGATTCTATATGGCAGCTATGATAAAACTAGGAGAATTATCTATATAAGGTGGAGGAGACCACTTTGCGATAAAAATGTTAAAAACAAAGGGTTAAAAGATTCCTCTGCCAATATGAATCGAAGACGAGTGTGTTGGGGGATAGGTGAAAGCCGAGAAACAGGACAACCGGAGCGTGGCGAAATGGGTGCAATCTAATAAAAGGTAGGCAACTGATTGGTCCCCACCACAGAGCCGATAGCAAGGGCCGATTTGAAAATCACCCGAAACAAGATGGCAGTGAGTAAGTCTTGTGTAGCCAAAGCGAACTCGGCAATGGGCTACCTCCAACAACCGCAATCTATGACGCCTCGAGGGCCAAGAATGAAGAGAATTTTCAATTTTGTACAGTTTGGATGATGAACATTCATCCCATTCATTCTGCTACAGTTGAAAAATATATTTTCTTATTGAAAGAAAGTAGTCCCTAAAAGGCAGAGTCGTGTTCTCAGGGGACACATAATGTGCTGAGCAGGACAGCCGATAATCATTCTCGTTGCCCAGGACCCCCACATGCCCAGGGACCCAGCCAAAAATAATTCTTTATCGGGACGCATTTTGTACCAGCCAGTTGCAAATTTCTGTGACTAAGGGATGGGACGCATTGAAAGATCTAAATGACTGTAAAACACCTCTTGAGTCAGCAAATAAGACAAAATAATTAAAAGGGAAAATTTAGATGAGTCTAAAGGCTAAAAGGATTGCTGGGAGTTCAGCAGTTAAATTGGATTCTGCTGGCGGCAAAGATAAAGTTAGGAATTCTCCTCCTGGGTAAATAGCTGCGGCGCCCACTCAACTTTCCGACTTAGAGCCATTCGTGTATAATGGGGAGCATTGTTTGTGTGATGTCAAATGCTCTCTAAGAACAGGCTCTTAATGATGCGAGGGTCCATGGAAGACTTCTCCAGGGTCCACATGTTGGTACATATTGTGGGGAGAGGAGCACGCCAACTAGAGGACAGTAAGGATGGAAGGGTAAGGACACTTGGAGCACCCAAGTTAGAGAGACGATCTCCGATGCGAAGGTTCAAGGGTCGGGGTAAAGATGGCAACTTATCATATGCCGCCGTTGGTTCGGCAGCATGCAGGCATCTGTAGACCTCTGATACAGGGGCTATCTGTACTCGGCAGAGGTATCGCATGCAGATTTGAAGTCTATGGTAGAGGAAAGGGAGTACCACACTCTCGCGCAGTAAGGGTTGTTGACAGGAAAAGTATGGAAGGCTCCAATGGAAAGTCGAACTCCGAGGTTTCGAATGGGGTTCAGCATTTTAAGGGCTGAAGGGGAAGCCGATGAGTAAATTTGACAGTCATAATCAAATTTGTTTGGATTTGACGAGGGCTGTGTATAATCTTTACAATGTTTGTTGGTCGCTGCCCCTATGAAGTGTGTGAAAGGATTTTCAAAATGTCTACAGCCCGCAGACACCCCGTTCGAAGTCGGCGTAGGTGTGGTAACCAGGATAACTTTGGATCGAGAGTTACGCCAAGAAACCGAAACTCGGAGACAAACTCTATATCTTCGCCTTGTAGGGAGATATATGGCGGAACAAGAATCCCTCTGCCCCGGTGGAAATACATTGCTTTGGTTTTGTTCGTGGACAAGCGGAATTCCTTAACTTGTGCTCTTTTGGACACAGCATCGACTGTCAGTTGTAGCCGACGCGCTGCTGATTGAAGGCGAGGTGAGGAACAGTATAGTGCTGAATCATCGACAAACGGAGTTGCCGATACATCTTCTGGGAGAGACGAAGTAATATCTTCGATCGCAACTATAAAACATAAAACACTTAAAACACAGCCCTAAGGAATCCCCTCCTCTTGGGGTTACAGGTCAGAGTATGGGTCTCCAACACGTACCTTGAAGGATCGAGATGCTAAAAAACTTTGAATAAGTGACGGTAAAAGGCTTATCATCCCCCAGACGTATAGCTGCTTCAAGATGCCGTATCTCCATGTTGTGTGGTAGGATTTCTCAATATCGAAAAATATGGTCAGGACTCGGTGCATAATGAGAAAGCTTTCCGGACCGATCCTTCGAAACTTACTAGTAGGTCAGGCAAGGGTACTATGACCTTTGCGGAAGCCACATTGAAATGGAGAGAGAAGGTGATTGGTTTCTAGGAACCAGTTTAGGCGCTCCAACACCATTTTTTTCAGCAACTTACTCAAATTGCTGGTAAGAGCTATAGGACGGTAGTGATCTGCATCCAACCCGTCTCTGCCCGGTTTGACAAAGGGAAGGATGATCCCAATGCGAAATGAGGAGGGGTAAAAACCTTTCATCCATATAAGATTGTACAAATCAGGTAAAAAGAGAGTAGATTGTGGATGTAGGGGCCGAATCATATCGAAATGGATCTCGTCAAGGCCAGAGTAAGTAGATCTGCAAAATGGTAAAGCACTACGCAGCTCATGTATGCTGAATAGAGCATTATATGCAAGGTTAAATTTTGTTGTGAAGATGAGAGAATGAAACTCTTCCTTTGATTTGTAGGATAGAAAAGCCTTATCGTAACGGATGACACTGCTGACGGCAAGGAAATGGTCAGCAAAAGCATTGCTGACCGCTAGGCTGTCATTTTCCACGGAACCGTGTAAGTTGAGTGTGAGGGTATGATGATCAGCATAACGTCCTCTGATCTTATTAATCCTCTTCCAGATCTTAGCGGTAGGTGTCATAGAGAAAATTGATGAAACGTAACGGCGCTATGAAGTTCGGCGAGCCTGACGAAGGATTCTTTGGCGTAGCGCACGAGCTCGGTTTCGGTCGACCTTGTTGCACAAAGTTGGGTTCTTTCGGAATCAGACATGGGCTAATTTGTAGTTTTTGACAGCTGTTGCACACACAGAGGTCCAACAGGGCACGGTTGGGCGACCCGTGGCGGGTCACCTCCGTGGGATGGTCTGTGTTGCTACATTGTAGATAGTCGATGTAAAGTATTCTACTGCCGCGTCGAGTCCATTGAAGGTCACCAAGGATGCACTTGTGAAGGACTCCTCTTGGAAACCTTCCCAATCTACATGGCTTAAGTCCCACTTGAGGGGCATGGTTGTACGAGGGCTAACTTGAAAGGCCGACAAGACAATAGGGAAGTGTTCACCCCCATGGAGATCGTCGGGCATTCTGTAGACAAAGGCGGTGGAGATGCCCAGCCTCTTCTTCCTTCATAAAACAACAATTCGGAATTAATCGATAAGACGAGCAGAGGTCGAGTATCTATAAGGGCCACTAGATAAGTGAAGGAAGAGAGGGAAATAAATGGCAGTGGAAGAAGGTAAAAGGGGAGGAAAGAAAGAAGGTCATTTTAGATCTGACCCCCCTCAACACGAGAAGGCCAGAGCCTCTGTGAGAACAACCCATGTGCAAAAGATCCTAGAGAGAGAGTGTATATATATATATATATATATACATATATATATATATATATATATATATATATATATATATATATATATATATATATATATATATATATATATATATATATATATATATATATATATAAAAATATATATATATATATATATATATATATATATATATATATATATATATATATATATATATATATATATATATATATATATATATATATATAAATATATATATATATATATATATATATATATATATATATATATATATATATATATATATATATATATATATATATATATATATATATATATATATATATATATATATATATATGTGGGGGCGATAACGAAAAAATGTATCACGGTAACCGATAAAACGATAACGATCACCTTATCGGCGATAACCGATAATCGATAACTGGCGAGAAATTTATTCCCCGATAAGGTGATAACCGATAAATCGATAAATCCAAAATTCCGATACTGCGGGCACAGTCTGTTGCGACGCCATCACTAATTCAATACTATAAAATAGCAAAGCACTGCACTACTAAATTACAATAAATTACAATATATATATATATATATATATATATATATATATATATATATATAATTGGCCATGTTGTATGCATGTACTATTGAAGTCTACAGCTCTGACAGTGAAATTAATTTTAACTTGTATTTTCTTAATATTTCTTACAAATTTTTTAACGGGGTCTTCGAAGCGGGAAAAAACATCCGCGAATGACTTTTTTCATTACATATATATATATATATATATATATATATATATATATATATATATATATATATATATATATATATATATATATATATATATTTGAATTTAGGAAGAATATTAAAAGGATATTTAAAAGGTTATTTAAATGATAATTAAAATTATCTCAAATGGTATGATAAATTGGAGTTCTTTATGAATGAAACCGAGAGGACGAGTGAGAGAGTGGACACTTAGAAAAGTTGGATCACATAAGAAATTATATATATATATATATATATATATATATATATATATATATATATATATATATATATATATATATATAATGGTTGACTTCTCATCACTTCCCTAGATTCATTTGATATTTATAATAGATATAATCGTTTAAATATTGGGATTACTGCAGATTAATAGGAATATGGCCTTGTTAGTTTTAATAACGACGTGGTCTCCTTACGGCGTTTCCGGAGCGTCTCACAGTGTCTATTGTGTTGCTGTGAGCATTAGGAAACTTGTTTGCTGTGGCAATGCCAGTTGCGTTTGGCGAGGCACCGACACGAGTGAAGATTTACGGAGCGAAGGTAATCCGCTTCTTGGTTCTTTCTGAGAGGGTGTTACCTTAGACGTGGGAGTCTTGACTCCTGTTCTCCGTTGGCGGGGTGACCAGTAGGGAAGATATTTACTCCTGACTGACTATCGCTGCCGACGACGGTCCCTGCAACACAATAGTCGGAGGCAGCAAAACGGAAGGTGAAATATGAGTAGCAGGGGTGGTTGTAAGAATGTTTTGGAGGATATTTGGAAGACTTCTTGAACCATAAAGGGTTATGGTGGGAGGCGAAGTCAATACAGGGTGCTCAAGGTGAACATTTTCAATATACGCGGTTTTTAGGCGTTTTATGGAAGCATTATCTTGCTCGGTGCCAAGCTGAACGACGAAGAAATTCGGCTTCCTAGAGATGAGTCGAAAGTGTCCATCATAGACTGGTTGCAAGGAAGAGCGAGTTAAATCTTGCCGAACAAAAACATGGGAACATTATGTCATTTCTTTCGAAACGAAGGTTTTGTGATTTTCAAGCACTCTAGGGGCAGTTTGCTTAACTTTAGCCATCATCCGTACAAAATTTTTTCAAGGTGAGAAGGTAGAAGTTGATCAGAAGAAGAAAAGAATTGACCAGGGAGACGAATTTGAGTACCACACACGAGTTCAGCTGCAGAACAGGCTAACTCCTCTGTCAAGGACGAGTGAATACCCAGGAGAATAAAAGGTAGCTTGTGCACCTAAGTTATGTTTGGATCTGTGGAGCGTAAGCTTGCTTTGAGGGTCCTGTGTAGACGTTCCACTGCGGCGTGACTCTAAGGACGGTATGCAAAGGTAGGCGAGCGAAAGGAGCCAAACACTGACATGGATGCCTCCCATTGATGTGATTCAAATTGGCTACCATGATCAGTCATGATAGTTGAGGGGACACCAAAACGAGCAACCCATCCTGAGACTAATGCTTGAGTGACAGTTCAAGCTCTGATGTTTGAAATAGGAACCGCCTCTGGCCAACGGATAAAATGATCGATCATGGTGAAAAGATAATTGCAACCACGAGAGTAAGGTAGAAGTCCTACTAGATCGACGTGAACGGCGTTAAAAAGTGACGACAGCAGAGGAAAAGGAACCAGATGAGTTTTCGTGTGTCAATGGACTTTGGACCGCTGACATGTCAGGCATGAGGGAGTCCATTTGGCCACGTCAGCATTCATACCTGGCCATAGGAAGCGTTAAGCGACGAGCTTTTGTTTTGCATTGATACCAAGATATAAAAGACCGTGAATAAGGTACAAAATATACAGACTGTAAACAAGAGGAATGAGAGGACGAGGGCAGTCAGGCAAGGAATAGTCGACCAGGATGCGCCTGGAAGGAATATAACAATGCACTCTGGCATTCCTATAAAATATTACATGTACCTTGTGCATAACTATTAGCATACCTTCGTTTTTAATATCAATGTTTATATATATATATATATATATATATATATATATATATATATATATATATATATATATATATATATATATATATATATATTCAAATTGTAACCCATCTGAACATAACCAGGAAACCAATTTTACTTTCAAAATATATTCCCTAAATCCCATTATTAAAAGATTTTCCCTTATACCAACACGCACAAACGAACGCACGCCTTTAGCTGCCCGCTTTGAAGCAGTCACCCATTCATTCGTGCTCTACTTTACTTTGAATCAAGGTCAGTTATACATCCTCTCACAATTATTATCTGCAAACTGCCATACGAGAGTAGGTCTAATTCGAGTTACTCCTCTCTTTGCAGTTCCCAATTCACAGTCGATCATAGTTACCTTACCTACCTTAGTTATCTTACCTTACCTCACCTTACCTTTCACTCTACTTTTCATTACTTTCATACATTCCATTACGTTACGTTATATTTCACTTGTAGATAGAGGAGATTAGGAAAAGTGGCCAAAAAAAAAATAATAGCTTAGGCGAGTTATGAACAGCTTCCTGCGCCGCTGGACCACTGTTAGCTAGCGGCGAAAATACTCGGCCATCCTGAGTCTTAAAAAAGACTCATCAAACGAAGTTTTTAAGCCACTCGCCTTCACTTTTCTTTCTCTATACAATCCCCCTCCTAGAAGCGGAGAGTATTTTGAAGAAATGAATAGAGCCCGTTTGGAAATGTTATCCAAGGGCTAACGCTCTCCTTCCCAGGTCTGAGCACCATTGTAGATAGAGGGGAGTAGGAAAAGGAGCATAAATTAATAGCTTAGGCGAGTTTCGAACAGCTTCTCGCGGCGCTGGACCACTGTTAGACAGCGGCAAATCCACTCTGCCATCCTAAGTCTCGAAAAAAGACGCATTCAAACGAAGCTTTTAAGACGCTCGCCTGCACTTGTCATACGCTATACAACCCCCTCCTAGAAACGGAGCGTATTTTGAAGAAATGAAGAGAGTCTGCTTAAAAATGTTATCCAAGGGCTAACGCTCCCCCTCCCGGGTATGTGCCCCATTGTAGATAAGAAAAATATTGCAGTAACGCAATTAATTATGCGGTTAAAAGGCTATATTTTTGGCAAACCAGTCTTCCTCAAAGCCTTCGGAAGGAGCTCTTCTCACATATACGAAAAGGTAGCACTTAAAATAGGCGTTCTCTTAATTTATAAGGCGTGGCGAAAATGGAGAATCAAACAAATTTTCCATTCTCTTCGAAAAGCATGGGTGACACTTGAAAACGCTAATCGAAAGATAGTTTTTTGGCTATCTGAGAGAACGCCTATTTTAAGTGCAACCTTTTCGTGTATGTGAGAAGAGCTCCTTCCGAAGGCTTTGAGGAAGACTGGTTTGCCAAAAATATAGCCTTTTAACCACATAATTAATTGCGTTACTGCAATATTTTTCTTAATTTATAAGGCGTGGCGAAAATGGAGAATCAAACAAATTTCCCATTCTCTTCGAAAAGCATGGGTGACACTTGAAAACGCTAATCGAAAGATAGTTTTTTGGCTATCTGAGAGAACGCCTATTTTAAGTGCTACCTTTTCGTGTACGTGAGAAGAGCTCCTTCCGAAGGCTTTGAGGAAGACTGGTTTGCTAAAAATATAACCTTTTAACCGCATATATATATATATATATATATATATATATATATATATATATATATATATATATATATATATATATATATATATATATATATATATATATATATTCCAAACTTTTCTTGGAATAAATAGGAATGTCACTGATAGTCGTATCCTTCCTACTGCAATTAAAATTACGCGTTCTTAGAAGTAACCTTGTTGAATATATTACATCAAGATATGCATCCATTGGTCTTGGTAGGTTCCGTCAACTCGAAAACAACTCGCGGAATTTTAGCAAATGCTCACTTGATTCAGAATTTCTTGAGGTTTATAGAAATGCAGGAGTTTTCCCAAATTTCATTTACGTTCGGCTTTACCGTGAGTCGCTTTATGACTCTGAATTTTATAAGTCTTCCTTGTGCTATCTACTAAACAATGAAATCAATTATAAAATATCACAATGTGAAAAGATTTCCGCTAAGGTGGCCGATGATATGAATCTATGTAGGAAAATCTTTTCCTTCTTGGATTTCATAGCCCTCACAGAATACTCTAAACGCAATGTAGATCGATATACTAAACAAGAAAAAACTATCTATACTCGCAAGTTAGCGAAACTTAATCTCTCCTGTCGTGCTTTTATGTCTCCTGAGCAGGTTATTCATAACTTTTCTAACCATGATTGAACTACTCGAGAGGTCTTTTTACTCACTTTAGGATTGAATTTTAAGCCAAGTTTTGTAGGCTTTTCTAAGTATATGGAAAATTTTATGCACAGGATAGAAAATATCCCTATTTTCGGTCAATTCTAGCTCTTTAAGGAGAAATTATCTGTACTATCGCATGAGGTCTTTTCTCTCTCTCTCGAAAACTCAAATTCTGCTCCTTATTTCTTAAACCTGATGACATTCGAGTTCTTAAGTTGCTAGGAGGAAATGAGGAATTAACAATCACTAGACCTGATAAAGGCAATGGAATTGTTCTTATGAACAAATCCGATTACATTAATAAAATGAATTCTATCCTTGAGGATTCCTCTAAGTTCTGTAGGTTATCTGAATCTATTCTTACTCTTGTCCGTAGGTTAGAAGACAAGATTAACCGCTTTCTCCTATAGCGTACGAGCAGTGCAGGCGTGCGGCTAAAAGCTTCGTTTGAATGAGTCTTTTTTGAGACTCAGGATGGCCGAGTGGATTCACCGCTGGCTAACAGTGGTCCAGCGACGCAGGAAGCTGTTCGCAACTCGCCTACGCTATTATTTTTTTCTTTGCCCGTTTCTTACTTCCCTCTATCTACACTCCTCAGTTTAAAAAATTCAAACTCTTTAACAGAGGATATTTATTCAAAACTGTATGTATCTGGTTCCTCATTGGGGCAACTCTATGGATTACCAAAGATCCATAAAGAGGGAATGCCATTGCGGCCGATCCTGGTGGGTTTTGAAATGGCGACATTTTCTCTTGCCAAATTATGTGTTCCACTTTTATCACAGTTTACATATGATCAATACACAGTAAAAAATAGCTATGAATTCTCCACTGAATTGCTTCAACTCAATGGACATACCTATATGGTGAGTTATGACGTAACGTCTCTTTTTATAAATGTTCCACTTGAAGAGGTCCTCAAAATTAATTTGGATAAAGCTTTTCCTTCTGACTCGACATCCGCGGTGTTTCATGGGTTCAATCGCCAACAATTTTCACAGTTGTTACTCCTGGCCTCTAAAGAAAATATATTTAATTTCAATGGCTCCGTCTATCGTCAAGTGGATGGTGTTTCGATGGGAAGTCCCCTGGGACCAACATTGGCTAATGCCTTTATGGTATCCCTGGAGAATAAGCTCTTTAAAGAAAGTCCCTCCTCCTTTAGGCCACTTTTTTTTATAGGCGTTTTGTTGATGACACCTATGCCCTATTTAAATCTGAAAATGAGGCTTTAAGTTTTTTCCAATTTTTTAATACACTTCATCCTAATATAAAGTTCCCAATGGAAGGTGAATATGAAAACTCTATTTCTTTTCTGGACATTCTAATTAAAAAAAAAAACACCTACAGGTTTCTGCACGTCCATCTTTAGAAAACCAACATATACTGGATTAGGTCTAAATTTCTTTAGCTTTTGTGACAAAAAATATTTAAAATGAACAGTTTGTATATTTTGATACAAAGGGCCATACGGCTTTGCTCCTCCTACGCTTTAATGCACCTTGAATTTGACGTTCTAAGAAGTTTTTTCGTTTCCAACTCATTACCCCTAGATTTGGTTAACAGAGTCATAGAAAAAATATTAAATGGCTCTTTCCATCCAAAGTTTGCAAAGATAGATGTCCCTAAGGACTTGCGATACTTTCTCCTACCTGATTTCGGTTCTCTGAATAAAGAGGCTTCAAGACGGTATCGAAAAGTTCTTCAGAGTTTTTTTCCGCAAATACATTTCCGAATAACCTTCATTAACAATTTAAAAATAGGTAATTTCTTCCGCACCAAGGATTTAACCCCTGCTTATTTGCGCAATAGTATTGTATAAAAATGTTCTTGCCCTGGATGTCCCCAGGGAACATATATTGGTAGTACTATTCACTCGTTACACTCGAGGGTTTGCGCACACCTCAGCATTAGTTGCCGAACAGGAAAGTCTCTTGATAGTAAGGAAGTCTCGCCAATCAGCGATCACATTATAAAGTGTAAGGTTGATGCAAACATCAATAATTTTGAGATTCTGGGCTCTAATCCTAACATCACACAACTCAGAATTCTGGAATCTCTTTTTATACAAAAACACATTCACCCACGTTAAATTCAGACTTGACCTGCCACCCATTATCGGTAATAGCCACAACCAACCAGCTTCAGACTTGTTAATATTCTACCGACAATAAACTACCCATAATCGTGTCCGATTTTGGGTAACTTTCTTAGTCATTCCCCTGACTGACTGACAGCAGGTATGAATTTGTTCCTCTCCTTATCTGTATATGTACTTGCAATTATTAATACTTTTAATTTTACAGGTTCACTATCTAAATTATTTTGCTTTTGATTTGTATCTAGTTTATGTCAACATTTGTTCGCCTCACAAATTGTGTTTATCCCTTTAGCCTGATGATGTATTATGTAATCCGAAACGTTGCTTAGAATAAATAAGAATGTCACTGACGGTCGTATCCTTGCTACTGCAATTAAAATTACGCCTTTTTAGAAACAACCTTGTTGAATATATATATATATATATATATATATATATATATATATATATATATATATATATATATATATATATATATATATATATATATATATGACTGGTATTCCCATTTCTAAACCTGAAGCCTCTTCCATCAGGCAACGCTCTAAATATCATCATCATCCTCTTAATTCTGATTCATTTGCCATCTTATCTTCAGCCTTAACCTCTCTCGATTGAAAAATGTTATAGTCACTGTACATCAATAAAATAAATCCAAACCTAAATAATTACTCCTCCTCAATTAAACTATTCACTATATAACCAACCAACACTTCAATACATTGACTAGTATAGTGTATGGTTATCAATGTGATTAATCTTCGGTTAATAAATCAGACTAGATAGCGTTTCGAAAAGCATACCCATAAATTTTGTTTGATCGAAGATGTCTGCCGTTAGCTTTAGGCCTAAAGGCGACAGCGAAATAAATTTTGGAAGAATGACTTGGGTGTTAAGAGAAACAATTACACAAATAAAAATATATTAATAAAATCAACGAATATACAATGAGATAAGTAGGTTAAGTAAATATGGGGAATAATATGGTGAAACAATAATAGAGTAAATCATAATATAGTAAATAATATAGGGTATCTTTGATATAGTATCTTTGATATAGAGTAAATAATGTAGAGTATATAATATAGAGTATCCTTGATATAGTGTAGTAATTTAGAGTGTCTATAATGGAATAAATTGGGGCTGCAATGAGAAGTAAATGTAATTAGAACTTACTCTCGTATGGTCGTTTGCAAAGAATGTGAGAGTGGAATTAACTCAGTATGATTTGTTTGGAGGTAAATGAATAATTGTAGAAGGAATGGTTACCGACCTTTATACGAAAAAGGCAGCGAGTCGAGTGGGCAGGATAGCGTGCTCTTTTGATCGAGCTATATACGTGTGTTTGTTTGTTTGTGTGTGAAGTTTATGAGGTGTTGTTTGGAACAGTATACGTTAATTGAATTGACAAGAAAATAAATGAATTAATTAATTATTAAGTTTAACATAAATGATTTAATTTACAAAAGTTTAAGTAAATTAATTGAAAGATTAAATTGACAAAGTTAGAGTAAAATAAATGAATGATTAAATTAACAAAGTTAAAGGATTGCATGAATTATTTAAATGACAAAAGAATTGAATTATATGCATAATAACTGATGATAAATATATATATATATATATATGAAGATATATATATATATATATATATATATATATATATATATATATATATATATATATATATATATATATATATATATATATATAATATTTATATATATATAATATATATATATATATATATATATATATATATATATATATATATATATATATATATATATATATATATATATATATATATATATATATATATATATATATATATATATATATATATATATATATATATATATATATTAGTTTCACAGGAAGTTTTTATTATAGGAATGCCCAGAGGCATTGCAGTAAATTTTGTGTACATTTTAAGTAATTATGCAAATAGGTTTATATTTTGCAGTTTAAAAATTGCTTAGCATTATAATAATAAGAATAATAAAAATAGTGGTTGAGTTAAAAATGAACAGAAAATGTAAGAATCGCTCCGACAGATTTTGCTATGCTTGCGGCAAAGTGACTCTTCCCGAGCAGCAAAGTACAATCCCTCCTGTAATTAAATCTTTGCATCATGCATATTTTGGAGTAAGGCTAAGAGATCAAGATAAAAGTTTTGCACCACATATTTGCTGCAAGGGATGCTACATAAGTTTGAGACGCTGGAGTCAGGGCAAACAGAAGTCCCTCTCTTTTGTTGTTCCCATGGTGTGGAGAGATGGCAAGGACCACACTACGGACTGCTATTTTTGCATGACAAATCTTAAAGGTGAGCATTGTATCAAGTATTTAAGCTTTCTGTATTATACTGGCTCCTAAAAATGTCATTATTATGCAAAGAATTAGCATAAAATTAAAAACTAACATAGTTCACTTTAGCATGAACATATCCTTTACTAAACATTTATGTACTATCTGCAACTCCAAATCAATTCCTTTATGTAATATTCAATTATATTTTCCACAGGTATAAATAAGACGAATAAACATAGTGTGGCATATCCGGATGTTCCTTCTGCCATCAAACCCCTGCCTCATGGCCCAGGAATTCCTATACCTTCTCCCCCTGAACATATAGAGGTACATGAAGAGATTAATATGGAAGTTGACCAAGATTATGACACATCTGAGTCTTATCAGGTTTCCACACATGATATGGTTGCAAGACCATTCACTCAAGTTCAGTTAAATGACCTGAAAAGGGATCTGGGGGTTTCAAAGGCGAATACACAACTTCTTGGCTCTCGACTTCGTGAAAGTAATCTTCTCGCTTAAGAAACAACATTTAGGGGGGTACAGAAATAGAGAACAAGAGTTTCGAAGCTATTTTTTACAGCATTCTTCCAGCTCTTTAGTATACTGCGCCAATATTAAAGGACTTGTTGAGGCCCCTGGAATTCCCTACAACCCATTAGAACAGAGACTGTTCATAGATTCCTCCAGTAGAAGTTTAAAAGCTGTGTTACTGAATATTGGTAACAAGATAGCTTCCGTTCCTATAGGCCATTCAATCCAACTTACTGGAAGTTATGAAAATACGAAAAAATTGCTGGATGCAATAAATTACTCTAGCTATAAGTGGAGGATATGTGGTGACTTAAAGGTAAGATCATTTTACACTTGGCATTTCTAAGCTTTTTGATATTGACATTTTCATTTTTAATTGTTAATACTTGTATACACCTTTTGGTCAACTTACATTTTACAAGAATGCAAATCTGGAAATCATGAGTCATTTTTTAGTTATATTTTTTGTTGAAGTGTGTCCCTATAGGTTAATGCATCCTATTGGGTTAATGGGGAACTTATCCTAATTGAGAAGGTATACAACACAACTCAATAAACTCAAAATAAGATGTACATATATCCAATTAGTTCCAATACGATTATTTAATGCATCGGCATACAGGATTTTTCAGTACATATTCATATTCTTATTGTTTTAAGAAATATTACTTTGAATTTGTTTTTAGAAATATTACACTGAATTTACATACCGTGCTAATTTTTTTTCGGGTAGTCTCTCTTACGCTTGGGACGCAAACAGGCTACAAGAAGCATCCCTGTTTCCTATGTTTATGGGACAGTCGTGCAGATAGTATGCACTATGAGAAGAAGGTTTGGCCTCCACGAGAAGGATTTAGAATTAGATCAAACAATGTGATAGCTGAACCTTTAGTGCCTCCTCAAAAAATACTCCTTCATCCACTGCATATACAGCTTGGCATAATGAAAAATTATGTCAAAACCCTTAATAAAGTAGGCCAAGCTTTTAAATTTCTTCTTCAAAAATTTCCACAAATCAGTGACGCTAAGCTCCATGGGGGAATTTTTGATGGACTTCAAATCAGGAACTTGATCAGCAATTTGATGCATCAATGAAGGACATAGAAAAAGATGCCTGGAAAGCTTTCAAAGCCCTAGTTAACAATTTTCTAGGCAATAAAAGAAGCCTAGAAGAATATGTTGCCCTGGTCAATCAGCTCTTAACAAGTCTCAAACATTTCGGAGCTCGAATGTCTATAAAGATACACTTTTTACAGTTCCATCTGGAATATTTTCCCGACAACTGCGGGGATTACAGTAAAGAACAGGGGCAAAGATTCCACCAGGACATAAAAACAATGGAATCCAGGTACCAGTGTAAATGGAACGGAAACATGCTTGCTGACTACTGTTGGTGTTAAAAGCGTGATGCACCAGATGACAGGCACAAACGAAAATTGTCAAGGGCGTCTGTTCTTCGAAATTATAATTATTTTCTTTATTATGTTGCATTCTTTTATTTTTTGTTTATTAAAAGTATTATAGTTTATATACGTGTATTCCTGTTTATATGATATAACAGTAATAATGCATTATTAGATAGAGAAAGTTTTTTGAAAAAAAAAAATCAGAAAAAATGAGGTAATCTCAATGAAAATGGTGTATGCTGTACTGAGAAAATCTGACCTGATTGAACAAATATACATTCATTTTTGAGCTCAGGAGGTTGGATTCATTAAGAAACCACAAAGAAATCCTGGGGAACCTAAAATTTTTTTCAAACGCAGGCCTGTGTAATAGGTTATTTTATTATTTACTCGAGTTACCTTTAACTTTTGATATTCAATTCAGTTTATGTTAAAACTTCACTTATTTCTATTATTTTTCAATATTACACTGGATAGTATCAATTAATTCTATATATTGTTATTTGTGTTTTTACTTTAATCTCAATAATTGTCAATTTTATTACTTTTTAACTTGTCTTTACCCGCTTTTTTACCATTATATAATGCATGTTTCGAACTATTCAACTGTTATCGTTAATATTCCTTCCCCTTCTCATTAGTCGATCCTGCCATTTAGTGCATGGCAGGGTGTGTTACCTGATACCTAACATTTCACACGTTCACTACTTTGTATAGCTACAAATACCACGCCGCATGAACGACTTTTGGCTTTTGAGGGACGTTCAGTTAGTGGTTCTGTCCTACCTTCTTGGCTAATTGAACCTGGAGAAATCCTCCTCAAACGATTTTGGAATCGCAGTAAATGCGAACCAGCTGTTGACGTCGTTGATCTCATTGGAACTAACTCTACAGATGCTCGTGTGAAATTCTCTGATGGGAGAGAGAGAGAGCATTGTTAATCTGCGTAATTTAGCTCCATGTCCTAGGAATATTCAATCCAGATACAACAGCAACAACATGCCTTCAAGCAGAACGTCTCGGCGACCGCTGCTCTCACCATCTCCACATTTTCTGGTGTTCTGATGGACCTGCGTCGGCCATGTGTATCTCTTCTTAGTGTGCTACCAGCTGCCTTCAACTGCCTAACCCAGGAACGCATTGTGTTCGCCTGAGGAACGGCATCGTTGCGCGGAATATTGAACCGTCGCCGAAAAACTCTTTGCGTCGCAATCACAGATTGATTGTTCTCAAAATACGCACGCACAGCAAAGCCGCGATGTACTTCCGTCCACACCATGTTTGCTACTGAAATAGGGATGTCTACGGAGCAGAGCGAAACCATGCGCACCCCCCGCCCCTTCGAGCATTGACTCCTCAAACTGTTCAATCGATTCTTCCGCACCCTGTTCTACGAAGATCCTTTTTAATGATGCTGCTGTCATTGTGAGTAATCACGACAATCTAACAATACAGTTGCTTGGCCCTAGAAGATCTTTACGTGCTCATAAACCTGTACGTCGTTTAGTTTGTAATATTTTCGATTTCTACTTTAACTTTCTTTATCTAGTGTATTTTATATTTTGTAATTTTGAAAAGGAGTGAATTCTTTTTGGTGGGAGTGACTGGTATATGTTCCCCCTTCCTCATTTATATGAATTCATGTTAATAATATTTTGTTTTGTTTCTTTTCTAGATGTATTATGAATATGGTTGATTAAACCCTATATGAAAGGGGCAGTTTGAATATACCTTATTTTTCAGTTCTATCATTACAATAAAAGCTTGTAAGGCAGCTATGTTCATCACTACTTATAACTATCATAACAATAATATGATGCTCCACTATATACGAGGGTCAGTCAATAAGTTTTGTGAATCAGTAGGGCAAAACACAGGAAGGGGGATGGCTGTTTGTGGGGGTGTTAGGACAAGTTATGACAAGTCAGGAACTGCAGCCGCACGCTCCTGCCTCGTCTATTTAAGAAGTAGTAGCTGATCGCAGATCGTCAGTCACAATTTTTTCAACAATGGAGAAGGTTGAGCACCGCGCAGTGATCAAATTTTTGACCAAGGAAGACAAGAATGCAAAAGAGATCCATAAACGCATGGTTGTAGTGTACACCGACACCGCCCCATCCTATGCAACCATTGCTCGCTGGAATAGGAAGTTCCGTTATGGTCGTGAGTCCCTTGAAGATGACCCCCGTCCAGGACGCCCGTCAGACGTGACCAACAAGGACATTGTGGCCCGTGTGGACAGGATCATCCTCGAAATTCGACGGCTGAAAGTTGAAGAAATCGAGCGAGAACTTGAAATATCACATGTGAGTGTTATCAACATCATCCATGACAATTTGGCCATGACTAAGGTCTCTGCCGTTGGGTCCCTAGAAACCTCACGCTCCATGATCAACTTCAACGTCGTCAAAGTTGGGAGGAGCTGCTGCTCCTGTACAACCAAGACCCGGTGGGATTTGAGTCACGCATAGTGACAGGTGATGAAACGTGCGTCCATCACTGGGATCCCGAGACCAGGATAAAGTATGGCCTGGAAGCACAAGAACTCTCCGACCTCAATCAAGTTCCGGACCCAACTTTCAGCCGGGAAGATCATGGCCACCATCTTCTGGGATTCTGAGGGAATGTTGATGGTGGACTAGGCGCCTCGTGGAAGGACCATCACAAGCCAATATTACGCTGAGAAACTGGCTGGGTTGAAGAAGTGCATCCGTCAGAAGCGGCGCGGCAAGTTGACACGTGGTGTCCTGCCCACCCACGACAGTGCCTCTGTCCACAAGGCCAGAGTTGCACAAGCTGCCCTGCGCGGGTTCGGATTCGAGGAGCTCAACCATCCCCCCTACAGTCCAGATATGTTCCCCAGCGACTACTTTTTATTCCTCCAGCTCAAGTATACACTGCGTGGACGCCGTTTTGGGGACGATGAAGATGTTCAGCTCGCCGTCCAGGAGTGGATTGAACAGCAGTCGAGAGATTTCTGGTTTTCGGGAATTTGAAGCCTCAGGGACAAGTGGCGCAAATGCATTGAAGTCGAGGGTAGTTATATTGAAAAATAATAAAACACTTTTCCTCATATCTCGTTTCCTTATATCCGAATTGCAAAACTTATTGACCGCCCCTCGTATATGCATAAAATCGAACGTAAGCGCTGTAAAAATTTTTTAACATAAGCGCTGTGAAAATTTTAAACATAATCATAACCATAGGCGCTGCAAAAAAATCGAACATAAGCACTTCAAAAATTTTAACATAGGCGATCTAAAATCGACCAATCACATTCAAGGAAAATGTTAGTCGGTATTATTGACGGTCGCCACGAAGACACCAGGCAGTCGGAAGGATGGTCTATGGCTGGAGCTGCACGTTAATTGTTGGTTTATTCATTTGGATGAATACGGCTTCGGCCATTCGCAGTTTCCGACGGTTTTGGACTCGCAGGAAGATGGCAGTGTTCCTGTCAGGGCATTTCATGGTTTAGAGTGACGTCATGAGAGTTGGTGTGTTTCTTAATTGCTCCATCTTGTAGGTGAGTGGTCAGTCGCCTCGATAGGGTTGTAGAGGTCACGCTACTGTACTTAGAATTGCGGTGTTCGCAGTCACCGACTTCGCACGAATATTCGTACACGATGTTTGTCTCCTGAAGTTCGTTCGTCGGAGGGAGAGAGAGCTGTTCTTCATAATACAACTAGTCGTTCTCTCTTGGTCTTGTAATATACTATCAGATTGATACTTGAAATAGGATCGGTTGGAGTGACGTCTCTGTATAAAATGGCTTTGAGAGCCGTTTCGTTATTTTCTAATATTTATATTTTCCCGTTTTGCTTTCCCTAGTTTCATTTTGTTTAGTCTTTTAATTCGCTCCAGAACCACGCTTAATATTTATATTATTCCGTTTTGCTTCCTCTGGTTTCATTTTGTTTAGTCTTTTATTTCGCTCTGGAACCACGCCAAATGTTTGTTCCCCTTCCCCCTTGTTTTGTTTTCTCTTTCTTTTTGTTTCATCTTTTAATTCCCCTCTATATACTGGATGGTGCTAGCAATGATAAACCACAATATATGAATCTGAATTTATTTTATTATTATAAATATATGAATTATCCAAATATTCAAGGGTGGGCCTATACCCAAAATCAACCACGATTTTTAGTCGAGTGAGAGTATTGTCGTGGGAGACTATACATCTCTCACTATGTAGGTCTTCGTTTTGCTTTTTTGTTTTTATAATAGCATTGTAACAATTCGGCCGATTTTAACGAAATTTAAAACCCTTATGTTGTTTTACATTCTCTTTCGTATGATATTATTGCCAAACTCCTTCCAAGGTTAGCCCATGAATTCTTTTGTTTTGGCAATAACATCATAACTATTGGACCGATTCTACCGAAATTTGAAAAACATATGTTGTTTTAAATTCTCTTTCGAATGATATTACTTACAAGGTCCTCTTAAAGTTAGTCTTTGAATTATTGAATGTTTTGAAGCTCGTCAGGTCATAAATCAGAATAAGTGAGAGCACGCGACTTTTTGGTTAGCAGACCTTTTTTTAATAAATAAACATCTCTCTTGGTTTATATGAATTTTCAGAAAATATACATAAATTAGATGTAGGTAAATATATAACAATGATTGCTATAATTATAGTATACCTTGAAAGAACGTTTCGCGATTCGTATCTTATCCATATTTGTTTCTATTACTATTAAAATGGATTTCTCTTGATTTTACAGGCATTTCTGCCAGTAGCGTTAGTATCTTTTATAATAAGACCTGAAACATCAACATTGCAAAACATTGAACATACTTTGGCTATTAGTGATGTTTATATGAACCTGCTTAAATGTTTTATTATCTGAAATAATATTTCATTCAATAGGAAATCTATGCTAAATTTAAAATAATTATTAAAACTAATTACAAATCTCAAAGGCCAACCATGTATTGATTTTCTTTTCAACTTTATTTTTATTTATACGCGTAAAAAGACAAATTAGTCCTCCTTTTGTATTTTTAATATTTGAAGAAATTCTTTGAGTTATAGTTTTGTTTATATGAACCAACTTACAGCTTTTATATTGTGAAATAATTTTTACAAAATGAAACGAAAAACAATAAGCCACTCCTGAAAAAACGCTAACACAAGCAAGTAAAATAAATAAAATAACACGAAAAAGCATGCTACAGCGTCAGAGGGAGGCCCAAATTCTTCCAACATTTAGAAAGGCAAATAAATTGATGGACGACAGCCTCCTCCAAAATCGACTCTACAAGTGTGTGTATGAACTCGACCAGAAAACAAGGGACAAACGGTAGCGACTACGCTCGTCGCGGTCCCAGGCAGGTTACGTGCGTGGAGACCCTACAGGATCAGTCTGAGGAACAATGCAGTGGGTGCAGTGTAATAATCCACCAAATGGCTGGTGTCAGACATGTGCACCCAACTCGAAGACGACAGAAACCAGCCTTGAATCCGCCGAGGTATTCCAGGGCACATCTACCGGAAAAGTCGCAGCAGGATGGCTCGAACTTTAGGTTCCAGTTCCTGTTTTCCTCGTAAGGCAGCTTGAGCTGATTCCTTCCTTATAGTTGAGTGCAAGGAAAAGCGAAAGGCTGGTCTGGCCACCGGCCACGCGGACTGGTTAGTCCCCTCATTCCCTATATGTTCAGGGGCTCAGCAGAAGATATATAAATTTGCCAGTCTCACGCCAATTGTGGCGTCGCTTATACCACGAACTAGGGAAGGGGGAGGGGGGGTTCTAATGCTCCGGGAACTCTAAGATCACTTTGTGGTTTGAAGAAGACCACAATCCGTTCTCAGAACCGAGCACGACGTATTATCTCCGTATTCCCCCTCCCTCTCTGGGATCTTTTCTTCAGGGGTTGTTCCCAGAGAGGCTCTGGCCTTCTCGTGGCGAGGGGGGTCAGCCCTGGGACCCCTAGGGGACCCATGGTGCTGCCAACAAGACTTTTAACATACCCCTCTTTCTTTCCTCCTCTATTACTATCTTCCACTGCCCTTTATTTCCCCCTCTTCCTTCACCTATCTAGTGGTCCTTATCAATACCCGACCTCTGCTCGTTTAATGGATTGATTCTGAATTGTTCTTTCATGAAGGTGAAAGAGGCTGGGCATCTCCACCGCCTTCGTCTACCGAATGCCCAAGGAGAAACCTATCGTTGGCCCCTTTTCTCCGTGCGTAGGAGAACTCGGGCAGCCTCTTAGGGTTACAAAGATGGTGTGGTGGATCCGTATCCATTCTCCAAGAGGACATACCGGACGTAACTGATTGCATAGTTGCAGTAGTGCCGGGCCCTTGTAGGCCTCCATGGTGGGGAGCCCCGAGGGAGAATGCGAAGTTTTTTTCTTTTTGCAATGGCTAGCCATAAACCAAAAACCTCCCCTTCTCGTAAGGGTTCTCGTGCCAAACGTTCCTTAGCTTCCCTTTCAGCCTTTCCTCGCTCGTTGGACCCCTATTCCAACGAAGTAGACCCAGATCTTGATTATCCTCGCTTTCTTGTCATGAATTCATCATCTGACATCCCACTTGCAAAAGCCGATGTGTTTGACGTCAATGAATCTTTTGAGTCCCGCTGTGGTGAACCCCGCCGGATGTGGTCAAGAGGAAGTGGTGATGTCGTAGTCGAGGTGTCATCCCACTCTCAACACAACCTTGTGCGAAATCTATCTTCGATAGCTGAAATTCCAATAACTGTCTCGCCCCATCCGCGTCTGAATTTCGTCAAAGGTGTCGTCCGTTCAAACGAACTAAAGGACTACGACCCCACCCGCCTTCAGAGTAAGCTCAGTGCCCAACGTGTGACACACGTACACAGGGTAACTAAAACATTAGGCTCCACTAAAGTTCCAACCGCCACACTGATTTTATCATTTGAACGACAAGAACTGCCGCAGTATATTAAAGCTGGTTACCTTCATGTCCCGGTAAGTCCTTACATCGAACTACCCAGACGCTGCTTCAATTGCAATCAATTTGGACATGTTGGCCGAGCTTGTCGGCACTCTCGCTCCTGCGTGAATTGTAGCTCTGACTACCATGGCCCCGAATGCACCAAAACGCCCCACTGTGCTAACTGCGGAGGTACCCACAGTGCCGCGTCGAAACTCTGCTCTATATTTTTATATGAAAAGGAAGTTCTCGCTTTGCGCGACTCCCTACGTCTAGATATAAGAGAGGCCCGCCAGCGTGCCCGAGCACAAACCTCGCCACTCAGCCGGCTCTTCTCTGACGTTTTACGTGATGCTGGACGAAACCGACCATCACGTGCGAGTTCCGACCAGCCTGAAGCACTTCACCCTAGATCTACTCGCAGCGTCGAAAATATTCAGAATATGCAGTCGAAGCATCGCTCTCATACCGAGATAATTAATGTAGCCCCTCTCTCTCCAGCAGCTCTAGCTGGGAAAGACGCTCAGGGTGAGACGCTTGAAGACATCAGGCGCTATTTGAAAGAATCCTCAACATCGACCAGTGAAGGATCATCCACCCGGCCACGAGACTCAAAGCCCAGTGGTAAGAGAAAGGATTCCTCACCTGGGTCATCGACCACCAATAAGCGGGCAGCCTCTGGAGCCGACTCGGCCGAACCCCGAGAATCTCCAATGGACTCCTTCCCTATGGTTGAACATTCTCTGCCCTTAAGTCCGTCTCGCCCTTCACAGGACGTAGGCCCCATCCTGATCCAAACGATGGCAGAAATACATCCAGCTCCACACACCTCGCTCAGATCACCTGTTCGCCCCGCTCATCCTTCAAACCAAGATCCGATTGAAGCAGTTGATACTCCAACATCACCAACTGCGGCGGTTGGACCAACTCCTCAGACACCTAAAATACCCTCGACCCATGAATCCGGATCTACCGGCCGAAAATCCCTTCTTGATCTTCCTTTTCCGCCAGGTTGCGAGCCCGAATTACAATCAAGGGCCTCGGTCGGTTCTCCAAAACCCACGAAAAAAACCTCAGTTACTACTCCATCTAGGATTTCTCCCCCTGCAAAAGCAGGATCCTCAAAATCAGCTCTCCGTCTCCCAAGCTCTTTGGGAAGAACCTCAAATACATTATCGGCCTCAAAAGAGAAAAAGATATCAACAGTGGTATCTAATCGTCACACATAATATCTTCCATTTTACAATGGAATTGTCAAGGAGTTCTTCCAAAGTGGGAAGAACTCAAAATTCTTTTGACGACTATCCACCCCGCTGTTATTTGTCTCCAGGAGAATAAACTGGGTATACGGCCCTTTCCGCCGGTACCCGGTTTTCTCACTTTCAACTCTATTGCTCCTGCTGGAAGCCCCTCTCATGGAGGGGTGTCAATCATGGTATCTTCATCCTACCATGTTTCTCTCATCTCCCTACATACTACCCTCCAAGCTGTTGCCGTGAGGGTTTTTCTTACTAAGCTTTTTACCGTTTGCTCTATTTACCTAGCCCCTTGTGTATCATTGTCAAGATCCGACCTTTTAGAACTTATAGACCAGTTAACCTCCCCATTCTTATTACTAGGAGATTTTAACGCCCGTCACCCATACTGGGGTGACCTCACTCGAAATGACAAAGGCAGTGTTTTAGAGTATCTTTTATTATCTGACCTTCTTTGTGTTTTAAATACTGGCGATTTTACCTCTTATCATGTCCAGACGGACTCTTTTAGCTGTGTTGACCTTTCTGTTTGTTCCCCTGATTGCTTCACGGAATTTCGATGGTCAATTCTTGACGATCTCCATGGAAGTGACCACTTCCCTATTGTCTTGTCTGCCCTTCAAGTTAGCCCTCATACAACCATGCCCCTTAAGTGGGACTTAGGTCATGCAGATTGGGAAGGTTTCCAAGAGGCGTCCTTCACAAATGCATCTTTGGGGACCTTCAATGGAGTGGACGCGGCAGTAAAATACTTAACATCTACTATCTACAATGCAGCAACACACACCATCCCACGGAGGCGACCTGTCACGGGCCGCTCAACCGTGCCCTGGTGGACTTCGACGTGTGCAACAGCTATCAAAAATTACAAGTTAGCCCATGCCCGATTCCGAAAGAACCCAACTTTGTGCAACAAGGTCGACCGAAACCGAACTCGTGCGCTTCGCCAAAGAACCCTTCGTCAAGCTCGCCGAAATTCATGGCGCAGATACGTTTCATCGATCTCCTCTATGACACCTACTGCTAAGATCTGGAAGAGGATTAATAAGATCACGGGCCGTTATGCTAATCATCATACCCCCACACTTAACTTAGACGGTTCCTTGGAGAATGGCGGTCAGCAATGCTTTTGCTGACCATTTTCGCGCCGTCAGCAGTGTCAGCCGTTACGATAAGGCTTTTCAATCCTACAAATCAAAGGAAGAATCTCATTCTCTCAACTTCACAACAAAATCTAACCTTCCGTATAACGCTCTATTCAGCATCTATGAGCTGCAAAGCGCTTTGTCCCTTTGCAGATCTACTTCCCCTGGCCTTGATGAGATCCATTTCGACATGATTCGGCACCTACATCCACACTCTACTCTCTTCCTGCTTGATTTGTACAACCTTATATGGGTGAAGGGTTTTTACCCGTCATCATGGCGCATTGGGATCATCCTTCCCTTTGTCAAACCGGGCAGGGGCGGGTTGAATGCAGATCACTACCGCCCTATAGCTCTCACCAGCTGTTTGAGTAAGTTGCTGGAAAAAATGATATTGGAGCGCCTAAACTGGTTCCTAGAAGCCAATCACCTTCTCTCTCCATTTCAATGTGGCTTCCGCAAAGGTCATAGTACCCTTGACCTACTAGTACGTTTCGAGGGATCGGTCCGGAAAGCTTTCTCATTAAAGCACCGAGTCCTGGCCATATTTTTCGATATTGAGAAAGCCTACGACACAACATGGAGATAAGGCATCTTGAAGCAGTTATACGTCTGGGGGATGAGAGGCCTTTTACCTTCATTTATTCAAATTTTTTTAGCATCTCGATCCTTCAAGGTACGTGTTGGAGACGCATACTCTGACCTGCAACCCCAAGAGGAGGGAGTTCCTCAGGGCAGTGTTTTAAGTGTCTTATGTTTTATAATTGCCATCAATGATATTATTTCGTCTCTTCCAGAAGGTGTATCGGCAACTCTGTTTGTCGATGATTTAGCACTATACTGTTCCTCACCTCGCCTTTCATCAGCAGCGCGTCGGCTACAACTGGCGGTCGATGCTGTATCCAAAAGAGCACAACTTAAGGGATTCCGCTTTTCCACGACCAAAACCAAAGCAATGTATTTTCACCGAGGCAGAGGGGTTCTTGTTCCGCCATCTATATCCCTACAAGGCGAAGAAATAGAGTTCGTCTCCGAGTTTCGGTTCCTTGGCGTAACTCTCGATCCAAAGTTATCCTGGTTACCACACCTACGCCGACTTCGAACAGGCTGTCTGCGGGCTCTAGACATTTTGAAAGTCCTCTCACACACTTCGTGGGGCAGTGACCGACAAACATTGTAGACATTATACACAGCCCTCGTTCAATCCAAATTGGATTATGGCTGTCAAATTTACCCATCGGCTTCCCCTTCAGCCCTTAAAATGCTGAACCCCATTCGAAACCTTGGAGTTCGCCTTTCTAGTGGAGCCTTCCGTACTTCTCCTGTCAACAGCCTTTACTGCGAGAGTGGGGGTACTCCCTTTGCCCTACCATAGACTTCAAATCTGCATGCGATACCTCTGCCGAGTACAGCAAGCCCCTGTATCAGAGGTCTACAGATGCCTGTATGCTGCCGAATCAACGGCGGCATATGATAAGTTGCCATCTTTACCCCGCCCTTTGAACCTTCGCATAGGAGATCATCTCTCTAACCTGGGTGCTCCAAGGGTCCTTACCCTTCCATCCTTACTGAACCCTAGGTGGCGTGCTCCTCTCCCCACAGTATGTACCAACATGTGGAGCCTGGAGAAGTCCTCCATGGACCCTCGCATCATTAAAAGCCTGTTCTTAGAGCATTCGATCTCCCACAAACAATGCTGCCCACTCTACACGGATGGCTCTAAGTCGGACGGTGGCGTGGGCGCCGCAGCCATCTACCCTGGAGGAGAATTCTTAACTTTATCTTTGCCGCCAGCAGCATCCATTTTTACCGCTGAACTTTCAGCAATCCTTTTAGCCTTTAGACTCATCCAAATCTTACCTTTTAGTGTTTTTGTCATTTTTTCCGACTCAAGGAGTGTCTTACAATCAATTAGATCTTTTAATGCGTCCCATCCCGTGGTCACAGAAATTTGCAACTGGCTGATCCAAAATGCATCCCGATATAGAATTATTTTTTGCTGGGTTCCTGGGCAACGAGAAGGCTGATCGGCTGGCCCGCTCAGCACATTCTGTGTCCCCTGAGAACTCTGCTCTGCCTTTTAGGGACTACTTTCCTTCAATAAGAAAGTATATTTTTCAACTGTGGCAGAATGAATGGGATGACTGTTCATCATCCAAACTATACAAAATAAAAAATTCTATCCGCTCTTGGCCCTCGAGTCGTCATAGAATGCGGTCGTTGGAGGTGGCCCTTTGCCGAGTTCGCATTGGCCACACGAGACTTACGGCTATCTTGTTTCGGGCGATGCCCATATCAGCCCTCGCTGTCGTTTTTGTGGTGGGGACCAATCGGTTGCCCACCTTTTATTGGATTGTAGCCATTTTACCATTCTCCGGTTGTCCTGTTTCCCGACCCTTTTAACTATTCCTCAACACACCCGTCTTCGATTCATATTGGCGGAGGAATCTTTTAACTCTTCGTTTTTTAAATTTTTGTCACAAAGTGGTCTCCTCCACCTTTTATAGATGATATTTCTCGTTTCACCCTAGCGGCCATATAGAATCCACTTGGATTGGGCAGCAACCCACCGGTAACTTATCTTAAATCTTATCTCCGTATTTAGTGGTGTTTTGCAACCAGTTCGTCCGTGAAGACAGAAGCAGGATCACGTCTCAGATGGTGTCACGGCGGGAAAGCCGCCCCTTCCTCTTCGGACTTGGAGATATCCGTGTACACTGCCACGGATCCAGTATGAAACAAAGTTTGGTCCAAAAATGTCGAACGCGATACTCCGACGCTGTATAAGCTTTCGGAGCAGAGGCGTCGCGAGACATAGAGGTGGTACCCTCAGGGTGGCCTCCTGTGTAGAAAGAGAGGCAACACTGGTCCGAGCCTTCAAATGAGTTTCTTAGACCTAAACCATAAGAGCTTAGGTTATGACTGGTGTCTCAGCGGCATAGACACGGTCGAGATCGACCGTTGGCGAGCGAAGGAGACGCAGGTCTGGCACATAGAGTATAATGCAATGTGAACAAAAGTCATCTCCCATGCACCGACAAATAGGCTTTCAATGGGGGTGAGCGAAAAGCACAAGGTCGGCAGACAGAGACCAGTGCGGTGGATTGAATCCACCATCCGCAATATATGCTCGACTGCGGATGCTTAACACTCGCATCAGTAGTCCAAGTTTCGAACGAACAAAAGATCGATAAAAAAGTAAGTCTTACCTTGGTATTAAAATTCAAGTCGGGTAGCCTTCGGCTAATAAAGATTGCCTTTCTCTTAAAGTGGGGCCCTATCAGCGCCCCAGGTGATGAACGTCAGTTAACGAAGAATGTCCATGGCGCGGGTACAAGAGTCCCTAAGGATGTGAATATGAGCCTCCCAGGTCAGGCATCGGTCAAATACAAGACCAAGGAACCCCATTTAGGCACAAGCCCAGGTCGGGGTGGAGTCTTGGACGGTGGCAGAAGTGCACCACCTTAGTTTTGGCCAAGGAAAACCAAAACCTGTACGCTTTGGCATAGCGAGACAGGCTGTTCATTGCCTGTTGCAGGCGACGCTCCAGAATTGGCCTTTGGGCCGCACCAAAAGAGATCGTAAGGTCGTCCACGCAGTGTATCAAGAACATCTTTCAGGAGAACCGAGGTGATACCGTTTATGCTCAGTTCAGTGCGACATTGAGGACATTTCCTTGCGGGGCTCCCTTCCTGCCCAATTGGTCCTCATAAATAAATAAAGGGAAAGGGGAAGGAATGGAGCGGATAAAATTCCAGTTCGCAAGCAATGGGAGCTCGGGGTTGTGGCAAGAAAAGTAAAGCCGAGAGTAAAGAGAAAGGAGGAAAATTAAATGGGAGAGGGGAGCGAGGTAAACTAACTTTCTTCACACCCAAGCCTACTACCCTCTCCTAAAGGTGGAGGGCCTTCCTTATCCAGCCCAATAAAGATCTTGAACGACGAGGGACTATTGGGTGGCATTATTGTTTTCACAAAGAAACGGTAGAACATAAGATTATCCACAACAGCCTAAATTACGAATCCCAGCCAGTCCTCCATCCATATCTAATATAAAACCCACATAAGACACAACCCGTACACTCCGCATCTTAATTGTTTGCACCACCACCTCGCTGAATCTAAAATTCTCCGTCAATTACTATGTAAACGATTGGAAAAAAATTTCAGCAAGCTGCTCTCCCACCAGACCTCCACTCTCAGGGCCAAATAAATCTCTCCCACTAGCCCCCCAATTATTAACAAACTTCCCATTTCAAACGAACCAGAACACAGTAAAACACACCCACTTCACCAGCAGACCTCTGGACTGCACATTTTTTTAGTGAAAGACTACGTGTCATGACGTCATCCCCGAGTGGAGCCAGGTTTGACTGAAGATGACTGGTGCAGTAAAAAGAAAATGCTGCTGAAAACAAAACTTTCAGGTGAATGTTTTCCAGGCCAGTGGATTCTATTTTGGTTACCTTTTACAGTCACACATCATAAATGGTGTGCGTGAGGTTCCTGACCTAGATACAGGTAAAACAAATAAACAATACAGAAAACCGAAAAATGTGAGGAAGAGACTATATTGTCACTATTTTGAAAGGGTGAACTTGCTTTGTGAGCATTGAAAACGTACAATATAAATTTTTTTTATTTGCATCTAAATCCATCAATACATAAAATTAAAACTACATCGGGTTAAAATTTAATCACTTCATATCAACAATGAGAATTAGGGAAAATAGACGAAAAGGCAGCTTTGCACAAACATCACAATTAACTTTTGTATGCATTGTTTGTTCAATTAATCCCTTCATTTAAAAAAAAATACCCCTGGCAAGACCATATTTTTTTCCTATTATTTATCCATTTACAATGTCAATTCCAGACTTCGCTTCATCTTCAACACGGCCGCAAAGTGCTGTCGGTGGTGTGCAACAATGCTTCCGCAATTGCGTTCGCACAGACACAACTTTGGCGTGTGGACTTAAAGATGGCAAAAATTTATTAGTGTGCAAATATTTCAGCTTGGAAAAACGGGTATCGTAAAAATAATTAAATTTATCTGGATAAATGTGTAAGTTTACGAAATGATTAAGGATTCAAACCTTTTATAGGTCGACTCCTTATAGGACAAAACATAACCCTGAGGTTTTACCACGCTCTGGTAATTTAAGATTTTATTTCTGTTTAGGGGACCTACTGAGTAACGTAGCTCCGAACCACGGTTATCCAGAGCAGCTGCAAGGGAGTTGGCCCCAATCGGAACTCTATCCGGAGACTAAACTAGTACAGGACTGGTCATACACTACATTCAATTTGGCCACTTTTCTCACAAAATAGACTTGTGTCTTTTGAGTTTCAGTCGCCATCTGTTACCCTTTGTACGAGGTACTCGTTTGCCAACAACAATTTACAAAAAAATGGCGTTAATATCAATTAAATCCACACCGACACCTCTAGTTATAATCAAAAACTTTATAAGAGAAACATCTAAATATGTTGATAAATCTATCCGTAACATTGCGAGTCGATAATGATCTTACTGGAAATAGAAGTCTGTTAAATCATTCTAAATTACAAAGGGGCAAAAAAGAGCTTCACAGTTCAATGTTGATTTGCTCATTAATCCAATTCCTCAGAGGAACACCTATTTTATCAAAGTATCACTATTAAAGATCAAAAGTGTAGTAAATATAGCCCAATGAAATAAAATCGATATCTTACAGAATTTACCCAAGTCTTGAAAGCACACACACACACACAACAATTTCTGTGTCTGAAAAACAAAAACTAAGAACAAGAACCATTAAAGGAACTGATGGACTCGAGCCTTTAGTGCTATTTTCGACCGCTGTGCGAGACAAATGCGACCAACCTAATAACCGGTTCAGACAATCAGCGAACGTCACAAAATCTCGTTCAATAATACAATGAACACGTCTTGGTAAAGGAAAGTATAACTTTTTAATGAACACCGGTAGAACAGTCTCGAAGTTAAGGAGGAGGAGGCGCATCTTCATAAATCTTGTAAAATATAATGAACTGACAAAAATAAAAATTACTTAATCTCGTAAATACATTAAAAATAAAACAACTTTTTGCACATTTGAGCCAAAGGCTTATGTATATATAACTTTAGATTTCCTAAGACAACAAAATAAACTATTACGAAAAAAACAACAAATTATAACTATCTGGAGAATGCTCAAAATTCAGAGGACAAAACCAAGAAAAAGCTAATACCATGAGGAAAGGTGTAAGATGCTGATGGCATGTTACACTTTTGCCGTTGACATAACCACAAACCCCACCTTCAATTAGCGTTTCATTTGCGCTAAAATTGAATTGATGACAGACATGGTTTGGTCCCTGATTAGAACGATGTCGTAGGCGTCCATATAAGAGTTGATACGTTCGTTAGACTGAAAAAGAACAAAGGCAAGTGAATATTCATTACTTCCATCGCGGGAAAAGACCAACGTTGTTTAAGAGAAACGCTACCCATCCTTAACAAAGTCAAATGAATTTAACAATTAAAAAGATAGGGGACGGGCATAAGGAGTAGAGTGGCATGATCCCTTTCGTCCTTACTCAATTTACCTTATGATATTTTACCCTTATGATATTTTACAGTGTTGTAAAAAGTATCCTGCTTTGATACTTAAGTAAAAGTAATGTTCCTCTTACAAAAATGTACTAAAAAATACAAGTAAAAGTACCTAAACTTAAATGTACTAAGTAAAAGTAATAAAGTATCTTATGAAGTACTTTAGTCAAAGTAAGAAGTAGCGGCAAATAGTAAAGTACCCATCACCGCAGACACTACCCAGTATACTGTATAGTAAACCCAGTGAAGGTGAATTGATGCATGCCGTCACCTCCGAAATTTTCAGCATACACAACAAACTTTGCAATTTCAGTTTCCCACATTTTTCTTGTATGTACTTGAAAAATGATTCCGAGGTATGCCATAGGTAGAATCGCCACTATTTTTATTTTCAATGGTAGGAATAGAACTCGATGGTCCAGAAATGGCGCGGCAGCACTCTAGGAGTCTAGGACAATGAAGAATAATAAACTGACGCCCTCTCTCAGGCAGGAAAGAGAGAGCGACAAACGCATTGTATATCGGGTATGAAATGATGTGATTGATCCAAACATACACAAGCGTTTATGATTGGTTTAAACCAGAGTACACGCTTGTGATTGCTTCTACGTCTGTGATTGGCCAAAATTAACCGAGAAGTAACGAATACTTCTATGCTTTTCAAATGTAATGAAGTAAAAGTAACATACTAACAAAATACGCAAGTATAAGTGAAAGTACTTAAATGATTGAGTACGTTTTAGGAAGTAAAAAGTATAACAGTTACTTGAGTACAATACAGTATTTTTACTTAGCTACTTCACAACTCTGGATATTTACATATGTCAACGCCTAATCAATGAGTAGGAAGGGGGGAAGGGATTTGATAACAAGATGGCATAAAGAGAGAACTCATGAGTTGACCCTACCGCCGAAACAGTAGGAAAAGGGACCAAACATCTTTACCTTTTTTAACAACCACGGAAAAATAAATTCGAAAGTAGCAAGATTATTATAAAGGGCAGACGAAACCGCCGCAACAGTCCAGTCCAAGAGGACTTTAGTAGGAGCGAGACCGAAAGGCTAAAGAGATAGGCCAAGATCTAAGAAAAGGCTAAAGCCAGGCTAGAAGCAAAGAAAATATCAGCCCAAGGTAAAAACGATAGGACATATCAAGAGCAGGAGTCCAGAACGGCTTATAAAATTAAATGGGATGCTGAGTGAAAGAAAAAACCTTCCACAAAAATAAAGCCCAAGCGCACATTTTCTGAGAGTAGAGGAATGCATAATCATCTGGGTTGCATGATAGGTCAGGAAAGCATTCACAAGGAGGGGTAGTTACCAAGAAGGCGGAAAGATAAGAGGCAAGAGAAGGCTCTTCTTGGTTCGGGAGAGACAATCTTTGTGTCTGCGTCCCTCTTGTGCCAACGAAATTCACTGACAGTGAAATCGTTTTGGCGGCGGATGAAGATCCGCCTGTATACAAAGCACGTCAAAATGACAAAGTGGACCATTTCAAGGGCAATCGACGCCCACTTGTATGTAACTTAAGTTCCCCTCGACCATCTCCCTTGCCAAGCCGCTTGTAGGGCTGCACGTCTTCCTGCCATGTAATCGGTGTGAGGAAGAACGATACGCTAGTCTAGTTGCTCGACGAAATTCGCCGACGGTGAAATCACTCGGGCGGCGCTTATAGCGCATGTAGGCATAATGCTTCGGTTTGAAGGCCGCCTCACACTCAGCTGACCACCACGGAAGCAGTAGGTGTGCAAAAACGGCCAGACGTTCTAGGAATAGTAGTTAGGCCCACGGCGATGAGGTTGACGGAGAACTCAACAGTCTCAGCCACTGACTTAAACTACTCGACCAAGAGAGAGAAATCAGTCATTTCCTGAAATGCGGCCTACCGTGCCCGAGCCAAGAACCCCCGGGGAAGGGGGAGATGGGGGCGGAGGGCTCTCAGGCGGGGGCGCCACACAAAATGATATTTGAATGGGAAAGTGATCACTACCATCGAGGTCATCGACCCCTCATCCAAAATCAGGCTGTGCATCCGGAGAGCACAAAGATAGATCAAGACAGGAAAATAAAGCGGTTCTAGGGCAATGATGCATAAACTCATCCACATTTAGGAAGGCCAACTCCAGCTCGTCGATCAGGTCGGCAAGTACTTGACCACGGGTGTCTACCATTCAGATCTCCCAGCAGGAGAAAGGGCCTTGGTAACCGTGCCATGATGCGGCGGAAGTCCCCCCCACATCGAAGTAGGTTGACGGTGAAACGTTCGCGGAAATAACAGTATACCTCCTATCAAGGTGCAGCTGCAGTTACTGCCTGAAAGGAGGTATCTAAAGCGAAGAGAAGAACGGAGAAAATCATGCCGGGTGTAAATCGCACATCTTCCCGCCCGACCCCCTTCCCGTGATGGTGGGGTCGCAAAACCCTTATACACCAGGAAGGTGAGCAGGGAGCATGCGCCCAGCATGGTCTCCTGCAAAAAGATAGCTAGGGAAAAACAGGAGGAGACTAGCCTCCGCAATTCCTCCCAGTTGGCCCGGAGTCCCCGGAAATTCCATTGAAGGAATATACCCTCAAGGCCTAGCCCGTAGGAAATGCGGGGCCCTGTTCGAAGAGAAGACCCTCACAGGATTTTTTTTTTTTTTTTTTTTTAGAGCTCATCTGGCGACTGCCTTGTTGGGCATTAGTCGCCGTATTAAAACTGGCCTAGTTCTAGGCTACTTTAAAATAAAATTAAAAAGAAAAAAAAACAACCCCCCAAAAAGGGGAAAAGGAAGCAAGCTGGTGCGTCGGGGAGAGGTCCCCCCAGCGCAGGAGCGTGCAACTAAAGGAAAAAAAAACAAACAAATGCAAAAAAAACCTTCCTTAAATAATAGGGAGAAGGCCGGCCTCCCCCAAGAAGTCAACAAGTCCATAAGTCAATGTGCATGAATCTGTCCCGAGCACAAGGGACAGGCGGTAGCCACCCCACCCATCCCGGTACCGGGACAGGTATCGTGCGCGAAGATCCCCCAGACTGGGACATTCGACAAGAATGTGCCGAACAGTCTGGGGGACGACGCAGTCGTTGCAATAGGGCGCAGGCGAGCGCTCCATCAAATAGCGATGCGTCACACGAGTGTGTCCGATTCGGAGACGACAGAAAGCAACCTGAAGCCGCCGCGGCATTGGGGGATAGGTCCATGGGAACAGTCGCGGCGCAATGGCATGCAACTTTAAGTTCCCTTAGACCGTCTCCCATCTTCTTTGCCAAGCAGTCCGAAGAGCTGCCCGTATTCCTGCCATGCAGTCTGGGTGAGGAAGAGCGAAACGCTGGTCCAGTCGCAGAGTCCTCGCGGACTCTTTGGCGCCTTCATCGGCGCGCTCATTCCCCGCAATTCCTACATGTCCAGGAACCCAGCAGAAGATAATCTCGACATCTGTCCGGCTCGCCAAAACCGTGGCATGACCCTCACGGGAATCGCTGTATGATTTCTGGAGGCAGAACTCTGGGCGCTGTTGGCCGAACAATGGCTCTTACGGTGATGTCAACTATGGAGTAGTCCACGAGTTCCCTCGCATAAACTACTCCTTTCACGAAGTTCATGGTAGAGTGCGGCGCCACACTCACCAGCGTGCAATCAAATGTCCGAGGGGAACTAATCTTGGCCGCCTCAGAGGGATTTGACGCATTCGCCAGAAGGCTCTGATGGATCATGTTGTCCTTAGCCAACATGCTGCCATCAGTGGAGCAAATAACCAAAAAGCGTTTGAAGCCAGCAGGTTTGAAAACACCAGGACTTTTCGAGGCACAAGCTGATGGGCTCTACTATCCCTTGCCCCCTTAAGGGGGTTGGCTCTATCCGGCCACTCCCACCAGGAGTGGTCAATTTTGGGCCGCCTGCTTGCTTTCTTGGCAGTCCCCTGTGAAAGCAAGGGGAGGAGGGCGACTGCCTGTGAAAAGTTGCTCAAGGGTGCCTCCAGAGAAAGGGGTGAGATGTGATTCCACCGCACTTGTAGGCCTAGGAGAGGAATAAGTCTCCTCTCCGGTAGAAGAAATTTAGAGGGTCCTCTGAGAAAGCACAGGAGGGATGTGGGCTCCTTTTCTGCCATGGAGTGGTTCTGACGGTGGTAAATGGGAAGTGGAGAGGTTTTTTTTTTATTTTCATCCTTGGGCATGGGGTGACCCTATTAAATTCACAGGACACAAACGCTAATCAGCCCACGCAGTAGCCCGCTCTGCGAGGGGTCAATACAGGGCCGGCAGAGCTAGCTGCCGCCATTTAGAACTCCTGCCTAGTTGCCAAGCAGCCCTTCGGCATGACGGATCCACTTTCGGCTGGGCGGAAAATTGATAGACCGTGAAAGAAGGAAGAAAGGGTATGTGAAGAAGGTGAGGTTGGAATGAGGCAGGTTGTTAAAACCCAACAACCTTAAACCGGAGCTAGCAGTGAGGAGGAGTCCCCCCCCCCTCCTGAATGTTTGGGTGCGAGGAAGTTGGTCACAGTGTCTACCCGTATAATTACAAGACCGACCAGACAAAGTTGTGGGAGAGGTTGTAGGGAAAGTGAGGAAGCAGGGTAAGAAGAATTGGTGTCAGAAAGAAGACGAAGAGGCTAAGCTGGAGCCCGACGAGGCGCTGAGTCCCGTCAGCACGGCGGGCTGCCCTGATTCCTGCCATGTAGTTGGTGTGAGGAAGACCCAAACGCTGGTCTGGTGGCCAGGCTCTCGCAGACTCTTTGGCACCATAATTCCCCACATGTCCAGGAACCGAGCATAAAATAATCTCAGCATCCGGAGACGTCACAGATACCGCAAAACAGAGGGTGTGGAGATTGTAATGCTCCGAGAGCACTCATAGTGCTTTGTGAGTCACTAAAAATCACAATCCAGTCTCTGAACTGGGCATGACACAATATCTCCCATACCGAGCTGTGGATTGCCACCAGCTCTTCCGTGAAGAGAGAGGCAGCGACTGGTAAAGCCCCGCTGACTTCAAACAGAGGGGATATGGCGTGGAAGCAGACCCCCCTCTTGGGACTTAGAGCCATCCGTATACACTGGCACGGTTCCAGGGTTACGCAAAGTGTGCTCCAAAAAGGTCGAACGCAATACTCCCGGCGCTGTAGAAGCTTAGGGAGCAGAGGCGTGGCGACAAATAGCCAAAGGTGTACCTTCCAGGGTGTCATCCTGGGAAGAACCAGAAGGGCCACTGACTCGACAGCTACACCAAGCTCTCGGAGTTTTCTAGCCCTAAGGGCTTAGGGTATGATTGGAGTCTCTCGGCAGCAAAGGCAACCTTAAGATTGGCACCGGATGCAGTGAGAGCCGTTGGCGACTGAAGAAGGCGTACAGGAAAATAATGCAGTGTGCAATGCGGAGAGTGAGTGGCATCTACTCACCATTAACAAGTAGGCTTTGAATGGGGGACGTGCAGAAGGCACCGGTCACCAGGCAGAGACCTGTGTGGTGGATCGAGTTGACCTTCCTCAATACACAATCCGTTGCGGATGCATAAAACTAGCATCCGTAGTCGAGCTTCGAACGAACAAAGGATCAATGAAAAAGGCAGGAGCCCTATCAGTGCCCCAAGCGCTGAACGTCACGGAGCCAAGAATATCCATGGCGCGGGCACAAGAGACCCTAAGGCTGCAAATATGAGCCTCCCAGATGAGGCGTCAGTCAAATACAAGACCAAGGAAACGGTGCGAATCTACCACTTCCAGGCGAAGTGGGCCAGGGTGGAGCCGTGGATGGTGTTATCATGGATAACGTAAAGCCGTGGATGGCGGCATAGCGAAAGACGCGGTTCAATGGCTGTTGGAGTCGACGCTCCAGAGTTGGCATCTGGGCCGCGCCAAAAGAGATCGAAAAGTCGTCCACGTAGAGTGCACCGAGAACATCTTCTGGCAGCACCGAGGTGATGCCATTAATGCTCAGGACAAAGGACAAAAATGTGACACTGAGTACACTTCCCTGCGGGAAACCCTCTTCCTGGTCCATTGGCCCGGAGGGCTCACCCTACCCGGACAGGAAATCGACGATCTCGCAAAAATTCAGATATAAACATTGGGAGGCGTCCCCTTCGCTCCCATCGTGTGGAGAGTCTCCATGATACCGTACCGCCATGCGGTATCATAGGCCTTCTCTAGTTCGAAAAACACCGTGGCGTAATGCTGTCTACGAAGGAAAGTCTCGCGGATGGCATTTTCTGGTAGGAGCAGAGCATCTGACATTGAGTGAAACTTGTGGAACCCCCACTCTGCGGAAGACAGGTGGCCTCCGCTGTCTAGGAATAAAGCTAGTTTAACATTTACCAATTTCTCCATCAATGTGCACATGCATGAGGTGAGAGAGATCGGGCAGAAACCAGCCGGGGTAGAGAAGACAGATGGCCCCCGCTGTTCAGGAATAAAGCTAGTTTAACATTTACCAATTTCTCCATCAATGTGCACATGCATGAGGTGAGAGAGATTGGGCAGAAACCGGCCGGGGTAGAGATTACTCCCCGGTTTGTGAAAAACGAGCACAGTAGCTATTCAACATGAATCTCGGAAAATGCCTGTTGAACAAATCTAACAGAAAGAGCATGCCTCACTCGCCTAGGTGTCATATCATGGCATACGAGACATAGTCGGTTCGGTTCAAGGGGTTGTGTCCTCGGAGGAACTTGAGAGCAGGACGCAACTCACTCAATATAAACCTGTTGTTGAAGGATTCTCTGCCTTTGGATGTAATGTTCAGTTGGCATTCTTCAGCGACAACAAGACGTGCATTGAATGCTGGCGGAGCAGCATCCCAACTCGAGAATGTGGTCGCGAAGGATTCTGTCACGGACGCGGGGTCCGAGATTGCAGTCGCCTATCTCCTGGAGAAGGGGAGGGGGATGTCCTGCAAGAACTTGCCCCAAATCCTTTTGACTCACTTCCACACCTTTGCTAGAGGGGTCTTCCCATTAAGTGAAGACACGTATGCCCGCCAGGAACAGCGGCGGGTGGGCTTCGAAACATAGCGGAACCTAGCCCTAGCTCGACGAAATTCACCGACAGTGAAGTCGTTGGGGGAGGGGTGGGGTGGGGGTGCTTATCGTGCATGTAGGCATAACGCTTCTGTTTGAGGGCCGTCTCACACTCGGCTGACCACCACGGGAGTGGTCGGCGTGCAAAACGGCCAGACGTTCTAAGAATAGTAGTTAGGCCCACGGCGATGAGGTTGCCGGAGAACTCAACGACCTCATCTACCTATCTAAATTCCTCGACAGAGACATCAGTAATTTCCTGAAATGCAGACCACCGGTCCCTCACCAAGCACCACTGGGGCGGGCTCTCAGGCGGTAGCAGCACAGGAAATTATATTTAAATGATAAAGTTATCCCTACCGTGAAGGTCATCGACTACACCCCACCCAAAATCAGGCTGTGCATCTGGAGAGCACAACAAGGATAGATCAAAACAGGAAAATCAAGCAGTTCTTGGGCAGTGTTGTGATTAGTCTCCCCAGAGTGGGTGTCTACCTTTCAAATCTCAGAGCAGTAGAAAGGGCCTCGGAAACCGTGACACGATGCGGCAGAAGTCACCCACGTCGATGTCGGTTGACAGTAGAATGTATACAAATATAACAGTATACCTCCTATCCAGGTGCAGCTGCACTGCCTGGAAGGAGGTATTTAAGGCAGAGAAGAAGGGAGACATCCTGCCGGGTGTAAATCGCGCCTCTTCCTGCCAGGCCACCATCCCGTGGTAGGGGCTGGGGGCGCAAAAACTTTATACCGCGGAAGGGTAGGCAGGGGGCACGGGCTCAGCATGGTCTCCTGTCAAAAGAAAGCTAACGGGGAAGGAGAGGACTTTTTTTCCTTCTTTTTTTTTAGAGCTCATCTGGCGACTGCCTAAATGGGCATTAGTCGCCGTATTAAAACTGGCCTAGTTCTAGGCTACTTTAAAATAAAATTAAACAAAAAAAACACCCCAAAATGGGGGAAAGGAAGCAAGCTCCTGCGTCGGGGGGAGGTCCCCCCGCCGCAGGAGCGTGCAACCTAAAGGAAAAAAAAACAAAAACAAAACAAGACAAAAAAACAAACCCTGCTTAAATAATAGGGAGAAGGCCGGCCTCCCCCCAAAAGTCCATAAGTTCACCAGTCGATGTGCACGCACTCACTCATCCCGAGTACAAGGGACAGGCGGTAGCGACCCCGCCCATCCCGGTACCGGGACAGGTGTCGTGCGCGAAGATCACCCAGACTGGGACATTCGACAGTGGCGAACAGTCTGGGGGACGACGCAGTCGTCGCAATGGGGCGCTGGCGAGCGCTCCATCAGATAGTGATGCGTCACACGAGTATGACCGATTCGGAGACGACAGAAAGCGACCTGAAGCCGTCGCGGCATTGGGGGATAGGTCCATGGGAACAGTCGCGGCGCAATGGCACGCAACTTTAAGTTCCCTTCGACCGTCTCTCATCTTCTTTGCCAGGCAGTCCGAAGAGCTGCACGTATTCCTGCCATGTAGTCTGGTGTGAAGAAGAGCGAAACGCTGGTCCGGTCGCAGAGTCCTCGCCGACTCTTTGGCGCCCTCATTCCCCGCAATTCCTACATGTCCAGGAACCCAGCAGAAGATAATGTCGACATCTGCCCGGCTCGCCAAAACCGTGGCGTCACGGATATCGCGAACCAGGGGATGCGGAGAATCCAATGCTCCAAAAGCACTCAGGGCGCTTTGTGAGTCGCTATAGATCACAATCCGGTCTCCGAACCGGGCACGTCGCGTAATCTCCCGTACCGAGTGGTGTATTGCCACCAGCTCGGCCGTGAAGACAGACGCAGCGCCTGGTAGAGCCACGCTGACTTCAAACAGAGGGGATACTTCGTGGAAGCCGACCCCCTCTTGGGACTTGGAGCCATCCGTATATACTGGCACGGTTCCAGCGTGACACGATGTGTGCTCCAAAAAGGTCGAACGCAATACTCCCGGCGCAGTACAAGCTTTGGGAGCAGAGGCGTGGCGACAAATAGCCAAATGTGGTACCCTCCAGGGTGGCGTCCTGGGCAGTGAGAGCTGTTGGCGACTGAGGGAGGCGCCGGGCTCGCGTGTACAGGCGTGTGATGCACTGCACGCGGCGCAGAGCGAGTGGCATCTCCCCAGCATCAATCAACAGGCTCTCAATGGGAGAAGTGCGGAAGGCACCGGTCGCAAGGAGAAGGCCGGTATGATGGATCGAATCCACCTTCCGCAATAAACGCTCAGATGCGGATGCATAAAACTCGCATCCGTAGTCGAGCTTCGAACGAACAAAGGATCGATAAAAAAGTAGGGCAGTAGCCCTATCAGCGCCCCAAGCGCTGAACGTCACGGAACGGAGAATGTCCATAGCGCGGGTACAAGAGACACTACGGCTGCGAATATGAGCCTCCCAGGTGAGGCGTCGGTCGAATACAAGACCAAGGAAACGATGCGACTCAACCACATCCAGGCGCACCCCATTAAGAAACACATCTGGGTCGGGGTGAAGCCGTGGATGGCGGCAGAAGTGCACCACCTTAGTCTTGGCCAAAGAAAACCGAAACCTGTGCGCTTCGGCATAGCGAGAGACGCGGTTCAATGCCTGTTGGAGTCGACGCTCCAGAGTTGGCTTCTGGGCCGCGCCAAAAGAGATCGAAAGATCGTCCACGTAGAACGTAGCGAGAACATCTTGCGGCAGCACCGAGGTGATGCCGTTGATGCTCAGGGCAAAAAGTGTGACACTGAGGACACTTCCCTGCGGGACACCCTCTTCCTGCTCCTTTGGGCCGGAGAGGACCCCCCCCACCCTTACGCGGAATCGACGATCTCGCAAAATTTCAGATATAAACATTGGGAGGCGTCCCCTCGCCCCCATCGTGTGGAGAGTCTCCATGATACCGTATCGCCATGCGGTATCATAGGCCTTCTCCAGATCGAAAAACACCGTGGCGTAGTGCTGTCTAGGAAGGAAAGCCTCGCAGACGGCATTTTCCAGTCGGAGCAGAGCATCCGACGTGGAGTGGAACTTGCGGAAGCCGCACTGTGCGGAAGACAGGTGGCCTCCGCTGTACAGGAAAAAGGCTAATCTAACATTTACCAATTTCTCCATCAACTTGCACACGCAAGAGGTTAGAGAGATTGGGCGGAAACCGGTCAGAGTAGAGTGATCTCTCCCAGGTTTGCGAAAGGCAAGCACAGTAGCGATTCTCCAGGAGTCTGGGAGAAGACCTTCCACCCAGATCCTGTTGAACAAATCTAACAGAAAGGCCATGCCTCGCTCACATAGGTGTCGAAGCATGGCGTACGGGACATCGTCCGGACCATGGGCGGTGTCCGCGCACGAAGCGAGAGCGGAACGCAACTCGCTCACAGTAAACTTGTCGTTGAAGGGTTCTCCGCCTCTGGAGGTAAAGTCCAGCCGGCGGCCTTCCGCGACATCACGACGTGCATTGAATGCTGGCGGAGCAGCATCACGGCTAGAGAATGCGGAAAAAGCGGTCGCTAAGGATTCCGCCACGGACGCGGGGTCCGAGATTGCGGTCCCATTCTCCTGGAAAACGGGAGGAGGGTCCTGCGAGAACTTGCCCCGAATCCTTTTGACTCGCTTCCACACCTCAGCTAAAGGGGTCTTTCCCGTTAAGTGAAGACACGTATGCCCGCCAAGAAGAGCGGCGGGCGTGCTTCGAAATATACAGGAACCTAGCCCTAGCCCAACGAAATTCAGCGACAGTGAAATCGTTCGGGCGGCGCTTATAGCGCATGTAGGCATAACGCTTCTGTTTGAGGGCCGTCTCACACTCGGCCGACCACCATGGGAGTGATCGGCGTGCAAACGCCCAGACGTCCTAGGAATAGTAGTCAAGCCCACGGCGATGAGTTTGCCGGAGAAAAACTCAATGGCCTCATCTACCGACCTAAATTCCTCGACTGAGATAGAGAATTCAGTCATTTCCTAAAATGCAGGCCACGGCGCCCGCGCCAAGCACCACCGAGGTGGGCTCTCAGGCAGCAGTTGCCCTGAAAATGATATTTGAATGGGGAAGTGATCACTACCATGGAGGTCATCGACCACTCCCCAATCAAAATCAGGCTGTGCATCCGAAGAGCACAAAGATAGGTCAAGGCAAGAAAATGAAGCGGTTCTCGCACTGTGATGCGTAAACTCATCCACGTTTAGGACACCCATCTCAAGCTCTTCGATCAGATCGGCAAGTTCAGATCTCCAAGCAAGAAATAGGGCCTCGGCAATCGTGCCACGACGCGACGGAAGTCCCCCGCGTCGAAGTCAGCTGACGGTGGAATGTACGCAGAAATGATGGTATACCTCCTATCCAGGTGCAGCTGCACAGCCACTGCCTGAAAGGAGGTATCCAAAGAGAAAGGAAGAACGGAGACATCATGCCGGGTGTAAACCGCGCATCCCCCAGCCCGGCCATCCCGCGGTGGTGGGGTCGCAAGACCCTTATACCCCGGGAGGGCAGGCAGGGGGCACGCGCCTAGCATGGTCTCCTGCAAAAAGATAGCTAACGGAGAACGGGATGAGACGAGCCTCCGCAGCTCCTCCCAGTTGGCCCGGATTCCACGGCAATTCCATTGAAGGAATATGCCCTCCAGGCCTAGCTCGGAGGAGACGCGGGGGCCCTCCTTGAACTGAAGACCCTCACGGAAATGGCCGTACGCTTCCCGGGGGCAGAACCCCGGGCGCTGTTGGCCGGACAAAGCGCTGAAGGCGCTGTCACCAAGGGGAGGACTTGAGCCTCCGCGCCTCCTCCCAGTTTGCCTGGAGTCCGCGGCAATTCCATTCAAGAAATATGCCCTCCAGGCCTAGCTCGGAGGCGATGTGTGTGTGTATGGGGGGTGGGGGGGTGGCTCATTAAAGAGACGACCCTCACAGGAACCGCCATGTGCTTCGAAGAACTCAGAGCATTTTTGGTCGAATCCGCTGTCGCCTTCGAGGACTTATTAGGAGGTGGTTGGGCTCGTAATACGTCTTTTCCTACCCCCAGCTTCGGAGGCCTCTCCTTTAGATGTTCCACAGTTCTCGAGCCACCCAGTCCAGCCTTGGTTGGGGGCAGAGGAGCTAAAGCTCATTTGGTGGTGTTCTTCTTTCAGGGGTCAGCTTTAAGAACCCCAAAAGACGTCCTCACGACCACCTTCTGCGGTGTTGACTTCTGTAAGTCTAAAGACTCAGAGGAGGCGCGCGGTCGTTTAAACTTACGGGAAACTGTCCCACTGGGGGAAGGAAATAGATCTGGTTTGGTTTTAGCCGAAGAAGGGTGAACCTTTTAAGCCGCCAGTTCTACCAGGCGAGGCCCGGAATGAGAACCTGCAGAAGGGCTCCGAATGCGGTGTCACACTCACCGACGAGTAATCGGTTGTCCGAAGGGCACTAATCATGGCCGCCTCGGAGGGATCCGACGCATTTCCCGGAAGGCTCCCATCCGAGAAAGGAGTCACCTTCGGCTCTCTACCAATCATATTACCTGGTGCTCTCCTCTGATGGATCATTTTGCCTTTGGCCAACAGGCTGCCATCAGTGGAGCAAATAACCAGAAAGCGTTTGAAGCCAGTGGGATCGAAAACGCCAGGTACTCTCTCAATGAGACTAGGAGCTGCTCCAAAGATGGCAATGGAGAAGCCCCTTTGCCACATGACAATGGTTAGAAGGGACCCCCTCCGCCGGTCAAACGGGTGCTTCAATTTTCCTCATCCTCTACAACACCTAGGGAAGGGCGAGCTGCGCTTGAAGGCAGATCTCCATGTGCAGTCCCACTATTACCTTCTGTTGTAACCATTGTAACAAAAGAAAAGGGGTACATGGAAAGTAGATAGCATGATCTCCCAATGCCTTGGGAGGTTAAAAAAAAAAAGCCTCCATAGGATCAGAAATTCCAGAATGTGAAACTTTACACTTAATCGGTAATGGTCCAACGTTGGTGGGTTTTGACAACCAGGCCTACCATTCAGGTAAAAATGTCCTTAAACTTTAATCATAAAGGATGGTGCCGGTGTAGTCACCTTATATGTATACTTGGAGGAAGGTAAGCAGTCAACAGTTCAACACACCTCATACATAATACTTGCCCTTGCAGCAGGTAGGGACCTCAGGGTATACACTGCCACTCGACTAAGGCTGATAAGAGGACAAAAGAGCGTGGGTAACCAGAACCTCTGTGGATAGAAGAGCAAGTGTGGAAAGGGACAATCAGGTATCTAACAGAGAGAAGTAGAAATAGATGGTTCCACTAATGATTATCATACCCTGGATGGCACGCAATCCACCAAGGCACCATGGCTACCAGACTGAAATCTGTGCAGGATGGCAACATTCCTCTTGGTAGAAAAGGTTGAGGGGATAGCCATAATGATACTAGTAAATAATAATATTAAATAATAACATACTAATAATAATACACAATACTAATACCCTGTAATAATAATACATAATAATTATAATACCTAATAATAAATTTTGAAATAATAATCATAAGTGAAAATAATACTAACACTAAAAAAAATAATACTAATAATAAGAATAATAGTAGCACTATTAAAAAGGTAAATTAGTAGTGAGTGTGGGTGAGGTGAAAGCATGGCAACAACTTTCCGTGCCCCATCATAGAGTTCAGGTCACTCAGTGACAGGACTTCCCTAATTTGCACTCAGGCCATATAGACTGCAGCTCCTCGGGGTACCCCCCCCTTCCCCTGCGGGAAGTAGAGCATATTCACTTCACCCTCAAAGGTTTAACTTAATAACTGACCGTATTATCATTAAAGAAGCCAATTTTAAGGATATTGCTAGACTTGGGAACCCCGACAGCCATTTTGATATCCCCAATAGAGTCACCCATCAAAATGACGTTGGACCGTCCTTGCAGTTGCTCAAAGTAGTCCGAGGAGTGGATAGCATTTTCATTCTTGTTGAACATGTGGATAAGGTCGCCTTTGAACCCCACCATCACACCCTGCAAAAGTGAAGCTAGCTCTAATACATTTTCTACGAAGTTTATGATAATAGGAAGGCAATTATGAGCTAGGGAATATAACCCATCTTTCCACTTAGGTTGTGCTGGCAGGATGTAATGGGGGTGAAAGTGCTTGGAAATGAACCTGTCTATTGTGCCAGGGTCCAGTTTGATGCATAAACCTAGGAAAGATTGAGTGTATCAATAAAACTTGTAATTCACTCTTATCACTTCACAACAGAGCTAAAATACATTGATTCAAATTTGGCTAAATACATGGCAGTAAGGAGAAAAATGAAAGGAATATTCTTGAGCAGAAAAGGAACTATTAAATTACAAAATTAGAGAAATAAATGAAAAGAAAATTAAAGAAACCAAAAATTGGTATAGCACATTGCAAAAGCTCCAGGAAAGTTCATAAAAAGGGCGCAGCTACACAAATATAACAACACAAGCAACTCATGGTAGAGTGTGGCATCACACACTGATGAGCCATCCACTTAAAACCTAGACACTTTTTAACCATTTAAAACCATGTGGTCAGATATGAGACCCCACCCCATGCCCAAATCCCATTACTCTCTGCATTTACTCTTAAACCTCCTCTTCTTATACACCTTGTCAAAAGCAAGGCTCAACATTTCAAAATCCCTCTCACCATCATTCATCAATAGCAGGTAATCAATCAGCAGATACAAAAATAGAACCCATATCTCACCATTCTCACACCCCTAAGTACCTTTTTATCATTAATCCACCAAAATATAACCTTTCTCTTGACTCACGAACCCAACATAGACTTTATACCTCTCATTGTTTTTCCAGCTTTAACTTAACTAAGCCTACTATTTATTGGGGCATGAATAGAGTTTACTTCATAAAAATGATTTCACCAGTTTAAAGTTGGTCTGTAATACTTTATGTATTGTAAAAATAATGCTCATAATGTATATATTAAAAGAACTTTTACCCCTTCGACACACTAGGAAAATGGAGGAGTGTCAATGCCGGAGAAAAAAGGTTTAAAAAAAACAAAACATCCTCATTCAAAGAAACATGAGTAATGATTTTAAAATGGCAATATAAATAAAACCTAATGGGAGGTACGTCATGAAAATACATTTGACGTAGGGGACCTTTTGGTCCTGGCAGCGCTTAAAGGGTTAACTAAGCCTACCTCATCATTGTACTTGAAGAAATTGGAGACGACCTTTACATTTTCAGTATAGACATCAAAGTGCCTAAGAACATGCTCCAAAACATCTCCCATACCAGCGGAAAATATGAGCATGGGTACATCCTCATCCTTTAGCTTTTGAAACAGCATGTCAGTATTATCTCTACAAAGAATATACAATGAATTAAAATGAGAAAAAATCAACAAGGGTCATGTCTTAAGATTAAAACAAGTACACTAATACCTCATACAATGCTACCTCAAACTAAGCAAGTTTCACTACAAGACAATTTAAAACTTATAGCCTTTTTATTTTTAAAAATATTTTCTCTAGATATGGATAAAAAGCTTATTTATAATGCATTATCGATTTTACTACTGTAGTACACGCTAATGAGAATGCTTTACGGTACCTCAGTATTGTTCTAGCTTTTTTTTCCTTTTAAGAGTCCCTCTGCACACTGCCTACTAGGGCAAAAATCGCTGTAATGACACCTATTGCTCAAGGGTCTTGAAAGATTTGGTAGCTCTACAATTTAGAGGGCTGGGATTATAAAAATTCCCCATACACAATTATGAGGGGGAAAAAAAAATTGATACAGATAATGAACCATCAACCAAATTTTTTTACATTAGAAGCTAAAGTCTAAAAGGTCATAAAAATGCTAAGAGTAAAATCACTTGATCATGGAATTATTGAGTAATTGGTATAAACCACTATCAAAAGAAAAAACTCAAAAAAGTAATGAATGGCAAGATGAGCATATATGCAAAAAAAATAACTGAAAAATCTTTCTTTAATAAGTAACATGCAATGTCTTTTATTCATTTGGATTAAAGATTGTATAATATAAGATTCTTTCAATTAAGGTGACTGCCCAAGTTAAGGCAAGTCTTTATAACAAGCAAAGACAACACCATTTTCTCAAACGTGCTAAGACAGCTGGTGAGGGGTATTGGCCTATAATGGGAAGGAGAAACGCTGCATCTACCTGGTTTCAGAAATGGTAGGACTAAAAACCATTCTCCATGTAGTAGGTTAGAATCCCTGGATCGAAATCCAGTTAAAAATATCTAGTATGTGTGATTCTGTATGGGAATGGTGATGCCCAGGAAAGGTGTACGAGATATTGTCTAGGCCCAGGGATGTAGGGGTGCACAGAGAAGGTTGAATGCATCTTAGCAGTAGTAAACAGAAAGTTGTAGGGTTCCTGTCCAACAGACGAGAAACACAGGGCTTTGAATCCACCCAGGGTTTGATATGTCTTAACTCTGCCGGGTAGCACTCAACAACTCCTAATATTGGCAAAAAAGGAGACCAATATATCGATGACGCTGGCAGGATTGCAAATGATAAAACGATTCATCTCAATGCCAGGGGTGGAATGACCAGCATACCGACCCTTGATTTCGTTTACTCTTTCACACCTGAGCTGAAGAGGTATTGCAAGATAAGGACACACATGCCCTCCAAGAGTCAATGCATTCCTGACATGAAGTTCGATTTCAGTCAATATGGTTCAGAAGGGTGGGTTCCAGCAGAACTGTGCTTGAGCCTTTTTATAGGCCTCCACTATATGGGTGCAATCGGCATTCCACCATGGGATTGATGTTCTACCCCAGCGGGACTGAGTATGAGGAATTGCAGATTCTGCAATATCAAACACTAAACAATGAAAAGTAGTGTAAAGCTGTATTAATGTCTAAAAATCTCCAATTTGTTTACTGTCAAGGAATAGGCCGAGGGGTGGTTAGAGTTTTTTCTGACTCATTCATATATATATATATATATATAAAAAGAAAGCAATTACAGGATCTGCGGGTGATAATACAACCCCTACAGGGCTATGCAATTTTTATTTTCTGTCTTTCAAATAAAATTTGAAGACATAAAGAAAGATGCAGAAACCTGGTGTAGCTGACTATAAATACATATAGTACAAGAGAAAATAAGAATTGGACGCGAATGAGCAAATGAGACAAGAAGCCGGAGTTTTTTAAAGGCAAGAGAGAGGGACATTAGAAGAATCCAGAATCAAAGGGAGCAGAGGGCGGCACAGTGAAGGTGACCCTTTACCGAGAAGACAGAAATAACGCCAGAGGGAAAAAGGTTTGAATTCCTGGCCGGGACTCGAACCCGGGTCTGCTGATTGCCGGTCAGATGCTTTACCGCTAAGCTACCAGGCACAGTAACTATATTTGGCCCAAAGCGTTACCCCATCAAACCCAGTATCTCCCTAGGCTAGGAACTTCCAAGGAATTTTTATACCACATCCTCTTACCGGCTCACAATTTAAAGGCTCACTGTCCATGTCACATACAAAGAAAGCAACTAAAGGAAGATGGGCTCCCATGTATCGATAACCAGTCGAGGAAGGGATTTGGTGGTGAGCTGAAATGGCCAACGGTTTCTTCCGGCGGGAGACCATCAGATATCGTGCCAGAAGGGTAAAGTTTGATAACCTGGCCTGCCCGGAAGGGAGGTGGGGAAATGGAGGGGTGGAGCCATAAGCTATTCTCCTACATTTACTGGTAAAGGAAGGAAGAATCATGAAACTTTGACCAGTGAGCCCTTACCACATTCCATCTCAGGGCATATGAAGGGGACAGGCATAGGGCCGTGTGTTTCTAGACAATGGGAAAGTGGTTGCTGCCATGAGGGTCATTTAAGATGACTTGAAATCAGAGATAAAGTCAGTGGAGCCAATAGATAGATCCACACAACTAAAAGAATCAGTTTGAATATGGTAGGAAGTAACATGACCAGAGTTAAGAATGCTAAAAGAATTAGTGGATAAAAGAGATTCAAGGAGACAGCCTTGACGGTTGTTCACTCTATCACCCCATAGGAGTGTCTGGCATTAAAGTCACCTAGAACTAGAAATGTGGTAGGAAGCCGAGATAAAAGATCTAAAGACTGAGCCCTGAAGGCGGCTCACCTGAGGGAATATGAATTGAACGTGTGCAAAAGTGGTTAGTGCTCACCAGGAGCGAAGCACCACTGTGGGCCAACCCGCCAGGGGGTGGTAGAGAATTAAAAGCAGTGAACTGATGAAACTTGGAGAAAGGGCGTTTCCCGCAAGCATATAACAGAAGGTAATATTTTAATTATTAAAGAGGAGAATTCCTCCCATTTGGGAAGGATCCCCTGACATTCCATTGAAGAATTTCTGCCATCACTCAGACTGGTGAGACACCAAAGTTGAGATAGTATGGGGTGGAAGAGGTCCCTCATCAACAGGTGCCATTAGAAGAAGAACGCGTCACAGGAATTATACAGAGAGCCTCAGAACAGCAAGGAAGTCCCGATTTAGAGGGGTGTGGGGGTAGTATTGCAAGAGCTAAGTTTGTTTTGACCAGCCAAAGTTAGTGGATCATGACCTAGAGGAAAAGGTAGAGACAAGAGAGATCTAGAGGTATTGTTCCACCCAGGGCAGGGAAAATCATCATTCATAATGGACAGGGGGGGGGGGTGAGCAACCCACATCTAAAGGGAGGTTAGAAGTTATAGTTATGAAAGGTTTCAAAGGAACAGGACTAACAGGAAGGGGAGGGGTTATGGTCATGGTCGGAAGGAAGTGGTATAGCTAAAGGAGACTTGGAGGCATCAATACCTTCTGAGGGTGGAGGTATATCCCTATGGGTGAAGGATGCACGACCTCCGCCTGAGGGGAGGTCGGAATTTCAGTTACAAGGTGTTTAAGGAACAGAGGTAGGGGGAAGAAGGAAGGATAGGGTGTACCTCAACTGAGGGGGAGATTTGAATTTTTATTGAGGTAGATTTCCTGCCCTTTTTGGAAGTTATCTTCCTAGAGGCAGGGGAAGAGTTGGGAGAGGCCTTACGCTTGGGCCAGAAGTTCTCAGTCAATGACATCAAAGCGGAACACATCAGTAATTCAATATAGGGTTGAATGGGATCCAGAGTCTCTGGAGTGACACCTGGGGATTAGACCTGCTCTGCCAGCATAGGGGCAACAAGTACCTGATGATGGGGGGTATGAATTTCTCCTGGACTAGTCGACATGACTCTGCCATATCCACCTTAGCAGAATCAAAGACAGTTAAGACCTCTTTTTCAAAGAGAAATATGCAACACCTTGAAGAAGATACACTATAGGACTCTCTACAGTTGGTACAATGGTGGGGATGGTCACAGGAATTACCATGGTAGGCTTGCACACAATCCATACATCCATGCATGCACAGGGGTGGCAGCTGGCAGCAATCAGATGACCAAATATATGGCAATTGAAGCAGCAGCTCAGATTGGATATATAGGATTTGACTGGTATTCATAGGTAACCCACCTTAATATGCGTCGGGATATTCCAACGAACAAACATTAAGAACATTATTGGTGGGTTCACCCGAATCCCACCAATGGTTTGCTGTTATCTATGAATATCAATAATATGCTGGATAGCCACTTTGACTGAAACATCTTAAGATCATAGTCCATTAGAACAGATATCACACTTCAGTGGTGAAGGTTGGGTGGGATGAGACAGCTATCTCAGTGCAAGCAAAAGTCTTGAGGGCTTGTACAGAATCATTTTGGGGGTAGGAAGTGACCTCCACTACCAGGGCTCCATCATTATGGGACCACATGTAGTGTGGTTCGCTGCACCATTAATCAAACTCCTCACTGATATAAAAAATATTGAGTTTTGATTGAGGAATGATGGATTTGGTTCAAAGGACCCAAAATCGGCAGTAGTTGAAATCAGAGTCCACCTTTGAGAAGGTGAGAAGAACTGTAACAAGTTCCAAAGCATGAGAAGAATAAGTAAAAAACTTATGCAATGTACTTTTTGGCTTATTTTCCCCCATATACTACTTTATTATTTAGGGGGGGAGGGAGGTTCTTGACATAGCAGAACCCACCTACGCAGCCACATCACCCGATGTGCTTCTTTAAAGGGAGGGAGGGACCCATTTACTCTTCAATCAACACAGTCATTTTTAAAATGGGTGGCTGCCTTCAGGATTTTCCCTTTAAGGGTGTAAAGAACATTGTGCTAAGCAGCCATGGTCCGGGCACCCACAACATCCAGCTAAGTACGGCTCAACCATGGAACAACACATAGTGGTGAGGCTGGACCAATGCAAAAACCTGAACTTAAATCTAGAACAAGCAAGCACCCACACACTACAACCAACCACACAGATACACTCAGGCGCAATTAACCACACTTGAGGACAGGAAGAAGGGGAAGGAGGAGACAATGAATAACAATGAGACCATAACTAAAGGTCAAGGAGGGAGGAGAGAGGTACAGTAAAACTCAACTTCACAGTCCGCTCTAATGAATGGACTGAGTCCCCTCCCCTCTCCAATGACAAGGCAGGAGACTCTGGAAACACTGTAAGCATGGAATGGGAGGAAATGGTAAAAGGTTGTAGAACAAAATGATAATTATATAATTGATTAATTTACCTCTATCTTCCAAAGTGGCATAAACTTTTCAGAAAACCTAATATTTAGCATCTACAGTAATATCCCACACCCCTCCCTCACAGTCCCAGGTATATTAAATTACTCACTCCAATCATCTTTTACCTGAACACACACCTGCCAACAATTTCTATTCCTCCCAACTGACAATTAGAAACAAAAAAATTGTTAGTTTATAGATTTTGGTTGAGCAGCAGATTTTAAGATCACCCTGTACTTTGACACAACATACTTTAACGCTATAACAACTAAGTATACTACCTAGTTTTACTAGTACAGGGTGGGGCAGAGAGGATGGACATTTTTGAAATGTCTATTACTCAGCCCCAGGGGTAGGGACATATGTCTGGCAGGTACCATTCTGCCTGTGGTGTCTTAGAATTTTTTTTCTTTTCTCTGCCCCACCCTGTATATCCAAAAACGTCCGTCCTCTCTGCTCCACCTTGTATATTACCAGTTTTACAAATTTGCAAAAAAGACTATTACTGAGGACCTTCAAACAATTTAATGTGGCTTTTCAACCATATAACAGATACTAAGAGTTCTCTCACATACCTGAATTTTACATTGCTCTCTGCTACCATGTGACTCAGAATTTCCTTGCTGATCTTACATTGCTTTAGCAACTCAACAATATTATGATACCATTCTTTCATATGGGGAATCTTCTCTGCTTCTGATTTCACAGGATCAACTTCAATAGGGTAATATCGATGGAGGTACTCTAGTGCCTTTTCACGGTAGAAAGGTGGCATTCGTGGACTATTGTCTAGGATTCCTGAAAAAACATAGAACTATTAAAAGGTGGTTCTTTGTTAACTTCAGAGTATACTGGACTAAGTGATGACAAAAAGTGGTAAGAGGAGAGTATCTTTACTTACTTTAAATGGATGTGAATGTTGAGTGTATTGTAGAACACGTTATACCTAATGATATGACAAAGCCCTAATGCAGGGGGGGTGGGCAACATCCAGCCAACGAAGGCCTAGTGTCTGGCCCACCACCTTGCTCGGCATTAATATTGCAATCCGGTCCATGAATCCCGTCAGCAGTGTTTGAGAAGTTGAAAGCTGAAGAGTCAAGAGATGTAGAGCTTGTGTATCTAGCTATGGAGCAAATGTGAGAATCCTTGAAGTATATACGGATACAAGTGGTCATTCAATGGGTGGTATGTTTGATGCAAGATCAGGTTATGGATAGGGTTGAAAGGAAATGAGTAATTGCGTATGTTTCTAAGGCATTTAGTGTGGCAGAGTGTGCCTATTTGACAATTGAAAGAGAGTTGGTTGCATTACGATTCTGTCTCAAGTCATTATGACTATTTGGGTATGGAGTAAGTTTTGTAGGCAGAACAGATCACCAGCCACTAGTGTATTTGCAGCGTATGAGATTAGTTGATAGTAGACTTGCAAGGACAATGGAAGATTGCCAGGTGAAAGGAATGTGAATGCTGATTTGATTGTCATGTTTGCCACGTAGTTTGAATGAGAGTGAGACTGTAAGTATAAATCCTGAATATTTGCCAGCGGCTGTAGTTGTAGGAAGGAAATGTAAAGGTGGAGGTGATTTGATGTTCAAAAGTGTGTTGTATGGTTTATGAGAAGGTGCCAGAAAGTGTGAATATATTACGAAAGATTGTTATGGAATAAGCTAGTAAAAGACCAGAGCAATTGGGAATGGAAAATTCAATTAGTTTAAGGAAAGAGTTCAGAACTATGTACGAGGGGTGGTCAATAAGTTTTGCGAATCAGTAGGGCAAAACATAGGAAGGGGGATGGCTGTTTGTGGGGGTGTTAGGACAAGTTATGACAAGTCAGGACCTGCAGCCGCACGCTCCTGCCTCGTCTATTTAAGAAGCAGTAGCTGATCACAGATCGTCAGTCACAAATTTTTCAACAATGGAGAAGGTTGAGCACCGCGCAGTGATCAAATTTTGACCAAGGAAGACAAGAAGGCAAAAGAGATTCATGAACGCATGGTTGCAGTGTAGACCGACACCGCCCCTTCCTATGCAACCATTGCTCACTGGAATAGGGAGTTCCGCCATGGTCGTGAGTCCCTTGAAGATGACCCCCATCCAGGACGCTTGTCAGACATGACCAACGAGGCCAATGTGGCCCGTGTGGAGAGGATGATCCTCGAAAATCGACGGCTGAAGGTCGAAGAAATCGAGCAAGAACTTGGAATATCACATGGAAGTGTTATCAACATCATCCACGACAATTTGGCCATGACCAAGGTCTCTGCTCATTGGGTCCCTAGAAACCTCACGCCCCATGATCGACTTCAACGTTGTCAAAGTCCACAAGGCCAGATTTGCACAAGCTGCCCTGCGTGAGTGCGGATTCGAGGAGCTCAACCATCCCCCCCTACAGTCCAGATCTGGCCCCTAGTGACTACTTTTTACTCTGCCAGCTCATGGTTGCACTGTGTGGATGCTGGTTTGGGGACGATGAAGATGTCCAGCTCACCGTCCAGGAGTGGATTGAACATCAGTCGGGAGATTTCTGGTTGTTGGGAATTCAAAGCCTCAGGGACAAGTGCCGCAAGTGCATTGAAGTCGAGGGTAGTTATATTGAATTGTTTCCTTATATCTGAATTGCAAAACTTATTGACCACCCCTCGTATATGCCAGGAGTGATAATGTTTCAGGAAGTGTTAGTGATAGTGAGTAGCTGTTTGGCGTAAGAGTATAAGTATGTGCATTATGGTGTGGAGAAGCTGGTGATGTATCATGGTAAAGGTGTAAGCCGAGAGAATGGGTGTGAGCTGCATCGGCAATGTTTGACTGGAATGCATTATAATTGGTTGATTGAGAAGAAAAGTTATGGAAGAGAGATTGATGAAGTTTGTGAAGAGGTTGCTCCCGTTTGTGAAGAAGTTTTGGATGCTGCGTAAGTATATGTTGAATGGACGGAAGTGTTGAATATGATGTGCAAGCATGGAATCAAAGAGGGAGTGCAAATTATCTTGACTATGAATAATAATAAGTCTTTTGTGAGCGCACGTTGTGCTGAGATGAGAATGGAAATTCAAGAGGAGAGGGGAAGAAGGCAAGACTAAAAAGATGCGTTTTCAGGAGACGCTTAAATGTGGTAAGAGAGGGAGAAGACCTAATTTCAGTAGGAAGAGCATTCCACAACTTAGGGGCGCAGATTGAGAAGGAACAGTCCCCCATTGAGCAGAGGGATGAACGAGCAATATTCAAAAGAGGTGCATGTGATGCCCGAGGGACATGGCATGGCGAGAGGGCAGAAGAGAGGTAAGACGGGGCCTTGTTGTTTAGGGCCTTAAATGTGAAGTATCTTGAAGTGAGTACGGGATCTGACTGGGAGCCAGTGCAGTTCATGCTCCAAGGGTTTCGAGGGAGAGAAGCGAGGGCGATGGAGGAGAAGCTGGGCGGCATAGTTCTGTACAAGTTGAAGGGAACAGCAGTCTCAAGACTTTGGCGATCAAAGTGAGAGCGAATGCAAGAGAAGTTACGAAGGAAACATAGAGAGGATTTGCTGACATTGCGGATATGAGGCTTAAAGGAGAGATACTCATCAAAAACAACACCCAGATTCTTAACGCTGTCAGAGAAAATGATAGTATTACCGCCCAGAGTAAGCGAGGGAAAGAGAGATTTAGATTTTTTTGACAAGAGCAGGGGTGCCGACAAGGAGGACCTCAGTTTTGGAGTGATTAAGCCTGAGGAAGTTGATAGAGAGCCAGTCAGAAATGGAGGAGTAGGCAGCCAGGAGGTCAGTGATAGAGTAGGCAAGAATCGGATGGAGATATTGTGGAATAATTGATAGAGGTGCTCAGATTTCCTTAGTGAATGCAAAAGTGGTGCGTGATGCTGATAACATGAGTTAGAATGTCCATAGAAGAGGTGTGACAGTTTCAATAAGTGAACTCGGAAGTGGATGTATTATGGCATGGGAGGAGGTGAGTTTTTCTGTAAGCACATTGGAAGTTGAATGATATATTGCATGAATTTGTTGTGTTAAGCAAAAATGAGTTAGTGTATTGTTTTCTGTTTGGGATGGATTTTTTGCGTAAGAATAAGATTTTGGTGGATGTAAGTAATGAATGTTTTGTGAAAGATAGTATAGCAGTTGGGAATTTACAGTGAACTTGTAGGTTCAACTAGATTTGTAGGAGTAACAGGTGTGGATTTGAGTGAAGAGCTGCTGACTGCTGAAGATGAGAGAATGCAGGGGACATGTCCGATGGTGGGTGAATCCAAAGCGGCACAAAAGTTAGGGAATATATTAAATATACTGGTTCTTTTAATGCATTGCATTTGGAGGAAATTGAGTAAAAATTGCTTCTAAAAGGAGGAAAGGTTTAGTCATTTACACATGAAAATATTATTGGAACTAATAAAAATTTGGTGCCCTCTAAACTAACTCTGCAAGATATTCTGAGATATGAGTATGACCACATAAGAAACTACCCACCAGCCAGCAATGCCAAGGACATTTACCCTAAATGAACAATCACTTTTTTTTGTGGCCCCAGTTGTAAATTCGCAAGTCATAGTCATAAGATCCAAGAAAGCTACAAGACAGAGGCTTTCATTGAGAAACTGGACAAGTTTCTTGGCAACCTAAATTGAAAGTGTAATATTGTTCTATGCTCTGAATTTGGTGGCCATGCAAAAAAGCAGCTTACATAAACTGTACAGGTCCTAAGTAGATGAAGATCACTGTGAAGTTGCTTCCATTCAAGGCCAGAGAGACAAGACATGTTCTTTACTATATTTTTTTTTTTTGGGGGGGGGACTATATTGCATTGAAACCCATTGCTTACAAATTCTGGAACCAATTGACTGCACTATTCAAGGTATTTGTGTACTTGAAATTCCAGGCTGCTTCCAGACCAGATGTGTTAGTTGCAGCATGGTCCCCTGCTGTTTGAGCAGGGGACTTGCCATCCCTGACCCCCCCCCCCCCCCAAGGAGATGAACAAGTTTTCTTCCTTTTCTTTTTAGAAGGTGGAGAGCAAGTGAGCCCTTTCCTCTCCAGCCTGGGAAGAGGTCCCAAGACAGGATGAACCAGCTTCAGTGAGATGAGATCCCTCCTCTCCTTGTGAGTCATCTGGCGCCAAGTGCTGCCGCGGTAGGATCTTGCACAGGGACAGGCTTTGGCTCAGGGTCCCCATGAAAGAAAAAGAGGGGATACCGCTGATAACAGAGCTGGAGTTATCCAAGGGCAGCTCAAAGGAAGGGAAGTGAGGGGAAAGCCGCATCACCATCTAGAAAAAGGAGAGGGGGGGAGGAACCCCATCTCCGCTTGAAGGTTGGAGGGGCCCCTAAGAAAGTGCAAGAGGGCAGCTTCAGAGATGGCAAAGCAGAAGCCTCTTTGCAGGACAAAAATGTTAGGAGGGAAGCCCCTCTGTTAATATCTAGACGAGTAATAATGGTGGGCAATTGTATGCTGCAGGCTATTCATTTGTTTATGGTGTGGTGTGATATCATAGCCGTGCAGCCGGTGAGTGGGACATCACAGCTGGTGGTGTAATGGCGGACCGGTGCTCGCTCCAAAGCAGTTGTTGTTCAGAGGTAAGCATGCACCGAGGTTCTTAACAACCTCTACTGGTTAGTGATGCTGGTAAATTACTCGCCCACCAAATGAGGTTAAGCAAGAGTTCACTGATAGGAATTAGTCTGAAATTTACCAACAGACACAAAAACTCCCAAAACTGTGACCAATGAGAAAGTAGGGTTATATCCAGCCACTCCTGCCTATCCCATCTTGGATTTTTGGACCTTTTAGGTCCCTACCCTGGGTGCATTAATGAGTGGTGTTCTTACCTGTGTAGTGATGCATAATGTAACACATTGTCCCCCCAAAACCACAACTGAGCAGCCAGAGAGGGAGGGTGGATTTCTTTAGTAGATCGCATTAATCATTGCTGCCTGATGGTCAACAAGACAGTAAAGCCAACGTGTAATAAGCAATATGGCCTTATGCACTCGAAAATGGTGGCAAGGAGCTGGTCAGCCCATTACACACAGAGAAAAGGTTATCAAGGCAAAACCGATATTCCCATTAATTGCACTGAAATGGGCATATTTTTTTAAACATCTACTTCTCTCCTTCAAGTTTCCATGAAGTTAATAGTAACTTTTGTTCCAGGATTTCCTGTTGTGTGTGCAATCCTGCATGATTTGAGTGTGCTTAATGCCTTTCCTAGTCTGCTTGCATTTTTTGCTGCACTTATTTTCAACTAGGCCCTCTCAGGGAACACATTATGCTTTGCATGGCATTTTTTTTATTGTTCTGTTTGTCTTGCATGACAGATTAATTTTTATTATACCTGTATGTATTCTTACCAATAGTTTCATTTATGTAAAGATAAAAGCAAATTATTTTTACTTCTTTCTCAGGGCAATGAAAGTTTCACCCAAAGGAACTTGAGCAATGCTCGTCACTTTCACTGATTCAGAAATTTGAAAATTGCACCAATGTGATACCTCTTGTCATGATTGTAATGCACGTGGAGAAACTGTATAGTGTCCATTTTCTTTATGTACATTTGATTCCGGTTGAGGAAAGTGTCCTGGATTTTGCCAAGTGACCTCAATAAGTCAGAATACTGAACTTAGTTGCATGCAGAGCTTATTCTTATGAATCATCATAAAGATTTTTTAATGAATAGGGATTTGAGTTATGTTCATTGTCTATGTTGTGCTATTGTGGACTTGTGTCTTGTTAAGCTAGAAGTCCAGAAGAAAGCATAGAGCACTGTGGTAATAATTGTACTGTTACCGTTTCTCAGAAAGCATCTAGATATCCCTGTATGTAAATTTTGATTTATGGCATTTTGATCACACACTCTTCTCATCCTTTTCTCTTCATGAGTAATAATTACTAACCAATTGTAATCTCTCCTGACTTCCACCTTTGTCTATTATGGTTCTTAGTGTGTGGATAAAAATTGAAATATATATGAATATTTGTTCTGGTTTCTAAATGTAAATACTTGTAAATAATTGGTATTGTATATATGTATTAAGAGTAAATAAGTCTTTTTTTCTGAGGCCAGGGGGACATGTAGTTTTTCCAGGTACTAAGTGTAACAGATGACACAAGGTACCTAACCACTTGCTTGGTTTTGGTCAAAGAAAACAAACTTGCACACTTCAGCATAACAAACGGTTTTCTCCCTTAATCTCTTAAGTGGTTGGAGGGGGCAGAGACCACTTGATCCTGGGGAGCAATGCAACGACGGACTACATCCTAAGAATACCTTCAAGTAAAGGAATACAAATTTTGTGAATTGCAATAATAAGACAGTACTCACCCCATGAGCAATGAGAATCCTCATTACTGAACTTCCCTCTAGTAATTGTGTAATCAAAATCAACAACCAGCTGTAAGTTATCAAAGCTTCCACGAAACAATGTAGAGAGAAGCTTCTCAACATTTTCTGGATCTTTAATTAAAATGTTGTTGTTGTTTAAAATCCCAATCTATAAAGAAGAGATTTAAGATTACATATAAAGAAAAAAAATAATAAATGGTTTTTTATTTATTTAAGGGGCTATCTGGCGACTGCCGACTTAGGCATAAGTCGCCGTAAACAAACAGCCTAATTCTAGGCTACTTTAAAAAATTGAACAGGAAACAACAATAAAAAGAAATAACAATAACAAAACAATAACAAAAACAACAATTAAACCTGGTTAAATGAAAGGGAGAAGGCCGGCCTCCCCCCAAAAGTCAACAAGTCCACCAGTCAATGTGCACGCACTCATCCCGAGTACAAGGGACAGGCGGTAGCGACCCCGGCCATCTCGGTACCAGGACAGGTATCGTGCGCAAAGATCACCCAGACTGGGACATTCGACAAGAATGTGCCGAACAGTCTGGGGGACTACACAGTCGTTGCAATAGGGCGCAGGCGAGCGCTCCATCAAATAGCGATGCATCACACGAGTGTGCCCGATTCAGAGACGACAGAAGGCAACCTGAAGCCGCTGTGGCATTGGGGGATAGGTCCATGGGAACAGTCGCGGTGAAATGGCACGCAACTTTAAGTTCCCTTCGACCATCTCCCATCTTCTTTGCCAAGCAGTCCGAAGAGCTGCCCGTATTCCATGTAGTTGGTGTGAGGAAGAGCGAAAGGCTGGTCCGGTCGCAGAGTCCTCGCAGACTCTTTGGCGCCCTCATCGGCGCGCTCATTCCCCGCAATTCCTACATGTCCAGGAACCCAGCAGAAGATAATCTCGACATCCACCCGGCTAGCCAAAACCGTGGCATCACGGATATCGTGAACCAGGGGATGCAGAGATTCCAATGCCCCAAGAGCACTCAGGGTGCTTTGTGAGTCGCTATAGATCACAATCCAGTCTCCGAACTGTGCATGTTGCGTAATCTCCCGTACCGAGTGGTGTATTGCCACCAGCTCAGCCGTGAAGACAGACGCAGTGCCTGGTAGAGCCACGCTGACTTCAAACAGAGGGGATACGGCGTGGAAGCCGACCCCCTCTTGGGACTTGGAGCCATCCGTATACACTGGCACGGTTCCAGCGTGACACGATGTGTGCTCCAAAAAGGTCGAACGCAATACTCCCGACGCTGTACAAGCTTTGGGAGCAGAGGTGTGGCGACAAATAGCCAAATGTGGTACCCTCCAGGGTGGCATCCTGGGCAGAACCAAGGGCGCCACCGGCCCGAGAGCTATATCTACCTCTCGAAGGAGTTTACTGGCCCTAAACCCAAAGGGCTTAGGGTAAATGTAAAGTTTTTAATCCATTAATGGTTAATTTTAAAATAAAGAATGAGTCATTTTAAAGTTAAAATACTATTAACCCTTTATGCCTGTATGTGATGAATTTGTCACATAGAAAATAAGGGCATATAGCTAGAGAAATTACATGCACAGAGTCTAGCAAGTGAGTGTGATTGAATACAACATGTTTAGGTTCACACGAGGGTTGCATCAGATTTGCACGCAGTTTCCCACAACTATTTACAACTTAATAGAAACGATTTATGTAATTAATGTTTTTAATTTTTTAAAAATTAATTCAGGGCATAAAAAGGGTTAACTTATTTAATATGATAGTCTTCAAAATACAAACCACAGGTAGCTACAGCATATGGCAGCCAGTGTAAAGTTGTTCTGTATTGAGATTCTATCTGGCAGCTTAACTTTCCTGTAATCAGCACTGTTTCCTCAAAGTTAGGTCATAACCAAGATATAAAATTAAGACAATATCCATATTGCTAATGGCTCTAAATCCTCTCTCTACTTTCTTTGTAATCTCAGAAGCATCCAATTCAACTTTGACTACAATAGGTTTGAGAGTGGCATTCACGCCGTAGTCATCTTGACTACTGCAACTCCCTTCTCATTGGATCACTTTCTTCATGAACTATACTGGATGCCCATTTTGATATAGAATAAACATTTTTGGTCCTCCTCCTTACATAAAAGACATTAAGTGGCGTAGTTCCTGCGCCATTCTACACAAAATCAGGTGAATTTTAAAAACACTTGGCAGGTGACCATCTTGGATTTTCTTCATTTTTGGATATGTTGATAGATGTCATAAAAGAACTTCACATGCAAAATTATAGCTCTGTACCTCAAACAGTTCCGGAGATATGGCCTACATAATTTGGGGGGCACTTTTTAAAGACCAAGTCGATTTTTCAAAATCACCAAATTTGAGACCTCATAAAACATGCAGTTTGAAAGATATAGGTCTGAAAAGGTCAGGTCCTACAGAATCAGGGCCATAAATTCCAAAAAAGCAATCAAAACGAGAGTTATAAGCTAGCAAAAACTGAAATATTTAACAAATCGTCACATCTGAACGAACTTCTGATTCAAAATATTTATACTTAGAATCAATACTAAAAGTTATAACTGATAGGATATGATGATATATGTCTTTCATTGTATTTAAAACCTTTTATGGCAGTTGAACATACATATCATGTGAGAAATAGTGTTTCAAATATAGTCAATTTTCATGATTTTTGACTCGGTGGAAACATGAGGACCCCCTTCAATTTTTTTGTGCTTGAAGGGGAAGGTCTATACACTAACTATACTAAATATCACATTTGTTCCATTATTCCTTCCTTCATTTTCACAATGCTGAATTCAGGATACTATCAGCGTTACAGCAGGGTCCTTTTATATCATGAATTCTGTATAACATGGTTTCTATTTAAAACCTCTGATATTTTTGGCTTCTAATGTATTGGGCTGATAGTTAGGGATGCTTGTAATGATATTTCAATATTAGCATTGAAATTCCAATTTTCTTAGCAGGATGAGTTTTGCAGGATGGCTGATGCAAATGAGGTGACTGGTAAGTAGAAATTCATTAGTTCTTTATGTAAAATTTAATTTATGTAAAGTTACATTTTAGAAAAAAGGTGTCTTATCTTTGGAAGACTTATCCAATGACAGTGTTAAATTGTTAGAAGTAAGAACTGGATATAAATGCAAAGAAGGTGACTCACTTTGTTATCATTATGAGAAAGTCTTTTTGAGTAGATATCAAAGTTTGCAGACAAGTTCTGCTGACCCATTCCAGAAGCATAAAAAGTGAGTGACTGGTAAGTAGAAATTCATTAGTTGTTTATGTAAAATTTAATTTATGTAAAGTTACATTTAGAAATAAGCTTAATTTCACATTATAGGGGCCTTGATATGATTTATTTATACACTAAATATTAAACTCATTACAGTTTTTGTAAACAGTATTTACAATTATCTAGTGTGGGAAATACCCCTAGACCAAAGGCTGTACAACGTCAAAAAAATGAGACGAGGGGATAAGCTTTGTGTGTCGTTAAGTAGGTAGTAGTCTATCTATTTACTGTCGCCATCTTTTTCAGGATCAATGCAGGTTGTGAAAAGCCCAAGAGCTGAAATGTACAACCTTAAACCTGGGCAGAAGGTCTGTCCACATTGTGATACCCAGATGAAAGCGCCTTCAGATTACCCCATGTATGAAGAAACAACACTTGAAGATGCCAATGAGCAGTCATTTGAAGAGACCTTCAAATCCCTCAACTCAAGTGTTTTATTACTAGAATGTTCCCCAATTAAGACAAACATAAGAATGAGAGACAAGGTAAATTATGGTAAGTGAAAAGTATCAGAGGTTCAAGAAGTTGTAGCAAAAAGGTAGCCACTGTTCTCAACATTACTGAAGAATCGATACAGTCACAGGATACCACCAAAGAAGCCTGTACAAAATGTTCTGACTTCGACAGACTGATTTATTTGATGAAGGAGAAATTGAAAAATTGCAAATCCAAACAGGACAAAATTCAAATATTGACACTTATTCCGGAAAGCTGGACTATTGAAAAAACATGCAATGAATTTGGTGTTTCAAAATATGCAATAAACCAAGCTAGAGATTTAAAAAAGAAATCTGGAATCCTTGTATGACCCGACGCCTATCTAGGGAGTAAGACACTGTCACAAGATATTATTACTGCTGTTAAATTATTTTATCAAGATGATGAGTTTTCCAGAATGTGCGCAGGAAATAAAGACTTTGTTTCTGTCAGAATCAATGGTGAAAAGTTTGCAAACAGAAAAGACTGATTTTGGTAAACATCGCAGAATTGTACGCAATTTTCAAGGTGAAGTTCCCCAATTTTAAGATTGGTATATCAAAGTTCTTTGCACTTCGGCCCAAATGGTGAATACACTTGGGAAGTAAGAGCTCTCACTCTGTTTGTGTGTGTGAGAAACACCAGAATGCCAATGCTGGTTGTGACATATCTAAGTGGCACTGTATGTTGAGAATCTGTGAAAAATGTCCAGGTGTTGAGAAAATTAGAGAACATTTGATGTCTGTGTTTACTGCTAATGAGCAAGAGCTTGATGATAACATATCATATGAACAGTGGGTTAGGAATGAGTCAGGTAAAACAACTCTGGAAACATTGTCTTGTACAGTTGAGAATTTTATTGACAAGTTCAGTTCAGTGCATGAAGCACTGCTTTCTCACCAGTTCATCACAAAAGCCCAGGCACAGCATCTAAGCAACCTGAAAGAAACCATTTCTGAAAGTACTGGGCTCTTGTTGTTAGACTTTGCTGAAAATTACAGTTTTGTTGTTCAAGATGCAGTTCAAGGCCACCACTGGGATAAAAGTCAAGCCACACTGCACCCATTTGTCCTTTACTACATTGTAGATAACAAGCTGAATGTTTCGAATGTGTGTGATATCAAATTGTATGAATCATGAAACCAATACTGTCCATGCTTTTCTAGAGGTTATCATCAAACATATCAAAATGGTGATGCCCACTTTGACAGATATACAGTAGTTCAGAGATGGTGCTGCTTCCCAGTATAAGAATTACAAAAACCTTGTGAATCTTTGTGCCACAAAGATGATTTTGGAATACCTGCACAGTGGAATTTCTTTGCTACTAGTCATGGTAAGAGTCCCTGTGATGGCATAGGTGGCACTGTTAAACGTCTAGTTGCATGTGCTAGTTTGCAGGCCACTATATCTGGACAAATTCTAACCACTCTAGAAATGCATGATTGGCGTGTCATCAATGTGAAACGTATAAAATTCTTTTATGTATCAGCAACAGATGTCATCAATAGTTGTGAACGGTTCAAGTTAGAGGAAAGGTATAGTCATGTGTCTACAGTCCCAGGTACATGTTCCCATCATAGTTTTGTGCCAGTTGGGGACATGAAACTTGAGATTAGGCAAATTTCAGTAGACACCATCTTTAAAACAGTTAAGATGGGAGGCTTGCAGGGTATCAAGCCACAAGATGATAGTGCTTTTGAGGTAGGAAAGTATGTAGCTTGCAAGTATGACGAAGACTGGTATATTGGGATTGTAGAAGATCACTCTGAGGAACAGCCCAACCTGCTTGTCAACTTCATGCAGAAGGGTGCAACAAAGCAGTCACTTTCATGGCCACTAAAACATGACATCTGCTGGATTCCTTTCCAAGATGTAATCTGTCAGTTGATGTCCCTAGTGCCCAAGAAGCAAGTGGCAGGCAGTATTTCTTGTTGAATTCTGATTTGCAAAGAGTCCTGCAATACTGTGAGAAATCATAGATATCTGATTGATCAATCTGTTTAGAAAGGAACTACCTGCATCATGATATAGTTATACTGTTAATGTTTTTGTTCATTTTATGGTTATAACATAGATATATTTTGTGGCACATACAATATAGTACTTTCCATTAGTCTGTACAGTCAGGTGTGTAAATACAATGAGTAAATTAGCTAAATTAATGGTGAAACTGTCTCTCCTAATATGCACGAATAAAGGATGGAACAAATAAGATATTTAGTATAGCTAGTGTATAGACCTTCCCCTTCAAGCACAAAAAATTTGAAGGTGGTCCTCATGTTTCCACAGGGTCAAAAAGGTCAAGGTCATTTTCTGAAAATCATGAAAATTGACTATATTTGAAACACTATTTCTCAGCTGCTATGTATGTTTATCTGCCAGAAATGGTTTTAATACAATAAAAGACATATAGCATCATATCCTATCAGTTAAAACTTTTAGTATTGTTTCTAAGTATGAATATTTTGAATCGGAAGATGATTCAGATGTGATAGATTTGTTCAATATTTCAGTTTTTGCTAGCTTTTAACTCTTTGATGGTTAGAGATAGACTGGTTTTGATTACTTTTTTGGAATCTATGGTCTTGATTCTGTAGGACCTGAACTTTTCAGACCTATATTTTTCAAACTGCATATTTTATGAGGCCTCAAAGTCGGCAATTTTGAAAAATTGACTTAGTCTCTAAAAAGCCTCCAAAATTACATGGGCCATATCTCTGGAACCATTTGCGGTAGAGCTATAGTTTTGCATGTGAAGTTCTTTTATGACATGTATCAACATACCCCAAAATGAAGAAAACCCAAGATGGTCACCAGTTTGGCAATATCCACATTGCTAACGCATGTAAATCCTCTCTGTAATCTTGGCAGCAACCACTTCAACTATGACCATAACACGTTTAAGAACGGCATTGACGCCATAGTCACCTTTATGGTTCTCTTCATTACATAAAAGACCTAAGTAGCATACATGTGCTGTATGGCACTCTCTTCCTAAACATGCGGAATGATCTACCTGCTGCAATATGCTCATCTCCTTCCCTCAGTGCCTTCAAGACACATCTTTTCTTTAGTTGATAGACTAGCACTCTGCAAATGCCCATGGCATTGAAGCACACCATACAAAAAAAACCTATTCTTATTATTCAAAAGTCCCTATAGGACAATGGGCAGATGTGGGTAAAATTATAAATTAAACTTTTAGCTTGATACCCCAATTGTATTTATGAGATGGGAAGTATTAAAGCTGCCTGTTGGAAATCATTCATGGGCTACACTATCATTCTACAATAACTTGAATATTGGCCTAATTTTATTCCATCTAAGAACTAATTAGATATAATCATATGCAGGCTATGGCTTACTAAATGAAAACAGCACTTCTGATTACAGGAATTGGTTTGCCAAAACTGGATTATCCCAATTTTAAAGACCACAGCAGCAGCCATATACTGTAGATAACCTACAGTTCAGATCCCACATTCAACTGTATGTCTCTACTGAGAAATAAAATGCCTAAAAAAATTGTTGATCTGTAGCAAAATGTATATTAAATAATTTTTATATAATCATATATAAATAACACACATTTTTCTTAACCCATACAAAATTCTTTAAATTCTCATGGCACCAGGGATTGGATACTTATTAGCTATATTTCTAAAATTATGAACAAATAGGAAAATAGAAAAATATTTAAGTCAAATGAAACTAGTATTACATGGCAAAAAATCGAAACTATTCAACAGTGGGAAAGGAATTAGGTCTACAATTCCTCAATATTAAGAGATTCAAGCAATAAGTACTAGGTAATCCAAGAATCAGGTAAAAATTACTAATTGGATTTGTATACCAAACTAAAATATATGCATACAATATGGTTGTTTATAATTGCAAAGTGACGAAAGGCATTTATTGGAGATTAAATTACAAACAACATACCTGCTGAAGATTTGGGAAGTTTTTTTCCATTTCTATCATTTGCTGATGAGTAAAAGTACTTGATATTGATGAACAATAGTTTCTCAATACTATTCCAAGTGTTTCCTTTTTGCAAGTTTTGTTAATTCCAATATTTAAACTTGTTGGCTGTATTATAGATGCAAATGATGTTTCTTTATAATGAGTGAAGGTTATATGAGGAAATAGGAAAATGAGTGATAATGAAAGCTTGCAAATGGGCAGTTTAAATGTGTGACAGTTATATAACAACAAACAGCCATTTAACCTTCTCGCAGATGCATAGATTTGCATTCAGATCAACTAGCTTTACAAAGACTCCTGCAAACAACAATATTATCAGTTTGAGGAAGAAATTAAAAAAAGATAAGTAACATATTGAGTGGACTTAACAGGAAATAGAAGCCAAAATGTGTATACTTGTCGATACTCAAGGCTCTTCAAGTGCTGCATGGCATGCCAAACCATCCAGTTTACCTCCAGTAACATCAATGCAGCTTCACCACTATTATTTCTTTTTATTTTAAGAGCCTACTAGGGCAAAAGTCACCATAATCACGCACTACAGCCTAATACTAGGATAGATTAAAAAACAAGTAAAAAACATATAACAAAGAAAAAACATGAACAAAGGCTACGTAAGAAATGAGCTAAAAAATATAACAAATGAAAACAAAAAAACAAGATAAGCAAAAAAAAGAAACAAAAAGGATGCACACTCCAGCATCAGGGGTAGGTCCACTTCACCATTCGGCACAGAAACATGCAACCTACAACAAGGAGTCAAATAAAGTCATATAGTCTGCAAGACTGTATATATGAACCCATCCTGAGTACAAGGGACAAGGGGTAGCATCCCCGCTCACCATTATTAAAGAAAACTTTATATAAATGTTACCATTTATAAAGGTTTGCTAAAAAACAACAAATTTACACAAAGGAAAATTAAATACCATTTCAATTATAAATCATAAGAGGGCAGGTATTCTCCCCCAAGGTTAGCCACTGGGGTCTATCTAAGTGAACTACCAGTCAAGATAGCCTCAACAAGCAAAGAATGTCTGGGCTATGGCTTAGCAGAGTGGAAACGCTGCTTCCAATTTCAGCAAAGTTAAGCACCATCAGATGGAATCTCAATTTAGGTGATTACCATACCCGGTTTGGATCGCACATTAATTAGTAAATCCCCTACTAAAAAAATATATATCCAAAAGGATGTAGTCATTTATAATACTAAAACACCAAGGAATGCAGTTAATTCATAAATGGTACCAAAATCTTTTATACAAAATAAAATAGATCAGACTATGGCCCAACTTGGATCTAAACTTACCAAGTGTGTCACTTCTAACCACCTTAATGGTAAACTATTCTAAAACTTTACCACTCTTTGGCTAAAAAAGTTTTTAGTCACATGATTGCGACACTATAAGTTACTATGTCGGTTTGTCCGTCCTTCGGATGGTAACCTTTTTACTTTTCAATGAGTTTTTTGAAAGTTTTGAAGGTCATAAGGTCAGATATGTTTGTTAATTGATAATACATTTATTATTAATTTTTTTTTATTATTGAAATAATTGAGAGCACGCGACTTAGGTCTGTTGACCTTGATTTCAAATATCCAAATAAGACTGTTTCCTCCTCAGTTTTTGCTCATGACCCTTTGTACTTATTTTACTAAATAACTAAAAAAATCTAAATTATCTGAATTTATAAAAAGCTTAAATACATGGATCATATCGCCCCCTCATGCCTCCCACCCCTAACCAATCTATGGCTATCAGAAAACATTTTCAATAACTTCAACCTATTCCTATATCCTAGCTTAATGAGTCCTGGTACAAGCTTAATAGCCATACGCTGAACCCTTTCAATCCTATTCAAGTCTTGCTCCAGGTATGGAGACAAATCTTGAGTACAATATTCCAGATCAGGTCTTGCATAAGAATTTTATAGTTTAATTAGAAATCACCTCTTTCCTTTTATATTATACATTTCTCTATATAACACCTTGTAGCGGGCCGAAAATAGATCTCTAATCCCAATCGATAATCGATCCAACCCGCTTCCTACACTGTCCGGACGTGAGAAATCGAGGGAGAATAAAACGGATTGTATATACAGTCCCTTTACTTACAAAAAAAATACAATGATAGTTACAGTTTATATTTACAACAATTTTATATTTACTAGGGAAGTGTGCACACTTCAAAATGAGGCTAAATTCCCCAATCAAAATACGATACCAAACGAGAATCTTATAACCGGCGGATACAACAATTTACTTATATTCTACACAAAACAAAAAAAACACAACCACAACCGAACGAAAAGGGGGCACGCGCTATCACTTGCTGGAGGTGGGTGGTAGTTGGCTAACTTAGAAGGAGGCAGGATTGTCAACGAAGGCGGGTATGGCGGTTCAGGTGGTTAGCGAGGCACGAAAGCCCTCCTCTCAGGGCTGGGTGGAGCACTCGTCTATAGAACCCCTCTTGCTACCAGTCCACACTTCCACTCTCTCTTTCCAGAATATGACGCTTTGATAAAAGTTAATTTAAACAAAGAACTATCTTATTATAGTGATATTTCAAAATTAGCTACTATCTTTCCAGAATAACGCTTTGTTAAAGCTTAATTTAAACAAAGAACTATCTCATTATAGTGATATTTCAAAATTAGCTACTATCTTTCCAGAATAACGCCTGGAAAGAAAGAAAAACATGGTAATCATTTTATACATGAAATAAACAAAAATAAAACAAACCCATTCCCATTCACACACATTCTTACAGAGGGAGGGAGAGGGTACTGAGAAAAGGGGTGGGAGAATGGCCCTTTTACACACACTCACATTCGCCCCACCACACCCTAACATTTTGCTAGCTTTATTTCAAGACACTTTAAGTACCTTAGCCATCACTCAGATCATAACAAAATGCCAAATTCTATGTAACACTATGGATTATTGTGTTAAGGGTATGCTTCTGCAAGGTAGCAACGTGTTTAGAGCTTGTGTTAGTGTATGCCTTGCTTGCCTTCTCACCTACAACTATTGCCACTGGCTAACTCTTGCAGAAAAAATGGAAGCTGTGTGATTGCTAGTACACAGCCTCTCAATCACCAATACTCCTGCTGTGCCTCATGGCCTCATGCAGGAACTGGGTGCTTTGTGGCACCAGAGTAAACCATCAGGGATCCTTATAGGAGCAGTGGGCACAGAGGGGTGAGGTGTCGAGTTATGCTCTGCCACACACTAACCATAAGGTTTTGGATTAACTAGTGAAGAACAAGGCTAGAGGAGATAAGCTCCAATGAAAAGTCTCTTGACTAGAGTCATCCATCAAGGTGAGATGCAAGAAAGTGTCCTCAGCAGACTTCTGAACCCTAGACAGCAGGCAGTTGTCCCAAATTCCTAGTCACCGCACACCAACACTTCCACTCAATGTGCAGTCTTTTACTCCATTTCATGCCAGCTAATCATCACCTTGATCCTAAAATCCTGTGGTAAGCCCAAAGAAATGATGCAACTGGGAGTGCTTATCTCCTATCTGTACATGGGTGGTGGTGGAGTGATGAGTGATCCATGGTATAAAAGTGTTTCTTGACAGCATCCACAATGTCAAGCAGATTCAAACTGCTTCACAAAGTTTGGATGAGACCTAAAAAAGGTAATGATAAACAAGAGGTTTTTTTCTCAAAGCTTGAGCAGTGTACTCCATCCATTGAGCCAGTCCACCTGCACCTGTAACACTAAAATAAAAATATATACTAGGAAGCATGATGCACCCTGATAACAAAAGGCTAAAGGCCCTGACATGATCCCCCCTTGATTATCTAAGTTGCTTATTTAACTTCTACTCAAGCTTTTCAATGGCAGCTGGATGCTAGGTCAGTTTCCATCTCTTTGGAAACTCTTGGCTATTCTCTACATCCCTAAGAAAGAAAAAGTCCCTTCAGAACCACCTCCTATTGACCAATTAACCTACTTTCATGTACCAAGAAGCTAATGGAAAAATGGCTCAATGGTGTGTATTCTGTAGTTAGAATACCGCCACTGCACTCATCCAAATCAATAGGGTTTCTGAACAGTCTGAAGCACACACTTATATATTTTGAACACCTAGTATAAGCTGCTTTTAGCGAATATGCATTAACTGGCCACTTTCTTTGATCTGTCAAATGCCTTTGACAAAGTTGAACATGAAGGGTTGCATCTTAAATTATCTTCATTAGGAATTCATGGATTCCCGCTCTCTCAAATCCATGATTTCCTCTCTAAGAGAGGCTTTACAGTACTTAAAGGGTCAGTTGTGGAGTCACCCCAAGGCTTTCCTGTTCACAATATACCTATATATATACCCTACAAGAATGTAAAAACTATCAACTTATTAATGAAGAACATCACAGCCAAGTAATCTAAGAAGTCCACCAATATAATACAAATTTTTATGCTCCTAAGAGGACTGTAAGCCTCATCCCCCAAATTTCTCTATTACATGCCAACAACCTTTATGTGAAGAATGACCATGCATATATAAGAAGGTACCATTAACCTTCACTATGACAGAACACAGACAGCAAATAACAAGAAAAATCCTTGTTGACAATACAACATCTTCCAAAAAAACTCTGATACCCTTTGCCTAAGAATTCTCAAAGCCCAGCTCATCAAGATGAAACCAGAGCTCAATACACAATGTACAAGCTAAGACAGAATTCTCCACCTGTTCCATTAAAAGTCTGAACACTATACCACCATGCCACTTATATAAGAGTGCCACAAAGACTCAAAATATCATTTATTCACAGCTCTCAGCAGCTACTCAAACACCAAATCAGCCTCAACCAATTATCAGACTTCTGTCTGAAGATGCCTTAAGAAAGGCAAAAGCTCACTGCCAGATAAACAATGGATTTATAAATAAAATGGATTTACCCAAATTACACCGACAATTAATAAATGCACAGATAAAATTGAGAAAAATAAAATCAGACTTGTCAAAGCTATAAATTCAACCTGGTCTTCAACCAATCATGCATAAAAGAAAAATTCAACCTGGTCTTCAACCAATCATGCATAAAAGAAAAATTCAACCTTCTTACATGGATACATATAAGGTTTAAGGTAAAGAACTAGTGGGTTGCTGCCCAATCCAAGTGAATTCTATAATGGCAGCTAGGATAAAATGAGGAAAATTACACCGGGGAACAATTTGAAAAAAAATTTCTGTTGAGTTAGATTTTTGTGCTGATTTAGACTAAGATTAGCATGCTGATTCCAAATTTGTAGTCAGCTTTATTCTAGCATGTCTATTTTTTTCTCCACAGCTTACCCCCAAGAGAAGTAAAATTCCATTGCTTAGCTGCAATAAGATTTGCCTACTGATTACGATTGAATTCATCTACAGCTATGTGGCAACTTGTTTGTGCAGTCACCATTGAGACTGCGGTGAGAGCTGTGTGTTGTACGTTCTATTTCGTTATATGCTGTTTTTTTTAGCTTTCAAAGCTGGTAACTATTCCATTTTAGTGTTTTATTTACATAGGTATATATTTCCTTTGTTTCAGATCATGTCAGCTCCTGCAACTTCTCGTAGTAAATGCTTAAACAACCCTGACTCCTTTTGCTACATTTGTGGCAGTTTCACCATTCCAAGTCAGAGGGCAAACATCAGTGCATTTGTCAAATAAGCATATTTAGCATATTTTAAAGTAAAACTCGGTGATCAAGACAAATCATGGGCCCCCCATAAAGTGTGCAGGCAGTGTGTTGAGGGTTTATGGATGTGGACCGAAGGAACACATGAAAGGTTGCCATTTGGTAACCCCATGGTTGGGCAAGAGCAAAAGGAGAATTGCACAGACTGTTACTTTTGTTTAGTGAAAAAATCAGGATTTAACAAGAAAAATAAAAGTAAAATAGAATATCCTAATCTACCGTCAGCTATAAGGCCAATGCCTCATTCAGCTGAAATTCCAGTGCCAGTTTTCAAATAACTACTTCCTCTAGAAGATCTGAGTGATGTTAACGAATGCAGTGACAGCAATGATGCAGATTTCGAAATTCACGAAGATTCAGTTTGTAGGGGATTTGATGAGCACAAGTTGAATGATTTGGCACGTGATTTGGGCCTATCAAAAAAAGCTTCAGAAATCCTAGCACCGAGACTGAATGAGAAAAACTTACTTGAACAAGGAGCGAAAGTACCATATTTTCGAACCAGAGGAAGTACATTTCTGCAGTACTTTTGAAGTGACAGCGGCTTTGTGTATTGCCATAACATTCCTAGTTTACTGAAGGAATTAGGGTTTTCAATCTACAATCCAAATGAATGGCAAATGTTTATTGACAGCTCAAAGCAGAGCTTGAAATGTGTCCTTCTACACAATGGCAATTTATTTGGTGCAGTCCCTAACAGGCATTCTGTCTGTCTTCGTTATTACAATATGACAAACACAATTGGATCATCTGTGTTGACCTTAAAATGGTTTGCTTCCTTCTTGGCCAGCAACGTGGGTACACAAAGTATACCTGCTTTCTCTGTATGTGGGATAGTAGAGCTCGAGGGAAGCACTTGTTGACAGGAAGAATATAATATTCCCACCTCTGCACATAAAACTAGGTCTCATGAAGCAGTTTGTAAAGGCATTGCCAACTGATGGCGACTGTTTTAAGTACATCATCTTGACATTTCCTAATCTGTCTATTGAAAAAATCAAGGCCGGTGTGTTTGATAGTCCACAAATTCGACAGCTCATCAAAGATGAACAGTTCACCGGGACTCTGTCAAACCTTGAGAAGAATGCTTGGTTATCATTCAAAGACATAGTCAAGAACTTTCTTGAAAATACATGTGCAAGTAATTACACAGAAATTGTTCAGAATCTATTGGAGAGCTACAAGGTGCTTGGTTGCAACATGAGTATTAAACTACATTTTCTGCATTGCCATCTTGCCAGCTTTCCAGATGATCTTGGTGCTGTAAGCGACGAGTAAGGTGAACGATTTCACCAAGATTTGAAGGTTATGGAAGAACGTTTCAGGGTAGAAAGGATGTATATATGATGGGTGATTATTGTTGGAGCATCAAACGCGATAGTCCTCAAGTTGAATACTCCAGAAAGCTATACACAAATTTTTACCTTAACTACTTGCACACAATTATAATTATATAATTACAGTAGCCATATCCTTTGTTAAAACATAATAAGTGTTAAATAAACATTGCAATCATGCGTTTCTTTCATATTTCATTGTATGTCAATATTTGAAAAAGTTCAAAAACTTGATGTGATAGAGAAAAATGGAGATGAGTTTTGGATTTAGCACTGAAAAATTAGTTAAAAACAGCTGTCAGACCTAACTCAACAAAAATTGTGTTCCCTATTGTTATTTTATAAAAGGTGGAGACCACTTTGTGATAAAAAATTTAAAAATGAAGGGTTAAAAGATTCCTCTTCCAATATGAATCAAAGACGGGTGTGTTGAGGAATAGTTAAAAGGGTCAGGAAACAGGACAACCAGAGTGGCAAAATGGGTGCAATCTAATAAAAGGTGGGCAAACCAATTGGTCCCACCACAAAAAGGACATTTTTATTTCAAATTTCAGGATCCCATCTGGTGCCGGAATCACGACAGCCTAGCACTAGGGTACTTTAAAATAAGAATATGAAAACATAATGATAAAAATGGGAAAAAAGTAATTAGGAAGCAATCTCCGGCGGCGGGATGAGGTCCCCCTCACCCGGGCGCAGGAGTGTGCAACCTACAAAGAAAATAATAACAAAAAAAATAATAAAACCTACTTAAATAAAAGGGAGAAGCACAGCCTCCCCCGAAAAGTCAACAAGTCAATGTGCCCGAACTCATCCCGAGTACAAGGGACAGGCAGTAGTGACCCCGCCCATCCCGGTACCAAGACAGATATCATGCGCGAAGATCCCCCAGACTATGCCATTAAACAAGAATGTGCCGAACAGTCTGGGGGACGACGCAGTCGTCGCAATAAGGCGCAGGCGAGCGCTCCATCAAATAGCGATGCGTCACACGAGTATGTCCGATTCGGAGACGACAGAAAGTGACCTGAAGCAGTCGCGGCATTGGTGGATAGGTCCATGGGAACAGTCGCGGCGCAATGGCACGCGACTTTAAGTTCCCTTTGACCGTCTCCCATCTTCTTTGCCAGGCAGTCCAAAAAGCTGCACCACCTTAGTCTTGGGGAAAGAAAACCGAAGCCTGTGCGCTTCGGCATAGCAAGATACGCAGTTCAATGCCTGTTGGAGTCGACGCTCAAGAGTTGGCATCTGGGCCGCGCCAAAAGAGATCAAAAGGTCGTCCACGTAGAGCGTAGTGAGAACATCTTCCGGCAGCACCAAGGTGATGCCGTTGATGCTCAGGGCAAAGAGTGTGACACTGAGGACACTTCCCTGCGGGACACCCTCTTCCTGCTCTTTTGGGCCGGAGAGGGCTCCCCCCATCCGTACGCGGAATCGACGACCTCGCAAAAATTCAGATATAAACATTGGGAGGCGTCCCCTCGTCCCCATCGTGTGGAGAGTCTCCATGATACCGTATCGCCACGAGGTATCATAGGCCTTCTTCAGATCGAAAAAGACCGTGGCGTAGTGCTGTCTACGAAGGAAAGCCTCGCAGACGGCATTTTCCAGTCGGAGCAGAGCATCCGACGTGGAGTGGAACTTGCGGAAGCCGCACTGTGCAGAAGACAGATGGCCTCCGCTGTCGAGGAAAAAGGCTAATCTAACATTTACCAATTTCTCCATCAACTTGCACACGCAAGAGGTTTGAGAGATTAGGCGGAAACCGGTTGGAGTAGAGTGATCTCTCCCCGGTTTGCGAAAAGCGAGCACAGTAGCGATTCGCCAGGAGTCTGGGAGAAGACCTCCACCCAGATCCTGTTGAACAAATCTAACAGAAAGGCCATGCCTCGTTCACCCAGGTGTCGAAGCATGGCGTACGGGACATCGTCAGGACCATGGGCGGTGTCCGCGCACGAAGCGAGAGAGGAGCGCAACTCACTCACAGTAAACTTGTCGTTGAAGGGTTCTCCGCCTATGGAGGTAAAGTCCAGCCGGCGGCCTTCCGCGACATCACGACGTGCATGGAATGCTGGCGGAGCAGCATCCCGGCTAGAGAATGCGGAAAAAGCGGTCGCTAAGGATTCCGCCACGGACGCGGGGTCCGAGATTGTGGCCCCATTCTCCTGGAGAACGGGAGGGGGGTCCTGCGAGAACTTGCCCCGAATCCTTTTGACTCGCTTCCACACCTCAGCTAAAGGGGTCTTCCCGTTAATTGAAGACACGTATGCCCGCCAAGAAGAGTGGCGGGCGTGCTTCGAAATATACCGGAACCTAGCCCTAGCCCGACGAAATTCAGCGACGGTGAAATCGTTCGGGCGGCGCTTATAGCGCATGTAGGCATAACGCTTCTGTTTGAGGGCCGTCTCACACTCGGCCGACCTTTATGGGAGTGGTCGGCGTGCAAAACGCCCAGACGTCCTAGGAATAGTAGTCAGGCCCACGGCGATGAGGTTGCCGGAGAAGAACTCAACGGCCTCATCTACTGATCTAAACTCCTCAATTGAGATAGAAAATTCAGTAATTTCCTGAAATGCAGGCCACCGCACCCGCGCCAAGCACCACCGAGGTGGTCTCTCAGGCGGCAGTTGCCCTGAAAATGATATTTGAATGGGAAAGTGATCACTACCATGGAGGTCATCGACCACCCCCCCAACCAAAATCAGGCTGTGCTTACAAGCCCGGCAGAGCCAGGCGCCGCCATTTGGGACCACCCCTCCCACCTGATGGCCTGGCAGTCCATCGGCATGGCGGCTCCACCTTAGACACGGCGTGAAATATATAGATTGTGAAGAGGAGAGGAAAAGGGATGTGAGGAAGGTATAGGTGGGGATGAAGCAGGTTGTTAAAAACCAGCCACCCCAGACCGGAGCTCAGGGGTTAGGGAACATTGTCCCCCACCCCCTCAGCCCCGATGCAGGACGGTTGGCTGAGAGGAAGGTCAGCATCTACCCTGTGAAATTCGAGGCTGACCAGAGAAAGTTGTGGGAGAGGTTGTATGAAAAGCGAGGAAACAATTGTTTTGAAGGAAGAAGAAGATGCTAAGCTGGGGTCGGACGGGGTGCTGAGTCCCATCAGCACCGCGGCCAGGATGGCAAATCGCCGCGCCCCTTACAGGGTCAGATAAGAGGATTAGCTAGTGTAATTGGTAGAGAGCCGAAGGTGACACATTTCTCAGACGGGAGCCTTCTGGCGAATCCCGCCGAGGCGGTTAAGATAAGTGCTCTTCGGACACTTCATGGCACCCCAGTGAGTGTGGCGCCGCACTCTACCATGAACTTTGTGAAATGAGTAGTTTAGGCGAGCGAACTCGTTGACTACTCCATTGAGGACATCACCCTAGGAGCTCCCCCGACCATGGGGTGGTCAAGGTCGAACGTGTGATGAGAAAACAGGGAGGGGCCTCAAGACCCACCCCTACACTCTTCGTCACCACTTCACACTACCGCGTGAAGGCATTCGTGCCACTGCCGCAGCAGTGCTATTACTGTCACCGCTTTGGCCATACGAATCGCTCATGTAGATGTACAAAGTCGGGGTCACCCGAAGTATGTGTAAATTGCTCCAAGGTTGCACACGATGTAGCGGGCCGAAAAATTTAGACTAACCCCAATCGATCCAACCCGCTTCCTACACTAATCCGGACGTGAGAAATCGAAGGAGAATGAAACGGATTGTATGTACAGTCCTTTACTTAACAAAAAAAAATACAATATTTACAAAAAATATGGGTAAATATGCACCCAATGAGCCTATTTATATATATACTAAAACAATCCTATCTTGGAACCCAATCAATCAAAAAAAATATATATTAATACTAAGAGTCAGCATATACAAAAGGGGACAACCAAAACAAGAGATAACAAAAAGAGGAGTTTTCTTACATGGTACCACGGTTTATGATTTGCCGGCTTCCCCGGGGGAAAATCTTGTCGGCAGTCACTCTTGTGACAAAATTGGGTGTGCAGGGCTTATGGTGCCTGCCACCTTGGAGCTCAGTTGTCTTTAAGATCTAGTCAACTATTAGAAGACTTCTTATATCTTCTTTAAATATCTTCAAAAATATTTTCGTTACAGTCGCTCTTGCAAAATGCAGGCAATGTTTTTGTTTGTTTTGTTCTTTTTTTTTCTTCTATTCTGGTACTTTAACGCTGTCTCATAAAATCTTTAACATTTAGTAGCTAATAAAAAAACATGAGATGTTAAATAACCTTATTCATACAACATGAAATCAAATACATATGTACAAAAGAAAATATAATAAAAAACCCCATTCCCACTCACACACACATTCTTACAGAAGGAGGGCGAGTGTATTGGAAAAAAGGGTGGGAGAATGGCCCCCTTCACACACTCACATTCGCTCCACCACACCCCTCCTTCCTTAAGCCATTCGACCACAGTCACTCACAATACACTCTCAATCCTTACTCACAGTACCCTTTATACTCAATCACATCCTTCTGCACCCATTCACACTCGTCTACTGGTCCCTGGCTACGCGTTGCAATCAGTCGGGGTTGTTCATCAGTCTTCCTGTCAGTCTCATCATCACTATTAATCATCTCATCAACCATACTCTTAGCCCTCATTACCAGTTCCCCCATCTCACGACAGAATTCTTTCATACTCTTCCGTTCAGAACCTTCACTCTTCATACCCCCATTCATCAGCTCCTCACTCACAGCTCTCATCCAACTAAAGGTACACTCTTGCGAAACAGACAGGTCAGTCACATCCCCCGTATTCTCAACAGGCATACCAGAAACTCCTTTGACTGGTTCCCGCCAGAAACCTGAAAAATCAGCCACTTCATCGTTCATTACATCAAATTCCCCCCTACTGTTACCATTTGTAAAACCCGAAAAATCAGCCACACTAGGTTCATTCTGCCCAAACACACTATCATTCATACTGTTCCCAAAACCAGAAAAATCAGGCACAGGCAGCTCACTCACTCGTCTACTTATACCAGCCAAATCACTTACCTGTTTACACAAAAACTCAATCTCCATTTCAAGATCCCCCATACCAGAAAGACTCTGCTCGGACTTACTTTCATTCTTCCTTTCACTCTTCTTTGTACGCTTTCTACTCCTTGAGACTAAGACTAGCTCTTTCCCAGACAGATCCATACTATCACAATCAATCTCATCATCATGCACTTTACCTCTCTCTCTACACAGTTCATACACTGCATGACTCACCAGGTAGTCAGGAGGTTCTCTCCATCTCCTTAACTGACTCTGATGAGCCCGCACTCTCTCTAGTCATACCGTCATTCAAACTCTCCAAAACATATGTCACCCCATTTTCCCAAACTCTCTCAACTCTATAAGGTCCATCAAACTTCTCACTCATCTTTGACACATTGAACCTACCCTTCACTTCTTTCACCTTCAATACTTTTGCACCTAATTCAAATGAACGGAACCTTTCATGTGCCTCACGCCATACACTCTGCTCACTTTCACTCAAATGAAACCTATCTTTCACTGGCCTTTCAAAATTCATCACAAACTGACATGGGGACATTCCAGTTGCGCTATGCACAGTTGAATTATATGCCCACAACACTCTTCCCAGACATACATCCCAGTCATTCACTGTCATACTCATCATTCTCAACATCTCACACAAGGTTCTTATAGTACGTTCAGCCAATCCATTTGAAGACGGTACATACAGAGTTGTTCTCACATGCTCCACACCATTCTCTCTCAACATTTGCTCAAACACTTCTCCTACAAATTCAGGCCCATTATCACTCAGACATCTTCTAGGCTTCCATACACACATAGGAAAGAACAACTGCTCAACCACACACGCAACAGTCACACAACCTTTATCTCTCACAGGCGCTGCATACACAAACTTACTTTTATGATCAACCATACCAACATTCCCAGCACTCGTACGCGGCAAAGACACACAATCAATCACTACCAATTCAAACGGTTCTTTCGCATCAACTTTCAACATCGGTGGTTTCACTTGCAAACCTTGCACCTTTCGCTTCTGACACCTTTCACACGTAGTTGCAACATCATTCACAACAGTTCTCAGAAACGGATGGAACACACGTTCCTTCATACACTCCCACAGCTTAAACTTACCCATATGCCCATAATTATCATGCACAACCTTCACCAGACCAATCATACCAACTAAGGACATCACAGGTACATACATATCATCACCACCCTTCACATGCCTCACAAAATATATAACATCCATACAAACAACAAAATCCTTAGCATACCTTTTAAAATCACTTAAACACTCTGGCCATTCATTCAAATCAACACGCATCATTACACACTTCTTCAACTCACTAACAAAAGGACACATCTCTTGCATCTCTAGAATATCATCATCACTTAAAATCTCATTCTCATCAACCATGACCAACTCAATCATGCCACAAAATTTGACAACATTCTTCGCACACTCATTCAACTTCATCACCTCACATTCACCTTTCATAAGACGATCCTTATCAGCATCCAAAGACAAATCATTCAATCTCATAAAGTCTACACCAAGCAAGAAACAACACGGCATTTGCTCATCTTTCAGAATCACAAAGTCATGCTTCACATTCACACCATTACCCAAACTCACTTTCAGACTAACCTGTTCCCATGCCACTATCATGCCATTCCCTAATCCACTTATCCGTAACTTCACAGGTTTATGCTCACAACATCTAAACTCTTCATACTTACTCAGAATCCTCTCATTCACTAAAGACACTTGCGCTCCAGTATCAATCAAACGACAGAAAAACCTTTCACCAACTTTCACTCTCGCTTCCATCATATCAGGTCCACCATGTTCGCAATACACAGAAGGAACAAGCACACCAACATCAGCACTTATATCCACACTGTCATTAACTCCAATATCATCACTCACCACACACTCATCTTCATCCAGACAATCATTCTTCTCTCTTATATACGAACACTTTTCAATCACCCAATGGTAGTGCACACTGCTCAAACATTGCAGATGTACCACATTAGGATTCAAACCCTTCATCTTCTCATCCTTGTACACAATCGGCCTCTCACCACCAAAGTGCACATAAACAATCACTCCATACAAACGACTCACTACAATCAACACTTCCTGAAATGGCGGGACCCCTTGCATACACATCGCTCTCAATTCTTTCATGAAGTTCCGCACCTTTGCCATACCAATGCTTTCCGGCTTCCTACACACTTCATTCATTACCTCCTTCCTTAAATCATCCACACTATCGGGCACTCTCACGTCTACTCCATCAGTCTTCAAATCTTGCAAACCATTCCATACACTCTCAAACAAGGAATCACCACCACCCTTACTCTCTTTTCCATTCATAATCCCTTTCGGCAAATACTCAGGATCACTCACTCCACACACATTTTCATCATTCGTACCAGGATACCTTGACATCAAATCAGCCACTCCATTCCGTTCACCAGGCACATACTCAATCACATAGTCAAAGTCACTCAAATCTTCCAAAGTCCTTGCAATCCTACTATCAGCCCACTTCATACGCTGCAGATACACAAGAGGTTGATGATCTGTTTTTATCACAAACCTCACACCATACAAAAACGGACGCAACACTTTCAAACAATATCTTATCGCAGCCAACTCTCGTTCCACAGTCGAATACTTTCGTTCTGCAACATTCATAGCCTTGGATACATACCCAATTATTCGCCTGACATTCTCTCCATTCAAACGCTGCTCTTGCATCAGAAAACCTCCCATACAATACCCACTCGCATCTGTATACAATTCAAGCATTTTAGCATTTACACTATAATCTGGGTATGCCAATTCAACATCTTCAGCCGCTGCCTCTTTCAGTCTCTCATACGCCTTGTTCATCTTATCATTCCACTTGACAACCGTACTACCTTTCTTGCCCATCCACTCAGTCAGAGGCTTACTCACACCAGAACAATCACGTATAAACTTTCGCTGGAACTCAATCAAACCCAAAAATGACTTCAGTTGCTTCACAGTCACCGGTTTAGGAAACATTCGCACCTTCTCAACATACTTCGATGATTTATGCAATCCATTCTCACTCACCATATGCCCAAGGAATTCCACTTCTTTCGCAAACCATTCACACTTCGCCACTTTCACCTTCACACCAACACTCTCCAATGTTCTCAACACATCATTCACCAATCTCATATGCTCCTCAAAAGTCTCAGTCATAATCAAAATATCATCTATAAATGCAATCACATTCTTACTCGCAAACTTACTCAACACAACATTCATTGCCCGCTGGAAGGCTCCGGGAGCATTAGCCAACCTGAAGCTGAGGTTCCGGAACTGGTAATGCCTCTTTGTGGAAGAGAAGGCAGTTACCGGCCGGCTCTCCTCAGCAATAGGCATCTGGTAATACCCCCGTACCAGATCCAGCTTCGTAAACCACTCCATCCCATGCATACTATAAACACACTCAGATACCACACACATCGGAAACCTTTCTTTCACAGTCCTTTCATTCACCTTTTGATAATCCACACACAGACGCAATCTTCCATCCGGCTTACGTACAGGCACAATTGGACTATTCCATGCACTCTCACTCTCTTCAATCACTCCCAATTGCTCCAATTCCAAACACTGCTCCTCAATCTCATCAGCAACCGGACGTGGGAAATGCCTCGGCCGCTGATAGATTGGGGAGTCCTCCTTCAGGACAATCTTGAATTCCGAGAGCTTTGCAACCCCGAAATCCAGATCACCCTTACTGAGGGCTCCCTTTCGTTCAAATATCATTCGATACACATCCTCCCTTTCATACTGAGTCAAACATCCATCCAATTTCACCATGTCCTTCACCTCATTATACATCCATTCACATGCCTTTTCATTCGCAATATTCCCCCTGATATCCGTGCTATCATCCATACCTACCTCAGTGACAGTGGAGAGGTGTCCTAGTACATCTCCGACTTGGATACCCCTCACCTGTCCCTTCACCCTGGGGTCCGCCTGCACACATACAAAAGGATCATTCATTCTCATCAAGCCATCAAACACACAAGCGACACGCCTTACCTTATAATATGCATCCTTTCCATCCAATATCACAGTGTTCTCACCCACATTCAAACTAACATCCTTACTCCAACTCACTCTAACCGCCACCCTTTCACCCTTCACAAGTCTTACATTCTCCATAGCAGTCACCTCAATACCAGTAAACACACTCCTCAAAACACTACCATCTTTCCCTACATATAACTTATAGACCCCATTTTTACCAATCTTTCTCTCAATCTGATCACTTGCAGGATGCACAACCATACGATTCATTTTCATAAAATCATAGCCCAAAATCACACCATACTCACTACTCACCTTATCAATCACCGAGAATTCACATTCATTCATCATCATACCATGCATTCGAACAGCTGACCTTATCATTCCAATGACAGGCAACCTCCTATTACCAATACCTACCAAACTACCTGTGCACTCAGACAGGAGGGCTTTCTCGCTAACCTTGTCATACACATCTTTATACACCAAGCTCGCCTTGCATCCAGAATCTATTAAAGCCAAACACTCAATTCCATTCAATTCCACCTTCACACTCAGACACTCATACTTCCTACCAGACAGCACTTTCACACTAGACAGACTTACCAACACATTACTCACACTCATGCACCCAGAGGATAATTCACCAGGTACCCTCTTACAATTCAGTTTCCCGCTTCAGACTTTCCATTCACACCTTGCGCTCTCAGTCTAATCCAACACTTTTCACTTGAATGTCCTTCCATCGCACAATAGCTACATACATTCCTCTGGTCACAACACATCCTCGCATAATGACCAGCCTTTCCACAATTACCACAAGCATACTTCACACTCCCCCCAGCAGTTGCTCCACCATTCAACCTCGGACAATCTTTCTTCAAATGGCCTATTTCTTTACACTCAAAGCACTCTTTCACACTTTCCTGGCAATCATTTATCATATGCCCTTTCTTACCACAACCAAAACATGCACCAGACGTCCACCTACATTCTGCCAACATATGACCTTTCCTTCCACACCAATGACATTCCACAATCTTTCTCCCACCATTCGATCTCTCGTTTGCCGGGACATACCTCGGTTTCTCTCTCATATATCCGTTCCCACGCTTGAAATTCATTTGTCCCCTTCCATTCGACCACCCTCCATTTACCCATCCATTCTGCTGGCCCAGGAAGTTCGACATCACTCCAGCTGGTGCAGCCTTCAGGGCATCCCTATAGCTGACAAACTGCTGGGGTGGATGAAAGCTCCTGGGCTTCTTACCCCCAACATTCACACTGTACCATCCATCCTCTTCTAGATCGCTTTCATCATCAAATCGTCCATCTTCCAAAAGCTCCAACACATCCTCCCACATCAACCGTTCACCTGTCAGTCTCATTCTCTCCTTTCTCTTTCCACTCAGCCATTTACTCACCTTTCGCGGGATCGTGTCCAAAAACTTCCTCATGAGTGGTTTACATTCATTTACATCATCATCACCATACCTCTTTCTTGCCATACTCTCAAGCCTATGTGCATACATGTTCACACTTTCACTTTTCCCCATTCGAGCCTTCTCAAATTCATTTACCCTTTTATACTTCACACTCTCTTTCATTCGTTTCACCTGTCCAATCATCCGCTTCTTCACCACATCGTACCTTGGTTCCCCCACGCTTGTAATCACACGGAAAAACTCCAATACTTTTCCCTCCAAACATTCCCCCAAAACATTCATCCAGTATCCCTTATTCTCCGGGTACTTGAGCTTACAATATCGCTCAAATTCCCCGAAGAATTCTTCCATACTTTTCCCACCATGTAACCTAAATCTATCTATCTTTGGCACTTCCCTTATCAAAATACCCTTTCCCACATTCACTTCACTCTCACTCATATCAATCATACCATCACTCTCTCCTTCATCCGAGTACAATGAGTCCACACTCTTGCCTCTTACCTTCCTATCCTTCCCCTTTGCACCACTCTTCCTTCTTCTCTTGCGTTCAACTCTCTTCCATTCTCCGTCCTTCCTATCAGTCATAATCACCCTATCCTCTCTAGACTCGCACACACTCCCATTGATCCCATTAGTCTTATCCCCTTCAGTCGGAGCAGGGGTCAAGGTCGAGGGTCCTGGGGCCGGTCCTGACCCCTTCATCATGTCATACAAGTCCTTCATCCGTTGGTCGACCTGCTTCTGTCTCTCGTCCATTTCTTTCCTCATCCTGTCTGTCTTCTCATCCATACTCATCACATCACTCTTCAATCCATCAATCACGTTCCTCAACATCATACATTCCTCCTCTTTCTGCCTCAATTCCAGCCTCAGTCTCACAATCTCATCATGGAGGCCCTGTTCCACAGAAGCCATCCTCCCAGGTTAGTAACAGCGATAGACAAAGGTGAAAAACAACCAAACTACCTGCCATGCTAATTGGGTATGGACTGCAATCCAATCCCGTCACGCTCCCGGTTTCGAAGTCTCACGTCCCTATTCGGGCGCCAAATGTAGCGGGCCGAAAAATTTAGACTAACCCCAATCGATCCAACCCGCTTCCTACACTAATCCGGACGTGAGAAATCGAAGGAGAATGAAACGGATTGTATGTACAGTCCTTTACTTAACAAAAAAAATACAATATTTACAAAAAATATGGGTAAATATGCACGCAATGAGCCTATTTATATATATACTAAAACAATCCTATCTTGGAACCCAATCAATCAAAAAAAATATATATTAATACTAAGAGTCAGCATATACAAAAGGGAACAACCAAAACAAGAGACAACAAAAAGAGGAGTTTTCTTACGTGGTACCACGGTTTATGATTTGCCGGCTTCCCCGGGGGAAAATCTTGTCGGCAGTTGTCTTTAAGATCTAGTCAAGTACTATTAGAAGACTTCTTATATCTTCTTTAAATATCTTCAAAATATTTTCGTTACAGTCGCTCTTGCAAAATGCAGGCAATGTTTTTGTTTGTTTTGTTCTCTTTTTTTTTCTTCTATTCTGGTACTTTAACGCTGTCTCATAAAATCTTTAACATTTAGTAGCTAATAAAAAACATGAGATTTTAAATAACCTTATTCATACAACATGAAATCAAATACATATGTACAAAAGAAAATATAATAAAAAACCCCATTCCCACTAACACACACATTCTTACAGAAGGAGGGCGAGTGTATTGGGAAAAAGGGTGGCAGAATGGCCCCCTTCACACACTCACATTCGCTCCACCACAACGATATGTCCAAATCATGTGTGGCCAAGTGTGTCAATTGCGGAGAGCCGCACCCTGCTTCTTCGAAGCAATGTGGTGCATATCTCCTTGAGAAAGAAATCCTGGCCATTAAGGCCAAGGATCAACTCTCATTCCGCGAGGCTAAGGACTTGGTCCTGGCGCGCCTGGCTCTGCCTGGGATGTCATATGCCTCAATAGTTAGAAAGGCACCCTCTGCTCCTGGCCCATCCAGGCCATTGTTCACGGTTGTTTCAGCACTCATTCGGAGCCCTTCTGCCGGCTCAACCCATCCCAGGCGCTCCCCTGGTAAAGCTGGCGGCAAAAAGGGTTCATACCCAGGGCTCCCCCCTCTTCCCCCAGCAAGACCGTTTCCCGTAAGGCGAAACGGCCACGCGCCTCCACCGAGTTGTTAGACTCACAGGAGCTGTCCCCCGAAAGGAGGACAGCAACAAAGGAGCTTCGGCTCCTTCACCCACGCCTAGTGGTGGAGGGAGTGGCTCGGAGACGGTGGTTCCTCGAAAAGAGCCCCCCCCCCTGCCTCTGAAGCTGCAATGCCCACATAAGGTTTAGAGGCGGAGGGAGGAAAAGACTCGCATGGCGAGCCCAACCTCCCCCAATAAGTCCTCGAAGGTGGCAGCGCCCTCAGCGCTTTGTCCGGCCAACAGCACCCAGGGTTCTGCCCCTGTGAAGCGTACGGCCATTCCTGTGAGGGTCTTCTGTTCGAGGAGGGCCCCCGCGTCTCCTCTGAGCTAGGCCTGGAGGGCATATTCCTTCAATGGAATTGCCGTGGACTCTGGGCCAACTGGGAGGAACTGCGGAGGCTCATCTCTTCCCGCTTTCTGCTAGCTATCTTTTTGCAAGAGACTATGCTAGGCACGTGTCCCTTGCCCGCCCTCCCAAGGTATAAGGGTCTCGCGACCACACTCCTGCGGGATGGCCGGGCTGAGGGATGTGCGGTTTACACCCGGCATGATGTCTCCGTTCTTCCTTTCTCTTTAGATACCTCCTTTCACGCAGTGGCTGTGCAGCTGCACCTGGATAGGAGGTATACTATCATTTCTGCGTACATTCCACCATCAGCTGACTTTGAGGCGGGGGACTTCCACCGCGTCGTGGCACGGTTGCTGAGGCCCTTTCTCATGCTTGGAGATCTGACTGGCAGGCATCCTTTCTGGGGAGATTACTACATAAATCCCAGGGGACAAGTCCATGCCGATCTGATCGAAGAGCTTGAGATGGGTGTCCTAAATGTGGATGAGTTTACGCATCACTGCCAGAGAACCGCTTCATTTTCTTGCCTTGACCTATCTTTGTGCTCTTCGGATGAACAGCCTGATTTTGATTGGGGGGTAGTCGATGACCTCCATGGTAGTGATCACTTTCCCATTCAAATATCATTTTCAGGGTAACTGCCGCCTGAGAGCCCACCTTGGTAGTGCTTGGTGCAGGCGCCGTGGCCTGCATTTCAGGAAATGACTGAATTTCCTATCTCAGTCGAGGAGTTTAGGTCGGTAGATGAGTTCTTCTCCGGCAACCTCATCGCCGTGAGCCTGACTACTATTCCTAGGAGGTCTGGCCATTTTGCCCGCTGACCACTCCCATGGTGGTCGGCCGAGTGTGAGACGGCCCTCAAACATGCGCTATAAGCGCCGCCCGAACGATTTCACTGTCGCTGAATTTCGTTGGGCTAGGGCTAGGTTCCGGTATATTTCGAAGCACGCCCACCGCTCTTCTTGGGGGGCATATGTGTCTTCACTTAACGGGAAGACCCATTTAGCAGAGGTCTGGAGTTGAGTCAAAAGGATATGGGGCAAGTTCTCGCATGACCCCCCTATTGTTCTCCAGGAGAATGGGACTGCAATCTCGGGCCCCGCATCCATGCGGAATTCTTAGTGACCCCTTTTACCGCATTCTCTAGCCGGGATGCAGCTCCGCCAGCATTCAATGCACGTTGTGATGTCGCGGAAGGACCTGGCTGGACTTTACCTCCAGAGGCGGAGAACCCATGGTCCGGACGATGTCCCGTACGCCATGCTTCGACACCTGAGTGAGTGAGGCATGGCCTTTCTCTTAGATTGGTTCAACAGGATCTGGGTGGAAGGTCTTCTCCCAGACTCCTGGCGAATCGCTACTGTGCTCGCCTTTCGCAAACCTGGGAGAGATCACTCTACTCCGACCGGTTTCCACCCAATCTCTCTAACCTCTTGCGTGTGCAAGTTGATGAAGAAATTGGTAAATGTTAGATTAGCCTTTTTCCTCGACAGCAGAGGCCATCTGTCTTCTGCACAGTGCGGCGTCCGCAAGTTCCAATCCATGTCTGATGATTTTCTCCGACTGGAAAATGCCATCTGCGAGGCTTTCCTTCAGGAACATGGTCTTTTTCGATATGGAGAAGGCCTATGATACCTCATACCGATACAGTATCATGGAGACTCTCCACACGATGGGGGCGAGGGGATGCCTCCCAATGTTTATATCTGAATTTTTGCGAGATCGTTGATTCCTCGTACGGGTGGGGGGAGCCCTCTCTGGCCCAAAGGAGCAGGAAGAGGGTGTCCCGCAGGGAAGTGTCCTCAGTGTCACACTCTTTGCCCTGAGCATCAACATCATCACCTCGGTGCTGCCGGGAGATTTCTCGCTACGCTCTATGTGGACGACCTTTTGATCTCTTTTGGCGTGGCCCAGATGCCGACTCTGGAGCGTCTACTCCAACAGGCATTGAACTGCGTCTCTCGCTATGCTGAAACGCACAGGTTTCATTTTTCTTTGGCCAAGACTAAGGGGGTGCACTTCTGCCGCCATCCACGGCTTCACCCTGACCCAGATTTGTTTCTTAATGGGGTGCGCCTGGATATGGTGGAATCGCACCATTTCCTTGGTCTTGTATTCGACCGACGCCTCACCTGGCAGGCTCATATTCGCAGCCTTAGGGTCTCTTGTACCCACGCCATTTACATTCTCCGTTCTGTGATGTTCAGCGCTTGGGGCGCTGATAGGGCTACTGCCCAATTCTTTATCGATCCTTTGTTCATTCGAAGCTCGACTACGGATGCGAGTTTTACTGCAGAAGGTGGATTCGATCCACCACACCGGCCTTCGCCTTGCGACCGGTGCCTTCCGCACTTTCCCCATTGAGAGCCTGCTGGTCAATGCTGGGGAGATGCCACTCGCTCTGCGCCCTTTCATTCAAATATCATTCGATACACATCCTCCCTTTCATACTCAGTTAAACATCCATCCAATTCCACCATGCTCTTCACATCATTATACGTCCATTCACACATCTTTTCACCTGCAACATTCACCCTGACATCCGTACTATCATCCATACCTACCTCAGTGACAGTGGAGAGGTGACCCAGTACATCTCCGACTTGGATTCCCCTCACCTGCCCTTTCACACTGGGGTCCGCCTGCACACATACAAAAGGATCATTCATTCTCATCAAGCCATCAAACACACAAGCAACACTTCTTACCTTATAACACGCATCCTTTCCATCCAATATCACAGTGTTCTCACCCACATTCAAACTAACATCCTTACTCCAACTCACTCTAACCGCCACCCTTTCACCCTTCACAAGCCTTACATTCTCCATAGCAGTCACCTCAATACCAGTACACACACTCCTCAAAACGCTACCATCTTTCCCTACATACAACTTATAGACCCCATTTTTACCAATCCTTCTCTCAATCTGATCACTCGCAGGATGCACAACCATACGATTCATTTTCATAAAATCATAGCCCAAAATCACACCATACTCACTACTCACCTTATCAATCACAGAAAATTCACATTCATTCATCATCATCATACCATGCATTCGAACAGCTGAACTCATCCTTCCAATCACAAGCACTCTCCTATTACCAATACCTACCAAACTATCCTTGCACTCAGACAGGAGGGCTTTCTCGCTAACCTTGTCATACACATCTTTATACACCAAGCTCGCCTTGCATCCAGAATCTATTAAAGCCAAACACTCAATTCCATTCAATTCCACCTTCACACTCAGACACTCATACTTCCTACCAGACAGCACTTTCACACTAGACAGACTTACCAACACATTACTCACACTCATGCACCCAGAGGATACTTAAGCAGGTACCCTGTTACCATTCAGTTTCCCGCTTCAGACTTTCCATTCACACCTTGCGCTCATAGTCTAATCCAACACTTTTCCCTCGAATGTCCTTCCATTGCACAATAGCTACATACATTCATCTGGTCACAACACATCCTTGCATAATGACCAGCCTTTCCACAATTACCACATGCATATTTCATACTTTCCCCACCAGTTGCTCCACCATTCAACCTCGGACAATCTTTCTTAAAATGGCCTATTTCTTTACACTTGAAGCACTCTTTCACACTTTCCTGGCAATCCTTTATCATATGCCCTTTCTTACCACACACAAAACATGCACCAGATGTCCACCTTCATTCTGCCAACATATGACCTTTCCTTCCACACCGACGACATTCCACAATCTTTCTCCCACCATTCAGTCTCTCGTTTGCTGGGACATACCTCGGTTTCTCTCTCATATATCCGTTCCCACGCTTGAAATTCATCTGCCCCCTTCCATTTGCCCATCAATTCTGCCGGCCCAGGAAGTTCGACATCACTCCAGCTGGTGCAGCCTTCAGGGCATCCATGTAGCTGACAAACTGCTGGGGTGGATGAAAGCTCCTGGGCTTCTTACCCTCAACATTCACACTGTACCCTCCATCCTCTTCTAGATCGCTTTCATCATCAAATCGTCCATCTTCTAACAGTTCCAACACATCCTCCCACATCAATCGTTCACCTGTCAGTCTCACTCTCTCCTTTCTCTTTCCACTCAGCCATTCACTCACCTTTGGCGGGATCGTGTCCAAAAACTTCCTCATGAGTGGTTTACATTCATTTACACCATCATCACCATACCTCGTTCTTGCCATACTCTCAAGCCTATGTGCATACATATCCACACTTTCACTCTTCCCCATTCGAGCCTTCTCAAATTCATTCACCCTTTTATACTTCACACTCTCTTTCATTCGTTTCACCTGCCCAATGAATCTCTTCTTCACTACATCATACTTTGGTTCTCCCACACTTGTTATCACTCGCAAGAACTCTAACACTTTCCCATCCAAACAATCTCCCAGAACACTCACCCAGTGACCCTTGTTCTGCGGGTACTTGAGCTTGCAGTACTGCTCAAAATCCCCGAAGAACTCATCCATACTCTTTCCCCCATGCAATCTAAACTTATCAATCCTTGGCACTTCCCTAATCAAAATTCCTTTCCCCACATTCCCTTCACTCTCCGAAGAGCTACTCTCGGTCTCACTCATTCCAATCATATCATCACTCTCTCCCTCATCTGAGTATAGCGAATCCACACTATTCCCTCTCGCCTTCCTATCCTTAACCTTAGAACCATGCTTACTTCCTCTCTTACTTTCCACTCTCTTCCATTCACCCCCTTTCGTACCACTCACAGTATCTTCTTTAGACTCAATCATACTGCCATCCATTCCATTTAGCGGAGTCCCTTCAGTAGGAGCAGGGGTCAGGGTTGTAGGTCCTGGGACTGATCCAGCACCTGTCATCATGTTATATAGGTCCTGCATCCGTCAGTCCGTCTGATCCTGTCGGTCAAAACATAACATAACATAAATTCACGGAAGACAAAAGCCACAAGGGCCTATCAAAGGTCATCTGCATCCGTCAAAACCCACCCACAAAAAGCACCATCACCAGGGGAAGACAAAATCAAAGTCCCTCACAATATAATATAACAGATGACAAAAGCCACAAGGGCTCATCATAGGTCATCTGAGTCAAACGGCCTCTTTTTTAAGGCACCCAAACTCCCAGGAAAAATACATCCAGAGGATTGCATCCAGAAACAAGGGTATCGCCAATCAAGGCATGTCAAGAACCAAATCATGCAGCTATAGATATACACAAATAATATTGATATATACAAAACTTAGGAACCATCCCAACCTTCCCTTCCCATAAACTCATCTAACCTACTCTTAAATACATTTACTTGTTGACTACCTACTACCCTCGGCGGCAATTTGTTCCAGAAATCTATCACTCCATTGGTGAAAAAATATTTTCTTAAATCCAACCTACACCCATGCTTTTTAATTTTCAAGTGGTGACCTCTAGTCCGATTTCCATCATCTAACTCAAAAAACTTGCTAACATCCAATTTATCTATCCCGGAAAAAATTTTAAAGAGCTCAATCATATGTCCTCTCACACACCTCCTTTCGAACAAGAACATATTTAATACCCTCAGTCTATCTATATATTCAAGGTGCCTCAGGGAAGGAATAATCTTTGTTGCCCTCCGTTGCACTGACTCAAAAAGGTTAATATCGTGTCTAAAATGTGGGGACCATGCCTGTATACAGTACTCTAGATGTGGCCTAACACTAGAGTTATAGAGTTTAAGAATAACCTCCTTACTTTTGTAACTAACATTTCTCTTCATGAAACCCAGCACTCTATTTGCCCTATTTCTTGCTTCAATACACTGCTTAGAAAACCTTAATGACTTATCTCTTACTACTCCTAGATCTTTCTCATCCTCTAATGAGCTCAGCCAATGCGCATCCATTTCATAGTTAAATTCTCTATTATCTTTTCCCATGTTAATAACTTTGCACTTATCAAGGTTGAAAGTCATTTGCCACTTATGTGCCCAGGATAACAATTTATTTAAATCCCCCTGCCCTTTAAAATTATCATCAATATCTTTAACTACAGCTGCTAATTTGGTATCATCCGCAAAGATTGACACTTTATTATTAACTGCCTCCCCAAGATCGTTTATATAGATGACAAATAATAATGGATGAAGAACTGATCCCTGAGGAACCCCACTGATAACATCCCTCCACTCTGACTTTACACCATTTAGCACTACCCTTTGCTTCCTGTCTTTCAGACACTCAGCTATCCAATTTGAAACCCCCCCCCCACATATCCCAATCATTTTTAATTTATGATTCTAATCTCCTATGTGGTACCTTATCAAATGCTTTACTAAAATCCCAGTAAATTACATCCACATTCTCTCCCTTATCTACTTGATTTGTTACGAACTCTAGAAAGTCTAGTAAATTAGTCAAACATGATCTACCTGATCTAAACCCATGCTGAGCATCGCTGATTAACCCCTCCCTCTCTAGATGTTGGCAAATGCCTTTTTTAACTATTTTCTCAAGAATTTTACAGACTACAGGAGTTAGGCTAACTGGTCTAAAGTTATTTGGATCCTCTTTACTACCCTTCTTGAAAATGGGGACTACATTCGCTCTCTTCCAATCATCAGGTATTTCTCCATATTCCAGTGACCTAGTATATAACTTCTCCAGAGCTATTGAGATACTTTCTACCCCTTCTTTAAGTATCCTAGAATGAATATTATCAGGGCCAGAGGCCTTGGTAGTATCTAACTCACCTATTAGTCCTTTTATCATCTTCCGATCCACACTAATGGTAGTCAACACCTCTTTCCCTGACCCATGAGTACTATACATAGGACTATTTAGTTTCTCCTTTGTAAATACTGATGCAAAATGACCATTTAGTACCTCAACTATTTCCTCATCAGTTTCTCTCACAATCCCTTCATATTTGATAGATCCTATTTTAACTCTGCCAGACTTGTTATTAATTTTATAGTAACTAAAGAAATTTCTAGGTTGCTATCCTGAGCTAATTTAATTTCTGATACCCTTTTGTTCTTCTTTATAATCTTATTTAACTCATTCCTAGCCATTCTATAATCACTTAAATTTTGAATATTATTTTCTACCTGTAATTTTTTATATGCCCTTTTCTTCTCTAAAATTTTTCTAGCTATCTCCTGATTCCACCATAATGGTTTCTTACTTTTGTTCCTAATGGCCTTCATTGGGATACATTGTTCTTGGACTACATTTATTATATGCCTTGAAAGTATCCCACATCCCATAAGCATTTTTACCTCTGAATTCTACATCCCAGTCTACAAAATTTAGCAAGCTTCGGAGTTTTACATAATCTCCCTTATGGAAATTTGTAACTTTTACAGCATTCTCGGTTATTTTACCCTTCTCAATTCCCAAGTTAAAACGAACTATCTGATGGTGATTATTTCCCAATGCTTCCCCAACAGTTAATTCTTGAACTAAATGATCACGATTAGAAAGTACTAAATCTAATATATTGCCCCCCCTCGTTGGCTCATTAACAAATTGATTCAAAAAATTATCCTCAAAGCATTCTATGAACCTGCCACTTGTTCTATCCCTACCTATCATATTTTCCCAGTCCACTGAGTTTAAGTTAAAGTCCCCAATAATAACTGCATCTGTTTCACATCCCTTACTTATTTCCCTTATCATTAGTTCATCCCAAATGCAACATTTTATTTTTACTGAACCTAATATCTATCCAAAGTGACTCAACTCCATCCTGCTTTATTGAAGTATTTAAACTTGAAACAATGTTGTTTTTTATATAGATAATTATTCCTCCACCAATCCTACCTGTCCTTTGACTAATGTACATATTATAGCCCTGTAAATCAAATTCACTTATAGTGTCACTAAATTCTATTTCATTAACCCATGATTCAGTAACACATAATATATCTATATCCTCATTGCTAATATAACTAAATAGCTCATCCTTCTTGTTTCTAAGACTATAAGCATTTGTATAGAAACAATTTAACCCCCCTATCCCTGAAGCACCTCTTCCAACCTGAATGACCTCACCTCTATCGCCTTGGAACCTATTTCTGTTATCTGCCAAGTCCATTCTACTTTCAGTACTATAATGTCCTCTCATAATTCCCTGACCACTATTAGTATCTAGTTTCCCGCCCGCAAAGACCTAATAACACGATCATACTCCTCCCACAACACATCTACCCCCCTCCTACTCAAATGCAGTCCATCCATCACATACATTTCTTTCATTCCGACAAACCTATCCCACACATCGACAAACATGACACCTTCCATCTCACACATCCTCATCACATAATCATTCAGCCCAATCACACGAGAAATCCATTCTACCCCAACATCCATTCTTGGAAGCACACCTGTCACAACACCTTTCACCTTTTCAATCAACCTCTTGTACCTCTCACGTAACTCACATGCACCCACTTTCTTCACATCATTCACTCCTACATGTGTAATCACAACTGCATCCCTTGCACAGCCAGACACCAGCTCCTCATACCTATCAGACAGATCTCTCACTTGCTGAAATCCAATTTATCCATCCCAGAAAAGATTTTAAAAAGCTCAATCATATTTTCGCTCACACACCTTCTTTCAAATGAAAACATATTTAATACCCTCAGTCTATCTTCATATTCAAGGTGCTTCAGGGATGGTATTATTTTTGTTGCCCTCCTTTGTACTGACTCTAATAAGTTTATATCATGTCTAAAATGTGGTGACCATGCCTGTATACGGTAAATATGTAGATTATAGGCCCGGCCGATCCCGCCCGATAAACCGTAGTTTTTTCGTCCGTGTTCCAAAATGTTTCACGTTTTTGGAGTACATTTAAGGGGACGGCTCGTGTGGGGGTAAGCACAAGGGGGGGACCACACTACGATGATCCTGAGTTTCATTAAATTGGGGGGGGGCTGGGGGGCACAGCCCCCCAGTATATAATCCTAATTGTTATAATGTTCTGACGTTTACAGAGGTGAATGCATAACTACATCATGTCAGCGTCTTTAATCGTTTTGCAAATTATAATGCTTAATTTCAATTTTTGTTTCATACTTAATAGCTTTTTATTATCCCCATTCGGAGTCATTTTTATTTTTCAATATATTTTTCCCCATTTTACTCTTTTTATTACCTTCTTTTATACAATTAAATGTAATTAGCTAGATCATTTCAAGGAACTACTTGTTTTTTAGCAGTTTGGGTGTCAAACATTCCCCTTTTACGCAGTTTGCAAATTCTCGCACGTCTTCTCCGCAGTTTCAAAATGCAATCGAATTGTCAAGTTTGTCCGTCGTCTATTGCGGAATTATTAAGCCTAGTTTCTGCTAGAGATAAATTAAACAACTTTTTGGAAGTGCATAATTTAGTGCGAACTAAAAGTGAATGCGAAATCTGTGGCCGGCAATTAGAGGTGACCCCAGAATATTGAACGCGTCTGGCGAGATGCAAGAGGTTCAATTCCCAAATACGGGAGAAAAACCGCTCAATTCGACGCTTATCTTGCAACCACCATCTTCTGCAAGCGCTTCCCGTTGACCAAAACGAAAATTAGAGAACGATTCCACGCCTTCCTCATCGCTATTTCTGAAGTGTACCCCCCGAAAAAAAGTAAGTTAACAGCGCTTATCGTTCTTTATTTTTGGATAAGAAAGATGGCATCAGCTAGATTTCGAATACGACGCAGGCGCGCAAAATAAATAGGCTTCCCTCTCCGCTATTTCGGAATGATAACCAATGCAATTAAGTACGAGAAACAAAGTGTTTTGTTTGTTTTTTCGGGCAATTTGGTAAATAAAATGGCCTACGTAAACAGCATTTTCAGGGGGGTTTAATTTCGAGATTTAAAAAAAAAAATGGCGGCAACTAGCATTCGAACAAAACTAAAACGCGCATGAATATTCAAACACGGGTGAACGATAACGCGAACGAAGATTCAAACACGGGTGAACGATAATATTTACATAAAACAATTTTTCCCAGGCCGGGCCGATAATCTACATGTTTACCCTGTATACAGTACTCTAAATGTGGCCTGACATAAGAGTTGTATAGTTTAAGGATGACCTCCTTACTCTTGTAGCTAACATTTCTTTTAATGTAACCTAGCACCCTATTTGCTCTATTTTTTGCCTCAATACACTGCTTTGAAAATTTCAGTGACCTATCTACTACTACTCCTAAGTCTGTCTCATCTTCAACTGAATTAAGCCAATATCCATCCATCTCATAGCTCAATTCCCAATTATCTCTCCCCATGTTAATAACTTTGCATTTATTAAGGTTAAAAGTCATCTGCCACTTCTGAGCCCAAGCTAACAACTTATTCAAGTCACCCTGCACTTTAAAGCTACCCTCAACCTCTTTGACTACAGCTGCCAATTTAGTGTCATGAGCAAAAATTGACACTTTGCTATTTACACCTTGCCAAAGATCATTTACATAGATTATAAATAATAAAGGGCCTAAAACTGATCCCTGAGGTACGCCACTAATAACATTCCTCCACTCTGACCTCACTCCATTCAGTACAACTCTCTGTTTCCTATTTTTCAGCCATTCAGTTATCCAATTTAAAACGTTCCCACATATCCCATGCAGCTTTAATTTATGAACTAGTCTTCTATGTGGAACCTTATCAAAAGCTTTGCTGAAATCTAAGTACATCACATCAACTTTCTCACCCCTATCTAATTCTTTAGTTACATAATCCATAAAATCCAGTAAATTAGTTAAACACGATCTACCTTTTCTAAAACCATGCTGAGCATCATTAATTAACCTGCTACTCTCTAGATGATCAGAAATTCCCTTCTTAACCATCTTCTCAAGAATTCTACAGACTATAGAAGTTAGCTTACCGGTCTAAAGTTATTTGGATCCTCTTTGCTTCCCTTTTTAAAAATTGGCACTACATTTGCCAATTTCCAATCATTCGGTATTTCTCCAGACTCTAGTGATCTAATAAATATCTTCTCAAGAGGTACTGCAATACTTTCTACACCTTCTTTGAGTATCCTAGAATGTATATATGTTACTTGGATTTATAGGATCATTTTTTTTTAAAGATAACTTTTGAGCTTCCAAGAAGGATAATTTTTTAGCAATTTTTAAATGAATAATTTCTTTCTCCCTGATCTACACAGGACATTCCTTAGAATTTCCTAAATGGTTGAGAGAAGAGCAGTGAATAGATTTAGGATCTTCCCTTGGAGCGATACAATCCTGAGAATTATGTTGCTCATTACAATAAAGACATTTAGATATATTTGTACAGGTCCATGTCCAAAATGCCAGCAATTAAAGCACATCAAGGGACTAGGGTAGTGGTTATCAATACTGAACGTAAGGTATCCATAATATAATTTAGAAAGCAAGACATTTCCAGCAAAAGTTAATACTAACAAGGGGGGTAGGGATTTGGGAAGGGCCTTTATTGAGGCATCTAATTTTCATAACCGACTTATTTTGAATTTTTAATTCATTAAGTAATAATTCTTCATCAAAGTATAGTAGATCAGGTGCATATATGATACATAAGAACATAAGAAAAGAAGGAGACTGCAAAAGACCATTCATGGCCTACACTTGGCAGCTCCTGTTCCATTCAACACACAAAAGATTTCTTACCAGAGAAAAGTCATCAACATTGTCACCCTTAACAGGAGTTTGTCAGATCTAATCTACAATATACATAAAATGCATCCAGAGGATTATGTCCATTCATGCAACCGCAAAATATAATCTTCCCACTCCTTAGAAAAATATATACATATGTACATAAAAAAAAGTCAGTCCCATCTAGCAGCTTCATCCATATATTTATCTAATCTATTCTTAAAACTACCCAGAGAGGAGGCTTCTATCACATGCCTAGTGAGCCTAATTCCATTCATCTACCACACGATTTGTAAACCAATTCCTCCCAATCTCCTTCCTAAACCTATACTTATCAAGCTTAAACCCATTGCTACGTGTCCTGTCATGTTCACTAAGTATAAGAACCTTACCCAGATCCCCTTTATTATATCCTTTTACCCATTTGAAGACTTCAATCAATTCCCCTCTGACTCTTCTCCTTTCCAATGTATGTAGATTTAGTTTTCTGAGCCTTTCACCATAGGGTAAGTTCCTTAGCCCACCAATCATCTTTGTCATCCTTCTCTGCACAGACTCAAGCAAATCAATATCCTTCCTATAATATGGTGACCAAAATTGTACTGCATAGTCTAGATGAGGCCTAACTAGCGCCAGATACAGTTTTAGAATGACTTCAGCACTCTTATTGCTTACACTCCTCCTAATGAATCCCAATATCCTATTAGCTTTATTCTTAGCATTTAGACATTGCTTTCTAGGACGAAGGTCTGAACTTACCAAAATACCCAAGTCTCTCTCACAATCAGTCCTCCCTAAAATTCTGCCATTTAATTTATAACTATTCAATGGATTATTTCTACCTATACTAAGTACACTACATTTGTCTATGTTAAACTTCATTTGCCATTTCTCGGCCCAATTGGACAGAATGGTCAATTCCTCCTGCATTACAACAGCATCAGAATCAGCCCTAATGGCCCTACCTAGCTTAGTATCATCAGCAAATTTACTCAGGTCACTACTTATACCTATGTCAAGATCATTAATATAAATTAAGAATAGCAAGGGACCCAAAACAGATCCTTGAGGAACTCCACTGCTAACACACCCCCACTCAGATTTAACTCCATCTATACTAACTCTTTGCTGTCTGTCACCAAGCCATGACTGAATCCACCTAAATATACTGCCATCGATCCCGTGTGCTTTAACTTTGCTCAGAAGTCGTAAGTGTAGCACTCGATCAAAAGCCTTACTAAAGTCCAAGTATAAAATATCATAGTTTTCATCATTATCTGCTGCTTCATACACCTTACTATAAAAAGACAGCAAATTAGTCAGACAGGATTTACCCTTACTAAAGCCATGCTGTGATTCTTTTATCAACTTATGCTTATCCAAGTGATCTCTAATATTCCTTGCTATAATAGATTCCATCATTTTCCCTACCACTGATGTCAAACTTACTGGTCTGTAATTAGACATATTTGTTTTATCCCCTTTCTTAAATATAGGTATCACATTGGCTTTCTTCCATGCCACTGGCACAATGCCACTCTCCAATGATTTTCTAAAGATGCATGCTAGGGGCTCACTTAACACATCCTTACATTCTTTCAAAATTCTAGGAAAGACCTCATCAGGACCGGGTGCTTTACTACTTTTGATTTTATCAATTTCCTTTGTGATCAATATATCCTTTAATTTCTCTTCATCATTACCCCGAAAGATCATTGACACCTCAGGTATATTTAGAGTATCCTCCTGTGTAAATACTGAGAGAAAAAAGTCATTTAGCATTCCAGCCATTGAGTCCCTATCACTCACTAATTCTCCATTGGAATCTATAAGTGGGCCTATTTTATCTCTAACCTTAGTTTTGTATAATTGATAAAAACTTTTAGGATCTTCCTTTGCCCTATTTGCCACTTTAATTTCATAATTTCTCCTTGCTACTCTAACTAACTTTTTAACATATCTTGCTAGTTCATTATATCTCTGCCTTAAGTGATCCTCCCCATTTTTTATTTTCCTATAAATGCCCTTTTTAATGCCAATATAATGCTTAATTTTATCTGTCATCCATTTTGGGTCATTATTTTTAGTTCTAATCTCCTTATATGGAATGTTAATCATCTGACCTGTAATTAATTGCTCAATTATTCTTTCATACTCCTCTTCAATTGTAATCTATTCCTCCTGGTGATTATTGTCTCCACTAACTGATATCATTGAATCTATTCCTGAATTGATTTCATTGCCTGGTTTCTGTACAACTGCCTCCAGGTAAGTCCTGAGCCCATTATAATTTGCTCTTCTAAAGTCAGGAATTTTAACATTGTTCATGCTACTATCAATACCATTCCATTTCATCTTGAATCTAATTTCACAATGGTCACTATTACCCAAATTTCCTCCAATCTCAGTATCCTTAATAACTTCTTCCCTATTTGTCAGAACTAAATCCAGTATATTATTACCTCTAGTGGGTTCGTTAATAATCTGCCTCAGAAAATTATCTTGGACAACATTCAAAAATTCCTCAGCCTCCTGATCACCCACAAGAGCTTCCCAGTCTATATTTCTGTAATTAAAATCGCCCATTATACACACATGCTTACTTCTACATGCCCGTTCAATCTCCTGCCACAGAAGATTTGAAGCTTCCTTACTAAGATTTGGTGGTCTGTATAATAATCCTAAGACAAGCTTGTTTTTACCTTCCTTTACATTTAGCCATAATGACTCTGTGTTATCATCTAATTTAATTGTACTGTTTACACAACACTGGAGATTATCTTTAATATAAATAATAACCCCTCCTCCTCTCTTCCTATCTGTATGGAACATGTTAAAGCCCTCAATCTCAACCTCAGGTTTAAAGTGATTACCTGCCAAATCAAGCCATGACTCTGTTATCGCAATTATATCAAAATTCTCTTCACTTGCTAATGCTCTTAAGAGATCTATCTTATTCCTTATACTCCGACCATTTGTGTAGTATATTTTTAAGGTTTTTTTATTATTCCCATCTTCATTGCATTGTGCTTTTTTATTCCTAGTTATCTGCTCATTCACTTGTGCATTAGTCCCCCTATAACGCATCAGTATGCCCTCTCCCCTAGCTATTCCTCTATCACTGCATCCCTTCCATTTCCTACACCTGCCCTCTATTCCTGTTATTCCCTTACCTCTAACAGCTTGAATAGTGTTTAAATTCTGTGCAATTGAGCCCTCAACATCATATTGTCCATTGATAATAGTTTTTGTATTTAAGAGGGCTGTTCTGCAATATTTAACCTCACTGACAGGGCCATGACAAATGGATTCAACAACTGTTTTAAATGTTAATCGACTTAATTTTGTCAAATTAACTGTTGGAGAACTTAAATACACCCAAGAAACAAATTTGGGATCAATATTCAATTTGGGGTTATTTTGAGGTAAATATGTAGATTAGCCGCCCGGCCGAAAAAAAATTTGTGTGTAAATATTATCGTTCACTTGTGTCGGAATATTCATGCGCGTTTGAGTCCTTTTCGAATTATTATTCTATAAACAATTAGGATTATATACTGGGGGGCTATGCCCCCCAGACCCCCCCCCAATTTAATGAAACTCAGGATCATCGTAGTGTAGTCCCCCCATTATGTTTACCCCCCCACGAGCCATCAACTTAAATGTACTCCCAAAACGTGAAACATTTTGGAACACGGACAAAATAGTACGTCCCATCGTTTGCGCCGATAATCTACATATTTACCCATTTTTGTTCATGGAAGTCACATTCAAACTACCTGTATCATTGGTCTTACTTTGTGATGTTACAGGAGTTTAATTACTGTGTGTTGGATTATGATATATAGCAGAGTAATTTGGGTAGGTGTTTGATTTGGTAATTGTGTAGACGATTGCCGGATGCGATTATTTTGAGCGTCGCTCGTTGTTTGGTACGGCTCGCAGCGGGGATAACACTGTGATGACCCTGAGTTTCAATGCTTTGGGGGGGTCTGGGGGGGAACAGCCCCCCAGTATGAAAACGAAAATTGCCATAAAATTCTTTGATTTCATCTCTAAAAAAGTAACAACGAAAAGTAGCCCAAAATAGTCCCCAAAAAGCTAGGCGTAGGATCCGGCCATCGTCTACACAATTACCTTTGATTTCTCTGAACCAGAAATAATGTTGTTATGTTATGGCTGTGAAGAGAAATGTGAGACAGCTTGGTCAGTCTCTTTGATCACTTTATGTAGGTGTTTTAGAGTAGGATCAACGTTAGGTGATTCGAGATCAGTATTAGAATTAGGTCGTTTTAGTTTAACTCGAGATGTCCTTTTGAGACATCTCAAGAGAAGAATGCCCCCGTGCCCATTAAAGAAAAGGTCTTAGGTTACTAAGGCAGTAGATATAAGGAGATAACCTAGGTTAAGCAAGATTCTCACTAAAGTGCCCAACGATTTATCACTCATATCAAACAAGATTTGGAAAGCGTGGAGCAATAGAACCTTTCGGAAGTCTACAGATGAATATCTCCACATGATCATCATCATCATGGAATTAAATCGAAGCAAACCCCTGGAAATCTTCTCTTTTCTAACCTATGTAAATTTAGTCGTGTCTGCCTTCTACAACAAAGTAAACCGTTCAATCCATGAATCATTAGTAATAGTTCTTAGTACAGAGACAAATAGAGCAATAAAACAAACTGTCGCCCGTGAGTGTTTAAAACGATTTCTTTCGCAAGTGTTTATTCGCGCCTTGCAAATACAGCTAAAGAACTTGTCAATATGCTAAAAAAGATACAGCATTGCGGTAGACAGTGATACTAACGCTGTAGGCTTTAATAAATATGCGGGGGGGTTCTAGCGCTTCGCTACTAACATTAAAATTTAAAATCTTTAAAAAAAGCAGCCATGGTTAAATTTTTATTAATTTTCTGAACTTCACCATCATGTTTTTTTTATATTATAAAAGAATTATTAGAAATAATTTTGATAAAAACATAAGTTATAACCAAACTAAGATGAAATTATTATCATCAAATACTAAAAAAATTCCACTTCTTGAATTATAGAGTTAGTGAGAATGATATATATATATATATATATATATATATATATATATATATATATATATATATATATATATATATATATATATATATATATATATATATATATATATATATATATATATATATATATATATATATATATATATATATATATATATATATATATATATATATATATATATATATGTGAAATTTGAATCACATTAAATCATTTTAAAGTCATATTTTCTTAATTAAAATGTGATTTGGACATTTAATATTAATCAATTTTAAAGAAAATATAATCGATTTAAATAGCATTCATGGGTTTGGCTTATGTCTGAAATCAACGAACGAGGTATAAAAACTAGAGGTCTAACGACATTTAACAAACCCCACTTGAATTCGAATCAAATGTTAGGTATTGGAATTAGGAATATTACTAGTTTGTTTGTTGTTGTTTGTTGGGGGGTACATTCCAGGGGGGGGATGCCCCTATTTCGAATTTCACTGAAAAATTATATATAATACAATATGAACAAAATAATTTGGTCAAATTTCTACAAGGAGTGTAATAATATTAAAACACTATTTACATGATAGGAGACAGTTATTCCTGACCTTTGCTCAAAAGGCCTACCCTCCGAGGGTGTATTTATAAACAAACAAGTCAAAACTTCAAACTTTCGATCTTGTATTACGCTCTCCCAGAGCGACACGACGCCAAGTACGGCTGAATTGATACCCACTTCTGTCGATTCAACATGCGATCCAGTTTCCCTAAGTTCAAAATGTCTAGGAAGAGAAATAACAGACGCCCAAAAGCCAGGGCACCCTCGGGTCTCCAATTGCTATCCCCCTCTCCTTCTCATTAACCCGCGGGAATAATTCTAGTATAAAACGGTTCGTCACGAGAAAAAGTGGACTTTTTTCGTTTCGTCACGACATCGATAAGAACTTGCCGAGATAGAATCCCCCCAGCAAGTTAAGAAGGACTTTCATTTTCTTGGGCAATACCAGATTGCACCAAGCATAATCGGCACAGTTCAATTACCAAAGATCGTCAAGTGATCTTACCTCCAAGTACCGTTGGAACAGTTCGATTACCAAAGATCGTCAAATGATCTTACCCTATCTGAGTTTGACACCCCAAACTAGATAGATTTCTCACCAAAAAGAGCAGCTCTACAAGTGAAACCAAATCGCTAGAAAATCATACAGCCATCTTCAAGTCTCGTCTGAGAAAACCTTTTCAATGCCATAAACGCCCGACGCATCGCCTCTTCAATCGGCGTTTTGTTTTGGTCTCTTCTCCTCCGTTGCCTCGAAAATCCGCGTGACGTAACTCGTCCACCCCTTGTTCGAAGTAACGCCCTCAATTGAGAAGCAAATAAACTATACTCATGACGCCTCTCCTGACAAGAATCGAATTAAGGTATTTCGTTTGAATTCTCTGGTTAAACCCCACTACCTTATATGAGTAAACAATTCTATTTCCATGTCCCCATGCGTTTAACGTACATTATTTGTATATCTTAAAGACGAATTTTTTTAAAAGTAAATTGTTCTCCCTTAAAGCATCCAGAAACCGAGTGTCGTTAACGGGACTTAAGAACCATTTTTAAGTTGTATTTTGTACGTGTATATATTAATTTTGTTTGAGTTGATTAATGTACAGTAAAGGTCTATTTTGGTTGAAGTGTTTAAATCGATCCTGCAGCGACCACTGGAAGTACGAACGTACGACCCACTTTATCAATCATAATAGCAATAAAAAAATAAGCCCTGCTAAGCCACGACAATAATAACTCAACTTGGGTAAACCAGGATTGTGGGGAAGAGATTTTGAACTCGGGTAGGGAGATAGATGAAATTTTAGGTATTGCAATGGAATTATCGGCGTTATCCATTTTCGAAAGTGCCTTGATGGCGTCGGTTGTGTGCTTATGGGAGTGAGGAGTTGCCAATTATAGGGAGAAGTTAGGTAAATGGTATTGTAGACGACAAGGTTACCAGTTATATAGGTCTTGACGACGATGAATGAAAGATGTTTCCGTAAATCACCACCTTATGAGGGCGCGACTAGTTCCAGTTTATAGGTGAAGGGTGGCGTTACGACTAATAATTTATTTGACTCCAAAGTTAAATGATTTTACTGTGTTCTTCTACTTAGGCTGGGAATATCAAAGGTTCAAAGCAAAGATGGACATACGAAAATATACTCTTTATTCTGATAACAGAATATTTTGATGCAAGCGTCGCAACACGGAGCGTACTAGATGGGAGACTAGTAGTCGATATATTATCAACGGGAGTACGAGTTAAGGGCGAGACAAGACTAAGTGCATTTAGGAGGTAGCGTGAACGTGAATGAATTTGTTACTAGGCGGATGACCTTTGATAGGCCCTTGTGGCTTTTGTCATCCGTGTAATTATGTTATGTTATGTTACTATTATCTCTCTTATCGTTCTCTTTATTTTCTTATTTATATGTGCGCTCCTCATGCAGAGGGCGTGGCCTAGAGATGACCGTGGGAATGCCTAGCTCCGTTGTGATCCTTCCTCCACCCTCTGGGCGGGGTTAGGAAGCCCGTATACAGTGCGTGTGCATCTACATGATAAACTCTTGTTTGTATAATTTGATACGATTCTCGCTGCGGGATCTCTTATGGTCAACAGCTGTGTTTATTCGGGCTCCTCCGTAAATATCGTCTTTGAAAATTCTATCTCGAGACACAACTTGAGCCGCTTTATGAAACGTAGGTGTTCAACCATTTCATTCGCTCCTCTCTGTGGCTCACGCTTGCTTGCTTCCTTACACATATGTACATTTACAAATCCCATCATATTTTTCATACAATATTGAATCTATACATTTAATAAGGCATGCTTAGGTTCAATAGGACCGATTCGCGTCCATTTATGGAGGTATCTTTTAAGCATATTGAATCCAGCAATTTTGGTGCCAGAGGTCTATCTATTGCGTAGTTCGATCACTACATGCTTGCTTGCCCTTCGAGGTCACGTCAGTGGCTTAAAACCACTTAGGTAGATGATGATGATGATGATTTTTTAAGTCACTCCAGGATCACCACTTGTAGCGAGAGACGTCAGTTCTTTATTGCGGGTGTCGAGTAAATATTTCGTAATTAGATTTTTATAAACAACTTGATAAAATTATAATCATCATCACTAATTCTATAATTTAAGAAGCGGATTTTTTTTAATATTTGAATAATAATTTCATCTTAGTTTGATTATAACTTATGAGTTTATCAAAGTTATTTCTTTTATAATATAATTATTTTATAATATCAAAAAAACAAATAGTGTAGTTCAGAAATAATTATAAGTTTCGAAATTATGTGAATTTTTTAAAACCCAAAGTATTACAAATGGTGAAGTTCAGAAAATTTATTTTTATATATCTTCTTGAATAACGATATTTTAGCAACGTGATATTTTGGAGGGAGAAAATTTAGTTTAGAGCTCATTTTTAAAATTATTATAAGTGGCGAATTTCAGGAAACTTATTAGAATTTAACCATGGCTGCTTTTTTTAGACTTTAAAATCTTAGTATATATATATATATATATATATATATATATATATATATATATATATATATATATATATATATATATATATATATATATATATATATATATATATAAAGGATCTTTCAACAGGACCCGCTCGAGCTTTGTCAGGCGATAGTGCCATGTTGTTAAAGCGACATCTGGCAACCTCACTGTGAACTGTTCAGTAGTACTTGGTAAGTGACGATGCAGGGTTATAGCGTTGAACAGCGTGTGCAAATCATCAAATGTTATTATCAAATTCAGTGCTCCGTTCGACAAACGTTCCACGCATTACGTGATTTCTATCATCTTCAGCGACGAGGCCCATTTTTTGGATGAATGGATTTGTGTGAACAAGCAAAATTGTCCGATTTGGGACGAAAACAATCAAGATGAGATACACCAGCACAAAAGCAACCCAACAATGCCATTGTTTGGTGCGGATTTTCGTCTAACGGAATCATCGGTCCGTATTTTTTTTAGAACAAAGATGGGATTGCCATAACCGCAACGGCGAGACCTACAGATCGATGATAAGCAATTTTTTGTGGCCTAACTGGATTATATACCTAATATGGATACTGACGATATGTGGTTCAAACAGGATGGCGCTACGTGGCACACTGCGCACGCCACGATATACATTTTGCACTAGCGATTTCAGGGCAGAGTCATCTCGGGTGGCGGCAACGTCAACTGGCCACCGAGATCATGCGATTTAATACCATTAGACTACTTTCTTTGGAGTTTCCTTAAATCGCAGGTTTAGGCGAATAATCAAAGTCAACATAACGAACACCATCCACCAAATTCAGCAAAATTTATGCGACAAAGTAATCGAGAACTGGACCTCCCGAATAAGTTTCACTAAGCAAAGCCGCGGCGGACATTTGTACGAAGTCATATTCCATACTTAATGCCATAAAATGTACTTTCAAATTTAAAATGAATTGAGTGAATATATATCACAGACAACTTGGTTTACTTACATTTGAAAATCGAGCGACATTATTGGAAGACCCTCTTTATATATATATATATATATATATATATATATATATATATATATATATATATATATATATATATATATATATATATATATATATATATATATATATATATATATATATGTATATATATGGATGCAATGTCCCGCAGGAAAAATGAAAAGGTGTTTCCAAGTACTTTCGAAATTTATTAAGTTCCTTATAAGGAACTTAATAAAGGTCGAAAGTACTTGGAAACACCTTTTCATTTTTTCCTGCGGGACATTGCATTCATTTGCTACCCTCACGTAATACTTTGTGAGTTTATATATATATATATATATATATATATATATATATATATATATATATATATATATATATATATATATATATATATATATATATATATATATGTATATATATATATATATATATATATATATATATATATATATATATATATATATATATATATATATATATATATATATATATATATCCATTAGGATTGATTATAAAGACCCTAAATTTAATGTTTAACAGAAAGCCCAAGGCGAGGAAAATAGCTGGAAGCATCCTTTTTATTTACCGGCGACGTTTCGACCACAATACGGTGATCTTCTTAGGCTTAAAATACAAATAAACGAACAAAATATTTTGCAACTGGTAAGGGAGCACAAGTGTAAAAGTGATATCTCCTTAGAAGACTTTGAAATTATGAATTCGCTTCTCCCCGAAACTAAATAGTGAGCTTTCGTCAATTCACCTCCTTGTTACCTGAATTCTTTCGGATGTGGATTGCAGGGCGCAGTTTGGTGTTTTTGGGGTGGACCTGAAGCGCGTAACGCGTTCGTTTGATTGTATAGGTTTATTGTGCAATAGCGTACATTTATACATAATCATAATACAAATAATAATAAAATAAAAACAAAACAAACAAACAACAAAAAAACAAACAAAAAAGACAAATACAGTAATAATATGATACAATAATATAAATACATGTATAAATGCACACATTACACAAAAGCGGGCAGCCCGTCAGTGTTGGCGTGCAGTAAGACGTGGTGGAGCGTCCCACGCGTTTCTTATCTGCTGCAAGTGGGTGGCGTCGGTCTTCATCACCTGTCGCCCGGCTGGGCGCGAGCGGCGATCAGCGCGGAGGGGGTGCTGTTCTCAGCACCTCCAGCAGCTCGTTTGTTGGGGTGTAGAGGACCACCTGGGCGGCTCTTGCCTCTCGCGCCCTGAGTAGGGCGCCTCTTACAGGGGGAGGGGCTGGCGCTCGCTCTGGCCTGAGGCGGGCGGTGGCTGGGCAGGAGAGGAGGTAGTGCACCAGTGGGCGCCGGGAGCGGCCGCCGCAGTGTTCGCACCTCCCTGCCACAAAGTCGGCGTGCAGCTCTTCCCGCGTGGAGTAGCCCAGCCTCACACGCTGTAGCAGCACGCCGTTCGCTCTGGGCTGCTGGAAGGATGGGCTCAGTGGGTGATAGGCTGTGGCTGCAGCATACCACGCCGCTTGCCTCTTGATTGCTTCCCATTCTTGGTGCTGCTGGTGGGCGTTGTGGGCGGCCCTGCGTTTAACCTGCACCTTGAGCTGCTGCAGGCTGGGGTGCACGGTCCAGGTGATGATGGGGCCGTGGGCGGCTCGCTTGGCAGCCTCGTCGGCAGCATCGTTGCCGCGCACGCCAACGTGGCTGGGAATCCAGTGGAGCCGGACACGCCTGCCCTGAGCTGCCAGGTCCTGCAGGGTGCACAGGATGGTGGTGGTGAGGTGGATGTTGTCCCGGGTGTAAGCGTGGGCGTGAGCGTGCTGCAGCGCCTGTAGTCCCGACCGAGAGTCAGTGTGTATCACCACAGTGGCCTCCCGGCGGAGCAGAGCGTGCTGGAGGGCGTGCAGGATTGCTACCAGCTCCGTCTGGAGGGTGGAGCAGTGGTCTGATGCCCTCCACGCTTGCGTCAAGCCGCTCGTGACGAAGGCGGCGCCGGACCTCCCGCTGTCGGGGTCGACGGAGCCGTCGGTGAAGTACACTGCGCTGCCTGGCTCCGTGACCTCAGACATGGCCATGAGGGCGTGCTGGCGCAGCTCCTCGGTGAGGCAGTTCGCTTTGCTGTCGGGCAACTGTGTGGCGGTGAAGTGTGCGGCGGGGGGGTCCCATGGTGGTGGTGGAACGTAGGCGGGGTTGGGGGTGTCGGGGTCGCGCCACAGCCAGTTCCCTGCCCGGTTGAGGGAGTTGGTTGCTAGGCTGACGTTTACGAGCCACCTGTTGTTACGCAGGCACTCGATGCCCTGCGCCACGGCCATTCTGAGTCTCCTCTGCGCAACACCTTCCACGTCGCGCTGGAGCACTCTGGCCACCCGACAGGCCACAATGCAATCCACCCTGGCGGTGAGGGGCACCAGGTTGGCCTCACTTTGCATGACACAGGCAGTGCACCACCTGGGTGCCCCTAACATGGTCCTCATGGCGGTGTTTTGTATTACCTCCAGGCGCTGTTGCTGCTGCCGGGGCAGCGCTACAAGGACCGGTGCACTGTAGTCCACTAGGGAGCGCACTGCCTGGAGGTAGTAGAGGCGGAGGACGGGGAAGGTTGCACCAGCGCTCGGCCGCGTCATGGCCCTCATCACATTGAGCCGGGCCTGCGTCCGCTCCCTCAGGTGCGTGACATGCTGCGTGAAGGACAGCCGTCTGTCCACCCACACTCCGAGGTACTGGTAGGAGTCGGTCCAGGCCAGGCCGACTCCTTGGACGCGAAGCTGCTGGCCAGCAGGTGTGCAAGTCTTGATGGCCATGGCCCGGGACTTCTCCGCCGAGATCTTGAGCCCCAGCTCTTCGCACTTAGCAGTGATGAGATGCAGCGCTTCTTGGGCCCGCGCAAGCTTGTCGCCGCGCCCGGTGACGACGAGCGCCAGGTCGTCGGCGTAGCTAAGGAGAATGGTTCCTTGACGATAGGGGAGGGCGACCAGCTGTTCCATCAGCACGTTGAAAAGGAACGGGCTGAGGATGCCGCCCTGGAGTGTCCCGTTCTCGAAGGTAAGGTAGGAAGACTTGTGACCCTGGAACTTCACGCGGGCTCGGCGCTGGTGAAGGTAGTCCTGGAGCCAGCCCAGCAGTCTCCCTCGGATGCCCTTCCTCACAAGGGCGGCCAGTATGGCGCGGGGGCTAGCCAGCTCGAAAGCCTTCTCGAGGTCAAGGAAGACTACGATGGTGGGCTGGTTGTTGGCGTGAGCCAGGAGAGTGATGAGGCAGTCCGCCGTGCTCCCCCCCCTGGTGTAGCCGAACACGTGGTGATGAAAGATTCCCACGCTCCACTGTAGGCGAGTCAGCACCATCTTCTCCGCCGTTTTTCCGGTGCAGCTCAGGAGGGAGATTGGCCTGAAGGTGGTGTGATCCTTCGGCTTGGGGATGGGCTGGATACGCGTTCGTTGGCAAGGGTTGTGATTTTGTATATTAGGTTTTCGTCAATTTTTGCTTCAATTATTCGTTTAAAATTAATTTTAAAACAGGTTTATATAATCATTAGATTCATAAATCAAAGCGCCCCTAACTTTATTCATTTTAGCAATTATACAGTCGCTAACTAATTTAAATATTTAAAATCCCTCCTTAGTCTCTGTATTGTAAATTTGGGTCCCATTCGCAAGTATTCCCTTTAACTCTAACTTTGCAATTCCAAGCTAGTACTAGCTAGTAAAGTTCTAGATGTACATTTAGCAGTGTGCTCTCGTAACAGTGCAAAATATTTTGTTCGTTTATTTGTATTTTAGGCCTAAGAAGATGACCTCATTGTACTAGCTAGTAAAGTTCTAGATGTACATTTAGCAGTGTGCTCTCGTAACAGTGCAAAATATTTTGTTCGTTTATTTGTATTTTAGGCCTAAGAAGATGACCTCATTGTGGTCGAAACGTCTCCGGTAAATATAAATATAAAGGCTGATGCCAGCTATTTTCCTCGCCTTGGGATTTCTGTTAAACATTATATATATATATATATATATATATATATATATATATATATATATATATATATATATATATATATATATATATATATATTTGAAAAACTCACAAAGTATCACGTGAGGGTAGCAAATGAAGGCAATGTCCCGCAGGAAAAAACTGAAAAGGTGTTTCCAAGTACTTTTGAACTTTATTAAGTTCCTTATCAAGGATAACTACAAGAAATAGTATAATATTAGAGGTATATATACGAAATAAAAGTATGAAAGATCGCCTCAAAAACGAGAAATCACCAATGAGGAAGAGGGAAGGTAAAGATCCACATTAGGAATTACAAGAAGCAGGTAGTAAGGTCAAACTGAGAAGACGGAAAGGATAACAAATTTAAAGAAATGGAGATAGCCTAACGAGGGAGATTATAAGACACGATGAGCAAAAAGTGGGAAAAATACAAGGTACATAAAAGAGCAGTGACAATAAAAAAAAAATAAAAAAAAATAAAATTAGCGCCACATAACTAAAGATTGTATATAAAAAAAAACTAAGAACAAAAGTCAGAACTAATTTCTTTAAGTATTAAAGTTTTAATTATAGCATCTATTTTATATAAGCCAGGAGAAAGGTTAAAATTATCACATTATCACATTACTACCTGCTTCTTGTAATTCTTAATGTGAATCTTTACCTTCACCCTTCCATCTTCCTCATTGGTGATTTCTTATTTTTGAGGACGTCTTTCATACTTTTCTTTCGTATTTTTACCTCAAATATTTTATTATTTCTTGTAGTTATCCTTGATAAGAAACTTAACAAAGTTCGAAAGTACTTGGAAACACTTTTTCATTTTGTCCTGCGGGACATTGCCTTCATATATATATATATATATATATATATATATATATATATATATATATATATATATATATATATATATATATATATATATATATATATATATATATATATAAATATATATATATATATATATATATATATATATATATATATATATATATATATATATATCAATAAGTTTTGCAATTCGGATATAAGGAAACGAGATATGAGGAAAAGTGTTTCATTATTTTTCAATATAACTACCCTCGACTTCAATGCACTTGCGCCACTTGTCCCTGAGGCTTTGAATTCCCGACAATCATAAATCTCTCGACCGAGGTTCAATCTACTCCTGGACGGCGAGCTGGACATCTTCATCGTCCCGAAACCGGCGTCCACTCAGTGCAGCCTTGAGCTGGCGCAATAAAAAGTATTCGCTAGGGGCCAGATCTGGACTGTAGGGGGGAGAGTTGAGCTTCTCGAATCCGCACTCGCGCAGGGCAGCTTGTGCAACTCTGGCCTTGGGGACTTTGACGACGTTGAAGTCGATCATGAAGCGTGAGGTTTCTAGGGACCCGACATGCAGAGACCTTGGTCATGGCCAAACTGTCGTGGAGGATGTTGATAAAACTTTAATGTGATATTCCAAGTTCTCGCTCGATTTCTTCGACCTTCACCCGTCGATTTTCGAGGATCATCTTCTCCACACGGGCCACATTGTCCTCGTTGGTCACGTCTGACGGGGGTCATCTTCAAGGGACTCACGACCATGGCGGAACTCCCTATTCCAGCGAGCAATGGTTGCATATGAAGGGGTGGTGTCGGTGTACACTGCAATCATGCATACATTGATCTCTTTTGCATTCTTGCCTTCCTTGGTCAAAAATTTGATCACTGCGCGGTGCTTATCCTTCTCCATTGTTGAAAAATTTGTGACCGACGATCTGCGATCAGCTACTGCATCTTAAATAGATGAGGCAGGAGCGTGCGGCTGCAGGTCCTGACTTGTCATAAGTTGTCCTAACAACCTCACAAACAACCATCCCCCTTCCTCTGTTTTGCCCTACCGATTCGAAAAACTTATTGACCGCCCCTCGTTTCTCTCTCTCTCTCTCTCTCTCTCTCTCTCTCTCTCTCTCTATATATATATATATATATATATATATATATATATATATATATATATATATATATATATATATATATATATATATTTATATATATATATATATATATATATATATATATATATATATATATATATATATATATATATATATACATACATATATCACTACTAATGTGGGAAAATTTCTAATTAAGTTGTTAGGGCGAAAAATAGATAGGCTCCCATTTTGGAAGACACATTGTCAAATTTGAATCACATTTAATCATTTTAAAGTCATATCTTTTCATTTAAAATTTGCTAGGGACATCTCATATGAATCAATTTTAAAGAAAATATGATCGATTTAAATAGTATCCATGGGTAAGGATTATGTGTCTGAAATCAACGAACGCGGTATAAAAACTAGAGGCCTAACGAGATTTAGCAAACGCCTTTTGAATTCGAATCGAATGTTAGGCTTTGGAATTTGAGATATTACCTGAAGTCGGGGGGGGGGGGGTATGCCACCATTTCGAAATTCCCTTTAAAATGATATATAATACAATATGAAGCGCAAGCTTCACCTGTAGGGGGAAGTGGCGAAGCCATTGCCTGGTAACTTCATTTCTGAAGTTGAAGTTCTTATAAGATAAAAGGCTGAAGTTGGTGAGACTAGATCCCTTTTTCGGTGGAGGGAATAACTGATAAACGAAGTGATGTCATCGAATGACATACTAATGCTGATCTGATCCCATGAGCATAATGCCTCTTGTTTTTCTGTGTAGCAGAGGTGGGCGTGACCCAGAAGGAAGAGAGAAACAGAGACAGAAACAGAAAGAGAGAGAGAGAGAGAGAAAGAGAGAAAGAAAGAGAAGATGGGGAGGTAGAGAGTGATAAATAGCGAGAGAGAGAGAGAGAGAGAGAGAGAGAGAGAGAGAGAAGAGAGAGAGAGAGAGAGAGAGAGAAGAGAGAGAGAGAGAGAGAGAGGATGAGGAGGTAGAGAGAGATAAATAGCAAGATAGAGAGAAAGAGAGAAAGAGAGGAGGTAGAGAGAAAGAAATAGCGAGTTAGAAAGAGAGATCGAGGTCGTTTATCCAAGGAATTTGACAGAGAGGTTGAGGAGGAAAGATAACGGAGTTGGAAAGCAGAATTATTGGTGTTACAAGTCAAGTGCAAATACCTAAGTGCAAGAAAGAATGAGTACATGAGTGTGCACAACTTTTATTTACATGGATCAATATATATATATATATATATATATATATATATATATATATATATATATATATATATATATATATATATATATATATATATATATATATATATATATATATTTGTATATTTAGTTAAGTTAGGAGTTTCTCTTTTATGCATGTTTTATTGAAGACCAGGTCCACCTGAGCTTTAATTAACTTGTTTCTCTGCTTTTCTAATTTTCTTATTAAATTTTTGGGGGTCTTGGGAAAGGTTATGAAAAAGGGTAACTATATTAATTATTTATTTATTATTGTCTCAAGGTATCTTTCGACCTTTTCTGTCATCTTCTGAGGCTATAATGATAAATATAAAGAAATTTTATAGTATAAATATTAAATATATTTAGACGTTTTACTTATTTTAGAGGAGCCATCATCAATGTAGTTTGATATAAAAATAAAAAAATAAATTCGAAATTAAAATGAAAATTATTACGATAAATTTGTGGAATGAGAATTTTATTAGTATTAAATATTTAATCCGTTAAGAGTTTTAAGGTCCTATGCGCAGCCATTTGTTGGCCATTAAAAATCATTATTTAATAGAGCACATAACCGACCTCTCAAGAGAAATTTTAGTGGAAAATACAATGATCAAAAGAAAAACTGACCGTACGCGCCTTCACATCATGGAAGCTATCTTAATCCAGAAAGGCATTAAATTCAAGGGACAATAGGGTCTACAGCTCCTGCCTACACCTCATTTCCTCAGGTAGGTCCTGACTTTTGCATTCTGACCCACACTCACTCCTCACTTCATATCGCATCAATTCATCGCATTTAATTTATTAAGCAGTCATACAGTGCTATGGCAACACACCATCAATTCATTCGGCACTCATACAATGCTATAGCAACACGCCATTATTTTATTCAGCACTCATACAGTGATATGGCAACATGCCATCATTTTATTCAGCACTCATACACTGCTATGGTAACACGCCATCAATTTATTCAGCAATCACTCACAACTATATCAACACGTCATCAATTCTCTCGCACTCACATAGGGCTATGGCAATAGGACATGAAACCTGCCAATATAGAAAACATTTACCTCCTCTTTCTCTAACTATAACCCTTTAAGCTCCAGTAAGCCCCCCAAACCATCTCCAACTCAGCCTTAAATCCACCACTACTATTCAAACTCCACATTCCGTTTCGCTGCCTCCTCCTTTTGTGCTACAGGAACCCTCGTTGGACGCGTTGTTCAGTCAAGATCAAACCTCTCCATCACTGGTCACTCCGTCAGCAAAGAACAGGACTCGGGATCCCACGTCCCACCTAACGCCATCTCGGAAGGAACCAGCAAGCGGATCAGCTTCTCTCCAAATACCTTCACACGTGCCAGCACCTCGTTCAACGCTACTGGCACTGCCACAGCGAATCTGTGTCCCCATACTCACAGTCAAACCAAAGGCACTGTGACACGCTCCAGGCGTTTCGTTAGGAGACCTCGGCGTTACACGTACCAGTAGTACTGTATTATAAAAGGGGAGTAACTTTCTTAGGGGGGATTATAGGAATGCCCTCCGGGGTTCCTATAAATAATAATAATCCTGGAGAAATTATATATATATATATATATATATATATATATATATATATATATATATATATATATATATATATATATATATACATATATATATATATATATATATATATATATATATATATATATATATATATATATATATATATATATATATATGTGTGTGTGTGTGTGTGTGTATGTGTGTAAAACTAGCATCAAATATAATTAATCAATCAATCACTCTGTGGCGAGAATAAATTATTTCTATGTAATATCACACCAATACAAAAAAAATACATTTTATACAAGATTTTCCCTTGCACAAACACACATACAAACACACGCATTTCGCCATCTACCTGGATTCGCTTTTCCAGTTCCATTCGTGCGCAGATTCGTTTCAAAGCAAGGTCAGTCAAAATTCCTCTTCCATTTATTCTTTGCAAACGACCCAAACAGGAGAGTACGTCCTAATTCCTGTTCCTTCTTTCATTTACAGACCCCAATTCACATTCCATCATTAATTCGTGTACTTACATAATTAAAATTACATATTTATATACACCTGTGAACACACCATTCTCGCCATGTGCTTTCAAATATTAACTTTCCAAACGCATAAATTGTATTCCACTTTAACTTAAATCATCTATGTATTCGTCAATATTCTCTGTATCACCTTCCATTTGTATCCCTTAAATATCATCTTCGTTATTCATTTCAATTTTGTAAAATAATAATAGCTTCAAATCATAGATTATTGTAAGATTATAATATATCCTATTTTTGTTAAATTGAATCATTACATTCCCCTGATAGCTAGGAGAATTCAAACCCATGTTATCGTTACGGCGCGATCAGTCAAAAACAAAACAGCAAAATTTATCTACGTACTGATTATCGCATTTGCTATCTAGGGCTAAAGTATTCAATGCATTAGTAGGAACAACTACATAACAACTACATACTTAATGGTACAGTACTGGAGAAATCTACCGTGGAGAAGGACCTTGGGGGCTTTGTGGCTGCCGACTTCAAGGCGTCAGCTCATGTAGCCAAAGTGGCGGCGAAAGCGAATAGCAGGATCGATGTCATCGAGGGGAACTTCCGAAACCTGGGTAAGGATGTGCTGATTCCCCTTTACAAGTCTTTGGCCCGAATGATTCTGGATTAGGATGCACAGAGCAGTTGACCACACCTAAAAAAATGACATCAAACTCCTGGAACAGGTTCAGCACAGAGCGACCAAGTTGGTAGCAGAGCTAGTGCACCTCCCATACCAGGACCGCTGTAAGGCGTTAAGACTAGAGTTATTATAGGACCAAAGGAGGAGGAAGATATGATCTAGGTTTTTAGGTTCCTTCGCGTTTTGATGATGTTTCCTACCAGACATACAGCACTCGCAGCACACCAACGTGCGAGGCTACAGTCTCAAGATTGCCAAGGCAGACCATTAGATAACCCAAAACTAAGGGAACTCGTTCAGTATCCGCACCATAAAAGCCTGGAATGCGCTGCAAGATACTGTAATCACAGCACCGACGATAGCAACATCATTCAAGGCTAGATATGACACTCACATTGGTATATATATATATATATATATATATATATATATATATATATATATATATATATATATATATATATATATATATATATATATATATATATACGAGGGGTGGTCAATAAGTTTTGCGAAGCGGTAGGGCAAAACAAAGGAAGGAGGATGGCTGTTTGTGGGGGTGTTAGGACAAGTAATGACAAGTCAGTACCTGCAGCTGCACGCTCCTGCCTCGTCTATTTAAGAAGCAGTAGCTGATCGAAGATCGTCAGTCACAAATTTCTCAACAATGGAGAAGGTTGAGCACCACGCAGTGATCAAACTTTTAAACATGGAAGGCAAGAATGCAAAAGAGATCCATGAACGCATGGTTGCAGTGTACACTGACACTGTCCCTTCCTATGTAATCATTGCTCGCTGGAATAGGGAGTTCCGTCATGGTCGTGAGTCCCTTGAAGATGACCCCCGTCCAGGATGCCCATCAGACGTGACCAACGAGGACAATGTGGCCCGTGTGGAGAAGATGATCCTCGAAAATCGACGGGTGAAGGTCGAAGAAATCGAGCGAGAACTTGGAATATCACATGGAAGTGTTATCAACATCATCCACCACAATTTGGCCATGACCAATGTCTCTGCCCGTTGGGCCCCTAGAAACCTCATGAAACCTCACGCCCCATGATCGACTTCAACGACGCCAAAGTTCGGAGGAGCTGCTGCTCCTGTACAATCAAGAGCCGGTGGGATTCGAGTCACGCATAGTGAAGGTGATGAAACGTGCGTCCATCACTGGGATGCCGAGACCAAGCTCGAAAGCATTGTCTTGAAGCACAGGGGCTCTCTGACCCCAATCAAGTTCCGGACCCAACCCTCAGCCGGGAAGATCATAGCCACCATCTTCTGGGATTCTAAGGGTGTGTTGATGGTGGACTATGCGTCTCGTGGAAGGACCATCACATGCCAATATTACGCCGAAGAACTGGCTGGGTAGAAAAAGTGCATCCGTCAGAATCGGCGCGGCAAGTTGACATACGGTGTCCTGCTCCTCCACGACAATGTTCTGTCCACAAGGCCAGAGTTGCACATGCTGCCCTGCGCGAGTGCGGATTTGAGGAGCTCACCTATCACCCTTACAGTCCAGATCTGGCCCCCAGCGACAACGTTTTATTCTGCCAGCTCAAGGCTGCACTGCGTGGACGCCGGTTTGGGGACGATGAAGATGTCCAGTTGTCCGTCCAGGAGTGGATTGAACAGCAGTCGGGAGATTTCTGGTTGTCGGGAATTGGAAGCCTCAGGGATAAGTGGCGCAAGTGCATTGAAGTCGAGGGTAGTTATATTGAAAAATAATAAAACATATCTCGTTTCCTTATATCCGAATTGCAAAACTCATTGACCGCCCCTCGTATATATATATATATATATATATATATATATATATATATATATATATATATATATATATATATATATATATATATATATATATATATGGTAAATATGGAGTACAAAGTCACCCACCACTTATAGGAAATTTAATGAGTCCATTTCTAGCTCCACCCCATAGGGGCCAAACACTACAAAACAATAAACAATGGAGCGCCTAACAACTTTGGCAACCACGTTTGAATTCGAACATTTACCTGATTTTCTCGAAATGGGGACTTTGCCTATATTAGTAGTAGGGGTTGTACCCCCCACACCACGATGTTTGTAATTAGTTAGTAGTATATACAAGTCAAAAGACTAGCATTAATTTCCATTTTATAAATTTTCCATGAGAGACGTCGTTTGGCGTTCTATAGTTCATTAATTTTATGCCGTGCTTCTTGAATTCCAATATATAATCCCCACTCACGAATGCTAATTAAATAAATCATATTTAGTTTAATATCGAGTAATACAAAATGTTCATATGATATTTGAATTCAGAAATACACCTCCAAATGATATAAAAATACAATATGATTCGATTCCAATAAATTAAATTTCTCTGGTACATAAAGGAATGCATTTAATATATTTTATGAAGATTTCATATTATACAATCGTGTATTCATGAAATTATACTAAATAAACTAACAAAATAAAATAATGACGTGAAAAATATGAGAAAGATCATTTACAGAATTTTTCAGAAAGCAAATACATTAGAAACAAAGCAAGATTTGACAACGATGAAACTTCATACACATAATATGAGGTGTTGATGCGTTTGTTTTCTATCACTTCGGCTCAACGACGGCACAGTACTTCATCAGTTCCTTAAAAAATTCTGGTGATATGTTGTTCCCATTATTGTTCATTTGTGTCCATAAATCCGTCACAGATGAAGGCAGCTGTAGCGGTCTATACTTCTACAAATAAAATATTTAATCCTGACTCTCTCTCTCTCTCTCTCTCTCTCTCTCTCTCTCTCTCTCTCTATATATATATATATATATATATATATATATATATATATATATATATATATATATATATATATATATATATATATATATATATATATATATATATATATATATATATGAGGAATCAAACCACAATCTCCGAAGACAATTTAATTCAGAACAGTTTCGGTGTCTTTTTCAACTGACGCTGTAGGATCAAAGCCTTTTCAGAGAGCTCATGCTAGCGGCGTGGATACGGTGTCGGCTTCCCAACGTCGCGATACTGGGTAGGAAATATAAGAGAAGTGCATATAGGCATAACACAAGATCCCCTCTTTTTTCCCCCAATCCCCTACTTGTGGCTAATCTGAAGGGGGGGAGTTAGGCCTAAACATATTGAAGGGCTGACATTTAACTATTTTGTTTATATGCTTTCTTATTACAGGATTAAAAGAAAATTGACCCTCAGATAGATTTAAATTAGGAACTGACGATATCAAACTCGATTCTACGATTCTTCTCTTAACATAGTTAGCTGATTTAAATACCATTTTACTTCCATTGAAATTGATCGTATGATTCTTGTCTCTAACATGGCAAAATATTCCACTGCTTTCGCTGCCTACTCTAATATCTCTTTTGTGTTCGTACAATCTCTTGTCTAGATTTCTCCCCGTTTCCCCTATTTAAACTTTATGGCAATCGTTGCATGGTATTGCATATACTCCTATGTTATGATGTTCTTTGGGTTTCCTGTCCATCATCAATTGGTTTTAGGAATTATTATATTTAAAGGCTAGATTAATACCCGCTTTTCCATATATGTCCTTTAAACTATATATATATATAATTTCAAGAAGGGTTGGTAACCCTGACATAAATCGTGAATTGCTACTCCCGCTCTCCCAAGCGTCTTAAAATCAACCCTTGAGGTTCATTCGTTTTGCTATGTTGCTTCGGTATACACGTCTGTAAATATGTGACTAGTAATTATCTAGCTAAATATTTCCCAAAAGAATCCCGAATCAATGCGTGATTCTTTTCTCATTTACAAGCCCTTTCAACTCCGTTATAATCTATTTACATATTTAACTATTTATCCAATTTAACCATTTAACTATTGTCTAGGAATAGGCTGAAGGGTGGTTGGAGTTTCCCCCAACTCTTATATATATATATATATATATATATATATATATATATATATATATATATATATATATATATGAGGTTCTTTGATAGATAAATTAATAAGTGAAGCTCGGATATTTCACTTGGTTAGTAAATAATTGTTCACTATGTAAATCCCTATACACTTTTAATGTTGGTAAGCTCCGCGGTGAAGTTGGGAATGCGAAAGGAAAGGGTTATCTTGGAACCTGATTTTCGGGTGGTGCTGGTGAGTAAGGGGGTGATATAAGGGGTGGAAACGATGAGGTAAGTTCTCCAGGGACCGACCTAATCCCACAATTTCGTCACGATTCTGCTGGAAGAAGGCGGTGACGGGAGCCTCGTGTTAAAGAAACCCCACGCTCTTGAACTCCGAGGAAACTTGGGTGCCTCTGTGAGGAGGGGGGCGAATTGACCTATCGACGCGTAGGTTCACGGAGAAAAGCCGAGATAAGGGGGCTCTCCAACCCCATCTTTCGATTACCAGTCCGGGAAGAATGCTGTGGTTAGCTGAAATGGCCGGCTAGTTCTTCCGGCGGGAGGCCACCAGACATCGGGCCGAAAGGGGAAGGTCTGATACCATGGCCAACCCGGATGGGAGCTGGGAAAACGTGGGAGCATTAGGCTATTCAACCTACAACTATTTATCATACCATATAATCTATTTACACATTTAACTATTTACCAACATTTAACTATTTATCATACCATATAATCTATTTATCCATTTAACTATTTACACATCTAACTATTTACCAACATTTACCAATTTATAATCTATTCAAACTTTATCAAACGATTTACCACTATTTACCCATTTACCAATTTATAATCTATTTAATATTTAGCAAACGATTTACTACTATTTACCCATTTAACAATTTATAATTTATTTAATATTTATCAAAATATTTACCACGTACTATTTATCAAACAAATTACCAATTAATAATTACCATTCAATATTACAATTATTATAATTCCCATTTAACAATTAATTTATCAAATCACTTAACACTACCCAATCTTCAATTGTTATACTGAATTTACGAAATACTATTTAACGATTATCCAATCTATTTAACATTTACTACTTACAAATTACTTATAATAAAATCTATTTTACTATTATCCAATTACCAATTATATTCTAATTATCAATCATATATTGTACTCTAATTCCCAAACCATATTCATCAATTGTAAATCCATTCTCGTTAACTCATGTATATTTAATTCACACGCGTAATTCAATCCAATCATAAACTGTTACTCTATAATTTCACTTTTCAATAATAACTGTTTATTCAATAATATATATTTTTCTTAACTCTTTAGTTTTAATACATATTTTCGCAACGTCCCTCAAATTTAGGCCTAAGAAATTCGTCTGCAAAAATTTAGATTTCCCGTTAGCATTTAACTTCATTCCCTTGAATAACGAAATATAGGTTTTTATGTTTATTGTGATCAGAGCTATCTAGGATATTGCCACAATATTCATCTAAAACCTTTACAGCTAGTCTCGAATTAAACCCCAATGATCTTCCAAAGGTTCTCAATTGGGTTTAGGTTCTGGGTCTGAGCAGGTCACTTATTAATTTTGAGCATCTCTGGTTTTGAGGTGATCGGAGTGAAGGTATAACAAGTTGTTGTACGAGCTTTAATTCACATTTACCGTTCCAATTATTCGCACTAGCGGACCAACTCCTTGAGACAAAAACATCCCACATACCATGATGCTCCCTCTTCCATGCTTGGCAGACTTTTAACTCATTTATGGTTAAGCTTTCCCCCCCCCCCTCCTGCGCGTCTAATAAAGCAGTTCAGTTGCCATTAGATGTAACTAAGTTAATTTTACTTTCAGGGCTAAAATGAATTTTCTCTGAATTTTTATCCCTCCAAACAACATTAACATCAGCATAATCGAGTCTCGCTTTCTGATTCTTCTTACTGATGATTGATTTGGTTGCTAGAGAAGTAGTTTTTAAACCAGATGCATTGAAGCGACGGGACACTGTGAAGCGGCTCACTTCTTCGCCAATATTGGTCCCAATTTTTCGAGAAATTCCTGCTGCATTCTCGAAGGGATCATTCATAGAGAAGCGTCTAATAGCTCTGTCTATCCGGAAGGTGGTTATGCGGAGTCGGCCAGCTTTTGCAGGAGATTTATAGGTATTTTTTATTGCATAACTTCGGAACGCGTGAAATCACACTCTTAGACCTTCTTACCTCTCTGACGGAGCGCAAGTCACTTTCATGTCTGGTGTCATCTCTGCAGAATGAATACGACAACAATAGCGGATGTACAGTTCTTATCTACTGACCGAAATGTTGCCAGATGATGCCAAGAAATTTAGAATGTTCCTGAAAAAATCGTTATCTTATATTCTACGTGTCTGGCAGCCGCATTTAAATTCGAACCCTAATATGATTATTTTCGAAATGTGGTGGGGCTTCGCCTCCATACCCCCATTTAATAATGAAAAGTTGCATCCCCCCCACACACTATTTCTTAGCAACTCGTAATATACACAATTCGAAAGCCTATCATTAGGTTCGAATTTATATGCGGTGGCCAGGGGTCATATGCGTTTCAATGTTCATTGTTTTTTTGTTTTTTTAATGCACACTGGTCAAGGCTGGATGGGGCAACTAGGATGCGCGGGACTCTCCAAACGAGGGACCTCGCCTCCAAATACGCCACACTTGTTAAACGTTCTAAGGCAGAGGTAGACAAAGCTCGTATGCAGAAATCATTCATTGTAGACTATATATTAATAACATTAGGGTTAGTTGTATAATTTAAGGCAAGACTGAGAAAACAGGAATAAGGCCAACGGGGAAAATTTAAACATCCTGGGAGGGAGTCGAAGCAGCGTCTCCTAATAGCAGATCTCTTGCTTTAAAGAAGAGTTAAACAATAATACTACTGTCCTCAACGGACTCACTCCTCGCCTCGGCACCTCCCCGCACACCCTCTACGTGGTCATTTCCAGCAAGGCTAAACCCCCGGGCACCTACATTGAGTCGTTAGACTCACAGGAGAAAGACCCTCTAAGGTGGGCGTGAGACCGTCTTCGAGGGTCTCTAATTTATCCACCGATAGCACCAACTGGGCATCGGCTCCCATGCTCCCGCCCAAGGCTGGCTGCGACAACTCGGATGTGCGGGACTTTCCCAAAGAGCGACCCCCGCCACCGAATACGCCCCACCCACTAAAGGTTATGAGGTAGAGGTGGGCAAAGATTCGTATAGCTAGCCCAACCTCCCCCTATAAGCCTTCGGAGGAGATAGGATCTTTGCCAGTCAGCAGCTCCCGAAGTTCTGCCTCCGAGAATCGTAAGACCATTCCCGTGAGAACTTTCTCATCAAAAATCCCCCACCTCCCACATCTTCCCCGAGCTAAGCCTGAAAGACATAATCCACCAATGGAATTTCTGTGTACTGCGAGCAAACTGGTGTGAGCTCTGGAGGCTCGTCTCCTCCCGTTCTGCGTCAGGAAATTCTATGTGACTCTCTGACAGAAAGAAGATCATATGTGGTTGTCAACGTATTTAAAGAACTCGAGTTTCAATTAGAAGCTGGGCACAACGGTAGGGGCCTCAGCACACGCTGTTTCAGTCTCTACAGCCACTACCTAAAATGCATAAATATTCACCTCCATGACGACATCAGTCAATACAGGAATGAGGAATTACAGGCATGGACGACAGAAATCGAGATCGGCAACATCAAAAATTTTGAGAGTGACTTGAAAATAAGAATAAAGAGACAAAAGTTCATCATATTCTCAATTGTCCCGATCTCAAGACAGAGTGTAGCAGATATCGAAATAAAAGAACAACTCTACTGATACAATCAAGAAGGCAAAGTATTGACATTAAAGATAAGTTCATCGGGCTATATACAACACGTAGTTCAAAGAATATTGAAAACCGCACCAGTGCTAAGATTTTTTAATATTTTTTAAGAGGTTTAAGACAAAGAACAAGAGAAAGATTTATTTCGCAGAAAGAGTGGGATGATGCGTTTATCTACCCTTCCATCTCCCTAAACTGTTTATCAAAGAAACGGGAACTCCGAATAGCTAAAAATAAAGCTCCCCTCATTTTAACTATCAAAAGAGGACAACAGGAAAAAACAAAATACCACAACATCAAGAAATGAAGATTAAACCACTCAACATTGTTCTAAAAAAAGAGCGTAAAATATTCAGAGAAAGATCAACTCTCTTCCTTAATTCTTGTAGAAAATATCAACGCCACAACAAACGCTCCTTTAAACTCCAGATTCCCCATTATAAAAAAATCAACAGAGAATAGTGTAAGCACCATCATACATCTGAAATATAAAAATATGATCAATTAATTGATAGGCTACTAGGAGGCCCAATCAAACAATGAAAATATCCCCCAATAAATATTCCAATCGATTAAGACTAAATAACTAAATCAAGACTCCAAAAAAGTGATCACAATAGTGTCTACCAAAATAAGATTAATTAATGTAAACATGCGGACAATAGAGAAACAAAATACAATCAAATAGACTAATATAGGTAGATAGGGTGTCTTTAGGAATATTGACAAAATTGGAATAATGTAAACCTCAAAGTAGACTTGATTACTTTTAGTGAGTGTTACAAAGTGGCAAAACCCCGAGTGAAATAATAAAACCAATGTGAAATCATTGAACAAAGTAAATAAAGTGGAATTATTAAACACTTAAAATCTACTTAAATGCAGAATTAAAACATCCAATATGTGGTATTTATACATCATAAATAAATGGATAATAAGTAACTTAAATGTAGAATCCCTGTTCGTGCATCGCGATCGTGCCTGTATATATTTTTTTCAAATCAATAGAAATAGACCATCTGATAAAAGAACAAGTAGGCCACCTGAAGAACCATAATCCCTCACTGGTGTAGAGAGAGGAGAGTAGTAAAAGGGGCAAAGAAAAAAATAATATCGTATGCAAGTTGCGAACAGCTTCCCGCGTCGCTGGACTACTGTTAGCCAGCGGCAAATCCATTCGGCCATCCTGAGTCTCGAAAAAGACTCATTCAAGCAAAGCTTTTAAGCAGCTCGCCTGACTTCTGGTACGCTACACAACCCCCCTCCAGAAGCGGAGCGTGAATGAAGAAATGAAGAGAACCCGTTTGGAAATGTTTTCCAAGGGCTAACGCTCCCCCTCCCGGGTCTGGGCACAATAGTAGATAGAGGGGAGTAGGTAAAGGGGCAAAGAAAAAATAATAGCGTATGCGAGTTGCGAACAGCTTCCCGCGTCGCTGGAATACTGTTAGCTAGCGACGAATCCAGTCGGTCATCCTGAATCTCAAAAAGACTCATTCAAGCAAAGCTTTTAAGCCGCTCGCCTGCACTTCTCGTACGCTACACTGGTGACCAAGAAAGAGAGCAATAATACTTGGTCTACCACGCCGGAAGTCTCGCATCACAGTAAAAAAAATAAAAAACTATACCTTTAATTGGTCATAATACCATAACAATCTCTCCCCTTCAATACAAACACTTAATATTTGCATAATGCCACACAGGGATGGTAGGTTTAAGGAGCTGCAGAGCCCATAGCACAATGATTAGCGGGGCTCCCACCCGTATATATATATATATATATATATATATATATATATATATATATATATATATATATATATATATATATATATATATATATATATATAATATATATATATATATATATATATATATATATATATATATATATATATATATATATATATTGGTGATAGAGTCATTCCTTGAGAACCTTATAGTAGCAGGAATATGAAGACATAGGTGATGGTTACGAACATTTAATTTTCCGGAAGTTTCGGTCATTAATGATGACCATCATCATAATTCGCTGATGATGGTCATCATTAATGGCCGAAACGTCCGGAAAATTAAATGTTCGTAACCATCGCATATGTCTTTATATTCTTGCTATATATATATATTATCTCTCCCACCTCATTTTCATTTGCAGATAGGGAAAAAATTGTCTGAGGAATTTAAAAGAACTACTAGTATGGCCGGGAGGACTCAACTGAAAAAGCGGGTTTATTTTGTACACTTTTTATTCCTTTTTAAAGAACAACACCGTGTATTACCTAAGCATAATGCCAGACTTATTATACTCTATTGAAGTTTTCTATATTTTTCTTTTATATAGTAATATGATGTTACTATAACATATATAATAATAATAATATAAATAACCAGGAAAATGAAGAATTATTTTGTCTCGGCCTTCTGTGCCTAAGTGCAAAAAATTAATTATTACTCATTTTTTTACATCCCCGCGAGGCCCCCTGAAGCGTGGGGCCCGTAGCACGTGTTACATGTGCTACTAGGTTAAACCGGCAGTGTACAAGCTAAGCAGTAACTCGGCAAAAATGGGTTATAAATGCTAGAGTACATACAATAATGAAAGAACAAAATTGGACAATTAAGATTAAAGTTCCCAAGTTAGTCTAGTCAAATTGAATGAATTATTATAACCTGTAGTGGGTGACATGGATTTGAGATCACCCCTGAAGATGGTTGGGTTATTTTCGCCGAAACGCTTCGTGAAATTTGATATCGGTAAATAGCCTCTTTTTGGAGGTTTCTACCAGGTCATTATGTTTACATGTCCTATGGTGCCTCAATCCTGAATGCCAGATGGGCCTTATCTAATTCTTCTATTTCTCCGTATTTTAATATTCTCCTTATTGTTATTGCTACTCAGCCATGGTTGATTTATAGTATCGTATTAGTTAGGTAGTTGTGGCCTTATAGCTTGATGCTTTCTGCCTCAGTTGATGCTTATTTCATTTAATATTATTATGTCTGGGTCTTCCGTAAGGTATGCGTTGTAAAGCGCATGTATTTTGATGTTCCATCCTACCACGTTGAGGCATATCTTTTTCAATCTTCTGCCTAGTGCTTCTATTTTTTTCTATCTTGTCTGTTTCCTTTCTGTGTTCCAGTGTAATGTCACTAGTATATATATAGGGCCATCGTGGTATGAGCCTAAATAGAAACTTCACAACAAACCTAAATCTTGAAGTTTTTGGAGAGAGTTATTGAATCGTAAAAAATGGCTCGAGCGGCAGCTTATGTCGAAGTTAGGCTTAATAGTAGGACGGTTAGATACACAATCGTTAAGGAATGGATGAAATATAACGAGGATTCAACAAAATATATATTATTTTAGATTAACAAGAATGGAACATATTTGAAATGATATTGGTTGAATTTTAATTTAATTATACAAAACGAACATGAGTTTAACACTGAATTTTTGTCGTAACTAAACTTGGCTTAAGATATTATAGGTGTTTAGGTGATTATTGCGTCAATACACTAGATAGCTCTGATCACAATAAACCCCCAAACCTATATTTTGTTATTCAAGGGAATGAAGGTATATGCGAACGCAAAATCTGGATTTTTTAGCTCTAACTCTCGGTGTCGTTGAGGAAGAAGTATTAAAAGCAAAGAGTTAAGAAAAATATATATTATGGAATGAACAGTTATGATTGAAATGTGAAATTTTACAGTTTATGATTGGATTGAATTACGCGGGTGAATTAAATTTGCATGAGTTAACGAGAATGGAGTTACAATTGATAAATATTAAAGAGATAATAAATTGGGAAATTGATTGACACTTAGTGATTGATATAGATATTAAATAGTAATTGGGTAATAGATAGTAATTTGTAAATCAGTAGTTTGGTAAATAGATTGATAATTTATAAAAAAGTAATTGGTAATTTGCTTGGTAGTAATTAAATAGATTATTGGTGTGATAAATAGATTATATGTACAAATATTGATATAAATAGATTGTATGGTTATTAGATAATATGGATTGATAATTAAATGGTGGGCTAAATATATTATAACGGACATATTTAGCTAAAAATTACAATTCCAATATTACAGACCTGATTCACCAAGACGAGGACAGCAATGCAAATGCCTCATAGGTTTGATTTTAAGACGCTCTGGAGAGCGGCAGTAACAATCTCACAAATTAAGTCAGGGTTACCAACCCTTCTTGAAATTATATATATATATATATATATATATATATATATATATATATATATATATATATATATATATTTATACAGTTAGAAATAAATATTTACACTCGTATCGTAGGGGTATAGACTGCTACAATACTGCCCCACCGAGGGAAAAGCTCGCACAATGAAGTGGAGTTAGTTGGTTGGGAAGTGTTGAAGGAATATTTGGGTGCGGAAGGTAGGATGGGATGACCACTGGACCAATATTAGTGGAAGAGGAAGGTAGTGGCTGTTCCAGATGAACGGCCTCTACGAATGCGAGTTTAAGCCGATCGATGGAAACCGTATCCTGCTTGGTGCTAAGCTGCAATACACAGAATTTCGGCTTCCTGGAGACGACGAGAAAGGGTCCGTAATAGACAGGTTGCAAAGATGTGCGAGTGGAGTCGCGACGGACAAACACATGAGAGCAAGTTGCCATCTCCTTTGGCACGAAAGGTTTCTGATTAGCAGGTACTCTTATGGCGGTCGGCTTTACCTCAGACATAGCCCGTACTAAATCGTGTACGTATGCAGCAGGATGCGTGTCGGAAGGAAGAAGACAATCAACGGAAGAAAAGAATTGACCTGGAAGACGAAGTTGCGTACCATAGACGAGTTCCGCAGTAGAGCAATTCAAATCCTCTTTCAAGGAGGCACGAATTCCCAAGAGAATTGAGGGGAGCTTGTCCACCCAAGTGATGTTGGGGTCAGTGGAGCGTAAGCTTTCCTTGAGAGTCCTGTGTGAACGTTCCACCTTAGAGTTACTCTGGGGATGGTAGCTCGTGGTACGGAGACGAAAGGAGCCAATCACTGACATGAGTGTATCCCATTGGTGGGATTCAAATTGGCTACCACGATCAGTGATGATCGTTGAGGGAACACCAACGCGAACAACCCATGCTGAGACGAAAGCTCGAGTTACAGTGGAAGCTCTGACGTCCGAGATAGGAACTGCCTCTGGCCAACGAGTAAAACGGTCGATCATGTTGACAAGATAGGTGCTACCACGCGAAAAGAGCAGAGGCCCTACCCGTTCGATGTGTACAGCGTAAAAACGTGCCGATGGAAGAGGAAAAGCAGCCAGAGAGTCTTTCTATGGCGTTGGACCTTTGCGCGTTGACACGGCAAACATGCGCGGGTCCATTTGTCCACGTCGGAGTTCATACCTGGCCACACATAACGTTGTTTAATGAGCTTGCGAGTTGCTCGAAGGCCAGGATGGGAGAGAGCGTGAGTTTGGTAAAAAATGTACCGACGGTAAGCGAGAGGAATGATTGGATGAGGACAGTCAGGCAATAAATAGTCAACCAGGATGAGCCTGGAAGGACTGTCTGGCAAGTCGATTTTGCGAACGACGAGTTGAGAAGAGTGACGCAGTGTTTGCGTGTTTTCATCTTGTTCCTGGGCGAGTGCTATTGTCGCATGATCGGTGAGCGCAGTGTGGGAGAGTTGCGTGCCCGAAATCGATGAAATCCGAGAGTGCGCTTCCAGTACGAAGTTTGAAGAACCAGGAACGTAGCGAATATCGTTTGTCATCTGCAGGATGATCTCAAGATGACGAGTTTCAACTTCAGTGTGTACTGACAAAATACTAGGATACGAACATGCACTGACCAAGGACTTATGGTCGGTAAAAACAGTAAATTCACGGCCTTCCAAGTATTGGCGGAAGTGGCGGAGAGCGAGGTAAACACTGAGGAGTTCGATGAAAAACGTATTGTACCTCTGTTGAGAAGGAATAAGTGCTTTGGAGAAGAAAGCGAGCGGTTGCCAAGAGTCACTAACCTTCTGCTGCAACGTAGCACCAACATGGGTAGCGGACGCGTCCGAAGCAACGCTTATGGAAGCTCCTGGGTAAGCATGGAGCAGGGAAAAAGCGAAAGCCATAGCCTCTTTTGTGCGAGAGAAAGCCTCGCACGCTTCGGAAGACCAGGATAGAGGAAGGTTCTTCTTGTATTTTGAAAACAGATCTAGAGAGGTTGCATGATGTTAGAAATGAATCTGTGGTAAAAGTTTACCATACCACTGAATTTACTAAGTTGCTTGAGTCAAGAAGGTCCGGGAAAATCCCGAATAATTGCAACTTTATCCTCGAGAGGATGAATTCCGTCAGGGGAAATGTGGTGTCCCAAAAAAGAGAGTTGCGTGACACCAAAAAGAGACTTAGAAGTGTTGAGTACGATACCATACTCTTCTAAACGAGCGAAAACCTGACGAAGGTGAGAGAGATGTTCCTTTAAAGACGAAGATGCTATCAGGAGGTCGTCTATGTAGCAAAACACGATGGGGGGACCTCTCAGTACCTGATCCATAAACCGGTGGAAGGTATGACTTCTCTTACGAAGACCGTAAGGTATTCACTTCACGACGAAGGAACCGAATAGTGTGGTGATAGCCGTCTTTGGGACGTCATCTGCGTGAATAGGGATTTGGTTGAAAGCACGAACCAAATCGAGTTGAAAAAAGATTGAACAACCGAAAAGAGCAGAATTAAAATCAGATCGGTAAGAAAGAGTATATCTATCTGGAATGGTACAAGCATTGAGTCTCCTGTAATCACCCACAGCCTTGAACTCACCCGGCGTAGACTTTGGCACTACGTGGAGGAATGAAGCCCAGGGAGAGGTAGATGGAAAAACTATTCCTGCCTCCATCATAAACTTGAACTCCTGCTTCATTAGAGCAAGTTTATCCGGGGCCAGTCGACGGGGGCGTGAGAATATAGGCCCTTCTGTCGTGTCTATCCTATGAACCACATCGTGCTTGATAGGCCTGTCCTTTGAAGGTGGCAGACTAAGTCCAGGAAATTCCCGCAGGAGTTGTTGGACGTGTGGGGCAGTTGTAGTGAGACGAACAGACAGGAGAGGACTCTGAGAAGGAAAAAAAACAAACAAACCAGAAACGGTCAGAGTAGTGGTTCTATCAACAAGCTTGCGATTGCGAGAATCGACCAAAAGGTCGTGAGCCGAAAGGAAATCGAGGCCCAAAATTGGAATGTCGACCTCGGCGAAGATGAAGGTCCTTGGAAAAACATGACGTATTCCAAGACAGAGTTCGAGGTTACGCTTTCCATATGTCCTTATTTCCGAAGAGTTAGCGGCTTTAAGGACAAGGTCAGAGAGGCGGGCTTTGTCGTCTGGAGAGGTTGGAATGACACTGCATTGAGCACCGGTATCAACCAAAAATGAAAAACCGGAAAGTGGGTCGTAAATACTAAAAGGAGGATCGACCCGAGGGAAAACTGAACTTGCAGAGGTGATAGACCCACGAATCACTTGCGTTTTTAGTTTAAAGGATTATAGTGTGCTGATGAGCTTGAAATTTGGGTAAGAGAACCCATAGAGTTTGGGTGATTTTGCGCGTTTGAGGTTGGTGAAATTAGGGTATGTGAAGAAGTTGGAGTTGAAAAACGCACATGATGTTGGTACGTGCATGGGTGTAAGCATTTTTCTGCCTTTGCACCAAACCTGCAATGGTACCAGTACCAATTTGAAAGTTGGCGAAAAGAAACTTGAGCAGCATGATTTGTCCCAGGGTGAAAATTTTGCGAATAAGGATTAGGTGAAAAGCGAGGATTAAATGCGTGGTAGAAGCTACAAGGCTGTGCACAACGTACGGGGTTGTTATCATATTTAGAATGATATCAGCAGAGACTCTGAAAATTATCGCCAGGATAGGCGGAATTGGGACGAAAATGATTCTGTCATGCCTCACCTCTTGAGCTGGAGTTCTCTCGTTAGATTCTTTTTCGGGAGGAAGAACGGCATCGGACTGCCTCTATACTCTGCTCACGACTGTGCTCTCGCTTCATCCCTTGTTGCACCTTTAGGGCACGAAGATCGCTCTCTCTATCCTATCCAACACAACAGCAAGATCCTGTGCCGGGGGGTGGGGGGGATCACTTACGTGCGAGTTCTGTTTGGTTGTCTGAAGACTCCCTCGGTGATTGAACTTGTAAAATACACACATTTGAACATGGTTCTTGAGAGATTGAAATAGTTCCTGAGCTTACGTATGGATTATTGAACAACTCATCGGCTGCCTTTGCCATTTGCTCCACATTAGTGGGTGATGTCATCAGGATGAGTGGCCTAATATTTTCAGGAATCCCACGAATAAATATTTCTGTGAGCAGGGTGTCTAAAAATTCTAACTGAGCTTCCTTAGTTCGTATTAAGTCCTTTAGATGCTCCAGAAATCGCATGGGACACCGGTCACCCATCTCCTGAGTATTTAATAGCATCCTTAGATCTTCGACTTGCGATCTCGCAAACTCCCCCCTAAAAGCCTCTTTTAATTTGTCCAAAGACCCAATTCTACCACTTTCTAGCAAGATGTTTTTAAAAAGCTAAAAGATATTTAATAGTAAATTCTGAGTGATGCAGAAAATCCAGTTTTGTTCAGAGATGGCGTGATGCATCATTATAATTTCTGCCATTTCTAACATTATAATTTCTGCCATTTCTGACCGAAATCATATTTTGGGAGGACAATCGAGGAAGGAAAGAATCGAGATCGATCTTCTTGCATGTTGGACGAATGATGATTGTGAAGTAACATTAGATAACATAAGAACATAAGAAAAGAAGGAGACTGCAAAAGACCATTCATGGCCTACACTTGCCAGCTCCTGTTCCAGCCAACACACAAAAGATTTCTTACCAGAGAAAAGTCATCAACATCGTCACCCTTTACAGGAGTTCGTCAGATCTAATCTACAATATACATAAAATGCATCCAGAGGATTATGTCCATTCATGCAACCCCAAAATATAATCTCCCCACTCCTTAGAAAAATATACACATATGTACATAAAAAAAAGTCAGTCCGATCTTGCAGCTTCATCCATATATTTATCTATTCTAGGTAAACAAGTAGACGAGTTTGGTGTAAATATTATCCTTCACCCGTGTCATTTCTGACGTCATACCCAACCCCCAACCCCTATTATAATTCGCAAAATGATTAAAGGCGCTCACATGATGTAGTTAAAGCCACCAAAATTTGTGTATAAATATTATCGTTCACTTGTGTCGGAATATTCATGCGCGTTTGAGTCCTTTTCGAATTATTATTCTATAAACAATTATGATTATATACTGGGGGGCTGTGCCCCCCAGATGACTTTTAACCTTAATAAATGCAAAGTTATTAACATGGGGAAAGATAATAGGGAATTTTGCTATGAGATGGATGGGTATTAGCTTAATTCAGTTGAAGATGAGAAGGACTTAGGAGTAGTAGTAGATAGGTCACTCGAATTTTCAAAGCAGTGTATTGAGGAAAAAAATAGAGCAAATAGGGTGCTAGGTTACATTAAAAGAAATGTTAGCTACAAGAGTAAGGAGGTCATCCTTAAACTATACAACTCTTATGTCAGGCCACATTTAGAGTACTGTATACAGGCATGGTCACCACATTTTTGACATGATATAAACTTATTAGAGTCAGTACAAAGGAGGGCAAAAAAATAATACCATCCCTGAAGCACCTTGAATATGAAGATAGACTCAAGGTATTAAATATGTTTTCATTTGAAAGAAGGTGTGTGAGGGGAGATATGATTGAGCTTTTTAAAATCTTTTCTGGGATGGATAAATTGGATTTCAGCAAGTTATTTGAGTTAGAAGGTAGTAATAGAACTAGAGGCCACCACTTAAAGATTAAAAAACAGGTGCAGACTGGATGTTAGAAAATATTTTTTCACTAATAGAGTGGTGGATTATTGGAATAGTTTGCCACCTGAGACTGTAGACAGCCCAAACTTGAATGTTTTCAAACACAGATTAGATGATTTTATGGGAGGGAGGGTTAACTTTGAGGTGTATTCTGGTCTCATTCCTGTGGATGCATTTTTTTATTATTGTATATTACAATTGATTTTGATGTTGATAATGATGCTCCTTGTTTTTGACACATTCCTGTGTATGGTTCAAATTGTATATTGTAGATGCATGATCTGACACAATCTTATGGATGCATTTTGTGGGTGGGTTTTGACAGATGTGGATGACATTTGATAGACCCTTGTGGCTCTTGTCATCCGTGAAATTATATTATGTTATGTTATATGTTCCCCCTTCCTCATTTATATTTGTTCATATGTATTCATGTTGCTAATATTTCTTTTTTTCTAGATGTATTATGAATATAGTTGATTTCACCCTATAAAAAGGGGCAGTTTAAAGATACCTTACTACTTAGTTCTCTCATTACAATAAAAGCTTGTAAGGCAGCTATGCTCATCACTACTTATAACTATCATAAAAATTTAATCAACTATATTCATAATACATTTTATTATGGATAAAGTCATATGAGTTGAGAGGTTTGAATTACTTACTTCAAATCCTCACACTTGCAAATTATGGAAGCTTTGGTATAGAATTTTCTGCTACTTCCTTTCTACAATATCTGATCATTCTCCAAACAAGTTAGAAGTACTCTACTTGTACATTGGTCCTCATGTTGTGGATGTAAAAGAGGGCTGTGCTGATTATTCATAGTCTATCAAATTATTACTAGCTGCCTACATTAAGGCTTCCAGTGAAATTCATGCCAGACATTTGCTTTCTTCTCAAATTCAACTTCCAGAAGAATTGATTGACCAGTACCTTCAAGATCTCAATTGTCTAGTTGTGGAGTGCAACTTTCAGGATGTTACTGCTTCATTATACCGTGATGAGAGTATCAGGGATTCCTTCATATGAGGGTTAAAATCTTTGAACATTCGTGCACGACTCCTTGAGAATCAAAAGCTTACATTAACCGATGCCACTCAACAAGTTGGAGCATTAGAGCAATCATTGCTGAGATCTGAATCATACTTAGTTACTCCCGGTCCTGTACCTGCTAGTGTGGCGACTGTTCCTGGTACATCTATGACCTCTAGTAATGAAGAAAATAGCCTTCCACTTACAGCAGTTTGTAAGTCAAAACCTAAACTTTGTTTCAATATCTCCGCCACGCTTCTATATAATATAATACGAGGATGAGTGAAATTGTGGAGTCATTCCATGGCCTGGCCAAACAGTCTTTTTCTGCTGGTTCTACACCAGAATAATAGTGTCATGCTTGCCCGGTAATTGCTGGTTCAGCAGTTCGAATCTCCGTCCAGATTCTTTTTAAATCTGACACTATTTACTAGGGAGGTTACCACCGTGACTGGACATCAAGGCGGGGGAGTTTGGGCTTGTTCTGGCTGACTTCCACCTGATAAGCAGCTACATAGCAGCTTGATACGAGGACGCAGATACACTTCACTCGGATATCCAAAGGACACCTGCATTCAATGCCGAAACAATTTGTTCCTAAAGAATTGCGAGATGTGATGCAGGTGTGGGTACGAGTTGATCGCGTACTGAGAAAGATATTGGTGTGGTAATAGATGACAAGCTGACATTCTCTGACCATTTGTCTGAAAAGGTGAACAAGGCTAACAAAATTGTTGAAATAATTCAAAGAACTTTGGTACACCTGGATCCAACCATATTTAACCCTTTAAGGTACTTTCCACTGCTCTTGTGAGGCCTCACTTGGAATATGAGAACCAGATTTGGTTCCCCCACCTGGTCAATGATGTGGAAATGATCGAGAATGTTTAGCGATGTGCCACTAAAATGGTGCCATAACTGGGAGACCTATCCTACGAGGAAAGACTGAGGAAGCTAGAACTACTGACACTGTCCTACAGGAGATCCAGGGGTGACCAGATCGATACATACAAAATCATCATCCAGAAATATGAGCAAGACTGTACAGGAGGGATTTTCCAGATGAGGGATGATGACATAACCAGAGGGAATAGGAAGAAAACTTTCAAGACTCAACACCAGGAAATATATGTTCTCGAACAGAGTCGTCAATAACAGGAATGACTTGCCAGAGGGGGTAGTAAAATTTGAGTTGCAATTAAATAAAGCATGGGAAGGCCAGGCTGTACCACCTTAATCTTACAAAAACTTTCAATTTAATGAAATTAATGTTCAACTTAGGTCTTTAGTTCACCAGTCCCAAATCAAATATGAATATAATCTCATTGATCAATGTTATATTAAACTTAAACTTCTCCACTCATATATCAAGAATAAAAAAAAAACATCTTAACTGGACAGGTTCCACCCCAGGGGAACCCCATAAGTGCCAACACGCCAGCAGAATGAAAGTTAAGAATTTGCTATTGTATTAAAACATATGAACCATCTGCTGGAAGGTGTGTTGATTGCACAAAGTAATGACTAGATTATAGTAATACAATTAGGATAGTTAATTATGAATATAATATGCAAATACATTGTTATTGCTGTGCAAGGGATTAATATTCATATAGATTTTGACCGAGGTGCTCCGCTAGTTTACTCTTGAATACAGTTAAGGATGGTAACAGGATAACTGCATCTGGCAGGCTATTCCACAATGCAATCACTCTTACTGAGAAATATCGCCTGCGTAATTCTTTGTTACTGCGCCGCAGGAATATTCTGTGCGAATTACTGTGTCCTAGAGGAGGTTTGGAGAGAGAACAACTCAAAAGGTTTCACAGGAGATAAGTCATTGAAAATCTTCCAGACTTTGATCATGTCAGCTCTGAGCAGCCTGCCATGCAGAGAGAAGAGACTCAAAACATAACATAATTTCATGGATGACAAAAGCCACAAGGGCTTATCAAAGGTCATCCGCATCCGTCAAAACCCACCCACAACAAGCACCATCACCAGGGGAAGACAAAATCAAAGTCCCCCACAATATAATATAACAGATGACAAAAGCCACAAGGGCCCATCATAGGTCATCCGAGTCAAACAGCCTCTTTTTTTAAGGCACCCAAACTCCCAGGAAAACTACATCCAGAGGATTGCGTCCAGAAACAAGGGTATCACCAATCAAGGCTTGTCAAGAACTAAATCATGCAGCTATAGATATATACAAACAATATTAATATATACAAAACTTAGGAACCATCACAACCTTCCCTTTCCATAAACTCATCCAACCTACTCTTATATACATTTAAATTTGGACTACCTACTACCCTCCGCAGAAATTTGTTCCAGAAGTCTACCACTCTATTGGTGAAAAAATATTTTCTTAAATCCAACCTACACCCTTGCTTTTTAATTTTCAAGTGGTGACCCCTAGTCCGATTTCCATCATCTAACTCAAAAAACTTGCTAACATCTAATTTATCTATCCCCCCCAAAAATTTTAAACAGCTCAATCATATCCCCTCTCGCACACCTCCTTTCGAACAAGAACATATTTAATACCCTCAGTCTATCTATATGTTCAAGGTGCCTCAGGGAAGGAATAATCTTCGTTGCCCTCCATTGCACTGACTTGAGAAGGTTAATATCGTGTCTAAAATGTGGGGACCATGCCTGTATACAGTACTCTAGATGTGGCCTAACATAAGAGTTATAGAGTTTAAGAATAACCTCCTTACTTTTGTAATTGACATTTCTCTTAATGAAACCTAGCACTCTATTTGCCCTATTTCTTGCTTCAATACACTGCTTAGAAAACCTTAATGACTTATCTATTACTACTCCCAAGATCTTTCTCATCCTCTACTGAGCCCAGCCAATGCCCATCCATTTCACAGTTAAATTCTCTATTATCTTTTCCCATGTTAATAACTTTGCACTTATCAAGGTTGAAAGTCATTTGCCACTTATGTGCCCAGGATAACAATTTATTTAAAGCCCCCTGCACTTTAAAATTATCATCAATATCTTTAACTACAGCTGCTAATTTGGTATCATCCGCAAAAATTGACACTTTATAATTAACTGCCTTCCCAACATAGTTTATATAGATGACAAATAATAATGGACCAAGAACTGATCCCTGAGGAACCCCACTGATAACATCCCTCCACTCTGACTTTACACCATTTAGCACTACCCTTTGTTTCCTATCTTTCAGCCACTCAGCTATCCAATTTGAAACCCCCCCCACATATCCCAATCATTTTTAATTTATAAACTATTCTCCTATGTGGTACCTTATCAAATGCTTTACTAAAATCCAAGGAAATTACATCTACATTCTCTCCCTTATCTACTTGATTTGTTACAAACTCCAGAAAGTCAAGTAAATTAGTCAAACATGATCTAACTGATCTAAACCCATGCTGAGCATCGCTGATTAACCCCTCCCTCTCTAGATGTTGGCAAATGCCTTTTTTAACTATTTTCTCAAGAATTTTACAGACTACAGGAGTTAGGCTAACCGGTCTAAAGTTATTTGGATCCTCTTTACTACTCTTCTTGAAAATGGGGACTACATTCACTCTCTTCCAATCATTGGGTATTTCTCCATATTCCAGTCACCTGGTATATAACTTCTCTCTCCAGAGCTATTGAGATACTTTCTACCCCTTCTTTAAGTATCCTAGAATGAATATTATCAGGGTCGGAGGCCTTGGTAGCATCTAACTCACCTATTAGTCCTTTTATCTTCCTCCAATCCACACTAATGGTAGTAAACACCTCTTTCCCTGACCCATGAGTATTATACATAGGACTATTTAGTTTCTCCTTTGTAAATACTGATGCAAAATGACCATTTAGTACCTCAACTATTTTCTCATCAGTTTCTCTCACAACCCCTTCATATTTGATAGGTCCTATTTTAACTCTGCCAGACTTGTTATTAATCTTATAGTAACTCAAGAACTTTCTGGGATCTTTGTTGCTATACTGAGCTAATTTAATTTCTAACACCCTTTTGTTCTTCTTTATAATCTTATTTAACTCATTCCTAGCCATTCTATAATCAGTTAAATTTTGAATATTATTTTCTACCTGTAATTTTTTGTATGCCCCTTTTCTTCTCTGAAATTTTTCTAGCTATCTCCTGATTCCACCATAATGGTTTCCTACTTTTGTTCCTAATGGCCTTCATTGGGATACATTGCTCTTAGACTACATTTATTATATGCATCGAGACTGGAGGCATAGTCAATATGTGAAGGTCCAAAAATTTCCTTAGTCCATCATCACTGCACTCTCTCAAGCATGTCAGTAACACCCACATACCCAGTGTGCCAAACAACTGAGCTAAGTTCCAACACAGGACTGAAGGATATGAGAGGTGAGAAGATATTTCATAAACTCAGGCTCTCGGTTAACTGTGCTCTTGAGTAAATTTGATGCAATGCCTGGAGGTTTATTTTTAAGAGAGCATATGTGGAGATGAAATTTTAGAGAAATATCCACTTGAACCCCCAAATCAGATGCAGATTGTACAAACGGTAGAGGATTACCTCTAATGTAGTAGTCAGAGTATGGGCCAAGATTAGGAGCAGATCCCCTGCAGAACCTAAGAACACAAGTCTTGTCTGAGTTGAGCCTGAGACCCCATGACTCTGCACGTGAAACCAATAAGTCTACATCTCTGCATGGAAGTAATATCTAACAGTGTAAGAGAAGGTATAAGTATATTAATCTTTTGATATAGTTCTATATCAGCGAAAATTTTGTATTTACAGGTCAAACAATGAGCCACAAAGTTAATATAATTGAGAAATAGGGTTGGTCCAAGGACAGATCCCTGGGGAACTCCACTAGCTACACGAGAAGAATCACTAACGAAATCCCTGACCATAACCCTCATTACTCTACCACTCAGAAATACATATATCCAAGAGACTAAGGGATCCCCTATACCATGGGAGAGCTTGCTGTTTATGAGGTCATCATAAGATCATAAGAATGTTTAAAGTGGAATCACAGAGGCCCCCAGGTCCCTTCGAAGTGATGCCACTACTGAACATAGTGCTTCCAGCATATTTACATCATCTGATGTAGGTCATCATATGGGATGGCGAGGTATCGAGCCTTAGTCAAGAATTTTACAGAGTATTAGAATAAGTTTATTTAAAATAATGTAGATTTGTCTGGATCCATGCGAGTTAACCTAAAGTAGCACATATGCTAACAGGTCAGAATGTTCAGAAGTATAGCCTAGGAATTGGCACTTCTTTGTTTTATGTATAATTATTATTAATACATATAGTGTATATCATCAACAAGCAAGAATTAACTATACATCAAACTATTATATTTATATATATACATGCACAGCATACAATGATAATATGTAATTGGCTCTGATTACACAAAGGCTTTACTGTCCATATATTTATCCAGCTTCAATTTGAAAGACCTCAAGGTTGCTGAATTTACTATTGTTTCTGGTAGCTCGTTTCAAAGATTCATAATACGATTTTTGAATGAGTATTTACCTGTATCACTATTGTAGTTGATTTTCTTTAATTTAAGGTTATGGCCTCTAGTTCTGTTATTATTATCAAAATTAAAAAAGTCTGCCAATCTTACTCTATCTATACCTGTTATCATTTTGTATACCTCAATCAAATCTCCCCTCACATACCGTCTTCTCACTGAGAACATTCCTAATTTCTTCAATCTTTCAAGATATGGGAGTCTATGCAGCCTAGGTATTATTTTAGTCGCTCTATGCTGTACACCCTCCAGCATATCAAGGTCATGCTCATAATGGGGTCACCGTCCCTGAACACAATATTCAATATGTTGATGAACATATGAGGTATACAATTTTTTAATCACTTCCTTACTCTTATAAGTAACATTTCTCTTAATTAATCCCAACATTCCATTAGCCTTGTTCTTTGATTTTATGCAATTCATTTTGCATTTTAGGTCACTTGTTATAATTACTCCCAAATCTTTTTCTTCTTGAACATCTTGCAACCAAATTCCCTCAATTTCATAGGAGAAGTTTCTATTGTTTGTACCAAATGTGTAGGGATTTACATTTATTATGGTTTAACTTCATCCCCCATTTATGGGCCCAGGTGACAACTTTATCTAGGCTTCTCTGGAGTGTTAGGTTCCCTTTCACATTACTTACTGGAAAGAACAGCTTAACATCATCAGCAAACATTTCAGTTTCGCATCCAAAAACGGAATCAATATCATTAATATAAAGGATAAAAAGCAAGGGTCCGATCACAGATCCCTGAGGCACTCCACTCTCCACCAACTTCCATGTGGACTTAGACCTATTTAGTGTTACTCTCTGTTTTCTTCCTGATAACCAAAGTTTGATCCACTTAGGACTATTCCAGAGATTCCATATTTCTCTAAGTTATGCCCAAGTCTCTCGTGCGGGACCTTGTCAAAGGCTTTACTAAAATCAATATATAATACATCTATATCTTTATTACCTTTGTCTGTTTGTTCAGTAACAAAATTCATAAACTCAAGTAGGTTAGTGAGACATGACTTCCCATTTCGAAAGCCATGCTGCGAATCATTAATATACTTGTTCTTCTCTAAGAACTTTTTAATATCAGTGCTAATTAATCTTTCCAATATCTTTCCCCCGTAAGGGGCGTGACGATTTGCCATTCTGGCCGCCGTGCTGACGGGACTCAGCACCCCGTCCGGCCCCAGCCTAGCCTCTCTTCCTTCCTTCAAAACACTTGTTTCCTCTCTTTTCACAGAACCTCTCCCACAACTTTCTCTGGTCAGCCTCTAATTTCACAGGGTAGATGCTGACCTTCCTTTCAGCCAACCGTCCCGCATCGGGGCTGAGGGGGTGGGGGACAATGTTCCCTAACCCCTGAGCTCCGGTCTGGGGTGGCTGGTTTTTAACTACCTGCTTCATCCCCACCCATACCTTCCTCACATCCCTTTTCCTCTCGTCTTCAAAATCTATCATTTATACGCCGTGTCCAAGGTGGAGCCGCCATGCCGATGGACTGCCAGGCCACCAGGCGGGAGGGGTGGTCCCAAATGGCGGCGCCTGGCTCTGCTGGGCCTGTAAGCACCTCTCGCAGTGCGGGCTACTGCGAGAGGTGTGCGCTATTGCATCCCGTATTAAAAGAAGGGTCACCATGCCCAATGATGAAAATCACACCAAAAAAACCCAACCCCCAACTTCCCCAAGAACAACGGAGCCGCCCTCGGGCAGCTCCAGCAAAAAAATGGAGGTCCCCCCCCTGTGCTTGCACAGGGGACCCTCCATATTTCTCTAACCGGAGAGGAGGCTTACTCCTCTCCTTCGCCTACGGGTGCAGGGGACTCCCCCTCACCCCCTTCTCTGGAGGTGCTTCCGGGCACCTCCCTTTTCCCAGCGGCAGTCCCCTGTTTTCTTTCCAAGGGGACTGCCAAGAAAGCCAGCAGGCAGCCCTTAGCCAGCCGCTCCCCATCAAAGCGGCTCGGTAGGGCAAACCCCCTTAGGGGGGAGAGGCAAGCCAGGCCCCTTCGGTCGCTTCCCTCAAAAGACCTGCTGGCAAAAATATTAAACCTTGCCGGGGTCAAGGCCTGTGCCTCCCCAAACAAGACTGGCGACACTGCCAAGGGGACCTGCAATTTCCTGGGAGGGGATGGCCAACTGGAGGCCCCTCCCGTGATAGACATGGTCCTTGAGGAGACCCAGCCTCAGACAGTAGGGCCTTCCATGGGGGGGAATTCGGGCTCGGCGCCAAGCACCGAACCCGAGTCCGCCCCTATGCAAGGTCCTCCTCAAATGGCTGAGGGCTCTGAGGCAGTAGAAGGAGGGGAGGGATCTCCTCCGACAGGTGCCCCTACGACAACCAGGACCTTCTCCATTTCGGAGAGGGACCTGGCTGAGGCCGGTCCATCTGGCCTAGGGGCTTCTGCCGGCGGAGGTGAAAAGCGGATTCATTCCCCGCCCTCCTCTCCAAAAAAGAAAAAGACTAAAAGGACGAAAAAGACTCGGGGCTCCTCTCCATCCGCGGGGGCTGCGGGGACGGATGGGTCTGCTGCCACTTTGGTAGGCGACCAAGCCAAGATCGGCACATCCGGCCCCTCTACCCCCTCGTGTGCGGAGCCCCTGACTAAGACCAAGAGTGCACAGGGCGGAGCCTCGATGACATCGGGGCCCCTGATTCAGAGGTTACCTGGCGTTTTCGAGCCCGCTGGCTTCAAACGCTTCCTCGTTATTCGCTCCACTGATGGCACCATGTTGTCCAAGGGCAACATGATCCATCAGAGGAGAGGATTAGCTAGTGCAATTGGTAGAGAGCCGAAGGTGACCCGTTTCTCGGACGGCAGCCTTCTGGCGAATCCCGCCGAGGCGGCCAAGATAAGTGCTCTTCGGACACTTCATGGCACCCCGGTGAGTGTGACGCCGCACTCTACCATGAACTTTGTGAAAGGAGTAGTTTATGCGAGGGAACTCGTTGACTACTCCATTGAGGACATCACCCTAGAGCTGGCCGACCATGGGGCGGTCAAGGTCGAACGTGTGATGAGAAAACAGGGAGGGGCTTCGAGACCCACCCCTACACTCTTCGTCACGTTCCACTGTGACAAGCTCCCTGAGTCGGTGCGTGCCGGTTGGTACCGCTACCGCGTGAAGGCATTATTGCCACTGCCGCGGCGGTGCTATTGCTGTCACCGCTTCGGCCATACGAATCGCTCATGTAGACGTGCAAAGTCGGGGTCACCCGAAGTCTGTGTAAATTGCTCCAAGGTCGCACACGATAAGTCCAAATCGTGTGTGGCCAAGTGTGTCAATTGCGGAGAGCCGCACCCTGCTTCTTCGAAGCAATGTGGTGTATATCTCCTGGAGAAAGAAATCCTGGCCGTTCAGGCCGAGGATAGACTCTCATTCCGCGAGGCTAAGGACTTAGTCATGGCGCGCCCAGCTCTTCCTGGGACGTCATATGCCTCAGTAGTTCGAAAGGCACCCTCTGCTCCTGGCCCATCCAGGCCAACGAGCATGGTTGTTTCCGCGCCCATTCGGAGCCCTTCTGCGGGCTCTACCCAACCCGGGCGCTCCCCTGGTAAAGCTGGCGGCAAAAAGGGTTCAATCCCAGCCCCGGCTAAAACCAGGGCTCCCCCCTCTTCCCCCAGCGTGGCCGTTTCCCGCAAGGCGAAACGGCCACGCGCCTCCACCGAGTCGTTAGACTCACAGGAGGCAACACCCCTGAAGATGGTCGCTAGGCCATCTTCCGGGGTTCCTAAAGCTGTCCCCCGAAAGGAGGACAGCAACAAAGGAGCTTCGGCTCCTTCGCCCACGCCCCGAGGTGGAGCGAGTGGCTCGGAGACGGTGGTTCCTCGAAAAGAGGCCCCCCCGCCTCCGAAGCCCGCAGCGCCCGCCTAAGGTTTCGAGGCAGAGGGAGGAAAAGACTCGCATGGCGAACCCAACCTCCCCCAATAAGTCCTCGAAGGCGACAGCGCCTTCAGCGCTTTGTCCGGCCAACAGCGCCTTCAGCGCTTTGTCCGGCCAACAGCGCCCGGGGTTCTGCCCCCGGGAAGCGTACGGCCATTCCCGTGAGGGTCTTCAATTCGAGGAGGGCCCCCGCGTCTCCTCCGAGCTAGGCCTGGTGGAAATATTCCTTCAATGGAATTGCCGTGGACTCCGGGCCAACTGGGAGGAGCTGCGGGGGCTCGCCTCGTCCCGTTCCCCGTTAGCTATTTTTTTGCAGGAGACCATGCTAGGCGCGTGCCCCCTGCCTGCCCTCCCGGGGTATAAGGGTCTTGCGACCCCACCACCGCGGGACGGCCGGGCTGGGGGATGCGCGGTTTACACCCGGCATGATGTCTCCGTTCTTCCTTTCTCTTTAGATACCTCCTTTCAGGCAGTGGCTGTGCAGCTGCACCTGGATAGGAGGTATACTATCATTTCTGCGTACATTCCACCGTCAGCTGACTTCGACGCGGGGGACTTCCGCCGCGTCGTGGCACGGTTGCCGAGGCCCTATCTCTTGCTTGGAGATCTGAACGGCAGGCATCCTCTCTGGGGAGATTACTCCATAAATCCCAGGGGACAAGTCCTTGCCGATCTGATCGAAGAGCTTGAGATGGGTGTCCTAAACGTGGATGAGTTTACGCATCACTGTCCGAGAACCGCTTCATTTTCTTGCCTTGACCTATCTTTGTGCTGTTCGGATGCACAGCCTGATTTTGATTGGGGGGTGGTCGATGACCTCCATGGTAGTGATCACTTTCCCATTCAAATATCATTTTCAGGGCAACTGCCGCCTGAGAGACCACCTCGGTGGTGCTTGGCGCGGGCGCGGTGGCCTGCATTTCAGGAAATGACTGAATTCTCTATCTCAGTCGAGGAGTTTAGGTCGGTAGATGAGGCCGTTGAGTTCTTCTCCGGCAACCTCATCGCCGTGGGCCTGACTACTATTCCTAGGACGTCTGGCCGTTTTGCCCGCCGACCAGTCCCATGGTGGTCGGCCGAGTGTGAGACGGCCCTCAAACAGAAGCGTTATGCCTACATGCGCTATAAGCGCCGCCCGAACGATTTCACTGTCGCTGAATTTCGTCGGGCTGTGTATATTTGGAAGCACGCCCGCCGCTCTTCTTGGCGGGCATACGTGTCTTCACTTAACGGGAAGACCCCTTTAGCTGAGGTGTGGAAGCGAGTCAAAAGGATTCGGGGCAAGTTCTCGCAGGACCCCCCTCCCGTTCTCCAGCAGAATGGGACCGCAATCTCGAACCCCGCGTCCGTGGCGGAATCCTTAGCGACCGCTTTTTCCGCATTCTCTAGCCGTGATGCTGCTCCGCCAGCATTCAATGCACGTCGTGATGTCGCGGAAGGCCGCCGGCTGGACTTTACCTCCAGAGGTGGAGAACCCTTCAACGACAAGTTTACTGTGAGTGAGTTGCGTTCCGCTCTCGCTTCGTGCGCGGACACCGCCCATGGTCCGGACGATGTCCCGTACGCCATGCTTCGACACCTGGGTGAGCGAGGCATGGCCTTTCTGTTAGATTTGTTCAACAGGATCTGGGTGGAAGGTCTTCTCCCAGACTCCTGGCGAATCGCTACTGTGCTCGCCTTTCGCAAGCCGGGGAGAGATCACTCTACTCCGACCGGTTTCCGCCCAATCTCTCTAACCTCTTGCGTGTGCAAGTTGATGGAGAAATTGGTAAATGTTAGATTAGCCTATTTCCTGGACAGCGGAGGCCATCTGTCTTCTGCGCAGTGCGGCTTCCGTAAGTTCCACTCCACGTCGGATGCTCTGCTCCGACTGGAAAACGCCGTCTGCGAGGCTTTCCTTCGTAGACAGCACTAGGCCACGGTGTTTTTCGATCTGGAGAAGGCCTATGATACCGCATGGCGATACGGTATCATGGAGACTCTCCACACGATGGGGGCGAGGGGACGCCTCCCAATGTTTATATCTGAATTTTTGCGAGATCGTCGATTCCGCGTACGGGTGGGGGGAGCCCTTTCCGGCCCAAAGGAGCAGGAAGAGGGTGTCCCGCAGGGAAGTGTCCTCAGTGTCACACTCTTTGCCCTGAGCATCAACGGCATCACCTCGGTGCTGCCGGAAGATGTTCTCGCTACGCTCTACGTGGACGACCTTTCGATCTCTTTTGGCGCGGCCCAGATGCCAACTCTGGAGCGTCGACTCCAACAGGCATTGAACCGCGTCTCTCGCTATGCCGAAGCGCACAGGTTTCGGTTTTCTTTGGCCAAGACTAAGGTGGTGCACTTCTGCCGCCATCCACGGCTTCACCCCGACCCAGATTTGTTTCTTAATGGGGTGCGCCTGGATGTGGTTGAGTCGCACCGTTTCCTTGGTCTTGTATTCGACCGACGCCTCACCTGGGAGGCTCATATTCGCAGCCTTAGGGTCTCTTGTTCCCGCGCCATGGACATTCTCCGTTCCGTGACGTTCAGCGCTTGGGGCGCTGATAGGGCTACCGCCTTACTTTTTTATCGATCCTTTGTTCGCTCGAAGCTCGACTACGGATGCGAGTTTTATGCATCCGCAGCCGAGCGTTTATTGCGGAAGGTGGATTCGATCCACCACACCGGCCTTCGCCTTGCGACCGGTGCCTTCCGCACTTCCCCCATTGAGAGCCTGTTGGTCGATGCTGGGGAGATGCCACTCGCTCTGCGCCGCGTGCAGTGCATCACTCGCCTGTACGCGCGAGCCCGGCGCCTCCCTCAGTCGCCAACAGCTCTCACTGCATCCGCAGCTGATCTCGATGGTGCCTATGCCGCCGAGAGACGCCAGTCATACCCTAAGCCCTTTGGGTTTAGGGCCAGGAAACTCCTTCGAGAGGTAGATATAGCTCTCGGGCCGGTGGCGCCCCTGGTTCTGCCCAGGACGCCACCCTGGAGGGTACCACATTTGGCTATTTGTCGCCACGCCTCTGCTCCCAAAGCTTGTACTGCGCCGGGAGTATTGCGTTCGACCTTTTTGGAGCACACATCGCGTCACGCTGGTACCGTGCTAGTGTATACGGATGGCTCCAAGTCCCAAGAGGGGGTCGGCTTCCACGCCGTTTCCCCTCTGTTTGAAGTCAGCGGGGCTCTACCAGGCGCTGCGTCTGTCTTCACGGCCGAGCTGGTGGCAATACACCACTCGGTACGGGAGATTACGCGACGTGCCCGGTTCGGAGACCGGATTGTGATCTATAGCGACTCACAAAGCGCCCTGAGTGCCCTCGGGGCATTGGAATCTCCGCATCCCCTGGTTCGCGAAATCCGTGACGCCACGGTTTTGGCGAGCCGGGCAGATGTCGAGATTATCTTCTGCTGGGTTCCTGGACATGTAGGAATTGCGGGGAATGAGGGCGCCAAAGAGTCCGCGAGGACTCTGCGCCCGGACCAGCGTTTTGCTCTTCCTCACACCGACTACATGGCAGGAATACGGGCAGTTCTTCGGACTGCTTGGCAAAGAAGATGGGAGACGGTCGAAGGGAACTTAAAGTTGCGCGCCATTGCGCCGCGACTGTTCCCATGGACCTATCCCCCAATGCCTCGGCGGCTTCAGGTTGCTTTCTGTCGTCTCCGAATCGGACACACTCGTGTGACGCATCGCTATCTGGTGGAGCGCTCGCCTGCGCCCTACTGCAACGACTGCGTCGTCCCCCAGACTGTTTGGCACATTCTTGTCGAATGTCCCAGTCTGGGTGATCTTCGCGCACGACACCTGTCCCGGTACCGGGATGGGCGGGGTTGCTACCGCCTGTCCCTTGTACTCGGGACGAGTGCGTGCACTTTGAATGGTGGACTTGCTGACTTTTGGGGGGAGGCCGGCCTTCTCCCTATTATTTAAGCAAGGTTTGTGTTTTGTTTTGTTTTGTTTTTTGTTTGTTTTTTCCTTTAGTTGCACGCTCCTGCGCTGGGGGGACCTCTCCCCGACGCACCAGCTTGCTTCCTTTCCCCATTTTTGGGTGTTTTGTTTTGTTTTTTTTCTTTAATTTTATTTTAAAGTAGCCTAGAACTAGGCCAGTTTTAATACGGCGACTAATGCCCAAGTAGGCAGTCGCCAGATGAGCTCTTAAAAAAAAAAAAAAAAAAATCCAATATCTTTCTGGGTAATAATGTAAGGATTATAGGTCTGTAGTTTTCCACTTTCTTCTTGCAACCCTGCTTATGTACAGGCACAATATTGTCATGATCAGGGTGGGCAAATAAAAAAACTCAGCTCTAAAAAAACCTGGGGTTTATTCTGTTTTTGTTTTTTTTTTGCTTTTTCAAGTGAAATTTGAAAAAAAACCCTGGTGTTTTTTTTGGGGGGGGAGGGTTCAAAATTATATTCATGTCAAGAAATAAATACTTCTTATCATTATTTTATTCAAAATGCATATTTATGTTTATAATTTCAATAAATATGTATCAATTAAGGTTATTTCTCTGATACTGACTCATAATAATTCATCTCTCCTTCTACAGGTTATGGCTATCATGGGTACCCACAATTCTCGATCAGTGTTCTGTTACTGTGATCTGTTCTCACTATAATATAATTTATTAAACTAAGTATTTATTAATATTATATAAAAATAGAGATAGCTATTCTTTTTCTATAATATTCTAGTGCTTGTAGCATTTGTTTTTTGAAAAAAAAACCCAGAATAAAACCCATTTTGGGGGGGAGGTTTCAAAATTACACTTTTCTTTTCAAGAAATGAATGCTACTTATCATTATTTTATTCAAAATTCATATTTATGTTATAATTTCAATAAATATGTAGCAAATTATTTCTCTGATACTGACTCATAATTCATCGATCCTTCTACAGGTTCTGGCTATCATCGGACATGGGTACCCCAAATTCTCGATCAGTGATCTGTTACTGTCATCTATTCTTACTATAATATAATTATTAAACTAAGTAATTATTAATATTATATAAAAATAAAGATAGCTATTTTTTTTTTCTATGTTATTTTAATGCTTGTAGCATTTGTTTTTTGAAAAAACCCAGAATAAAACCTGGGTTTTTTTGGGCTTTTTCAAAATTTTGGGGGGTTTTACCAACCCTGTATCTCCCCACCCTGTCTCCATCTCCCTTATGCCAGAAGCTACCTTCTTTTTTCATAAGTTGCAACAATATTTTTCACTTCACTAATTATTTATTATTTCCCAGATGTTTAATACATAATTAAAATGTATTTGCAATGATTTTTAAGTTAAAATATTTTTGTAAAGAAATAGGCAAATTTCCTGGCTGGGAATGGATTAATTCATTTTGCATTAATTTCTATGGGAAAAATTAGTTTGCATAACGAGTCTGACTCACGAACGGATTATGCTCATTATGCGAGGTACCACTGTAGTTTTATTCTCGCTATTATTCCTCAATTTGGAATAATAATCCATAAAGTATCATTGCTAATACATGTGGCAACAAAAATATTAATGCTAAATAAGTACACAAAGTATATACAATAATAACTATATGAAGCAAAAATAAGGTATCAAGGATAGAAAAAAGTATATAAATAAAATAGTGATTCATTGTGCTAAATTCCAGAAAGGGAAAATAATGTTGCTGCGTGCTCTCAGGTTTCACGTCCTCACCATGAATGAACCACACCATATATACGGACACATAGTTGGTTTGGATGCTGTCCGCTTTCAGTGAACACCTAGGGGGCAGGGGGCTTGTGTTTCCCCAGTGAGATATGCAAGGCATACTCTGAAAGACAGTATAACGGCCACCCTCACCTTTTTCCTGGCTTTTTACCTCTCAGCAATTCATATCACCATGGGCAGCTGCCTATACCCAAATCTGCCCCTGCATATGCTAACATTAGCACCAGCATATGTTCCTGCAACTTCCTACAACATTCCATACTCCGAATGGAATGAGTCATAGGTCACAAAAAGTAGACAAATTTATTTAATTTTAATCAATAAATTTTAATTAAAGCATTCTGTGCACATTTTCATTTTTTGACAGTTAAATAAAACCATTTTGATTTGAAAATAAATTACTACACTCCATTGTAGAAAAAAAGAAGAAGATCTTTAAGACTCATCAATGACATGTGTCTCGTGTTCTTCCCATTCATTGACCAGATCAGATGAGACCTCTGTGAAGAGGGTGTCCCATTTCCACTCCACGTCAGGCTGGAATGAATTTCACACTCAATATAGAGACTGCTCCCCATATGACATATGTACAGCGTATTTCAAAAGTCACTATCTATATAGGATAGCTTATATTCAATACAGGGTTGATGCACCTATAAAAGAGATTTAAATATATAGCAAGCACTTAAGATATAGATTTATCCTGATGTTTATACTTTTTAAGCAGTGTTAATGCTTGATATAAAAAGTACAAGTCATCCTTTACACTTACACTTCAGAGTTATAGGTAACAGTAGGCCTAGCCTAATAGAATTATACCCATGTCTTTCAGGTATCTATCGAGTCTAGACTTAAAGGTGTTCACTGAATTAGCTTCAGTAACTTGTTCCATCCTTCAAAGGACCTGCCCCTAGTGCATTCAACCTCATTAGTGCTAGCCATTCTGAGCTTTATGTGCATTTCAGTATTTGGTTGGGAATCTCATCCCCAGTGGTCAAATTCACCCTAACTTACCTCCCTGACTTCAGTTTCGTTGTAAAGAGCTGATGTCAAAAGGCGGAGGTCGATGTCATCGAGGGTGGAAAAGGCTGCATGGCGAAGTAGATCTGAGTCGAGTTCCTTGAATGTTGCTACACGATTCACCTGCACACTGAATGAGAGACAAGGCCCCCCCCCCCCAGGTAATTGTTCAGTTTATGGGCAGATGCAATTTCTAGCTAATTTTTTTGCTACTTATAGTGTTTTTCAGCTATCTCACTGACTAATCATAGATTTGTATTCAACTCCACCATTGCCCAGTCAGCAGCGTTTATTTTATATTTTTTTTTTTAGCTTTTAATATCAGTAACAAGAGGGAAAATCCTTCCAATGAGATGGGGCATTTTGTGATAAGATGATAAATGGTTATTTCATTGATGGTTTGCCATGGTTCAAATCACTTACATGTGCCTTCTACCACTAGATGGCACCACCCAGCGCCAAATCCAATAGCATATTTGAAATTTCCAGGATGAATAACAATGTCCCATGGTCATATGGGTCATTTCATGGCTCTAAATGGGTTTAATTGAACTTTACTCCTTTTGAAAATAAAGCGACGCCTAGACCTGGCTCTTCCCTGCAAGTAAAATTAGGGTCTTCTTTTATTTTCTGGGGGTTTTATATAGTTGATTATTTATCTCCTAAATAATCTATGCCTGACACTATTTAGTCTTTTTACTTAATGTTCCTTTGTTTTATTCACTAAAATCCCCTTCTTTGGTTAATGAATTCTGGTCGAAGATTTAATCCTAAATTTAATTATAAAAAGGCTTTTTTCCCTTGTTACTATTTATTTTTTTAGCTTTTTTACAAAGTATTTTTTACGACACTTTTTTTATTCTTGTCCCTAAAAAATCCATTCAGTATTAACTATTTTATTACGAAAAATGTGATGTTCAACAAATACACTTTCTCAGTTTTATTTTTTCAAAGCAACACTACTTTTCCATCTGCACCATTCATATTAAAACTCACACTGATTCACACCAGTTCTTCAAAATGTCATGTGCATGCTCTGTTTGTTCTTTAAATGTTCACTGTCTAGGTTTGGTTGGTTTTAGCTGACATTGATACAAGTATAAAATTTTAAGTAAACCATGAGCTAATAAAAACTAAATGTGAGTGCCTTACCTGTAAGTCCAAATTAAGAATGAATGAAGAGTTTGTTTTTCATTGTGATAAATCATTTATTGCCACCGGGGGCAAGCACGCACGTTACAAATTTAAATTGACCGCTCGCAAAGGGACTTTTTTCTCAAGGGTCACACACCTCTATCAAACAAAATGTGATAGTAGTGTTTTAGTTTGTGGCGAACAGGTTAACCATGAGCAAAATCACCGAGCATACAGTTGTAGGTCAGGCAACCCTTGACAATTGGTTTAGTTTTTGACAGGAGGCTCTTTTAAATTATTTTGAAAGTTTCTCTTCACCAATTGGAGGTGCTGGAAAAACTGTTGAATAGACAAGGCTAAATTTGGCAAGGGAAAGTATAACCATGGTCATGTAATGTAAGGTCATTAGGTATTTAGAGAGGCCATTGAGTTCTCCGGCAATCTCATTGCCGCGGGCCTGACTACTATTTCCAGAACGTCTGGCCGTTATGCACACAGACTACTCCCATGGTGGTCGGCCGAGTGTGAGACAGCCCTCAAACAGAAGTGTTATTGCCTACATGCGCTATAAGTGTTGCCCGAACGATTTTACTGTCGGTGAATTTCATCAGGCTAGGGCTAGGTTCCGGTATATTTCTAAGCATGCCTGCCACTCTTCTTGGTGGACATACGTGTCTTCACTTAACGGGAAAGACCCCTCTGGCAGAGGTGTGGAGGGGAGTCAAAAGGATTCAGGGAAAGTTCTCGCAGGACCCCCCTCCCATTCTCCAGGAGAATGGGACCGTAATCTTGGACCCAGCATCCGTGGTGGAATCCTTGGCGACTGCTTTTTCCGCATTCTCTAGCCGAGATGCACGTCGTGATATTGCAGAAGGCCGCCGACTGGACTTTACCTCCAGAGGCAGAGAACCCTTCAATGACAGGTTTATTGTGAGTGAGTTGCGTTCTGCTCTTGCTTCATGCGCGGGCACCGCCCATGGTCTGGATGATGTCCTGTATGCCATGGGGGAGCCCTCTCCAGCCCAATGGAGCAGGAAGAGGGTGTCCTCAGTGTCACACTCTTTGCCCTGAGCATCAATGGCATCACTTTGCTGCTGCTGGAAGATGTTCTCGCTACGCTCTACGTGGATGACCTTTCAATCTCTTTTTGGCACGGCCCAGATGCCAACTCTGGAGTGTTGACTCCAACAGGCATTGAACTGCGTCTCTCGCTATGCCAAAGTGCACAGGTTTCAGTTTTCTTTGGTCAAGACTAAGGTGGTGCACATCTGCCGCCAACCACGACTCCACCCAGACCCAGATTTGTTTCTTAATGGGGTGCGCCTGGAAGTGGTTGAATCCCACTGTTTCATTGGTCTTGTATTTGACTGACGCCTCACGTGGGAGGCTCATATTCGCAGCCTTAGGGTCTCTTGTACCTGCTCCATGGATATTCTCCATTCCGTAACATTTAGTGCTTGGGGCGCTGATAGGGCTACCGCCTTACTTTTTTATCGATCCTTTGTTCGTTCGAAGCTCGACTGTGGCTGCGAGTTTTATGCATCCGCAGCCGAGCGTTTATTGCGGAAAGTGGACTCGATCCACCACACCGGCCTTCGCCTGGCGACCGGTGCCTTCCGTACTTTCCCCATTGAGAGCCTGTTGGTCGATGCTGGGGAGATGCCACTCGCTCTACGCTGCATACAGTCCATCACTCGCTTGTACATGCGAGCCTGGCACCTCCCTCAGTCGCCAACAGCTCTCACTGTATCCGCAGCTGATTTCGACGGTGCCTATGCCGCCGAGAGACGCCAGTCATACCCTAAGCCCTTTGGGTTTAGGGCAGGAAACTCCTTCGAGAGCTAGGTATAGCTCTCGGGCCGGTGGCACCCCTGGTTCTACCTAGGACACCACCCTGGCGGTACCACATTTGGCTATTTGTCGCCATGCCTCTGCTACCAAAGCTTGCACAGCGCCGGGAGTATTGCATTTGACTCTTTTGGAGCACACTTCGTGTCACGCTGGAACCGTGCTAGTGTATACGGATGGCTCCAAGTTCGAAGAGGGGTTCGACTTCCACGCTGTATCCCCTCTGTTTGAAGTCAGCGGGGCTCTCCCAGGCGCTTACACAACGTGCCCGGTTTGGAGACTAGATTGTGATCTATAGAGACTCACAAAGCACCCTGAGTCCTCTCAGGGCATTGGAATCTCCGCATCCCCTAGTTCGCGATATCCGTGATGCAATGGTTTTGGCGAGCCGGGCGGATGTCGAGATTATCTTCTGCTGGGTTCCTGGACATGTAGGAATTGCGGGGAATGAGCGCGCCGATGAGGGAGCCAAAGAGTCCACGAGAACTCTGCAACCGGACCAGCGTTTCGCTCTTCTTCACACCGACTACATGGCAGGAATACGGGCAGCTCTTCGGACTGCTTGGCAAAGAAGATAGGAGACAGTCGAAGGGAACTTAAAGTTGCGTGCCATTTTGCCTTGACTGTTCCCATGGACCTATCCCCCAATGCCATGATGGCTTCAGGTTCCTTTCTGTCGTCTCTGAATCGGAACAAACTCGTGTGACGCAACTCTATTTGATGGAGCGCTTGCCTGCGCGCTATTGTGATGACTGCCTTGTCCCCCAGACTGTTTGACACATTCCTGTTGAATGTTCCAGTCTGGGTGATCTTCGCGCACGTTACCTGTCTAGGTACCGGGATGGGCGGGGTCGCTACTGCCTGTCCCTTGTACTCAGGATGAGTGTGTGCACCTTTACTGGTGGACTTGTAGACTTTTGGGCGGAGGTCGGCCTTCTCCCTTTTATTTAACTAGGTTTTGTTGTTTTTTTGTTATTATTCTTTTCTTTGTAGGTCACACACTCCTGCACCGGGGAGGGAGGGGGACCTCCCTCCGATTATGGAGCTTGCTTCCTAATTGTCATCTTCCCTTTTTATCGTTGTTTTGTTTTCAAATTTTTATTTTAATGTAGCCTAGAACTAGGCTGTTTGTTTGCGGCGACTTATGCCCAAGTGGGCAGTCGCCAGATAGCCCCTTAAAAAAATTATTGCCCCACTCTGAACAATGACTGCACCTCTTGTTGATGACCCAAACATGGATAGAGCTTATTCCATTATTGCCCTCCATTTACTCCATTAAACCATTATTAGTAAAATGCATCATCCCATCCATACAATTCTTGCAGATTTAAATAATTATCATCCATAGCTGTGTCACGTCTGTCCGTTGAACATTCTCTATATTAAATGGTACATTGCTCAAAGGATTAGCTAGCTTTCTTCTTTCATTCACATGCTCTTACCTAGTTATTCATCAGTATACTTTAGTTCTACCAAGACTAGTATAGTTATATTGTTGGAGAAATTAAGGAAACAAAATGAAAAGTCACAAATATATGACCTATGGAGTTCTATTAGGTCACTATAACTTGTGCCTTAGATTTATCACAACACCAATTCAGTGGGGTCTAATGCCTCCTTAAATCCTTGGCTCTATCCATATATCAGAAATACTGAAGGAGGGGCAGACAGGACATCCCCACTAATAACAGTAGTAGTAAACCAAATCTGGGATGAAAAGGACTGCTATGGCAAAATTCAGCCCCTGAAAGTCTTGATTGGTAGTGTGCATTTAAAAACCGACCCCCCAAAATCTAAAAAAATCTGTTCATCGAGAATAAAAAAAAATGAATCCATTTAATGGGAGATAAGTTGATAGAGTATTTAAATGAAAAAAAGAATTTTAGATACTGGGTGATTGGGAATGAGTATCTGAGTTAATGCTATCAGATTGGAAATAAGGTATATGAAATATGAATATGTGGAGTGGGTTTAATAGTGTCTTTGATGTTAAAATATTTCTGCTAGAGTCGCTTTCCCTGAATATCCTCTGAGAAATCAAAAATAGATAATTAATAATCTGCATAAAATAGCATTAATACTTAATCATCTATACTTCCCTGAGGATATTGGCAGAGCTTGAAATGTTGGCAGAATAGATTTTGAGTCAGGTCTATAGTCCCACCATAATTGTCATTGAAAGACTTTCAACCTAACTATGAATATATTTATTCTATTTTGTCTCAAAATAATAGGTTGGTAACTGTAAAGGAAAACATGGTTCATGGCTCCTTGACCAAAGGGTGTATATTTACCTCGGTGCTTGGGCAATTTGCTGAGTAAAATCTTCTTCATAAACTTCATCAATATCTGGTATCACTGGAATATCTGCAAAGCAAAGAAGAAATGAGATTAAGGGAAGACTTGGATTTTTTAAAGAGATTAAGGGCAGGCTCTTACATATTGGGTCTTTTGCAAGAGATTAAAGGAAGATTTGGGTCTTTTACAATAGTTTAAGGAAATACTCATGAGTCTCTGGTCATTTACAAGAGATTAAGCGAAGAATCTTGGGTCTTTTACAAGAGATTAAAAGGAGTTCTTGCATCTTGGGTCTTTTACAAGAGATTAAAAAAAAGAGAAGACTTGCATCTTGGCTCTTTTACAACAATGGTTTTAAAGTTTAGTTTTAAAATAAATATTTATTTAATAAAAAAAGAGATTTTGCAACTTAACTTTTTGCATTATTACTTTTAATCAATATTTTTTTAAATAAATATGGCACATGACTTTATTGTCCTGTCTCCCGAAAATGATACCTACCACTGATATATTTTAAAAGTCAAAAATTTGTATCATCATAAAGATTGTTTCTAGGCTATTTAAACTGTAAATCATCACTGATATAAGTATCAGATGGTGTGTATTGCTAGTAAAACCAGACCAAAGCGTCAGAGCAAGAGTTACTCCTTGTTTGGCATTTAATAAAGATTTATTTTTGCATTCATATTTTTACAAGACAGATTTCCTCCTATTCAGGTCTCATGAGACAGTCCACTCAATTTCAAATCTCACACTGCTAATATCAGCAAATCATCTTTGCTTTCTGTTTCCCTGTTAGGGGTGCAGTGATCTGCCATTCTGATGGGATTCAGCACCCCGTCCGACCCCAGCTTAGCCTCTTCTCCTTCCTTCAAAACACTTGTTTTCCCTCGGTTTCCTCGCTTTTCATACAACCTCTCCCACAACTTTCTCTGTTCAGCCTCTAATTTCACAGGGTAGATACTGACCTCCTTCTCAGCCAACCGTCTCGGATTGGGGCTGAAGGGGGGTAGGGGACAACATTCCCTAACCCCTGAGCTCTGGTTTGGGATGGTGTTTTTTTAACAACCTGCTTTATCCCCACCCATACCTTCCTCACATTGTGGTGGAGCGAATGTGAGTGTGTGTAAAAGGGCCATTCTCCCACCCCTTTTCTCAGTACCCTCTCCCTCCCTCTGTAAGAGTGTGTGGGAATGGGTTTGTTTTGTTTTTGTTTATTTTATGTATAAAATGATTACCATGTTTTTCTTTCTTTCCAGGCGCCATATTCTGGAAAGATAGTAGCTAGTTTTGATATATCACCATAATTAAAATAAAATAGTACTTTGTTTAAAATAATCTTGTATCAAAATACTACTTTGCCCTAAGTAAAGTTAGCGAACTAAATGTTGAATAGTTTGTTGAAAGACCACTCCAGTAGACTTAATCGCCACCATTTGTAAGGAGTGGCGGAGGTGGTAGGGTTCTGCTAACTGAGCAGAAAGGAAGAAATTGTCAAGTCCCGCCAGGACAGAGAGAGAGGGCTTTGATAGCTTCAAGACGTTACCAAATTATATTGCATGTTCGAAGGCACCAGTTTTGGTTTGTAAAACGCTGGAGATGCCAATACCCACCTGGGTAACACAAGCCCTTCCTTCTTTTTTCTTGGTCCCCTTGTTTGCTTTAGGCCTCCTGTTAGTGACTTCTTGTCTACTGTGTGATCGTTAGTGGCAAAGATATTTTGTTGTTAGACTTAGGCTATCCCTTTTACATATACATATAGTCTAATTAAAGGTTGGTTATATAAATTTTGATTGGTATTCTGGTCTTTGTCAGGTAATATTGTGTGTATAGGAGAATAGATATATATATATATATATATATATATATATATATATATATATATATATATATATATATATATATTTGTTGTGTGAATATTTACCCCATATTTTTGAAAATATAAGCTGTAATTATCATTGTACTTTTTTCTGTTAGTAAAGGACTGTACATACAATCTGTTTCATTCTCCTTCGATTTCTCACATCCGGATTAGTATAGGAAGCGGGTTGGATCGATTGGGGTTAGTCTAAATTTTTCGGCCTGCTACAACATCCCTTTTCCTTTTCTCTTCACACACTTATCAATCTTATGCCGTGCCCAAGATGGAGCTGCCATGCTGAAGGGCTGCCAGGTCACCAGTCGGGAAGGGTGGCCATAAATAGCGGCACCTGGCTCTGCCAGGCCTGTACCCACCCCTTGCAGAGCAGGCTACTGCAAGGGGTGATGAGCTATTGCATCCCGTAATAAAAAGAGGTTCACCATGCCCAATGATGAGTAAAAAAAAAATCCCTTTAATTCTCCCTGTTCCATCGACGGAGCCACTCTCGGGCAGCTCCACAGAAAAAATGGAGGTCCCCCCCTCCCCATGTGCTTGCGCAGGGGACCCTCCAAATTTCTCTAACTGGAGAGGAGGCTTAGTGCTCTCCTTTGCCTATGGGTGTAGGGGACTCCCCCTCACCCCCTTCTCTGGAGGTGCTTTCGGGCACCTCCCTGTTTCCAGTGGCAGTCCCTCCTTTTCTTTCTAAGGGGACTGCCAAGAAAGCCAGCAGGCAACCCATAGCCGACCGCTCCCCATTGAAGTGGCTTGGTAGGGCAAACCCCCTTAGGGGAGAGAGTGAAGCCAGGCCCCTTCGGTCGCTTCCCTCAAAAGACCTACTGGCAAGAATATTGAGCCTTGCTGGGGTCAAGGCCTGTACCTTCCCACACGTGACTAGTGACAATGCTGCCAATGGGATCTGCGATGTCCTGGGGGGAATGGCCAACTGGAGGCCCCCCCTGAGATAGACATGGTCCTTGAGGCAACCCAGCCTCAGACGGTAGGGCCTTCCATTGGAGGGAATCCGGGCTCAGCACCAAGCACTGAACACGAATCTGCCCCTATGCAAGGTCCTCCTCAAAGGCTAGGGTTTCCAAGGCAGTACAAGGAGGTGAGGCTGGTTCATCTTGCCTGGGGGCTCTTACCGGCGGAGGGGAGAACGGGTTCATTTCCCACCATCCTCTCCTAAAAAGAAAAAGATTCGGTGCTCCTCTCCATCCGTGGGGGCTGCAGGGATGGATGGGTCTGCTGCTTCAGTTATCGACCAAGCCAAGATCGGCACATCCGGCCACTCTACCCCTCTGGGTGCGGAGCACCCGACTAAGACTAAAGGTACGCAGGGCGGAGCCTCGATGACATTGGGGCCCATCATTCAGAGGTTACCTGGCATTTTTGAGCCCGCTGGCTTCAAATACTTCCTCATTATTCGCTTCACTGATTGTAGCATGTTGGCCAAGGGCAACATGATCAATCAGAAGAGAGCTTTAGCTAGTTTTCCGAATCATTAGGGCAAAACAGAGGAAGGGGGATGGCTGTTTGTGGGGGTGTTAGGACAAGTTATGACAAGTTAGGACCTGCAGCCGCATGCTTCTGCCTCGTCTATTTAAGAAGCAGTAACTGATTGCAGATCGTCAGTCGCAAATTTTTCAACAATGGAGAAGGTTGAGCACCGCGCACTGATCAAATTTTTGACCAAGGAAGGCAAGAATGCAAAAGAGATCCATGAACGCATGATTGCAGTGTACACCGACACTGCCCCTTCCTATGCAACCATTGCTCGCTGGAATAGGGAGTTCCGCCATGGTTATGAGTCCCTTGAAGATGACCCCCGTCAGGCATGACCAACAAAAACATGGCCCGTGTTGATAGGATAATCCTCGAAAATCGACGGGTGAAGGTCAAAGAAATTGAGCGAGAATATCACATGGAAGTGTTATCAACATCATCCACGACAATTTGGCCATGATCAAGGTCTCTTCCTGGTGGGTCCCTAGAAACCTCACGCCCCATGATCGACTTCAACGTTGTCTAAGTACACAAGCTAGAGTTACACAAGCTGCCCTGCATGAGTGCGGATTCGAGGAGCTCAACCATCCTCCCCTACAGTCCAGATCTGGCCCCTAGCGACTACTTTTTATTGCGCCAGTTCAAGGCTGCACTGCATGGACGGCGGTTTGGGGATGATGATGTCCAGGTCGCCATCCAGGAGTGGATTGAACAGCAGTGGGAAGAGTTCTGGTTGTTGGGAATTCAAAGCCTCAGGGACAAATGGCGCAAGTGCATTGAAGTCGAGGGTAGTTACATTGAAAAATAATAAAACACTTTTCCTTATATCCAAATTGCAAAACTTATTGACCGCCCATCGTATAATTGGTAGAGAGCTGTAGGTGACCCGTTTCTCAGACAGGAGCCTTCTGGCGAATCCCTCGGAGGCGGCCAAGATAAGTGCTCTTCGGACACTTCATGGCACCCCGGTGAGTGTGACGCCGCACTCTACCATGAACTTTGTGAAAGGAGTAGTTTATGCGAGGCCGACCATGGGGCGGTCAAGGTCGAAGGTGTGATGAGAAAACAGGGAGGGGCCTCGAGACCCACCCCTACACTCTTTAGCACATTCGACTGTGACAAGCTTACTGGTTGGTACCGCTACCGCGTGAAGGCATTTGTGCCACCACTGCCGCGGCGGTGCTATTTCTGCCACCGGTTCAGCCATACAAATCGCTCATATAGACATGCAAAGTCGGGTCACCCAAAGTATGTGTAAATTGCTCCAAGGCCACTCACGATAAGTCCAAATCGTGTGTGGCCAAGTGTGTCAATTGCGGAGAGCTGCACCCTGCTTCTTTGAAGCAATGTCGTGCATATCTCCTTGAGAAAAAAATCCTGGCTGTTCAGGCCCAGGATTGACTCTCATTTTGTGAGGCTAAGGACTTGGTCCTGGCACGTCCGGCTCTGCCTGGGATGTCTTATGCCTCAATGGTTAGAAAGACACCCTCTGCTCCTGGCCCATCCAGGCCAATAAGCAAGGTTGTTTCTGCGCCAAATTGGAGCCCTTCTGCGGGTTCTACTCAACCTGGGCACTCCTCTGGTAAAGCTGGTGGCACAAAGGGTTCACACCCATTCCCGGCTCAAACCAGGGCTCTCCCCCTTCCCCCAGCGTGACCGTTTCCCGTAAGGCGAAACGGCCACACGCCTCCACCGAGTCGTTAGACTCACAGGAGCCAACACTTCTGAAGTTGGTCGCCAGGCCATCTTTCGGGGTTCCTAAAGCTGTTCCCCGAAAGGAGGACAGCAAGAAAGGAGCTTCGGCTCCTTCGCCCACGCCTAGTGTTGGGCTGAGCTGCTCGGAGACAGTGGATCCTCAAAAAGAGGGTCCCCTGCCTAAGGTTTCAAGGCGGACCTCGCCCGACGCCTGAGCTTGCTTCCTAATTGTTGTCATCTCCCCTTTTTATCGTGTTTTGTTTTCATATTCTCATTTTAAAGTACCCTAGAGCTAGGCTGTTTGATTGCGGCGACTTATGCCCAAGTGGGCTGTCGCCAGATAGCCTCCTAAAAAAAAATTGGTTTTCCTTGGCCAAGACTAAAGTGGTACACTTCTACCGCCATCCACGTCTCCACCCTGACCCAGACTTGTTTCTTAAAGGGGTACGCCTGGAAGTGGTTGAATCCCACCGTTTCCTTGCTCTTGTATTTGGCCCACGCCTCACTTGGTAGGCTCATATTCGCAGCCTTAGGATCCCTTGTACCCGCGCCATAGATATTCTCCGTTCCGTGACGTTCAACGCTTTGGGCGCTGATAGGGCTACTGTCTTACTTTTTTATCGATCCTTTGTTCGTTCAAAGCTCAACTACGGATGCGAGTTTTATGCATCTGCAGCTGAGCGTGTATTGCGGAAGGTGGACTCAATCCACCACACCGGCTTCGCCTGGCGACCGGTGCCTTCCTCATTTCCCCCATTAAGAGCCTACTAGTCAATGGTGGAGAGATGCCACTCGGTCTACGCTGTGTACAGTGCATTATTCGCTTGTATACGCGAGCCCGGCGCCTCCCTCAGTCACCAACAGCTTTCAATGCATCTGCAGCTGATTTTGACGGTGCCTATGCCGCCGAGAGATGCTAGTCATACCATAAGCCCTTGGGTTTAAGGCTAGGAAACTCCAAGAGCTTGGGATGCCACCCTGGAAGGTACCACCTTTGACTATTTGTTGCCATGCCTCTGCTCCAAACCTCCTACAGCGCCTGTAATATTGCGTTCAGACTTTTGAGAGCACACTTTGTGTCTCACTGGAACTGTGCCAGTGTATACGGATAGCTCCAACTCATAAGAGGGTGTCTGTTTCCATGCTGTATCCCCTCTGTTTGAAGTCAGTGCTGCTTTGCCAGGCACTGCAACTGTTTTCACAGCCAAGCTGGTTGCAATACACCACTTGGGGCAGGAGATAATGCAAAATCTTCGCATCCCCTGGTTCACGATGTCTGTGATGCCACAGTTTTGATGAGCCAGGTCGATGTCAAGATTATCTTCTGCTGGGTTCCTGGACATGGAGGAATTGTGGGGAATGAGAGCTGGGCGACCAGACCAGCATTTTGCTCTTCCTCACACTGATTACATGGCAGGAATATGGTCAGCTCGCCACCCTAATTGGCCCAAAAAATGGGAGACAGCCATTGCGCTGCGACTGTTCCCATCTACCTACTCCCCAATGCCCTGACAGCTTCAGGTTGCTTTATATCATCTATCATCTCCATATTGGACACACTTGTGAGACACGCCCTGCGACCTGTGAAGACTGTTTGGCACATTCTTGTTGAATGTTCCAGTCTGGGTGATCTCTGTATACGTTACCTGTCCTGGTACAGGGATGATCTGGGTCGCTTCTGCTTGTCCCTTGTAATCGGGACAGATTTGTGCACACCGACTTGTAGACTATACAACTTTTTAGAGGAGTCTAGCATCCTCCACTTTATTTGACTGTTTGTTGTGGGTCACATACTCCTGCATCGTGGGGAGGCGGCCCTACCCACCACCATGTAGCGTGCTTCCTTCTTGTTACCTCTTTGCTTTGTTTTTATCTTTGTTATTTGATATAGCCTAGTTGTAGGCTGTAGTGAGTACGGTGACTTATTCCCAAGTAGGCAGTCCCTAGATGAGCTCCTAAAGAAATAAATAAATTATTTTTGTTGCTAAATTGCCTGCCATTTGTGAAAATATCCAGTTTCAGGATGTTCCACAAGTTTTATATTGGATTCATGCCACAATTGTTAGGAAGCCAGTCGCTGATCAAGCCTCCTACAAATCCTTTTGATTATTAACAAAGTTTTGAGAACTTAGAGGCATGACTAGGAGCTTTATCCTGCATAAAGACAAAGTGACTTACTCCTCTTCGCAGTACACCTTCAAATCCATTTTGCCATCACTACACTTTGAAGGTCCTACGAATTTGTCTCCAACAACTGCAGTCCAATTCATCTGATATCCATTCATAACCTAGCTTCGTACCCTATGGGGGAGCGATGTGTGTGTGTGTGTGTGTCTGTAGGGCCATTCTCCCACCCCCTTTTCATATATCCTTTTCCTATCCCTGTGCAAGTGTGTATGTAGATAATTTTGTTATTTGCCTTCCAATTTTTTATATTATTGATACCAATAATGTTAACCAATTGTTTTTTCTATTTTCAGTATATAAATATAAGTATAAATATTTATAGAATTTGGTAAAGCTGTGAAATTTTGTAAATTCATAAACAGAGAGTGTTTCCATAGAATTTGTTGTGCACACTTGGATATACACTTAGGTAAGTTGGTTAATGGAATTTCCTTGGGTCAAATGCCCACTTATTTGTTTTCCTTCCCTCTATTGTAAATAGATTAGAAAGGGGGATATGCATCTCTTCTACAGAGTGTAAGCTTTAACGGACTACGAGAGGAGTTCTCGAGGGAGTGCTCTGCCCAGCCCTGACACAGAGGGCTTTTCCTACCCTGCTTACCACCTCCACTGCCCACCTGCATTGACTGGCGAGCATACCCCCCTTTTTGGCCTACTACCACCCCCCATTCCACGCACGAGTGATAACCCCGTAACCCCTTTTTGTTCAAAGCATCATGCGGTGTTGAGTGAAGTATCTTGTACTGTTCAGTTTTTCTTGTAATTTTTTTGTTGCATGTACATCATTTGACCCAGTACCGATTGGTGGTATTGTACAAATTTGTTCTCTGTGCCTGTCATAGTTCTTTTTGTATTTTGTTTTTGATTGGGGAATTTTTGCCAAGTTTTGTTGTGTGCGTATTTTTTAATTGAATTCTTATAAAAACATTTAATTATCTCTTGTAAATATACTTGTAATTTTGGGGGGAAATAAAGGATTGTGTATCCAATCCATTTCATTTCTCCCTCGATTTCTCACGTCCAAATTAGTGTAGGAAGCGGGTTGGATTGATTGGGGTTAGAGGATAGATTTTCAGCCCGCTACAACCCAACCATCTATAGTGACTAGATTTGTCTGTGAATATAACTTTGCTTAAGCTTTTTTCATGGATCTCTGGACCCTCAAAAGATATTATTCCTTTTAGGTTTTATATTTATTAGGGACAGTTCTTTGCTCTTATTCTTAATAGTACAAAATTTCCTGAGAGCCTTACACACACATCTTTTTCTTTTGAGAGGGAAGAACCCCCAGCAGCCTAAAAAAATGCCCTTGTTGCTAGCTAGATTGTTTAAACACTTCTCTTTTGTTTTGAGGAAGACCTCTAGTGGCAAGAGATCAAAATTCTGATTGAAACCATGTCTTTCTTGGCTGAATGCCATCTAATTCTCCACAATTTTCTTCACAGTGTGATATCCATGCTCCAAATCTCAAAATTTACAGAGAAGACACTTTCCTTTACCTAATTCCTTCACGATATATTTATTCTTTTCTCGGGAAAGTTCCTTTTACCTGGACATTTTATCAGAAAATGCTGCTTTAAATATTGTTGTGTCTACTAAATCATGCTCATTAGATTATTAAATGTATCTAAAACAAAAAATTCATTATTTTGTGGAAAATAATGAGATGCTAAAGAGGTATTGCATATAATTTCTACACACACTTTAAGATACCTACAGTAGTGTGCAAATTAGTTTGGGCAGTATCAAATTTGGGGACTATTTCATAATATGCCTTAATTTTTGGCAACACTAATGAAGTTTGTTTTTTTCCGTGCAGAATAGTGTACTGGTAACATCTGGCAACTGTTCTGTTGTGCCCTAGCTACACTAAGCCCAACAGTGCTACACCAGAGCTTGTCATGGATGATTATTGCTGGAAGCATGCTCCGTGATGTACTTAGTTCTGCCGGAATATTCACCTTCCAATTATTATTAGACTATAAATTGATTATGGATATCACACCCCAGAACCATGCAAGTAATCCGTCCTCAGATGGATTTCTGAGGAAATAAAGGTAGCAAAGTCAACTGTTGGCAACATTGTGAAAAGAGCTGAAGACAGGGGTGAGAACATTCAACACTGCAACAAAAAAAATATGGAAGAAAACGAAAGACAACACTTCACAATAACAAGGCTCTCATCAGAAATAGTGTGAAGGATCCCAAGAAAACCAGTAAAGACTTGCAGAGAGATTTGTCTTTAGCTAGTGTAAATGTTTCTTCTTCAACCATCCGGCCAAGCCTCATTGAAGTTGGCAGATTTGCTAGAAAACCAGTACACAAACAGTTATTGACCTCTGCTATGAAGACAAAATGTCTACGCTGGAAGGCAGCTGACTGGAAGAAAGTCATGTTTTCAGATGAATCGCATTTTGAAGTACATGGGCATAGGTCAGTGGATGAATCACTTCAGCCAGGACACATTCAACAGGTGCCAAAATACCCACCTAAGATGTTTTGGGGTTGTTTTAGCGTTAACGGCCTAGGGCGGCTTGTTACTATTGAGGGAATGATGAACAGCGTTAAATACAAGGCGATCCTGCAGACTCACTTGCTTCCCATGATGCAGAAAGACTTTCCTGATGGAGGTGGCATTTTCCAGCAGGATCTTGTTCCCTGCCATACTTCCCAAATAATGCGCACATTCTTTGTAAAATGTGGACTTACCGTTATAGATTGGCCTGGGAATTCTCCTGTCCTAATCCCCATTGAGAATCTATGTGCTATAATTAAACATATAATCTCGAAAACTGACTGTTTGTCCAATGCAAGATGATTTTTGCTGTTATCAATGCCTGGTACCATAACGAAGAACTGGCAGATATGTGTTCAAATTTGGTTGAATCTATGCCAGAGCGAGTGAAGCAGGTTCTAAAAGCAAAGGGCGGTCATATTTCATATTAAATGGGCTATTTATCTTATTGACTTATTCTTTTCAAATATAAACAACAATTATCAAATAATTGTATTATTTCACCATTATCCAAACTAATTTGCACACTACTGTATGTAATATATATTTAACATTTCCAAATGTCAATAAGCTTATTTTTTTTTAAGACTATTTGCATCATTACAGACAGTTAAATTCTTTCCAGCAAGCCCAGAAGGCAAGGCTGTGTTTTTTAAACTCTAGCCACTCTGTAGGGCAAGATGAAAGAGTTTAAGAGTGGTCAGGTCATGTCCAAGTGGATATGACATGACCCTGGATTGTGACCATCTCACTTGGATGTATTCCATGTGAGGTTAAGTTACAATAGAGCCTCCACTTTGTAGCTATTTCATGGAGCACTAGCACAGGCCAAGGCTATAAAACTCCTACATCAGTTTCATTGGGTGAAAATCCTGATGAAGTGTACCAAAGGAGAAACATTTCCTCAAATATCCTCACCTCCATCATCCTCATCATGAAATTGACTGAACCTGTGATCTTCGCTCGGTGGCCCGAAACCCCTGAAACGAGAGTAAAACATATAATCAATGATAATTAGTTGAAGTAATTAGTTAAACACAGTACAATCAAATTTAATGTTAGACAAAATACAAGATAGCAAAATCGACAAATCTATAGGGTCAGCCAAATGTAGGTATAGAGAGAGAGTGACAATTTATATTTATATTAACTTATTATTTCCATTTATTTGCAACCATTGAATAATGATGGCACAGAATCCGAGTAAAAAAAACTGGTACTTTGAAAGTAGATGATGGAAAATGTGAGAAGCGCAGAGCGTGGCAAGAGACATTTGACACTCCACCTCCTTTAGGCCTAGACTAGCTTATATATCAAGAACTATGCTTATGAATTTAATGGTGCCAATAAAATAAAGGTATAAAATACACAACTAAGAGTAAATAGGGTACTCCTTTGGGCATAAGGAAATTGAGAGTATTCATCCTTGCCCCTCCAATATTTATTAGCCAAGTGGATGGACAGCCAGGTCTCTAGGCAGGAGGAGTGGCCACAAATGGTGGTAGCCAGCTCTGTCAGCCCCGTACTCACCCCTTGCAGAGCATGTTACTGCATGGGGTGATTAAAGTTTGAATCCCGTATTTAAAACAGGGTCTTCATGCTCAATGATGAAATAAAAAAAAATTCTCCCTTACCTTTCCCTCAGGCAGTTCCATTGGAAAACTGGAGGTCCCCCCAACTGTGCTTTTGCAGGAGACCCTCCAAAACTCTTCAACCGGAGAGGAGGCTTACTCCTCTCATTTGCCTATGGGTGTAGGGGACTCCTCCTCACCCCCTTCTCTGGAGGTGCCCTTGGGTGCCTCCCTCTTTCCAGCGGCAGTCCACCCTTTACTTTCTAAGGGGACTGCCAAGAAAGACAGGCGGCCCATAATTGACTGCTCTCAGTGGGATTGGAATGATGGAGCCAACCCCCTTAGGGGTAGGAGGGAAGAAAAGGCCTGTGGTTCTCTTACCTCCAAAGACCTGCAGGCTCATATTTTAAGCTTAGAGGGGGTCACCGTACATGCCCCCCTCTCTTCCCTGACAAAAGAGTTTATGACCAATGGGACCTGTGATGTCCAAGGGGGTGGATGGCCACATGGAATCTCCCCCCTTAGATGGAAATGTTCCCTGATGCAATCCATCCCTAGATGGTAGGACTCAGGTGCTCGGTGCCAAGCACCGAACCTGAGTTGCCCCTCCCCTGCAAGGTCCTCCTCTGATGGCTCAGGTCTCCAAGACTGTTCAAGGGGAGGAGGGATCTCCTCCAGCTGGTGCCCCTGTAAAAGCCAAGACTTTTTCCATCTGGGAGAAGGATCTTGCCAAGGCCCGTCCATCTGTCCTGGGGGCTCCTGCTGGCGGAGGGGAGAAGGGGGGGGTCATTCCTCGCCCTCCTCTCCTAAAAAGAACAGGAAAAAGACGAAGATGAATCGGCGCTCCTCTCCTTCCGCGGGCACCGCTGCCATTTCGGTAAGCGACCAAGCCAAAATCTGCACGTCTGACCCCGTTGCTTTCCGTGTGGGGAGTCCCAGATGAAGACCAGAACTGCGCAGAGAGGAGCCTCGATTACGCCGGGGCCCCTCATTCAGAGGCTACCCTTCGTTTTCGAGCACGCTGGCTTCAAACGTTTTCCCGTTCGAATCCCTCCGACGCGTCATAGATTAGTACCCTTCGGACACTTGATGGCACGCCTGTGAGTGTAACGCCACACTCTACCATGAACTTCGTGAAAGGAGTAGTTTATGCGAGGGAACTCTTGGACTACTCTATAGATGACATCACTTTAGAGCTTGCCGACCATGGGGCAGTCATGGTAAAGTGTGTGATGAGAAAACAGGGAGGTGCCCCGAGACCCACCCCTACACTCTTCGTCACGTTCGACTGTGACAAGCTTCCTGAGTTGGTGCGTGCCGGTTGGTACCGCTACCGCGTGAAGGCATTCATGCCACTGCCGCGGCGGTGCTATTACTGTCACCACTTCGGTCATACGAATCGCTCATGTAGACGTGCAAAGTCGGGGTCACCCGAAGTCTGTGTAAATTGCTCCAAGGTCACACACGATAAGTCCAAATCGTGTGTGGCCAAGTGTGTCAATTGCGGAGAGCCGCACCCCGCTTCTTCGAAGCAATGTGGTGCATATAACCTTGAGAAAGAAATCCTGGCCGTTCAGACCCAGGATCGATTCTCATTCCGCGAAGCTAAGGACCTGGTCCTGGCCGCCTGGGTCTGCCTGGGATGTCTTACGCCTCAATACTTAGAAGACGCCCTCTGCTCCTGGCCCATTCAGGCCAACGAGCACGGTTGTTTCCGCGCTCATTCGGAGCCCTTCTGCGGGTTCTACTCAACCCGGGCGCTTCCCTGGTAAAGCTGGCGGCACAGAGAGTTCACACCCAGCCCCGGCGTTACCGTTTTCCGTAGGGCGAAACGGTCATGCGCCTCCACCGAGTCGTTAGACTCACAGGAGGCAACACCCATGAAGTTGGTCGCCAGGCTATCTTCCAGGGTTCCTAAAGCTGCCCCCTAAAAGGAGGACAGCAACAAAGGAGCTTCGGCTCATTCGCACACGCCTAGTGGTGGGCTGGGTGGCTCGGAGACGGTGGGTCCTCGAAAAGAGGTCCCACCGCCTCCGAATCCTCAACGCCCGCCTAAGATTTCCAGGCGGAGGGAGGAAAAGACTCGCATGGCGAGCCCAACCTTCCCCAATAAGTCCTCGAAGGCGACAGCGCATTGTCCGACCAACAGCGCCCGGGGTTCTGCCTCCAGGAAGCGTACGGCCATTCCTGTGAGGGTCTTCTGTTCGAAGAGGCCTTCCGCGTCTCCTCCGAGATAGGCCTGGAGGGCATATTCCATTAATGGAATTGCTGTGGACTCCGGGCCAACTGGGAGGAGCTGCAGAGGCTCGTCTTGTCCCGTTCCCCGTTAGCTATTTTTCTACATGAGTCAATGCTAGGCGCCTTTTCCTGCCCGCCCTCCCGGGGTATAAGGGTTTTGCGACCCCACTACCACGAGATGGGGGTCGCAATACCCTTATACGCCGGGAGGGCGGGCAGGCTGGGGGATGCTCGGTTTACAAACGGCATGATGTCTCTGATCTTCTTTTCACTTTAGATACCTCCTTTCAGGCAGTGGCTGTACAGCTTCACCTGGATAGGAGGTATACTGTTATTTCTGCGTGCATTCCAACGTCAGCTGTCCTCGACGCGGGGGACTTCCGCTGCGCCGTGGCACGGTTGCCGAGGCCCTTTCTTTTGTTTGGAGATCTGAACGGCAGGCATCCTCTCTGGGGAGACTACTCAATAAATCCCAGAGGACAAGTCCTTCCGATCTAATCGAAGAGCTTGAGATAGGTGTCCTAAATGCGGATGAGTTTACGCATCACTGCCTGAGAACCGCTTCATTTTTTTTGCCTTGATCTCTCTCTGTGATCTCCGGATGCACAGCCTGATTTTGATTCGGGGAGGGGGGGGTCGATGACCTCCATGTTAGTGATCACTTTCCCATTCAAATATCATTTTCTGGGCCGCTGCTGCTTGAGAGCCCACCTCGGTGTTGCTTGGCGCGGGCGTGGTTGCCTGCATTTCAGGAAACGACTGAATTCTCTATCTCAGTCGAGGAGTTTAGGTCGGTAGATGAGGCCGTTGAGTTCTCCGGTCTCGCAGGACCCCCTCCAATTTTCCAGGAGAATGGGACCGCAATCTTGGACCCCGCGACCGCTTTCTCCGCATTCTCTCGCCGGGATGCTGCTCCGCCAGCATTCAATGCACGTCGTGATGTCGCGGAAGGCCGCCGGTTGGACTTTACCTACAAAGGCGAAGAACCCTTCAACAACAGGTTTACTCTGAGTGAGTTGCGTTCCGCTCTTGCTTCGTGCGTGGACACTCTCTCTTTCTTTCTTTCTCTCTCTCTCTCTCTGAAGAAACTAGAGGGAGAGGTAACGCCCCTTTGTCGCCGGAAGAGAGCTTGTGTGTACCTTTGACTTTTCGAGCTATGTCGGCGGGGGTACTTCTTCTGGGTACCCTTGGTAGGGCTTCCCTTGTCGATTTAGTCTGAAACGAGGTTCCAGACTAAGTGTGTCGTTCTTTTTTCTACTCTATCATTCTCCCTTTTCCCTTTTATCCTATATCTTTCTTTTATTATACAAAAAGAAAAAAACTACTAAAAAAAAACAAAAAAAACCCTACTACTATCATGTCACTCTTACCCTTCTTTCCATTTTTCTACATATAAGGACCTGGCAGCTACCTCATGCGTCAGAAGAGAGGCTTTGTAACCTCTATAAACAACGCCAATCGACGCTCACTGGTTGCGGGAGACTAGGAATAGAGGTGTCCTAGGCGTTGGGGCTCGATGAATGGGAAGAGGGTAGTGCCCCGTTAACCCCTTTCCTGGCGCATAATTATTGACCATTCCCAAAGACTGTTGACGGGTGCCTCTGCTAGCATCGGTCCGAGGTGACGGCCCTTTGTTTCCAGGTTGGTTGCCAGGCCAATAAAAAGCCTTGGCTTGAGTCTCTTGGTGTGGCGGGATATCCATTGAACGCTACTCCGAGATCCTGGCCGTCGTGAAGGGAACTAGTAGGAGTTTAGTACGCGGGGTGTGCTCCGATGGCCCCTTCGGGACCGTCAGTGCTGCCTGGTTGAGAGCCACGGCACGCTGAGGTTTGACGATTCGGTCGGACGAACAGCAGCACATGGAGCGTGCCTTCTGAAAGATTCGAAACGTCTCCGATGGATAGCCGGGAGCGACTCACACGGGGAGAACTCACCAACCCCCCCTTTTTTTATCATTGATTGGTCACGAGTTTTCAGAGAGAGAGAAAGCGTTCAAAATGACAAGCAAAAAAACGACCCGTTCGTCTAAAACACAACTGTGCAACATACCAGTTAGAAAAGTGGTGCGTTGACTTTCCAGAGGGCTGCTACTCAAAATGCAGCCCGGAAACTATCTGCACTACCTGCATACTGACGCGAGAGGTGGAGAAACTAAAAGACCTCTATAGAGCCTCAGAGGAGAGAGTTCAAATTCTTGAGAGAAAGGTGGAAAAATTCGAAGCCCTTCACGCAGCTCATATTCGATGCCTAGAAGAGGCATCGCCCACTGACGTGTCGGAATTTTCTGATGTAGTTCTTACCCAAGCGGAGATTCCGGCATCATCCGAGGTTAAGCCAGCTGAGGCAAGAGAAAAAGAATAAAGTTGAAACAAAAGAAGAACGCATAAACAAGAAGAAAAAGAGGAATAAGAATGGGGAGAGGAAAAGGAGAGGCCTCTTCCACAAGGGAAGACCCCTCCTCAGAGACCAAGTGTCTGAAGGTCACCCTCATTGGTGACTCGCAAACACGGGATCTGCACCCGCTGCTAGCGGCCCGCCTTCGAACTAACGTGAAAGTAAGCTGCCTGCAAGGACGGGGTAATCAAAACATCAGAGTAGATGCAGAGAAAGCTCAGATTTCTGAGAATTCCGTTGTCGCTCTGATGGTGAGTGGCAACGACCTCTACCTCAGTGGCAACACCATCCAAACGGTGATGGGAGCCGTGGATGACATTGGGCTTAAAACCCGAAAAGGTGTCGTGGTTGGGATGCTTCCGAGAAGAGGTCCATCCCGAACCGCTCACGAGAGAAACCGCAGTAAACCGACGGTTGGCGGATCTCTGCACGGCAGAAGGAGTCTTCTTTTTAGACCCCTATCGCACCTTTTACGGGAGAAACGACCTGTATAAAAGGGACGGAGTGCATCTTTCCTTTAAAGGGAAAGCTGTACTCGCCAACATGATCCCGGATGTTGTGGAGTGGACCCAAAGAAGTGTCAGGCCCCGAGTAAAGGAGGACGTACGCCAGTACACCCGTGTTACTCCAGGAACGACCTTTTCTGAGGTCACAAAGAGGGAAGTGACCCCGCCACAGAGAAACAAAGCGGGAAACGCAAGAGCGTAGGGAGTCCTACAGTCGGGAACTCCCTCAAGGTTCTTCTGTTTAATGCGAGGTCTATCAGGAATAAGTTTATTGAACTTCGTGGCCTCGTAGCAACAGAGGAACCTGAGATGGTGACCATAACGGAGTCGTGGATAAAAACCTCAAGTCGAGATTTTGAAGGTAAATTCACGATTCCCGGTTACCAGCTCTTCCTGAAAGATAGGCCAGACAGAGAGGGTGGCGGTGTGATGTATGTCAAGGATACTCTCAACTCGACGGATTGCAACATCGTATCCGGCCATGAACTACTAGGTGTTGACCTGGAGATAGGTCCTGCCAGATACAGGACCCTGGTGCTATACAGACCCCCTGCCCAACTCTTAGAACAGGACAGGAGTCTGTACCAGCTGTTGGGCGAACTGGTAAAAGACTGTGTGTATCGTCATGGTGGATTTCAACACAAGTTGACTGGGAAACCAGAGAACGCACTACTCCTGGAGTTCGCGAACACCGAGTTCCTGGCTCAATGGGTAAGAGAGCCAACGAGAGGAGACAATATCCTCGACTTGGTTTTCACCTGAGGATGACATCGTTGAGGACACCTAATGTTGGCGAAGAGCTCGGTGGCAGTGAACACCGACTAATTAGATTTGTAGTCAAAATCCCCAAGGCAGAGCCTGCAACTAGTAAATCGAGGAAACTTGATTTGAGAAGAGCAGACTTTGCAGCTCTTAGTGTGCGATGCTGTTGAAGACTCGTGGAACAGTTTCAAAACCACATACATGAGTCTTAATCGAGAAATCGGCCAACTGCTTAGGGAGAAAAGAATTGTGTACCGTCAATCGAAGATCTCGGGGTGACTATGACGAATACCGGAGGCTATCCAGGAGAGTAAAGTCCAGCATAAGGGCGGCTAAGCGGTCTGAGGAACTCCGAGTGGCGAAACTTTGTAAAGAGAATCTCAAGGAGTTCTTTGGTATGTAAACAGCCGTAAACCAATCCGTCGAACGATTGTTCCCTTGAGGAATGAGGGGGAGGGGAAACATTAAAGCACTCAGATGCATAAAATGCTAACCTCCTCAACGACTATTTCTCTTCAGTGTTTACTGAAGAGTGTGGTCCCATCCCCCAGCCAACGAGTTCCTACTCGGGGGAAAAGCTGGAGGATATGGACTTCACCGAAGGAGAAATAAAAAAGATTACTGACCTAATGACGAATAAGTCACCTGGCCCGGATGGGTTTCTACCTAAAGTGTTGAAAGAAGTGCGCGATCAAGTGTCACGACACCTGAGCGCAATCTTCAACATGTCAATCCGGACCGAATGCGTTTCTAGAGACTGGCGTGAAGCGGAGGTGACTCTTATCTTCAAGAAAGGAGACCGTAGCCAACCGTCGAACTACCGACCTATCAGTCTGACTTCGATAGTCGGTAAACTCATGGAAAGCCTGATGGTGGAAAAAATGACGTCGCATTTAGAGTCAAAGCTGCTACTGAGGAGTTCCCAGCAAGGCTTCCGAAGGCATCGGTCATGCGTGACGAACCTTGGGGAATTCTTCCAATTCGTCTTCAGTGAGCACGATCGGGACAAGGCGGTGGATGCGGTCTACTTAGACTTTCAGAAAGCCTTTGATAAGGTACCACACCGCCGCCTTCTCCGGAAAGTGCGAGCGCTGGGCATAGACGGAAAAATAGCCAGTTGGATCGAGAACTGGCTAAGTGGCAGACGCCAACAGGTGGTGGTGAATGGACAGGCTTCTGAGTGGGTGCCCGTTACTAGCGGGGTGCCTCAAAGTTCTGTCCTGGGACCACTACTATTCATCATCTACGTCAACGACATGGACGGTGACATGGTTGCCAAGATTTCCAAATTTGCCGACGATACCAAGCTTGGTATGAACGTTGCAAAGGATGGAAATACTGCAAGCCTGCAGGAAGATTGGGGAGTGGTCGGATACGTGGCAAATGCCTTTTAACGTGAGCAAATGCAAAGTGATGCATATTCTGCCACCGAAACCCCCAATCTCAGTATATCCTTAAGGGCACTGCTCTTGAGGTCACTAGTGACCTCAAGATCTCGAAACAGTGCATTGAAGCGGAGAAAAAGGCCCAAAGGATACTAGGCTACATAAACTTGTCCGACCGAACCTGGAGTATGCCGTACTATTTTGGAATCCTTCATTTCAAAAGGACATCGCGAGATTGGAACACGTGCAAGCCAGGGCAACCAAACTGATTCCCTCTATGAGACATAAAAGTTATAAAGATAGATTAAAGGAATTAGATCTGTTCTCTTTGGAAACCCGTAGACTGCGTGGTCAGCTCATCGAGGTTTTCAAAATACTTCGAGGGTTCGACAATGTTGACTACAGTGATATTTTCACACTTGTTGATAGCAGAACAAGAAATCACAGCTTTAAACTTGAACTGAAGCGTTACAACCGCGATCTGTGTGGAAATTTTTCACCTACAGTATGTGCGGTAGTTGGAACGCACTTCCAGTAGAGGTTGTCAACAGTGAATCTGTTGACCACTTCAACAAGACTAGACAGGGTCTTGAAAAATGTCCGTGAAAGGACGTAAAGCATTTGAGCAGAGATGCGCCCGCTCGACTTCTAGTCCAAAGGTACCCTCATTGAATGGACCGTAAGGTCTTCTAGGGTATCTTCTTTCCTTGTTACTCCTTGTTACCGCCCATGGTCCGGACGATGTCCCATACACCATGCTTCGACACCTGGGTGAGCGAGGCATGGCCTTTCTGTTAGATTTGTTCAACAGGATCTTGGTAGAGGGTAACCTCCCAGGCTCCTGGCGAATCGCTACTGTGCTCGCCTTTCGCAAACCGGGAAGAGATCATTTTACCCTGGCCGGTTTCCGCCCAATTTCTCTAACCTCCTGCGTGTGCAAGTTGAGAAATTGGTAAATGTTAGATTAGCCTTTCTCCTGGACAGCGGAGGCCATCTGTCTTCTGCACGGTGCGGCTTCCGCAAGTTCCACTCCATGTCGGATGCTCTGCTCCGACTGGAAAATGTCGTCTGCGAAGCCTTCCTTCGTAGACAGCACTTCGCCACGGTGTTTTTCGATTTGGAGAAGGCTTATGATACCGCATGGCGATACGGTATCATGGAGACCCTCCACACGATGGGGGCGAGGGGACGCCTCCCATCTTTATATCTGAATTTTTGCGAAATCGCAGATTCCGCGTACGGGTTGGTTGGAGCTCTCTCCGGCCTAATGGAGCAGGAAGAGGGTGTCCCGCATGGAAGTATTCTCAGCGTTACACTCTTTTCCTTGAGTATCAACGGCATTACTTCGGTGCTGCCAGATGTTCTTGCTACGCTCTACGTGCACGACCTTTCGATCTCTATTGGCGCGGCCCAGATGCCAACTCTGGAGCGTCGACTCCAACAGGCATTGAACCGCGTCTCTCGCTATGCCGAAGCGCACAGGTTTCGGTTTTCTTTGGCCAAGACTAAGGTGGTGCACTTCTGCCGCCATCTACGGCTCCACCCCGACCCAGATTTGTTTCTTAATGGGGTGCGCCTGGATGTGGTTGAATCGCTCCGTTTCCTTGGTCTTGTATTCGACCGACGCCTCACCTGGAAGGCCCATATTCGCAGCCTAAGGGTCTGTTGTACCCGCGCAATTGATATTCTCCGTTCCGTGACGTTCAGCGCTTGGGGCGCTGATAGGGCTACTGCCCTACTTTTTTATCGATCCTTTGTTCATTCGAAGTTCGACTACGGATGCGAGTTTTATGCATCCGCAGCCTAGCGTTTATTGCGGAAGGTGGACTCGATCCACCACACCGTCCTTCGCCTTGCGACCGGTGCATTCTACACGTCCGCCATTGAGAGCCTGTTGGTCGATGCTGGGGAGATGCCACTCGCTCTACGCCGCTTGCAGTGCATCACTCGCCTGTACGCGCGAGCCCGGCGACTCCCTTACTCACCAACAGCTCTCACTGCATCCGCAGCTCATCTCGACTGTTCTTATGCCGCCGAGAGACGCCAGTCATACCCTAAGCCCTTTGGGTTTAGGGCTAGAAAACTTTCGAGCTAGATATAGCCCTCGGGCCGGTGGCGCCCCTGGTTCTGCTCAGAACGCCACCCCGGAGGGTACCACCGTTGGCTATTTGTCGCCACGCTTTTGCTCCCAAAGCTTGTACAGCGCCAGGATTATTGCGTTCGGCCTTTTTGGAACACATCTCGTGTCACGCTGGAACCGTGCCAGTGTATACGGATGGTTCCAAGTCTGAAGAGGGGGTCGGGTGCACGCTGTATCCCCTCTGTTTGGAGTCAGCGGGGCTCTGCCAGGCGCTGCGTCTATCTTCACGGCTGAGTTGGTGGCAATACACCACTCGGTACGGGAGATTACGCGACGTGCGCGGTTCGGAAACCGGATCGTGATTTATTGCGACTCACGCACCGCCCTGAGTGCTCTCGGGGCATTGTAATCTCCGCACCCTCTGATTCGCGATATCCGTGATGCCATAGTTTTAGTGAGCCGGGTGGATGTCGAGATTATCTTCTGCTGGGTTCCTGGACATGTAGGAATTGCGGGGAATGAGCGCGCCGATGAGGGCTCTAAAGAGACGCTAGGACCGGACCAGCGTTTCGCTCTTCCACACATAGACTACATGGCAGGAATACAGGCAGCTCTTGGGACTGCTTGGCAAAGATGGGAGAGGGTCCAGGGGAACTTAAAGTTGGGTGCCATTGCTCCGCGACTGTTCCTATGAACCTATCCCCCAATGCCGCGACGGCTTCAGGTCGCTTTCTGTCGTCTCCGAATCGGACACACTCGTGTGACACATCTCCATTTAATGGAGCGCTCGCCTGCCCCCCTATTGTGCGCTCGGCACATTCTTGACGAATGTCCCAGTCTGGGAGATCTTCGCGCCGGTTACCTGTCCCAGTACGGGGATGCACGGGGTCGCTACTGCTTTTAATATTTTTTAAAGTGCCTAGTACTAGGCTGTCTTTAATATGGCGACTAATGCCCAAGTAGGCAGTCGTTAGATGAGTTCTTAAAAAAAAAAATCCTTTTGTGTCATTTTTTTTTAGCGATTATTTACTTTTTAATATAACCTAGTAGTAGTAGGCTCTGGTGAGTACGGCGACTTATGCCCCAAGGGGGCACTCGCCAGATGGGCTCCTAAATTAAAAAATAAAATTCTGAAGCAATGGAGCGTATGAGCAAGAAAATATAATTCATCTGTCAAAACATTTCGCCTCGATTATCCTTACAACCGGAATTTGCGGTTGGTTGAAAAAGATCTTGCATAATACTGAATGGAATGAGTCCCAGCCCCGGGGTAAAAGTAGAAACTCATATTGATCAAGATGTTCAGGAGGGTGGGGGTCAATGATGGCGTTTAATGCGGGGATGCAAAACGCTAGATCTAAAAAGCATCGCAGGGAATAAAACAAAGCAAGGTGACTTCCATTCATTTCTGTCGCAACTTTCTGGGTGCTTTTGCTGTGGCTTCCCAGTTTCCATTATCGGGATCCTCATTGCCATTTTATTCACGTCTCATGAGTCATTCGTTTCCTATTACCATCTTAACCTCAGCACCTAAGGACTGTTGTTGAGGGGCCTGGCACCCAATTGCTCTGGTTCTTCTGGATTCCTCTTTATTCGTCCGCTCTCTCCATTACCTACTTAATGTCGTCACAAATCCGTATTTCGGTATGCAGCAAAAAATTTAGTTTGTACCTATGTGCACTGTGCTCATGGGGGGGGGATCTTAAGCACCCTCCAGGCCCTAACATTTGAGTTTCAGGAATCCTTTTATAACAACCTTCCATCGCTTATTATTATTGTTTATTCCTGATGTCCCCCTCCCCTCCAAGAAGGCTACCTATCTTCAACATACTTTCTTCCCTTTTTCGTTTTGAGACGAGGATCCGAGAAAGTTAGGTTAGGCCTCGTTAAAATAATCAGTGACGTCAGCTGATTTTCGAACCATAATCGATCGTGAGAGGGATGCTTAACGGAACTAATGGATTAGTTATCCATTATATGAGCACATTTCCATCGTATTAATTCATTAAGTATTTTTAATTAATATGAATCCTTCTGGGGGGTTTTTGTATTAATTTGTTCCATTTGACTGATTCCCGGCGCCTCTCCTTCAGGTTAACTAGGCTTTTGTCTCATTTAGTCTCGATATTTTTCGCTATTTTTTTTCTCACTTTGTCGGTTTGTTTCTCTCACCTTCATTCTACCTATCTCTTCTCTTAAGCTTTCTCTCGCATGTATTCGCCACGGAAAAATGAAATACTCACCCTCCTTTGGCTGAGGCCGCCCACCCGCCCGTTCGTCGGTTAGGACGGCTTAAAGACTGTAACGAAAAATAACAGTTGACATAAAAAAACGAGAGTTGATCGTGTTCCTGCTTCAATCTCAATTTATTGTCTTTAATGAGGGTTATTTGAAGTATATTTTGGGGTCTAAAGACAACTTAAGAGTATAAAATCTTAGTCAATTATATAAATACTGAAAATCAAAGTTGTTGAAAAATAGCCAGAAACCAACACCCCGTAGACCTGTAGATTGAGGTGTGTAGGGAAAGGGGGATGAAAGAACGAAAGTAGAGTGAGGCGAGTTATGAACAGCTTCCTGAGTCGCCGGAACACCGTTGGCGAGCGGTGTATCGACTGCGCCATATTGAGTCTCAAAAAACATTCAAGCGAAGCTTTTAAACTGCCCACGTTACAGACCCAATAAGTAACTGTGACTCGAAAGTGTACATCTAAGCTTTTTTCAAGTGTTCATATGATTCTTATTATAAAACAACAAGGTCAACCGACCTAAGTCGCGTGCTCTCAAAACTTTAAACAAGTGGGGCAATCCGACCCATAGTTTTCTTTTAGTAATTCCAGGGTTAACCTTAGGAGGACCTTGGTAATTATATCATTCGAATGAGATGTAAAACAACATAAGGGTTTCAAATTTAGTTAGAATCACCCCACTAGTTACGATGTTATTGCCCCATAACTCATTAAAAAGTAAAATGGTTACCATCCGACAGTAACTGATAGAGTTGCGCGCACGCGACTAAAAAAGGGGGATTCATATTTTTCTTCCAGTCCCTATCTTCAATATTAAGAGAAAATGACAAAAGGAGGAAATGCCCCCCCCCCCTCCCAGCATAATCTAAACCTAGTCATGCTCCACAAAGGTTAATCCTTAATTCTTTGAAAATTTAACAACCACTTTTCTCCGATTTAACTTGCCTTGACAAACCATTGTATGGAAATCCTCTCTGTTTAGGCCTCAGATATTTACTGACCCCTTAACCACACCTACTGCTAAAAATAACAAGCTACTCGTTTGTTTAGTATGATATAAACTAACCTCATCTAACATTACTTCATCTCACCTAAATTAACCTAACAAACTTACCTTTCCCGAGGATTTCTCGGGTGAAAGAATAGGAGATACCGGTACATCGTCTTCAGTATTCTCTGAATCCAAATTACTCGCTGCTCTTCTTCCTTTCGTAACCTGCCGACACAAGAAAGGTTTTACCATCTTGTAAAGTTACATACGAAAACTCAAGATTTTTCGTATAATTCTCAAATTCGAGGGGATTCTTGAATATCTCAAAACGTTCTGAATGAGAAAAAAATTTGAATAATAAACAAAAATTATTTCCCTTTCCCAGTTTTGAGAGATCTCAAATTTGCAATTAACTCATTTGTAACAAAGAAAGAGTTGGCCATTTCTTGTTTTTACACACGACCTTCAGTCGCTACAGAAAGAGGAGGTGGGGTAGCTAATGGGGAAAGAAGGACGAGCCATTGGAAAGCGAGATTTGGGACCTTAATTTAATACTCAAATTCCAATAGCCATGAATTTACTATGCACAACTCTGGTAACGTATTGCCCTGCCAGAAGTGACTGATGTCATCGATTAAAAAAACAACTGAAGAATGTGGTTAGTGAGAAGAAAAAAAAATTGCACGCAAATATCTGTTAAAAAAGATAGTGTGTCAGGATTACGCGCCATTAACAACAACAGCGACATCTACTGGAAAATGACGCCACAAATTAGTGGTTAAAATAAACCGTCCAACTGGTTGACCCTTTACTCTCGCATAAGCCAGAATAGTATGGCACCGCCATTTATGAACTTGATTCAGGAAAATAAAGTGCGAGATACAAGTAAATCAATTATTATTCACCGTGTATTGATTGGCTGACGAAAAAACGAGACAAACAAACTTACCTTTTTGGAAATCGGCGTCAATCCAAAATCAAAACTATTCATTGTTTATGGGTCTTCTTTGATCTATTAGTGAATAAAAAAATTACTTCAGTGAGCTGGTTTCATTCTTTAATACAAGACAAAATTTATCTTAGAAACACGTTTAGAGAGAGTTCTATATCTTGATGTACTATGTTGGTACATCGTTGCTATAGAAACGGATAGGATGAGTGTTGCCTTATTTATTATGTATGCCTTTTATATATACAGTTTGAAGCAGAAGTTTAAATACGTCACTTCTAGGCTTTTAAATTATATATTTGATTAATATTTGAATCATTTTGGTAATATAGCAAATGCTGTATATACAAAAATCCAATTAAAATATTCTGGCCCTATATTACAAAATTTGACACAGCAAATGTTTTCATACAGGTACGAAACATATTATATGGATGACCTTTTTAGCAATTACATCTACCAAAGCTTTCTCTTTATCAAATTTAATCACTAGAAATTATTCTCATATTTCATTGCACTAAATAAATAACATCCTTATTTGCTTTGATTTCCCCTGCGATTTGCTTTCCTGGCCACCCTGCTGACGGGACTCGGCGACCCGTCCGGCCCCAGCTTTGCCTCCTTTCTGACAAACTGTTTTGTCAAGTGTAGCAGCTCTGCAGCTACAAATATATATATATATATATATATATATATATATATATATATATATATATATATATATATATATATATAATATATTCTTAAATATTATAGATTTGTAAAAAAGTCTTCAAAAACAATTAGCAACATTTACTGTCGTATAATTGTTGTTGTTGCTTTAGAGCGCCAGTCTGATCCTATTACTTATGAAGGACAACAATACTTCTATATTGGCTGAGTGGACTTTTTAATTACCTTATTATTGAAAGAGTGCCATAGCGTCTAATCCGTCTTAAGGAGAGGGCCCTTTAAACACGTAAAGGATCCATGGAAACACCAGAATTATCCAAAACTAAATATATTTTTTAAATTTATCAATTAACTAAAAAAGTAAAATATTTATAATCACCTAATAAGTTTAACGAGGATAACCATACTTGAAACCGGGCCTATTACAGAATCTATTCATGTCCAAATCGAAATAGGCTCCAAGTAAACAAACCAATGCCGATTAGTTATTTTATAGTGACCCTTTTTGATTAGCATTAAACTCCAATTTAAGTTTCACTCTTCTAACTGTAAATTTGACGGGGTTCACTAACAATTGTCTCTACTTCAGTTAATTTGAGTACCGTAATAAACTCATACTAAAGCAATACAAATATAAATGGTCATTCTGACTTACATGAAAGAAAGGATCAGTGGTTGCCGGATGTCACTAGGTGGCTTTTATCCCGTTTCGTTAGGTGCAGCGGCCGATTGTAGACTTTCCACGATATAGGAGGGGAAAAGGGGATCCGATGTCTAATTCTTCGGTTCTACGTAAAAATGCGGAGGAAGGAGTTGCACTCTCTTGCTCAAGGAGTCCTCTTCTGGATGCTCTTGAAGCCTTTTTGTATCCTAGTCTTCTTCTAGGGGTTGCCCACTGGATTTTTGGGTATACGAGGATATTTTGAATGTTCTTGAAAAATGGATCTTTCTCGGGTGTGGTTTCTTATTCTCTCTTCGGTATTAAGATCGCAATTTGAGAGTCACTCGAGGGTGACTGATTCTTCTGTTATCTTACTTGCGAAATTCATGTTTGGCACTAGGAATGTTGGTCCAGCCAAGCTTCTTACTAAGCTTGTGCAGGATACTTCAGTCTGGCACCGATACAAAACGTAACGTTTCTAAGTTATTTCGAAACTGGAACAAGGACCGATCTTCTCTCGAACTAGTCCTTTATCGTCTCTCACCGAATAATCCCTTCTCTTTCCTTATGGGGCTTATTTATAGCCTGGCGACCGCCCCATCTAAGGGGGAAGGGGTGAGAGGAGGGTGTCACCGCGGTGCCCAAGTCGGCTTCTTAATTAGAGGCACCACCAACCGTCAACATCCTTGGTGTTCTTTTTGACTGCCACCGCTTTTTGTGACGATTTAACCACGGGCCTCCGGATCTCTTAGGTAATTGGGTCTTTTGAGCGCTGCGTAATGGCATTTGGTGGTCACCTTTGCACAGCGGCTCGCTCCCGAATACCTATGCGTCGGGGAGATCAAAAAGAGTAGGCCGTTTGACTGTTATTCCGCCGGCTAACGTTCCCACGACTCTCCTCACCTCATGTGGCTCGATTCTCTTGCTTTCTCCGCAGGGGGGGGGGGTACTTTAACGAATATGTCCGCCTGGCCCTCCGGGAGGCTTTATGCTCTAATTTCTACATTTACACGCACGACTAACGCTTTCAAATATTCCGCATGCGAGAAGAAAATTTTCACTTGTGCCCTCGCCATTTCCAACTCAAGGTCAGTTGAATTTGACAAACAAAAACTGTATAATTCTTTATATTTCCTTTTCCTGACTCGTACATTTCCCCTTTTAACCGTCGTGATTTTAATTTACAATTACATTTACCGCAAATCGTGGTTTCAATTACATTTACTCACAATTCGTGATTTTAATTACATTTCAATTACAAATACATTTCAATTAGTTACAATTACATTTTAATTAGTTACCTTGATACCATTACATACTACCATTACCTTGTTAAGTCCTACCATTACCCATCTACCTTACGCCAAATTTAGTCACGACAAAAATTCGGTGTTAAACTCATGTTTATTTTGTATAATTAAATTCAAATTTAACCAATATAATTTCAAATATGTTCCATTCTTGTTAATCTATAATAATATATATTTTGTTGTATCCTCGTTGTATTTCATCCATTCCTTAACGATTTCGTGTCCACGATTAAGCCTAACTTCGCCATAAGTTTAGCCGCTCGAGCCTTTTTTTACGATTCAATAACTCTCCTCAAAAACTTATAGATATAGATTTGTTGTGAAGTATCTATCTAGGTTCATACCTCGTTGGCCCTATATCATCTATACATGCTTCATCACTTACCCTACAACCACTCCAACAAATTTCTCTAGTCAGACTTTAACTTCGCAGGGTAGAGACCGACCAGCTTCCTCTCGTCCAACCATACCAGATCGGTGCTGAGGTGGAGGGGGCAAACACCCCTGAACTCCGGTTTGGGGTGGTGTTTTTTTTTAACAACCTGCTCCCCCCCCACCCATCCACCTTCCTCACATACTCTTTCTCTATCCTTTCACAATCTATCAATTTTACGCCGAACCTAAGGTGAGCTGCCAGACTATTAGGCGGGAGGGGTGGCCTCAAATAGCGGGAGCTGGCCCCATGTTCACCCCTCGCAGAGCGAGCTACTGCGTAGGGTGATGAGCGTTTGCGTCCCGTCAAAATATTAGGGTCACCATGCCCATGGATGAATTTAAAACAGGTCTCTCCCTTTATTCCGCCTTTACCAGCATCGGAGCTGCTCTCGGGCATCTCCATTAAAGAAAAGGAGGTTTCCCCGCCCCTGTGCTTTCTCAAGGGAGACTCCAAAGCTCTCAGAGCGGAGAGGAGGCTTACTCCTCTCCTATGCCTACTGGTGCTAGGGAGTCACCCCTCAACCTCTTGTCTAGAGTCGCCTTTGGGCGACCCCCTCTTTCCAGTGGCAGTCCTTCCTTTGCATTCACAGGGGACTGCCAAGAGAGAGGGCAGGCGGTCCAGAATTGACCGATCCCTGTGGAAGCGACGCGATAGGGCCAACCCCTTTAGGGAAGCAAGGGATAAAAGGGCCCGTGCCTCTTAATGTCCTGCTTGCGTGTGTGAGTAGTTTGCAGGGGGGGGGGTCAGTATACCTGCCCCTCTCTCTTCCCCGACGGATACCAGTTTTTCGGCATTAGACGGTAAAAAAAGAAACCTCGAATGGGATCAGTGATGTCTTGATGGAGGATGGCTACATAGAGCCCCCCCCCCCCCCGTTGAGATAAACATTGTTCCTGATGTGACCCAGTTCCAGACGGTATAATCTTACATGGGTCGAACCCAGGCTCGGTGCCAAGCCCAGAACCTGAGTCCGACCCTGTGCAAGCTTCTCATAGGACGTATCGGGCTCCAAAGGCCTTACAAGGAGATGAGGAATCTACCCCGGCTGATGCTCTTGTGACAGGCAAGACCCCCATTTCAGAGAAGGGTCTTACCAATGCCAATCCATCTGGTCTAAGGGCTTCTACCGGCGGAGGAGCGGGTTCATTCCTCGCCCACGCCTACTAAGAAGAAAAGGCACAGGAAAAAGACAAAGAAGACTCGGATCTCCTCTGCCTCCGCGGGGGCCAGGGGAACGGACAGGTTCGCTGCCGTTTCGGTAAGCGACCAAATAAAGATCGTCACGTATGCCCCCGGTGCTCCGGGTGAAGAATCCCATACAAAAGTGCGCCGAGCGGAGCCTTGATTACATCGGGGTCCCTCATACAGAGGTACCTGGCGTTTTCGAGCCCGCTGGCTTGAAATGTTTTCTCGTAATTCGCTCCACTGATGGTATCATGTTGGCCAAAGGAAACATAATCCATCAAAACAGCACTAGCTAGCGTAATTAGTAGAGAGCCGAAGGTGACCCGTTTATCGGGCGGGGAGCCTTCTTGCGAATGTGTCGAATCCCTCTGATGCGGCCATGATTAGTGCCCTTCGGACAATTTATGGCACGCCGTTGAGTGTGACTCCGCACTCTATCATGAACTTCGTGAAAGGAGGGGTTTATGCGAGGGATCTTGTGGACTACTCCATAGAGGAATCACCTTAGAGCTGGCCGACCATGGAGTGGTCAAGGTCGAATGTGTGATAAGAAAACAAGAAGGGGCCTAGAGACAAACATCTACACTCTTCGTCACGTTTGACTGTGACAAGCTCCCTGAGTCAGTGTGTGCCGGTTGGTATCGCGACCGCATGAAGGGATTCGTGCCACTGCCGCGGAGGTGCTTTTACTGCCATCGCTTCGTCATACAAATCGCTCTTGTTGACGTGAAAAGTCGGGGTTACCCGAAGTCTGTGTAAGTTGTTTCAAGGCCGCACACTATCTATAAGTCCAAATCGTGTGTGGCAAAATGTGTCAATTGCGGAGAGCCGCACCACGCTTCTTGGAAGCAATGTGGTGCGTATCTCCTTGAGAAGGAAATCCTGGCCGTTCAGGCCCAGGATCGTCTCAAATTTCTCGAGGCTAAGGACCTGATCCTGGCACTCGGCGTTGCTTGGGGCGTCTTATGACTCCGTATTAAAAAAGACACCCTCTGCTCCTGGCCCTTCTAGGCCTACGAGCACGGTCATGTCCGCGCCTATTCGAATCCCCTTTTGCTGTTTCTACCCATCGCAGGCGCTCCCTTAGTGAAGCTGGTGGCACAAAGGCCTTATACCCAGCCCTGGATCAAGCCAGGGCGCTCTCCCACTTCCGCCAGAGTGACTGTTTCCTGTAAGGTGAAACGGCCGCGCGCCTACACTGAATCGTTATTTTCACGGGAGGCAACACCCTTGAAGCTGGTCGTGAGGGCCATCTTGCGGAGTTTATAAAGCTGCCACCCCGAAAAGAGGACAGCACTAAATCAGCTTCGCCTCCTACGCCCACAAGTACTAGGCTAGGTATCTCTAAGGCAGTGAATCTTCCAAAGGAGGGACCCCACCTGCCTAAGGTTTCGAGGTGGAGGGAGGAAAAGACACATGGCGAGCCCAACCTCTCTCGATAAGCCCTCGAAGCCGACAACGCCCAGAGTTCTGCCTCTGAGCTAGATCTGGAGGGCATATTCCTTCGATTAAATTGCCGCAGACTCGGGGCTAACTGGGAGGGGCTACGGAGGCTCGCCTCCTACCGTTCCCTGTTAAGTATCTCTTTTTTTCAGGAGACTGCTGGGCGCGTGCCCCTTACCCACTCTCCCGAGGTTTTAGGGTATTGCGCCCCCCTCCACCACGGGATGGGGGCTGGGCAGGAAGATGCTCGATTTACACCCGGCATGATGTCTCGGTCCTTTTCTTCTTTGAATACCTCCTTTCAGGCAGTAGTTGTGCAGCTGCATCTGGATAGTAGGTTTCCTGTTATTTCTGCGTGCATTCCACCGTTAGCCGATTCGACGCGGGGGACGGCACGGTTGCTGAGGCCCTTTCGCTCCAACGTAGATCTGAATGGTAGACACCACCTCTGGGGAAACTACTCAATTAATTCCAGGGGCCAACTCCTTGTCGATCTGATCGACGAGCTAGAGATAGGTGTCCTAAATGTGGATGAGTTTACGCATCACTGCCCGATAACCGTTTCCTTTTCCTGTTCTATCTATCTTTGTGCTCTTCGGATACACAGCCTGATTTTGATTGGGGGGTGGTCGATGACCTCCATGGTAGTGATCACCTTCCCATTCAAATATCATTTTCTTGCCGCTGCAGCCCGAAAACGCGCCCCGGTGATGCTTAACGCGGGCGCGGTGGTCCGCAACTCAGGAAATGACGGTTGAGTTTAGGTCAGAGGACATGCCCGTTGAGTTCTTCATCGCCGTGGGCCTAACTACTATTCCTACAACGTCTGACCCTTTTGCACGCCGACTGCTTCTATGGTGGTCAGCCGAGTGTGAGACTACCCTTAAACAGAAGATGTATGCTTACATACGCTATAACCGCCATCCAAACAATTTCATTGGTAGATGGTAACCTCCCAGACTCCTGGCGAATCGCTACTGTGCTCGCCTTTCGGAAACCGGGAAGAGATCATTCTACCCTGGCTGGTTTCCGCCCAATTTCTCTAACATCCTTCGTGTGCGATTGATGGAGAAACTGGTAAATATTAGATTAGCCTTTTTCTAGACAACGGGGGGCATTTGTCTTCTGCACAGTCCGGTTTCTGCAAGTTCCACTCCACGTCGGATGCTCTGCTCCGACTGGAAAATGCCGTCTGTGAGGCCTTCCTTCGTAGACAGCACCACCCCACGGTGTTTTTCGATCAGGACTACGATTCCGCTTGGAGATACGGTAACATGGAGACTCTTCACACGATGGGGCGAGGGAGACGCCTCCCAATGTTTATATCTGAATTTTTGCGAGATCGTCGATTCCGCGAACTGGTGGGGGAAGCCCTCTCTGGCCCAATGGGTAGGAAGAGGATGTCCCGCAGTGAAGTATCCTCATTGTCGCACTCTTTTTCCTGAGCATCAACGACATAGCTTCGGTGCTACCGGAAGATCTTCTCACTACGCTGTATGTGGACGACCTTTAGATCTCTTTTGGCGCGGCCCAGATACCAACTATGGAGTGTCAACTCTAACAGGCATTGAACCGCGTCTCTCGCTATGCTGAAGCGAACAGGTTTCGGTTTTCCTTGGTCAAGATTAACGTGGTACACTTCTGCCTCCATCCAAGGCTCCACCCTGATAGAGTTGTTTGTCAATGGGGTACCCCTGAAAGTAATGGACTCGCACTCTTTCCTTGGTCTTGTATTCGACCGACCCCACACCTGGGAGGCTCATATTCGCAGCTTTAGGGTCTTTTGTACCCGCTCTATGGATATTCTTCGTTCCGTGACGTTCAGCGCCTGGGGTGGTAAAAGAGCTACTGCCATTTTTTTCGATACTTTGTTCGTTCTAAGGTCGACTACCGATGCGAATTTTAGGCTTCTGCAGCCGGGCGTGTATTGCGGAAAGTGGACTCGATCCACTACACCGGCCTTTGCCTGGCGACCGGTGCCTTCCACTTGTCCCTCATTGAAAGCCTACCTGTCGATGCTGGGGATGTGCCACTCAATGTGCGCCGTGCACAGTGCATTATTCACCTGTACGCGCGAGTCCGGCGCCTCCTTCAGTCGCCAACAGCTCTCGCTGTATCCGTCGCCATTTGGTGGAGTGCTCGCCTGCGTCTTATTGTAACCACTGCGTTGTCCCTAAGACCGTTCGGCACATTCTTGTTGAATGTCTCAGTCCGTCCTCTTCGCGCCCGATACTCTCCCGCACCGGAACGAGCAAGGTCCCTACCGCTTGTCCCTTGTACTCTGGGCTGGTTCGTTCACACAAACCTTTTGTAGGAAGCTGGCATCCTCCATTTTATTTGACTGGTTTTTTTTAAGTTTGCTTGTTCCTTCGCCTTGGGGAGGCAGGCCTACCCCCGACGCCGCAGCGCGCTTTATTTTTGACTTTTTGTTTTTGTTTTTTTATAGCCTGTGCTTAACCTTTGTCTTTTGTTTTATCTTTATTATTATTATTTTTTTTTAATCTCGCGCTTGTTGTAGGCTCTGTTTTGAGTACAGCGACTGTTACCCTAGTAGGCAGTAACCAGATGAGCGCTCTATTTTTTCTCTAAATTTGCTTGGCTTCTTTGTTTGAGGCGCTTTTTTAATTTCATCTACATATTATCTATTGAAATCATGTCTGGCCTTGGTAATGACCATTTCAAAACTTTAATATGGTTATTTTATTTTTTTTTTTTACTATATAGGCTGTATGTTTTAGTTCACTCATGTGGCGAAACTTAAAATACCGAACCTACTCCAGGTTTTTTTACTGATTCTAGAACGTTTTCGTTCAGAAGAACCAAATAATATTTCCTCTCTATTATTAAATCGATTTTAACGAGGTTATTGATGCATTATTAACAACTTAACGTCATATTAGGCTTATCCAATTTCCCGGCAAACTTGTCTTCAATTTTGACCAAATATTTTTATTTTAAGTTTCATCGCTCCATATTAGCATATCATGGTGAACCTGCTCCTTTGCCATGCAGCAACAAAGACTTCACTTCATTCTTTGACATGGAAAACAGGTTGTGCTACTACAAAAATGTCTCTGGCTTGTTAACTTTCCTTGGTTTCCCACACAATCCTTCAGATTGGTGTCTTTTCATAGACTCTTCCAAGCAAAGTCTGAAGGCTGTGCTCCTGCACAATGGGAAAAAAATACCCCAGCATTCCCATTGCCCACTCAGTCCATCTGAAGGAGTCGTATGACAATATGGAGCTCCTTTTATAAGCTGTCAAGTACAACCAGTACCAGTAGAGTTTCACGGGGACCTCAAGGCCATTGAGCTCCTTATGGGTATGCAAGCGGGCTTCACAACATACTGTTGCTTTATCTGTCTCTGGGACAGTCGGGCTGTGTCCAAGCACTATAAGCAGAAGGACTGGGGGTCTAGGAGCACTTTCGTGCCTGGTGAAAACAGTGTTCAAGAACATCCTTGTGGACATGAACAAGGGGCTTCTTCCTCCTCTGCACATTAAGCTTGGGCTAATGAAGAATTTCGTGAAGGCCATGAACAAAAATGGCGCTACCTTCCAACACTTGTGTACTCTATTCCCAGCTATGAGTTCCGCTAAGTTCAAGGAGGGCATCTTCGTCGGACCTCAGATCCAAGAGGTGCTGAAAGATAATGAATTTGAGAAGCTTCTTACCTTAAAGGAACTGAAGCATGGGAAGCATGAAGTCAGTCTGCCATGGGTTCCTTGGTAACACAAGGGTACTAGATTACCAAGAGTGTATCGAGAAGTTGTTACAGTCTTATGAGGATATGGGATGCCGAATGTCACTCAAAATTCACGTTCTCCACTCGCACTTCAACTTCTTCCCTCCTAACCTCGGAGCATGGAGAAAGGTTCCACCAAGACATTTCTAAGATAGAAGCAACTACCAAGGCAAGTGGATCCCCAGCATGATGGGGAATTTCTGCTGGATGCTAATCGTGACATCCCGGGGGCAAAGTACACAAGATCGTCCCAAAACTCGCTTCTAACTGTCTGCTGTACTATGATTTGTGTATATTTTATTATCCAATCAATTTAATTCCATTAATATTCAGTATCTATGCTGTTTTTTCTCTGATATACCTTTATAACAGATGAAATTAACACATTATATTTTGAATTTATATGCAGTATAATAAAAATGGGGTATGTGAAAGCAAAAAAAACTAGAGGTGATAGAGCAAAACTATTCAGAAATTTGAATTCACTACAACAAAATTAGCAAAAAACACAAAAACACCTATTCGTATCCTTGCCTCAGAGCAAAGAATTTTGCATCAGTGTTATCTTTTCAGGTTAATTTATTCACTATTCTCATTACAGATAGATAATTTTTTTCTTACAGTCAAAAAAGTAATCATTTTTAAGTTAAATAAAATAGAGAATACTTTTTTTTATAACCTCTATGGTTAAATTAATTATTCTGTCTCCTTAATACATTATGGTAACTTGTGAATTGTCGGGATCTGCCGTAGCTTGGAAACGGCGTAGCTCTGTCAACCAATTTGGCTGTTAAACGTAGTTTGTTAAAAATGGTATACCCACAGGGTACTTTTCTTTAACATACTACGTTTTTAGCAAAAATTGTTTAGTAGTTTTGGGATGTTTCCTGATTAAGGTTCTTCATTCTCACCATTCTACTAAAAGTTGTAAGTAGAATTCTATTTTTTGCAAATTGTTTCGCTTACGACGCGTAAAATACGGCAAATAGCGCAGTGCCGCTTTCTGTGTATGATTTGTCGTGTTGGGCCATTTATTATTTTATATATTGAGACTTTTTGTGATGCATAGATCTGCTGCTAGGGAGACAAACGACTTATTTGGTTTTATAATACTGTTTCGCTAATTACGCCAAAATTATAACGGATAGCGCGATGTGATTCTACGTGTGATTATTTGATAATTACTGTGTGACTAGGTGATAATATTTGATAATGAATATAAATTAAATAATAATTCAATTATATAATATTTATATAAAGTTATCATCGCTTCATCATCATCATCATTGTAGACGAATTATAACATAACTACACCCACAGGGCCAAGCGTACATATATGTTAAAGTCCCTCGTCGGAGAGTGCGAGAGAAACGTACCAGAAGGTGAGGAACATGAGAACGTTAGTCGTCTGACTAACAGTCAAACTGCCGAAAGGCTTTGATCTCCCCCATCGAGTTGGTAGTCGAGTCGAGCTGCAGGACCAAGGTAGCCACAAAAGGCCATTAAGCAACTCTCAAAAGATCCGATTACCTACGATGTCCGGAGGCCCGCTGTTAAAGCGCCCCCCAAATCGGTGCCAGATCAAAAAGAACACCCGAGGAGAAATAATGTGACGGTCGTCGGTGCCTCTCATTAAGAAGCAGACCCGGGCTCCGCGGTGGCACTGCCCCTCCACCCTCGCGCTTCCCTCAGTGGCATTTCTTCGTCCCCCTTAGGTGAGGCGGTCGCCGAATTATAAATAAGCCCCGTGTTGAAGGAAAAAGTAGATCATTGATTATTCTGTTAGAGACGATAGATGACTAGATCATTGTGATCAGTCCCTCGCCCAGTTCCGAATTTGACTTCTAACAATTAGAAGTTCGTCTCTTTTTCTTATCGGTGCCATACCGATTTATCCTTCGCAGACTTATCAAGAGATCTGGCTGGATCACAATTCCTAAGTGCCAAATAGGAATTTCGGGAGCAAGACAAAAGAAGATCCGCTCACCCTCGTGTGACTCTCAAATTGCAATCTCAATAATTTTGAGAAAAAAGTATTAATCCCCAAGTAAGTCCCTTTTATTACTTTCGGGATCACTTCGTATACCACAACTTAGTTTAGCAATCCTACGAAGAAGACGAGGAGACTAGAAGAACTCAAGAGCTACCAAGAGGAGTACTCCTTGAGCAAGAGAGCACAACTCCTCTTTCCGTCTTTTAGACGTATAACCAGATAAATAAAGTTATAAGAAGAATCAGAAACCATTTTTCACCATCTCCGAGATAAACTCCATCCACCAGCTGCAACGCGAAGAATCGTGAAAAATCCAAGATAGCGACATCCGTCAACCCCTGTTTCCCTTCAAGGTCATGTAAGTCCGAATGACTATATATATTTGTTTTGATTAAGTAGGATTTTAATGCTGTACCTACCATGCTAACTAAAGGAGAGATAATATTTAGTGACTCTCATAATGTTTTTAGTTAGATTAGAGGAACGTAAATTGTGGCTAAATGCTGTACTAAAGGTCTACATAAATTAACTGACTGGCAATTGGTTTATTTACGTGAAGCCTACTTTGCTTTGATCTGGATTCACATCAGGAATAGGCCCCTGTTCAAATCTTGCGAACCATATTAAACTTTTAGAATTTAGTGTAAATATTTTGAGTTAATTGATAAATTTAAAATATATATATTTTTGGTTAATTCTTGGTGTTTCACCGGATCCTTACGTGTTGACCGGCTCTTTCCTTAAAAATGGATTAAACGCTGTGGTACTCTCGTGATACAGTAATTAAAGAGTCCACTCAGCCAATAGAGGAATTGTTTCCCTTCCTAAGGAGTAGTGTCAGATTGGCGCGCTAAAGTCATTAAATATATAATACTCTGACAAAAAGAAGGACACAACAATATTTCAACATTCATCATCATCATCACTATAATTTAAGAAGGGGATTTTTTGGAGTATTTGAATAATAATTTCATCTTAGTTTGGTTATGACTTATGTTTTTTATCAAAGTTATTTCTAATAATTCTTTTATAATTTCAAAAACAAAATGGTGAAGTTCAGAAATAAATATAAGTATCGAAATTTTGTGAATTTTTTAAAACCCAAAGAATTACAAATGGTGAAGTTGAGAAAATTTATTTTTATATATCTTCTTCTATAACTATATTTTAGCAACGTGATATTTTGAAAGGCGGGAAATTTAGTTTAGAGTTTCTTTTTAAAATTATTATAATTGGCGAAGTTCAGAAAATTTATAAAAATTTAACCATGGCTGCTTTTTTTTAGATTGAAAATTTTAATCTTAGTAGTGAAGCGCAAGGGGAGAGTGGCGAAGCTATTGCCTGGTGTTTTCTATATTTGAGTAAAATTATAAAACATCTTTTATATTTCTAAAATATAACAGCTATATATATAATATTTAATTTTAATTTTGTCATATAAAACGTATGCTTCCTCCACAGAGTTTGACGAGGTTCAACAAGTGCGTGAAGAGAGGAAGCAAGTAGCATGTCAAGAAGAAAAGAGATTTGTCAGGTGAACGTGATGATGCTGATTGTGGCACTCTCAAAAAACAAGATAAATAGCTGAAGATGCATCAGGCCTGGAATAATCTTTAGTTTAGATAGTCCATACACAGTTAAGGATGCTTATGTGCCCCCAGAATTTAAGTTAACGCTATTTTGCACTCTTAAAAATGTTAAGCCAAGAATAATATCAGTACAAGCGTTTGGAAGTACAGTAGCTTCGATATTCTCATAAATGCGACCATTCATCAAAACTTTAACAATATAGTAACCTTTAGGATTTACTGAGAAAGAAGAATACTCCATCGAAACAACAGACGATCGTTCATGAGATGGGAGATGCCTAGAATAAAACTCGGGATTTTTAAAAACCAGTGTTTTATTTAGCCTTTTCAAAATTTGGGGTTTTTTTGTCAACCCAGCCGTGGCGTTCCCTACTAGACCACCGGTGTTGCCTTCGACGGCTGCCCCGGACACTCCTAGGTCCCCGCGAGGACCGGCCGCAAGACAATCAAGCAGCAACCAAGCACGTCGGCCAGCGGACCATACCGCCCTCGCTCCCGTGCACTGGGAGCGAGCCCTGGAGAATTCAGATAGATTGAGTATTTACAACCAGTCGGTTGGGATGGGAGGGGGGGCGTGAGGCTCCATTGGTCGTTTAACACTCATCTGGCATACACCTCCGTTCTTTCGTCGGCTCCGCTCATTCTTCATCCAATTTTCTCCAGGCAACCTTGCGGCTTTCCTGGGAATGAGCCGTCAGACGAGAAGCAGGGTTGTTCCCCCTCAGCAAGAGCACGTACAAGAAACCCTTCTGACTTCGTAGACTTCATCGGCATCGATCAACCGTTCGTCTCATCGGAATCGACCACTCGATACTTGGTGGACACTCGCGCTACGTCTCAGGACAGGAGTGCCTCGGCGCGCACGAACAGAAATCCCAGTAAATCTGAGGAGGACGAGATCGAACTTCTCGGACTTTCTCCAGCAGACCCGGATCTCCCACCATCATACGACACAGCGGTGTCTCCTACACCGGTGGCGCAGTGGGGAAATAAAAAAAACTAGCTCTAAAAAACCCAGTTTTTGAAGGCTTTTTCAAGTGAAATTTGATAAAACCCGGGTTTGTGGTTTTTTTTTCAAGAAATAAATGCAATTTATCATTATTTTATTCAAAATTCATATTTATGTTTATAATTTAAACAAATATGTATCAAATTAAGGTTATTTCTCTGATACTGACTCATAATAATTCATCTTTCCTTCTACAGGTTATGGCTATCATGGGTACCCATAATTCTGAATCAGTGATGTATTCTTCCCTTAATATAATTATGAAACTAATTAATTATCATTATAAAAATAGAGATAGCTATTCCTTTTCTATATTATTCTACTAATGCTTGTAGGATTTGTTTTTTAAAAAAAACACAGAAAAAACACGGGTTTGGGTGGGGGTTTTTTTTCAAAATTATACTCTCTTTTTTTCAAGAAATAAAAGTTACTTATCATTATTTTATTCAAAATGCATATTTATGTTTAGAATTTCAACAAATATGTATCAAATTAAAGTTATTTCTCTGATACTCGTACTGACTCATAATACTTCATCTCTCCTTCTACAGGTTATGGCTATCATGAGTACCTTACAATTCTCGATCAGTGATCTGTTCTTACTATAATATAATTATTAAACTAATTAATTATTAATATTATATAAAAATAGAGATAGCTATTCATTTTCTATGTTATTCTAGTGCTTGTAGCATTTGTTTTTTGAAAAAAAACAAGATTTTAATCATCTGAAAAGTGGAATGGCATTCACATACTCGGCATATGATGCAATAATAATTGTTGTTTCATCTTGTTGATTTCTGAGCCCATTTGTAAAGTGATGACCCAATAACGCCCCCTCGTTTCAAATAGTGATGCAATCGCACCATTTCCTATATAATTCAGCGAGGATTGATTAATTGTTCATTTGTAGTTTGAAGTTTAACAGTTTACGTAATACAAGTGCTGGTTTATGCAAGTATATATATAATTATTTAGGTAAGTAATATACTTTGTTTATTCAGTGCATAGATAATTTGCAGTTTTTTATCAATATCAGACTTAAAGAATATTAGAATTATATGTTAACACACTTTATGTTCATATTTTAATTCACAATATACATATATATATATATATATATATATATATATATATATATATATATATATATATATATATATATATTAATTAAGCATGACTGCCGTAATTTTTTACAAACATAGGAGCTTATTTATTTATTTCAAATGAAAGCTTATTCTTTCATGAATATTGAATATTTAGATATTTTAGAGTATAAAATATAGTATAAGTAATATACTTTGTTTATTCAGCAGTGCATAGATAATTTGCAGTTTTTATCAATATCAGACTTATTAGAGAATATTAGAATTATATGTTAACACACTTTATGTTCATATTTTAATTCACAATATATATATATATATATATATTTTAATTAATCATGACTGCCGTAATTTTTTACAAACACAGGAGCCTATTTATTTATTTCAAATGAAAGCTTATTCTTTCATGAATATTGAATATTTAGATATTTTAGAGTATAAAAAAAATATCTTCTAAGTATAAATAAATGGAGGGGAACCGTGAGCTCACTCAGTTACAATAATTTTTTATTTCTGTTGTTTCAGATTATGGCTGGAAGTACTCGTTCATCTGCGGCAGTCTGGCTTTTAGGACATCTTACTAGTGAGCTTTCATATGCAAGATTACCGGCATGTGGTGATGTGCTTCATGTTGTTCAGTACCGCCATCAAGTGGAGTCAATGACTTTGACACAAAGTTACAACCTCGCTTGCAAAAAAGTCATAAAAGTATGGGAAAGAGCCCGAATTTCCACACAGCGAATAGACTCTTGCGTTAGGAAACTCTCAAGGCTGTATGACGAATACCTTTCTTTGAAGAAGAACCGCAAAACCGAACTGTACCCATGTAGAATGAATGAGCGTAGTTTCGAATCTACTCTTTCAAAACATTTTGGCATAGCCTCAAAAAATGCTTTAAATGTCGTAAAAAATGAAGAAGACCGCCAATTTCTGTTAATGCAGAGAGAGAACATTTTCTCCTGCAGTATGTCGTGCTGTGATAAGATTACTTCAACCAAGGAATCCCGCAAAAGATAATCGACATGAGAAGGCTTTATAATACAAAGAAAAAGTATATACATCTAAAAATCAAGCAAAGGCTGCTGCTCATGCAGATTTCGAGTCATCATCATCTGAAGGAGAAAGTTTAATTGCAGCAGACAAAGAGTTTTGACCACCTTCTTCAACTAGAAAAAAGAATGCACAATGTAGTCCTTTAAATTCCAAAAATATCTTTACAACTTCAGGTGTGGCTGCTGTTCTTGATCGTGCAAATATTACGGATAGAAAAGCAACAATGGTTGCTGGAGCAATAGCACAAGCCTTGGGTCAAGATATTGCAGCTATGACACTTTCCAGGAGTTATATACGACGTTCCAGAAAGCGAGTAAGAGAGGCAGCTTACAATGAAGACAAAGCTTCGTTGTCTGTTGAAGGACCGATTCTTCTTCACTGGGATGGAAAACTACTCTTTGCTATTGATGGGGCAAAGGAAACAATAAAACGAATTGCAATAATAGTTTCTGTAAATGGAATGGAAAAACTTCTTGATGTGCCAAAAATAACACGAGCAACAGGAGAAGAACAGGCTATAGCATGCATTTCATCAATTAATGACTGGAATCTTCGTGACGAAGTTCAAGGCCTTGTATTTGACACAACTGCATCAAATACAGGCCTACAAAAAGGAGCTTGTACCATAATTGAGAATATATTAGAAAGGGAGCTTGTTTGGATTGCGTGCCGTCATCATATTTTCGAAATTATGTTGTCATGTGCTTGTAATATTTTACTTGGGCCTACAAGTGGTCCAAAGAGGAGTCTCTTTGAACGTTTTAAAGAACAATGGTCGTCACTTAAAAGG